>CM073134.1:21299000-22766500 GCA_037039145.1 Fundulus diaphanus
AGTACTACTGATACTACTGATACTACTACTACTACTACTACTACTACTACAAATTCCTTCAAATTCTTTAAAAACTGATACTACTACTACTACTGATACTACTACTACTACTACTACTATTACTACTAATAATACAACAACAACTACTACTACTAGTACTACTGATACCACTACTACTACTACAAATTTCTTCAAATTCCTCAAATTCCTTCAAATTCCTTAAAAACTGATACTACTACTACTGATACTACTACTACTACTGCTACTACTGATACTACTGATACTACTACTACTACTACTGATACTACTGATACTACTACTACTGATAGTACTTCTACTATTAATACTAATACTACTACAAATTACTTCAAATTGTTCAAATTCTTCAAATTTTTCTAATTCTTCAATTTTTTTTAGCTATTTTTTCTCTTCTGCATTGATCTTCTGCATCTTCTCCTCAAATCATTCTGCAGATTAGCATTCTCACTCGCTGTTGCGTAGGAACAGCTTTTTCTAGTTATCAGTGAGAATGCTATACAGCATTCTCACTTATTGTTTTCCTGTTTTTCTTTATTATTATTATTATTATTATCAGTGAGAATGCTATACAGCATTCTCACTTATTGTTTTCCTGTTTTTCTTTATTATTATTATTATTATTATTATTATCAGTGAGAATGCTATACAGCATTCTCACTTATTGTTTTCCTGTTTTTCTTTATCAGTGAGAATGCTATACAGCATTCTCACTTATTGTTTTCCTGTTTTTCTTTATTATTATTATTATTATTATCAGTGAGAATGCTATACAGCATTCTCACTTATTGTTTTCCTGTTTTTCTTTATTATTATTATTATTATTATTATTATCAGTGAGAATGCTATACAGCATTCTCACTTATTGTTTTCCTGTTTTTCTTTATCAGTGAGAATGCTATACAGCATTCTCACTTATTGTTTTCCTGTTTTTCTTTATTATTATTATTATTATTATTATTATTATTCCGTACGTTTTTGTGCGTCTAACTACTCCTGCATACTTCAACCGATTTCAACGATTTTCGTACCGAAACGTTCGGCTCGTTCTCGACATTACTGCTATATCTCATGGTTATGGTACCTTTTATACTTTTTAAAGTATTTGTACTTTTTGTGCGTTTTTTTGCTCCCATTGAAATTAATGCAAATTCCTTCAAATTCTTCAAATTTTTCATATTCCTTCAAATTCCTTCAAATTCTTGTAATCGTTCTTATTGTTCAAATTGTTCAAATGGTTCCCATGGTTCAAATCTTTCAAATTTTTCAATTTTTTTCAAATTTTTCAGATTTTTTCAATTTTTTCGAATACTTCAAATACTTCAAATTCTTCAAATTTTTCAAATTCTTCAAATTTTTCAAATTCCTTCTAAATCTTCTGATACAACTGATATTAATACTACTACAACAGATACTACTACTACTACTACTACAACTGATACTACTACTACTGATACTACTACTACTACTACTGATACTACTACCACTACTACTACTACTAATGATACTATTGCTGCTACTGCTACTACTACTGATGCTACTGCTGATACTACAACTACTACTGATACTACTACTATTACTACTACTACTACTACTAGTACTACTGATACTACTACTACTACTACTACTACTACAAATTCCTTCAAATTCTTTAAAAACTGATACTACTACTACTGATACTACTCCTACTACTACTGATATTTCTACTACTACTACTACTGATACTACTACTACTACTACTGATGATACTACTACTACTACTACTACTGATACTACTACTAATGATACTACTGCTGCTACTGCTACTACTACTGCTACTACAACAACTACTACTGCTACTACTACTATTACCACTACTAATACTACTACTACTACTACTAGTACTACTGATACTACTACTAATACTACTACTACTACTACTACTACTACAAATTCCTTCAAATTCTTTAAAAACTGATACTACTACTACTACTGATACTACTACTACTACTACTGATACTACTACTGCTACTATTGATACTACTACTACTACTACTGATACTACTACTACTACTAATGATACTACTGCTGCTACTACTACTGCTACTACAACAACTACTACTGCTACTACTACTATTACCACTACTAATACTACTACTACTACTACTAGTAGTACTACTGATACTACTACTAATACTACTACTACTACTACTACTACTACTACAAATTCCTTCAAATTCTTTAAAAACTGATACTACTACTACTACTGATACTACTACTACTACTACTGATACTACTACTACTACTATTGATACTACTACTACTACTACTGATACTACTACTACTACTACTAGTAGTACTACTGATACTACTACTACTACAAATTCCTTCAAATTCTTCAAATTCCTTCAAATTCTTTAAAAACTAATACTACTACTACTACTGATACTACTACTACTACTAATGATACTACTGCTGCTACTACTACTGCTACTACAACAACTACTACTGCTACTACTACTATTACTACTACTAATACAACTACTACTAGTAGTAGTATTACTGATACTATTACTAATACTACTACTACTACTACTACAAATTCCTTCAAATTCTTTAAAAACTGATACTACTACTACTACTGATACTACTACTACTACTACTACTACTGATACTACTACTATTACTACTACTAATACAACTATTACTACTAGTAGTACTACTGATAGTACTACTACTACTACTACAAATTCCTTCAAATTCTTTAAAAACTGATACTACTACTACTACTGATACTACTACTACTACTACTGATACTACTACTATTACTACTAATAATACAACTACTACTACTACTAGTACTACTGATACTACTACTACTACTACTACAAATTCTTCAAATTCCTTCAAATTCTTTAAAAACTAATACTACTTCTACTGATACTACTACTACTGATACTACTACTACTACTACTACTACTACTACTACTGATACTACTACTACTACTACTACTACTACTACTACTGATACTACTGATACTACTACTACTACTACTACTACTACTACAAATTACTTCAAATTGTTCAAATTCTTCAAATTTTTCAAATTCTTCAATGTTTTTCATCTTTTTTTTCTCTTCTTCATGGATCTTCTGCATCTTCTCCTTAAATCATTCTGCAGATTAGCATTCTCACTCGCTGTTGCGTAGGAACAGCTTTTTCTAGTTATTATTATTATTATTATTCCGTACGTTTTTGTGCGTCTAACTACTCCTGCATACTTCAACCGATTTCAACGATTTTTGTACCAAAACGTTCGGCTCGTTCTTGACATTACTGCTATATCTCATGGTTATGGTACCTTTTATACTTTTTAAAGTATTTGTACTTTTTGTGCGTTTTTTGCTCCCATTGAAATGAATGCAAATTCCTTCAAATTCTTCAAATTTTTCATATTCCTTCAAATTCTTGTAATCGTTCTTATTGTTCAAATTGTTCAAATGGTTCAAATGGTTCAAATGGTTCAAATCTTTCAAATTTTTCAATTTTTTTCAAATTTCTCAAATTTTTTAAAAAATTTCAAATACTTCAAATACTTCGAATTCTTCAAATTTTTCAAATTCTGCAAATTTTTCAAATTCCTTCTAATTCTTCTGATACAACTGATATTAATACTACTACTACAACAGATACTACTACTACTACTACAACTGATACTACTACTACTGATACTACTACTACTACTACTGATACTACTACCACTACTACTACTACTAATGATACTATTGCTGCTACTGCTACTACTACTGATGCTACTGCTGATACTACAACAACTACTACTGATACTACTACTATTACTACTACTACTACTACTAGTACTACTGATACTACTACTACTACTACTACTAAAAAATTCCTTCAATTTCTTTAAAAACTGATACTACTACTACTGATACTACTCCTACTACTACTGATACTTCTACTACTACTACTGATACTACTACTATTACTACTGATACTACTACTACTACTACTGATACTACTACTACTACTACTAATGATACTACTGCTGCTACTGCTACTACTACTGCTACTACAACAACTACTACTGCTACTACTACTATTACCACTACTAATACTACTACTACTAGTAGTAGTACTACTGATACTACTACTACTACTACAAATTCCTTCAAATTCTTTAAAAACTGATACTACTACTACTACTGATACTACTACTACTACTACTGATACTACTACTATTACTACTAATAATATAACTACTACTAGTAGTAGTACTACTGATACTACTACTACTACTACTACAAATTCCTTCAAATTCCTTCAAATTCTTTAAAAACTAATACTACTACTACTGATACTACTACTACTACTGCTACTACTGATACTACTGATACTACTACTACTACTACTACTACTACTACTACTGATACTACTGATACTACTGATACTACTACTACTACTGATACTACTACAACTACTACTAATGATACTACTGCTGCTACTGCTACTACTAGTGCTACTACAACAACTACTACTGCTACTACTACTATTACCACTACTAATACAACTACTACCACTACTAGTACTACTGATACTACTACTAATACTACTACTACTACTACTACAAATTCCTTCAAATTCTTTAAAAACTGATACTACTACTACTGATACTACTACTACTACTACTACTACTACTACTACAAATTCCTTCAAATTCCTTCAAATTCTTTAAAAACTGATACTACTACTACTACTGATACTACTACTACTACTACTGATACTACTACTATTACTACTAATAATACAACTACTACTAGTACTACTGAAACTACTACTACTACTACAAATTCCTCAAATTCCTTCAAATTCCTTCAAATTCTTTAAAAACTGATACTACTATTACTGCTACTACTGCTACTACTGATACTACTACTACTACTGATACTACTACTACTACTACTACTGATACTACTACTACTACTACTACTACAAATTACTTCAAATTGTTCAAATTCTTCAAATTTTTCAAATTCTTCAATGTTTTTCAGCTATCTTTTCTGTTCTGCATGGATCTTCTGCATCTTCTCCTCAAATCATTCTGCAGATTAGCATTCTCACTCGCTGTTGCGTAGGAACAGCTTTTTCTAGTTATTATTATTATTATTATTATTATTATCAGTGAGAATGCTATACAGCATTCTCACTTATTGTTTTCCTGTTTTTCTTTATTATTATTATTATTATTATCAGTGAGAATGCTATACAGCATTCTCACTTATTGTTTTCCTGTTTTTCTTTATTATCAGTGAGAATGCTATACAGCATTCTCACTTATTGTTTTCCTGTTTTTCTTTATTATTATTATTATTATCAGTGAGAATGCTATACAGCATTCTCACTTATTGTTTTCCTGTTTTTCTTTATTATTATTATTATTATTATTATTATTATTATTATTATTATTCCGTCGGCGTGTAACTACTCCCACATACTTCAACCGATTTCAACAATTTTGGTGTCAAAACGTTCAGCTCCTTCCCGACATTCCTGCTATATCTCATCATTATTCTAACTTTAATACTTTTTAAAATATTTGTACTTTTTGTGCGTACTTTTTTCCCATTGAAATGAATGCAAATTCCTTCAAATTCTTCAAATTTTTTATATTCCTTCAAATTCTTGTAATCATTCTTATTGTTGAAATTGTTCAAATGGTTCAAATGGTTCAAATCTTTCAGATTTTTCAAATTTTTTCAAATTTTTCAAATTGTTTCAAATTTTTCAAATACTTCAAATACTTCAAATTCTTCAAATTTTTCAAATTCTTCAAATTTTTCAAATTCTTTCTAATTCTTCTGATACAACTGATATTAATACTACTACTACAACAGATACTACTCCTACTACTACTACTACTACAACTGATACTACTACTACTGATACTACTACTACTACTACTACTGATACTACTACCACTACTACTAATGATACTACTGCTGCTACTGCTACTACTACTGATGCTACTGCTGATACTACAACAACTACTACTGATACTACTACTATTACTACTACTACTACTACTACTACTAGTACTACTGATACTACTACTACTACTACTGATACTTCTACTACTACTACTGATACTACTACTACTACTACTACTACTGATACTACTACTACTACTGATAATAATACTACTACTACTACTAATGATACTACTGCTGCTACTGCTACTACTACTGATGCTACTGCTGATACTACAACAACTACTACTGATACTACTACTATTACTACTACTACTACTAGTACTACTGATACTACTACTACTACTACTACTACTACTACAAATTCCTTCAAATTCTTCAAATTCCTCCAAATTTTTTAAAAACTGATACTACTACTACTACTGATACTACTCCTACTACTACTGATACTTCTACTACTACTACTGATGATACTACTACTACTACTACTACTACAGATACTACTACTACTACTACTACTACTACTACTAATGATACTATTGCTGCTACTGCTACCACTACTGCTACTACAACTACTACTGCTACTACTACTATTACTACTACTAATACAACTACTACTACTAGTAGTACTACTGATACTACTACTAATACTACTACTACTACAATTTCCTTCAAATTATTTAAAAACTGATACTACTACTACTACTGATACTACTACTACTACTACTGATACTACTACTATTACTACTACTAATACAACAACTACTACTACTACTAGTACTACTGATACTACTAATACTACTACTACTACTACAAATTCCTTCAAATTCCTTCAATTTTTTTAAAAACTGATACTACTACTACTACTGATACTACTACTACTGATACTACTACTATTACTACTAATAATACAACTACTACTACTACTAGTACTACTGATACTACTACTACTACTACAAATTCCTTCAAATCCTTTAAAAACTGATACTACTACTACTGATACTACTACTACTGCTACTACTGATACTACTGATACTACTACTACTACTACTGATACTACTACTACTACTACTAATAGTACTTCTAGTACTACTACAACTACTACTACTACTACAAATTACTTCAAATTCTTCAAATTCTTCAAATTTTTCAAATTCTTCAATGTTTTTTAGCTATTTTTTTCTCTTCTGCATTGATCTTCTGCATCTTCTCCTCAAATCATTCTGCAGATTAGCATTCTCACTCGCTGTTGCGTAGGAACAGCTTTTTCTAGTCAGTGAGAATGCTATACAGCATTCTCACTTATTGTTTTCCTGTTTTTCTTTATTATTATTATTATTATTATTATTATTATTATTATTATTATTCCGTCGGCATGTAACTACTCCCACATACTTCAACCGATTTCAACAATTTTGGTGTCAAAACGTTCAGCTCCTTCCCGACATTCCTGCTATATCTCATCATTATTCTAACTTTAATACTTTTTAAAATATTTGTACTTTTGTGCGTACTTTTTTCCCATTGAAATGAATGCAAATTCCTTCAAATTCTTCAAATTTTTGATATTCCTTCAAATTCCTTCAAATTCTTTTAATCATTCTTATTGTTCAAATTGTTCAAATGGTTCAAATGGTTCAAATCTTTCAGATTTTTCAAATTTTTTCATATTTTTCAAATTTTTTCAAATTTTTCAAATACTTCAAATTCTTCAAATTTGTCAAATTCTTCAAATTTTTCAAATTCCTTCTAATTCTCCTGATACAACTGATATTAATACTACAACTACAACAGATACTACTCCTACTACTACTGCTACTACAACTGATACTACTACAACTGATACTACTACTACTACTACTGATAGTACTACCACTACTACTACTACTAATGATACTACTGCTGCTACTGCTACTACTACTGATGCTACTGCTGGTACTACAACTACTACTGATACTACTACTATTACTACTACTACTACTAGTACTACTGATACTACTACTATTACTACTACTACTACTAGTACTACTGATACTACTACTACTACTACTACTACAAATTCCTTTAAATTCTGCAAATTCCTTCAAATTCTTTAAAAACTGATACTACTACTACTACTGATACTACTCCTACTACTACTGATACTTCTACTACTACTACTGATACTACTACTACTACTACTACTACTACTGATACTACTACTACTACTGATACTACTACTACTAATGATACTACTGCTGCTACTACTACTACTGATACTACTACTACTACTATTACTACTACTAATACAACTACTACTACTACTAGTACTACTGATACTACTACTACTACTACTACTACAAATTCCTTCAAATTCCTTCAAATTCTTTAAAAACTGATACTGCTACTACTACTGATATTACTATTACTACTACTAATACAACTACTACTACTACTAGTACTACTGATACTACTACTACTACTACTACAAATTCCTTCAAATTCTTCAAATACCTTCAAATTCCTTCAAATTCTTTAAAAACTACTACTGCTACTACTGATACTACTACTACTGATGCTACTGCTGGTACTACAACTATTACTGATACTACTACTACTGATGCTACTGCTGGTACTACAACTACTACTACTACTACTACTAGTACTACTGATACTACTACTACTACTACTACTACAAATTCCTTTAAATTCTGCAAATTCCTTCAAATTCTTTAAAAACTGATACTACTACTACTACTGATACTACTCCTACTACTACTGATACTTCTACTACTACTGATACTTCTACTACTACTACTGATACTACTACTACTACTACTGATACTACTACTACTACTACTAATGATACTACTGCTGCTACTACTACTACTAATGATACTACTGCTGCTACTACTACTACTGATACTACTACTACTACTATTACTACTACTAATACAACTACTACTACTACTAGTACTACTGATACTACTACTACTACTACTACTACAAATTCCTTCAAATTCCTTCAAATTCTTTAAAAACTGATACTGCTACTACTACTGATATTACTACTAATACTACTGATACTACTACTATTACTACGAATAATACAACTACTACTACTACTAGTACTACTGATACTACTACTACTACTACTACTACAAATTCCTTCAAATTCTTTAAAAACTACTACTGCTACTACTGATACTACTACTACTACTGCTACTACTGATACTACTGATACTACTACTACTACTACTGATACTACTACTACTACTGCTACTACTGATACTACTACTACTACTACTGATACTACTACTACTACAAATTACTTCAAATTGTTCAAATTCTTCAAATTTTTCAAATTCTTTAATATTTTTCAGCTATTTTTTCTCTTCTGCATGGATCTTCTGCATCTTCTCAAATCATTCTGCAGATTAGCATTCTCACTCGCTGTTGCGTAGGAACAGCTTTTTCTAGTTATTATTATTATTATTATTATTATTCCGTCGGCGTGTAACTACTCTCACATACTTCAACCGATTTCAACAATTTTGGTGTCAAAACGTTCAGCTCCTTCCCGACATTCCTGCTATATCTCATCATTATTCTAACTTTAATACTTTTTAAAATATTTGTACTTTTTGTGCGTACTTTTTTCCCATTGAAATGAATGCAAATTCCTTCAAATTCTTCAAATTTTTGATATTCCTTCAAATTCCTTCAAATTCTTTTAATCATTCTTATTGTTCAAATTGTTCAAATGGTTCAAATGGTTCAAATCTTTCAGATTTTTCAAATTTTTTCATATTTTTCAAATTTTTTCAAATTTTTCAAATACTTCAAATACTTCAAATTCTTCAAATTTTTCAAATTCTTCAAATTTTTCAAATTCCTTCTAATTCTTCTGATACAACTGATATTAATACTACAACAGATACTACTCCTACTACTACTACTACTACTACTACAACTGATACTACTACAACTGATACTACTACTACTGATACTACTACTACTACTGATCCTACTACCACTACTACTACTACTAATGATACTACTGCTGCTACTGCTACTACTACTGATGCTACTGCTGGTACTACAACTACTACTGATACTACTACTATTACTACTACTACTACTACTACTAGTACTACTGATACTACTACTACTACTACTACTACTACTACAAATTCCTTCAAATTCTTTAAAAACTGATACTACTACTACTACTGATACTACTCCTACTACTACTGATACTTCTACTACTACTACTGATACTACTACTACTACTACTACTACTACTGATACTACTACTACTACTGATACTACTACTACTAATGATACTACTGCTGCTACTACTACTACTGATACTACTACTACTACTATTACTACTACTAATAGAACTACTACTACTACTAGTACTACTGATAATACTACTACTACTACTACTACAAATTCCTTCAAATTCCTTCAAATTCTTTAAAAACTGATACTGATACTACTACTGATATTACTACTAATACTACTGATACTACTACTATTACTACTAATAATACAACTACTAGTACTACTGATACTACTACTACTACTACTACAAATTCCTTCAAATTCTTCAAATACCTTCAAATTCCTTCAAATTCTTTAAAAACTACTACTACTACTACTGATACTACTACTATTACTACTAATAATACAACTACTGATACTACTGATACTACTGATACTACTACTACTACTACTGATACTACTACTACTACTACTGCTACTACTACTACAAATTACTTCAAATTGTTCAAATTCTTCAAATTTTTCAAATTCTTTAATATTTTTCAGCTATTTTTTCTCTTCTGCATGGATCTTCTGCATCTTCTCAAATCATTCTGCAGATTAGCATTCTCACTCGCTGTTGCGTAGGAACAGCTTTTTCTAGTTATTATCAGTGAGAATGCTATACAGCATTCTCACTTATTGTTTTCCTGTTTTTCTTTATTATTATTATTATTATTATTATTATTATTATTATTATTATTCCGTCGGCGTGTAACTACTCCCACATACTTCAACCGATTTCAACAATTTTGGTGTCAAAACGTTCAGCTCCTTCCCGACATTCCTGCTATATCTCATCATTATTCTAACTTTAATACTTTTTAAAATATTTGTACTTTTTGTGCGTACTTTTCTCCCATTGAAATGAATGCAAATTCCTTCAAATTCTTCAAATTTTTCATAATTCTTCAAATTCCTTCAAATTCTTGTAATCATTCTTATTGTTCAAATTGTTCAAATGGTTCAAATGGTTCAAATCTATCAGATTTTTCAAATTTTTTCAAATTTTTCAAATTTTTTCAACTTTTTCAAATACTTCAAATTCTTCAAATTTTTCAAATTCTTCAAATTTTTCAAATTCCTTCCAATTCTTCTGATACAACTGATATTAATACTACTACTACTACAACAGATACTACTCCTCCTCCTCCTACTACTACTACAACTGATACTACTACTACTCCTACTACTACTACTACTACTACAACTGATACTACTACTACTGATACTACTACTACTACTACTGATACTACTACCACTACTACTACTACTAATGATACTACTGCTGCTACTGCTACTACTACTGATGCTACTGCTGATACTACTACTATTACTACTACTACTACTCCTACTAGTACTACTGATACTACTACTAGTACTACTACTACTACTACTACAAATTCCTTCAAATTCTTCAAATTCCTTCAAATTCTTTAAAAACTGATACTACTACTACTACTGATACTACTCCTACTACTACTGATACTTCTACTACTACTGATACTACTACTACTACTACTACTACTGATACTACTACTACTACTACTACTACTGATACTACTGCTGCTACTGCTACTACTACTGATGCTACTGCTGATACTACAACAACTACTACTGATACTACTACTATTACTACTACTACTACTCATACTACTAGTACTACTGATATTACTACTACTACTACTACTACTACAAATTCCTTCAAATTCTTTAAAAACTGATACTACTACTACTACTGATACTACTCCTACTACTACTGATACTACTCCTACTACTACTGATACTACTACTACTACTACTGATACTACTACTACTACTACTACTACTACTGATACTACTACTACTACTACTACTACTACTAATGATACTATTGCTGCTACTGCTACCACTACTGCTACTACAACTACTACTGCTACTACTACTATTACTACTACTAATACAACTACTACTACTACTAGTACTACTGATACTACTACTAATACTACTACTACTACAAATTCCTTCAAATTCTTTAAAAACTGATACTATTACTACTACTGATACTACTACTACTGATACTACTACTGTTACTACTACTAATACAACTACTACTACTACTAGTATTACTGATACTACTACTACTACTACTACTACTACTACTACTACAAATTCCTTCAAATTCCTTCAAATTCTTTAAAAACTGATACTACTACTACTACTGATACTACTACTACTACTACTACTGATACTACTACTATTACTACTAATAATACAACTACTACTACTACTAGTACTACTGATACTACTACTACTACAAATTCCTTCGAATTCTTCAAATTCCTTCAAATTCTTTAAAAACTGATACTACTACTACTACTGATACTACTACAACTACTACTGATACTACTACTATTACTACTAATAATACAACTATTACTACTACTAGTACTACCGATACTACTACTACTACTACTACAAATTCCTTCAAATTCTTCAAATTCCTTCAAATTCCTTCAAATTCTTTAAAAACTAATACTACTACTATTGATACTACTACTACTACTACTACTGCTACTACTGCTACTACTGATACTACTACTACTGCTACTACTACTGATACTACTACTACTACTACTGATAGTACTTCTACTACTACTACTACTACTACTACAAATTACTTCAAATTTTTCAAATTCTTCAAATTTTTCAAATTCTTCAATGTTTTTCAGCTATTTTTTCTCTTCTGCATGGATCTTCTACACCTTCTCCTCAAATCATTCTGCAGATTAGCATTCTCACTCGCTGTTGCGTAGGAACAGCTTTTTCTAGTTATCAGTGAGAATGCTATACAGCATTCTCACTTATTGTTTTCCTGTTTTTCTTTATTATTATTATTATTATTATTATTATTATTATTATTATTATTCCGTCGGCGTGTAACTACTCCCACATACTTCAACCGATTTTAACAATCTTGGTGTCAAAACGTTCAGCTCCTTCCCGACATTCCTGCTATATCTCATCATTATTCTAACTTTAATACTTTTTAAAATATTTGTACTTTTTGTGCGTACTTTTTTCCCATTGAAATGAATGCAAATTCCTTCAAATTCTTCAAATTTTTGATATTCCTTCAAATTCCTTCAAATTCTTTTAATCATTCTTATTGTTCAAATTGTTCAAATGGTTCAAATCTTTCAGATTTTTCAAATTTTTTCATATCTTTCAAATTTTTTCAAATTTTTCAAATACTTCAAATACTTCAAATTCTTCAAATTTGTCAAATTCTTCAAATTTTTCAAATTCCTTCTAATTCTCCTGATACAACTGATATTAATACTACAACTACAACAGATACTACTCCTACTACTACTACTACTACAACTGATACTACTACTACTGATACTACTACTACTACTACTGATACTACTACCACTACTACTACTACTAATGATACTACTGCTGCTACTGCTACTACTACTGATGCTACTGCTGGTACTACAACTACTACTGATACTACTACTATTACTACTACTACTACTACTACTAGTACTACTGATACTACTACTACTACTACTACTACTACAAATTCCTTTAAATTCTGCAAATTCCTTCAAATTCTTTAAAAACTGATACTACTACTACTACTGATACTACTCCTACTACTACTGATACTTCTACTACTACTACTGATACTACTACTACTACTACTACTACTGATACTACTACTACTACTGATACTACTACTACTAATGATACTACTGCTGCTACTACTACTACTGATACTACTACTACTACTATTACTACTACTAATACAACTACTACTACTACTAGTACTACTGATACTACTACTACTACTACTACAAATTCCTTCAAATTCTTTAAAAACTGATACTGCTACTACTACTGATATTACTACTAATACTACTGATACTACTACTATTACTACTAATAATACAACTACTACTACTACTAGTACTACTGATACTACTACTACTACTACTACTACAAATTCCTTCAAATTCTTCAAATACCTTCAAATTCCTTCAAATTCTTTAAAAACTACTACTGCTACTACTGATACTACTACTACTACTGATACTACTGATACTACTACTACTACTACTGATACTACTACTACTACTGCTACTACTGATACTACTGATACTACTACTACTACTACTGATACTACTACTACTACTACTACAAATTACTTCAAATTGTTCAAATTCTTCAAATTTTTCAAATTCTTTAATATTTTTCAGCTATTTTTTCTCTTCTGCATGGATCTTCTGCATCTTCTCAAATCATTCTGCAGATTAGCATTCTCACTCGCTGTTGCGTAGGAACAGCTTTTTCTAGTTATTATTATTATTCCGTCGGCGTGTAACTACTCCCACATACTTCAACCGATTTCAACAATTTTGGTGTCAAAACGTTCAGCTCCTTCCCGACATTCCTGCTATATCTCATCATTATTCTAACTTTAATACTTTTTAAAATATTTGTACTTTTTGTGCGTACTTTTTTCCCATTGAAATGAATGCAAATTCCTTCAAATTCTTCAAATTTTTCATATTCCTTCAAATTCCTTCAAATTCTTGTAATCATTCTTATTGTTCAAATGGTTCAAATGGTTCAAATGGTTCAAATCTTTCAGATTTTTCAATTTTTTTCAAATTTTTCAAATTTTTTCAAATTTTTCAAATACTTCAAATTCTTCATATTTTTCAAATTCCTTCTAATTCTTCTGATACAACTGATATTAATACTACAACTACAACAGATACTACTCCTCCTCCTACTACTACTACTACAACTGATACTACTACTACTCCTACTACTACTACTACTACTACAACTGATACTACTACTACTGATACTACTACTACTACTACTGATACTACTACCACTACTAGTACTACTAATGATACTACTGCTGCTACTGCTACTACTACTGATGCTACTGCTGATACTACAACAACTACTACTGATACTACTACTATTACTACTACTACTCCTACTAGTACTACTGATACTACTACTAGTACTACTACTACTACTACTACTACAAATTCCTTCAAATTCTTCAAATTCCTTGAAATTCTTTAAAAACTGATACAACTACTACTACTGATACTACTCCTACTACTACTGATACTTCTACTACTACTACTGATACTTCTACTACTACTACTGATACTACTACTACTACTACTACTAATGATACTACTGCTGCTACTGCTACTACTACTCATGCTACTGCTGATACTACAACAACTACTACTGATACTACTACTATTACTACTACTACTACTACTAGTACTACTGATACTACTACTACTACTACTACTACAAATTCCTTCAAATTCTTCAAATTCCTTCAAATTCTTTAAAAACTGATACTACTAATACTGATACTACTCCTACTACTACTGATACTACTACTACTACTGATACTACTACTACTATTACTAATGATACTACTGCTGCTACTACAACTACTACTAATACAACTACTACTACTACTATTACTACTGATACTACTACTACTACTACTACTATTACTACAAATTCATTCAAATTCTTTAAAAACTGATACTACTAGTACTACTGATACTACTACTGATACTACTACTACTACTACTACTATTACTACTACTAATACAACTTCTACTACTACTAGTACTACTAATACTACTACTACTACTACAAATTCCTTCAAATTCTTTAAAAACTGATACTACTACTACTACTGATACTACTACTACTACTACTACTACTACTACTGATACTACTTCTACTATTACTAATGATACTACTGCTGCTACTACAACAACTACTACTAATACAACTACTACTACTACTAGTACTACTGATAATACTACTACTACTATTACTACAAATTCCTTCAAAGTCTTTAAAAACTGATACTACAACAACTACTACTGATACTACTACTATTACTACTACTACTCCTACTAGTACTACTGATACTACTACTAGTACTACTACTACTACTACTACTACAAATTCCTTCAAATTCTTCAAATTCCTTGAAATTCTTTAAAAACTGATACAACTACTACTACTGATACTACTCCTACTACTACTGATACTTCTACTACTACTACTGATACTTCTACTACTACTACTGATACTACTACTACTACTACTACTACTACTACTACTAATGATACTACTGCTGCTACTGCTACTACTACTCATGCTACTGCTGATACTACAACAACTACTACTGATACTACTACTATTACTACTACTACTACTACTACTACTACTAGTACTACTGATACTACTACTACTACTACTACTACAAATTCCTTCAAATTCTTCAAATTCCTTCAAATTCTTTAAAAACTGATACTACTAATACTGATACTACTCCTACTACTACTGATACTACTACTACTACTGATACTACTACTACTATTACTAATGATACTACTGCTGCTACTACAACTACTACTAATACAACTACTACTACTACTATTACTACTGATACTACTACTACTACTACTACTATTACTACAAATTCATTCAAATTCTTTAAAAACTGATACTACTAGTACTACTGATACTACTACTGATACTACTACTACTACTACTACTATTACTACTACTAATACAACTTCTACTACTACTAGTACTACTAATACTACTACTACTACTACAAATTCCTTCAAATTCTTTAAAAACTGATACTACTACTACTACTGATACTACTACTACTACTACTACTACTACTACTACTACTACTACTGATACTACTACTACTATTACTAATGATACTACTGCTGCTACTACAACAACTACTACTAATACAACTACTACTACTACTAGTACTACTGATAATACTACTACTACTATTACTACAAATTCCTTCAAAGTCTTTAAAAACTGATACTACTACTACTACTGATACTACTACTATTACTACTAATAATACAACAACAACTACTACTACTAGTACTACTGATACAACTACTACTACTACTACTACTACAAATTCCTTCAAATTCCTCAAATTCCTTCAAATTCCTTAAAAACTGATACTACTACTACTGATACTACTACTACTACTGCTACTACTGATACTACTGATACTACTACTACTACTACTACTACTGATAGTACTTCTACTACTACTACTACTACTGATAGTACTTCTACTACTACTACTACTACTACAAATTACTTCAAATTGTTCAAATTTTTCTAATTCTTCAATGTTTTTTAGCAATTTTTTCTCTTCTGCATTGATCTTCTGCATCTTCTCCTCAAATCATTCTGCAGATTAGCATTCTCACTCGCTGTTGCGTAGGAACAGCTTTTTCTAGTTATTATTATTATCAGTGAGAATGCTATACAGCATTCTCACTTATTGTTTTCCTGTTTTTCTTTATTATTATTATCAGTGAGAATGCTATACAGCATTCTCACTTATTGTTTTCCTGTTTTTCTTTATTATCAGTGAGAATGCTATACAGCATTCTCACTTATTGTTTTCCTGTTTTTCTTTATCAGTGAGAATGCTATACAGCATTCTCACTTATTGTTTTCCTGTTTTTCTTTATTATTATTATTATTATTATTCCGTCGGCGTCTAACTACTCCCGCATACTTCAACCAATTTCAACAATTTTGGTGTCAAAACGTTCGGCTCGTTCCCGGCATGCCTGCTATATCTCATGGTTATGCTAACTTTTATACTTTTTAAAATATTTCACTTTTTGTGCGTTTTTGGTTGCTCCCATTGAAATCAATGCAAAATCCTTCAAATTCTTCAAATTTTTCATATTCCTTCAAATTCCTTCAAATTCTTGTAATCATTCTTATTATTCAAATTGTTCAAATGGTTCAAATGGTTCAAATCTTTCAGATTTTTCAAATTTTTTCAAATTTTTCAATTTTTTTCAAATTTTTCAAATTTTTCAAATACTTCAAATTCTTCAAATTTTTCAAATTCTTCAAATTTTTCAAATTCCTTCTAATTCTTCTGATACAACTGATATTAATACTACTACTACAACAGATACTACTCTTACTACTACTACTACTACTACTACTGATACTACTACTACTGATACTACTACTACTACTACTGATACTACTACCACTACTACTACTACTAATGCCACTACTGCTTCTACTACTGATGCTACTGCTGATACTACAACAACTACTACTGATACTACTACTATTACTACTACTACTACTACTACTACTAGTACTACTGATACTACTACTACTACTACAAATTCCTTCAAATTCTTCAAATTCCTTCAAATTCTTTAAAAACTGATACTACTACTACTACTGATACTACTCCTACTACTACTGATACTTCTACTACTACTACTGATACTACTGATAATACTACTACTACTGATACTACTACTACTACTACTACTGATACTACTACTACTACTAATGATACTACTGCTGCTACTGCTACTACAACAACTACTACTGCTACTACTACTATTACTACTACTAATACAACTACTACTAGTAGTATTACTGATACTACTACTACTACTACTACTACTACAAATTCTTTCAAATTCTTTAAAAACTGATACTACTACTACTACTGATAGTACTACTACTACTACTGATACTACTACTATTACTACTACTATTACAACTACTACTACTACTAGTACTACTGATACTACTACTACTACTACTACTACTACAAGTTCCTTCAAATTCCTTCAAATTCTTTAAAAACTGATACTACTACTACTACTAGTGATATTACTACTACTACTACTGATACTACTACTATTACTACTAATAATACAACTACTACTACTACTACTACTACTGATACTACTACTACTACTACTACAAATTCCTTCAAATTCTTCAAATACCTTCAAATTCCTTCAAATTCTTTAAAAACTAATACTACTACTACTGATACTACTGATACTACTACTACTACTACTACTACTACTACTACTACTACTACTACTGATACTACTACTACTAGTACTACTGATACTACTACTACTACTACAAATACCTTCAAATTCCTTCAAATTCTTTAAAAACTAATACTACTACTACTGATACAACTACTACTACAAATTACTTCAAATTGTTCAAATTTTTCAATTTTTTTAAATTCTTCAATGTTTTTCAGCTATTTGTTTTCTTCGGCATGGATCTTCTGCATCTTCTCCTCAAATCATTTTGCAGATTAGCATTCTCACTCGCTGTTGCGTAGGAACAGCTTTTTCTAGTTATTATTATTATTCCGTCGGCGTCTAACTACTCCCGCATACTTCAACCAATTTCAACAATTTTGGTGTCAAAACGTTCGGCTCGTTCCCGGCATGCCTGCTATATCTCATGGTTTTGCTAACTTTTATACTTTTTAAAATATTTCACTTTTTGTGCGTTTTTGGTTGCTCCCATTGAAATCAATGCAAAATCCTTCAAATTCTTCAAATTTTTCATATTCCTTCAAATTCTTTCAAATTCTTCTTATTGTTGAAATTGTTCAAATGGTTCAAATCTTTCAGATTTTTCAAATCTTTCAGATTTTTCATTTTTTTTCAAATTTTTCAAATTTTTTCAAATTTTTCAAATACTTCAAATACTTCAAATTTTTCAAATTCTTCAAATTTTTCAAATTCCTTCTAATTCTTCTGATACAACTGATATTAATACTACTACTACAACAGATACTACTCCTACTACTACTACTACTACTACTACTACAACTGATACTACTACTACTGATACTACTACTATTACTACTGATACTACTACCACTACTACTACTAATGATACTACTGCTGCTACTACTACTACTACTACTAGTACTACTGATACTACTACTACTACTACTACTACTACTACTACTACTACTACTACTACAAAATTCCTTCAAATTCTTCAAATTCCTTCAAATTCTTTAAAAACTGATACTACTCCTACTACTACTGGTACTTCTACTACTACTACTGATACTACTACTACTACCACTACTGATACTACTACTACTACTGATAATACTACTACTACTACTACTACTACTAATGATACTACTGCTGCTACTGCTACTACTACTGCTACTACAACAACTACTACTGCTGCTACTACTACTATTACTACTACTAATACAACAACTACTACTACTAGTACTACTGATACTACTACTACTACTACTACTACTACTAAAAATTCCTTCAAATTCTTTAAAAACTGATACTACTACTACTACTGATACTACTACTACTACTACTACTGATACTACTACTATTACTACTACTAATACAACTACTACTACTAGTAGTACTACTGATACTACTACTACTACTACTACTACTACTACTACAAATTCCTTCAAATTCCTTCAAATTCTTTAAAAACCGATACTACTACTACTACTGATACTACTACTATTACTACTAATAATACAACTACTACTACTAGTAGTACTACTGATACTACTACTACTACTACTACAAATTCCTTCAAATTCTTCAAATTCCTTCAAATTCTTTACAAACTAATACTACTACTACTGATACTACTACTACTACTGCTACTACTACTACTACTACTACTACTACTACTACTACTACTACTGATACTAGTACTAGTACTACTACTACTACTACAAGTTACTTCAAATTGTTCAAATTCTTCAAATTTTTCAAATTCTTCAATGTTTTTCAGCTATTTTTTCTCTTCTGCATGGATCTTCTGCATCTTCTCCTCAAATCATTCTGCAGATTAGCATTCTCACTCGCTGTTGCGTAGGAACAGCTTTTTCTAGTCAGTGAGAATGCTATACAGCATTCTCACTTATTGTTTTCCTGTTTTTCTTTATTATTATTATTATTATTATTATTATTATTCCGTACGTTTTTGTGCGTCTAACTACTCCTGCATACTTCAACCGATTTCAACGATTTTGGTACCAAAACGTTCGGCTCGTTCTCGACATTACTGCTATATCTCATGGTTATGGTACCTTTTATACTTTTTAAAGTATTTGTACTTTTTGTGCGTTTTTTGTTCCCATTGAAATGAATGCAAATTCCTTCAAATTCTTCAAATTTTTCATATTCCTTCAAATTCTTTCAAATTCTTGTAATCGTTCTTAATGTTCAAATTGTTCAAATGGTTCAAATTGTTCAAATCTTTCAAATTTTTCAATTTTTATCAAATTTTTCAGATTTTTTCAATTTTTTCGAATACTTCAAATACTTCAAATTCTTCAAATTTTTCAAATTCTTCAAATTCCTTCTAGTTCTTCTGATACAACTGATATTAATACTACTACTACAACAGATACTACTCCTTCTACTACCACTTCTACTACTACTACTTCTACTACTACTACTACTACTACAACTGATACTACTACTATTGATACTACTACTACTACTACTACTGATACTATTACCACTACTACTACTACTAATGATACTCTTGCTGCTACTGCTACTACTACTGATGCTACTGCTGATACTACAACAACTATTACTGATACTACTACTATTACTACTACTACTACTACTACTAGGACTACTGATACTACTACTACTACAAATTCCTTTAAATTCTTCAAATTCCTTCAAATTCTTTAAAAACTGATACTACTACTACTACTGATACTACTCCTACTGATACTTCTACTACTACTACTGATATTAATACTACTACTACTGATATTACTACTACTACTGATACTACTACTACTACTACTACTAATGATACTACTGCTGCTACTGCTACTACTACTGCTACTACAATAACTACTACTGCTACTACTACTATTACTACTACTAATACAACTACTACCACTACTAGTACTACTGATACTACTACTAATACTACTACTACTACAAATTCCTTCAAATTCTTTAAAAACTGATTCTACCACTACTACTGATACTACTACTACTACTACTACTGATACTACTACTATTACTACTGATACTACTACTATTACAACTACTAATACAACAACTAGTACTACTGATACTACTGATACTACTACTACTACTACTACTACTACTACAAATTCCTTCAAATTCTTTAAAAACTGATACTACTACTACTACTGATACTACTACTACTACTACTGACACTTCTACTATTACTACTAATAATACAACAACTACTACTACTAGTACTACTGATACTACTACTACTACTACAAATTCCTTCAAATTCCTTCAAATTCCTTAAAAACTGATACTACTACTACTGATACTACTACTACTACTGCTACTACTGATACTACTGATACTACTACTACTACTACTGATACTACTGATACTACTACTACTACTACTGATAGTACTTCTACTACTACTACTACTACAAATTACTTCAAATTCTTCAAATTCTTCAAAATTTTCTAATTCTTCAATGTTTTTTAGCTATTTTTTCTCTTCTGCATTGATCTTCTGCACCTTCTCCTCAAATCATTCTGCAGATTAGCATTCTCACTCGCTGTTGCGTAGGAACAGCTTTTTCTAGTTATTATTATTATTATTCCGTACGTTTTTGTGCGTCTAACTACTCCTGCATACTTCAACCGATTTCAACGATTTTCATACCAAAACGTTCGGCTCGTTCTCGACATTACTGCTATATCTCATGGTTATGGTACCTTTTATACTTTTTAAAGTATTTGTACTTTTTGTGCGTTTTTTGTTCCCATTGAAATGAATGCAAATTCCTTCAAATTCTTCAAATTTTTCATATTCCTTCAAATTCTTTCAAATTCTTGTAATCGTTCTTAATGTTCAAATTGTTCAAATGGTTCAAATTGTTCAAATCTTTCAAATTTTTCAATTTTTTTCAAATTTTTCAGATTTTTTCAATTTTTTCGAATACTTCAAATACTTCAAATTCTTCAAATTTTTCAAATTCTTCAAATTCCTTCTAGTTCTTCTGATACAACTGGTATTAATACTACTACTACAACAGATACTACTCCTTCTACTACTACTTCTACTACTACTACTTCTACTACTACTACTACTACTACTACAACTGATACTACTACTATTGATACTACTACTACTACTACTACTGATACTATTACCACTACTACTACTACTAATGATACTCTTGCTGCTACTGCTACTACTACTGATGCTACTGCTGATACTACAACTATTACTGATACTACTACTATTACTACTACTACTACTACTACTAGTACTACTGATACTACTACTACTACTAATTCCTTTAAATTCTTCAAATTCCTTCAAATTCTTTAAACACTGATACTACTACTACTACTGATACTACTCCTACTGATACTTCTACTACTACTACTGATATTACTACTACTACTGATACTACTACTACTACTACTACTAATGATACTACTGCTGCTACTGCTACTACTACTGCTACTACAATAACTACTACTGCTACTACTACTATTACTACTACTAATACAACTACTACCACTACTAGTACTACTGATACTACTACTAATACTACTACTACTACAAATTCCTTCAAATTCTTTAAAAACTGATTCTACCACTACTACTGATACTACTACTACTACTACTGATACTACTACTATTACTACTGATACTACTACTATTACTACTACTAATACAACAACTAGTACTACTGATACTACTACTACTACTACAAATTCCTTCAAATTCTTTAAAAACTGATACTACTACTACTACTGATACTACTACTACTACTACTACAAATTCCTTCAAATTCCTTCAAATTCCTTAAAAACTGATACTACTACTACTGATACTACTACTACTGCTACTACTGATACTACTGATACTACTACTACTGCTACTACTGATACTACTGATACTACTACTACTACTACTGATAGTCCTTCTACTACTACTACTACTACAAATTACTTCAAATTCTTCAAATTCTTCAAAATTTTCTAATTCTTCAATGTTTTTTAGCTATTTTTTCTCTTCTGCATTGATCTTCTGCATCTTCTCCTCAAATCATTCTGCAGATTAGCATTCTCACTCGCTGTTGCGTAGGAACAGCTTTTTCTAGTTATTATTATTATTATTCCGTACGTTTTTGTGCGTCTAACTACTCCTGCATACTTCAACCGATTTCAACGATTTTCGTACCAAAACGTTCGGCTCGTTCTCGACATTACTGCTATATCTCATGGTTATGGTACCTTTTATACTTTTTAAAGTATTTGTACTTTTTGTGCGTTTTTTGCTCCCATTGAAATGAATGCAAATTCCTTCAAATTCTTCAAATTTTTCATATTCCTTCGAATTCCTTCAAATTCTTGTAATCGTTCTTATTGGTCAAATTGTTCAAATGGTTCAAATGGTTATAATCTTTCAATTTTTTCAAATTTTTTCACATTTTTCACATTTTTTCAAAATTTTCAAATACTTCAAATACTTCAAATTCTTCAATTTCTTCAAATTCTTCAAATTCCTTGTAGTTCTTCTGATACAACTGATATTAATACTACTACTACAACAGATACTACTCCTACTACTACTACTACTACTACTACTACTACTACAACTACTACTACTACTGATACTACTACTACTACTACTGATACTACTACTACTACTACTAATGATACTACTCCTGCTACTGCTGCTACTACTACTGATGCTACTGCTGATACTACAACAACTACTACTGATACTACTGCTGATACTACAACTACTACTGATACTACAACTATTACTACTACTAATACAACTACTACTACTACTACTAGTACTACTACTACTGATACTACTACTACTACTGATACTACTACTACTAATGATACTACTGCTGCTACTGCTACTACAACAACTACTACTGCTACTACTACTATTACTACCACTAATACAACTACTACTACTAGTAGTACTACTACTACTGATACTACTACTACTACTACTACTAGAAATTCCTTCAAATTCTTTAAAAACTGATACTACTACTACTACTGATACTTCTACTACTACCACTCATACTTCTACTACTACTACTGATACTACTACTACTACTACTATTACTACTACTACTGCTGCTGATACTACTACTACTACTGATACTACTACTACTACTACTACTACTGATACTGCTACTGCTACTACAACAACTACTAGTGCTACTACTACTATTACTACTACTAATACAACTACTACTACTACTAGTACTACTGATACTACTACTATGACTACTACTACTACTACTACAAATTCCTTCAAATTCTTTAAAAACTGATAATACTACTACTACTACTGATACTACTCCTACTAATACTGATACTACTACTATTACTACTACTAATACAACTACTACTACTACTAGTACTACTGATACTACTACTACTATTACTACTACAAATTCCTTCAAATTCCTTCAAATTCTTTAAAAACTGATACTACTACTACTACTACTGATACTACTACTACTACTACTACTACTGATACTACTACTATTACTACTAATAATACAACTGCAACTATTACTAGTACTGCTGATACTACTACTACTACAAATTCCTTCTAATTCTTCAAATTCCTTCAAATTCTTTAAAAACTGATACTACTACTACTGATACTACTACTACTACTGCTACTACTGATACTACTACTACTACTACTACTACTGATACTACTAATACTACTACTACTGATACTACTACTACTACTACTACTACTACTACTACAAATTACTTCAAATTGTTCAAATTCTTCAAATTTTTCAAATTCTTCAATGTTTTCAGCTATTTTTTCTCTTCTGCATGGATCTTCTGCATCTTCTCCTCAAATCATTCTGCAGATTAGCATTCTCACTCGCTGTTGCGTAGGAACAGCTTTTTCTAGTTATTATTATTATTATTATTCCGTACGTTTTTGTGCGTCTAACTACTCCTGCATACTTCAACCGATTTCAACGATTTTTGTACCAAAACGTTCGGCTCATTCTTGACATTACTGCTATATCTCATGGTTATGGTACCTTTTATACTTTTTAAAGTATTTGTACTTTTTGTGCGTTTTTTGCTCCCATTGAAATGAATGCAAATTCCTTCAAATTCTTCAAATTTTTCATATTCCTTCAAATTCTTGTAATCGTTCTTATTGTTCAAATTGTTCAAATGGTTCAAATGGTTCAAATGGTTCAAATCTTTCAAATTTTTCAATTTTTTTCAAATTTCTCAAATTTTTTAAAAAATTTCAAATACTTCAAATACTTTGAATTCTTCAAATTTTTCAAATTCTGCAAATTTTTCAAATTCCTTCTAATTCTTCTGATACAACTGATATTAATACTACTACTACAACAGATACTACTACTACTACTACTACTACTACTACAACTGATACTACTACTACTGATACTACTACTACTACTACTGATACTACTACCACTACTACTACTACTAATGATACTATTGCTGCTACTGCTACTACTACTGATGCTACTGCTGATACTACAACAACTACTACTGATACTACTACTATTACTACTACTACTACTACTAGTACTACTGATACTACTACTACTACTACTACTAAAAAATTCCTTCAATTTCTTTAAAAACTGATACTACTACTACTGATACTACTCCTACTACTACTGATACTTCTACTACTACTACTGATACTACTACTATTACTACTGATACTACTACTACTACTACTGATACTACTACTACTACTACTAATGATACTACTGCTGCTACTGCTGCTACTACTACTGCTACTACAACAACTACTACTGCTACTACTACTATTACCACTACTAATACTACTACTACTAGTAGTAGTACTACTGATACTACTACTACTACTACTACTACTACTACTACAAATTCCTTCAAATTCTTTAAAAACTGATACTACTACTACTAATGATACTACTGCTGCTACTGCTACTACTACTGCTACTACAACAACTACTACTGCTACTACTACTATTACCACTACTAATACTACTACTACTAGTAGTAGTACTACTGATACTACTACTACTACTACAAATTCCTTCAAATTCTTTAAAAACTGATACTACTACTACTACTGATACTACTACTACTACTACTGATACTACTACTATTACTACTAATAATATAACTACTACTAGTAGTAGTACTACTGATACTACTACTACTACTACTACAAATTCCTTCAAATTCCTTCAAATTCTTTAAAAACTAATACTACTACTACTGATACTACTACTACTACTGCTACTACTGATACTACTGATACTACTACTACTACTACTACTACTACTACTACTACTGCTACTACTGATACTACTACTACTACTGATACTACTACAACTACTACTAATGATACTACTGCTGCTACTGCTACTACTAGTGCTACTACAACAACTACTACTGCTACTACTACTATTACCACTACTAATACAACTACTACCACTACTAGTACTACTGATACTACTACTAATACTACTACTACTACTACTACAAATTCCTTCAAATTCTTTAAAAACTGATACTACTACTACTACTGATACTACTACTACTACTACTACTACTACTACTACAAATTCCTTCAAATTCCTTCAAATTCTTTAAAAACTGATACTACTACTACTACTGATACTACTACTACTACTACTGATACTACTACTATTACTACTAATAATACAACTACTACTAGTACTACTGAAACTACTACTACTACTACTACAAATTCCTTCAAATTCCTCAAATTCCTTCAAATTCCTTCAAATTCTTTAAAAACTGATACTACTATTACTGCTACTACTGCTACTACTGATACTACTACTACTACTGATACTACTACTACTACTACTACTGATACTACTACTACTACTACTACTACAAATTACTTCAAATTGTTCAAATTCTTCAAATTTTTCAAATTCTTCAATGTTTTTCAGCTATCTTTTCTGTTCTGCATGGATCTTTTGCATCTTCTCCTCAAATCATTCTGCAGATTAGCATTCTCACTCGCTGTTGCGTAGGAACAGCTTTTTCTAGTTATTATTATTATTATTCCGTACGTTTTTGTGCGTCTAACTACTCCTGCATACTTCAACCGATTTCAACGATTTTCGTACCAAAACGTTCGGCTCGTTCTCGACATTACTGCTATATCTCATAGTTATGGCACCTTTTATACTTTTTAAAGTATTTGTACTTTTTGTGCGTTTTTTGCTCCCATTGAAATGAATGCAAATTCCTTCAAATTCTTCAAAATTTTTATATTCCTTCAAATTCCTTGAAATTCTTGTAATCGTTATTATTGTTCAAATTGTTCAAATGGTTCAAATCTTTCAAATCTTTCAATTTTTTCAAATTTTTCAAATTTTTTCAAATTTTTCAAATACTTCAAATACTTCAAATTTTCCAAATTCTTCATACTACTCCTCCTACTACTACTACTACTACTACTACTGGTGATACTACTACTACTACTACTACTACTACTACTACTACTGATACTACTACTACTACTACTGATACTACTGCTGCTACTGCTACTGCTACTGATGCTACTGCTGATACTACAACAATTACTACTGATACTACTACTATTACTACTACTAATAAAACTACTACAACTACTACTACTACTGATACTACTACTACTACTACTACTACTACTACTACAAATTCCTTCAAATTCTTCAAATTCCTTCAAATTCTTTAAAAACCGATACTACTACTACTACTGATACTACTCCCACTACTACTGATACTACTACTACTACTGATACTACTCCCACTACTACTGATACTACTACTACTACTACTACTACTACTGATACTACTACTACTACTACTACTACTACTACTACTAATGATACTACTGCTGATACTGCTACTACTACTGCTACTACAACAACTACTACTGCTACTACTACTATTACTACTACTAATACAACAACACCTACTACTAGTACTACTGATACTACTACTAAAACTACTACTACTACAAATTCCTTCAAATTCCTTCAAATTCTTTAAAACTAATACTACTACTACTACTGATACTACTCCTACTACTACTGATACTTCTACTACTACTACTGATACTACTACTACTACTACTACTGATACTACTACTACTACTGATACAACTACTACTACTACTACTACTAATGATACTACTGCTGCTACTGCTACTACTACTGCTACTACAACAACTACTACTGCTACTACTACTATTACTACTACTAATACAAGTACTACTACTACTAGTACTACTACTACTACTACTACTACTACAAATTCCTTCAAATTCTTTAAAAACTGATACTACTACTACTGATACTACTACTACTACTACTACTACTTATACTACTACTATTACTACTAATAATACAAGTACTACTACTAGTACTACTACTACTACTACTACTACTACTACTACAAATTCTTCAAATTCCTTCAAATTCTTTAAAAACTGATACTACTACTACTACTGATACTACTATTACTACTACTGATACTACTACTATTACTACTAATAATACAACAACTACTACTACTAGTACTACTGATACTACTACTACTACTGATACTACTACTACTACTACTACTAATGATACTACTGCTGCTATTGCTACTACTACTGCTACTACAACAACTACTACTGCTACTACTACTATTACTACTACTAATACAGCTACTAGTACTACTGATACTACTACTACTACTACTACTACTACAAATTACTTCAAATTCTTTAAAAACTGATACTACTACTACTACTGATACTACTACTACTACTACTGATACTACTACTATTACTACTACTAATACAACTACTACTAGTACTACTGATACTACTACTACTACTACTACTACTACAAATTCCTTCAAATTCGTCAAATTCCTTCAAATTCTTTTAAAACTGATACTACTACTACTACTCATACTACTTCTACGACTACTGATACTACTACTATTACTACTACTAATACAACTACTACTACTACTAGTACTACTGAATCAGTAGTACTTGTACTTTTTGTGCGTTTTTTGCTCCCATTGAAATGAATGCAAATTCCTTCAAATTCTTCAAATTTTTCATATTCCTTCAAATTTGTTCAAATTCTTGTAATCGTTCTTATTGTTCAAATTGTTCAAATGGTTCAAATCTTTCAAATTTTTCAAATTTTTTCAAATTTTTCAAATTTTTCAAATTTTTTCAAAATTTTCAAATACTTCAAATTCTTCAATTTTTTCAAATTCTTCAACTTTTTCAAATTCCTTCTAATTCTTCTGATACAACTGATATTAATACTACTACTACAAAAGATACTACTCCTACTACTACTACTACTACTACAACTGATACTACTACTACTGATACTACTACTACTACTACTGATACTACTACCACTACTACTACTACTAATGATACTATTGCTGCTACTGCTACTACTACTGATATTACTGCTGATACTACAACAACTACTACTGATACTACTACTATTACTACTACTACTACTACTACTACTAGTACTACTGATACTACTACTACTACTACAAATTCCTTCAAATTCTTCAAATTCCTTCAAATTCTTTAAAAACTGATACTACTACTACTACTGATACTACTCCTACTACTACTGATACTTCTACTACTACTACTGATACTACTACTACTACTACTACTGATACTACTACTACTACTGATACTACTACTACTACTACTACTAATGATACTACTGCTGCTACTGCTACTACTACTGCTACTACAACTACTACTACTGCTACTCATACTATTACTACTACTAATATAACTACTACCACTACTAGTACTACTGATACTACTAATAATACTACTACTGCTACTACTACTACTACTACTGCTACATATTCCTTAAAATTCTTTAAAAACTGATACTACCACTACTACTGATACTACTCCTACTACTACTGATACTACTGCTATTACTACTACTAATACAACAACTACTACTACTAGTACTACTGATACTACTACTACTACTACTACTACAAATTCCTTAAAATTCCTTCAAATTCTTTAAAAACTGATACAACTACTACTACTACTACTGATACTACTACTACTACTACTACTCATACAACTACTACTACTACTGATACTACTACTACTACTACTACTACTACTACTACTGATACTACTACTACTACTACTAATGATACTACTGCTGCTACTGCTACTACTACTACTACTAAAACAACTACTACTGCTACTACTACTATTACTACTACTAATACAACTACTACTACTAGTACTACTGATACTACTACTACTACTACTACTACTACTACTCCTGATACTACTACTACTACTACTACTACTGATAATACTACTGCTTCTAATGATACTACTGCTGCTACTGCTACTACTACTACTACTACTACTACAACAACTACTACTGCTACTACAACTAATACTACTACTAATACAACTACTACCACTAGTACTACTGATACTACTACTACTACTACTATAAAATTCCTTCAAATTCTTTAAAAACTGATATTACTACTACTAATACTACTACTACTACTAATACTACTACTATTACTACTACAACTACTACTAGTAGTAGTACTACTGATACTACTACTACTACTACTACTAATAGTACTACTACTACAAAATTCCTTCAAATTCTTTAAAAACTGATACTACTACTACTACTGATACTACTCCTATGACTACTGATACTACTACTATTACTACTACTAATACAACAACTACTACTACTAGTACTACTGATACTACTTCTACTACTACTACAAATTCCTTTAAATTCTTCAAATTCCTTCAAATTCTTTAAAAACTGATACAACTACTACTACTACTGATACTACTACTACTGATACTACTACTACTTCTAATACTACTGATACTACTACTACTACTACTACTACTGATACTGATACTACTACTACTACTACTACTACTAATTACTTCAAAGTCTTCAAATTCCTTCAAATTCTTTAAAAACTGATACAAATACTACTACTACTGATACTACTACTACTGATACTACTACTACTACTACTGATACTACTACTACTACTATTACTACTACTACTGATACTACTACTACTACTATTACTACTACTACTGATACTACTACTACTACTACTACTACTACAAATTTTTCAAATTCTTCAATGTTTTTCAGCTTTTTTTTCTCTTCTGCATGAAACTTCTGCATCTTCTCCTCAAATCATTCTGCAGATTAGCATTCTCACTCGCTGTTGCGTAGGAACAGCTTTTTCTAGTTATTATTATTATTATTATTATTATTCCGTACGTTTTTGTGCGTCTAACTACTCCTGCATACTTCAACCGATTTCAACGATTTTCGTACCAAAACGTTCGGCTCGTTCTCGACATTACTGCTATATCTCATGGTTATGGTACCTTTTATACTTTTTAAAGTATTTGTACTTTTTGTGCGTTTTTGTTCCCATTGAAATGAATGCAAATTCCTTCAAATTCTTCAAATTTTTCATATTCCTTCAAATTCTTGTAATCGTTCTTAATGTTCAAATTGTTCAAATGGTTCAAATTGTTCAAATCTTTCAAATTTTTCAATTTTTTTCAAATTTTTCAGATTTTTTCAATTTTTTCGAATACTTCAAATACTTCAAATTCTTCAAATTTTTCAAATTCTTCAAATTCCTTCTAGTTCTTCTGATACAACTGATATTAATACTACTACTACAACAGATACTACTCCTTCTACTACTACTTCTACTACTACTACTTCTACTACTACTACTACTACTACAACTGATACTACTACTATTGATACTACTACTACTACTACTGATACTATTACCACTACTACTACTACTAATGATACTCTTGCTGCTACTGCTACTACTACTGATGCTACTGCTGATACTACAACAACTATTACTGATACTACTACTATTACTACTACTACTACTACTAGTAGTACTACTGATACTACTACTTCTACAAATTCCTTTAAATTCTTCAAATTCCTTCAAATTCTTTAAAAACTGATACTACTACTACTACTGATACTACTCCTACTGATACTTCTACTACTACTACTGATATTACTACTACTACTACTACTACTACTGATATTACTACTACTACTGATACTACTACTACTACTACTGATACTACTACCACTACTACTACTACTAATGATACTATTGCTGCTACTGCTACTACTACTGATGCTACTGCTGATACTACAACTACTACTGATACTACTACTATTACTACTACTACTACTACTAGTACTACTGATACTACTACTACTACTACTACTACAAATTCCTTCAAATTCTTTAAAAACTGATACTACTACTACTGATACTACTCCTACTACTACTGATACTACTACTACTACTAGTAGTACTACTGATACTACTACTAATACTACTACTACTACTACTACTACTACAAATTCCTTCAAATTCTTTAAAAACTGATACTACTACTACTACTGATACTACTACTACTACTACTGATACTACTACTACTACTATTGATACTACTACTACTACTACTGATACTACTACTACTACTAGTAGTACTACTGATACTACTACTACTACAAATTCCTTCAAATTCTTCAAATTCCTTCAAATTCTTTAAAAACTAATACTACTACTACTACTGATACTACTACTACTACTGCTACTACTGATACTACTGATACTACTACTACTACTACTACTACTGCTGCTACTATTGATACTACTACTACTACTACTGATACTACTACTACTACTAATGATACTACTGCTGCTACTACTACTGCTACTACAACAACTACTACTGCTACTACTACTATTACTACTACTAATACAACTACTACTAGTAGTAGTACTACTGATACTATTACTAATACTACTACTACTACAAATTCCTTCAAATTCTTTAAAAACTGATACTACTACTACTACTGATACTACTACTACTACTACTGATACTACTACTATTACTACTACTAATACAACTATTACTACTAGTAGTACTACTGATACTACTACTACTACTACTACTACAAATTCTTCAAATTCCTTCAAATTCTTTAAAAACTAATACTACTTCTACTGATACTACTACTACTACTGATACTACTACTACTACTACTACTACTACTACTACTACTACTACTGATACTACTGATACTACTACTACTAATGATACTACTGCTGCTACTGCTACTACTACTAATGATACTACTGCTGCTACTGCTACTACTACTAATGATACTACTGCTACTACTACTATTACTACTACTACTACTACAACTGATACTACTACTACTACTACAAATTCCTTCAAATTCTTTAAAAACTGATACTACTACTACTACTACTACTACTGCTGATACTACTACTACTTCTGATACAACAACTACTACTACTGATAAAACAACTAGTACTACTACTACTACTACTACTTCTGATACAACAACTACTACTACTAATGATACTACTAGTAATACTACCACTGCTACTACTACTACTGCTTCTACTACTACTACTATTGCTACTTCTACTACTACTGCTACTACCGATACTACTACTACCACTTCTGATACAACAACTACTACTACTACTTCTACTACTAATAATAATAATAATGATACTACTACTACTATAAATACAACTACTACTACTACTACTCCTGATACTACTACTACAACTACTACTACTGATAATACTACTGCTTCTAATGATACTACTGCTGCTACTGCTACTACTACTACTACTACTACTACAACAACTACTACTGCTACTACAACTAATACTACTACTAATACAACTACTACCACTAGTACTACTGATACTACTACTACTACTACTATAAAATTCCTTCAAATTCTTTAAAAACTGATACTACTACTACTAATACTACTACTACTACTAATACTACTACTATTACTACTACAACTACTACTAGTAGTAGTACTACTGATACTACTACTACTACTACTACTACTACTAGTACTACTACTACAAAATTCCTTCAAATTCTTTAAAAACTGATACTACTACTACTACTGATACTACTCCTATGACTACTGATACTACTACTATTACTACTACTAATACAACAACTACTACTACTAGTACTACTGATACTACTTCTACTACTACTACAAATTCCTTTAAATTCTTCAAATTCCTTCAAATTCTTTAAAAACTGATACAACTACTACTACTACTGATACTACTACTACTGATACTACTACTACTTCTAATACTACTGATACTACTACTACTACTACTACTACTGATACTGATACTACTACTACTACTACTACTACTAATTACTTCAAAGTCTTCAAATTCCTTCAAATTCTTTAAAAACTGATACAAATACTACTACTACTGATACTACTACTACTGATACTACTACTACTACTACTGATACTACTACTACTACTATTACTACTACTACTGATACTACTACTACTACTACTACTACAAATTACTTCAAATTGTTCAATTTCTTCAAATTTTTCAAATTCTTCAATGTTTTTCAGCTTTTTTTTCTCTTCTGCATGAAACTTCTGCATCTTCTCCTCAAATCATTCTGCAGATTAGCATTCTCACTCGCTGTTGCGTAGGAACAGCTTTTTCTAGTTATCAGTGAGAATGCTATACAGCATTCTCACTTATTGTTTTCCTGTTTTTCTTTATTATTATTATTATTATTATTATTATTATTATTATTATTATTCCGTCGGCGTGTAACTACTCCCACATACTTCAACCGATTTCAACAATTTTGGTGTCAAAACGTTCAGCTCCTTCCCGACATTCCTGCTATATCTCATCATTATTCTAACTTTAATACTTTTTAAAATATTTGTACTTTTTGTGCGTACTTTTTTCCCATTGAAATGAATGCAAATTCCTTCAAATTCTTCAAATTTTTTATATTCCTTCAAATTCTTGTAATCATTCTTATTGTTGAAATTGTTCAAATGGTTCAAATGGTTCAAATCTTTCAGATTTTTCAAATTTTTTCAAATTTTTCAAATTGTTTCAAATTTTTCAAATACTTCAAATACTTCAAATTCTTCAAATTTTTCAAATTCTTCAAATTTTTCAAATTCTTTCTAATTCTTCTGATACAACTGATATTAATACTACTACTACAACAGATACTACTCCTACTACTACTACTACTACAACTGATACTACTACTACTGATACTACTACTACTACTACTACTGATACTACTACCACTACTACTAATGATACTACTGCTGCTACTGCTACTACTACTGATGCTACTGCTGATACTACAACAACTACTACTGATACTACTACTATTACTACTACTACTACTAATACTACTAGTACTACTGATACTACTACTACTACTACTGATACTTCTACTACTACTACTGATACTACTACTACTACTACTACTACTGATACTACTACTACTACTGATAATAATACTACTACTACTACTAATGATACTACTGCTGCTACTGCTACTACTACTGATGCTACTGCTGATACTACAACAACTACTACTGATACTACTACTATTACTACTACTACTACTAGTACTACTGATACTACTACTACTACTACTACTACTACTACAAATTCCTTCAAATTCTTCAAATTCCTCCAAATTTTTTAAAAACTGATACTACTACTACTACTGATACTACTCCTACTACTACTGATACTTCTACTACTACTACTGATGATACTACTACTACTACTACTACTACAGATACTACTACTACTACTACTACTACTACTACTAATGATACTATTGCTGCTACTGCTACCACTACTGCTACTACAACTACTACTGCTACTACTACTATTACTACTACTAATACAACTACTACTACTAGTAGTACTACTGATACTACTACTAATACTACTACTACTACAATTTCCTTCAAATTATTTAAAAACTGATACTACTACTACTACTGATACTACTACTACTACTACTGATACTACTACTATTACTACTACTAATACAACAACTACTACTACTACTAGTACTACTGATACTACTAATACTACTACTACTACTACAAATTCCTTCAAATTCCTTCAATTTTTTTAAAAACTGATACTACTACTACTACTGATACTACTACTACTACTACTGATACTACTACTATTACTACTACTAATACAACAACTACTACTACTAGTACTACTGATACTACTACTACTACTACTACTACTACTACAAATTCCTTCAAATTCCTTCAATTTTTTTAAAAACTGATACTACTACTACTACTGATACTACTACTACTGATACTACTACTATTACTACTAATAATACAACTACTACTACTACTAGTACTACTGATACTACTACTACTACTACAAATTCCTTCAAATCCTTTAAAAACTGATACTACTACTACTGATACTACTACTACTGCTACTACTGATACTACTGATACTACTACTACTACTACTGATACTACTACTACTACTACTAATAGTACTTCTAGTACTACTACAACTACTACTACTACTACAAATTACTTCAAATTCTTCAAATTCTTCAAATTTTTCAAATTCTTCAATGTTTTTTAGCTATTTTTTTCTCTTCTGCATTGATCTTCTGCATCTTCTCCTCAAATCATTCTGCAGATTAGCATTCTCACTCGCTGTTGCGTAGGAACAGCTTTTTCTAGTTATTATTATTATTCCGTACGTTTTTGTGCATCTAACTACTCCTTCATACTTCAACCGATTTCAACGATTTTCGTACCAAAACGTTCGGCTCGTTCTCGACATTACTGCTATATCTCATGGTTATGGTACCTTTTATACTTTTTAAAGTATTTGTACTTTTTGTGCGTTTTTTGTTCCCATTGAAATGAATGCAAATTCCTTCAAATTCTTCAAATTTTTCATATTCCTTCAAATTCTTGTAATCGTTCTTAATGTTCAAATTGTTCAAATGGTTCAAATGGTTCAAATCTTTCAAAATTTTCAATTTTTTTCAAATTTTTCAGATTTTTTCAATTTTTTCGAATACTTCAAATACTTCAAATTCTTCAATTTTTTCAAATTCTTCAAATTCCTTCTAGTTCTTCTGATACAACTGATATTAATACTACTACTACAACAGATACTACTCCTACTACTACTACTTGTACTACTACTACAACTGATACTACTACTACTGATACTACTACTACTACTACTACTACTGATACTACTACCACTACTACTACTACTAATGATACTATTGCTGCTACTGCTACTACTACTGATGCTACTGCTGATACTACAACAACTACTACTGATACTACTACTATTGCTACTACTACTACTACTACTACTAGTACTACTGATACTACTACTACTACTACTACTACAAATTCCTTTAAATTCTTCAAATTCCTTCAAATTCTTTAAAAACTTTTACTACTACTACTACTACTACTGATACTACTCCTACTGATACTTCTACTACTACTACTGATACTACTACTACTACTACTACTACTGATACTACTACTACTACTGATACTACTACTACTACTACTACTAATGATACTACTTCTGCTACTGCTACTCCTACTGCTACTACAACAACTACTACTGCTACTACTACTACTATTACTACTACTAATACCACTACTAGTACTACTGATACTACTACTAATACTACTACTACTACTACAAATTCCTTCAAATTCTTTAAAAACTGATACTACCACTACTACTGATACTACTACTACTACTACTGATACTACTACTATTACTACTACTAATACAACAACTAGTACTACTGATACTACTGATACTACTACTACTACTACTACTACTACTACTACTACTACTACTACAAATTCCTTCAAATTCTTTAAAAACTGATACTACTACTACTACTGATACTACTACTACTACTACTGACACTACTACGATTACTACTAATAATACAACAACAACTACTACTACTAGTACTACTGATACTACTACTACTACTACTACTACTGATACTACTACTACTACTACTACTACTACTACTACTGATACTACTGATACTACTGCTGCTACTGCTGCTACTGCTACTACTATTGATGCTACTGCTGATACTACAACTACTACTGCTACTACTACTATTACTACTACTAATACAACTACTACTACTACTACTACTACTACTACAAATTCCTTCAAATTCTTTAAAAACTGATACTATTACTACTACTAATACTACTACTACTACTGATACTACTACTATTACTACTAATAATACAAGTACTACTACTACTAGTACTACTGATACTACTACTACTACTACTACTAAAAATTCCTTCAAATTCTTCAAATTCCTTCAAATTCCTTCAAATTCTTTAAAAACTGATACTACTACTGCTACTACTGATACTACTGATACTACTACTACTACTGATACTACTACTACTACTGCTACTGATACTACTACTACTCCTCCTACTACTACTACAAATTACTTCAAATTGTTCAAATTCTTCAAATTTTTAAAATTCTTCAATGTTTTTGAGCTATCTTTTCTGTTCTGCATGGATCTTCTGCATCTTCTCCTCAAATCATTCTGCAGATTAGCATTCTCACTCGCTGTTGCGTAGGAACAGCTTTTTCTAGTTGTTTTAATATCGCTTATTATGGCGTACAGCTGAAGAAAACTCAAAAATCCTATCTCAAAATATTAGAATATTTCCTCAGACCAAGTAAAAAAAAAATTATTACAGCAAAACAAAATTAAACATTTGAAAATGTCCATTAATGCACTCAGTACTTGGTTGGGAATCCTTTTGCACAGATTACTGCATCAATGCTGCGTGGCATGGAGGCAATCAGCCTGTGGCATTGCTGAGGTGTTATGGATGCCCAGGATGCTTCAATAGCGGCCTTTAGCTCATTTGCATTGTTGGGTCTGGTGTCTTTCAGCTTCTTCTTCACAATACCCCACAAATTCTCGATGGGGTTCAGGTCAGGGGAATTGGCAGGCCAATCAAGGACAGTAATGCCATGGTCAGTACACCAGTTACTGGTGGTTTTGGCACTGTGGGCAGGTGCCAGATCTTGGTTGTGCAGCGTTTCCTGCCACATTTCCCCCTTCCAACACACTTTTTGTGAATGTGCTTTGAAACTGCACTCTGTGAACAGCCTGCTCTTTGAGAAATTTCTTTTTGTGTCTTACCCGCCTGATGGAGGGTGTCAATGATGGTCTTCTGGCAGCAGTCAGATCAGCAGTCTTCCCCATACTTGTGATTTAGTTTACTGAACCAAGCTGAGTGTTTTTCAAGGCTCAGGAAACCCTTGCAGGTGTTTCAAGTTAATTAGACGATTCAAGTGATTAGTTGAATAGCCTACTAGTATACTTTTTCACGATATTCTAATTTTCTGAGACAGTCCTGTATAGCCCTTTACACAGCCACTACAGGCAACCCAAGAGCATGCAAACACACTCATGCCTAAGGGCAATTTATAGTGACCAATTAAGATTTTATTGCTTAAACTCCAAAATGTTTGGATTAGAACAACTTAGTATCTTCCAAACAAGTGTGATAATGGACTTGACTATCTGACTCTCAGCTTTAAAAAAAAAACATGGATGTTGCCCACAGTCCACTTGCAGATTAATTGGCAACAATGATAAAATGCTCTTTTAATTGCAAGACAATGCTTTTAGACTGAAAAGGTTTTTAAACTTTTAATCACTTAATCCTATACTTATTTTTGACACACTTGCCTATATCTCTGACTTGGCTTTGGAAAAGATGTGGAATTTGAATTTGGTGTTATTTACATCTTATCAGCTTGAATATTGTTTAGGAGTTGTTGTTTTTTTTACTTGAGCCAGTTTCATATAGGCCTTATGGGCAGTTGCCCTGGGCAACATGAGAAAGGGGTTGCACAAGCAGTAGTTGAAAAATATAATTTATTTCTGAACTGCCTCCTAAACAATTTTTCTATTGCTTTTATGTATGTGCAGTTGATGGAGAGTTAGCTCCCCTGTGTGTTCAGGTGGCATCCCTGCTTGTTGCTGGGAAAAGAAGCACAACACATGCCCTGTACAGGACCATGATGTATTTTTGCATTGTATACCTCTCAAATGTGTTGTTTTTTTGGCATTTTGATTGGATGGGGCAGCTGAAAAAGGTCCTACCCAGGACACCATTCATGCAAAACACCAGCCGCATAACAGGTAAACAAAATAGTATCTCCCTGTTCTTAACTGACCAAGTTAAATTAAGTTTTACTTTTGTGAAGGGGTTTACAAGGACTGAACAGTAATTGCACATGGAGTTGGACTGTCACTGCAACAAGAGCCAAGTCTCGGCCGTACGGGCTTTCTGTTCGAAGTTTGGGTGTTCTGCACATAGATGCCGGGGTTTTCTTCAGGTTTTCCCGCTTCCCTCCTTCCCCAGAGACACAGTGATAACACTCTATGGCGGATGCATTGAAGTCATTTTATAAACTAAGGCCCTGACATCTCCTGTCATTCAGCTTTCAGATTGTCTATTGAGTTTAAACTCTGCATTGTGCATCCGTGACAACTGAAAGTATACAATGACTCATTTCCTGAATGATTAGAAAAATCTCTGCTTGTCTTCAACACCTTCGGGTGGTGTTGTCCGAGGCCGTCTCCAGCTAAAAAAAGTGTCTGACACATACAGTATGTACAAGTCGAGCATGACACTTCTGCATGTGTGTGTGTGTGTGTGTGTGTGTTTCTTTGAATGTGTAGTTGAGGTAAGGACCCGTGAGGATTGTTTATGAACAAGTGGCCAGAGTGCAACAGATATTTGTTGGAAGAGGAAGCAAAGAGGGTCCGGTCCAGTGACACAGTGACACAGACCCTGGGGACTTCAGCTTAGGTAGGCTTTGTGATGCTGCTGAAGTCGGAGTCCAAGCCGCTCATTCACACATGTGCTAACGTACACACAGCATACACACTCCATGATGACAAACCTCACACACCACTGACTACTCACGAGTGGCACCAGGCCAGGGGCTTCATCCCTCCTGGGAGTGCAGACTTTGTTCTTTAGCTGTGACCAAAGGAAATATGTAAATCAAAAAGATTTTTTTGGTAAAATGTCTGTTTATTGCTTTTCATTAACTTGTACAAATTTCCTGTTTTTAAATGTTACATGTATGTTGTCTCCACTCAAGCAGCAAACACGGACATGCACAGACAATAAAGGCAGAGCTACTTGCAGACAGCTGACAACACAGGATGTCAGACTGGCAGCAAGAAGAGACAAATAAAACAAAAAAGTGGCTGCAGACAGTAAACACTGACACCTTCCCCTCGTGCACTGCCGACGTGTTTCCAGGGGGTTTCAGCTTCATTTTGCAAATTGAAAACTCTGTTAATTCTGCAGAGATTATGCTCAGACACATCGTCACTCCCTGGTTAGAGATAATGCAGTCCAGTTTGTTGAACGCACAAAGCTCTACTCTAATTTCATTTGAGCATTTTGTAAATGTACTGACCAGATGGTTGATGAGATTTAACGTCTTTGTGTCAGGGAAGGCTGAACTAATGTTATGTTAAAAGAGTTGGGATAACTCTGGATTAATTAAAGATCCATGAGGAAAAATCAGGTTTAAAAGCTCTATCTGACTCAAGCTGGGGATCCAGCTTGCTAGCTGGCGGGGTTTTATTTAAGCCTGCTGTTCACTGACAAATGCACTTTTTAAAAGTAATCAATGACAATTGTAATACTTTGTGTTAGTTGCGCTTTAAAAAGATATAACTTGAGGAACATACAATATCACTATCTGATTGAAGATTCCAAACATCTGACACACAGACTGCATCCACTGTAGTAGAGGAATCGTAACAACCAGAAATTGAGTGCAGTACAAGATTTTCTTTCATGCATGGATGTAATTCTGCTCATTCTTTTTTCTTTGCGGTTTGTCTTTCAACACACGACTTTCCCTTTCAATGTGAAAAAGTAAAAGTCGGAATCTGCAGACTTTGCGGTTTTAAAATCAAGGAGGTATTTTATTAAACGCCTGGAAATTAAAAAAAGTGAAAACGCAGACAAGGAACTTTAAAAAAAAAAATTTTTTTAATAATTTTGAGGACAATTTGATCAATCCCTCCAAATACTGGAAGTCCACGAAAATGTTATCATTGCTATTTTTGTCTTTATTTAGCCATGAAAGCCATAAAAATATGTTGTCATTTTGGTTGCTGTCCTGTCCAAATTTAGCCTAAATATAAATGTTTAATGTGACACTTGGTTAGCCCAGGTGATAAAACCGAATAAATTTATACAATTATAGACATTATGTGAATATCTTTTTACCGTTCACTCTTCAACCACATGGTCACATTAAGATGAGATGAAATCCTGTTCTTTCAGCAAAATTTGGTTAGGAGGGATCGGTCTCAGTTGATAAAAAAAAAAAAAAAGTTGTGATAACAAAAGGAAAATCCCACATTAAAATCGAAATGTACTCAAATTATGTAGAATTTTATAAAAAATTAAAAAACATCCCTCTTATAGGGAACCTGGCATTCTGTTTGAATGGACACAGCGAGGGACATAAACTATTATTGGCTCATGCACCTATAGATTATGGTGAAATTAACACGCCGACTATTAAAATCAAACAAAATTGCACGTTCACAATAAGGAAAGGAAAGAGACACAGCTTGCAATACAATTAAATTAAATCCCCAAAACCCTTTTGTATCATTTTTGCATCAGTAAAAACTTTAAAGGTCTGCTGATGAATATTCTTTGATGAACCATCCGATAGGTAAATTTTTTCCTACCTGCAATAAACATGACGAAGCGTATCAGGGATGACATTTTGAACCGCAGACGTTTGGAGAGGGGCCTGTCATTTCAGATGCTCGCTTCTTGTGTTGCTTCATAAGGCAGCTATGAACTGCTGAAGAGCACTTCTCTTCTGACATTCCACAATACTAGAAGAGCCCAGCTTATTACAAAGTCACTCCAAGTTTACCAAAGCAGGTTGTTTCCCCCCCCAAAAAAGTCACAGTCCATGTTACTCAACGTGATCCCCACTCAGCATTTCAGGGAGTTTTTTTTGTCAGACTTGCAAAATAAACAGGTCTTTCTAATGCCCTCGTTCACCGCCCTCCCCTCAGACTCTCTGTCTCCGGCTAACCCCTGTCAAAGCTGCTCATTCGCGGGTTGATGGGAGACATCAGAAGGGATGAGTAAGAAGCGCTCGAGACAACTGTGCGAGGGACGCAGCGTGATATCAGCGGAGAGCGATGTCTCTCCGAGAGCTTGTCTCTGGTCACATCAGCAACCAGGAGACACCAGATAAAGAAGAAAGGAAACGCGGGCCAAATACCCAGGGGCAGGATGGCTGCGCAGAGAGCGGTTTCTGTCGAGCAAAAAGGCCCAGAGGGTCAGAGGGTCATTGGGCTGAGCGCGAGCCTGCTCTTCAGCTCGCGTAACATCACTTAAGCTGAACAATTCCTCCTCCCACCCTTCCACTTCCGATTTCCTTCTTCCCAAATCATTCCCTACATGTGGCCTCTCATCATCTAGATCTGCGCTGACAGGGCCTAGCTGCATGCATACGCTCTGACCGACTGCTCATTTTAACTTTGTGTGTGTGTGTGTGTGCAAAGAGAGGACGAGGGCGGGTTGTGGTCCAAATCTCTTTTTCTGGCCTCTGAAGGGTCTGATTTTTGTGGCAGGGCTGTCAGATCTCCGTTCCCTCTACGCCACATCAACGCCAGCACTAAGTATGCAGCAGCGCCTGATGAGAGCCACCAGTCCCCTCTGACAGGTGCCCGCCATGACAGGGAATATGTTCCCCCAAAGAGCAAGCTAGTCGCTGCAGAGTGATGGAGGATGGACGGAGTGGCTCTGCCGAAGGAAAATGGCCACTTCACCGCAGTTCATATTTTCCGCACCATTAACTTACAAGCAGTCTTAAGACTTTTGGTTTTCTCTGATTTTTGATTATTTATTGCAAAGTCCTATTGCATTTTTAGATTAGACTTTGTATTTGTTTGAAATATTTTAAGTAAACGTATTCTGTTTTTTTATGTATTTATGCTTTTATTGCTGTAGATGTGATCTTAGTTTTAACTCTTTTCTGAATGTTAGAATTTATGCTGCTTGAAATTAATATTGCGGCCTCTAGTGTCTCCTGTGTGTTTTTTTAACATTTTGTGTTGTTCCACTCATTAGTTTTGTTCTTTCTTTCACTGTTGTTTATTTACTTGTTTTTCATTTTTCTCTGTTTTATCTAAAGCAAAACATTTGTGTCGCTCTCATTGTGTACAAAAAATGCTATATAGATAAAGGATGATTGATTTATACCTATAAACTGCAGGTGATGAGAATTTTAGCAAGCTGTCATATGCTGTCAATGTGGACACTGTAAATCGTTAAATATCTGTCTTACCTAAGATGTATTATTTGTGGATGTAAATTCAATAAAACAATTACACCTAAAATGTTAAGCTAGGTCTTAAGCTTTTTCTTAAAAGTTTTACCAACAGATTGTTTTTTTTGGTAAACCTTTTAATATGATGTTTTCGTTCTAAAAATCAGTCAATAAATAAGGCTTTATTAGCCAAAGAAGGTCCATGAATGCTTGAAATACAATAAAATATAAAAAATAAAGAAAATGCATACAATAAATCTAAAGCCTTAATTAAAAATATTATTTAATATTATATAAAAAGCATAATTATAAGAAATCAGGTTGCTTACAGTCTGAAAAAGCATTTTTAACAGGCAAAGTCCTGCATTTGCAAACATTTTGCTGAAACTCCCCACTTTCTTATTCAATTTTTATTTTACTTTTTTTGGGGGGGGGGGGGGCGGGGGGGTTGTAACTTAGAACTGTAGATGACAACAGACGGGTGGTATAGAGCAGTGGAGAACATGCTATATACAAATCTATTCACACCTAACGAAAGCTAAACTTCATTCTGTATAACGTAATAGTGTGCCTGAGCATGGAGTATTTAATACTATTTGCATATATCATCTTCTTCCTCCATGTGATTGGTAATAAAATTTCCAAGGTATTTCACCTTGTTCCAGATGTGACGGTGAACATTTCAAAAGTTTGCCATTTGTCCCGTTCAGTTTCATGCAGTGCATACAGCTGTTCTGTGAAGGCCTCAGAGGTTTATGAGGGGGAAAAATCAGTGAAGAAAATCATGAAGACCAAGGAATATCGCAGACGACTCAGCATGAAGTTGTGGAGAAATTTAAAGCCAGAAGAGGTTATTAAACGATGCCAAAAGTAGAAAGAATATAGCATGATTGCAAACTTACCAGCTATCATCTTCCATATAAACTGCCCAGCTCAGCAAGAAGAGCATTAATCAGAGAAGCAGAAAAAAGCTTATGGTAACTCTGAAAGAGCTGCAGAAATCCAGAACTCAGGTGGGAGAATAAGTATACTGGATAGTTGTTCATTTTGCGCTTTACAAATCTGAACCTTTTAAAAGTGTCAAGAAAGCTGTTGGTGAACGAGACCAGTAAAAGTTCTGCTTGGAGTTTACTGCAAGCTACAATATGTCGGGAACACTGCAAATTTGGGAAGAAGATTCTGAGACCAAAATTAATTTTTGTCTGACCTGCTGTGCATGCAAAACACTGTGTGGCAGAAAACTCACACTGCTCATCCCCCTACAGTGACTTTCAGTAGAGGGAGCATCATGCTGTGGGGATGCAGGAGCATCGTGTAGGGACAGGGAAGCTGATCAGAGCTGGTAGAAAGACGGAACGAGCGTAGTACAGGGCAATCCCGGAAGAAAAGGACTTAAGACAGGGCTGGGGTTCTCTTTCCACTAAGACAGGAATCCTGAATATACAGCCAGAGATAAAATGGTTCGGATCAAATCATATTTTTGTATCAGAATGTCCTATTCAAAGTCTAGACCTAAATCCATTGACAATCTGAGGCAAGATTTGAATGTTGAGGTCCCATCCAATCTGACTGTGCTAGAGCATTTTTGCAAAGAGAATAAAAGAACCTTTTGGGCAACAAACCTCCATCTTTAGATGTGTAACGCTGAGACATGACCCAAACGACTTGTAGCTTTAATTGCGGCTAAAGGCAGGGCTACAAATATTGACTTGGAGCGGCTGAAATCAAATAAATTTTTACTTGAAAAACATTTTGAAAATAACGCAGATATTTTTACTTTCACACCACAGCTATGCTCTATTTAACGTTGTTTTAAGAAATTATTAGCGAAAACTGTGAAAGGCTTTTGAGCTCTCTGTGATTACACGAGAGGAATTTATTTCAGAATTGAACATTGAATTTGAACAATATTTAGCGAGGAAACTGAAGCACTGAAGTCCCACAAAAACTAAAACAGACTCCGCCTCGCACCATCATGTTGAATTCATGTTGGCATTTTTACCTTTAATCAGGTAAACATTTAGAATACCGTCATGTAATCAGCTCAATTCCTTTGCCCTGTGAGATTTATCTTGGAGCCGTGAATCCCATCAAACGCATTTAAAAGTAAAAGCCACGTGTAGAATCCAGCACGAGGGGACAACAACAGTGTAAAGCATTTAACACAGAAACAAAAGCTATAACACTGAGCACAGCACTGCCCATTTAAATCTTTATATTCTTCATTCACTTTAGCCCACCAAACACAGAAGTCCCCATAGGCGAGTAATGAATAATCATTAGCAAAAGGTCCACAAATTATTGATGTAAAATAAGCAATGATTCTTTTTTTTGTTTCGCAATTTATTGCCATTAACAAGTAACTTGCAATCCAATAAATGTCAGCATGGCTTTCAGTTAATTAAAGGGAAAGATATTATACAGTAATGCAGGGTGGCGTTTATATCTCGATTTCCACAGACTGCAATTTACTACTAGACCTTTATTTGAAGGGACCCACAAATAATGGCTATTAAGCCGTCAGCGGATGGACAGGGGATCACATTAATGAAATTAGATAAGGTGGAATGGTGATCTACACAGCCCGGACTCTGGAGACACACAAACCGCACACAGACATGCAGCACACAGGCGGGACACATTAACACTCGTGTGCCATTTTGCTCCTTTTTTTTTTTTTCTCCATTCCCCCAACCTGCTTGGCCTTGTGTTTTCATTCCTCTTCTGTCATGCCATCACCTTTCCTGCACCTTCCCCCCCCCCCCCCCCCAAAAAAAAACACCCAGCCAGAGAGCCAGCTCAGTGTTCAACATGAGAGCCTGTCAGCTCATCAGGGAAAGTTTCCCCTGTTTGTCCTGAACACTGTAGGCAGCCAGTCAGTCCTTCAAGCCTGCCATCAACACTGCCAAAACACGCGCAGACACACGTGTCCACATCTCCCCCACTAACAGGGAGGTGTCACTCGGGGAGGCAGCTGCACTCGCTAGCGTGACGGCTCCCCTCAAATCAGAGATCCTCGTCCCTGTCAACAGAAACCTGGCCCTGAGGCAACCACTGTCACACGGCGTACACCCCTTGCACACGCAAACACACAAGACTGATGAGGAAGGGATGAAGACAAGGTGGAAGAGGAGGTTGCTGTGTTCTATCAGGAGAACAGATTTCCACTGTATTAGGGGAGAATGTGGGGTTGGGGGGGTGGTTGGAAAGTAGAAGAATGGGGGGTTAAGGGATGTGTGTTTTAGTTAAAACAGCAGGCCTTATTTCCTTCCTGACAGAGAGGCACACTTATTAGCTTTGACAGTTTGGGGAAATTGGCTGTGAGTGTGATGGGACAGATAGGAGCAGAGCTGATAGGGGAACTGATAATTGTTCAGCAGACAATTTAGGCGGGTTCACATCCCAGTTTCAGCCTGCTCCATTCAGGCTGAACAAATACAGAGTAAAGACTTGTAATTCAGTCAGTGCATTTGTTTTTTTTTAATAAATAAGGAAAGTACTCTTTCACATTTCTCTCCTAGCTTCACTTTGGCCAACTTGTACTGTCTATACTTTGTGTGTGTGTGTGTGTGTGTGTGTGTGTGTGTGTGTGTGTGTGTGTGTGTGTGCGTGTGTGTGTGTGTGTGTGTGTGTGTGTGTGTGTGTGTGTGTGGATGACTTGGTATGTATTTGTGCTGGCAGCAAACATAAGAGGTTCTCTGTGCAATCGGACAAGATGCCGATATCTGAGTCATGTGACAGTGACTTCCTGTCGGTATGTCAGAAAGCAGCTGAAGGCTTATCAATACTCACTTGTGCTCGCATCCTTTCCCATCTCCTCTAAAGCAGATGCACCATTCCAAGAGGAGAGTGTCTTCTTTTATTTATTCCTTCACGAAATCCAAGAATGACCCACAGAATGGGTGAAAACTTAAGTTACGTCAGCTGAGGGGATAACTGTATTTGTCCTGGGGATTGTGATATCAGTAAGTTCAGAGAATGTAAGTTATTCCTGTATATTTTTGTTTGTCTTTTTGGATTTGAAAAAAAAAAAGCATTTTGCTTTTTTAAAGTTTCATCTAGACCAGGGGTCTGCAACTTGCAGATCTACAAGAGGCTCTTTGGACCGTCCACAGTGGCTCTTAATATTTTGAGATAAAAATTATAAAGAAACAGCTCATATCTTAAAAAAAACTAGATACAGTATAATAACAAATGCAAAACAAAAATAAATAACAAAACTAAAAGTTATATATTTTTAGATATATTTTTTGGTACCTATGTGCTTTTTTCATATCATTCCCACATGATGATGTCAACATCTCAGAAGAAAATGTGTCCATCCTCTTTCTGCAAAAGTTTGACGTTTTATTTACTTTAAAACCCCAAAGTAGAACTAAAAGTGGGGTTCTACTGACAGTATTAACATTTGCAGCTGTAAACAGGTTTTATTTAACTGGACTGGATGCCACAAATGCCTTTTTGGCTGGTAAAGGTTGCGGAACCCTTATCTGGACTGTCGGAGAACTCTAACGATTTTTGAAGGACAACACCGCCCCCGTGTGGTTATTTGATGCAATTAAACCAAGAGTGGCACAACGGAACGATTATTTATGATGTTCTGCCTTCTGCTCACCGTATTTAAACATAATTAAGAATGAAAAAAATTTTTTTTTTTTACATTTATTTGTCATTTTTTCAACAATTCAAACACATAAAAGGAGCTTTAGTCCATCTTGGTCTAAATCTCTAATAGGCCTATAAAGTATAATGTTTTTGCTTATTACTTTTTCTTCTCTACATCCGCTTCCTGCTTAACATTTGTAATTGATCGGAGCCAAGTCCCTCATTGGCAGATCTAATTCATTTACGAACTTGTCGCTCCACATCATTGATTGAGTTGTCCTTCATCCCAGCTTTAATTATATGCAAAGACAAAAGATTTTCTCATTATTGTGTTTAATCTAATGAAGGGCCTCGCAGTACAGCGGGGCCGAGTTCAGAGGTCCAGACTATTGACCTTGGGCTGGCAAAGCCAGAGGAGAAATGTTTTTAATTAGACAGAGGTCTGAAGTTGTCTGTTGGGTTTGTGGGTTAAACACATTGACAGAGTTTAATGGATCTCAGCAGGTCTCCCTCCTTAAACCTCTATTGATTACAGATCAAAACTTGTGAACATTTTGTGTGCTGCAGAAATATCAGCGATGGAAATTGTTTCACTTTTATTTTAGATTTTGCATTTCCATACTCAACTAATGTTTATTTGTGCTCCATTTATTCTGCTGTTATTATTATACATTTTATTTTTATTGGAATGCACTTAATAAGTGGGTATACAATACATGTATTTGGACTTTTGTCAAATTAAATCATACAATAATAAAAGCATAAATATAGTTTTCTGTACAGCCATTCATAACCATCTGTTAGCTTTCATAGATTTGAAATTATTTTATTGTCTAAATGGTTCCAAATGTTAAAGGGCATTTGTCACCAGTATTTATTTATTTTTTATATATTTACAATAAAATTTGGATTTGTAGTTTAAAATACAGCCAAAGGTTGCCTAAGAGTGATAACGCTATAGTAAGTATCAAAGACCAAACGCAGGCACCAATAAATAACAAATTGGCCACCCAAAAAAGAAAAGTGTTCCCAAAATCTCCAACTATAGATGGGATGAAGGAGTCAGGAGAAATGTTGTCTCAGAGCAGGAGCTGGAAAAGCTTAATAAACTAGTACCCTGCCCAGAAATTTAAGAATATGATGGGAAAAGTCTGATGGTATACTACAGTGGCAAATTATCCATGGTAATAACTCTAATAAAAAAAAAGAAAAACTAAAATTGTAGCAGCATTTAGGTGGAAGCTCTAATTACTGTTGCAGACCTGACCAGAACTGTTACTCTGATGCACATGGTCATGCCCCCCCTTTCTTCCTGATGACTGTCACCAGAATAGCCGTTTTTATACTTGCGAGTATTTTTTTTTATTTATTTTTTGACGGTTTAACTGCACCAGTATAGCTGTAAACATTATGCTGAGGACAATGTCTAATACAAAACTCAATCTCTGTCGTCTTTAGTAAAACTAATGCAGCACCTGTGCTGGTTTGAAGATAATCTTAAATACTGGTTGGTGACGAAGACGAGTTGCTCCCGCTGCAAATTATTTTGGGTAAACATTTAGGAGGATTATTTAAATGAAGTGGATACTGTTTTGGTATAATAAGGTCATTTGTCGAAATCAGCAAACATTTTGTACTGAGAGAAAACACAAAAAGTGGATTTGCCAGTATCAAGAGCATATTCTGTTGCCAGGTTTATTCACTAACAACCACCATTCAGATGAATTCAATCAGTTAGATAGACTACAGGCATGTCTTGGAGGCATAAAAACCTGAATAACTTTAAAATTTCTGCTTTTAAATTCAGACTAGACAGAAGTTATCATCTTTAGACAAAGTTCTTTGAAAAACAATGTGTTTCCATTCAATCACTTAATCTGGATAGCATTAAATTATCATCTGGTGATAAAGTAAAACACCATGGTGTTATTTATGCCTAGGTCATGTCACTTTTATCCAATACTAAACAGGTTTCTAGAATCTTCTTCTTTCACCTTCGGAATTTTGCTAAAATTAAAAACAACCTGTCCAGGAGTGATGTTGAAAAACTAGTCCACTCATCCGTTACTTCAAGGCTGGACTTTTGTAATTCTTTGCTATCAGGAAGTCCATAAAAATACAGTTAAAAGCCATAAACTGATCCAAAATGCTGCAGCAAGAGTTCTGATGAAAATTAAAGAGAGATCAGATCTCTCCAATTTTGCCGTCCCTTCATTGGTTCTGTGTTAAATCCAGGATAGATTTTAAAATTCTTCTTCTCACATACAAAGCCTTAATAATCCATCCATAATAATCCATAAACCTTATCAACCCACTGCTTTCTCAAAAACTTCCATAAAGATAACAAAAACATATTTGTTCATCCATATTTACACATTTGTTGTAAAAACAGAAGAAAGTGGAATAAACGGCTACACTTGAGGACCTTCTTATTCATTTTATTAGTTCTGGTACTTTTCATAACATAAAGAAATACATAAGAAACCTTCTATTTGTTTTAAAGCCAGATACTGGTGTGTGGTTTATGCAAGATAATTTAGTTTTTTTAATATCTCATTTGTAGACTGAACAGATGCAATGCGACACTTACACCACTAGAGGGTAGTAAATTGTTATGCAAGAACTCACAGGCCCCAAACAAAATCCACACAGTGGTTGGTAAAAATGTGTTACAGAAAACAGTATGAACACTTTAGTCTCCTTTGGATAATAACATGTGTTTGTTTAATTTAAATGAACTTAATTTATATAACACATTTTAGTCAAACTGGGAATTAAAACGCTGTACACCACAGCAAAGTTCACAAACCTGTATGCAGATCAGTAGGCAATATAGAGTTAGGTGCCTTGCCCAGCAGCACGTCGACATGCGGCAGGTTGAAGCTGGAATTAAAAGCATAATTTTCAGATTGCTAGACAACTACTCTTCCCATCGAATCATAGTCTGATCATAAGAATCTGCAATTAGGGGAGGTTTGAGGAAAAGTAAATGTTGTGTTGAGTCATATATATATAAATATATGACTGAACTAGTTTTGAAAATTTAATATTTTTTTAGTTTAAGTTGTTTTTTACTTTGATGAAGAACATCTTATCTGAGTTTCTCCCTCATTCCAAGAAGCTGTAATTTACTTTTAAGTGAGTCTTTACATTCTAGAGCTTCTTTTTCTCAGATCGAAGTTGTACAATGATCAGTTATGTGGATTTTGGTACAAAGGAATCTATTACGGTTCTTTTTGTCCATAAAGTGATCCATTATGTATCACTTTGTCCTTTCAAATCACACAATTTGATCCACAGAGATCAAGGGCCCCTTGAAAGGTACCGGCTACATAAGCATCCCTGCAGATCATGTATACTCTCTCATGAACATGATATTCCCTAATGCCTGGAATAATCTGTGGAGCACAACAATGGTATTTAAGTGTCTCTTAGTCTCTAAATTCTTCAGATTTCAACACAATTGAGCCTCCCTGGGATGGGCCACACAAGTCCGATCCATGGATGCTCCACCTCACAACTTGGATCACTTAAAGGCTAATATCTTGGTGCCAAATATCGTGATGCAGTTTTGGGCGTCTAGTGGAGTCCATGCCTAAATGTAGGGGTGTACAAAGTTTTTATGAGTCAAAGTCATCAAGTCGAAAGTACTCACTGAGCAAAAGAAAAAAATATATTTTTTAAACTAAAACCTTTTATAACCGCTTCACAATAAACAAAGCATTCACTATTTTTAAGTATTCAGTATTTTTAATTAAACAGTTGAAAAAGTATGATTTATTTTTTTGTTACAATGTAATATGTAAAACGTTGTAGATCTCAAATTCACAGCACATATGCCTCATTGGATTAATGGCATCAAGTTTGCAAATAATTTTGGCCCCGATTGAAAAAAAAGAGAAGAAATTTTTGTCTACCCTCACAATAAAAGTAAAAGTCACTGGATAGACGTGGTCCTATCAACGATAAAATTAAAGATAATGCAAAAAGTGTGGTTATTAATACACAAATACTTTGTTTTGTATCTAAAATTTTACACTGCAAGAATATTATGAATAAACAAGTTTCTATCTACATCCACCACTTGTGGTGGGGGGCAAAACTTGGACCGTTATTAATTTCCATTGGGGGCCTCACAAAATCAGTCACGTGGCTGCAAATGGCCCCTGGGCCGCACTTTGGACATCCCTGCCTTAACGGGTCAGCACTGTTTTGCCAGCAAAAATGGGACCAGCACACTCTTAGGCAGGGGATCATAATGTTACGCCTAATAACCATGCATGCACCATAGATCCAGCTGATTTCTATATTAAGGATAAAATAGATCAACGGGAGCAGCACTTGGTCCACTCTCACTGAATGAGTTCATCGTCAGTTTTATTGGCACTTCAACTACATCGTCATCAATGAGGCTTTTTACATCATCTGGACGAAAATATGCAAAAAACACAATATCGCCACTGTGTCCCTTTGTACATATAAAAACGTTTTTACAAGGCATTATGGGAAAAGAAGAAATCACTATCACCATTATTATCACCTTATCAGCAGCCAAAAACACAGATACAAAGAAGGCAGTTAAAACCCTGTGTGGAACAGCTGCTGCACTACATCGTTTGATTTTTTTTTCTCTTATTTTTTTTTTTTTTTTTGAGAAATTAGTTAATTATAATAGCCCTAACATTTCTCACTCCGAGCCGAAGATGTTTCAACACAGTCGGTTATTCTCCAGCAGCACTTGTCACCTTCTATAAAACAACGGGCAATTAACCGGGAATCAAGTCAATGGATTGTCTAATTAATGGAGGAAGAGAGTGAGAGAAATAAAACAGTCTCGCAGTTTCAGTTATTTCCAGCTATCTTAGAGCCGAACACCTTTTCTGTGCCGAGACCTCGGAAAATATTTTATTTTGTTGCAGTTATGTGATTGTCCTTGGTTTCCTGAATGTAACTTTAGCATTTCTTATCGTCACCACTTTCATTGCATGTTGTGTGCAACAAAAAACAAAAGATTTTCTTAGTTATTCATCTGATTACTGCTTTTAAGCTTAGGCTGATATGAAATTATTAATAATGCTGTTTAGGCATCAGGGTCCATTCTTCATGTTAAGATTCACTTCTGTCCACTGGGTGGCACTTAGTGCACAGCGAGGCGTTCCACTTCCTCATTCATACATTGAGTCAGTCAGACCTGTCTGCTTGAAGGTCTCTGCCACCTGTTTGGAGTGTTGCATCTTAGCTGACAGCGCCTCTAAAATATCGTTCTGGTCCACAGCAGTGGCAGTCCGGTAAATGAAAGTCCCCACTGACTCAAGGCCTCGCATGCCCAGATTAACCCCGAACCCTGGAGGATGAATGAGAAAGATGTGAGAATATAGATTAAACACAAGACATCCGATTTATTGTAATACAAGTTCGGGCTAAGAAATTGTCATTTAACAGAGATATACTTCAATGTTACGAGATATCGAGGAGCAAATCTCAAATTATCAACAATAAATACAGAAGCACATTGAGCATAGGGCTGGAAAAACATCTGCTAAGGCAAAAATGTAAGTTAGTACAAATTGACAAAATAAACTAATGGCACTGTTTAAATCTCTATAGAAAAATACCTTTTTTAAAACAAGCATTTATTTAATTTACTCTTTAATTTTCAAAATGATTTGTTTAATAATCTCTTTAGTTCTATATTATTTCCTTCCTGGTCTATTTCTGTCCCTCGTCTGTACGGTCCGTTATTTTACCTCATCCTTTCTCCTCTTTTGTTATTTGCTAAGAGCAGGAAAAAAAAGGAAGTTAAAATTCAAACACAAAACCCTAAAAGGCAAACATGGAAATAAAAGGACATTTAGAAATCAACCAGAGTAAAAGATGCAAAGACTAAATATTAAGGAAGAAGACATACCTATAAATTATAATAAATATATTTGGGAGAATAATTATTTATTTCCGATTTGTTTATGGACAGACATTTTAGTAAAATAAAACTGTAAAAAGAAGAAAAGAAAACATTAAAATAATGACTACTGGAGCATAAAAACATGAAGGACAGATAATAAATATGATCAAATATCATTCAAAATAAAAAGCTATATTAAATACATATACATATTGAAGCTAAGCAAAATTCTCATAATAAATGAAAATGTTGACATGAATTTATCTCATATTTTATTTATCTAGTACTTATTTTATCTCATTCCATTGGTAGACATATATAGTATTTTATTTAGCTTTTTTTATTTGTGCATTTATTCTTGATTATGGCAGGTTTGGAGTTACACAGCCGCTTACATGCATAGCAGTCACCTTAGATCTGTTCTTCATACTACGCGATGGATGACATGGACGGAACCACTATAGGAAACATTGGCATCTTGTTACCTGTGTCAAAGTTGAGGACGCGTGCCGCCTCACCCTCTACAATGACGGCAACGTTTTCCCCCTCTATGTAGGCGGCGCTGATGCGTCTGTGGGACAACTGGATCTCAAAGAGTCGGCGGCTGCACTGCATGTGGTGGAGCGTCACATCGTTGAGACGAGGTTCAATGTCCGTCTTGTAGGCATTGAAGGATTCATGGAAAATGTTCTTCATGATCTGACAAACAAAACAAATGTAAAGTTAAGACGTATGGTTAAAATATATATATATCCTTCAGAAAAGGGAAAATCTTTTGACTGAAGTTAAACATTTTAAAGCCGTTTACAAGAACGTTATTTTATTAAACATTATACTTGCTGTAATGTTTAATTGTGTTTTTAAAACCAGCACGTTTCAACCTGTCTTGTATAATTTTTAAGGGGGCTTGGGGTCCCCAGGCCAGAATTGTAAAAGCCTGATTACATCTTTTAGACTATGGCTACAGAGTATCTGAGGTGGTTATTAAAACTCTTTTCATTTTCAAAGAACCCTAACAAAAAGGTAAAAATAACGTCTGATGGCATTGTAAATTTGCATGATTGAAATTAGCCCCTACATCTGAGACCTAATTAAGCCCTGCAGCTCAACTCAGAGTCTGAGGTCGTTTGGACAGCACCTATTAATGGTTCGACGAACCTGCCTTAAAACTAGGGGTGATGTGTTTAAAAAGCTCGTTTGGAGCTTGTTTAGACAAGCATTCCAGTTCTGACTGACCCAATATTGTCACTTTCTGTATTGTTCTATTGTTATTGTTTTAAATTGATTTTATTACTGTGCAGCACTTTGTGACTCTGCATCTGTGACTAGCACTGTAGTATTTACAAATACAGTGTTTCTGTTCATCAATATGCACTCTCCTTGTTTTCAATAAGTAAATAAATCTGAAGATGCAAAATATTCTAGGAAACTGCCAATAAAACTGTCAATAAAAATGGCAAGTTAGGATTTTAAAATTATTTCACGAAAACTGCATACTGAATGTTTGAAGTTAATATATTACATATGATTATTTGTTGCTGTTTTTATTCATGTTATGCTAAGAGGCATTTTTTGGAAACGTAAAATGAAAACAGAAGGTAAAAAGAAAAAAAATCATAGCGATGATTGATGCTTCAAACTTTGTTTCCCTACCAAACCACCATTAATGTCTAACATGTAACGTGGTCCCTGACGCATGCGTATACGGTAGATGTAATGTTTGTAGCATTTTGTTCTCAACTCTCAAAGTAAACTTGGTGCAATGTAAATTTCTGGGACGGTTGTCAGATATATCTAATATTTTCCACTGATTGCTTCACTGTCAAGTGGTGGGCTCAATATTTTGGGGGAAACATGCATGCAACTATCACTAAGCTGACGGATAAAAATGGCTTCTTCTCTGAGACGTTTGCTGATGTCTTCTTGGCATCCCAGAGTTGCAGATCACTAAAAAGCCAAAAGCCTTTGCCGTTGAAAAGCTACCAACACATGTAAGGCGACCAGGTGTTAATGTGCAGCCAATCTGGTTGTTACTCACCCTCTTAATTTCTATAGAAAAAAAAACAAAATGAGTCTACTGATGACTGTGCCTTAGAATCAGCTCCACGGCATCTGCGGGGTTTTGAATGACACATTTCTCCTCTCTCTGTTCTCTCTCGCTTCAACTCTGCTCTTCTTCGACCCATACTTACAAAGCCAACTGTTACTAAGTAACGCCGCATTTGAATGGCCACCCACATAGCAACGAACGCTCCGTGGTCGGTCTTTCTACGTACCTGTGTGAACTACAACTGCTCTGTGCGTGCCGTGGCTGCAGGCTATGCATGATCAGAGGCACTTGAGTTGAAAATCAAGCGATTTCTAATTAAAAAAAAAAAACACGGCAAAGTAGGCGCGCCAGCTCTGAAGGTATGCTGGTGAGCACTGAAAGAGTCTGAGGTGCTTGTCTTATTGCCCTGCATGCTGTTCTTATTGTTTCATGAATGCACATATTTCAGTATTCCCACAGGCCTAAACACAAACAAGCACCCATGCAAAAACAGAAACCTCAAACACACACAAGTGAATCGAATTCCATTTCCTCTAATGAAAAGTCAGGAGTGAGGTCTTAAATCCAGCACGGCATCTCTACAGCAGCACACAGAAACAGCAGAAGTCTTACAGAGGAGTTTGCCGTGTGTCTGAGGTAGCGGACCATCTTGGTGTCAGAAGTGGGGCAGGCGAGGGCCATGTAGCGGTTTCTGAAGGTGCCATAGATTTTCAGGTGGAAGCCAGACTTGGCTGTCGGGTTTCTGTGCTCCCGCAGGGCCTCCACTCCATAGGCCGACAGGTCAAAGTAGAGGCTGTGTGCACGGATCTCAGGCGTGGGCACCTGGAGGAAGCGATACAGGCCATAAATTAATCTCGTTCCCGTCATATATTTTGAGCCCATAAATCGCAGTCCGTGTAAGACAGATACATTTGAAAATCATCACCTCTGTCTGCGGGCCTGCTGTCACTTGAGAGAAAATTAAAAATAGCTCAATTTTTATTCGGCAGTTCAACCTTGTAGCCACTCATCGTTTTCCCTCAAGAGAAAATTGATCAATTTTCTTTTCACCGGCATAAAACAGCAGAGAGGCATAAAACAGCTTTTAGAGCAGTCAGGGGAGATGAAGAGGAAGGAAAGCAGTGACTGGGTGGCAATTGGGGAATGGACAGTAAGGAGGATCAGGTCATATCCTGGGAGGAAAATTCAATCACTACAGGAAGCAGCCAGAGAGAACAGTGGCCAATAAAAGGCAGCCACACAGCCACTAAAGAGGACGTGATATGAATGGTTATGGTTACATAAAAACAACAAGAGACACTGTGCCTGTTTGCGTGTAAGTCAGATTTTTAGCCTGGAGCCTTTCACCTCAACCTGTTTATTTTATCAATGAAAATAACCTTCATCCCTTGTTGTCACTGTAGATCATCTATTAACTGTAATATAATTTGAAGAATAATCAGTCCACTGATATGTATCACACAGTTATCAGGGACGGTTAAAGTCTCTGGACTACCAACTGAGCTAAGATAACGTTTTCTGCTTGCACCTTAAATGCCTTCTCCCCTACAGACACGTGGTGTTTGGTTGTTGGACTGTCTTTGCAATACTCATACCGTTCACATTACTTGCTCCATATCATATTTTAAGATGACTTACACAGTTAGTGCAGAGTTGTGAAGTGGAAGAAAAAGGATGCAGGGATTTCAAAAAATTTTCCCAACTAAATAAGTTAAAAGTATGGTTTGCTTATGTATTCAGCCTCCTTTACTTTGATGCCCCCAAATTAAACTAAGTGTGTCCACCAACCTTCAGAATCACATAAATTAAATGTAATTTAATCTCAGTATAAATACAGCTGTCCTGTGAAGGCATAATGATCCAGCCCAATAACTTGACAAACAGCTGCCGGCTTCGGTTGTCACTGAAGGGGTCTAGTTGTGGAATCAGACTCAATGTCAGAAGGTCCAGGTCTCAGATTATCCCCACGACGCAGGCAAATAAAGCCATCTATGTAGCAGGGTTCTTTATTCAGGCTTACAAGTGTGTGTGGCAAAATGCATCAGGATGTGTTTACATGCATTATGTGTATGCATTGCATCTCACTTTATCTTTCTGATTATGGGGATTTTATGAGAATTAAACTACTTTCATTAACATTTTGTTATAATTTTAAGGTATTTACTGCTTACTTTATGTTTTACATGGCTTTTAGTTTAAAGATAATACATTACATTTCATTTTCATTGTTTCCTATACTAGCTCTAACTGAAGTAGGTTTTTAAAGATGACCATATTTTGATTTGCAAAAAGATGACACTTGACCCAGTCATGAAACACTTTAATAATACCCTGTTTACTTAATGAAGACTTGTGATTTTAAAATATTTAAAGTATGTCTTCTCTGTGTGGTTAGAAAGAATAGTAAAATAATAAACTTCAGATAGTTTATTATCTGTAGTCATAAGTCAACAGGTACAAAAATGACTGTGAAATCTCTGGAATTGATAGAAATAATGACTATTGTGTTAGAAAATTTGCCTTTAACAATAATAGTTCACATTTTGAGTCATACTGGAAAAATAAATAAAAATCTGAAATAATATTCTGAGGAGAAAACAACTATTCTATTATTTTCTTTACAAATAGATTGTAGCAGTCTCACAAAGATATTTATCTAACAAACAAAAACATGTAGACTTCAGTCTTTAGTTTTCTTCTTCATCCTAATTTATTTCTTCATCCTCCTTGTCTTCTCATTCATATTTTGCTGTACAGCTGATCTTACTTTGCAAAGTCTTTATCATTCTTGTAAATAGTCTGTTTGTGTTTTTTATAAATAAACATACATGTGCATTTGCATATTTTTATAGGTTACCCTACTCGGTTGCACACTTATCTTTTTATTTTTTTATTTTTTTACTATGCTTTTAAAGAAATGAAAACTGTACAATATTTTTTTTCTTATATTGCAAATTTGCCTCCTCTTCCTACTTTTTGTCTTTATATTTCAGTGCATATCTGCATGCTTCTATTTGTGTTTCACTTTGCTGCTCGTACACCTGAATTTCTCTGCTGTGGGACAGTAAAGGACATTTCTACTCTATCCGAATCATCAGCTTTTGGTCACTCAACAAATAAGCATCAAAGCGTTTGCAAAAAGTGTCTGAAATTATATTTCACAAGAAGAATCCCCTTCAGTGACTCAACAGGAAGCTGGTTCCTCTCCTTTCACCTCTCATGCACTGCATCAGCGAGAAAACCCTCTTAACATTTGCGCTGTGTGAGGGAAGTGCTAAGAAGTTTGTTCTCTTTTGCGTTACAGGTTCACTTTAAAATTAGCTTTTTAATCATATAATTTAATCTAGTGTGTAAGTCTGGTGTATTCTCTCTACGTGTTTTTGCCACTGTCACGAATTTCCCTATTGTGGAACACAGCATTTCTATTCTATTCTGTTCTATTCTTTTCCATGGATAATAACAAAGTCAGTTAACTTGCAGTTAACTTGAGCACAACTCCACCCATTTGTCCCGGCCGGGATGGTATGAGGGACATTTTTTGGTTCATCTTGTAAACAGCAGCGGTATTATCAGCACTGCCCCGCTGTTCAGTCTGTGAGCGCAGAAGAACCACCCACAAGGCAGCAGCTTGGGAATGACACAAAAGAGGCTGTCTTAATCCATGCATTGCACATGTCAGTTTAAGATCTTGCCAATTGGTCCAGTGAAAAACCATAACAACAGGGCATCTGCATTGATCTACAAATCCCTCCAGATAACCCGGACAGAAGGAAAAAGGTGGAAATAAAAAAAGGTATGTTTGGTCACCCTAGCGTAAAGCTTTACTGATAACGGTTCGAACATTTGACCAATTTGTAAACACTGGCACATCTATGGGACTGATGATTACTACTGAGCACCGTATCCGGATGTATATCTGGGTTTCCACAACAGATCTGTTACCGTCAAGACCTGATCTTGGAAATGCAAAAAATCAGTGAACAGATTAATTGATGGATTTTGACGACAAACAAAAGTCAGAGTGTGGTTCCTGACCTGTCTCTGGTCTGATCTCTCTATGGTAGCATTAGCTCCGTAGGAGTGGCAGGACTCCACAATGTAGTCCGAGCTGATTCCTAAAACGGAGCAAGAGTCTCCGCATGACCCGTCAGCCACCACAATCACTCGAGGCCAGTCATTGTGTGGAATCCGCCGCAGGTATTCTTCCGTAAACTATCACACAAAAAGAAAAATATACATAGTTGATTAAATGCAGTGAAAGCATATTTGCCCCATTAAATTTTTCTTCTGATTTTGCTTTTTCATCAAATCTAATTCAGTTTCAATTCAGTTTATGTATATAGCAGTAATTCACCACCCATGTAATCTTACAGCACTTTCCAAATTGAATTCTATCAAATCCTACAGACAGATTGGTAAAAATATTTCTATTTAAGGAAACCCAGCAGATTTGGGAGGATGTAGCAGAGTGAGGGACAGCAGTCAATATGTCCTACAGCAGCCTAAGCCCACAGCAGCATAACTACAGAGATAACCTAAGCTGCTCTAACTATAACCTGAAACAAGAAGGAAAGTTTAAAGCCTAGTCTTAAAAGTAGACAGACTAAAAGTGAGAGTTCGTTCCACAGGAGAGGAGCCTGATAACTAAAAGATCTGCTTCCTATTATACTTTTAGAAACTCTAGGAACCAGCAGTAGACCCAATTTACATATTCTGATAACATAACATCAAACTAATTTTAATATCAGAAAGAGAACCTGAGCAAACACAAGATACTGTGTTGAAATGACAATTTGTTAAATCATGAATGAATTAAGGTTTGTTTTGCTCCATTTCAATTGCTAAAAGTAGGCCTGATTTCTACAAGACGTGTAGAATCAAGAAATCGCTTAAATTAAACCTTTCTGGCAAGACGGCAAAGGTTAAAAAATCCAAAAACAATCACATTAGTCTCCAATCTAAAGAAATTCAAGAACAAATGAGAAACAAAGAAACCGAGCACTGCAACTTTGCTTGCATCAGTTAAGATGAAAAGACACAACTGAGACTGTGTGCATCCTGTTACATCAGGAGTAAAAATAACACAGTTTCAGAAAAATAACATCATACCTACAGTTAAACATGGTGATGGTTGTGGGATAATTTAGTGTGGCTCTGCTGCTTCAGGACCTGGACGACTTTCTCTAATTGATAGAGCCGTAAATTGTGCTCTCTAACAGAAAACCCTGAATGATAATATCCATCAGTTTGTGACCTTAAGCTCTAGGGCACTTTAACTATTCAGAGGAGGACAATAGCTCAAAGCAGAGCAGCAAGTCCACCTCTGAGTGGCTTAATAAAATCAAAATAAAGGTTTTGGGGTGGCCTAGTCAAACTCTGGACTTAAATCTGACAGAGATGCAGTGGCATGATTTTAAACAAGCTATTCATACTGGAAAACAATCCAGTGAGGCTGAATTAAACCAATTCTGGCAGACTAATTTGACACATTTTCTCCACAGGTATGTAAAAGACTCATTGGCAATTGACAGTTACTGGGAATGCTTTATGTCCTCCCCGATAGCTTGTGCCGCCAAGGGTGGCACAGCCATTTGTAAGGTTTTGGGGCAATTACAAAGAGCAAGATTGGTTAGGAATACTTTTTTGCCTTCATAAATTAAATCATACTTTGAAAACTACATTTTGTATTCCTCAGCCTATCATCGTCTTTAATTGACATTTCTTTGATGATATTAAAATGTAAGTGTGACTAAATCTTTTAAAAAAAACTCTAAAGGGGCTAATACTGCTGTAAGAAGGAAGTGCTTGTTTTCTCAGATAGAAACCAGTTAGATGATAAGCTACTAATCCCAAGATGCTAGATGATGTCAGCTATTTGTGGGAAAATATTAAGTTACATTGAGAAAAACATATAGTTTTTTATTCAACATGTCAAAAATATATATGGAGAGTAAATATTTCAGTGACTAAAATTACTCTTTTATTCTCTTTTCTATTAATTACACTTGGTATTTATACTTTACCGAGCATTTGTTTACATTTTCTCTCCTGCAGCTTGTCTAACGGATATGACTTTTCTGCTTCCACTATCTGTTCATCTGCAAGAGGAAGCAAGTGGATTTTAATTTAATATATCAGCGTGAGCTATTTATATGAGATATATTGGCGGAGCTTGTCCTAAAAACAGAACATCCTCTGGACGGCGAGTTTTATTACTTTTCTCTGGTGAATGTTTGCAGCCTCTCACCAGCTCCTTGCCTGCGTTAAGGAGGAAAAGGAAGCAGACAAATCAAGTTGGAGGACAGCCAGGAAGGCTGGGAGAGAGAATGAAAATGTTGTGGAGGGGCTTTGATGGCCTACATCCAAAGAGATCCATGTCTAATCTAATTAGACCACATTGAACAGGTAATTTAAAAGACCCCCCCCCCCCCCCCCCCTTCTCATCTCAGATCTTTGAAGCACTGGCTGGTTGGAAGGACAAAAGTATCTGTCATCAAGCCCACTGTCTTGTCAAATCAAGACGAACTGGCTGGGTTGGCATCGGCTCTGAAAGAAGCAGCAGATCACTGTGACCAAAAGCCCCGCTGACCTCGTCTTCCATCTTCCAAAGGTTACTGAGTCACTAGCAAGGGAAGAGAGCAACAGCTGAAAGAAGAAAAAAAAGAAAGTCTACAGGCCAACGACAGAGACAAAACAAAGATGGTTGGCTGAATAATTCTTTTTCTGTTGCATCGAAAGTTAAGAAGGTAAAAGAAAAGTGGTAAAAGTAAAGTTAAAACAAGGAGCAGAATGAATTACATAAATTTAATGCACAAACACAATGCCTTCCAGAAGTATTCATACCCCTTCACGTTTAGTCATGTTAAAACCACAAACTGCAGTGTAGCTTGTTGGGATATGTGAGACCAGCACAGAGTAATGGATAACTGTGAAGGTGAAGGAAAATAATATATGGTTTGAAGTAATCCCTACACAGTTCACCACTACATCTGCATGTTATTTAAAAGTATGGCTCTAGCAGCTTTGTACAGCTCTAATCTAGACTATTTTTATGGTCCAATTCTCTTAGTAAAATAGCTTAAGCTAAGTAAGATTGGAAGGAGTGAGCTTGTGAATATGAATTTTCAAGTCTTGCTACAGAATCTGGATTTAGGCCAAGACTTTAACTGGGCCAGTCTAACACAAACATATGATTTGATCTAAAGTATTTATGTGTAGCTCAGACCACACGTTTTGCTGGAAGGTGAACCTCCGCCCCAGTCCCAGGTATTTTGCAGCCTCTGACAGGTTTTGGTGCAGGATTGTCCTGTATTTACTACTTTCCCATTGAATTTCAACCGTTTTCCTTTTTCAGTTTAAGAAAAGCATATGCACAGCATGATGCTGCCACCTTCGTGTTACATGATGGTGGGGATGATGTGTTCAGAGTAATGTGCAGAGTCAGTTCTGGATGCTGGCCAAAAATGTCTCGTCTGGCCAGAGCACCTTCTTCCACATGTCACAGATGATTTGTGGCAAGGCCGACTTATGGAGAGCACACCTAACAGATGTTCTGTCAATTATCTCTGCAGCTCTTCCAGCGTTATCAGGGTCTCGGAACAGTGCTTTCCTTCCCTGGCCTGTCAGCACAGGCGAATGGCCATATAGTAGAAAGTTAATTTTCTTAATTATACTCTGTGTAATGTTCAGATGTTCTAGAACAATAGTCCATTATTCTAGAACATAATATCTGGTGTGTCCTTTTTTTATGATGCTGCTTTTAAGTTTCTCCAACAAACTTATGATATCTTTGCAAAACATCGGTATTCATCCTAAGATTTCAGTGCCTAACATACATCTGGTGTGAGACTTATGTGGAAACATTCAAAGGGTGTGAATACTTTTTTTGTACACTGTAATAAGTGTAGGTTATTTTAAACCATGACAAAAATAGTCACTGAGCACGTAACATTTGTTGCAGACTCTGAGACCTAACAGCTTCTCTAACAGTTTTTCCATCTCAGTTGGCTGCTACCCGAGCTGTAGCAGTAAGTGGTTTGCTATTTTGTTATTATACTGTATTGAAACCTTCAACAGGGTTAATGTGTAGTAAAATCAGGAGCCAGCATATGCAAGGCTATTTGGTTTGGGTATCCGTGAGAAAATAACCGGCTGTAGATAAATAAATCCTTTGGCAGCAAAATGGGATTACATTCAAAATCCACTTTTTTGATGCTGTAAAGTGACTGGGTGGGCATTTGTTCACGTTAATGCTGTCATTTACCTTCTCCTGACCTAAAAACTGTTGAAAAGAGGTGCTTCTAGGTCAGTTTATATAACATGTGATTTCAGCTCAGTAGATTATTTCAGTTTAGGATTACAGTGCAGAGCAAGAAAGAGATTTACACAGGGCTTTGTTCGTTCGATCTGAATTTAGCAAATTGATCAACAGGATAACAAAGCGTAAGCTGATAACTCGCAAACAACTATAAAGGAGTTTTTGGTGGGAAAAATTGCCAGAGTTGTAGAAGGATTTAGGTCAATATCCGTTTTGTTCTGACTGGACCAAGAGCCTGAAGGATACTGTTTCCATAGAGAGAGCCCTTCTGGAGGGAGAAGTTCACTTCACCACTCAGGTTTTGAGACCTCTACTTTGTTAGCCACAGAGTAAATCACAGTTGCATTAGTGCATATTTACCGGAGGACTATATTGGTAAGTTTTAATATACACTAACACGCTGCTAAAATATACTGTTATGTAGAATTTTGTCAGTGAAACTGATGTCTTTGTTTACATTTTATTTTGGTTCCCTTTTAATCAATATGTGTATTACTTATTGCATGTTTGACAGTGTAAGACTCCATTAGTTAAATTCCAACTAATTTAATGTAATTAACTTAACTTAAATGATAATTATAATGTTGCTCAACTGATTTGTCCTCCTATGTGAAAAAGAAGCAAAAAACAACAAGAATAATTAGCTTCTGATTTTACCATAAAAGTTCTCAGCATTAGTGCTGTCGATAAACTAGTTAGAAATTCAAATTTGCACACACTGACTTGCGCATTCTTTTAGTCCAACGTAAAAACAAAACACTACCTTAGTTCCCAGCTGTACCTTGACCTCCACCCTCTGCTTCTTCTGCTCCAGGATGCTGAGCAGATACTCCTGAAACACGCCGATTCTGGTGAAGAAGTGCTCGTTGTGCCAGCAGCCTTCCATGTTGTCAAAGTCCACCCCGAGTCCCAGTAGAAACTTCACACTGCGAGGATCCAGGGCGATCTGCTGGGGCCGGCAGAGCAGCGCGGTCCGGTACCTCTCGTCCAGCAAGGTCAGCTTCAGCACCTTCCCGGAGCGGACAGCGACCAGCGCCGCCGTCAGCCCCACGGGACCCGAGCCCACGACGAGCACCGAGATCCTGGCACGCCATTGCCTGAAGCCGTCCAGGCTGACTTTCACCACCACGTACAGGGCCACTACCACCAAAGTGCTGAGAGCCGTGTCGAAGGCGAGAGCTCCGTACTTTTCCTCGGCGGTTTCCCCGGTTCCGCCAACTCCGGCGTTATCTGGCTGCAACCCCTCCATACCACGGGGAGGGAGGAACGGGAGCCCGGAGGGGTTTCCAGGTATTCTCAGATGACTAACCAGCCGTCCACACTAAAGCATTCATCGCAAGGAAGGAGGTGACTTTGCATCCGTGCACACACCGCCCGAGCAGCAGGCGTCCTCTCGGCTCCCTCAGCTGTGCAGCATTACTCCCTCCGTCCGCCTCTCTCTCTCCCAGGCAGTAAGGTGTGTGTCCAGGGAGCGTCAGCAGAAAATGTCCTCTTTTTTTCCCTGAAGGTGCCCTGACTTCAGGAAGGCAGTTTAAACCTATAGCCGTAGGCATGTACATAATGTACATGTACAACAGTGTGCTCTGATTTTACTCTGTGGGAAACTATTGACAGATCATCTCTTTCTTTCTTTCTTTCTTTCTTTCTTTCTTTCTTTCTTTCTTTCTTTCTTTCTTTCTTTCTTTCTTTCTTTCTTTCAAAACAGATCCAAGCGCTTACAGTAGACCTAAAAAAAAAAAAAAGTAAGTACCTTAAATGTTTGATTTACACAATGAGACCACATATGATTTCCAAATCTTTTCCGTCTGTAATGAAACATATAACCTGTGTGGAGTGGAGTTACACAAAACAGCAAAAACATATTCTAGAAGAGATATCCTAATAAAAACAAGCTGCAGTGTACGTTTGTATACCCTTAAACTATTTGGTTGTTGAAGCACCTTTTAATATTATTCCAGCATTTGGGGTCTTTGGTTGTTTTATTAGTAGGCTTATGTGACATCTTGAATTGGCAACATCTGCCCTCGATCTTGTGAAAGTTCTTGTAATCTATCGGATTATGAGGAACATCTCTTGTTTTAGTTAAGGACATGCATGTAGGCCATTCCAAAACCTTGAGGTGCATGCTTGGTCTCACCTGATACACTATTATGTCAAACTCTTAACCCAGCTCCATCTGAAGAAATCCAATCCCAGAACATAAAGTTGTCACCACCACATTTTCCCTCTGGACAAGGTTTTTTTTTTACTGTTGTTTTAGTGGCAGACATACCTTTAGAAATTGTGGCCCCACAAATTGTTGGTTCTGTCGGTTCCGGGGACATTTTAGCCAGGACTGGATGTTTTCTTTGGAGGAAATAGATTCTGTCTTGCTACCCTTGTCCTCAGCTCAGATATATGGAGGACACAAGACATCGTTGCTGCACGCAGAGTTCAACCAATACTAGAAAGAAATTCCTGCAGCTCCTTCAGTGTTGCTGCCAGCTCTTTGACAGCCTCCCTTAACAGTTTCGGACAAACAATTGTTTTCTTCCATCCATCCATCCAGTCACTGTTCATTGTCATCTCTGTCACGTGATCTACAACAATCCCATGATTTTTTTTATTATTTATGTTTTTGCACCCTGCACCTGACCAACAGTTTTTTTTATTTTAATATAATTTAGATCAACTTCCTTCAACAATGGCTTTAGCTAAAGCATACAATTAAACAAATGTCAGGTACATCCAGCTTGGATAGCTGAACCCAAAGGGACTAAATGCTGAAAGTGAATCAAATGTTTCATCTGCCAAATTATAGTTTAAGGGTGTACTCATTCATGCAACAAGTCTTTGTTTATTTTCCAGCTGTATTGTGCAGGATATCTTTCTTGTTAAGCTTTTAAATGTTTTATTATCCGTCTTATTTTTCATTGTTGTCAACAATACCTTGTATTTTAACAGGAGTGTGTAAACTTCTGATATCCTCTGTTAATTTAATACAATAAGACAAAAAGACACAATTGGTATCACAATGAGTACCCAGCCATATTACAGTATTTGTGAATTTATGAGTTTTTAAGTTTCTCTGATTCTGTCTGACATCGCTGGAAGAATAAAAAACGAGATTTTGATTATTATGGTCACATGGTTGAACAACCATCTCACTCTCCTTTCATTTCTTCTAGATCCATCTGCTTCATATATATTTCCATTTTATTTGATCTCTGTTAATCATTGTCAGCAGCTAACAGCCCTAGCCCTGTTTTCCCTCGTCATTTACCTTCACTTTCATCTCCTCTTCTTTCAGGAAGCTGCAACAATGAAGACATGTCACCATGGTGATAGCCCCTCAAAAGACAAGGCCAAATATGTTTTTCCTTGAGGTGTGGCTGTTAGGTAGGAGGATAGTGACACACTGCGTTTCCGGCGTGATCAATGTAATTTTTTACTTTACTTTTTTTATTTTTGTCTTCATGCAAAAGACCATCCACATGGATGACCATAATCCTTTTGTGGGGGCCTCTTTAGGAAAAATGACCCAAATTAATATGTGAAAATATAAAGTCTGGCTGTCATTTCAATAAATCTTGCCTTTTCTCAGTGACTTTTATAGATTTTGGCATTTTAACTAGTTCCCTGACATTTAGGTCCTGCTAATAAATTGAAAATTTTCAAGGTGGCCACGGGCCTGAATACAAGTCAAAGCATTTTTTTTTTACAAGTGTATTTATTTCTGAGTATAAAGGGCTTTTTTTTACAAATTCAATAATCTGAATAGGAAGCAAGGTGGAGATAGACAAACAAAGAGGGAGGGAGGGAGGGAGGGAGGGAGGGAGGGAGGGAGGGAGGCATGCTGGTGTGACACACTACACCTCCACCAGTAATTGCTTTTCACCTCTACTCAGGTGCCTGGCAACTATCACACTGTCTGGTCATTTGACGTGAAAAGAGCAGCGAAGCTGTAAATGCAGTTAAAGAAAAAAAAAAAAAAACTCTGCAAGCAGAAAGACTAAAGGTTTTTTTTGTCAGAAAATTGTGATAAATGAAATCACAATGTGAAATATTGTTAAAGGATTTATTAACACTACTAATGACCCCTCGTTTACATAAACTGTTTTCAATTCAGACAAACAGAAAAACAAATCAGACGGATGTTTAATTAATTTAACACGCAGCACGAGGGATAACACACATTAAGAGCAAGTAGATTAAAGCTGTACAGCATCTCATTGATTGTCCATGACGCCGTGCACAAACTACATGACAGACCAAAAAAACGTTTCTGCTCTGATTATAATAGTTATTATAATATATGCACAGGAATCATGGTGATAACTCCACAAGCTGAATTTGTTAAGTGCAGAAAAAAAAAAAAAAGAAATTCAGAAAGCAGGTTTGGATCAGTTTGCCCACATCCCTTGGCCAGTAATGGGGTTCAATATAGGCCTGAGGCCATAGGCAACAGACTAGGATGAGGTGATCAATTAGTTCTGCAGGTTTTTTATTTTTATGTTTCAATAATTTGACTAAAATCAAGATGATGCTAATAAAGACAGGGAGGCAAAACAATGAAATTGAGAGAATGAATGTAGAGATACTCAAAAAATACATTTAGAAAAATTACGTTTTTATTATAAAAATCCCCCACTATGGCTATCACAGTCGCTTTTACAACTGTGCACAACCCAGTTTTTATCTGATGTGAAAGAGTTAAACTTTGATAAAACAAAAAGACAAATGCTTCCATAACCTGGGTGTATACAGGTGCACTCCCTAAAACACTTTGTTGAAGATCTTTTGAATCAGTTTGAGCATTCAGTCTTCTAGAGATCACGCCTGCTGTCAAATACATTAAATCCGATTAATCCAAACAAACTTCGGCTGTCCTAGTAGGATATTTCTGAGATTTGATGATTTGTATCCATTTGCTAAAAACCATAGCTTGCAAAGAGGTTACAACAGGCAAAATGTAATTGTGCAACGGTATCAATCAGGAGAAGAGCACAAAAAAAATATATGGCCTTGCAAAAGTTTTTCCCCTCCTTGGCATTTTTAATGTTTTGTTGCCTTACAACCTGATATTAAAATTGTTTCACAGTTAATTTACAGAACATGCCCACAACTTTGAAGAATCATTTTTTTTCCATTCTGAAGCAAAAAACAAATAGGACAAAATGAGAAAAAAACATCACTGAGCACAAGTGTTTCCTCCCCCTAAAGTCAGTAAATTGTAGAGCAAGTTGTTACGGATCAGTCTCTCCATGAGCTCGCCATATGTTGCCACTGGGATTTTTGTCCATACATCAAGACAAAACTGTTCCACCTCCTTCATGTTGGGTGTTTTTTTTTCTTGCAAACAGCGATTTTCAAGTCTAAACACAGATTTTCCATTTGACTGAGGTCTGAACTTTGACTAGGCCATTCCAACCTTCAAATGTTTCCTCAAACTGCTCAAGTGCTGCTTTAGCGGTAAGCTTTAGGTCATTGTCCTGCTGGAAGGCAAACGTCCGTCTCACTGTCAGATCACAGGCAAACTGACTGTATTTATCACCATCCATGTTGCCCTCGACTCAGACCAGTTTCCTAGTTCTCTGGGGCTGAAAAACATCCCCACAGCATGATGCTGCCACCACCATATTTCACTGTGGAGATGGTGTTCTTTGGGAGATGAGATGTGTTAGGTTTGCTCCAGACATTTTACTTGGTTTCTAAAAAGTAAAGTTCTATCCTCATCTGACCAGAGCTGCTGCTTCTACACATTTTAGGTGCTGCCCACATGCCAAAACGTGCCTTCTTATTTTAACCATTAAGCATTGGTCTTTTCTGGCCACTCTTCCATAAAGCCCAGTTCTATGGTGTGTACGGCTTATTGCTGTCCTATGGGCAGATCCTCCAGTCTTTGCTGTGGAGCTCTGCAGCTCCTTCAAGGTTACCTTTGGTCTCTGTGCTGCCTCTCTGATTAATGCCCTCCTTGCCTAGTCAGAGTTCTGGTGGGCAGCTCTATCTTGGCAGGTTTGTTGTGGTACCATGTGATTTCCATTGGAAGATGGTGGGTGTGACGTTGCGTTGGGAAAGCATCAAATATTTCTTTAGAATCCACCCTGACTTGTACTTCTCAACAACTTTGTCCCTGACTTGTTTAGAGAGTGGCTTGGTCTTCATGGTGTGATGCCTCTTGCTTGGTGGTGTTGCAGCCACTGGGGACTTTCAGAAAAGGCGTTTACACTGACAGATCGCATGACACTTAAGATTTCACAAAGGCGGACTTCATTTCACTATGCGATTTTTGAAGGTAGGAGGTTGCACCAGAACTTTTTAGGGGCTTTATACAAGAGGGGTTCAGATATGTATGCACCTGCCAAATTTCATTTTTTTTTTAAATATATCATCTCATTTCACCTCACCACCTTAAAACTATTTTGTGCAGATCCATAACATAAAACATGGTTTTAAAGCACTTCCAATTACATGTTGGAATGTAACAAAACAGATAAAAAGCAAAGGGGGTGAAACCTTTTGCAACTTTTGTGTTAATCTCGACACATAAATTGTAAGTTGTAGTGGTGGTTTTACCCGTCCAGATATTTGGATTTCCTCGTTTCATGCATTTTGTTTTTTCTGGCATCCTACCGGGATAAAGTACCTCCACAGTTTGTTACACAAGTCTGCAATGTACAACTTTCCCAAGATATGAAAGGAAACAAAGATGGCCTCTACGCTCCAGTGAACACTTTTTATTGGACATTTCAAGGCATTAACAAACATCATGAATAAACAGTGACACATTAGATTACACTGGAAAGAAGCCAAAATATTCTAACCCAAGGACAGGTGGGTGAAAGCCTTCACAGCTCAATGCGCTGACCTCAGATAAGGCAGTTTATTTACGTCAAATGCCCATCCACTGTGACTGCTAAAGAGGAAATGCGGTCCCAGTTGTGGTTTGACTGGAAGAAAGGGAGGGGGAGTTGAGAGAAAAATCCAACACCAGCTCCTTATATCTGCAATGCCAGCTGTCAACCTGCCCAGATGAGCCTCTGGTTACGTGTCCAGAGCTGACAGACTGTAACTGCGATGACGTGGTCTGAGGCAGCCAAGAACATACTATCACCACAAGGAGCAGATCACGTCGCCATGGTTACACAGAGTAATAAGGTCAGCGTATGACGTTGGATGCTACCGTCTGAACAAAACTACTAAAAAGCTTCTATTAGCAATCAGTCGTTGAAAATTTTTACTTTCTGCCAGAATGAGTCTTAGAATTTTTATCAAGTCATCCTAAAAACAAAACAAAAAAACTTTAATTTAATCAATTCTGGTTTAAAGTATTACTCCTAAATTCCCAGGTAGTAGAGCAACTTGAGGTGGAGTCTTTCGTTGTGTTTATAGTCACATGATTCATATTGACTAAACACATGTTGGTGGCTAAAAATAATCCCATTCAGCAGCTCTGCTGTAGAAGACAACAGAGTCTTTTCTCTCAGAATTTATCTCAAAAAGGAAATAAAGCACTGATGGATGATCTCAAATAACTAAACTTTGTTCTCTAACTGAGAAGGTGGTTATACACTGGCGAGATTTTGTATTTGTTCAAAATGTACATAGAGATTAACCAGTAGAAAATTTTACACGTTCATTTAATATCTCAAGTGTAATAAAACTTACACTACTCCCACTAAGCTTTACAAATGTACTTTTCCTGTAACACCAAATGAACATAACTCACTGAAAACATATGCTGCACTAAATTCAAATGTTATCTTCTCATTCGAAAAGAAAAAAAAAAATGTGCTGTGTTACATTTCAAAACGTATAATTTTGCCCATATATTGTTGACCTCTTCTCGCTCAAGTCATGTTTTAACTGGTGTATTTTCCATAAAAGTAGGAAACACATGTTTCTGAAACATCTCCTGAATCGACTGATATTAAGTCATAACAAAAACGAACGAGCTGCTGTCAAAAGAACTCAAAACGTTTTGGCCGAGTGGGCCAGAGAAAATTTCCACGTTAAAGAGCGTTGTACTCCACACACTTAGAAGGAACCGTTGAGAAGTGTTTCTGGCAGATAGTCATTAGCCTCTTCAGACCCTGTAGAAAGGAAATAGAAAGATATTGACAAAAAGTGGAATATCAGTATTTTATTGGAATATTATTATAATTAAATTTTTTTTGGGGGGGGGGGGGTCAAATTTATCTTTTACAACAGGAAAGAGTATTTTTGTGGTTACTAAAGTCTAGCATATATAATCGAAATTTTAATTAAACTCAGTTTATTTATGTAGCACCGACTCAGAGCAAATGCAGTCTAAAAGCACTTAACACAAATAGTTAAAGTTTGCATACAAAAATAGTCAGTTCAGTTACTTACTTTCAGAATCGATCCTAGTTATAAAACGATACTGTCATGTTTAGTTGATTAAGTTAATAGGTAAATAGTTATATCTAAGGAAACTCAGCAGAGTGCATCGAGTGACCGACTTTACAGCAATCCCCCCCTCATGTATGAGCATGCAGTAAACAGCTGATTGCATTTTATTATAAAGCAAGACATATTTTAAAATAAATCACTCCTGAGCCTCAGAAGATTTATTTCAATATCTGAAGGCATTACCACTTCACACTTTGGTTGCTGAAGCCTTGCACTAAAAACACGTTGTACACTCGGCCCTTCAGATTTGCTGAAGGTCGGATTTATTCATCTTTATCCACGCCTGAAGCCAGTTTAGACTGGTGCTCCAGTCAAGTACCCTGTAACCAGGAAGTCAAGTGGCGTTGCTAATGTGTTTTTCTTTGCTGATAACAGCAGACTGTCATGTTTAATTAAACACAATCACAGCGAGGGATGTCTCAATCTAGATTTTACTTTTTTCCTCTGATACAGACCCGAGTTATTTTGCCAGTACAGGGTCACTATGTGACACCACATTAAAGGTGATAAAAGGACTGTGGTATTTACGCTTGAACACCTTGTGGCTAAATATGCTGCTCCACTATGGGGCTAATTCAGCTAAAGAGGCTAACAACATGTCACCTGAGACAGGCATAACTTCCATTTGTTAGTAGGAATATTTCTGACAACATATGGAGCTACAGTTTTCTATAATCCCACACTTTGCTCCTGTTGCTCATGTTTTCCTGCAGAGCTATTTGTAATAAGTTTGTATTTGTATAAGTTCTAGGCTAGGTTTTCAAGTTTTCGTTTTAGGTTTGATAACTCGGTGATAAATTGGTTCATAATAGCTCTCCAGCTTTTAAAACTTTCAGCTTTGCTTTGACTGTTGGAAACGCCTTTTTGCAGCCCTCCCTCTTGCACTGAGAGTTGTCTGTTGCAACAGAGTGAACAGGTCACATTACACAGAACTACAAGGAGCTGAAGCAGTCTCTGTTTTCACTGTGAGCGTTCATTGTTAAAAGAGGAAAACACTTGGACTGTGAGAGGAAAATTAAGATTCATAAAAAAAAAGAAAAATCAGGCTATAAATGCTAAAAGACAGTAGCCACCAACAGGTATTGGGAGTTCAACTTCAGGCACACTGAAAATAAATCACTTAAGGACATTCCCACAAAAAACTATTTCTATTCATATTCAGACTTGAATAATTATTTAACAAAACCCTAAGCTAAAATGTAGATGCTGTGAGTAACCCATTGATTCAGGAGCCCTTAAACCACGTTTAGCAGCAACAATCTTTTAAATGTCACCTTGTTGGGATCAATCATCGAATCCTCGCATTTCTCACCACAGGTAATAATATTAATGTTTAGCATGTTAACTACTACCTGGTGCCCTTGAAGAGTTTTAATGATCTGAAATGTAGATTTAAATGTTTCAAAACCAGTCTGACCAAAACGTTTGACCTCAGGGTAACCTTGCAGAGGTGTGCAAGTATCTTTCTGGGACTAATACTGTCGGTTAAACAATCAGTTTGATTCCTGCTCTTTACTTTATGCTCCTGCATACAGAAATAATGCGCACGAAGTGTTGAGTACTTTGAGCTAGACCATATGGGGAGTAAGAGTGGTAGAGTGGAGTCGACAGGCTGCTTTTAAGTGAGGAATGAATTCACGTCTGATAAAAAGACATCTCAGATGTTTCATAAAGATATCAACAGATCTTCAACTGGCAATATCCTCTTAGATTCTTACTTTATGTATTAGCTGAGTATATTAGCTATAAGAATACGTTACATAAACCCTATTCTGACAGGATTAGTTTTACCTAGGCGATTTGTAATAATTGCGGGGATTCTCTGTGTTGTTAATTCTGTACGAATCGGCCATGTCAGTAATTTGTAAAGTAAAGATTCCCCCACAAATGACCTACTATATTTTGCTGAACACTGAAGTCCTGTGATAACTCTAATCCAGGGATTCCCAAAGTGTGAGCTGCCACTAGGGGGTGCGCGAGCTGAAATCTGTAATGGCAGTTTGACGGTGTTTTTTCCCCCACACCATTAAGACCTGTAAATAATCATTTCCTTTGTGGAAACAAAAATCAAAACAGCAAATTTAATAAATAAATAAAATGTATTGACATGAAAATCTGTTTATTTTAAAAAGTGTTGTTCTACACTTCATTATAATATGAATTTATCTTCTTCTACGCATTGTGCTTCAATGCGTAGAAGAAGCAGCTTGTGCCCTCTACTTCATTCATTCTCGCAAATATGCTCAGTTGGCTGAAACCAGGGAATCGGAGGCAACAGATGAGTGAATTGCAAACCATTGACAAATGTCTCTCCAACTCTTTCCTCGCTTCACGTCGTGTACGTCAGTAGAGGGACAATTGAATTCGGGCCAAAAGTTTTTACAAGCTTAAATTGAGCGACCAGTCTCTCTTTCGATCGCCCAGCGCCTCCAACCAGCGCTGCTCCTGTTGGGGTGACTCTGAACCTCTACCAGCACTGACGCGCATGACTCGCCCACCCCGCTGCAGCCTCCGCGATTTATTGACTCTTCACGCACAGGGGGGTGCGCCAAGCCGGTTGGGACACTGAAGGGGGTGCGCGGCTGAAAAAGTTTGGGAACCCCTGCTCTAATCCAATGCAAATAGGTATCTGTGATTTGGACAGAAATGGGTGGGATCCGATGAGTGGATAGCCAGTTTCTTTGTCCTGGGCAAGTTTTTATTTGCTTCTGGTGAAGAATGGAGGCTGCATCGGCGTGTTTAAAAACCTTGGGTCCCGGGCCAGCAGAACCTCATCGGAAAACAAGCCCCAAAGAAGCCCAGCAAGCTGCCCACCAAACTGTAATACAGAGGCCGCTTGAATGCAGTGTAAACGCATGCATTTAGTGTTGCATTTCTACCCACTGAGATTTCCTTTCTGTCAGTGAAATTGTCGGGTGCATGTGTGTGAGCCGACAGATATTCTGACCTGCTTGCACTGTCTGTACGCAGCAGGAGCACCAGGTTGCACAGAAAAATAAGCGACTGCACGTTCAAAAACAAGCTGTAAACCTGCGACTTACAGAATTTACAAACAACTTTAGAAAAAAAAAAAAAAAAAAAAAGCAAGCCCAAAGTCACGTATGAGCGGAGTTGCGAGCACTGCCTCTGATACACAGCCGCTCACATACGACACGCAGCAGGGATGTCCGTAAATTTCATCAAATCCCAGGCTTCGGTTGTCCCATATGGAGGAGGGGGGGGGGGTACCTTATTTATTACATGGACTCCACAGATAATGCTAATCCCGTGCGAATAGGGTTTTAGTCTAAAGGCAAAATTACAACGGCAACGGTTATGGCTGCATTTACAAACTTCTGCTCATTCCAGAGACGTTGCAGCTATAAACTAATGAGGAAAAGAACATCATTTCACCATGAAGCAACCACAGCTAGGTGTTTTTTATAAAAGTCCTCTGAGAGGAATCAAAATAATCAAAAGAGTTGTCCAAGAGCCAAGGACCTTCTGAGCTGAGAGCTTCACAAAGACCTGCAAGTAGCAGCTACGGTTATTCCCATGCAACCAATAAGTAATGGCCTCTATGGACACTTACCACAAAGAAAAAATGTTTTTGCTGCAGAAAAACCAGTGAAATACTAGGAACATAGAGTCAGGTCAGAAAAGGCCAACGATGAACTCTTTGATCATCATAACACACACCATGTTTGATGGAAGGGCGGTTCTGGACATCACCCTGAAAACGGCCTGCAGTCCTACAGCATATGGTACTGATAAACTTCATATAATTGTCTTGAAGTTGTCATTACCAAGAAAGGCTTTTTAACAAAGTATTTAATACAATTCTGTAAGCGTGTTTAATTCTTTTAACTTCAGTTGTGGACAAATTTTCCTTTGATTTTTTTATGTGCGGATTACTTTGGTTGCTGTATATATTAACTGAGAAAAACGTCGACATGTTCAATACATGCTGTATGTTCTTTACCACAGTTTGAGCTAACGCGTTGATAGTGTGAAGAAAAAAATCATTGCTGAATCATTCATTATTATAAACAATCAGTTTCTGCACATCTCAGGTTTTCAGGTCGTTTGTTCCAGAGCTGAGGAACATGGACAGTAAAAGCAGCCTCACCTTGCTTGTTCTGGTCTTGGGGACGGAGAGTAAACAGGTTTCTGGCGACCTGAAGCAACTCAAAAATCTGTTTCAGCCCAAGCCCATTAAAAATCTTTATTGCCTTTACCACAATAACATTTAGTGCATTAATTTAGGAGCTGGAGTGGTTTGAGCTATTTTTCTGGTGTTGGTCAGGACTCTGGCAGCAGCATTTTGGATGAACTACAGCTGCATATTTTTTTTATTTTTTTTTAACAGAGGCCAGTAAAGACACTACTGCTGTAATCTAACCTACTGTAAATAAAGGCGTGGATCGGTTTTCTGTGCCTTGTTTTGACAGGACCTTGTTAGGAGGATAGCATCCTAATAAGAGGCGACTTACCTGAATATATTTTCTCTGTGTCTCGTCATTAAGAACGTGGGCCACGTGTTTGGAGAAGATCTTTTCACGTCCAGTACGAGCGTGGATGCCCACCATGGTGACACCGATAGGCCAGGGAGCATTACCAATAGCCATCTGTAGGTACGCGTCATTTGCCTGGAATGGAAACTGGTCGTTAAAACATGTGGCGATGCATCGCAGGAGTCAAAGGAGGTGTCCACGAATAACACACCTGAACATATTCCCTCTCCAACATGAATTTAATGATGTCTGTGATTGACTCTTTGATGTCAGGTGGTAAATTCTGAAATATAAGAAAATAATGCTGTGATATAGGCGCATGTAAGAGTCAGCTTTTAATGTTCTGTTTTAAAAAGCGTTACCTTCTTCCTGAGCTTTTTAAAGAGGGGCTCAAGGTAAGACTCCGTCTGCGAATGTGTTGCACTGGCTACCTTTCCCTGAACGCTGCGCTTCACGTGGTCCTCTCGGCTGTTCAGATCTTTGGCCCAAACGCCCAGAAGGAACTACAAAACCAAGCAGATTAATGGCTTTGGCAACCTGCAAACAACTCTAAGAACGCAAGGGTTACCGCTTCTCATCAAGGCAGTAGTAGCTGTTAGATTTTAATACGACATGAGGAATAAAAGAAAACTATATTTGTGGGAATGTGGGTTACATGGGTAATGTAAAACAGGTTAAAGTCAGAAAATAAAAATTACAAACAATTTAAATAAGATTTCTCAAATGAATATGCAATGAGAAAATACTCAGATTTAGCTAAGTGGTACGTAGTAAAAAAAAAATCTTTTCCAAGATAAAACGTCACAATAAAAATCATGGCCTTGTATAACTCAAAGCAAAACTAAGGAAAAGATTTTTCCTTGTAAGAAACTGGAAAACTGAGATAGCAATGGCTCTGCAGCTTTAAATGAATAAGCATAGAATCACACCTAATATGGCGTTTTGAGTAAAGTACTTGATAACTTCTCTGATTAAAAGAAAAACAAGATTGCAGTGATCAAACACTTCCTGAGAGGCTTAGACCATGCAAATAGTCTTTAGGGTCTGATAAAACTCGTACAGAGTCCAAAAAGTCTGATATCAATCCCGGTATGAACAAAGGAAGTGGATGAAAAAGATATTAATAGCAGTGAATAAAACTGTGGAAATGTTATCCAACAGCTCCCTCTAGACAAAGAGAGGAGTCTTTTTGTCATACCTTAAGAAATTTGGCGATGACATCCTGATCTCCACTATCATCCCCTGTACCCAAGGTTTTTCCGAGAGCCTAGGGAAAAATTTGGAAAATAGTATACACATATTTACAAGTTTGATCAATAAAGCTATCTAAAATGAAAAACTGTATTGATACATAAATAAGAACACATCAATAGAAAAGCTCTCATAAAATGCAATCTAACTGAAAGAAAACTAGTAGAAACCGAGGCTATTCTATCCCTCCTTGCTACTTTACTGAGAATTATACCTCGAGCTCTTCTATGGTGGTGTTCTCTTCGTGAACTTTCAGGTCATGCTGCGTGTCAGGTTCCCCTGCCTCTGTTCCTCCAACAATCTCATTCAGGTACTGCTGGTCGATCTTGTCCATGGCTGCTTTCAGGTCATTCCTCAAACCCTGGATGTGGCACAAACATGTTAGAGTGGAGACCAAATCTAAATTAAATGCAATTCTCAGCCCTGAGTGGGGATGTTTTAGAGCCTTCTAGATCCTCGGAGTCATACCAGCTCCTAGATTTATTTTACCTTGTTTACTTCTGGGGTCAAGATCTCAATTTTTCTGAGTCTCTGGAAGGCGTCGTAATCAGATTCTCCAAACAATCTGATCGGTTCCCCTCGCTCTCGAAGCCGTCGGATTACCTGCACAAAGAGCAGTGAACAGAATTTATATGGCCGCATGCAAAGGAACAAGTACTGAGAGGCAGGCAGTAAATGATGCTGTACACTGACTGACCTCCTGTCGTGACAGAGTCATTGGCAGCTTCTCCTCTGTTAATTCAAGCTCCAACACCGGATTGGCTGACGTGGACGGCTCATTTTCCTCTGTATTATCAATCTACCAGACAGCGTGGATGAACAGAAAACGTACTGATTACTGAATGAACGCTGGGTAAAACTAGGACGGATCGATCACGTGGAAAGATTATTCTCTTGATGCAAATTAACAGATGCAAATTAAAAAAATATCGGAAAATATGTGCAAAAAGTGTTTTTTTCTTTTATGTCAGCAGTCAACTCAAATGAGGATGTCCCAAAATGAATTCAGATTCACATCTGCTTCTTAACTTCACACCACAGTAAACACAGGTCCTTGCAGAAGTACTCCAGAGCGTTTCATAACAGTCACATGACCCTTGCTAAATTCAATGTGTTTTAGTGAGATTTTATGTCACAGACCAACACAAGGTAGAGCGTCATTATGAAGAGAAAGTAAAATTATATAAATTCTGTACAAAAACAAAGAATTCTGAAAAGTGTGGTATTTGTACTATTTTTAACTCCCTTTTACCCTGATAGCCCTAAATAAATCGAATGCTATGAAGTGTCTTCAGGCCAGCCAAGGAGAGCACTGATCAGAGAAGCAGCCAAGATAGCTTAGTGGGAGCTGTAGAGATCCACAGCTCAGGTGGGAAAATCTGACAACATGACAGTTAGTCATCAGCTAAACCGGCCTTTTTCCAAGACTGGCCTCAACAAAGCCACGTTTGAATGAAACTATAAATCGTTACATCCATATGCCTGAGAAAATTCTCAGTTATCTGTGTCATCGCAACAGCAAACAGGCGAGGGGACAAGCTGAGTGTCTCTGATATTCCAGAGCTGTGCTCGGTTTATATCGCTTTTGACACAAATTAATTTCCTTTTTTTTTTTTTTTTTATCAAATCTATCGAGATATTGATTATTTTTGACAACCCTACAAAGAACACACCATCCCCATAGAGAAACATGGCGGTGGCAGCGTCTTGCTATGGGGATGTTGTTCATCAGCAGGGCCGGGGAAGCTGGTCGGAGTTGACGGTCTCAGGCATGTATAAGACCCTCAGAACCCTTTTGTCCGGTCTGCCATGCAATTTAAAGAAAATAAATAAAAGCTTGGTGGGAAACAAAAAGATAACAAGGTATTTCTGCAATAAAATTATTAGTAATGCTTATATCCGAGCCAGGATCAGGGTCAATGAACAGCGCATGAGCGGAGAAGTCGCTCCAACCATCACATTAGCTGAATGTGATGAATGCAGAAATTGGTATAAAGACAATTATATTTATTTTATTGCTTTCAAAATACCTCAACTGTTCATATTCAAAAGAAAAAGATTTACTTCTTGAGTCCCAAATAAAAATGTAAAACTGAAAAATATTAATTTGCATTATGTGCAATCAACGTTACATGCCTGATACAGTTTTAGTTTGTTACACGGTTTTGTGTTTTGAAACACACCAAATTAAAACAAAACTAGAGACAGAAAGATACAGATGTTTATAAGCATAAATATGCAACAAGTGACGCCACCGTGTTTTTATGAATTTATCATTTTTTTATCATAAGGGTTTACAAACTGAGTGTGGCCCTCAGTGGACTTTCTAAAAATTTAAACGGCCCCTGGGAGAGAAAATGTTCCCGGGTCCTGTTTTAGAAGCTAGAAAAGATTTAATACTGGGAGTGGAGATGCCAAATCTTTCAGATTTTTATTTCTGAAAACCTTTCTTCCTTTTGCACCACAGTAATAATTCTATTTTGTGTTGAAGCATCACATAAAATCCAAGAAAGACACATTGAAACTTGTGGTTCTAATGAAAAAAACTTCAAGAGCTATGAAAACTTTTGCAAGGCACTGTTTATCAACATTGTTTGCACACTCAAAAGCTGAATTAAAGATAAAGCATATTAATTATAAATTGGGAAAAAAGGCAATCAAAATAAAAAAAATAAAAACATACCAAATCATGCGATAATGCACACATGCATCGCAGCCTTTCAGATTTTGGTTTCAGGTGCACATTCTAAAGACCAACTATAAAATGGTAACAAGAAGCTTTACCGGGAAAAAAAACTATCTAAACATAATTTAGGGTTACAAGAATAAAAAAAACATATGAGTTTTGAGTTTTAAAGTTTGGCATAAGAACTTTGACTGAATTGCAAACAATATATAATAATAACAATAATAATAAATAAATATATATATAATCGAAAATTCATAGGCCACTTGTAGTTGGTCTAAAAATTCCCTTTTATTTCAGAGATTATTTTGCACAATTAAGCTTCAACAAATACATTATTTGTTTTGTTTTTTTAAATCAATATGCAAAATTAAGATTCAAAATCCAGCTGTGTCCCATTTAAGCTTTATTTCTTCCCTTACTTATCTACTTGCCTTCAAACAAATAACTTTAGGGCTTCAACTAGCAGAACAGAGGTTGGTTTTAAAATTGCAAGACGTAATTCCGTGTCTTGAATTAAACATCCAGTCAACATTTACGAATAAACCATTTCTAGAGCAACCAGAGAAGATGCCAAGGAAGTAGAAGCTTTTGGGACACAGTGCTTTTATCCTTTCATCATGCATCTTGTGTTTGCTACTTTCATTGAGCAATCCCATACCTGGTTCTTAGGAGTCTCTGTCTGAACCTACAGGTGCACGCAGCAGAGGTAGTTTGCACAAAAACAGCACAGTAAACACAGACACTTATGTAGACCTTAACATAGGTTCCTGGCCTTATGTTGTTTTCTAGAGAATGTAAATGATGTGGTATCTTACTGAAAAGCTAGAGACAAAATAAAAATTGTCAGACGTGTCAGCATGTGTTAGATAAGAAGTAAAACAGTGGAAAAAAAGTGACATGTTTACCTTGTATCCGCATCTCTTAAAGTATTCTTCTTTTTCCTTGCGTGCAAGATCAGACCTTTTAAAGCATTTTTTGGATACCTGGAAAGAGACAGATCATTGGAAGTGTTACTGGGGGAGTGGTCACCAAGCGGTCGAATCCCAGAGACTACCAAGAGAAAGACCCCTGCTCCAGAATGCTCCCAGGCACCGCACAGTGGCAGCCCACTGCTCTCTAGGAGATGGCTTAAATCCAGAGGGCACATTTCATTGGAATGTACAAAGTTGCAATGCCAAATAACAATTATTATTACTATTAAGTGGACCCTATATAGGTCATGATGAAAATATCCCACCACAATGCATCTCAACTCAGCCTTGTTGTCTTTACACACCATGTAGTTAAACCGAATGTTGCTTTGTGCAGACTCTAGATAAATGCAACAGACAAATCAGAAAGACAACAATACAATGGACTAAACGGCATGCGATATACAACGTGACAAGAAATAAAAACAGGAGCCCAATAAGAAAATTAAATCAACAATAGAGCAGGTATAAGAGCAGCCAATAAATAATACAAAAATAAATAAATCACAGATGCAGCACCTTTACAATAAAATTCCACCGAATAAAATGGATTTCTGTCACTGGCGTAGCGGACACCTGCAAAAACTAAAACGTAGTGCGTGAAATTATAATAGTGACATACTCTGTCACCAGACAATGTGCAGTTTATTTATTGTAACCTATGACCTCACTAACAGAATTGTGTTGTTTAATAAACACTCCTTCATGGGAGTTGTTAGTGCCTATCAGGTCTGGATGAGTCTCCCATTAAAATGTCACCACAAATGTGGTGGTGAACGTTTTTGAAAACTGCTGCATCTGTTGTGAGGTGTGTTGATTAACCTTTAACCTTTCCTTTCACCCGGATCAGTTAGACGACATGAAAAGGTACTTTAGAAACCTGATCTTTTTCAGAATGGTATGTTCAAAGCAGCAGGTTTCTCAATTAAAGAGACAATTAGTAGCTCCCATGACTGTTCATTTTCATAAAATCATCAAATGTTATTTGTAATTTTAGCAGAATAGCAAATATCAACAATGGTGGCATAAACATTAAGCTGATCGACTGCGGTCAAGTGAGCCCTCACTTGATTTTGTTGGTCTCGCAAACACTAAGGATTACGGCAGAGGCGGCTGAGACTACTTTTCAAAATAAAAGCAGTATGTTCGCGGTGTATCGACCACGTGTTTCCACACATATTTACATATATTAAAAATGTTTCCATGCTTAATGCAATACTTTATGTGACACTCTTTAGCCTAAAAAACTCTCAAAACACTGTTTTTTTTTTTTTACAGCTGACGACTTTTACTTACAGATGGCAGATGATGTTCTTCAGAACTTATTCATCAAACTGCATCTACATCATTTGTGTTTTAAAAATAAAGGCATTTAAAAATCTCTAGATTGACTACATTTTTGCTGTTTTATACTACCATGCTGAACACTGGAGGTGTTCAGCATGGTAGTACAGAACACCTCCAGATGTGGCTCAGTAAGTTTCAGTCAATTCTGATGTGGCATTTCAAAATAAGAGCCATTTGAAATTGCTATATATTAACCCATTATTACCAAAGTTGTTGTAGCTCTAGCAACTAAACCGTAGATAATCAGTGGATGCAACCACTTCAGCATGACAGTAGAACACCCCCAGATGTGGCTCAATAAGTTTCAGACAATTCTGATGTGGCATTTCAAAATAAGAGCTAATTGGAATTGCTATATATTAACTAATTTTTAACAAAGTTGCTGCCATTGCAGCAACTAAACCATAGATAATCAGTGGATGCAGCCACTTCAGCATAACAGTAGAACACCCCAGATGTGGCTCAACAAGTTTCAGACAATTCTGATGTGGCATTTCAAAATAAGAGCCATTTGAAATTGCTATATATTAACCCATTATTACCAAAGTTGTTGTAGCTCTAGCAACTAAACCGTAGATAATCAGTGGATGCAACCACTTCAGCATGGTAGTAGAACACCTCCAGATGTGGCTCAATAAGTTTCAGACAATTCTGATGTGGCATTTCAAAATAAGAGCCATTTGAAATTGCTATATATTAACTAATTTAGACCAAAGTTGCTGTAGCTCTAGCAACTAAACCGTAGATAATCAGTGGATGCAACCACTTCAGCATGATAGTAGAACACCTCCAGATGTGGCTCAACAAGTTTCAGACAATTCTGATGTGGCATTTCAAAATAAGAGCCATTTGAAATTGCTATATATTAACTAATTTAGACCAAAGTTGCTGTCACTCTAGCAACTAAACCGTAGATAATCAGTGGATGCAACCACTTCAGCATGGTAGTAGAACACCTCCAGATGTGGCTCAATAAGTTTCAGACAATTCTGATGTGGCATTTCAAAATAAGAGCCATTTGAAATTGCTATATATTAACTAATTTAGACCAAAGTTGCTGTAGCTCTAGCAACTAAACCGTAGATAATCAGTGGATGCAACCACTTCAGCATGATAGTAGAACACCTCCAGATGTGGCTCAACAAGTTTCAGACAATTCTGATGTGGCATTTCAAAATAAGAGCCATTTGAAATTGCTATATATTAACTAATTTAGACCAAAGTTGCTGTCACTCTAGCAACTAAACCGTAGATAATCAGTGGATGCAACCACTTCGGCATGATAGTAGAACACCCCCAGATGTGGCTCAACAAGTTTCAGACAATTCTGATGTGGCATTTCAAAATAAGAGCCATTTGAAATTGCTATATATTAACCCATTATTACCAAAGTTGTAGCTCTAGCAACTAAACCGTAGATAATCAGTTGATGCAACCACTTCAGAATGGTAGTAGAACACCTCCAGATGTGGCTCAATAAGTTTCAGTCAATTCTGATGTAGCATTTCAAAATAAGAGCCATTAGAAATCTCTACATATTAAGTAATTTTCACCTAAGTTGCTGTAGCTCTAGCAACTAAACCGTAGATAATCAGTGGATGCAACCACTTCAGCATGACAGTAGAACACCTCCAGATGTGGCTCAACAAGTTTCAGACAATTCTGATGTGGCATTTCAAAATAAGAGCCATTAGAAATCTCTACATATTAAGTAATTTTCACCTAAGTTGCTGTAGCTCTAGCAACTAAACCTTAGATAATCAGTGGATACAACCACTTCAGCATGACAGTAGAACATCCCCAGATGTGGCTCAATAATTTTCAGACAATTCTGATGTGGCATTTCAAAATAAGAGCCATTAGAAATCTCTACATATTAAGTAATTTTCACCTAAGTTGCTGTAGCTCTAGCAACTAAATAGTAGATAATCAATTGATGCAGCCACTTTAGCAGGACAGTACAACACCTCCAGATGTGGCTCAACAAAGCTCATTAAGATTTGATGTGGAATTTCAAAATAAAAGACTGTTAAAACCTTAAGTGCATTGGCCATACACTATATTGCCAAAAATATTTGCTCACCCGTCCAGATTATTGGAATCAGGTTTTCCAATCACTTCCATAGCCACAGTTGTGTGAAATCAAGCATCTAAGTACACAGACTGTTTTCACAATCATTTGTGAAAGACTGGGTCGCTCTCAGAAGCTCAGTGAATTCCAGCGTGGAACTGTGATAGGATGCTACCTGGGCAACAAATCCAGTCATGAAATGTCCTCACTCCGAAATATTCTTCAGTCAACTGCATCACAACAAAATTAAAGCGTTTGGCAATGACAGCAACTCCGCCACGAAGTGTTAGGCCACATAAACTTTCAGAGCGGGGTCAGTGGATCCATCCATCTATCCATCTTCTGTCACACTTGTCCCTATTGGGGCCAAGCGTGACAGAAGGAACAATCTGCAATCTACTGTAACAATCTGTAGTATACAAATGTTTACTGTTATTTTACCTTATGAACATAAAATATTTTGTTTTTTCGGGTAAGTTATCTTTTGTGGCAACCACTATTGTCGTGATTAGTCTTGATGAACCTAGACAGAGCACACACACACTCACGGAGCTTATTTCTGAGAGTTTATTGAAAGAAAGATGAGCAGTGGATGAGCAAACCAGAGAGGCTGTACTGGGGTGTGGATGGGAGCAGGAGCTGGAGGACCAGAGAGAGTTCTTGAGATGTAGGGCTGCTGGAGCACAGGGGTAGCAGACAGTCCAGCAACAGAGCAGAGAGCAAACCTGGGGCACAGGGGTAGCAGGCAGTCCAGTTAGCAGAGGCCTTACTTAAAGCAGAGAGGTAGCCTGAAATCCAGCAGCTAGCAGAGGCTTCACTTGAGACACAGAAGTGGCAGGAACTCCAGCAACTAAACAGGGAGCAAAGTAGGCTGACAGACGTGGAGAATGATGACGAACCGACGGGGAAGAGAAGACTGAGGGAGGCTTATGTGGGTAGATTGGCAGGTGGAGTGAGTTCTGACTAATTAATGTCTAGCAGGTGTGACTGTTTGCTGAGGGAGTGGAAGGTGAGCTGAGTGAGAGGAGGAGGAACTGGAAAATAACAGGGAACAAAGTCAGACCAAAACTAAACCATGACAACTATTACTTTTGTTATTAAGAGTAACTGTATTGCACTACCCCTCCCCTGGACTGCCACTTTATCACTGGTGGAGGGGTTTGAGTGTCCCAATGACCCTAGGAGCTATGCTGTCAGGGGCTTCATGACCCTAGTAGGGTCACCCAAGGCAGACAGGTCCTAGATGAAGGACCAGACAAAGAGCAGCCCAAAGACCCCTTATGATGAATGAAACAAATGAACGCAATGTTCCATCGCCCAGTCGCAGGTCACCGGGGCCCCACTCAGTGGGCCTCTCTGGTGTACACCGGTGATGAGGAAAGCTGTCAAGCTGAAGGAGTCCTGTCTGGCTTTCTGGCCTGTGGGACTCTGGAAGCAGCTGATAGGTACCAGCAGTCCAAGCGGCAGGCGCCAGGCTGGTTGCTGAGGCAAAAACTCTGTACCAAAACTGTGTATAGTGGGGGTAATGTGCTGCTGACCAACCCAGAGCGAAGCTCAATGATAGCTTTTATGTTAAAATTTTCTCTGAAAACGTACACAAAAGTAGCAACCTCCACAACAACTTGGTTCAGAGTGACTAAATGATGACAGCAACTTTGGTCAAAATCACTTTATATATAGAGATTTAGAATGGCTCTTATTTTGAAATTCCACATCAGAATTGTCTGAAACGTGTTGAGCCACATCTGGAGGTGTTCTCCTATCATGCCGAAGTGGTTGCAGCCACTGATTATCTACGGTTTAGTTGCTAGAGCTACAACAACTTTGGTAATAATGGGTTAATATATAGCAATTTCAAATGGCTCTTATTTTGAAATGCTACATCAGAATTGTCTGAAACTTGTTGAGCCACATCTGGAGGTGTTCTACTGTCATGCTGAAGTGGTTGCATCCACTGATTATCTAAGGTTTAGTTGCTAGAGTGACAGCAACTTTGGTCTAAATTAGATAATATATAGCAATTTCAAATGGCTCTTATTTTGAAATGCCACATCAGAATTGTCTGAAACTTATTGAGCCACATCTGGGGGTGTTCTACATTCATGCCGAAGTGGTTGCATCCACTGATTATCTACGGTTTAGTTGCTAGAGTGACAGCAACTTTGGTCTAAATTAGTTAATATATAGCAATTTCAAATGGCTCTTATTTTGAAATGCCACATCAGAATTGTCTGAAACTTTCTGAGCCACATCTGGGGATGTTCTACTGTCATGCTGAAGTGGTTGCATCCACTGATTATCTAAGGTTTAGTTGCTAGAGTGACAGAAACTTAGGTGAAAATTACTTAATATGTAGAGATTTCTAATGGCTCTTATTTTGAAATGCCACATCAGAATTGTCTGAAACTTGTTGAGCCACATCTGGAGGTGTTCTACTGTCATGCTGAAGTGGTTGCATCCACTGATTATCTACGGTTTAGTTGCTAGAGCTACAGCAACTTTGTTAATAGTTAGTTAATATATAGCAATTTCAAATGGCTCTTATTTTGAAATGCCACATCAGAATTGTCTGAAACTTATTGAGCCACATCTGGGGGTGTTCTACTGTCATGCTGAAGTGGTTGCATCAACTGATTATCTACGGTTTAGTTGCTAGAGCTACAGCAACTTTGGTAATAATGGGTTAATATATAGCAATTTCAAATGGCTCTTATTTTGAAATGCCACATCAGAATTGACTGAAACTTATTGAGCCACATCTGGGGGTGTTCTACTGTTATGCTGAAGTGGTTGCATCCACTGATTATCTATGGTTTAGTTGCTGCAATGGCAGCAACTTTGTTAAAAATTAGTTAATATATAGCAATTCCAATTAACTCTTATTTTGAAATGCCACATCAGAATTGTCTGAAACTTATTGAGCCACATCTGGGGGTGTTCTACTGTTATGCTGAAGTGGTTGCATCCACTGATTATCTACGGTTTAGTTGCTAGAGTGACAGAAACTTTGGTCTAAATTAGTTAATATATAGCAATTTCAAATGGCTCTTATTTTGAAATGCCACATCAGAATTGTCTGAAACTTGTTGAGCCACATCTGGGGGTGTTCTACTATCATGCCGATGTGGTTGCATCCACTGATTATCTACGGTTTAGTTGCTAGAGCTACAACAACTTTGGTAATAATGGGTTAATATATAGCAATTTCAAATGGCTCTTATTTTGAAATGCCACATCAGAATTGTCTGAAACTTGTTGAGCCACATCTGGGGGTGTTCTACTGTTATGCTGAAGTGGTTGCATCCACTGATTATCTATGGTTTAGTTGCTGCAATGGCAGCAACTTTGTTAAAAATTAGTTAATATATAGCAATTCCAATTAGCTCTTATTTTGAAATGCCACATCAGAATTGTCTGAAACTTATTGAGCCACATCTGGGGGTGTTCTACTGTCATGCTGAAGTCGTTGCATCCACTGATTATCTACGGTTTAGTTGCTAGAGTGACAGAAACTTTGGTCTAAATTAGTTAATATATAGCAATTTCAAATGGCTCTTATTTTGAAATGCCACATCAGAATTGTCTGAAACTTGTTGAGCCACATCTGGGGGTGTTCTACTGTTATGCTGAAGTGGTTGCATCCACTGATTATCTATGGTTTAGTTGCTGCAATGGCAGCAACTTTGTTAAAAATTAGTTAATATATAGCAATTCCAATTAACTCTTATTTTGAAATGCCACATCAGAATTGTCTGAAACTTATTGAGCCACATCTGGGGGTGTTCTACTGTTATGCTGAAGTGGTTGCATCCACTGATTATCTACGGTTTAGTTGCTAGAGTGACAGCAACTTTGGTCTAAATTAGTTAATATATAGCAATTTCAAATGGCTCTTATTTTGAAATGCCACATCAGAATTGTCTGAAACTTGTTGAGCCACATCTGGGGGTGTTCTACTACCATGCTGAAGTGGTTGCATCCACTGATTATATACGGTTTAGTTGTTAGAGCTACAGCAACATTGGTAATAATGGGTTAATATATAGCAATTTCAAATGGCTCTTATTTTGAAATGCTACATCAGAATTGTCTGAAACTTGTTGAGCCACATCTGGGGGTGTTCTACTACCATGCTGAAGTGGTTGCATCCACTGATTATCTACGGTTTAGTTGCTAGAGCTACAGCAACTTTGTTAATAGTTAGTTAATATATACTGATTATAAGTGGCTCTTATTTTTCAATTCTACATCACATTTGGATGTAAGTTGTTGAGCAACATAAGGAGGTTTAATATTGTCAAAACTGGTTAACTTGAATCAATGTAAGGGTTTTTAAATGTTTTTATTTTTAAATCACAAATCATGTAGATGGACTTCTGGAGATCATCTGTCATCTGTAAGTGAAGGTAGTCACCTGGAAAAAATAAGTTGTTTGTTTGAGGCTCAAGAGTGTGACCAAAGTATATATTTCCATTTTCACCAGCAGGCCAGAATAATGGAAAAAAAATGACACATGAAGCATGAATATAAATATATCATAAATGATGTAAATATGTGTGAAAACACGTAGTCGATAAACCGCGAACATGCTGCTTTTATTTTGAAAAGTAGTCTCAGCCGTCTGTGCCGTAATCCTTAGTGTTTGCGAGACCAACAAAATCAAGTGAGGGCTCACTTGACCGCAGTGCTGATCGTCGTATGTCCGCCGGATGTGGATTTTTTTCAATATTATAAAGTTACGAAAACAGTGACAGAACTCAGTCACAGGTTTATGTTCAAACATATATCTTTAGAGTGATTTTCTTTAAACGTATAAGTTCTGTTGTACGTGTATCTTTTAATAGGAGTTACGTGACAAAAAGGATCTTTCTAGAAAAAACTAGCTTGGACCACCGCGGTAGCTAACTGAGCTAAACTAAAGAAAAATTAGGCTTAGAAAATACCACTATCTTCAAATACTCACGGTAACCAGCTCTTTTTCTTCGATAAGTTTCCTTTTCCTTGCAATCTCGGCTTTTAGTATATCCATTTCATAAAGATGCTGTCTTTTATGGCTTTTCTGTTACGGAGAGCTAACCTGGAGCGGTCGACGGGTTGAACCGGAAGTTAACCTGACCTCTGACGTTTCGACATAAGAGTCAGCGTCGGTTTATTTGATTATTTCAAAATAAAATTTTTAAAAAAACGCTGCGTGAGTAACTTCACAGTTTTTTCACATTACAGTCACACCCTTCAATATATTTTATTAGGATTTTATTACGTACTCTAGCACAAAGTAGTTTGCAAATGTGAAGCTGAATTAAAAGGATGTGTTGTTTTACTATTTTTTTTTCAAAATTGTTAAAATGTTTCACTTATGACTGCTAAAAAAATCATAAGAGGTTGTGAGACATAGCAAATGTGATCGAAGCTGCTCTGTCCAAGTTGGACCAAAACCTTTTGCCACGCATGCTAAGTGGCAAAAGGCACTGCAGACATCACCTTGCACATTAACATCCCCGCTGTGAAAAATGGTGGAAGCAGTATCATGCTGTGGTGATACTAAATACAGTACATGGCAGTCTGGAAGAAAACCTTTTGGAGGTTTCAGAACACTTGAGACTGGTGTGGAAGTTCACTTTTCAGCAGGACATATAGCCAGAGCAGAGCTGACCCAAAGCAAAACTAAGTCACTGCTTGGGGCCCCCAAATCATCAGGGCTTTACCATAAATGCTTGAATCTATGAACAGCGATCATAGATCTAAAATGTTTATATTTGTTTATCGAGAAGGAGAATACAATAAAAATTAAATTGACAGTTTCCGAACGAAATAATTACAATATTATGAATTGTTTATTATTTAGAACTTGAAAACAACTGGTAACTTGATCTTACAAAAGTACTTATCTCCATTGTTTGATTGTAGCGACATAGTTACAGTTGGATTCGATCTTTAATGTTTTCTCTGAGTTTAAGTTTGGTTTGTACACAAAGACATCTCAGCAAATCACATGTTATCTGTGACTGCTTTTAAGCTCAGCCAGTTAAATTTTGACGCTTCTAGATCCCTCTGAATCTGTGTGGAAACACTGTTAGTGGCGGTGGAGGTTCTTGAGAAGCCCCAGATTAAATTCTGTTTAAGGGCACAAAAGACCTCGGGCCAGCCAGAGGATATTCATGTATTTAGTTGGCCCATTCAAAGTCAGGGACAAAATTAACAATGTGAACCTTTGATGGAACCCAGAATTGGGTTTCAGAGACTCTACCCATTCTGAATGGTTGAGCTATGTATTTTCAAAAGAAAAGGCATGCAGTTCTGTCTAAAAATCTGAAGGAACCTTCCCCAAAAGACTTGCAGTATGCTACACTTTTCATATTTATATTTGCAAACCATCTATCCTTTTTCTTCCACTTCATAATTATGAACATCTTTATATTGGTCTATCACAAAAAAACCTTAATAAACTACATAAAAGTTTGGAGAAAAGGGTAGCGCGCATAGCCCATGTACAGAGGCTCCTCGACACGGCTGACTCGGGTTCGACTCTTGCCGTCATTTGCTACATGTCAGCCTGATCACTCCATTCAGTGTTCGGGCAATTAATTTATCGTATCGTTGATACACACATGCCCGCACTAAACACTGTGCAATCTGCATGGATATCCAACCAGGCATTCCCTGAGAAACTAGAGTGTGCAAATAGGCATTACCAGTAGTACGTTTGTAAACATTTAACAGACAATGAAAGTGGCTGGTGGTTTACTGATTCTCAGCAGGGGGCGATAGCCCTCACAGCTTTTGTAAAGAAGCTGTTTTTGAGTCTGTTAGCGTTTGATTTAATATTTCTGGAAGTGGATTAAACTGTGCATTCCCAGGTGGGTAGGATCTGTTGCAATACATCTGTCGGTTTTCTGGACTGCAGCATAAACCGTGTCCAGTTCTTCTAGACGGCATCCCACAATCCCTCGTGCTGATATCACCACCAGTGCTAAGTCCTTCCTCACCTGTGCCGTGAAGCTCCCATTCCACACTGTTATGCTGAGACACAAGATGCTTTCTGTTGTAGCTCTATAAAAGTGTATTAACAGCTGAGTAAAGTCCAGTCCATTTCAGTTACCTGAGAAAGAAGAGCCTTTGTTGGCCTTCTTCACCAGGTGGGAGGTGTTCACAGTCCAGAAGGGGTAAGAGGAGATGTGAATGTCCAGGAACGCTATGGTGTCCACATGCATCACCACCTCCCCATGTATGTAGAGAGGAGCATGTTCAGTCTTCCTTGACATCCTGTAGTGCACTATGACCTCATTGGTCTTGGTGGTGTTCAGGGTGAGGTTGTTCCTGGAGCACCACGGTGTCAGATTGTTGATCTCCTCGCTGTAGTGGGTCTTGTCGTTGTCGGATATGAGTGGTGTTGTCTGCAAACTTCACAACCATGTTTGTGGGATGGATAGCAGAGCAGCCGTGGGTGAAGAGGGTGAAGAGAGCAGGGCTGAGGACACAGCCTTGCGGCGTGCCAGTGTTGAGGATAAGCAGGGCAGATCTGAGTTTCCCTATCCTCACCACCTGGGGCCTGTTGGTGAGGAAGTAACTGATCCAGGAGCAGAACTGTGTAGATTACCCCAGGTTGTGGAGCTTCTGAGCCAGCATGTCTGGAAGCACAGTGTTGAAGGCTGAGCTGAAGTCCAAAAATGGCATCCTAACATTGGTGTTGGGATGCGTTCTTTAAGTAGGGGCTGCTTTCTATTAGATTTCCAATTTATTGTCAGCTTTTCGTTATCCTATGAGATTGGACATGATACAATTTGAGCAAAAAAAAACGTTTTAAAAGTGAACTCAAGTGCACAGAAAGATATAATACACACTTTCTTTATTGTTCAACTCCTCAGTTTATGCAGTACCCAATCTAGCTATTATTATTATTATTATTATTGTTATTATTATTATTTGTTGTTGTTGTTATAGCTGCCTGTTGTTTAAATCCCAGTCTGCAGTCACCACACTATAAATGGGGAACGTGTTTCTCGACCTTAAATGAAACATACCATCAGGTGGCGCAAAGGGATATGTGACGAATTTTTAATATTAAAGTCATTAATGTATTTACATGGCGAAAGGAAAAGGGCAGCGTCATGCTGGGAAAGGAGATCACTTTCGACAATAGCGTTTTTCGGGTGAATTTGAGTCGAAAACGGCAAGAATCATCCGATGTCAAGATCCGAAGCGCAGCCAGAGGAGGAAAATAATTGATTAATAAAGCAGACGGAGAGTGATTTTACGCTGAGTGCGTCCTATAGGCTGGAGTCGCTGATTCGGCGTTCTGGCGAGCGATTTTTCCACCGCTCGAGTTTCTGAATCATTTTCTTGAAGATGGAGTTTGGAGAAAGGAAGAGGAGAAGAAAGTCGCAGAGCTTCAAACTGGTCACGGATGAAGGTAGGCTGCAAGACGCGCTCCTGTGCGGCGTGTCTGGCTGCTCGTCTGGCGCCGAGTGCCAGCAGAGACCATCCGCAGACAAAAGCGATGGCCACGACGACAATGCGGCGTCTGTCGCTCGGTTTTCACACGCACCCGAGCGTTAACATCTAATCAATTGAGATTAAGGGAAAACTAGTTAAAAAAAACACCTTACCGTCACCGTCGTTTAAAGAATTTTACATCAAATACCTACAAAATATTAATATCTGTTGCACACGAGTATTTTGTAAAAAGCAGCTTAAACCGTTCACTTTTTGTTGAAGATGTAAGCTCCAGAACATCTCGATGGAGAACTACTTTATGCTTCCCACAGGTGGTGGTTCCTGCATGGGATGGGAGGGGGAGTGTTCTGCTCCTGAGATCCCATCAATATCTGCAGAGCTTTATTGTATTAATTACACTACTATTATGCATTTTTTTCTTGCATTTCCACCCCCCCCCCCAATAACTGGCTTTTTATACCAACATTTTTTTTTTGTCATGTCTATAGGTTCGGACTCTTCATATGGGACAAATTCTAGCTGCAGAGATGTCAATGGTCAAAGTAAGGACTCTGCTGTGCCTCAAGGTTTGGGTCATTCTGAGGGCTCTTTACATTATGTAGTAATTGAAAAGCCTGCAAAAGTAGGAAATTTGATTATATCATTTAAGTATGAAAAATAAGTTGACAATAAGTCTTCAGACTTTGGTTCAGATTCAATCATGTAAAAGATAAAATCTGAAAATGGGGACTGCCTCCAGCATTTCAGTTACTAACTGATAAACACAGCCATTCAAAAATAAAGAAATGGGCTGTTCCACCACTTTTAATTCACTGTATGCCATGCACCAAACAACCAGCCAGAGATCAGGCCTGTTTATCCTCAATCGCCGTTTTCGCATTTTTATTAAAGGCTACGCTTCAGACTTAAAAGAAAACGAGAAATTGATATTCCTCAGGAAAGGCCTGATTGGTGCAGCTCTATTTTTAGCATCCTATTACTGCTGAGTAAAATTGGACCCAAGGTTCTATAACTGATTTCAGTCAAAATACCAAACAAGGAATTGAAATAGAGTTATGCCAATAAAGGTGTCGCTGATCAAAATTCACCTTTTAAAGGTTCTGTATTCAACCTTGGACAATCCAGCGGAGAATTTTCTTAGTCAAGAAAAAAAAGGTAAATAGACCTTCACCTCAGTATCTTACCGTTTCATGATTTGTGAAAAAAAAAGATAAAAACCCAACTGGGAGAATATTTTTAACTGAAGGGACCATAAATAACCTGGTTATTTATGGTAAAACAGATTCTGGAAAAGCACAGAATAAAAAAAACTTTTTCTTTATTGCATTTTTGATAGAATAACAAACCTCTCTTAGAGAAAGAGATGGAAAAAAATATTTACAAAGAACGAAAACAAACATGCTGGATTGCCATGCATCTCAAAATTGTTTATAGATTATGAGTTCAGTATTCCTTTGCCTGTCATTGATGAATAGATAATCAGCTTCTCCCACTTTGTTCGGCACTTGTCTTCATAAGTCCTTAACTTAGAAGTCAACAGTTATATCAAATATATTTTGTTCACTATCTTCAGCCAGTGGTCTTGTGTTGGTAAATCTGACTTATTCAATTTTCTTCTGATTACTTTTTTACAAGCTGCCAAAACATTTTTCAGTAAATATCCGTTTTGTTTTGGCACAATTCCTTCTTTCATGTATTCAAAATACAGAAGCATACATGACTTGGATCTATCATTGCCCAGAATTCTGACAATAGAAAGGTGAACATCTTCCCAAAATTTTCTAATGTTGAGGCAAAACCAAAAAAACCATGAGACTGGTCAACATTTAAGGCTCCACATTTTCTCCAGCATGTCTGTGGTACAGATAAGTATTTACTCCTAATTTTGGGAGTGATAAAGAAACAAACTAAATTCTTCCAACAGTGTAATCTCCAAACACTAGATTGACTGCTGCATTCTCCAAATACACCACCTGGCCAAAAAAAAGGTCGCCACCAAAAAAAAGGTCACACACTGATTACAGCACCCATTCGTTGCGGCATTGTTTCGATAAGCTTCTGCAATGTCACAAGATTTATTTCCACCCAGTGTTGCATTAATTTTTCACCAAGATCTTGCATTGAAGATGGAGAGTCTGCCCTTTGCGCAAAGCCTTCTCCAGCACATCCCAAAGATTCTCAACGGGGTTAAGGTCTGGGGCCCGTTCTTCGTACGTTGCTTAAAACATCCGAGATCAAATGAGACATCCAATATGATTTCATCGGGCTAATCATGATCCAGCTAATTGGGTTCTTCGAACACACCTGTTGTTTATGATTAGTATCGCTGGATTGAGTTATCTGAGATAACTGCGCGTTCATGCGTCGGTTTAAACGGGGAAATGTGTTGATAGTAGAAACAATGATCAGCAACGCTGCTATTGGCTGTTCAGCATGGCCAAAGAACGCCCACAGTTTTTCTCCCAAGCAGAACACGAGCTGTTAATGGAAGGTTATGCCGAATTTGAGTCATTAATTAAAACGACAGGTAACACCTCAAAGTCTGCTAAAGCCAGGAGAGAGGGCTGGCAAAAAGTAGCAGACAAATTAAATGCATAAGTGCTGTCCATGTTAGATGTTTCTATCACTTTCTACAGTATGTATTTTTGCATTTTAATAATTTCATATTTACTTTGTTCTCTTATGTCAGAGCCTCCACGGGACCCACTAGAACATGGGGAAAAAAGTGAAGTACAAGAATATTCTACAAAATGGTAGCCTTTAATTATTATACTGTATTTTAAAAAGCCACTTGTTATGGCAACAGATCCAATATCGGTGTCATTCCTTAGACACTGGAAGTAAAGGACGCGTGCAAACTGGGAATTTTAAGTAAAAATTCTTTATCTATAAAAAATGACGTTTTTCCTTTTCCAAGTCATACACAGCTTACACGGTCAAAAACTGTATTGCTCCGTGTCTAGATAATCCGTCCATAGTTTTTTCTAATACAATATACGGCTCGACAGGAAGCAAGCCTTTCAAAATAAAACTAAACTTCACAATAAAATGGCCTGAACAAATCTTCTTACTGAATATGATAAAAATAAAAAGCAAACCATCATACAAATAACTTAAATATTTTCTATTTATGGCTCTAACACCACTTTTTCCTCTTTAACTCCATTGTTAAATGATGTGTTTGTCTGTTTATAACAGCCACCAAGAAAAATATCTCTACAATTACACTGTCACGCTGTGCTGAAGGATCCTGTCTATTGCGCAATACGCGATTAATTCGAAAAGCTCTGCAAATTATTCTCTTGCACCTTCCGCAACAGGTTGCTGTCGTAACAATGGACAAGAAATGGCTACGACAGACTTCCCATCTCCTCCGCTTATAAAGCTGCGATCTAATCCTGTTTACATGAAATAAGCCTGCTCGCGAGCAGGCTTAAGTTTGCGCACATGTTGCTATGACAGTAAGTCCAGGATGGGTTTCGAAGAACCAAACAATCCAAGATCATGCCAAATCGTCAACAATCAAATCCAGCTAACTGAGTTAGCGACGTACAAAGAACGGGCCCCTGGACTCTGTGGTGGCCAATCCATGTGTGAAAATTATGTCTCATGCTCCCTGAACCACTCTTTCACAATTAGAGCCCCATGAACCCTGGCATTGTCATCTTGGAATATGCCCGTGCCATCAGGGAAGAAAACATCCATTGATGGAATAACCTGGTCATTCAGTATATTCAGGTAGTCAGCTAACCTCATCCTTTGAGCACATACTGTTGCTGAACATAGACCTGACCAACCGCAGCAACCCCAGATCATAGCACTGCCCCCACAGGCTTGTACAGTAGACACTAGGCATGATGGGTGCATCACTTCACCTGCCTCTCTTCTTACCCTGATGCGCCCATCACTCTGCAACAGGGTAAATCTGGACTCATCCAACCACATCACCTTCTTCCATTGCTCCAGAGTCCAATCTGTATGCTCACTAGCAAACTGGAGCCTTTTGTTCTGGTTAGCCTGATTAGTGGGAGTGGTGGCCTAGCGGTTAGAGCAGTGCGCTTGCGCTCTGAGAAGGATGCAAGTACCTGGTTTGATCCCAACTGCCTGCACTCTGGGTCCCTGAGCAAGACCCTTAACCCCAGATTGCTCCCCAGGTGCTGCACAGTTGGCAGCCCACTGCTCCCCAAGGGGATGGGTTAAGATGCAGAAGTGAATTTCTCCATTGTGAGATCAACATGTTCAATTATTATTATTATTATTAGTGGTTTTCTTAAGGCTACACAGCTGTTCAGTCCCAATTCCTTGAGTTCCCTTCACATTGTGCGTGTGGAAATGCTCTTACTTTCACTATTAAACATAGCCCGGCGTTCCACTGATGTTTTTCTGCGATTTGATTTCAACAAACGTTTAAGTGATCGCTAATCATGATCATTCAGGATTTTTTTCCCAGCCTCTATCCTTCCAGTTTTTAATAATGCGTTGGACAGTTCTTAACCCAGTTTTGGTAGTTTCTGCAATCTCCTTAGATGTTTTCTCTGCTTGATGTTTGCCAATGATTTTGACCCTTCTGAAACAGACTGACATCTTTTCCACGACCACGTGACGTGTCGTTCGACATGGTTGTTTAAGAAATGAGAAGCAGCTCATTGCATCAGTTGGGGTTAAGTAACTTGTTGCCAGCTGAAACATGATCGCCCATGCAATAATTCTCCAATGGGAGGCTCGTACCTTTGCTTAGTAAAATCCAGGTGTCGACTTTTTTTTTGGCCAGGCAGTGTATGTGACCAATCATTGTTAGAAATACTTCAGCCCAGCTCCCTCTCCCATTTCAATATCACATATGAGGTTGAAATCCCTCTTCTCTCCAATTGGTGGCAGTATATTGTAGATATTGCTCTATATTTCATTGAATTGTAGATTCCAATTATGATTCTGATTATTCCATTTTCATCCAAATTTGCTAAATTAAGTACAGAATTTTGAAATGGAAAATTGTAGGTAAGTAACCTGGTCCTGACAGATATCATTAATCATCCCCATCCCCATATTCTCTTTATTTAGTTTGGATGGGTGACGAGAGCATGGAAATCAAGAAGCAAATCACTGGAATGATGAGGATCCTGAGTGATAAGACTGGCAGCGTCTATCAGCGTTTGGGGGCAGAGCAGAGCAGCTCAACAAAAGAACACCAGGATGGGCTAATGAACTGTTTGCACACGCCTCCAATTTTATCTCTTGAGTCAGAAGACCCCCATTTCCAAAGCTGGAGTTCCACAGACCCAGAGCCTCCACCCTCGTCCGCATCAACATCAGTCTCTAACGGTCCAGGCTGTGGCCAGTACAGTACATGCTCCAGAGTGCTCAGGACTGTCAACAGTACAAAGGATTCAGCACAAAACAGTGAGGCAAAAGGTATGGCTCAGGAAGGGGACCAAACTATTGAACTTGTGATGCTTTAAAAAATGTAGTCACACTTTTTCACATCGATTTACATTGAAACCACAAACTTCAATGTTGCTTATAGAACAACAGAAAGTAGCTTATAATTTTGAAGTGAAAAGAAAAAGTATGAAAAGTGTTGCATGCATTTGTATTCAGAAACCCTAAGTCAACACTAGCACCAACTATTGCTGCTATTACAGCTGAAGGTTTCTGGAGGGCAATTCTCAAATTTTTATGCCTTTCTTTCAACAATAGTTTATTTTTTGCTACTTTTCATAAAGGCCATATTTGTGGAGTGCAGCATCAATTTTACAGATTATCCCTCGTGTCACATGTCAATGTGCCCAGTTTCCCTACCTATCGGGGTATGAATAGAAGTGCCATTGGGTGAATGTGGCTATAGTACAAAGTACTTAGAGCACTCTGGATAACTGGAAAAGTGCCATATAAATTCAGTTTACCCTTTAACGTTGTTTTGTTTTATCTTTGAATAATGCTTTCCTTTCTTGACCCATCGGTTTAGGTGGATGCCTATGTTTTGTCAGGTTTGCATTTAAGCCATACTCTTTCCATTTCTTGATGATGGATTGACCAGCGCTCCATAAAGTGTCCAAAGTTTAAGATATTGTTTTTTGTAACCCACCCCTGCTCTTGTGTTCTTCAAAAACCTGTGTGTGTTTCTTGATCCTGTTTGTTCACCAATATCTGATAACAAACCATTTGGGCCTTCACAGAACAGATGTTGCTATAATGACATTAAATGACAGCCAGTTGACACTACTGTAGCATGTGGGTGGTGGCCTAGCACAGGGGTTTTCATTCCTGGTCCCACTGTCCACCACACACCTGACTTCAATTGGTGAGGAAGAGGGCTCTGCAGCTGTTGGTGGCTCCTGCGGAGGTAATGCAATCATTTAATTCAGATGTGCTGGAGAAGAAAAACATGTAGGACAGTTGGTCCTGAGGACCAGGATTGAGAACCACAGGCCTAGTAGATAGAGCATTGTGCTTGCATCCTTGAGAGGCTGCAGGTTCCCATGTTCCATTCACACAGACTGCCACACTGTATATTGTATTACATTAAGGGATATCAGAGTAAAGGGAACTGAATACAAACACATTCCACACTTTTCATTTATTTAGTTTGGAAAAACGATTGAAAACAATGAGGTGGTATTTCATATGCCACCGAATGGGCAGTTGCACAGGGCCGCATTAGAAAGTGGGGCGCACTAGCACCACGTAAAAACTACTGTATAGGTATTGTCCACCCTTCACCTCACTTTTATGTACTATTTTATGTTAGACAAACACATCAAATACAACATCTATAGTTGTAATGTGACAAAAGTACAAACCTTAAGTCATGAAGCTTTTTCAAAGCCATGCAACTTTATTTAAAAATCAGACACTTCATGATCCAGTGGAAATCTAACTTTTTCTTAACTCTTTGTAGTTACAGATGCATGGAAGCAAATTGTGTTCAAGTGTGTGTGTTCAAGTGAAAAATAACGAATGTACTGTAAGCACTCCTGATTTTCCATCAGATGGGCTCCATCCCACTGTGTCAGAAATCCCCTGCTGCATGTGTAACTGTAAGGGCACCTTGCAGGCAATATTGCATGAGCTGCGTGCAATGAGGAGGCTGATGCAGACCCAGAAAGGTCAGAACATATGAATACAAATGGACCAGGACAGAAAGACAAAGAAAAAAAAAACGTAACATGTTATTGTTGTTTTAGGAACTTTTGATAGACGGGAACATGTTAAGTCATCATGCCAGCCTCACATCGCTGTGGGTTCTGCACCATGCCGCATATCCCAAAAGAGGAGACCCATTTATAAGGTGGCTCCACTGAGTGTCTGCGGCACTAGAAGAACTGGGCTATCTTCCCTGGGGGCTTCACCCCTGAAGGCTAAACCCACTGAAGCTGCAAAGAAAGAGGAACATGAGAAACTAGACTCGTCTAAGATCTCCTGTGATGTCTCTGAGCTGCCACCTCAGAAGAGTCCAGCTGTAGACTCTGGCACACACAGTCCTCTTCTGAATCAGCTAAGGGGACATCAGGCGTTAGAGGTAATACTCACACATAGCAACATGTGTTCCTCTGTGTTTGCTGCTCTAAACGTGTTGCTGACTTTGATTCCATGCAACCTAAAATTAAAGCCTCAGATGTTTTTAAAGTTGTTTATAAGCTACAGGAATGGAAAATGCATCATATTATATTCTTGTATAACATGCCATGAAACTACTTAAGTGATACCATCCTCATGTTTTTTTATTAAAAGATCTCCACGACATTTTCAGCTACAGATAGATTTAATGCATTTACATTTTGTTGCCGTCTCTCTCACAGTCGGATGTTCGTCTCGCGGAGGATTATGATGTGTTCATCTCAAAGGCCCAGCTGGACTCAATTTTAGTCAACTATACACGTTCCGGCAGCCTGCTTTTTCGGAAACTGGTATGCATCTGTAGTTCCTCACAAACATTCAGAAACTTAATATTAGCCATTTCATGAATTATGACAACATAACACAGTAAGTGTTTTCAATCATCTTTGAACGTGAAAATAACATCCTGGTTGGTTTTTAAATGTAACTCTAACCGCAGTTTTCCTCTGGGGTGGACAACATGTGTTTAGACATTGAAACATGTACATGGCAAATGAATAAACTGTACTAAGTGAAAATCATTAAAAATACCATTATCGACCTGATGTGACCACTTACATGACCATTTTCTATTAATTTTCAGTGTAATGACGCTTTATCCAAATTTTTTTTAGCCTCTTCTCTATTTATGCTTCAGTCTCAATGTTTTCTGAGAGACATTCATAGGGGTCGTTACCAGCATCGTCACTGTATTTGACTCAGATATTAGTGGCACTGCTTTATCTCTTGGTCTTTATGTCATTCGCTGCTCTTCATCCTCACAAAGATAAAGATGCGCTAACTCGAACTCAAACAATTGAAATAATCATCAAAACGATTGTGTTTTGGTTACAAAAACTTCTAGTCAAATACACAAAAAGTTTTTTCTGCAAAAACCTTTACTGCTGCTATAGTAGTTGAGGTAATGGCACAAATTTCAGCCAGTGAATCAAGCTTAATGAACAGATGAACAGTTGCAATTTCCCCCCATCATAAAATCAATATCAAACAATTATATTACTCCAGAATTGTTAGAAACATTTGTTTTACATGTAAGGATGCCATACCATAGAGAGACTGACAAGTTATTTCAGAGGGGCGCTGCATTTTTGCTGTATGTTAGAAATATTGGTTTAAAGAATGGTTTTTGTGAACTTGCATTGGTTGGTCAGTAGCTAGAAGTACATGGATTACTGAGGTCCACTGAGGTCCAACACAATTACTTACATGCAAATAAATGATCAGTACATAAAAATGTACTGTCATTAATCATATTTACACAAGAAAATACCCTTTGATTTGGTGTACATTACCCGAAATAACATAATTAGAGTAATGTAACATGATATGTAACAGGATAAAAGCTATTGTGATAACATTCTAATTACCCAAGATTTGTGCTGTATTTCTAGGTGTGTGCCTTCTTTGATGATGCTACTTTGGCTAACTCGCTGCCAAATGGTAAAAGGAAGCGAGGGCTGAACGATAACCGTAAGGGCTTGGATCAGAACATCGTGGGTGCTATTAAAGGTGAGGAACAACGATATACAAAGGGCCAAAACCATGTTTTAGGGGTTTACCACAGTACAGACAATATGCATTTAATTTCCCTTTGGTATTAATAAAGTATTTTTGAATTGAATTCCTAAATTGTTGTGTAATTTGTGTCTAGTGTTTACAGAGAAATACTGCGCTGAACACAGAATAGAGAAGCTGCCTGGACCACGAGACTGGGTGCAGATCCTTCAAGATCAGATCAAACTTGCCAGAAGAAGACTGAAACGAGGTTTTCTGCTAAGTGCTTAATCTCTTTTTTTATTCAAATATAGTATCATGAGAAGTACCCCCCCCCCCCATTTCATTTTGTTTTTTGTGACACTTGGAGGTTTCTGATCAAACAAAAGATAGTATCAGACAAAGATAACCTCAGTAAATAAAAACATTTTGGTTTGCAAAAGATGATTTTATCATTTATATGTTTGCAACTGCCATCAGGTTTTTGAGTTTTTTCGTTGCTGTCCAGGTTTGTTGATCCACTTTGCTTTTTACAGAATTGTTTAATTCAGCCAAATTGGACGGTTTTTGTGCATGAATCCCATTTTTATGTCAAGATTGTATATTATGGGCCCAAATATAGATAGGCAGGCAGGTAGAGTATTAACAAGCAGGAGTTTTCAATGAAAAAAGGTTTTAAAAAAAACATACCGGTGCAGCAGAATAAAGACAGAGGGAAAATTTCAGAAGAACTGGAAGCATGGGGGTACAACAGAGGGACTGGATTGAAACTGATGGGAAGGTGATAGGTGACGTGGGAACCATCCGAAACTAATTCAGGAAATGCAGTGCAGCTGGACAAGGACCCAAAGATATGGAAGACTGAGAGGGACAGAAAAATCCACAAATCAAACTGATAACCACTACACAACTACCAACGCATCATGAGAGTTTGTGATCAGAGGTCCGTTCTTTGTACGTTGCTTAAAACATCCGAGATCAAATGAGACATCCAAGATGATTTCATCGTGCTAATCATGATCCGGCTAATTGGGTTCTTCGAACACACCTGTTGTTTATGATTAGTATGGCTGAATTGAGTTATCTGAGATAATTGCGCGTTCATGCGTCGCTTTAAAAGGGGAAATGTATTGATAGTAGAAACAATGATCAGCAACGCTGCTATTGGCTGTTCAGCATGGCCAAAGAACGGGCACAGTTTTTCTCCCAAGCAGAACAAGATCTTTTAATGGAAGGTTATGCCGAATTTGAGTCATTAATTAAAACGACAGGGGATTTACACAGTGGTCACAAAAAGGTATAACAAGTTACTGGAAGATTACAAGCAATACAGAATTAAAGAGTTTTAAACAACTTCAAGATAACTATAACCTGGAAAAATGTGATTTCTTTAGATACCTTCAGCTAAGATACCATTACAATAAAAATATAATTTTTTTGGAGCAGGATGAGACAGGTATACTTAAAATCTTATTAGATTCCAGCAACGGAAGACCTCCCAAAAGGAAAAAAAACAACTATCCAAACTATACTCATGTCTACAAACAGAGAAAATGTAATACAACATGTCTTAAGGTTAAATGGGAAAAAGAAGCTTAAATAACAATAACTGATGATGTTTGGTTAAATATTTGTAATTCTGTGATCCACACGTCAAGTTCTAACCTATGGAGGGAATTTTCCTGGGAATGTATGGTGCGTTTTTTTGTTACACCTAACATTAAAAGTAAACATTGTAACGACCCTGAGAAGGCAAAATGTTGGAGGAACTGTGGGAATGTGTCTGCAGGACATTTTCATGTCTTCTGGGAATGTACTAAGATCGCATCCTACTGGTCAGGAGTGATAAAAGATTCATCGGAACCTGACACCAACTGTATAAGTAATGTAACTTTTTTCCTTTTTTTTTAAATTATTACTCAACTGCTCCTGTCAAACTAGTTGCTCTGTAATTTTTTTTGGAGGGGGGTCCAATTGTTTAATTATTCAATGTATGTATGTGTATTTCTAAAACTACTAAAATGACAAAAAGAAAGGAAAAAAGAAAAAGAAAACAACAACAGGGAACACCTCAAAGTCTGCTAAAGCCAGGAGAGAGGGCTGGCAAAAAGTAGCAGACAAATTAAATGCGTAAGTACTATCCATGGTAGATGTTTCTATCACTTTCTACAGTATGCATTTTAATAATTTCATATTCACTTTGTTCTTTTATGTCAGAGCCTCCACGGGACACTAGAACATGGGGACAAGTAAAAGTGAAGTACAAGAATATTCTACTAAATGGTAGCCTTTAATCATTATGCTGTATTTTAAAAAGCAACTTCTTCCTCTTTTTTAAAAGCCACTGTTAAATGAGGTGTTTGTCTGTTTATAACAGCCACCAAGAAAAAAAATCTCTCTACAATTACACTGTCGCGCTGCACTAAAGGATCCTGTCTGTCTCGCAATACGTGATTAATTCGAAAAGCTCTGCTAATTATTCTTGCACCTTCCGCAACAGGTTGCTGTCATAAAAATGGACAAGACATGGCTAAGACAGACTTCCCTATCTCCTCCGCTTATAAAGCTGCGATCTAATCCTGTTTACATGAAATAAACCTGCTTGCGAGCAGGCTTAAGTTTGCGCACATGTTGCTATGACAGCAAGTCCGGGATGTCTTTCGAAGAACCAAACGATCCAGGATCATGCCAAATCGTCAACAATCAAATCCAGCTAACTGAGTTAGCGACGTACGAAGAACGGGCCCCAGGACGGGGCATCACAACAACAATAACAAAAAAGAAACTACAAAAGCTTCGGTTTGGTTATTTTGAGCCATTCAGAGATAAACTTGCTTCTTATTGGGATCATTGTATTTCTACATATCCTAAAAAATATCCTAAAGTCAGACGCTCTCTTTCATGATTTTCTGGTAAAAACAGAGTTCCTGTCTGCATCAATTACAGCAAGTCATCCAGTAAACTGCCAAGTTTTGAATGTCGATTCAATTTTATCTTTCTCAAATGTTGTTAGTTTTATGCCAAATGGGACCCAAAACCTTCCTTTTGTCTCATCGGTCCAAATAATATTTTCAGCTAAAGTTTGGAGGATCATCAGAATGTGTTTGGAAAATGTTATTTTTTTTGTCAGCTGTGGTTTTTGCCTTGAATTTCTGTTTTTAATGCCATTAATGCCCAGTCTCTTTCTTATTGTTCAATCATTAACAATGACCTTAACTGAGGCAGGCAAAGCCTGCAGTGCCTTAAATAGTGTTCTGGCTTCTTTTATGACCTCATGGACTTGTCCTTAATGTGTTTTTAAAGTAACTTTAGTAGGCTGGCGCGGGCCACTCCTGGGAAAATTCACTACTTGTTTTTTTCATTTGTTGAAATTGGCACTTACTGTGGTTTGCTGGAAGACAAAGCCTTAGGGCATTTTTAAACCAGGATAGTCCAAGTAGCCTTGTTTGACTAGGTAGGAAAATTTTACTCCTTCATTTGATGTGGATTACAGACTGCACTTCTGAAAGAGAAGCAAACTTTATGGACAATGTTACCACCATGAGAAGCTGCCCAGGATGAGCTGCACAAACTGAAAGGACCTATCCAGCATGTTGCTCTGTACACACGAGATGAATGCAGCAACTGAAAAAACGACTGTGAATTTATTTAAGAAAGGGTCAAGTACATCTCACATAGGGCCAACGTGGTTTGGATAGCGTTTTGCTTTAAAGTTAGTGTTCATATTGAACATTATTTAATATTTTTGTTTCATCAGTGCTTTAAGGAAAATAATATTTATGGCAGGTTCCCAAATCCGATATTCAAGTCAAGGAATAGTCTTTACCAGTAGCTCTTATTTTTGTCTCATCAGATGCTGCAGATGCTGAGGAAAGCTCAAATGGACCATCCAACAGTACTAACCTCACATGAATCTGTTCACATGACTGCATGGCTTTCACACACACAACCACAGCAGGTGATGTCACTAATTTTAACCACTGTATACCTGTTGACATTGTTAAATAAATGTACACGATTTGTTTGCTCAGACACACTCTGAACCCAGAATGCCTTTAACTTTTATCTCATTCATTGACATAACACACCCACAAATTAGTATGCCTTCATTGGCTCATGTCTTGTGGAGTCTCCTGCTATGCTATCCTATGCTATGCTATGCCACGAATGATATTTGACATTTTCTTGCAGCTTTCTAAAATGTCAGCTAATTATCTTCCCAATATGCCTAATTTTCTCTTTTCTCCTCTGTATTATACCCATATCTGTCCTAATAATGACTTAAAACTGCTAGCTGTGCTTTCTTTTCAGTAATATTATAATGTAAATTAATTTTTTTCCCCTTTTCTTTACAGGCTTTGATTTTAAGAGGTTTGAACGTGAGGAACAGAAATTGCTGAACGTGACTGATTGATTTCATCAGCTGCCACAATTGCCTTGCAGCAGATTGGTTGCTATTATTTCTCTGACTTTGTTGTTTTTCTTTTGCATCTGTGATCGACAATTTCAACTGCACACCAAAAGGGAACAGAAAGTCCAAATGAATTACCTGCTTCTAACATTAAATTACATATTGTACATACGTGTCCACTGAGATTTATATCTGGGCACAGACTAAACCACCGAGAGCGGGTATAGTGTGTCTTTAGGCAGAAGAGATTTTTAAGGATAAAAAAACAACTTGTGGTCGATACCATAGATATTAAAAGCATTCTCATCTGTCTTTATGATAGCACTGTAAAGCATAAACACTAAAAACAAAAAGTTTGTAAAAAAGAGGATTCATTTAGGCCTTTCAAGACATTCTCTATTGTGGATTGTGCCTTCTAAGTGACCAATACTTCAGTGGGTGTAATGTGTAGTACATCATCCACCTTGTGTTGAAAACATTGTATTTAAAAGTGATGCATTTTTGGTAATTTTTTGTAATTAATAATAGACTAACGAGGCTTCATTTGTTTAAAGGAATAAAAATATATCCCGGTCTGTTTATGTATTTTATTATTGCAGAAAGCTGTTAACCTTGAGTAATGCATATTAAAGCTGCTCTTTTCAATATTGTAATGAACTTAAGTTTTTTTTTCCTTTACATAGGTTTCACTGTACATTTGAAGGTTATTGCTGTATCTGCCAATAAATACATTCATCCATTATCTATAACCGCTTATCCTTGCAGTGTTGCGGGGAGGCTGGTGCCACTCTCCAGCAGTCGTTGGGCGAGAGGCAGGGTACACCCTGGACAGATGACAGGGCAACACAGAAACACACAGGACAAGCGACCATGCACACTCAATTTAGAGCAGTTTAGAGAGACCAATCATCATGTCTTTGGACACATATGCAAGGGGAGAACACGCAGAAAGACCAAAGACTGGGGTTCAAACCCAGGACCTTCTTGCTGCAAGGGATCAGCGCTACCGGCTGCAGCAATGTACAGCTCAAAAGTATACACATTTTTCTCAAATTATCTTATTGTCTTTCATTATGGTAATAAGAATAGTTGAAATTACAGGGGGAAGGGTATGTTTAAACCAGGACTTGAACCCCACCAGAAAAGGCCAAATGCACCATCAGGAGGGTTGAAATGCTTAAATACTGTATGTAACCTAAAATCATAAATCAAATTTTGTCACATTTGTGTGCAGACCAGTACTTTTCGCACATATAACAAATCATGGTACACTCCACACCTGAGGAAGCTGCGCCAGACCAAGGAATGAGCTCCATTTGCTGTAAAGCTCCCATTGCCTTCAGCAGCCATCTCTCTCCCCTTTGACCTCTGTGAGAGGTATCCTCACACATACTGGCAGAGCCTAGTATGTGTCTAGGCTCTGCAGGTAATACCAGGATAGCTCCATGACCTGATGGTGTTTCCCCTCCTGCCTGAGATCCTGTGCTAACCAACTGGCTCTCATCTTCACTCAAATCTTCACTCTTCACTAAACAACTTAGTGATGTCGTTCAATTTTGAATGATATGAACTTACATTGTATGCAATTACACAATTTACAGCAGCCTTCACAATTACTTGCAGCCCTGTTAAATATGAGTACATATGCTTTTAAATAGCCTTAAAATAAATCCATCATAATGTATACATTTTTATTGATGTAAAATAGTATCCCACTGAAAAAATGCTGCAGTTCTCTAACAGTGAGGTTTACAGATTTTTAACTTTCTCTGAAAAGTAGATACTACAGGCAAACTGAACAAAGTTTCTTGTAGCCATTTCCTGATTTATAAAGCTCAACACAGATCTGCCACATGAAGTCACGGATAGAAAAAACAAAAGTTCATCAACCTCAAAAAGCAAACCTTATTTCATTAAGTTGCTTTGGTAGCATTTACTTTATAGTCTCTGAACTGGAGACTTCCTAAGATCAAAACCGTGGAAAAGGATGCTCTACTGAGAAGGGTCCAAGGGTTTGTTTGCCTACACTCAAGATGCTGTGTTTTATAGAAAAGTAATGCTGCACAGTATTATTAAACTTTTATTTATACATGTAGTCTAACTAAGACTCAATTATTGAGACATGAGTTCTCATTTACAAGAGACCTGTTATCAACACCCTGAATACACCATCCCCATGCTGAACCATGTTTTATTTTCACCTTTTTGGCAGCACAATGATATGTGATTATTTTTCTTTGGCATAATTATGCAAGGTGGTCGGAGTTGATGAGAGGAGGGATGAACAGCAAGTAACCCAGGAAAAAGCTCTAGGAGAAAATCCACCTTCACAGAGAACAACTCTAAACATATAGCTGCCTAGAACAGTATGAGTTGGATGAGAGTCCAAAGTCCAGACCTACCTCCAACTGAGAACCGATATGGCAAGACTTGATCATTAATTTTCACTGACACCACCCATTCTAACTGAGCTTAAGTTTTTTTTTGCAAAGTAGAATTGGCATATGTTATTCTACTGTTGCGAAAGGTGGTTCTATAAATAGAAATGGATTCTACGTTTCTAAGATTCTCCCTTGCAAGACAGTGGGAAAGCCTTTATGATTTCCTTCAATTTAACAGTTATGCATTATTTGGTAAAAATTCTATCTCATACAATCCCCCCCAAAATTGAAGCATACCTACAGTAGTAAATGACTAACCTGAAAGAATAAAATAATAGGATACGAATCATTTTTCAAGGCACTGCCTTTTTAGACAAATTCAAATCTATTCCTAATATATTCGCTAAAAAATGAATGACATTTGCCGTCAACAGAGCTCTACTTTTGTAATGTAAATGGATGTTTTTTAAAGAAAATCTGTTGTTGGGGGTAAAAGGAGGGAAAAACACAAATTAAAGGTACACTCCATTGTAACAATTTTGTTGGCAGACATTTGGGATCATTAAAGGGGATGTTAAAGAAGCCGCCGTGCAAACAGAGGACCCTTTGTTATCTAGCTAGTTTCCACGTTCATTTATACGCAAGTTTTAACTTAAAATCATCAGCACAAAAATATTTTAGGTAATCATTATCCTTTTGCGGTCATTTAAAATTTATATAAATTATTTCGTCATCTATACAGTGGTAAAAGGACAATCATCGGTGATTTTTAGTCAGGCATTCTCAGAGGGCGCCCGGTTGTAGCCCTGATGCGTTCTGTTGCAGTCCCCGCTCTTGTGTCGGGATCCACCGCTAACCTGAAGCTGGTAAGGATAAACTGCTCAGACCAATTAAAGGGGAAATGTAACTAGAATATTATCCAGTTTAGCTCTCAAACTAGCTCCTAGTCTCATTTTGTGCGCCTTTATTGTGCAATGTCACTACGGCGCTTGCACTAGCAGCTCGTTCAGCGATTTAGTGCTAATACTAACTCAGATGTTGCACACATCGCATGGCGAGGGAGAGGAAAGGGTTAATTTTTTCCGCCGCCGACATTTTTGTTAGGCGCTCTGCCGCAACTTTTTAACTCGCATGTGCAAGCAGCCGGAGCGATGGTTCTCCGCGGTGAATCAGATTTCGGCAGAAGTGTGCACGGCGTTCGTCTCCGGTGGCGGCGCGGCTCGCTTGTCGGCTCTCCAGCGGCTCTTTGTTGCAGAGGGCTGCCTCTGCTCATCGCCGCACGCATGGATCGGCTAGCCACAGCTAGCAGCAGAAAACCCCAAAACTACATTTTTTTTCAGCTAAGCTGGCCGATGTTGGGGCTGTGGTTGCCTCTGCAGCCGGTGTCTTCAAGGCCGATCACGGGCTACCACGTGTTTTACATCGCGGTAAATGGAGGTTTTATGTAGGACGTCGCTGATATCGGTTGCCAGTGCCTCGGGGGGGTTGAATTAACGTGGAATCATTTTGTGCCTTGACCACTACTCCACTGAATCTGTTGTGGCCCCTCCTTGCGCGACACAACTCCAGTTTGCGCAACAAACTGGGATTGTGTCAGGTTGTGCCGTTTTAATTGAGGCATATACAAACGAACGGTCATTTTTGGTTGTTTTGATTGGATGCGCGCTAAGACGTGCGTCGATGTGGGGGGCGTTTGGTTTGGCTACCTACTAATTCACATGGTCTGCGAGATTTGAGTGTTTCTTTTTTTTTTGACAAACGCAGAGGTTCAAAATGTGTTAAGATGAAATCTTGTCAACGTGAAGTTATAGCGGGTGAATCGTGAGGTGAGATGATGTTCTTGTTTATGTCAAGGGACATAAATCTGACGGGGAAGAAGTGTGTGTGTGTGTGTGTGTGTGGGGGGGGGGGTGCATGCAAGATAGACGGAACACAGCGGGTTGCGCTCCAGCATTGCACATGATTTTTACAAAGCGCAAGTGTAGCTTTAAGAAGAAACTGTAAAATAAATTTCCTTCATACCATCCCAGTCTCACATACTTTCCACCTCCACTCCCACTTGACCACACCCCTCACTCACTCTCTCCTTCCCTAAGTAGAAGTAACTTTTCTATCTTGTGCACAATTCATTAGGCACACTGCCTTTTTTTAGGGTGCTGTTTCAAGAAGCTACAACAAAGATCATATTATGGTAAATATAAAGCTTGAAAAAATTTGCAGCTTTGACGCAATTTTTTTTAAAAGGGTGCTGCAGAATCAGTCATTTTAGGCCACAACAATTGCAAAAAAACAACACTGCAACATCCTGAGGGACTGCTTAATTTTTTTTATTGCGTAGATTTGAAAAGTTGTCAAACATCCTTCTGAGATTTTGGGTCATTATTGACTTATTAGCGTCCAGTAGTTCATGACGCCAATCTGCTGTTTCACCACGTATTGTGATACTCCAGTGTATTGAGTTCTGGAGGCTGCTGGACTGCAGTGAACTTATTGTCATGTTAAAGAAATAGCGTGAGTCAGGGTTGTCAAGTAGGGATGCACCGATACGAAAATGTGGGCCGATATTAATATTGCTGCTATGTCCGGTAACCAATATTTACCAATGTGTGTGTGTGTATATACATAAACACACACATTTACGTTTCTGGGATGATCAAATTTTGCACAATTTTGTCCTAACTGAAAACTATCCTAACTGAATTTTTGAATGTGGGTTATAGTCTAGATTTACACGCTGCTTTTCAAGAATCAAGAACCTTTATTGTCCCTCGTTGTTCGTATGCCTTCTTTCGACACCGTGAAAAGACCACACTGCTGACATTGCATCTCTACTTCGTTTTAAAACCCCACAATCCATGCTGCAATGCGTTTTTGTCACTATCACATAGCCAAAAAAACAAGAATGCATGACCAGCCCCTCACCTGCCCCTCTTGAAACACAGGCACAAAGGGCAAGTAGATGGAAATAAACATTGGTTGTTAATAACCGCCCAATTTTTCTTATCGGACCGATACCGATACGCAAAAAAAAAAGACTACCCTTGGCTGATGTTAATGTTGGTATATCGTGCATCCTTAATTCAAAGACACTCATTTGCTTCAACGTCGATATAAACTGACTTGTTCATCTGAACAATGATCTGCTGCTGGAAGTTTAACCTCTGCTAACGTGTGGAGTACAGCCGGAAGAATATATGTGACCCTCTTTATCGACAAGACAAACACAAAAGCCTTGGGAGGAACGGTTCCTATGGCAGACGGACATGAAAAAACAGGGCTGAACAATGCCACACGCTAAGTTATTGTACCAAGGTAACACTAAGACACTGATGAGTGAGGTGAATTTGAAAAGGTCAGTAAAGCTCCTGCGTCTGCAGCAGTGGAGCAGTAAACCTGAAAGACTGACATATGCTATCGTTCTCTTTGTAAATATTAGCTTCGTGGACACAGACAGCCCAATGATGGGGTTGTGTCGGTCTGAGCTCCCCCGTCGAGATGTGCTTCTCCGTTACCTGCTGCGGTCCGAATCTACATAGGAAAACATTAATCCGCCGACTTCCCAGTGGGCTAGTAGAAACGGTGTATGGGGGAGCCAGACTGAAGCTGAGCTGAAAAGAGCGGAAACCATTTGCCACCTGCCCTGCTGCTGTATTTGATCGAGAAATTATGATGAAAAATTATCAGAAAAGCTGAAATTGTACAAGGCCGCTGCTGAATGCATTCACATGGACCAGGTCATTGTTTACGCTGTAAAAAATATGCCTTGTATGCGCCAGATCCAGGTTCGTTTGAAACACAATTCATGTTGGTATAGAATGATCAAGGGCTGGGTGATATAGAAAAAAGCATATTGATAAAATAGAAATCATATTGATCGATATCAATAATTATCAACAAATTCAAAACATACATTTTAAGTGCTACCCTGGCCATTTTATCCTGTTTCTTAGCGAGCTATTTTTAGATACAGAACACACAAACACTGAATTCAAACTGCAAGTTTAAAAAAAGGAAGGGGCGGAGCTTAATTATGGGGTGTTGCTGGCTCTGTGTTTGTGATTGGTTGGGAGGATGTAATGATCTAATGTTAACCTACATGGCTAGAATGCATAAGGAAGGAAAACTTATTTTATTGAACTTTTTACTGACCCATTTTCTTTGTATCATTGATATACGTGTATCGATATATATATATATATATATATATATATTATTGAATTATCGTCCAGCCCTATTATTATCCCTTATTTGTTCCTCAGTAGTCACATTGAATTGTATCAACATCAAATTGACAGGCAAATACAAGTACGCAATGAGATAAGCAAATATAATCAAATAATTGCATGACTGAATCAAAAGTACACACTTCCATAAAGATTATGGACATATGCAAAATCTTCCTTTTTTTTAGCCGTTGAATGCATTTTGTTATGTACTTGGAGTCTCAGAGTGCAGAAAAGTTGAATGTAGTCTGTCCAGATGCTGCGTGGATGCTTCATATTTTTCAAGTTGTTCGGTTTTCTCTGATCTCTGTTACGTTTTTTTGAACAATTACATCAAAATATTAGCTGTGGAACTGCTAAACAAGGTCATGGACTTCCAGGTTACCAAATTTGCGAATCTCCCATTTTTATTCCTTGCTGCGATCTTGTAGTCCAAGCTCAAGGAAGCTGAAGTGAAAATGTTCAGGTGTTGTGTGTATTAACCCACACAATTCATGACACTGTCCCCCAGCGTACTACAACAATGGTTGAAAAGGGGTGGGGTCTGAAAGTGCCTCATGTGCATTTAAAGAGGCGGCACCAAAACGAGTTGCTCTCAGACACGCCTCAGAACAGGAGCAAAAAAGGGGCTGTGGGGCAACAATAACGAATTCAGACCAAAGCATTTCAGTTCCACTTTATATCGACCACAAGTCTGAATGAGATAAATGTGAAAAGGAGGGATTTAAAGTGCATGATATGTCCCCTTTAACAGTTATACCATTAGTGTTGTCTACCGTTTTACCAAACAGGGAAACAACAAGTCAATTATCTTTTTCTCTAAATGATGGCTGAATTGTCCCCTTCTGATTGGGTTTCCCCTAATAAAGGAAGCTTAAGATAAGACTCTCATCTTGTAATTAGATTTTTCTTACAATTTTTTTTTTCTTCGTATTGTTATTTAGTTTGAAATTCTAGTGTTGTGACAACCCTAGTGTGAGATTAACTGAGCCTTTTGGTGTAGTTCCTCAGAGTGATAGAATTAGCTTTAAAAGATGTGAACTCTGCGATCAGGAAGGGAAGCACATGGTCAGCTAGCTATAATAATTCACAGGTAGGCTGTGTTGTTTGAACAACGCTCGGCTTGTTCTCAGGGGCCCTTTATTGCCTCTGTTTCCTGTTCTTCGCTGAGATGGGCAACACCTGGCACGGCCTTCCTTTGCAGTGGCCCATCTGCTCCGAAGATCGACGCGTTGTGCGTTAAGAGATGGTAGACTGCTCGTCTTGGTTGTAATGAGTTGGTTGTTTGAGCTGCTGTTTCCCTTCTATCATCTCAAACCAGCCTGCCCTCTTACCTCAGGCCAAAACCCTGCCACTCAATGGATAATGTCTCGTTTTGAGCCGTTCTCATTTAGCCCGCGATGGTGGTTGTGTTTGAAAATCCAGTAAACCGGGAGTTTCTGTAGCCCATCTGGTACCAACACACCCATTCATGTTCAACGTCACTTAAATGCCCTCTGTTCCCCGTTCCGATGCTCAGTTTGATCACCAGCAGATTGTCTTCGCCACATTTAGAAGCGTAATGCCTTGAGTCGATGGCATCTTATTGGCTCACTCTAGTAGTGTTAACCAATTCAACATGTGTGCCCAATAAAAGCAGCCAGTGAGGGGATGTAAAAGCAGTATATCTTGACATCTACGTTTGATCGCCCTTGTGTGCAAAAGCTGTTGTCTCTTTAGCATTGCAGCATTTTTGATTCTTATTTGGACTGGTGTTCTTGGTGTACCCAGGTGACGTGCTTTTTTTTTTGTTTTGTTTTTTTCTTGCTCTCCGTTTCAGTGGTGAGGACCCGAAGTTCCATCAGAAATGTCTGTGAGGGAGTCTTTTAACCCCGAAAGCTATGAGCTGGACAAGAACTTCAGGCTCACACGCTTTGCTGAGCTGAAGGGGACAGGCTGCAAGGTTGGCTGTCCAAATCCAAATTTGGTGTGCTCTGATTAAAAATATTGTTGATAAATAATAATTCCCTCCCCCCATCCTAGGTTCCTCAAGATGTTTTACAGAAGCTGCTCGAGGCCTTACAGGAGAACCACTATCAGGAGGATGAACAGTTCCTGGGGGCCGTTATGCCTCGATTAGGTAATGCTGATCATCTTTTCGTGCGATGATAACAATCAGCTTACATTCATGTCACCGGCAGCTTTAGTGTGTTCTTTGGGTGTCCCTTATTATACAAAAACAGCTAAGATCTTTATTTAAGCTTAAGCTGAATGTATTATAACTCATTTAACAAGTGAAATGAATTTACTGTGGACACAATTGGATGTTTTACAATCGCTTGTCATTATTTGAAGCCCTGTGCGCTTCTGCTCTTTAAGAGTTTTGTTTGTCTTAAAGGCATCGGCATGGACACATGCGTCATCCCTCTCAGACATGGTGGACTTTCTCTCGTCCAGACAACAGATTACATCTATCCTATTGTTGACGACCCCTACATGATGGTAACGGTGCTTCTTTTTACTTGACTTTCTGTTCGGTCTACAGCGGTTAATACAGGGTTCCTACGCAGAAAAATATTTCTATTTCCATCCAGACTTTTCTTCCCCTGTCCCATTGTCTGTCCTGATGATCGCGGAAGAAATATCTGCCATAGATACATGTTGAGCTTTTGTATTTATGTATTATGATGGACAACTCTGCAAATTTGACATGATCAATGCGTGGGAACCCTTTCATTAGCAGAAATCCAAAAATGATATTTCTTTTTTTGTTTATGTTCTTTGGTTGCCTTGAAGCGTATTAAAACTACTTGGAACAAACTTATGTGGATTTAGGGTTTCTGTAGATAAGTATAATATGATTGAATTTGACTTTGTAAAGTGCCTTGAGATGACATGTTTCATGAATTGGCGCTATATAAATAAAATTGAATTGAATAAGGACAGCAGTGTTTTTTTATTTTATTTTTTTTATTCCAAATAAAAATATTCCCAACATAATACAATTTTCCTACAAAGTAAAATGTTAGGCACAAAACAACGTTGTTTTTTTTTGTAATAATAACCATATATTTAGCATTTTCTTTAATTTTATCATAGATGGAACCACATCTATCCAGTGACTTTTACTCTTATTGCTGCAAATAGACAATAAAATAATTTTTTTTCAACCGAGGCCAAAAGAATTTGCAACCTTTTACATAAACCTGGGAACTGCAATGATTTAAACATCCCAGTGCAACAAAAAAAATCGGACTATTTCATTTGTTTAATTCAAATAGTGAATGCTTAAAGGATATTTAATGCAGAGTTTATTGTAAAAAAAATATATATCTTTTAGTTAAAGAATATATTTTTCTCTTGGCCCACGTGACAAAGAGTTTGGACCCCCCCCTCACCGCTCTAACGCCTTCACAGAACGACTGTAATCATGATGAGATTAGAAAATACCCAGATGGACTGTATCGACTTATTTGGTGACTTATTTTTTTGAAGAAAATCGACACGTCACATAAAATACATTAAGAATTGCGTTTGTAGCTTTCAAAGGGTGTGAATACTTTTGTGAGGCGCCGTGAGCCTCTGTGTCGCACAAACAGCTGCTATGGTTAATTTGAAGTGTTTCTGCTCTGTAGGGACGAATTGCTTGTGCCAATGTTCTAAGTGACCTGTACGCCATGGGAGTGACGGAGTGTGACAACATGTTGATGCTTCTGGGAGTCAGCAACAAGATGTCAGAAAAAGTAAGATGCGTTGCGTTTAATGGATTTCTTGGGCTGTCAGCATAAATAACTATACAGAAAAATAAACATTTGAGCGCTTTTGTAAATCGGTTCGAGTATTTTGCTCCCCTGATATGCGGCGTGTGTGTGATGCAAATAAAATCCGTTTACAGTGAGTGCCTGCGTTTACAAGAACCATAGAATATCTGTTAGCAAAGCGAATATGCTGACTGCATGAGTCACGGTAGTCACATAAGAGTTTATTCCCTACAAGTTCAGCTCTGCTACTCTGTGGATCTTTAAGGGAGATAATGTGATGGAACTGGGTGATTTGACGCATTCAGTCTATATGGAGTGTTTTTATTTTTTGTTTTTTTTAAACACATGCTCAAACGTGCGTGTTTGCAGGAAAGAGACAAAGTCATGCCACTGATCATTCAGGGATTCAAGGACGCTTCGGAGGAGGCCGGCACGTCTGTCACAGGGGGCCAAACGGTGGTCAACCCCTGGGTGGTGATGGGAGGAGTCGCTACGACAGTGTGTCAGCCTAATGAGTTCATCATGTAGGAAGACGCTCCTGCTGCTTGTTCATTCTCATTGGCTTTTCTGTCACCATTAGAGAAAAAAACAAAACACGACAATCTCATGTCCGCTGCCTCCTAGGCCAGATAACGCAGTGCCAGGGGACGTGTTGGTGTTGACCAAACCGTTGGGGACACAAGTGGCTGTCGCAGTGCACCAGTGGCTCGATATTGTAAGTCATTATTATTAAATATTGTAAGTCGTAAGAAGCATTTAGGAAGCTGTGTGTTGTTCTATGACACACATTGAATATGGATGTTTTTTATCGCTTTGTTCACCTTTTCAGCCCGAGAAGTGGAACAAGATCAAGCTGGTGGTAACCCAGGAAGACGTAGAGCTGGCCTACCATGAAGCTATGCTGAACATGGCCCGGCTAAACCGCACAGGTAAACCCGTCACTTGTGTGTGCTGGATTTCATTCAGTGTTGTTGTTTTTTCCCCGTTAAATTTTAATTTAGCTTTGATTTTATCACTGCTTCTGTGTATTTTATTGATCGAGAAGTATCAAATAGGGAAACAGCGCCCTCTGCTGAGGCTCAGTTGTACCATACATCTGTTGGAAAATTAATACTGTACTGAATATGTTGACAATAACTTAAAAGAAAGAAGAAAAACTCACATTAATTGAGAATTTTTATTGCCTAATTATTAGCATTTAATGTCACATCCTAATCTACTAGTCTAGTGTACCATGAACCCAAGAGAGCGTAAAGGAGAGGGGCTCAAACTCTGGTCCACAGGAGCCTTTTAGATGCATCTCTGCTTAACCATCCCTGAATCAAACACTTTGGTCATTAGTGGGACTCTGAAGAATTTGATTGCATGTTAGAGGTAATTAGGCCACTCGATTCAGGCGATTCTGTTAGACCAGGGATGCGTCTAAAAGTTGTAGGTAACCCGGCGTATAAATGATTCCCAATCAGAGAATTATTCACCCAGAAGCCTGTCATGTTTAAGCTTCCTTTCTGTCCTCCTCTGCAGCTGCCGGCCTCATGCACACCTTCAACGCACACGCAGCCACTGACATCACGGGGTTCGGCATCCTCGGCCACGCTCAGACTCTGGCGCGGCAGCAGAGGAGCGAGGTTTCGTTCGTCATCCACAACCTTCCAGTGCTCGCCAAGATGGCCGCCGTGTCCAAGGCCTGTGGGAACATGTTTGGGCTTATGCATGGCACGTGCCCCGAAACATCAGGTCTGTGTTCATGTGGTTCTGACATTGGCTTCCACTGTGTTAAGATTTTAAGTTTCTGGAATATAAATGGCAATATTTGTCACCCTCTTATAAGCAAGGGCAAGTGTAGCGGTCCTCTTTCAGCCATCTGGCCTACAGTGCACAGCAACAGGTGTGTTAGGGGCTGCTCTGTGTTGCATTATGCTCCCTAGAGAAGGAAATTGATATCTCATTTAAATAACTTTAGACCTCAGGAACATTATAGGGGAACCTTTTTACAGTTTTAAAAAGGATCTCTTTAATATATTTGTACACGTTGGAACCAATAAACCGTCCATGTCAAGTTGTTTCATTTATTTAAACAGATGCTGGATTTGCCATTTTTGCCGTATGTTGGTGAAGATTCTCAGTCATCCAGGTCACGATCAATCCAAAAAAGGTTAAAAAGTGAAAAAACTGCACTTCTGTTCTGAAGCTGAAGACATTTCGCTTCCCATCTAGGAAGCTTTCTCCATTCAAAATGTCTGGAGTAACATTTCAGTACGGCTTCAGAATAGAAGTCCAGTTGTTTTATTTTTTAACCTTTTTTGGATAAAATTTTGCCATAGCTCTAAACGTTGTTGGTGGTTGTTAGACTTTGCTCAGCTTTGTTATAAAGTAAACAACTTAAAATGAGAGAAACCATGTTTTAGGAAAGTAGCGCCTTTAAAAACCTCTTTAGTTGATGTGTTGCTTTCTGTAGTCTAATTTTTGCACTAATAATCTAATGTATGTTGCACTCCAATGGTAATGAGAGACTATCAACAGATGTTTTTGCCCAGTTTTTAATATATTTTTCATATGATGAAAAGTGTTTTTTAATTATTACTATAACATATTATGGACAGTAGAGTAAATTCATCATCATCATAGTGATCAGAGATGTGGACCAGTACCATCGCATGCTCAATAAATCAGGCATTTCTGACACCACACTGACCGATCGCTGTTCTTCCCATTCTAAGGAGGCCTGCTGATCTGTTTGCCCCGGGAGCAGGCCGCCCGCTTCTGCGCCGAGATCAAATCCCCAAAATACGGCGAGGGCCACCAAGCTTGGATCATCGGGATCGTAGAGAAAGGAAACCGCACCGCCCGCATCATCGACAAGCCGCGGATCATCGAGGTGGCACCACAAGCAGCCACGCAGAATGTCAACCCAACGCCCGGCGCAACCTCTTAATCCTCGTTTTGTTGCCTCATAGACCTGAACCCCCAAAACCTCTGTTGAGAGTTTTTTTTATACTTATAAACTACAAAACCATCGTAGAGTGTTGACAAATTTACACAAGATAGTAAAAAAAAAAGAAAAAGACACACAACAAAGACCGGGTTGGTGCGTCGACGTGGAAACAGCCCCACACAGTGGCCTCTCAAGGGTATGTCGCCACCCAGTGGACTCAAGCTGCAGCTTCCCCATGAAAAGAAATTGGCAAGAAATAGAGCATACTCATAATCCATTTGCTATGTGTGTTTTGTATCGTTAAATGTGCTTGATTGGCTGGCAGCTCCTGACAGGAGATGAAGACAATAATGTGATACTGTTGATTCATTTTGAATCTGGGGAGTTCTGGAGTCTGTTGCCTCTTTTGTCTCAGAACTGCTCTCATCAAACAAGCACACTGTGTTTTCGTGTTTTTTTTGTTTTTTTTTTGTTGTTCATTCGCTTTGTACAGTTTAAAAGCCTAGTTTTAGTTCATCGCTGTACCTGATGCCTCCAAAAACACAGCTCGATCAGAATGACGTGTGTGTTTTTTATTACTTTGTCTTTTGGATCGTCCCCATGTATGCTGATAAACACTCGAATAGATAATTGTTGATTTCTGCTACTCGGGAGCTGCAGTCATACGACTGCAATAAATCAAGCCGTTTGAGTTGTAGCTGCACCGCTGTGCTTTCTCCATATGTTATAGGTTATTTTTTTAAGACGAGAAAATTCTTCATTCCAAGTGCAGCAACATATTTACAGGAAGATGAGAATTTTTTTTTTTCCATTGTAAATTTAAGAAAATCACCTTAAAACGAATAAGTGTCTTGAATTATCCACTAAATGAGCTCTTAACGGTTTATTTTTGGTAGATGGTGCATGGTACATTGTTGATACCAGGTGACGTGCTAAAAACAAACTGACAATGAAGCTGGTTGAAGATTTTCTTTCTCCTGATTCATGAGAAGAATCCGGACGACGTCGTACAATGCTAGGAACAAGATGTAATCTCTATCCCACCTCTTACAATAAACATTTTATAAAACTTTGCTCTTCTGCTCTCTTTTTCATCTGACAATATTAATGCAAAAGTTAGCGTGTTTAAAAAGTGTGATATTTGCTATTTTTACACGGGAACAGACCCTAGAGTCAGGTTCAGTCAGAATCCCTTTCTTGTGTCCCCTTAGGGTAATAAGGTGGGAGAAGAAAACAGACAATACCCACACACACAGAAACAATCACATAATGAATTTAGCAACAATAAAATCAGTAAACATCCATGTACAATTATCAATTGAGAGAGGCTGAACAAGTCAAGCCCGATTACCTTTAAGATTTTTCCGATTGACGGTCTAGCTAGCAAAAAAGGGTTTCCATGTGTTTTTTCTTGATTTAGGAGGCCTGAATCTCCTCCCTGATGGTAGTAGCTCGAATTCACTATGGGGTGGCTGATTTGAAGAATGAATTGTGTATTCTGCCTTTTGTAAGACTCTTTTTCTTAAAAAAAAAAGCTTCTAAATTGGGTAATCTCACTCCAATAATTTAGCCAGCAATTCTTACAATTTGCTTAATCCTGCTCGTGTCTCCAGTTGACAGACTGACAAACCAGGTGATAAGAGCGAAAGTGAGGACAGACTGAATCAGAATTGTAGAAAATGGTCATCAACTTTTTACACACCCCAAACTTATTTAATTTACGTAGGAAGTGGAGTCTAACTAACCTTATCTGTGTCAAGCTGACAATAACTATCATCTGCAAATTTCAGGGTGTGTCTATCTACTTCCTCCTGCAATCATTAGTGTACAAGACATACAGCAGGGGAGAAAGAACACAGGCCTGAGGGGAACCAGTAGAAGAAAACGACTCAATTGACAGAACCATTTACCCTGACGCTGTGATGTGTCAACAAGAAAGTCTCAGACCCATCCAACAGCAGTAGGACACAAGTTAAAGTCAGTCAATAATTCACGAGCTAAAATATAGCTCGTAAATTAGAAGAGATAGGAAACGCTCAGAACAGGCTGGCACTCCATCGTATCTGTTGCCAATTTATAATAACTGATTACCTCAAGCCCTGGAATGGACCGCCTATTGCCCAATGACCGCTGGAGCCCCCTGCAACCCTGCATGGATGATTACCTCAACATGCCGGTGCAACTCAATAAATTAGACTATATATAAATGAGAAGCCTATTTTAGTAAATTCAAATACTAACACTCCTATAGGTTCACTACTGAAAACAGAATACTGCATAAAACAAGTAAATAGGCCCTTTTATACAGAAATGTCAGCCTACTAAAAGGTATATATCAACATACTGTTATGTTTACTCAATGCCTGGTTGGGGCTCCTTTTGCATGAATTACTACATCAACGTAACAGGGCAGTAAGGTGATTGGCCTGTGGCTCTGCTGAGATGTTCAGGAAGCCCAGGTTTATTTAAAAGTGGCCTTAATCTCATTTGTATTGTTGGGTGTAGTGTCTCTCATCTTCTTTACAATACCTCGTAGCTTCTTCATAGCTCTAACGATCGGTTGGTAGCCTGACGGTCCACTTTTTTACGTGGACAACCAGTTTTGTTTGTAACACTGAAACTCAGTATGCAAAGTCACTGCTTATAAGGCTGAGTTTCCCTACAACTCTACAGACTGAAGAAGCTTCTCAAAGAAGGGACTAAACGTTTCAAAGAGCCCGTCCAGAGGACCAATCAAATACTGACACTCCTTTTTTATTGTTCTTTTTTGTATTCTTCTACCTGGATTATGGCGATGTATCAGGACATGAAGTGCTCTAAAATTTCCTTGAAGAGGGCTGTGCTGACTGTAGACTTGGTAAAACACAGTGGACCAACACCAACGTAGAATTTGGAGTTTTCATCAGCTCTAACAGATAACTATAAAGAAGAACAGAAATAAGCAAATCACATGTGCAGTGTGATTCACTATGAAGAGTTATTTGCATGTGTATCAGATCCCAAACTATTTGAATATTGCATCTGTAACTCAAATCTCATGTTCTTTAAAAGTTCGAAGATTAAGTTACGAAAAGTTGCCCATACACCCACGCCCTCCATACATTAACACGTCAACGTCATGGTCTGAGACCTTGGACCATGGGTATGTATAGTTTCAAGTGGTTTTAGTGGACTTCCTTTCCTATGTTAATACTCTAAAGTTAACCTCAAATAACAAAGCAGAATTCACCCTGCTGCATCTCAAAAATCTACTCTTAATCAACACTGCATAACAACACCCATAAATACCATAGTTGTGGTATACTTTTGTCCTGTATTTCTTTTTACTATCTTTGTGTTTGCATTCTCATTTGTAATTGATGTCAAATAAATTTGCGGGAAAAACAAAACATGGGTATATATATATATATATATATATATATATATATATATATATATATATATATATATATATATATATATATATATATATAATTCACAGGATGATGTCAATGCTACAAGAAAGTGCCCTCTTGCAAAACCAGTGAATGCAACTTCACTGAGCAGAGTGGGGAAAAAAATTTAATTAGAAATTGTTCTGGAAGACCCAGTAAACTGAACAACATGACATGAAACATCTCTAAATCTCAAATAAATAAATAAAATACAGCATGAAGATGCAAAAGTTTTACAAGCTGATCTCTCATATGATATATTAACATGTTAGAACTGGCGTGTAATAAATATTGTTTTTCATGGGTGAGCTCCGTGTGTTTAACAATTTAAGCTGTCATAAAAGATGTGCTTTATGTGATATTTTTCAACTCGTGATTTTAGAATATCCTCTTCGACATAGAGTGAATCCAAATTTGTCCCTCTAGTTGATGCCTAAATAAGATTTCATAGTTTTCTTTTTCTCAGTATGTTATACAAACCCAGAATGCAGCTGCTAAATAAAGCATTAGCTTTTGTACCATATCTGTGATTTTATTGAACATTTAAATCTAAGTTAATGTTCCGTGGCTCTTAAAATTAAGCTAAAGACAGAAACAAACTGGGGTATTTTTTATTAACATAAAATACTATTATTGCTAATATTAACAGCACATTCTCCAAAAGTTTCATTTCAGAAAGTATTTTACACAGTGCAGGTTTATCCTGAAAAGAAGGTTTTATAAGCAGCATTAACACACTACTCAGTATTTGTTTTTACAGCAACTCAAGCATGTCTGATAGAAACAGAAATAAATTAGAGGAGTGATAACCATTCTCTTTGTCTGAGTGGAATGCCCACATCCTATGGTGCGGCTCGCCAGAAAAGCGGAAATAAAATTCCCATTCTGTCAGCTGAACTTGGTTTGGATGGAAGCGCACCAAGAAAACTCCTCCCCAACACAGTCCTACATGTGCTTTTTTGCATTTTCCAAATGCGCATACTTTCCATTCTCCACCGCCCTCTTTTCATTTTCCGGCTTGAACAGGGCCTGGATGTCAATCATGGCTTTCCGAATGTGCTGGCTGAACCGACCGGAGTCCTGCAGTTTGACACAGAGGGAGAGGAAATGCTGTGAAAAAGACCTGCAGAGGTGTCTCCAGGTGGACGGGGCATATAAAGGCCTTACCGTGTCAGGACTGGAGAACTTGCTGGAGATGTGGAATGTGATGAGATTTTCCCCAACAATGATGTAAGACACACCGTAGCCATCATCGGCCACCTGGGAGTGTAGGAGAGAGGCGGTTATATCGTACGCGACACTGCATAAGGTGCGTGATTTAGATCTGTCCAGACCCAAAGCACTCACTGGGCCAAATCCACCTCCGGCTCCCACGTATTTAGGAAACTTGTTGATATCAACTAAATTAAGCTGCTGCTGAGGAGTCTGGCTGGTCGACAGCTTCCACGGCTCTGAAAGCACCTGCAAGTGAAAGTTGAAACTGACAAGTTATTCTAAAGTAACCCATAAAAGTAAAAAAAAAAATTAAAATAAATTAAATTAGCTTGCACCTCTAACCTTCTTAAGAAATGGGGATTCAACACCGAGGTATTTGGACACTATGTAAAGGCAGAAGAGGTGCCGATCGATGCCAGATCCAGTCATGGCTAGGCGATACATGTTCTGATGCTTTTCGGCTGCCCTCCGAAACAGTGCGAGTCTTTGGGCTTTCTGTTCACAGACGACATCGGCAATTTACTTAATGGTTCTTACTCTTTCTCAACATGCACACAGAAACATAGCGCAGCCAAGCACTGAATGACATTCTATATTTTTATATCGCAATGACCTTAAACCCAAAACGTGTTAGCTTAACCTTCTGGTATGGTGTTGGAGTTTATTCACATGTCCTGGTGACCTAGACCTTACAAGTACAATGTGACCCCTTAGAGGGTGAACTTTTATACAAAAACAAATGCGCTCACAGCATGACAAGACAAATTTAATGCCCTATGTATCCTAAATGTTTATTCTGTGGAAATAGAAGAAGGAAATGCATCTCGGTGTTTAGAAAATTCATTGAAAAGTTCAATTATTTCAGTAATTCTATTAAAAAAGGAATTGCATGACCTATAGTCATATCCATATATTTAATAGTCATTACAAACAGTTATATGTTTATCTATAAATTTATTTCTGTTCACCCGATTCTCTACATTTCACTAGTTTCATGAGATTCATGAACTGAACCGAACAACAGAAATTAATCGACTTTTTAATAGTTGTATAATTTATTGAGACACGTTTAAATGCTTTGGCCTGGGGAGTTTTCATTGCATGTGTGTTTGTTTTGCTCACAGTTGCGCCTGGATCCTCCATGGCCCGGACAAAAGCGACAGCCTCCGAGGTGCAGGAGCGCACTGTCTCCGTCCGCCCGTCCCTGAACATGCGGGTCATGGACGACTCGTACGTCAGACAGAACACACCCTGGTCCTGCGAAGGAGATGAGCTCGATGTGAGTTAATGAAACAGATATTCAGAAGGAAGGATGTTAGGGAAGTGAGGGCTGACCAACCCTGAACTGTGCTAGCTGCAGAGCCAGCTGAATGAAGGCGTCGGGACTCGTCCTGCACTTCTTGATCAGGCCTTTGCCGAACTCGGAGAACAGATAGCCATGGAAGTCCACGTCATCAGCCAGCTGCCTGGCTGACAGGTATGACGTTTCAATGACGTCTTGGCACTGAGGTTGGAGAAAACGCAGAGAATAAGTAACAATTAATGGCCAGTTACCTTAAACCAGTGAGGTTCACTGTACCTCTGCTGAAATCTGCCACTGTAGTCGAGTGGGGCTAGGAAGGCCCCGATTCACATCCCCTTTACAACGTCCCTCCTCTGTGTAGCCAAGATGAAAGCAGTCTGTTGCAAGAACATACTACAAACACACACACACACACACACGCAGTTGATGAAATACCAGAAAGTTTAATTTTCTCAGTATTCAGAACTAAAATGCTCTTTATACCTCCCACATGTGTCCAACAATGGGTGCATCAGCCCAAGAGTGCTCAATATTGATACCCATCTTCCCATTTGGATATGAGATTAGGGTGAAAGACTTGTCAAACCACCTGTAAGACAGAAAACATGATAAAAGGGTAACATTTAAACTGAGGCTGAGAGCGGAGGTCTTCCCCTGTCTTCTCTGGCTACCTGTCGTAACATTTGCCATGCAGCAGGGACTTGGCGTAAACATCAAGCGAGTCAGGCTTTGCCGGGTCATAACCCTGTGGCTCTTCGTCAAGCGTCAGGAAGAATGCAGCAGACTCAATGGCATCCAGGGACACTTTGTTCAGTCCATGGCTAAAGTGCTTAATCCGAGCGCGCGCCCATGGAACTCTGGAAAAGAGCGTAAAGAGTAAATCTACAGCAGGTGAGTGGTTTTGCATACAGTGCGTTTGAAGGGTTTGAACATGCCTGTCTCCTGCAGTAAGCGCTGCTAGTCTCTGCTCTCCTGGCTGTGGTTCTGATGTATCGTTGAGAATCCTTTGAAACTGGGTCTCCAGCTCACTGGGCAAGAGGTGGCGCCCCCCGGTGTACAGCCACACTTTGAAGAAGCGGCCCTTGTGGTAGACGATGAGATGCTTTCGGTCCGTGAGGTGCTGCACAATATCTGCGGACAGCGTAGGAAGGTTGTTACCACGGAGATTTAAGCTTGGATTATGATCAGTTAGAAATGGGAAAGGATGTGATAAAGACTAATGAAATAATTGCTTCCTGCTAATAACATCATTGCTTTGGCCATTTTACACGGAATGAAGCTACTAACAGAATGTAACTGCAGTTTAGATTGTTATAATACATAAAGAATTGCAGTTGCAGAGTTATGCTTCTGGAAATAAAATTGTTTTTTTTGGTTGTTTTTGCACATTGTGCCAATCAAGACATTTAAAACAAAAAGTATAATGGATGACACAGTCCTTATAATAATTCTGAAATCATTGATACTAAGCAGCACTCTTGCTCCCCGTACTTGTGATTGTAATGGCCAATCCTAGAATTAGCTGTTGTACAAAATCTTTATTTAGAATATTATTTGCTTGAATATGTAAATTCATGATTTCATATATTGAAGCCGATTTCATACATTTTTGTGAAGCAAAGTTGGCTGTTAGATCAGAAAGTGGAGTGGAATAAAATTCAGAGAGAGACTGGTAGTCAGGTGGCCTACGTGTATCACACTTAAATCACACATCAAAGGATTTCTCAATGCTACCCCAATATTGTAAAATTATTACACTATTGATAAATGCTTTTATGTTTTTGGCAAAAAAATCAACAACAACCGTAGCTCATTATTGGCAAGGTAATACACTACTGGATTTATTACATTTAAAACTGCCCAAGCAAATCAAATCAAATTTTATAAATGGGTCTTCAGTTTGGATATGAATAGAGGCAGATCAGTGATGGAGCCTAGCTCAAAGGGAAGACCATTCCACGATGTTATACCCCCCCATTGCTTACACCTAGAGCGAGGGACCTGCAGCCGATGTTGACCGATGGGCTTTTAGGAGTCCAGATAAATAGGAAACAAACAACAGCATTTTTAAACAACCAGGGTGACATGTTTACATTTGCATTGGTTCCTTGTCATTTTTAATTTTGCTTCTTCTTTACTTATTATGTTACTCATTATATGGTTAATGCTATTTGCTTCAGAGAAAATGTTTTTATGTAAATGTTTAGGACACTACAAAAGGAGAATAGGAGAAGGAAAAAAGGGAGAGAAGCAGCTGATGATGCCACTTTTGTTGGAGTCAGGTGCGGTGAGACTACTTACAGAAATGAACCAAAAAATGCGGCATGCTGGAGAGTTTTAACCCATGAAACCAGAGAGTTTGGCTGTGGCTTTAAATGCGACGGGTGCTTAAACCATACACCAGCCCGGTCATTTTCTCACCTGTTTCTATACCAGGGATGCGAGTGGTGTTGAACATTCTCTCCATCTGAGTGGAACACATTGGAACGGTCCCTAGAGCTCTCAGCTAAGAAGAAAAAAGACAGAAATCATCATCATTCATCAATTAATGTTCTGGGCTTGAAAGTTAACAAAACGTGGTGAAATAAATAGAGAATCAATACTCCAGGAGGATGTTCAGTCAGTTGTTTTACTTAAAAATGCTTAAAACATGACAATATTTTTTATTAATGTCACTTATTTTTCTGAATTCGGGTAGAGAATAAATATAATGGAGTTATTTTCATTTTTAAAAGAAATACCTGCAAATGCCTACTCATGCAAAAGAAATTGTTTTGCAATTATAAGAGACAGCTTGCTAACCTCAAGGTAAATGAATGTGGGGTGTGGCAAAAAAAATTATCACTGTTCACGGACAGATGTGTGTAAAACTTGGAGTAAGGAAACAACATGGTGAAAGCTGTGGCTGAAAAACATCCAAGTGGGACATCATAGCCGCTGGATAATAAAAGTTAATCTACTTTACAAACATAAAATGCACAGCAAAAGAAATAAAGAACAAGTCGGTTGGAAGAGAATTCCGTCTATCCGTCTGTGATTGAACTGAAATGGGGCAAAGCGAAATGTAAAGCATCATTAAAACCTAAACAAAAGAAAACACGGTTTCAGTGGGCAGAAGAGAAGCACTCATGGATCGTAGATCATTATGTTAAAGTGGTCTTGAGTGATGAGTAGTGCTCGATTATGCTAAATTATTTGGTGCTTTCCCAAAGGCTAGTTTGCATCAGGAAGAAGAAGCGCAAGTAAACATTGTTTTAATGCTCTACATAGTGATCAAGTGGACAATTAGATCACTAAAATCTCCCCTCTCAGGGTAACGCAACTTGCTTTCAAGCAAAAAGCATGAAAACCTCTCCTCAGGAAAGGTGAAACCACTCAGGAGTGTGGAGAACAAGCACCATGGATATCAAACCAATTTATGATGGAAATTACAAAAAACTGTGCATGGCAAGACTCCATCCTGCAAAGCTGATCTGTCGCCTGCTATAAGAGAATTCAGGAACCTGACTGGTGAAGAATGTTGCTTTTTGTATAGATGATGTCTCACATAGTTAAAGCTGTCAGATAAACAGCATATTTTTTTCTTTGCATTACGTTTTCTGTTGATGCTTTTACTCCAATATTCTGAATCCATATTTTTTCCATTACTGCATGTAAAAAAAAGATGTCCCATTGGTTTACAATGCTGTCATTTCTTTAGGTATTCTTTTACCAAGCTGGAGTGCTCGCCTTTTCATTGAAACTAGTGCCTTCTGTGATTTGTTGAAACAACTGTCAGAACATCTTCCAGGATCGGTGATTCTACATGTTTTTGTCATGGGGCTTTTTTTTTATGTTTAAAAAAAGCAGCAGTATGTAAAGCAGGCAGATTACCGGTGCATGTTCAGCACGCTCCAGCTTGCGCCTGTACTGCAGCATGGCATGAACCACGTTTCCTGCCCGAGCGGCCTGCCGGTGTGTTGGGGTCACGTACAAAAAGTCCTTCAAGCAAAAACATCCAACATCAGCGGCAGACTTCAGGCCTCAGATCACAAAATACATACTCGCTTCGAACATCGTTGCTGTCCAATGAACTGCATTGTGTTTATTTATTGGTAAAAAGCTACAATTTGTAGAAAAGAAAATACATAAATAAATAAACAGATCTGGGTCTCACCCTACCATGATATAAAAGTTGCTGTTGACCATTATAGGACTTCTGCTCCTCAGGTAGATGTATTCCTCCCACCAGTCACTTACCTTTAGAGGGAAACGCATTATTAATAACACAAAATAAACACATTGAGTGCACTTGGGATGTGATTTAATAAAATGGTTGAAGAACACTCACATAATTTGTTGCCCACCAGGATTTTAGGATGAGGTATCTCTGGAGCTGTGCTGCTTCAGTTTCTTTAAAGTCACTGGCCAAAATCTCCATTTGGTTGTACTGCTCACTCTCCAGCAGAGGGCGTACTGACTCAAGATACTGTGGGAAATATGTAATGTTATGTAGAAAGTCCAGGAGGACATTGAGGCTATTTCTTCTGTCATAGAGGCAAGATAGATGTCATCCTCTTACCTCTTGCATGTGTGGTTTAAAGGCTACTCTAATAAAAAGCTTAAAATCGGAATTAAAAGACGCTATTACGTATTTTCCTAAACATACAACCACAGACCTGCGTTGTATTTTTATTGGGAATTAGATTTATGTGACATGCTGACACAAAGTAATTTATAACCGTGAAGTGGAAGGATGATGAGAAATGGTTTTCAATATTATATGACCAATAAAACCTGAATAGTGTGGCATGCATTTGCATTTACACCCTTGCCAGAAAGTAATTTAGTCATAGCTCTAGCTAGGGTTTTAGGTCGTTGTCCAACTGTAAGGTGTCCCTGCACTGCAGCCCGTCCCTGTCCTTCCTCACAGCGTGATGCTGTGGCCACCATGTTTTTAGGGTTGGTGTTTTCAGGGAGAGGTGCAGTATTAGTTTTCCACCACACACAGGTTTTGCATTTAGGCAAAAATTTAAAATTCTTGTCTCATCTGGGCGGAGCGCCTTCTTCCAACTGTTTGCTACGTCCCCTGCATGGCTTTCTTTCAACAGTGGCTTTCGTTGTGCTGCTCTGTGATAAAAGCCAGATTTGAGGAGTGTACGACTGATGGCTGTTCTTTATTTGACAGGTTTGTTTACCTGAGCCGGGGATCTCTACAGCTCCCCAAAAGCCAACCCTTTTGGCCGCCTCTCTGATCAATGCTGTCAATGTCTGACATGTGTGATTAGGTGGATTATCATGTTTTGGCTATGATGTTAAAAGCTTGGTAAATTGTTGTACAGCCTCACCCTGCTTTAAACTTATCCTATCACTGTCCCCTATCCGTCTAATGTGTTCCTTTTTTCTCTGTGATGCTGTTTGTTCACTAATGTCCTTTAACAATCCTCGAGGTCTTCACAAATCAGCCGGATATATTCTTGTAGGTGCCGTTTGAGGACATTTGATTGGGTTTTATTCCGGGGTATCAGATTAAAGGGGACCGTTTGCATGAAGACACCATTCTTTTAACATATTTATTTGCAAAAATCTTTGAACTTTATGATTGAAATCACTTAAAATCCTAATAAAATACACTGACATTTGTTTGTGTTGTAATTGGAAAAAAAGGTGGGAAAGAGTTTACTTTTGCATGGCATGGGATACATGCAAAACAAAAGGAGAAAATCCTATTTGTTTCTAACCTATTGTTAATTTACTGTAATTGAAAAACTTTTTATTGTAATTCAACAAACCCTCTGAATGGTAACATCCACTCGGGGGACAGGGAGTCGGGGCAAGGCAGTCTGGAAGCTGTAAAGCAGGGGCCGTCGTCCAGAAAGCATCTTAACCAGGCTCTGGATGGAATAATAATCATCATGAATTATTGAAAAGGGATTAATCAGATGCGTGCCATATACTTTATCGTCTTTCCTGATAGGTTTCTTAGATCCAATTTTACCCTGGTGGTGGGCCAAGGTCAGTCACTGACACATGTCATAAAATTAATATTCAGACAGTGTAAGTGAAATTCCCCGAAGCAAACATACCAGCCATAGTTTGGTAAATGCACTCATTTTTCCATGGGATTCAAAAATCCATCCGTGGTAGGAAAGCAGAGCCTTCAGAGTGTACCTCAAGAGGTAGATGAAGAAGAGCCAGAGTCCCGTGGCAAACAGGATGGTGCTCAGCACTGCTCTGGTCTGCAGTGAAATGCAGTGTCTGCTCAGAAAACACAGCCTCTGTCAGTGTGACCGCTGGTACAAAACCATACAGTGAAATATACAGGGTGGCTAGTTTAGAGCTACTGACACAATGTTCTACCAAGCACAGCCTAGAATATTAAGATTTTCAACAATTCACAACAGCTTAGAATCACTTGAATATCTTAGGTTGTGTAGGTTACTGACTTGTATGGAAGGTTTTCCTTGATGGCGTCTATCATTCCTAGAGAGGGGTCGATGTGAGTGTACAAGGAACTCATCATGGCAATCACAACTATCAGCCAACTGGACGGACTGGCAGGGTAAACCCCAGTAAGTATGCCATTCTGTAAAAAATACCAATAAATAAATATTTTTACCTATGTTCAAGGAAGAGAAAAAATGTCTTTGGGGATTTTAAACACTAAATTAGTCATTTAGAATCTTATCTCATTGACGGACAGCAAATGTTTTAAACGTGTGTTAAACATAGACCATTCTGCAGAAATTGTGCTTGCACCTTGAACTGAATGGCTTTCTTTTTCCAGGCAGTCACTCCTGACAGGTAGGTGTTTTTGATGACCTCTTGACTCAGCTTCAGGTCCACACCATCTGGGCGCACAGTGAACTGGAAGCCCACTGCCTGATGGGCTTCAGCCATTTTCCTAAATCACTGACATAGGTAAAAGATGGAAACTATCAGGAATATGTTGTTATTTATGTTCTCAATTGAAAAAAAGAGTTTGGGCTTAGCATTATCTATGTATTTGCATTTGCATTTGCCAGGCTCAGCCTGAAGAAGATACAAGAAGTCTCTCTATGTGGACCCACCACCTGCACAGAGGAACGTTGGGATCAGGGAACATCTGACAAAGGACATGTCCAAGTCATCTTCAATTGACAGCTTCAGTAGAACTCTTCTCATGTCCCGCTGGATGAGTTTAAGATTCTGAGTGTCTTGTTCAGGAGATGGATAGATAGGTTGATCGACTGGGGCTTTGTCTGCAGTAATGCGTGACCTGTTTTGCTTTGTTGTAGTACAGAAAGGGCTAAGCCAAGAAGCAAAACTCTCGATTTTGTGGTCTGTCTACGTTCCAACCCTCACCTATAGTCAAGAGATGTGGATCATCACAGTAGAGCCGCTGTTTATCTGCATCGAAAGGAGTCAGTTGAGCTGGTTCAGGCTTTTGATCAGGATGCCTCTCGTGCACCTCCATTTGGCGGAGCCAGTGGGAGGAGACCCAGGGGAAGACCTAGAACTCACTGGGACTTTATATCTCGTTTGGCCTGGGAACACCATGGGATCCCCCAGAATAAGCTCAGTCTTGTTGCTGGAGAGAGGGACCTTGACTTATTGCCCCTGCTAGCTAATCTGTCAGCTTTTGAGTAAACCATACAGAAAATTGTTACAATTCACTTAGGAAATACTACAAAATAAAACAAACATACATCAAAGATGATCAAGAACTTTAATTGAGGCTATATTACGTTTCTATGCTGAAATAATGCATAATGTGACCTTTCAATTCGCCCTAGAAACTGCTTCAGCAAAGACTCAAATTTGAAAATAAATGATTGTCATGGAGACTTGGTAAACCCTAAATTCCGTTCTTTGCTGCAGTGATGCAACAGGGTACTTTGGGGACATTTACACATTTATTTTCCTCTCTACAACAGTCCCAGTGGTTTTAAATGTCTTAATCATTGCTCTGACTGTAGAAGGAGGTAAGTTTTCTCGGTTCCTTAAATGGCAAGTTCCCATTTTGAACAGCGGCCAAGGCAATAGGCCTCTCTGTCACGAGACATTTATATCCAGGCGAAACGGGAATTCATGGATTACTGAAGAAAAATTTAGAGACACTCATTAACTTCAAAAACTAGAAATGAGCTTCAAAAAACATTAATTTCTTTATTGGGAATAGGTATTAGTGTTACCAGAATGGTTGTGTTGTTTGAGCTTGTTAAAAACGATGTATTAATTGATTTGTTTTACCTCACGTCATAAAGGTACTCAGCATAAATGTTGTTTTTTTTTCAGTGTGAGATATTGCTATTGTTTCTTTTTTTAGAACATTTATTCCCCTGTGGTGCTAATAATTGTAAAGGATGCTGAATATAAAGGATATTTTCAGCACTTGTTTTTAAGCTTGACATTTCATATTTTCTATCTAAGCAAAAAAAGAAAAATTGGTGGTTTGACTGCTTAATTGGAACTTTTAATTGCTTATTAGTAAACAAAATAATACTTTCCCTCCTAATTTTATCACAAGATTTAGTTTCATTGGGATAGATAACAGACACAAACTAGCTTGGTACTTCCCAAGTGCTTTTAAAGGTGGGAGTAGTGGGATAGGGGGCAGTTTAGATTTCTGTTTTGATAAAAATAAATAAGCACAGGGTAAAGGTAAAACATCTAACTCATTGATTTCTAATTGTGAGGTCCTTCTGAAATGTTAAACAGAAATATTTGGTCTTCCAACATCCCTTCATGTTATGTTTTGAGTAGCAGGTCTGGTATGGCTTTTTCCATGTCACATGACTGAACAGTCACCAAGTGGGATAAAGTTCAATGGCCAGATATAGTTGTACATTAGCAGAGCATGTGCAGAAGGACTCAGATAGGAAAGGAAATATAAACAGAGTACAACCAATAATAGATGGGAAAAACCTCTGGATTAAATGCAAATTTTAGGTTAATTTATTAAGACAAGTTACACAAGTCATAGGTATTATACAGACTGCATTTTTATATTACTTTGTCATTGAAATTCTTTAGGATTTTTACATAGGAAGCAAGCATCACACCCAAACTTGTTAGCACTTTGTCATTTACACGGTCATCTGTTTGGAAAAGGCAAGGATAAAACTGAAAGTTCATTTCCCAGATGTCAAAATAAAAGACATATAAAGAGCAGGAGCATACTTTACCTTTTTCAGAGCATACAGAGAACCACACACTCAGGTTAAAGGACGGCAGAGAGTTTGGTCTGCGGGACAGAGCCGGCGAGTTTCTTCTGCACTGAAGCTTGTGGGTTTCTGTGTCCTTGAGGTGGCTTTACTCAGGTAGTGTGTGTAGTAGCCGTTTCCTGTGCTACCCTAACCACCTCTCCCTGTCCCCTCTCACCCACAACATGGCTCTGGTTGTAACCAGACACCAAACATAGACAGCGCCTGACCTGGTGTTCTATGAGATCCCTGCTACGTAACTAAACCGGATCCATGTGACATTTCACCTGATTCCCCAATAAAAAAGATTATTTTGACTCAGCAAAGTTATTCATTCTGATATTACAGACATTATCTGTAATATCACAGGTTTAAGCAAATCAAAACGAACAACACTATAAATAGTGTTATGTGTAGTCAAGTGGTGGAACAAGCTTACTAAAAGTTATTTAATAATTAATAGAAGAGCCATTTTGGTGATGACTACTTCAAAAGGTCTCATTTAGGGATAAACTACTAAGGTGTGATTTTGACCCATTTTTACGCACAGGCTGTCTTAAAATCGTGAAGGTTCTGGGTTTCGTTTCAATGCCCTCCACGTTTCCGTTCTGTTTGTAGGTTTTCATTTGTGCTCCAGTTGTGTGATTGATTACTGGAGGATGTTATTTTCTTTCTCTGAAACCATTTGCATGTCTGTGCGTTTGGGATTACTGAGCTGCCAAAAAAGAAAAACCCACACGTGTGTTATGTGGGTTCTGATCAAGAACGCCCCCTTACATTTCACATTTCTTCCTTCATTATAATACATGATGAAGTCTGCCAATACCATGTGCTGATCAAACAGCTCCACACCGTGAAGTCCCCATCTCATCGTCCACTTTATTTATAAAGCGTTTTAACAACAGCCACTGCTGACACAAAGTGCTGAACATCAAAAGCAATAACATGACACTAAGGCAGCGGTTCCCACACTTTTTTAGCCGCGCACCCCCTTCAGTGTCCCAACCGGGTTGACCCCCCCCCCCCCCTCCAAAAAAAAGAAAAAAATCTGTTGCAGTTACAACAACACAACCATCATAACAAATGTGGAAATAAAATTGGAACATGATTTGAATTAAATTGCGATAAAGTTACACACAACAGAATCCTGAGGGTTCTCAGGTGCAGCGGTGGCTCAGCCTGGAGCGAGAGAAAGAGAGAGACGCTCAGATCGGCCACACCTCCGCAACCTGAAACGTCTCTGAAGGACTAAACTTTTATAATCTACCTGTGCGTGTTCTCACTTTGTTTATTTCATGTACCAGCTTCTAAATCTGAGTCTGACTGACAATTTACGACGCAAAATGCAAACATGAAGAAGTTTAACTTGATTTGTGACTGATGACGAACGAGCGAGCGAGAGAGAGAAAGAGAGAGAAAACACTTTGGTAGAGCAGCACAGAGTAACAATAACAGAGCGATCCATAAAGATGTTATTAATCAGAGAAATAAAATCTTTCACTTCGGTTACCTTCAGCAGGTAAACACGCCCATGACAACACACCTCGGCTCACCGCAGCCCCACCGCCGGTTGCCAGTTTCCCTGTTACGCGCATGTTGGTGCTTATTAAGCAATATTAAGGTTCAAGCACAAGCGTCTCTGCTTCATCAATAACCTCTCAAAAGACAACAGATCCCAACAAATCCCAAAGGAAATAACTAAACGTTTTGCTGAGATGAGAGACTCTGCCAATGGTAGAAGGGGGTCAACATACTCAAAAAGGTTCAGCTGCCAAGGTACCCTTAAAAAAAAAATCTGTGCATGTTTTAAAGGATTTAAAATAATAATCCTGAAACACAGGCCCATAACGTGCTATAAGTAAACCAGTGAGCTGTAATGTTAAAAGTAAAGGTAAAAGATAGCCTCATAGCGGGTGGGGACAGGTAAAGCTGGGAGCATCCTGGTGGTTAAGGTTTGGAGATCCAGACTTATGACCGTGTTGTGCTCTATACTGGGTATCAGGAGCTGGTCGCCAACAAGGGTCCCCTGTCCGGCATACGACACTTTGTCTGTTCTGTGGATCTGAAGAAAAAGAAGAACACCACACCAAAAAAGTCTTGAATTAAAACGGGACCCATATCTGTGCTCACCCGACTCTGTTAAGGGAATTAGATCAATCCTGAGAACCTTTACCTGCCCCCATGTTTTGGATTTCACACAGAATGACGTCACCACGTTGCCCGAGTTGTTCCCACCAATCACAAGCAGCTTGTCAGCGCCCCCCAGGAAATAGAGCGTCGGGAGTTCTACGTCAGCTCTTGTCAGGGTGGGAAGTAGTTCAGACCAGGAGTCTATGAGATGAAGACAGGACAGATGCATATGTGAACCATGTGTATGCAATGGCACATTTGCAAACCACACCACACATAGCAGTTAGAACGGGAAAAAAGTTTGGAAGGAATGTATTGTTTTTAAATTTTGATTACCTTGCTTTGTGTTGTACTGCAGCAGTAATTTCTCGCCTGTCCTCTGGATGCTCCCCAGCACATAGATACACTCTCCAAGGCTGGTACTGAGGGGGACATCATGGGACAAGGACATGGTGAACTGGAAGTCAGTGAGTGGTAATGAGGATACAAACCTAAGTGAGAAAGGATGCGCATGACTCAAGGAGGCATTTCTGAGGGAGAGAACATAATTATATGAGTTGCTTACAGTGCTGGGCAGTGGTTTAAATGCATATGACATACATCTTCCTCTAATCACAACACATTTATAATTTTAGATACAGGATAAAATGTACACATAACCCCACTTGTATATGGATACATTTCCCTCAGTAAGTTGCAGAAGAATTAGATGTTTATCGTTGCCATCAACAGATTTCGGGTCTAATTCTCTTTTGATGGTTGACCATTCTCCATTTTGGAACTTCATCAAAGCATTTTCAAAAGGGTTTGAGGTTGGGGAAAGTCAAAAAGCTCAATATTAGCCCTGTTTATGTACATTCAAAACCAGTGTTGATGTTTGTTTGGGATCACTGTCCAGACGGAACACCAAATGGTGTCCAAGTTTCAGCTTTCTAGCAGTTTATTTCAGCTAGGAGACAGTCCATTTTGGATGCTCTAAATACATCACGCAAGGCAACAATAAAACTGGCACTGAACAGATGATTAGCATGATGCTACCCCCACCATGCTTGACAGTTATTAGAGGGTTATTTAATTTTAAAGCCGCGGCTTGATTCTTCAAACATAATATATATGTCGTTATGTCCAGTGTTTGTCCTTTGAAGACAATTGCCCTATACTCGATTCTGTATATGTATTACAGATGGTTAGAAAATATACACTAAATTCAAAGAGGGCACACCAGATTTTTGCTTTTAAAATGTAGTGAAAATTGCACGTTGATGATGCAACCCTGCTTCAGAAGAGCCCAAACCTCCACGTGTCCTCCCATGGATCGTAGCGCTCCACAGCTTTGTACAGAGCTGTGCTGGAGTCTGGAGTCACCAGAGAATCCAAATACCAGCCTCCAACCGCGTAAATAAAACCTTCACAGGCCACTGCGCTGAAGTGCCTTCTGTGCTGTAGAACAGTAAATGATTATTTCTTTTTAGGCTAAACAATAAAAGAAATGACAACTTTATTCATTTTGGATAAGATCACCACACGGTTCATTCAGTCACGGGACTGTTGTACCTTTATCAGAGGTGATGTAGCCACCCATGAATTGTTGAAGGGATTATACCTAAAGGAAGCCATAGTGAACTCCCAGCCTCTCTTCATACGCTGCCTGTAGCCTCCTATCACATACAGGTAGTTGTACAGCACCACTGCAGTGAAGCACCACTTGTCAGCCCTGAAGGGAAGCTCTGTAGCCGCGTGCCAGTCCCCACTGTCCTCTGACCCTTTCAGGGTGAAAATGTACCGGGCGCGTTCCGTTTCCGGGTCGGTCCAAGAAGTTAGGTTTTCTTTCCTGAAGCTGCACAGGCAGCGTTCTCCTTTCAGTCTCAGGCTGATGACTTCCTGCCTCTCCTCGGCGCTCAGGCACCTGATGTGTGGAATGCGTCTCGGTGATTTCAGAGGTTTTAGGAAACCGGTGAATTCCAACTGCACATACCTGATCACGTGTGGCAGCTCCAGCAGGTTCCCACTCAAATAAGTGAACACCGTGCTCTTCAGCTCCAAGCAAAAAATCTCCTGAGCGAGGTTCAAGTATGACAAGCAGTTTGATGGACTGAGTTCAGGTGCCAGGACCAACAGGCACCTCGAGACGAAGGCTTCAGCCAGAAGATAGCTGCCCACCTGGCGAGAAGGGAAGACAACGAGAGAGCGACTGGATTTAGGCTTACACAGCCTGCATGGCCATGGAGCATCGACCAAGAAGGCTTGATATGTCACTGGATACCTGAATGTGTGCTCCCAGTTCTTCTTGGGGAACTTTAAAATCCTGATTGAAGTAGAACTCAAGGAGATTGTGGAAAATGGAGGAGGACACATGATCCAGACAAATGAGGCTTTCTGAGGTCTCTCTCATACTGGATTGGGACAAGGCTCTGAAGTACTCGCTGAACTCTGAAAGCCTTTGGAGGTCCACCTTGGTGGAATTAATCATTAAGCTGGATTTTGATTTACTCGGCTAGTTTGGAAAATTGCAACCGGATACTCACGTGAAAGGCGTGCGTGCTGGTTTGGATCGTAACCTTGGCTCCGTTTTCGTCTCCTCGGTGATACCTGCGGAGGGCCTCGTCTGTTCTCCACGCCTCCGAGTCTGCGTGACATGATCTTCTGTGAGGCGTACGTGTGGATGCTATCCAGCTGTCGACAGCTGAATTAGCACCCACCAGCCTTTTAATCCCATCTTTCAACCAGAATAGTAAGAACTTAACGAGTATTATGAAACACTGCCTGATTGCATTGATCATACTGAAGTTTTATGGATCTAAAGTTTAAATCGTTAAAAAGGGGGGGCTAAAATGCAGTTTACAAGAATTCAATCGATCACCCAGAACTTAAAATTGTCCAACTAAAGACAGCTTAGCACGACCGAAAAAGCCATGGTCCAATGGGAGGGACCGACAAAATGCATGGTGATCACTAGCCTGATTTCTTTCCCTTTCTTAGCTCACAAAGTGACGCTCTTCTCACCAGAACAACGCCAAAGTCATTTGTATAGTATTCTGGAGTATATGCAAACAGAACAAACACAGCTGCAAAAAAATAAAGAAATAAATTCTTTGGGTGAAGACCGTCTTTTCAGTCTTATCTGAATCAAAATGTTGCTGGAGAGTCTCTCGTTCTTTGAGCAGAGCTGTCCATTTTGACTGGCCTATTCTTAGACCTTGGAGGTGGAGCAACTGTCAGCTCTGGGAGATGAAACGTGGCAGCCACGCTGCGCTCAACGTCATGATGAGGGACTCAAAGAACTGCCGCGTCTCCGTAACATGGAACATTTTTAAAAGGTTAATTTATTACACTAGAACCTTTTAGGATTCATCACATGCAGGTTCATATATTTCAAGCATTTATTTTAGAAGTTTACCATGACTTATTTTCTCTGAATATTTTAACACTACACTAGACCAAAAAAAAAAATAGAGTGTTTAATACAGAAATGTTATTTCACGACTTATAAAGTCCCAGGAAAGACTGCTGGAAGCTACAGTATAGGAAACAGTCATCAGCCAGCATAAGCAGGGTCAGCCACCAAAGGCCATTGCTAACTGAACGGGATGTTTACACAGACAGCTGTGTCCAGTCAGATCAATGGGAGGTTTAGTGGAAAGAAAAAGTGGTGGATAAAGGTGCACAAGTATTATGGGTTGAGCGCAGCCTGGAGAGCACTGTGATGTTGAAGAGTTTGGAAGAAATGCACAAGATGTAGAACCTCGCTGGTGTCAGTGGCGCCACACATAGATCTACTGCGTCTACGAACAGGTTTTAGTAAGTCCAGAGTCAACACAGCCGTCCAAACGTAGATTTTAGAGCGCTTAATGCTTTTCTCTGCTGAGAAGCTTTACCGAGAGACTGAACTTCTTTTCCTAGCAGTGTCGGTACCTTCCCACAATGGCAAAAATAAAAAGAGCTAGTTTAATGCCCATGGTATCGGTGTTTGATTGACCAGCAGACTGAACTGACCTGAACCGCATACAGAAACTATGCAGGACTGCCAAGAGATGGGGAAACAGCAGAGATAACATTGGAGATGAGCTGAGGGTTTTTCTTTTAACATCTCAGCAGAACCAAAGGCAGATCGCCTTCATGCCACATTGCACTGGCGCAATCATTTGTCAAAAAGTGTAAAAATGTCATTACAGTTACACAACGACAATAAAGACTCTGATTCTTGAAAAGTATCCATAACAAAGTATTGAGTGCAGATAGAGTATATGGAAATCCTAATTTTGTAGAAATATCTGTAATTTACAATTTTACGCAAGATTAACGTCACATTTGTGACGGCCCTGCTGCGCGGTCCGGTGTGCTATGACTGTCAATTAATGCTATCAATTAAGGTCCTCTAAGTGGGAGGCGCTCCATTATGCGGCCACCTGGATTGTACTTAAGGAGCGCAGGTCCATTCAGGAGAGTGAGTCCCCTGGTCGAAGCAAGCAAGCGCGCTGCAGACAGCCATCCAGACCAGACCTGGTTGGGGTCGGGGCTTCCTGGTGTGGAGGGACCAGGCGTGATCGCCCCATTCGAGCTGCCGTCTGATTCCGACGTCTAGACCAGTTTTTGATTCTTTTAAATAAATGCCTTTTATAGGCTGAAAGCACTGCCTGTTTCCGTGTCCCCCAGTGTTTTTGTTGCGACCAGTCGAGCCGGGTCGTAACACATTCAACAAGAAATAATACATTTAATGCATATTTTAAATTAAATTGACTCAGACAGGCAGCTGTAGATTCTGAAAACCCAAATTTAATAGATTTAAGCTTTTTTCTTGTTAGTGGAAAAAACATCCAAACAAAGGAAAGTTGTTACAGGCAACTTCTTTTCCTGTTGACAGAATCAGGAAAAGGACCCTTGTTCACTACAACTCCATCATCACATTCAGTCTGTTCAAGCATCAGTTTAAATACATAAAACCTTCATAGAAACAATGCAAACAAAGTCTCGAAAAAACATAAAAAAACCTTCTTTCACATTCAAATGAGCTACGACCCTGAAATGTATTGACTGCTGGGGCATAAGAGGGCCAGCGAAAAATGTTAAATAACCAATCATCACAGACAAGTTTTAATTTGTTTGAGTTGCACTTAGTGCTGATTGCTAGCAAGCTAACAATAAATAAATAAAAACAAAAATGCTTTTAGCGAAAGATATTTACTACAGGCCAACATATTGAACATGAGCAGAAAGATAACGTAAGCCTGTTAAGCAGAAAGGATCAATTAGTAACCGGCACAAGCGTTGAGAAATAATTATTTAAAAAAAGCATAAAATTCTGTAGAAGATAGCCCTCATATAATGGTGTGCTTACCATTAGTATTTTCAATTTTATGTAGTTCTGAACAATAACTGAAGAAAAATATCTATCCAAAATTTTACAAATGGAGTATTTCAGTTACAAGGAAATCAGTTCGGACAGAATTGGACGCGATCAACATGGCCGCAATTAAGAATGTATGTCACCCTAATGTGGAGTGGACATTAAAACAACTGAGGTAGGATTACTAAAAAGCCAACAGCAACGAGTTACACAAATGCGTTCTATACAAAAAAAAGACTCTGTATTTTGGATTTATAATTGAAAAAAGATGAAAAATACAGTCCAAAGTGAAGACAATGTTTTTCTGACACGGCTGTGTGCACAGGGAACACAGCGAAAGGATCAAACATGCATGAATGTCACAAAGTGGTCCAAAGAAGAAAGGTGGATCAAACCTTGTTAACTTAAAAGTTAAAGAGCCACAAATCTACTCTTAGTAACTCCTAATACGTTTTAGAAAAGTGCTGCACAAGCTTGTGCATTTTTTAAAACATGTTTGCTTCTCTTTTCGTTTTTTACATTCACAAACCATAATCAGACATAGGAGAGATTATATAAAATGCTTGCATAGGAATCAGCAGAGCTGGAAAGATGCAGTTAAAGACAGTACGTTGTGATTTTGTGATGGGAGGAATTCAGGAGTAGAGCTTTTTCTGCTTGAAGTAGGCATCAAAACGGCTCTGAGCATAGTCCTGTAAAAACAAAACACGTTCACAAAGCTGTAGTTAAAAAGTAAAACACAAAAAAATGTAATGTCTGACTGTAACTAAAAGTTACTAAATGCTAAAAAAAATTCAGATGAAAGAACTCTCTCTCTCTCTCTCTCTCTATATATATATATATATATATATATATATATAAAAAAAGATTTTTTAGGATAAGATCTGTATTATCAGTTTCAATGCAAGTTCGACAAGCTGCTGATCTCAGTTCAGTTTTTAAGGTTAAAATCCACAAATGCAGCGAAAACTGGCAGGTTTACAGCTGGACCGGGTCTGACCCGGGACCAGGCAGTCGGAAATTCATAAACCAGATTTTTTTTTTCCTGATCAGCGAACACAAAATACTTACTTGCCAGCATGTCACACTGGTGCATTTGTAAGCTTTTATTGTGGAAAATACACACAGTCAGACATTTTCAGCAGAAGATGCTGGAGGGAGCACAGAAGAACGTATGTGGCCATTTAAACTTGATGTTAGACGACAAAAGTTTCACGATACTAGAAAATGATGAGATGGGTGCGTTATCGATAAATATCGCAGTAGTAATATTGGTGACCATGTATCTGTGTCTGACGTGATCATCTACTGCAGCGCGACTTAATCCAGCTGGCTGAATATTACATCAGCAGGAAAATAAGGGATCTCAAGACACTTGGAATTACAATCCAGGGAAAAATCCCGTCCAAAACTAGTTCAGTTCAATTACGCTTTGATTGATATATATATATATATATATATATATATATATATATATATATATATATATATATATATATATATATATATATATATATATATATATATATATATATATAAATAAATTATAATAGCTGTATAAAATTTCAACATTGCTAGTGATGCCCTCACAAAAAGGCAACGTAGAGCCATACTGAATGCTGTGATTATTTAAGAAAATCTAGAAGATGATCATTAATAAGGGGGTAGACAATATGTTGAGAGTGAAGCTGTGCGTTCAGCTCTATGTTTATCTTAGGACGCGCCTGGCAAAAAAAATAACAAAAAAAAAAAAAAAATAAAATTCAAGCTCTTCGGATTAACATTTTAAATAAAAAAATGTATCCATGTTCTAACTAAGAGGTTTCAAGGCAATACGCTGAATTAGAGACAACAAATACTAAATATTTCTTTACAGTATCTCATTCTGTACCGGGGGTTTCAAAGTACAGATCCCAACAAAAAAAGATCTATTTCGAATATTTACAAAACTCTAAACTATGACGTTAAGGAAGTTGTGCATAATAAGCAATTCTGCACAGTGTGACTCCCACGGCTAACTGTACAGCATTTCCGGGTAGGGATTTAAACCCCTTCCCGTAAATGTTGCACACCTACCTTCATATTTAAAGACATTAGGACAACCAAGAATCTTATTGCTAATCTGTTTGAATGAAAAAAGTGAATTTATTTTTCATTGAAATTAATTTGCAATCAGATTCTTGATGGTTGGTATATTTCTTATACAAGGTTGGCAACCATCGGAAGCACTGTTTTAAAGATTGTTAAAATAAATGTGGGAAAGTGGCACATAACCAAAGCAAACCTTTACCATATATCCAAACTCAATCTTGGATATCTTGGCTTGAATGATGGACCACAGCCCCCAGAGGAAATGCGACGCTAACGCATATCTACAACACATAATGAAAGCAACACAAGTTTAAGAGTCTTAATATTCTTCAGTAAGTTTGAAAACAGAAAAATGCAACTGCAGTGAAAAGGTTGACCTGTTTGCTTCAATTATCATATCCTCTTCGATTTGTGTCTGGTCCAGGTCACTCTTAGAGTGGCGATGGTGCTCGGCCAAATAGCTCCTTATGAAGAAAAGCTGAAACGATATTTAAATTATTTTTTTTTACGTTAGAAATTTTGGAAGAAACATTCATTTATAGTTGGTGTACTGGCAGAATAAAACCGAAAATGTTCCCATATTTGATCTGAATCCCTGTTAGAGGCTTACATTTTTAGCAGATTAAACAAGCAGATTTAAGTAAGAACTAAGAACAGCCTTATTTGTCTCACAAGGAAACATTTCTGTTACAGCAGCATTTGTAACTGATGGGGATTAAGTACTGCCATGCAAACATAGAGAATATATTTCCATAAAACTCTTCCGCTAAAAGAATACAACATGTGTCAGTGTTATGACCAACATAATGCAACAGACAGATGTCTAATGTAGGGAGAGTGGAGGGCGCCTTTAATGGCTTTTGTTGTCAAATACAGCTATGAGCAGCGGTGGTTAGAGCGGCCAAAATTTGTACTCAAGTAAAACGTAGCAGTAGTCATTCAAGAAATTACCATCAAGAGACATTTTATTTTAAAAAGGCTGCTCAAGCAGGCCTACTAACTGTACATAGCTTCAAGTTTTAATACTTAAAAATTAGATAATCAGAAAAAAATCTAAGGTTATGTGGAAATTCTGGAATTTCCACATAACATAAGTTTTATTTGTTTATTTTTTACCAGGAGTGGGATGAGACAAGATTTTGTTTATGTGGGAGTGGGATGGTTAGAAAACAAACAAACAAAAAAACAAAACACTCTCTTATCATTAACTCAGTTCAATTAACACGGTTTACCACTAGATGTCACTGCACTACTACAAGAAAGCACTTGCAGTTTCTAACCTTGCAAGTTGTATTTAAACGTGCAAAATGTTACATATTCTTTTCTTAAATATAAAATTAAACAATAAAATTATTGAAAATTGATCATTTGCTTAAGAGCCGCTGTCAGGATCAGACCTTTACCCTAACCTAGCGTCATTATAAGAAAATTAAACACATCATAAAAACGAGTACATAGGCTCCGTTTCCTCACTGCAAATGTCTCCCGCCCTGATTCACAAGGCTGGATAAAAGATAATTTTAATAGGTTTTTTTTCTTCTTCTCTGAAACTGTTGCATTAAAACAATTTCCTGAATTTTCTTCACACACGGGTTCAGTCCCGTATTCACCTCGTTCACTCTGTGCCTCTGACAACTGTTGTTTTGGTAAACATTTGTTTTAAGTGCTGTGGATTCAGGCAATGTATTAAAAGTCAGACATTATTTAATAAGGTTAATTTCTAGAGCAAAACAAGATTATATATTGAGAAAATAATACGTTAAATTGAAAAATTTAAAGATTTTACTAATAAACTAACATTTATTACTAAATAACACAGTAGTGAAAATATTCTTTGTTCCGTTAAGTACTGGTATCAATTCCCAGGTAGCGGGTATCGGCACCATATTAGTTAAGGGACCCATCCCTAGACAACAGCCATTTTCGAATGGTTAAGCAGATAATCGTAAGGCACCATGGTTCGACTGACCTGCTGCTCCCTGGTTGGGTAGTTCTCAGGTGTGACTTTGTAAAACGGCCACTCGTTGTATGTGTAATTATACATCCACTCACAGAAATGGTTCCCAAAGTCGAAACCCCTACCGGAAAGATAAATGTGATAGTATTAACATTATTACACACGAGGTCCAAACTAATTTCTAAACAACTCATCTCAACCTAAAACAGCAGTCCGTTTCCAATGAATGATGAAAGTGCTCATTTTACCTGTAATTGTAACTGCTGTATTCAAAGTCAATAAGCATGAGACTTTCTGTCGATCCGTGGTCCCGGTCCTCCAGCATGAGGATGTTTCCTGCACCAGTAAAACAAGAAATCTTCATAAAATTATTCAATAATTTTAATAATAAAACCAACATCTGTGAATAACGCTGGTTTTATTCTTTAAAACAACATAATAACATAAGAAGGAAACACGTTTTGCTGATATCCGGCTCAGACAGCGGCTGAAGGGAAGAGAAGAGACGGGTTCCTCTCTGTCAAAGATAAAAACTACAACACATACAGCTTGTTTGCTCGTCTTCTGGATATATACGGATACCAAAATGAATACTGATCTGCATCTTTGTCAGCTGAATATCTTTAATCACATTTCTCGTTTACATAATGCGGCTGTTTGATTTCTCCAACTGCATACACCACTCCGCTCATCTTAGGCTTGGGTGTTTTGTCCTTAGCATGGACCAGCCTCTGTCTGAGGGTCCTGTTGGGTTTGAAATGAACTGGGATCTTGTGTTTAAAGAAAATCCTCCTGAGTTTATCCAGAGACTCCAGCAACATTCTTCCTCCTGTCTTTTGGATTTCCTTGCTGATTTGACAAAAGCCCAGTTAGGGTATCCACGGGTATGGAGAGCGTCTTTGACGTGTCTCTGTTCCTTGTTCTTCCCTTCTGTCCCAGTGGGGACACGTTCAGCTCAACGGTGTAAGGTTCTAAATACAGAAAGTTTGTGTTCCAGTGGGTGGTGAAAGTCCCGCCTATTCTCATGTATGCAGTTCAGTGCAGTGAGGAATGTTCTGGTCTTTATATTGGAGAAACCAAACAACCTCTCCACAGACGCATGACTCAACACAGGAGAGCTACCTCCTCAGGACAAGACTCTGCCGTCCACCTGCTCCTCAAGGACAAAGGACACTCTTTTGAGGATCAAAATGTTCATATTTTGGACAGAGAAGACAGATGGTTTGAGAGAGGGGTCAAGGAAGCGAGAAAAAACAACTTTAAACAGGAGACAGCTATAGACAACGGCTTCCTGCCAAGTTCACCCCAATTCACACCTCCATGCATGTGACAACATTTCTCCTGGGAGCCAGGCAAACAATGAGCCTAAGGACTCTCCATCGTGAGGGGCGATCAGTTCCAGGTGAACCTACATGTAAATCTAAGCTCTAACGAGGCCTCGCAAACAGGTTCATAAAGCTTGGAACCTACTCCACCTTACTCCAGACATTTTGTATCGAGAAAGCTTCCTGGATGGGAAGTGAAACGTCTTCAGCTTCACAACAGAAGTCCAGTTGTGTTATTTTTCTTAACCTTTTTTCTGGGATTTATTGTGACAATAACAAACTAAGCGATGATATGTACAAAACTTTTTCCTTTGATTTTTTTTGTTCAATGATAGTTCCCTAAGAGCATCAATTAAATATATATAGTTGAAAATTTAGTTTAATGCAATTACTGAAGACTTTCTAGTGGTCCAATTGCACCACTTCATTGAACTCGTGTACTCATTTGTTAATGGATACGTTTTAATTTTAGAGCTGCATTTGTGTTTGTTGGGAAGTGATGGATGCATTACCAAAACAACAATGACAGGAAGAAATTTTCTAATTCTTCTTATCACTTTAAGCATTATCTCAATGAAAAAAACTAATTATAGTGCTAAAATCTGAAATCCGTATCGTCCATCCTTAGTTTTTATCTTAAACATGAAGCAAAAAAAAGGAAGTGCTACTTCGTTTTAGTCCAAATTAATGTAATGTCATGTAAACGAATACATAATTGTGCTTCTACTTCTGTAGCAAAACCTCTTCTTTGCATTTTAATGTTAATCCTCATAACAAGAACACTGGATAAAGTCCCCCACCCTCCCAAAAAAAAATTTGTGTTACAGAATTTGCTGTTCTGCATTTAAAGGGGACATATCATGCTTTTCAGTTTTTTTCTTTTTACATTTAAATCATTCACTTGTGGTCTATATAAAGTGGAACTACAATGCTTTGGTCTAAATTCCTCCTTAATTTACCCCCATGTCCCCCCTTTTTACCGCTGTGGGGTGCGTCAGAGCAGGGTTTCCCGCAGCGCTATCTTGGCGAGGAGGCCGCCTCGCCAAACTCACGCTACCGCCTCGCCAACATTCCAAAAAAAAAAAAAAGAAAAAAAAAAAAGTGACGTTAACACGCGGTTTGTTGTTGTTGCTGCTTTCGCGCGTGCGTGAATGGCGGGGAAAAAACACATGGATACGCTCCGCGAGTCGGTCCGCGGACAACGTGTCGTCCCCCCCCCCCGCTCCGCATAACCAAATTCCTGCGGGAAACACTGGTCAGAGCAACTCATTTTGGTGCTGTCTCTTTAAATCTAAAGGAGGCACTTCACAACCTGCCCTTCCTCCAGGTCGTAGAGCGTTCCACTCCACCCTGTCTGGCCATTTTTGTAGTATTCTGGGAGACGATAAAATGAATGACTGAAAACTTGGACTTATCCACTGGTAGCTTTGGCATCCTTAATATGCAAAATTGGTAAGCCAGAAGTCCATGACCGTTTTTTACAGCTCCACAGCAAATACTGTGATGTAATTGTTAAAAAGAAAATGTAATAGAAAACAGTAAACCGAACAGCTTGAAAAATATGACAAAAAGAATGTAAAGATATTTACGCAGCTCCTGGAGACACTAAATTCAACTTTTCTGCATTCCTAGAGAGTCCAAGTACACAACAAAATGTATTTAAGGGCTAAAAAAAGTGGATTTTGCACGATATGTCCTCTTTAAGCTTCATCTTCATCATATCCAGCTTTTGTTATGTTATCATATTCATTCCATTGCAAAAGTACAGTATGTTTAGCATATTCCCTTACAACTAAAAGTAAAAAAAAGCAATGTTTCACCAGGTCCCAACATACCAAGATGTTAAATGTTTATGATGTTGAGATCTCTTTATTGAACAGCTAGTGCAAATTTAATTTGGAGGATCTCATCTGCTGCTCTACTGTCTTCGACCCAACACATTATGAAATGAGACACTCTTGAAACACGAGTCCAGCCACATGTTCATCAGATCTTTTCTTAGTATGACCCATTGACCTGTTACCCTTAGAAATGTAACCACCAGGATTGAAAAGGAATCGATAAAGCTTTAAAAGAGGAATGAAAGTTTAGTTTTTACCTTCTTGGACATCGTTATGGCAAAAAACCACCGGGGATGGAGTTGCTGCCAGCAATGAACTATTGACATTAAGTTCACAAAAAAGAGCAAAAGAACAGAGTAAAGGGATCAGTGTTGCATTTCCAGATAATCCCACGGAATTAAATTCAAATATTTAGAAATTAGGCACAAAAGAAAACAGCATTAGATGGAAAACAGTTAGAAAACTTTACACTTTCAAAAGGAAGAGGGTGCAATGCTTGTATTTTCTATCCCGGTTCTGTGGCTACTGTTGACCGATAAATTAAGCTTTGAGTGAATAAAATCCCTCCTGATTTTAATAAAACCGTCTCCACTTTCTCAAACGTGTCTAGAACATTTGACGTACTCTCTCAAGTACTTCTGTGCAGGTGTCAAAAGGCTAGCCATTACGAAATAAATTGATCTGAATCAAGATCCAGTACAGCTGACCGAAGCAGATAACAGGTTCCAAGTAATGCTGATCCTGCTTAGGAGGACAGGGACCTATCTACAAGATAACATCTGTTTATACATAAATACATAACAGATAATAAGCAGCGGCCTGATTCTGCACTGGTTCGGACTTTCGAACCATGAGTAGAAATCTGAGGTGAAGTTGTGGAAGCACAGGTTCAAAGGTCATTGACTGGTCTGAGAGCAAACAAACCAAAACATACTGTTCAGTCCTGTCCCTTAGAATAGGTTTTCCAGAAGCCTTGTTCATGTAACAAACCCTTTTTAAAACACTATTTGGGGGGTTAGTCTGGAAAAAACTGTAGTTAAATACCTGCAGAAATGGATTTCTAGTGGTTTTAACATAAATAGAAGAGAGAGATATATCACTACAACCTTTTACTGCCTCCTAAACAGCCCTCGCGTGTTTCTTATCAACCACTGACTCCCCGCGCGAGTTATTAAAGCATATTTAAAGATTTGGGTTAATTATTTGTCTCGCCCCTAAAAAGCTATAATAGCGGCCCTCTGTAATATCAGGTGGTTATATCCAAACATTTACCTTGGCACCGGACGGAGAAATAAAGATAAGTTTCACCATTAACATTTGCTGAAACTTAAAAGCACTTTAGATTTACTTTACGATGAACCGCGAGGCTCTGAAAGAAAAAAAATGTCAACGAAGAAAAAAAACAAAAACGACCACATTTCCTGACTTCTCCAAATGTTTTAAAATCTCGTTGGAAATCAATCTATGGCTTCAAATGAAGCCTTTACCAACCTACGACCTGACCTCAACAAGGGCTTTTTAAAAAAGAAACGAAGAAAAAGGTAACTAAAAAATAAGAGAATAATAATGCAAACTACTTTTATCATTAACATAGAATTACCAGGTTTTTCTTTGTTATTTAAATTTAAAAAGAACCGACTGCACAGAGATGATCCATTCATGCAGTAAAACCATTTAAAGATTGCAGACCAACTCAAATATAGGGATGGACAATATTCTGTCGTTATTGTTCATCAAGGGAGGAAAAAAAAGCACCAATCAATCACCAAAAGATTAGAATCGGACAATTTATGCTCTATCTGTGATCCAACTCAATAATACTCACCAAAACCAAAAGGTGGCTTTGTTAAGCCTAATAACGTCATATAAAGGTTAGGGTCAAAGGGTTGGATGCCTAAATGAGACATACTCTTGTAATTTTCCCTTTTTCTGATTGATTGAAAACCGCAGCATGATTTTTCCTCTTTTAGCAACGATATACAGACATGGACAAAGTTGTTGCCACCCCTCTGTTAATGAAAATAAAATCAACAAGTCACGGAATTAACTTGAAACTGACTGAAGTAATAATGAATAAAATTTACTGAAAATTAACCAATGAAAATCAGACATTGCTTTTGAATTGTGGTTCAACAGAATCATAAAAAAACAACAACAACTAATGAAACAGGTCTGAACAAAAATGGCCGAACCTGTAATTTGATGTTTGGTTGTGCAACTTTTTGAGGCAATCACTGTAGAATTTCTGTAGCCGGCAATGAGACTTCTGCACCTGTCGACGGATATTTTGGCCCTCTCCTCGTGAGCAAAATGCTCTGATTGTCTCAGTTTTGAAGGGTGCCTTCTCCAGACGGCATGTTTCAGCTCCTTCTATAGATATTCAATAGGATTTAGATCAGGGCTCATAGGAGGCCACTTCAGAATAGTCGTATAGCCGTACTTGGGTGGTTTTAGCTGTGCGTTTTGGGTCATTATGCTGTTGGAAGACCCATGACCTACAACTGAGAACAAGCGTTCTGACACTAAACAGCACATTTCTCTCCAGAATACCTTGATAGTCTTAATAATAATAATAATAATAATAATAATAATGAATTTAATTTCTAATGCACCTTTCATCATCATCATCTCAAAGTGCTACAGAGTTAAAAGAAGTTACAAACAAGGTAAAGGAAATTAAAGACACACTCAATTAAAAACAGTACGAAGAGGTTAAAAACCAGTTTATGGTTAGCATTCATAGGCCTTTCTGAAAAAATGTTCAGGCCTCTTTCAAAAGAGAGAAGGCTCTGAATTGCTGTCAGCTGGGTAGGGAGGCTGTTCCAGCGGCGTGGTGCAGCCGAGCAGAAGGCTCGATCTCCCACGGTGGAGAGCCTGCTACTGGGGACTTGGAGAAGCAGGGCGTTTGTGGATCTGATGGTGTGGGTGGTGGACTATAGGGTGATGAGCTCTTAGTAGGTGCATGTCCATGGATGCATTTATGGGTGAGACACAGAATTTTTCAGTTGATCTGGGATGAGACAGGGAGTCAGATTGAAGGATGGGGGTGATGTGGACCCTGGCAGTGCTGTTTTGAATGTATTGGAGCTTCTGGATGGTTCTGCCAGGTGTCCTGACGAAGACCCCCGTTACAGTAGTTCAGCCTTGAGGAAATGAAGGCAATGAGCAGTTGTTCTGCTTCTGGGAGGGATAGAGTGGGACTGAGTTTTGAAATATTGCGGAGATGGTGGAATGAGGTTTTGCACAGATGCTTTATGTGGTCGTTGAAGGTCAGGTGGGGGTCAAATCAAACTCCCAGGTTTGTTGCTGAGGAGGAGAGGGGAATGATTTGGCTGTTGAAGGTAAGTTGAGATATAAGTGAGGAGGGAACCTGATGAGGGGTACCAATGAGGAGTGCTTCCGTTTTATTGCTATTCAGCTGGAGGGAGTTACCATTCGTTCATGCCTCGATTTCCTCAAGGCAGGAGGTAAGAGATGACAGTGCTGTGGAGGGGTTTGGGGTGGATTTGATATATATGGTTGCGTGTCATCAGCGTAACAGTGGAACGAAAGCCCATGTTTGCTGACGACTTTATCAAGGGGAAGTAAGTAAATGGTGAAAAGGATGGGGGCAAGGACTGACCCCTGGGGGACGCCACAGGTGACAGGCAGCGGCCTGGACTCACATCGTCCGAGTGAGAGGTATCCAGTCCTATCTAAGAGATAGGACTTACATCACTGCAGTGCGTGGTCTGTCAGTTAAAAGATGTTGTAGAGACGCTCGCGGAGGATGGTGTGGTCTACGGAGTCGAAAGCTGCTGTCAGATCCAGGAGGACGAGGAATGATGGTGACCCTGAGTCAGCAGTCATCAGAAGGTCGTGGGCATTAACAACCTTTAACAACCTTGTGATTTCATTGAACCCTGCACAGATCTGAGACACCCAGTGGCAGATGCAGTAAAGCAACCCCAGAACATAACCGAACCTCCTCCATGTTTCACAGTAAGGACAGTGTTCATTTCTAGGTGTGCTTTATTTTTTTTAGCCTGTGAAGATGGAGCTGATGTGCCTTGCCAAAAAGCCACAGTTTTGTGGCTCTCCAGAATTCAATGGGCGAGAGGCGGGGTACACCCTGGACAGGTCGCCAGTCTGTCGCAGGGCCAGTTTTGTCTCATTTGCCCAAAGGAAATTCTCCCAGAAGCTTTGTGGCTCAACAATATGCACAGTGGCAAATTCCAGTCTTGCTTTCTTATGATTTGCTTTCAACGGCGATGTCTCCCATTAAGTCCACTTTGGCTCAAACAGTGACGGGTGGTATGATCTGACACTGATGTACCTTGAACTTGGAGTTCACCTTTAATTTATTTAGAGTTGGTTCTGGGCTCTTTGATAACCATCCATATCATCTTTCTCTTCAAAGTTTCATCCATTTCCCTCCTGCTGCGTCGTCCAGGGAGGTTGGCTACAGTCCCGTGGACCTTAAACTTCTGAATAATATGTGCAACTGTAGTCAGAGGAACACGAAGCTGCTTAGAGATCATCTTAACCTTTAGCCCTAACATGCTTGTCTATAATCAATAATTTTCCCTCTAATCTCCTGAGACAACTCTCTTCTTCACTTCCTGTGATTGATCCTTGTTCAGTGTAGTTCACACCATGTCACCAAACAGCAGTGACTGCTTGTAACCCTTCAAATAGACAGACTGGTTACAAGCTTGAAGACATGAGTAATGCTAATTAGAGAACACACCTCAGTTTAACATGCCCCTAGGGTCAAATTGTTTTCAATCTTTTCTAGGGGTACCACCATATTTGTCCAGGCTTGTCCCATTAGTTTTTTTTTTTAATTATTCTGTTTAACCACAATTCAAAAGCAATGTTTGATTTCCATTGGTTAATTCTCAGTAAATTTATATTTATTACTACTTTATTCAGCCCCAGGTTATTTAAGTGACCATTGTGGGGTTTTTCCTTTTGATCAACAGAGGGGCACCAGCAATTTTTGTCCATGACTGTATCTTACAAAATAAACTGAATCAGTCCAACTTGAAATCTAAAGCTCAGATCTGAACGGAAACCAAGACTAGTCGCAGTTATTGCAATAATCATTTGTTTTTCTGGGATAACAATGCATTTTTTGCAATGACATTTGTAAGCCCCAAACTGATTCTTGGACTGAGGTTGTTTTCGCTGTTGGAAACTTTCCACGCCCACAAATGTAAGAGCATGCCATATTTGTTTGAAAGTGGGATTTAAAGCAATTATGTGCCGTTTAGCTGCACTGGCTACTATAATGTTGTAGGGGAGTGGTCTATTTGATAAAGTATCATGTGTGTCTGTTAGACCGTATGCTGAGACGTTTTTCCTTTAGCAAATACAACTGAATAAACATTAAAATCTTTATCGTACACTTTGTTCAATAATTTAGCGCGACTCACCGGAGACGCTTCAGCTCACCAGGAAGGTCAAACTTCATCAGTTTTTTGTACTTTTTCACATGTGCCTCACGCACAAAATTAATCTTCATCACTTGATCCATGTATCTTTAAAAAAAAACAGCAGAGAGTACAAAGAGCTTGTGTAAGCTCAACACAGCAACTACTACAGGCATAAAATGAGGGGCAGCGTCCTGATCTCTCACTTGTCGATGGTCCCGAAAAGCCACTTGGGCTCCTTGTTAAAGGGCATAACCATTTCGTGGAAGCGTGCCAGCTTGGTGGCGATCTCTGCCGAAATGACCGGGTCGGAGAGCTGTTCTGTGCGCATGCGGGTGTTCTACGCGAAAACAGGACACACTCAGAAAAAACCCGAAAAGAAAACAGGTATCATCTGGAGAGCAAATGTTGCGTACTGGCAGGTACTGCTCCAAACGTCCCTCTGGAAAGATCCCGTAAAGTTTGGGCCCCAAAGTTCGCTCTGCCAGAATGGCAAACATCACACTCTCCAGTACCAGAGAATCCACACCCTGAGTCGGGAAAAAAAAAAAACAGCGATAGGTTTGTTTCATTCTTACAAGGGCGGATACCATACAGAGAAGCCAAATATTAGCAGCGAGGATGACTAGTGGCCAAATGCAGCTTCTTGATGACCAGAACCAAGCTCACCAACCTGCAAGATGGCACCGTAGACTCTCAGGAGCACCTGGCGGGGTTCTTCCCCCACACATGGGACATGTTCAGGCAAGCAACACAGGTACAGTAGATTACTCAGTCCTCCACTGGGAAAGCAAAGACAATATTCATAGTAAAGGTTACATAGTTCATCCACCTCCTGTTTATTAAGATTGTCAAAGAAAGGTTTGCAGTTTGGACAGATTTATTACAATAAAAAGATCTTGAAAAGCAACACATAATGTACAGATTTTAAGAAGTTCCAGAACAGATGACAGGGTTCTCGCCGCCGCTGTCTGTCAAGCTACTCGACTTGTGTTACTGAACACATTCACCTGCTTGTGCGCACAGATACGCGAGAAACCCATCTGTGGGAGGACCTCAGTGCTGTGAAATCGTCTTATCCTGAGAGTTACGGGCACATGCACTTGTTTACGCTCATTGGCTGACGTTCGGGCTCCCTTTCCGCAGGGTTTCCCCCTCTATATTATGGGCCTTTTTTACTTGCCGCTAGCTGTTATTAGCTTGACAGACGTAATCTGCACCAAGCAAGGCGCCGCTGCGTGGTTGAATAAATGAATGCTGAAGCAACGAAACGACAAACCAGTGTCCTTGTGTGGACTGACGATACAAAAGTTGTACATTTTGAAAGGTGTGCCTCCTGGGACAGCTGCTGTAAAACTAACAACCTTTCAGAAAAAGAGCAATTTTTTTCCCCCTTAGTTACAGATTCGCCCTTAGTGCGCAGTCTTCTGTCAACATAGTGGACATAATGTGACGGCCTCGGGGCGCTTTGCCCCTTCGGCTCCTGGGGAATAAGCCTTCACTGATGGAGCCGTGAATCTTGCTCTGAATAGCTCAATTAAGAGAAGGTTTTGGGATTTCCATGTCAGAGTCTATAAACGGGATGATAATGCTCTGAAACCCTCCACTGCGACTCTGAAATAAAACAATTTAGAAAAAAAAGCAAAAAAAAAAAACACCGCCAGCTATCGAAAACACTTGTTGGCGCTTGCTGCACCTAAAGGCGGCACAAACAGTTGCTTTTCCACATACAGCCAGTTGGTTTGGATAGCTTTTCGCCTTAATAAATGCTGACTAATCCTCATTTTTAAACTTCTCTTACATTTTACCCAGTTTAACTTTGACTCAGATTGAAATTAGTTTGATGGCCAGAACAAGGTAGCAGATTTAAAGTCTGCTATAGTAATGTATATTTATAGATTTTTCTTTCTAACTCTTAGTTCTAGGACTTTGCTTTTATGCAGTGACCTCTAGTGTCACATTACTATATTCAAATGAGTCAAAAAAAAGGGGGCGGGGTGTCGTCGACTCGCCCAGGAACCCATTTGAGCGTGAACCGCCACTGTTGTTTGGGTACTATGGATGTGAAAAAGAGATGAAATTTTAAAAACAAAATAAGCAGATAAGTAGTATAGCGTTTCCTTAACATTAGTACATTCAGAGAAAAACAACACGTATCATAACTCGCTGCACATTATGACACAGCGACCTGGCGCTGTCCCTGCCATTAATTACCTGATAATACTAATCTGAAAGTCCGCTTCCCCGACGGTTTTCCACGATCCAGACAAAAAGTCTCTGCACCACAAGAAGGCCCTGCTTTTTGTGTCCCGGTCGACCTCCTCGCTTCTCCCATCCCGAAACGACTCAGCCTCCGAGTCGTCATCCACCAGAGGACTCGGGCTCCTCAGGTGTCTCTCATGGACCAAAAGCGAGCTCGCTGCTCCCCTCTTCTCTGCCGGAGAACCGCTGTCCTCCGAGGAAAGGGAGGGGCTGCCGCGGAGCCCTGGCCCCGGTTTCTCCGCTCTGCCCTCCGCGCCGCAGCAGTTACCGTGGTTCGCATTTCGGCCGGACTGCATCGTGAGTTTCCGGGTGAGGAGTGAATGAACACCGCCGTAAAATGTCGGTCTGGTGAGGCGGCGGGGCGGCCGTGCTGACACACGCAGTTCACTGATAAAGCTGCTTAGTCGGAAGAGCCGAACATAGCTGGATGTCCTGAACCACATGGAAGGTGCTCGGTGGCTTTAAGTGCGATGGTGTATTATTCAAATTACTTTTTATTACCCTGGCAAGCGTAACCAGCAGGAATATCCGTAAACACAGACATGAATACGTAGACGCCGCGTTCTCGGTTGAGAGGCGTGCCGACAGAGCAGCCATCTTAGGTCAGACCAAGCTGCAGTCAGACAAGTCAGTTCAGGAAAATGTACTTTATGTTTTCAGACACTCTGAATCCGGTGAATTCTCAACCGATTTCCAGATTAATTAGCTGACTGAAGACGTCACCCCTTTAGGGGCTACATGGGACCAATTGATTGAATTAAAAGATTGATAGTCTAACTTAATACATAATTTCGATTTTGTATTGACAGTCAGCAAACTTCCAGAGCTACGTCCCAGGATGCCCGACTTTTGCTCGGCTTATGGGTGTGGAAATAAAAGGGTATTACAAACCAGATCCCGGGGAATTACCTTCCACAAGTAAGATTTTATGATAATTAATCCTCATACTTTACAGTTTTTTCTGGCATAAACACATTATGTGCTAATGGGTAGAGGGGATGGAAACGGAGAAAATCACCCTGATTACTAAAAGATCTGACTGAGGATATATATATATATATATATATATATATATATATATATATATATATAATATATGTATAATATATGTATAATATATATATATATATGTATATAATATATGTATAATATATATATATATATATATATATATATATATATATATATGTATAATATATGTATAATATATATATATATATGTATATAATATATGTATAATATATATATATATATGTATAGATAGAGAGAGAGAGAGAGAGATGTGTGTATAATTTCTGTTTATTATATTAATATGTAACTGAAAATATATAACTGTGAGTATATATATCATCCCGTTAGACTTCAGTTTAAATTGTTTTTGTTCTGAATAAATATGTGTAATCTGTCTGAAAGGTCACCAGCATTGTGAACATATGATTTAAATTAAATCTGAGCTGCCTCCTATTCATTTTGACAGCAGATGTCTGATCTGTGGTCTGACCCAAGATGACCGCCCTGTAGGCACGTCAGTCTTAACCTGACAACAGCCAGCTGCATGTCGTTCCGCCTAGCTCCACTCACATACATCTGGGACACCGACATAGGGATTGCCTTTACAGAAGGCTGGGCCTTATCAAAAATTCTTGCATATGATTGGATAAGCCACTTGTCTGTCATCTTTATTGACGTGCTATTTCAACCACTCACACCGAAGCTAACCCGTGACGCTGATGATAGCGACGCAGGAAAAAAAAAAAAAATAATAATAATGTGTTTGCGGCTCCAGTGGCACGCGTTTTATTGACAGTGAGCTGACAGGAAGAGGGGGGAAGACAGGCGGCAAAGCGCCGCGGGTCGGAGTCGATTCCGGGCCGACCACGTTAAGGCCCATTCATACCTCACGTAAAAGACGAATACGGATACGTGTGGAGTGTTTCATACGTTCTAACCGTCGATTTCGTCCGTACTTTGACACGAAAATTGGGAGCTTAGGCTTACGGACTCAACGGATCAATACGGAGCAATACTACCGGAAACGGACGGAGGTATGAAGGAGTCAACGGATAGAACGTACGGACAGAAATACGGACGTGCAGGCCAAACGTAGGGTATGAATGGGCCTGGCCCATACGTTCTATCCGTTGACTCCTTCATACCTCCGTCCGTTGAGGTGCGCAATAACCAATATGTCCTCTAGGTGGCAGTGCTGGGCGCCAATGATTCGTCACTGATCAAACATGGCAATTGTCCAAGACGTGATTTTGTTGTATTTGCTCCTTAAGTAAACTTTTTGTTTGTCCCTGTGCCCCGGACACGACACATCATATATGTGGGTAGTTGCGGACAAGCTCCGCAAGTTGTTCCTCGAATCCCGCCATGGTTTAAAACCCAGAATTACAACCTTATTCGTGGTTTTGTTGACATTTTGTACTACAAACTCAATAGCGCCCCCACCATTTCCGGTAGTATTGCTCCGTATTGATCCGTTGCGTCCGTAAGCGTAAGCTCCCAATTTTCGTGTCAAAGTACGGACGAAATCGACGGTTAGAACGTATGAAACACTCAACACGTATCCGTATCCGTCTTTTACGTGAGGTATGAATGGGCCTTAAAGGCCTCCTAACATAGTTAGCGCTAACCGCTAACCGCTCCGGGGCGCTTCCGCGTCGGCACGTCCGCTGGTCCCGGAAAACAAAACTTGCCAAATCCGGTCGAGAGAAGGGCGAAAACATCGTTTCCACCAACAAAAGCCTTCAGAGGCGTTCTCTGATGTTCTTTTAATGAAACAATATTAGGTAGATTGGACAACACGGAAGAAATAGCAGCATCGACGAGCCGCCATTGCTATCAAAACAGTCTCACGTCATGGTCGCGTCTCCACTACGTCACATCTATGAAACTCCAGCCCTGCGTCCTGATTGGCCAGACCATAAATTTGGTTGGAGAAATCACTTGCTACCGGCGGTGTCCCAGATGTATGTGAGTGGAGCTAGGCGGAGCAACATACAGCTGGCTGTTGTCAGGTTACGTCAGTCTAGCGGCCGGCAGCATACAATGGGGCGTCTACGTATATGATGTCTATGTCCGTAAAGACGAAGCGGAGTTTTCAACGTCCAATCACAACTCAGGGACCATCCTGCTATCGATCTCATTGGTCAGTCGTGTGTTAGCGCTCTCGCTCCGCAAGGGTTTCTGGGAAATGTAGTTCCAACTAAAGACGACTAAATTGGTCGAAAATATAAAGCTGAACTGTTTTATTTACTGTCTTTTGTTTCTCCAGTGTTTAATGTTAACTCAGTTAACTTTGTTAAATACTCTATGGTTTTAAATTTACATGAAAGCGTTTACATGAAACCATGGTTCAGTGTCCGTGAGTTCACAACACAGCATAACAGCTTGTAAATACTTGAAAATAAAATAATCGCTGGCATAAGTGACGTAATAAGCGTGTTTAAACAAGCATACACGTTTTTCTATAAATATCCATATCATCATTTTAAGTTAACATATATAATATTCTAGATATTATAGTGCATACATTTTTTGATGTATAGCCTTCCAGATAGATATTAAAAATATTAATAAATGCTACTTTAGAAACAGCAAATCTTTGCATTACAGTTTATGTCTAACTCTAACTCATATTGAAAGCAAATCTTTAATTGCCTTTGAAGGCCACCTATATGGAAAAAATACCCCACTAGAACAAATGGTTAATTATGGGTCCACTAACTATTCATCCTGGTTTATAGTAGTTTTTCCAGCTTATATAAATGTAGACATTGAAGAGAAGAAGAGACAAAATGCTATCTTGTCTAACCCCAACAAAAGCATTAAAAGGGACAGATGGACATTTAATGAGCACTGACTGATGAATTTATTAAAAAGGATTAAAAATTCACAATGTGACAATTAAGCCAACATAATGTGTCTATGTGTGTACACAATGGTATGTTAAAAAGGTTTTGTTTTTTGTTTATTCCCACATGTACCAAAAATGACTATATCATCCCATCAGTTTCCTGTTGTTGTTTTTTTTTAACAGGAACTTGCCTTTATTAATCATAGGCATAAACACCAGTTTTTTTTTTTTGATTGATTGACTAGCAAATAAACTGATTTCATATAGCTGATAAACATTTTTGAGACTATAAATCAACAACATTGAGTCCGTTTGTCTGCTCTGAAAACTGACTCTAGAGTCCCTCAGTTAAGAAAACAAATAAAGCTTATCAAGGAAATTGTTTTTTTTTTTTTTTTGGAGATTTTTCACGGCTCTAGTGGCTCGCTTTTTACCCATTGAAGACATTCTTCAGAACGCTGACTTAACCTCTCAGATGTTACTAAATCTTCATAAAAAATTGTTAATATCCTTTGTTTGTTGATACAACATGGTTCACACTTCTTGCAGATCCTCATTTTTAATCTATGGTAGAAATAAACTAATTAGCTGGCAATCTAAGAGAATCTATAGGAATATGAAAAAAGCTTAAATAGAAAAGTTTATTTCTAATAATTTTGAAAGAGCTGTTTTGTTACAATACAGAATCAAGTGCAGGTGACACAAATGTTCCAGTATGGTATTTATTTTAAACTCAGTTGATTTTAAGCACACATCAGTAAATTACACATGATGATGGAAATGTCATTGCAACGTTTTTACTGAGTTGCAGTGAAGACAACTTCCTTGCTGCTAACAATGGTGGCTTCTTCTCTGGAGAGCATCCTGGTGGAACCAGAAATCTCTCTCTCTGCACGAAAAACAACAACAACAACACAACAGTCAGACGATGGTTGGTTAAAATGATGATGAATTACTACAGTCATTTCAAGTTAAAAAACAGAGAAGCAAATCCCACTGTAATAGAGAAGATAGTTGAACCACTTACTTTTCCTGCTGCAACTTGGCTCACAGCTATTTGTCATAGAAGGCTGGCACACAGCAGCATCACAGTGTATATACACCTAGAGGACAAAAGAACATTGTTTGCACAAACATGGGTGAGGGGAATTAACATATGAATAAAAGTTGTTGTTTTTTTTTCTCATACCTTTTCATGAAGTGGATTCCATGATGGATCCGAAGGTGCCTTCTTGGTAGCATCATAAGGTCCACCACCACCACTCACAAAAGTGAACATCTTGAAAACAAAACGCCTGTAGTGGGTTGGAAACATCAGTCCGGATGAACCGTCCACAGGGATGAGCTGTGTACGGTAGCGGTCATCCTGGTAGGGGCATCTGTAAGAAGAGAAATGAGGATAATAATGTTTAAAATGTACATGAAAGGTTTCTTAAAAGTCAAGCTTGAAATCCTCTTACCCATGAATAAGCAAATCCCACTGTGGAAGACTTTGAGGGAAAGGGCTAGCAGTTGCCCAGCATCTTCCAAGAGTCAAAACAATGTTGGGATCAGTTCTCTCCAGGATTCGGACCTCAACGTACACTGGGTCTCTGAGAACCTTTGTGACAGGGTAGTCACCATCTGTGTAGTAGGAAGTGTAGGCCACTTGCTCTGTAGGGACAAACACAGTGGTGGGTGAGACAGTCCCAGCTAGAGACAGGCCAGTGTGCAAAGCATGTCCCTTCCACTAACCTTCGTAACAGCCCTTGACAGCGCACTGTCCATTCCCAAGCCTGAGCTCCACACGCAGAGGTCCAGGAGCTGCAATTCCGGGTGGTGGAGGAAGTAAACCAACCTCAATTACCAAAGCCTCAATAGCAGTGCCAATGTATCTGCACTGTACAAACAGCCTAGAAAGTAAAAAAACAACAACAATTTGTACGCTGACTGAAAATCTTTGCTATTGAATTTAAGCAATTTAGTTTCAAATTGTGATTTTGCACTCATTATATCTTTGCAACAACGACATGCAGTTAGCTTTTAGTCCAAGTTTAGGCTTATTATTTTTTAAATAAATAAAACTATAAAACTCATACTCATATTGGCTGTCCCTGGTAATAGCCCCATAAGGTCCAACAGCCACTTCATATGAAGAGGACATCCTGTTCTCATAGATTATAACACCTGGTTCCTCCTACAATAAAATCACAGGATTTTACTGTGAAAAAATGGAAAACAAATATGTGCACATATCACTTCGACAAGATAGTTGAGTTCCAAACAATACCGTCATGACGGTGCCGCAGGCAGTCACTGGGAATTGGTAGATGGCAAAAGCTGAAGTTGTACCAACAGGACCACAATTTGGACCACCTCCTAGCAAACTTATTGACTCTAAGTCAATGTGCGGTAGAGTGGCATCTCTAGCCACAACTATGATGAACTGGCCATCCTTGGTGCACTGAAGAGTCACTGAAAGAAAAATCATCAACAGCAAAATAAATAGCTTTTAGTCTTTTTTTTCTTTTTTGAATTTAACATTCACAAGAGCGTATCTTCTTAAGATTTAGTTTGAAAGAAAAAGAGAAGCACTTGCCTGATTTGCCGTAATAGCACATATGTCCATCAAAGCAGCAGTGTATAGCTTCACATTCTGCATTAGAGATGGTCGGGGCGCCACATTGTATCTTGAAGGGTGCAGGCACATCGCAGCTGTGAAATGACTCTGTAGGTGTCTGAGGCTTCTGGGGATACTGAGGCTGTTGGGGTTGCTGAGGCTTCTGGGGATACTGAGGCTGCTGGGGTTGCTGAGGCTTCTGGGGATACTGAGGCTGCTGGGGTTGCTGAGGCTTCTGGGGATACTGAGGCTGCTGGGGTTGCTGAGGCTTCTGGGGATACTGAGGCTGCTGGGGTTGCTGAGGCTTCTGGGGATACTGAGGCTGCTGAGGCTGCTGAGGCTTCTGAGGCTGCTGGGGTTGTTGAGGCTGCTGGGGTTGTTGAGGCTTCTGGGGTTGTTGAGGTTGCTGAGGATACTGAGGCTTTCCATGTTGAGCACCTACCAGGTAGCCATGGATGGCGACGGCCAAAAGACAGCAGTAAATCAGCTTCATTTTCATGGGCTCACAGCATAGAGTTATTTGCAAATAACACAGGGTGCTGTGGAAAACTTGGAGTAAATATGCTGACTTTTATAAGGTGTGGGTCACACTGACTAGATGTCCCTCACCCTATTTGCTATCCACAGCTGCCAATCAGCTCGCTCCTGCCCCAGCTGGCCTGACCTAACGTGCTGAGCAAATAAGCTGCAATGCCAAGTCTCAGAGAAACACTTGACCCACACCATTTATGTGGATGTTATAGTAAAGATATAATTTATAAAAAATAATTCTCAACAGGTATGATAAAACAGATCTTAGTATTTGTTGAAATTCTGAGTGAAATTTATTTTAATTAATGTTTCCAGAGAGCAATACATTCAAAGGGTCTTTGTGACCTCAACTAAGCATTAACAGATTACACAGTAAATAAATAATTCTTATCTTTTTGTTTGACATAGATAATTATTAATTTCATCTGCAGGTCACATGGTTGTATACAACAATTCTGTACTTTGGTTCAGTCAACACAACCTTGACAAATAAGGTTACAATTTTAAAATGACACAAACTTCCATTAGTTGTCATGTCAAAGACAGGATCACATCTGTTTTACCCATTTATTTGTATAGCACATTTCAAGGTGGTTCAAAGTGCCTTCAATTATAATAATTTTCTTCTCATTTTGTTGATTTTCTGGCCTAAGAAGTAGCTGTACCCAAGAGAAGTAGGCCTTTCTAAATTTGGTCACATATATTTAACATTTTGTTGAGAAAAACATGTGAGTGAAGAGTAGACTTCTACATATCTTGTTTAACTTCCATTGCCGTACCAGTCAGCCAAGACAATTGACGCAGAAACTCTATGCAATGACTGCACATTTAGTGGGCTCATTCACACATATATACAATATGCATTAAAAGCTTGTCCTGATTCCAGGTTAGAAAATACATTGTCATCTGGCTGATGACAGTTTTATGTAAATGCATAGCTTATGGTTTAGACCTTTTTAAATTTTGTGAAAATAACTTTGTCTTTAATGTTTGCTTGAATAATGCCACACAAGGGGGAACTTATTGGAGTAAATTTGTTACATTTTTTCAAGATTTTTTTCAAGTCTTCCTCTTTTTCCTATCGAAACATTACTGCTTTAAGGAACTATTATTCTTATGTTTGATGCTGGGCAGCAAGATGAGCAGAATTTTGCTGTTACTTTTTTTGGATAGTGGTTATGAGGAGTCACCATAGAAACAAAGTGTATATATCCTTTTTCTGTTTTTTTTGTAGCACTACTAGGTTGTTTTTTTAAGTAGGCTGACAGGGAAGAGGGTTTGAGAAATAAGGGGAGCATGTGGTAAAGGACCTCAGGCCAGAATTGGACCCGGGTCAGCCGCGTTGAGGACTAAAGCCTCTGTACATGGGTCATGCTCACTACCCCTGAGCCATCAGAGCATGTCTCACAATAGAAACAAAGTAGTTCCGGAAGCAGCTCATTGACACCTATAAAGCTGTTATACTACCTGAAATCTGATCAGAAATCCCAGATGATTTAACGATGAAACATTGTGGGTGTGAGAGAAAGACAGAGGACTTTTAAACATTCTCTTGTATTGATCATAACGGGGAGCGGGAGAGTTTTGACCAACAAAATGGGTGACCTTCCAGCTTTGACAAGGACCCAACCAGGGGGTTGGGATGTGTGTGATTCACTGAGCCTTGGCTGCCGGATAGTATCCCAGACTCAAACATCTCTCTATGAGCAAATATTTGTAGTTTTTCTTTCTGTGGTCAACTGTATCTCTTTCCCAGACATGCAGAGCTATGCTTAGCTGTGTTTCTTTCCTAGTAAAGCCACCAAAGGGGCTGGTATTGCCATTTACTTTTTTTTCTTTAACGTGGAAAATACTCCTGGACCAGTGCTTCTGTGTTTTTTTATATGTGTTCTCTGTCTTCTCAAACCCCCAGTTGGTAATGGCAGATGGCTGTCCGCCTGGTTCTACTGAGGTTTTTTCCTGTTAAAGGGGAGATTTCCTTTCCACTGTTGCCACATGCATGCTCATTTGATTTCTGCAAAGTCAACAACACAATGCAAATGACTTTCCACTGTCCACATGCTTGTGCAGGAGGAGTGAAAGCTGCAAGTCAGTGAAATCAGTGGAATCTGCTCGGTTTCCTTAAAAAGAAAACTTTTTAACCAGTGTGACTAATAAACTGAACTTGACTGCATTGGTTGATAATGAAGTTCGATTGAAATGTATGTACTTCACTTAGAAAGTGCCATTATAATTCAAATTAATTTACTTTTTTTTGTAAAGTGCCTAGAGATGACATGTTGAGAATTGGTGCCGTAAAAATAAACTGAACTGAATTTAATTAATGCCATGACTCTGTGTGGACCATCCTGCCCACTTGAAAAGTCAGACGCTTCCCCAATAAAAAAAGACTGGAACACAAGACACCAGAAGGAACTGCTTGGAAAAAAAACAATAAATCCTACAGAGACAGACAGAGGAATTACTTAGATATATGCAAAAGCAATTTAAGGTGAAAATTAGTGATGGCAAGGGGGTTTTCCAGAAAGAAACTGAAGAACAATACATGGGATGTGTGTTCAGGGATGAAAAACATAAAAGGTTAAAAGCAGAGGAAAAACAGAAAGGTGAAAGTATTTGTTGATTTTAAATTTGTGTTTTATTAAAGTTGTTACAGCTAATATCAATAAATCATTGTTTTCTAAAATCTATTTTGCGTGTAATTGTACTTGTTTTTTTAGTTGTTCATAATCCTTAATTTAATAATAGAAACATACATTCAAAACAATCTGGTGTAATAAATCAAGTGAAAACGTCCCTTTTTGTTGTTTTTCAGTGCTCTTTTACTCATGCCAGGTTTGTTTTTCTCAGTTAATCATCCCACTAACCCATTGCCGTGACGTAGTTCCAACACTTTACAGGTGGAGCTGACACCTTTTGTCACACATTGTGATTTTGACCGTATTGATTCCCCTTCACAAAATCTGATTTGGCAATACACTTTGCTCTATTTGCTCAGGGCAGAAAAACCTAACCCTCGGTCACCATGACATTGTCTGACCTTTTTTTTGCGGTCTGCCAACTTTTTGTCATTGATTTCATGTGCATGTTCAAGGTGAATCTTTATAAAAATAATAAGGACAACAAAATTAGCTTGGACTCAATGTGTGTGTATCTCAATGCCATGAAGCTTGATTAGGATACTCCCAGCTTCAGAGGCTCTCCTCATTTCTGAGTAAGAGCAAGAATTATTTAACTGGTCGAGATCCGTCTCTGTAGCCAAGGTGATGTTGGGACATGTGGTGGGGGCAGGTTAGGGGGCGGGATTGTCATGCAAGTAAACAGATTCACTCCATTATAAAAGCAGGTGCACATTTCCATATTCCCTACAGCACCTGGTGAACTTTTCAGATCACTTGTGGTTGTGAAGCCATGATCATGAAGTGGACTGTTTTTTGCGTTGTGGTGCTGGCTTTGCTTGGCAGCTTCTGTGATGCTCAGGGGTACGGGAAACCTGGTAAGCCATCAACACCCCAATTACCACCTACGCAAAACCAACAGCAATTGCAGACATTTGAGAAAGAGCTCACCTGGAAATACCCCGAGGATCCCCAGCCTGACCCCAAGCCTAATGTGCCATTTGAGTTGAGACACCCTGTTCCTGCTGCAACCGTTGCTGTTGAGTGCAGAGAGGCCATAGCTCACGTGGAGGTCAAGAAAGACATGTTTGGCACCGGCCAGCCGATCAATCCAAATGATCTCACCCTGGGTAACTGTGCGCCTGTTGCAGAGGATCCTGTCGCTCGAGTGTTGATTTATGAAGCTGAACTGCATCTATGCGGAAGCCAACTGATGGTAAGAACAATTGAATTTATTCAATGAAAAGTACAACAATTACAGATGTTTATTAGAATTCTGTAATATTTTCACAATTGATTTCTAATTGATTTTATGCACGTCTTTTCCAGATGACAAATGATGCTCTCATCTACACCTTCGTTTTGAACTATAACCCTACACCTGTGGGATTGTCTCCTGTTGTGAGAACCTCCCAAGCTGCTGTGATCGTGGAATGCCACTACCCAAGGTGTGTAGCGCAGAGTCAACGAGATTCAAAAAACCTAGATGTAACATACAACCTCTAAGCAAAACTCGGAACCTGTGAATGACTTAATCGTTATTTTATTTTTTGATGCAAGGGGTACATCAGTCTGAGAATTGTTGTTGAATTGTTAATTTTGATGAAACTCATATTTTATCAATTAGGAAGCAAAATGTGAGCAGCCTTCCGCTGGATCCCCTTTGGGTCCCATTCTCTGCAGTTAAGATGGCTGAGGAGTTCCTGTACTTCACTATGAAACTCATGACTGGTGAGCTTGACAAATTCTAACACAGCAATTTTGGTCATGCAAAATCATCAGCATTTTCTGTGGACAAAGTTCAATGTTTTATTTTCAATAGTGGGGTTATACTTCATCTCAGCGAAGCAGGTATATAAAATGGAAGGAAAAAGATGAGGCATTTCTGATTTTTTTTTTTTTTTTTTTTTTACACAGGATAGGAGCTTCTATGTGCTAAACTTATCTAAATGTATTTTGGCTTCCTAAAAGTAAAAAAAAGAAAAGGTCAAAATCAGATCTCAAATTAAATAGGAGACATCCCAGAAATAGGACTGATGCAAAACTAGGAGCTGACAAAATAGTTTAAAGCATTTTAAGTATGTTCATGGAAGTCTGACACAAACAAAACATGATTGGAGCTTACACAGCATTATGCATTAATCGAGGCAAGGAAAGGCAAGGCAAGGCAAGGCAAGGCAAGGCAAGGCAAATTTATTTGTATAGCACATTTCAGTACAAAGACAATGCAAAGGACGCATGTTGTGAACTCACTGCTCTAACCAGACAAAGAGAATAGTATAAGTAAAGTGGGAGAAATTGCAGCTCTTTTTAAGGTGAGGTCACAGCATCTGTATCTCTGGGAAGAAACAGCTCTGTACCAAAAAAAAAATGACAACTGTTAGCTAGTAAGTTAGTAAATACTATGCGTGGAACAAATGCACATCTGTTATTTGGTTGGCCTCTGCGGATGCTGCTTTTGATGCGGTCCACTAAGTTGTTGCTAGGCTACAAACAGTGACCTGAAAGCATCTAATTTCCGCAGATTATGCCTTCAGCAGGTCCAACTGAAGCCTATTCAACTCAGTTGATTGCAAACATAAGTATCACTTGCTTATCATTGCTCAGATGACTGGGTGTACGAGAGGCCGAGCTACCAGTATTTCCTTGGAGACCTGATACGTATAGAGGTTACTGTCAAGCAATACTTCCATGTACCCCTGCGTGTTTACGTGGACAGATGTGTGGCAACGCTCTCTCCCGATGTAACCTCAAGCCCCAACTATGCCTTCATTGATAACTTTGGGTAAGGTATAACCGAGAGTTAATAGCACTTGCTCCCACGATCATTGAAGATTGTCATAACACAACATAAACAAATTTGTTACATGTTTATTTGCTTTATTTTGCATGAGTACAGGTGTTTGATTGACGCCAGGATCACAGCCTCTGACTCACAGTTCATGCATCGCACCCAAGAGAACCATCTTCAGTTCCAGTTGGAGGCCTTCAGGTTCCAGCATACTGACAGTGGAGTGGTGCGCATCTCCAAGACTAACACAAATGTCATTATGTTTTTTTACTTCTTAGCGTGCAATATTGAGCCGAGTTCTCATCTGCTTTCATAGATCTACATCACCTGCTACTTGAAGGCAACGTCTACTAGCCAGGCCATAGACAGCCAGCACAGAGCTTGTTCCTACATTGGCGGGTGAGTATGCTTGTACACAAAGTTCAGAGATAACTGGAGAGCTACTGTTCAGGCCTAACATGTTTGTCCCCAGATGGAAGGAGGCCAGTGGAGTTGATGGAGCTTGTGGTTCTTGTGAGACCAACGTGACGCCGTACACCGCTCCAGCAGTTACATTCGCTTCACCACCTGTCATTGTTACTGGTGGTGGAGTAACGCTTCCAGCTCCTGGCAGTCCAAAAGTCCCTTTTAATCCAAGGAAAGTCCGTGACGTGACCCAAGCCGAAAGTATGTCTTCTAGAACACTTTTTCTAAATCATGGGATTTTTATACAACCAAATGTGACAGTAATGGAACAGATTGTATCAATTACTATGCCCATATAAAAAATTTATGTTTACCTTCTTAAATGAACTGTAATTTCTGCAGTAACATACCTGATGTGTTTTTTTTCCCCATTCAGTTTTGGAATGGGAAGGCGTCGTCTCTCTGGGCCCCATCCCCATCATGGAGAAGAAAGTCTGAAAAACAGAAGTGCAACATGATATTCCGCTGTAGCCATGAACACCATAATAAAAAGTATCATTGGTTCATATTGCTGTCTATGTTATGCCTATGTCTCATGGTAGCTTTTCTTAAACAAGTAACAAACTCCCACTTAGTCTCTTAAATCTACGTAAAAGTTTAAAATATCGACAAATTTCCAAAAAATTGTAGAGGTCTTTTTTTTAGGGGGGAGGGGAGATAAATAAAGGACAACTTGTCTTAGATTCCCTTTTATGTAATGGTAAGGCAGTGTGTAGACCCCCATGTGTCCAACACATAATCTGTAACCCTCCTTTTCATGAAAATAAAATTCGCAACTATCTAAAGTGCTTGTTTCAATTCCTTTTCCCTTTAAAACGGAACATCCAGATACAATAAAGATAAATAAGGAAGTTGAGTGAATTGTGGTTTCCTGTTAATAAAAATCTGCATGAATAACAAAAATAATTAATGAACAGTTTGCACCAACACTTCAGATTTGAGCTTTAACCACCAGATACTGCTTTCCTTCAAGTCTCCTCAAACTACTATTGATGAACCACAGATTGCCATGATCTCTGGATCTGGATTCATTGGAGCTCCAAATTTCCGATATTTTGAGTGTCTTGATTACCTGCCAATGTATGGTTATATTATATAAATGTTTTTATTATGTAACTTTAGAAATTCATAACATCTTGGAATAATCTACAATTCATCACACCTGTAAATACTGATTAATGTGTACACGTGTACACTTTTTATTCAATAGAAGGGTTACATGTTTGAAACACTGTAAGGAAGAGATACCTCATCATAAAATAATAATGTAATCTCCAATAAAAAGAAAAGAAAAGCTTGTTATTCCAGCTGAGAGAGAGCGAGAAAGAGAGGCGAGGGAGCCCTGGGGAAGAAATGCAAGGTGGTTCCACGGGAGTAGGCAGCTGGCGGTTCTGTCTTTGAAAGCCGATCAACGACATATGGTTCTAAAACCTCATCCAATTTCCTTTTGTTTCCCTTATTAGATTAACGTTTTATATATAAAAAAAATTCTGACAAGAACAGAATGATATAAACAGATTTTTTAAAGAAGTCTCTCAGTTATTTGGAGAGTGTACCTCAAATAAAATTAATCAGATAAGAGTTGAGATAAGAGATAAGAAGACAGTGTTTCTTTCACTGACAGCAGTGGAAGTGAAAAAAAAACAATGTCTACACCATAAGTGTACTGAAAATTATAATTGATCATAGACAAGAACACACACACACACACTATATATATATATATATATATATATATATATATATATATATATATATATATATATATATAGTGTGTGTGTGTGTGTGTGTTTTTGTCTATGATCTTTTATAATTTTCACCGTTGGTGTATGGATGTTTACTGACCCCGTGTGGCAGAAACGGTACATTGCAGTTTAGCACACTGCTGAGTTTCAGCACCACGGGCAGTGGCCAGCATCAGAAATACGCGAGAAGCATGCACACATGATTGCTACTGCTTTTTTCCTCCCTAATTTGGTTTCATTCCATAAATCATTAATTTGAACAAACATGCTAGTGCCTCCACAGGCTCTTGATCTGAAAATCTAATCTCAGATGCTAAAGTCCATTTGCACATGTTTGTACAATCATACAATTTTCTCACATCGTTCTGTGAATTTGTTGCTGCCGCTCCTCTATTTGAATATTGCATTTTTTAAAATATCAACATGCCGTATTATCAATTAATGTTAGGACAATATATTCCCTTTCATTTCCTATAAATTCATTATCTTCTGATTTACAACATAACTTTAATTTGCTACTTTTTAATTCATCTTAATCTAGTGTGTAACTTTGTTGTATCCTGTCTCCGCGTTTTTTCCTCTTTCACGCCCGAATTCTCCAATGTGGGACAATAAAGGTACTTCTATTCTATTCTATTCTATTCTATTCTATTCTATTCTATTCTATGTATCTTGGTGTAGGCCGAAGAGCTTGAGCCAAGTGTTTCTTGTGGCCTAATCAGGTTGAAGTATTAAAAACTGGCAATGTTATTTATTAAAAAACATCCATTGTACATGGACACAGGATACAAGAATTTATGAAGGCAGTTGGTTGTACTTGGTTTTATTTAAGGGTATCAGACTAAAGGGAATACAAATGCACGCCATAACTTTTGGATCTCCATTTGGAAGAAAAAAAACATGTAATTTTCTTTCCATTTCATAATTATGCACCATTTGTTTTTGTCTAAAATATCCCGGGACTGTCAAACTGTCAAGATGTGGAAAAGTTGGAGGGGCTGTGTTGATTGTGAGTCAGTTTTTGCTCCCTATCTGCAGGCTAACAGTGGTCGGCGGCACAGCTATAACATGTGAAGGATGCTGAGAAAAAAAAAACGCTGAATCTGATGTGCACAACATCCTTGGCTCTCCTCGCAGACGCACACGGGTCTGCAGACGTAATCTATTCGAAAAAAAAATCAGTTTCTTTGTCTGTGAATGTAACTTGCAACGTTTGTCACGTTGTGTTTTTTTTTTTTAAAGAACAAATCTAAGATTGTTTTCTTCACCGGAGCCTATCATCGGGTTGGGACAGCCTGCTCACACAGCAGCCACACTGACGTAACATTGTCTCAGCTCCTCCACAGATCCTCCTCCTCCTCCTCCTCCTCCCTCCGCCTCTGCTTGTCTCCGCACTGCTGCCCCCCCCCCCCCCCCCCCCCCCCTTCGCTACTGGGTGTCACAGGCAGCATCACGGCAGCAGACATTTGGCGAGCAAACCGAGGACTGCGGTCAAAGCAGCTGCGCGCTTCATGCCATCCCGCGGACGTTTCGTGGGGACACGGGAACTTCCGCGGCGTTGCGCGCTGCCTCCAAGGGCCCGTTTTCTTTTTTGTTTTCTTTTTGGCATCCCGATCTGGAGGCCGACTGTGTGTGTGGATGCTTCACTGCAGATTTGATGCTGCTGAGCAGGCTCGTCTGATCGTGAAGGCTTCCGGCCAGGCGGGCATTTGCGGGGCCGCAGAGAGAAAGAGAGAGAGAGAGACAGACAGACAGACAGAGAGAGAAAGAGAGAGAGAGAGAGAGCCCACCGTCCAGGTTTTCTGCGTCCCTCCTCTGCCCTGTGGTTGCTGGTTGGACTGCCGCTGTGCTCCGTGATTTCTTTTTTTTTTTCCTGCAGTCTCTCTGAGTCATTTGTAGTAGAAGATGGCGGACAGGGCTGAGATGTTTTCTCTTTCCACTTTCCATTCCCTCTCTCCGCCTGGCTGCAGGTAAGGGCTTACACCGGGAGTTACAGCGGAGGGGAGATTTAATTGCCAGGTTGACGAAAGGGAGAAAAAAAAAACGATCAAAAACGCAAGACAGTAACACACGAATGTCACCTTTATACCAATTACTGCAACACAACACGGGCTTTTGGGGGGTGGTTGTGGCTATTTGGAATAACCTGCTGTGGAGCAGGCGGCTATAGGGCTTCTGCCCACCGTTGCTGCTTCCGGATAGCACTGCATGACTCCATCAGTACTTTCTCATGTTTTATCTTATTCACACGTTCGGTGGTGAAACGCAAAGCCCAAAACGAAGCCCACGACAGAACATGTTGCAAACGTTACATCCCAAACTGTAGCGGCCGTCACCAGCCCGCGCATCCTCTGTGCGCGAGGCCCACGCCCTGTTGAGTCCAACCCTAGCAAGGGCATGATGCTGAACAATGATTTACGGAAGTCACACCGATGATGAGGGCGATGGTGCTGTTTGGAATGCCTCCTGCAGCAATTTTGCGGGCGTTTTCTTTCTGTTTAAACTCGAAAGTGTAACCTGCAGCGGAATCAAATACCGAAGCGTTTGGTTTATGTTGGAGAGACACCGGTTTACGCTGCTGATGTTATTGATTGCACGAATGGCACCATGGGTGAGGTCATCCTTCTGTTACCCATCCAAACACAAAGACCAACAAACAAAACTATAGATATGGAATGTGCTGATTGGTGGACCCTTGAGTACTCTGAATACTTTTTTTTAGCCATGTATATTATATATTTTCAAATATGGATTTTTTGGGATGGCTACATAGGGCTGGACGATAATTCAGTAACAATATATATCGATCGATAGAATCGAATTGAAAAAGTTCAATAAAAAGTTCAACAGAATAACTGTTTTCCTTCCTTTTGCATTCCAGCCTATCATGTAGGTTAATATTACAGCCATTAGAAATTACCAACCAATCACAAACACAGATCAAAGAACCAAGCTCCGCCCCCTTTAAATAGTTCAGAGAGCACGCGTTCCTTTTCAGTTTTTAAAAACTTGCAGTTTTGGTAAAAAGTTGGTTGAATAAAGGGTTGAGTTTGAATTCAGTGTTTGTGTGTTCTGTATCTAAAAATTGGTCACTAAGCAACAGCATAAAATGGCCAGGGTTGAACTTAAAATATGTTTTGAATTTGGTTGATAATTATCGATATTGATCAATATGATTTCTGTTTTATCCATATGCTTCATTTCCCTATATTGTCCAGCCCTACTGCTACATGTAAAATTTTACAGTGTAAGTTGTGTACAAAACAGATTTAATTATTTTCTCATCTCACAGTAAAGCAACTCTTTACTGTGCATTTTAAAATACTTTGCTGCTTGTAAGCTGGGTCTCTTCTCTTGACATGTGCAAAATCTCTTCAAAAATTTAAAAATAAAGCCACCGTAAGCAGAGGTAGTTGCTTGAGAGGAAGTTTTTTTTCCTAGCCTGGCCAGCCAGACTGACTTACGCCGTAAATGCGGCATATCAGTCTGGAAAGCTGCCGGTAGAGCCTTTCGAAGGCGGGACTACAAGGACAGTGGAAACAGGTTAAAAACATACCAGAGAACTACAGATGTGGCACAAACTCCCAGCAACACGCCCTGATAGTTTTTGAGTTTTTATAGATATATCCATCCCATTAATGGCGTAATAAAGGGCATCATTAAAACATTGCTCTGTTGCGGCATCCATCTTGACTGTTATGGTTACAGAAAAGCTGCGTTATGGGTAAAGAGCGCTGCATCGTAAACTCCTGCCTCCCACGCTGTGATTGAAGTTTTAGAGCAGAGAGAAAAATGTAGGTCTACAAATCTCATACTGTGCTTTCGGAAATCCCGGATCAATTCAGGCCATGTTTGTCTTTCTTGGAGTAGAGGTCATTCACGTCGTTCTTAATTCCTAAAAAAAAGAAGAAGAGTGAAATAGCCTTTAAATATAGAGATAAATGAGAGTTAGCCTTCAGTGATGTAGCGACATTTCCCTTAACAGTGCTTAAACTGTAACAAGACAAGGTGGTGACCACTCCCTATTGACTGGACAGGCAAATAAGCAATGGAAAACCTATCATGAGTTCCCGAGCCAACCCCTGATGGAATGGCACCCTGGGTGATCAGCCATATCCCCAATTAAAAAACGGTTCCTATACTACAAAATGGCTACAGAAACTGTAAAATAGACAATGCCACACAAATTAGGGGAAAGAGTAAGAGTGGATGGATTTTTTGAGGATTGGATGGTCACTGATACATAACCTGCATCAGCATCTCATCGACCCCCCCAGCCCCCCCCCCCCCCCCCCCTCTTGCTCTCACGTGGCCCATGGGCCCACAGAAGCAATCACATTAGCCAGCCACTCTTGCTGGGTTTTATATCCAGGCCATGTACTCATGTGGGATTATCTCAGTCTCATAGATGGTTCATGCAAGATCGATGTGACTGACTTTTTCTCACATGTCGACCACTGACCTTAGCGCAGATCAAATTGTTCGGAGATATGGCCGTGGCATCAATATTTTAGATTTGCAGCATTGGCAGGAAGCCAGATCAAGAAGCATATTACATAGGTGCTGTATCCAGTATCCAGATACGTGCAAAAGCTTTCTCATTCAGTTCTCAGCCACAGGTTACAGAATAAAATCTCCTGTTTTTTGTTTAAACAATACTACAAAAGTTTAAAGTACTTTTGAACAGGCTAGATGCAGCACAGATTAATACAGCGCTGCCTCTTCTCTGCCTTTTGCTTTGTACTGCTGGTCAGCTGGCTGAAAGAAAGTTTTACCTTTCTTTACAAAAAAGACAAATTCAACATTTTGGATATACATCATCAATACGTCATCATCCCAATGTCAGTGCATGCTACATTGATATCATAAAAAACCTTATTGACATGCACTGCGTTCACTAATACATTCCAAGTGACATGGATATACATTTTGCATGCCAATAAAACATTCAGCTGCATGGACTTAGTTTTACTGCCGCAGACATTCACACCCAACAAAGATGGCAGCGCCCAAGTTACTAAAGCTTACAAAGAGAGATGGAAGCACACAAGGAAACTGGGGATTTTAATAATTTTGTCACTGCAACATTTACCCTAGGACTGCTGTCACATCACCTAGCCCAACTGCAACCCATCACTCTAAGGCAATGATGTAAGTTTAACCTTATTACTGCTATTGGTACTAATAGTCAATATTTTTGCATCATTTGAGCAGCAGTAGAAGAACTTGCTACTCTCTCTTTTGAATAACAACAGCATAACACCATGTGACCGCTACATTTGTGCACAAGTTTCATCATTCCGACCAGAATCTCATACCGGCCGTGGGCTTTTCATTTGTATTTGTGTTTTCCTGTTTTCATCGGAGGTGTTGATGGTGTGGTACGGTAATCTGCCTTACATAACCCTGACTCTCTTCCCAGTCAGCAACATAATCCATGAAAAGGTGCCATCTTTTGTATTTGTTTTATTTTTTTCCTCTGAGTTACAGAAATTTATGACAAACTGTAAATCCTTCGGGATTGAGCGAAGCCTTTTTTTCTGCTGGAATTTTAAACCTTTAAGGCCTTAATAAATCAGTTCAGGCCATGTATCAATACTTGGTTTTTCATTCATGCTTAAAAAAGAAACGCCGCCTTGTAATGATGAGAAAATGGGTACGTTCTGCTAACTGCAGAAAAGGTGCTTGTGGTACTCTTGGTTGCTGTAGCTCTTTATTTTATGGGCATTAGAGCATAGAAATAGATTGCTGTTTTGTTTCTTTTGAAATATTCCCTGCTGTGCCTCAATAAAAGCCTCAGTGTGAAATTAGTCCTAAGGGTCCATTGTGTGCCTTACAATTGACATTTTCTCAAAGATGTTGTGCTGGTTTTGGTACATTGGTTGAGGCAGCAACGATAGGGAAAATTGTTTGTCATTGTTTTTGTCAGATGGTAATTTATATGATTGTCTTACATTCTATTAATATCTAAATGCCATTTAGAAAAAACAGCTTGAGAAGAGTGTCTAACTCCATGTAGTGCATTTGCAGTTTTGAAAGGAGAAAAAATGTCACAGTCGTTTCAGAATTGGGACCATTTTTCACTTAAAATAATTTTCTTTTGTCTTGCTTATTGCCTGCTGCGGGGAAAGTAGCTACATGACTCCAAGAATATTTACTATCAGAATGTCACTCAGTTTTTTAAATTTTTTGGGATCTGGTAATATCTGATAATTTTGAGTCAGTGGCGGCCCCAAACGGGGATTAAAACCACCATCAAATGGAAATACGGTGTCATGTAAAATCTTGAGAATGCTGTGTGCAAATGCATAAAATTATATGTGAGATTTTAGCGAAAGGACAAAAAAAATGATATGCAATGTATACAACAAACACTTAAACTGAAGTTAAAGTGTTTTTTACTTACATGACAGTATATTTTGTTTTTCATCCGTAAGCGTTTTGCTTGACGAGAAGAATTGACGATGATGTCAAAGTAAACCAGCGTACATCAAACTTCAGGTTGTGATGTTTTTAATGACAGTCTAATGTTCTGAATATTGAAATAACTTCATTTTTCTATGAGAAATACAATTTTGCTAGTTTTTAATGCTTATTTTAATTACATAACAGTGATACCAAATATTATATGTTGGAACTCATCAAGCTAGTTAGTATTGTATATATTGTGCAATAAAAAAAGCACATTAGTTAAAATATTTAGATTTTTGAGCGTATTTGCAAGCAGGGGTTCCCAAACTTTTCATCTTGCGACCCCCAAAATAACAGTTCCACAGACTGGTGCCCCCCTTTTGATGGGTAGGATTTTTTTTCATAAATTTATGAGAATTAAGTAGTACTTTTATGAGAATTTTTACAAAAAAGCGCAGCTTTCCTCCTTTGTTAAAACGAAGAATGTTGAAGGATTTTGTAAAGTTAAAGTATAGAGGTATCCGTTTCACAAATAAAGAAATACTAAATTATTTTAGCACATCAGCATCAAATCATGTCACGACCCCCAAGAGGTGTTTTGTGATCCCCTAGGGGTCCCGCCCCTCTAATTTGGTCCCTGCCCTAAAATCTATACAGTTGAAATAAACAGAAAGGTCTAAGAATGATCATCAAGTGTTGAAATGGGGTTGTTATATTAATGTTTTCATATTATTACTTCAGCCTATCCAATAGACAAAATATTCTTGTTAAAAATAATCTGTTTTCCTCCAAATGTTTTCCTTGGTTAAAAGCAACCTAAAAGTCCTCAAATCAGTTCAGCCTCACAACAGATGTCAGCGATACAATATAAATTTAGCAGGCTGTATATTGTCATGTATTTTACATTTTAAATCTCATAGAGCCTGATGAGAATGCGGCCCTAGGTAACTACAGCTTACAGTATCAAGGACTGCGCCATCCAATAATTTCAAACCCAAACTTAAACGTAAAATATGTTTGCAGATGTGAGCAAAAGTCCATGTTAGATTTTTCTTGGGAAGACCGGGTTGCTAATTTTTTACTGAGATGATGCATGAGTTGAATTATTTATCAATGTGTCGGGTAATGGGACTCATTTGGTGTCGGTTTCCTTCTTGAAGCCAAAGTAGTAACAGTTGATATTTAAGGCTTTTAGATAATTCAATAAAAGGTTAGAGAATGGAGTTAGTATATTTTATGTTACTTCACTTCTGTTAGCTTTTTTTTTTTAGCTACAGCCTCTGTCACAGACAACAAATGGAGTTCAATGTTTTGATTTGATGACACTTTAAAATGTGGTCCAGAGAAGCTATAAATTGAACCCCCCGTCCCTCCTACCCCATCTTTGACTCACAGCTTATTCCGGCCGCTCCCTATGATGGTGCATCAGTACTGGAAGAGATGTAGTATTTCCAGCAAGCTTCGTCCTAATTTCTTCTACTCTAACCCCTTTTAGTGTGAACCTCATGTTTATTAACGGATGCTCTACTTTTGCTTTCCAACTCTTTGAAAGCAGCTGGAGGAAGCTGAGAGGGGGGGGGGGGGGGTTGTGCGTACTGGTGGGGATGGTTACTATGTTGTAAGAAGCTTAACTCAAATACAGATTCATTTTAGCCTAATGCTTCCATCTCTGTCAACCCCCTGCTGTCTCCTCATCCCCTTCTAAATGTTTTTTTTTGTGTTTCCCATTCCACTGTCTCTCCGTGCTTTCGCCTGTCAAACAATAGTTCAATTAGTTATTTAGTCTGTGGTTTAGTTTCCATGTGTTTTACATCACATGAGTGGATCCCATTCAACTGCAGCTTTTACATCACATTTCATGATTCCATTAATCCAAATCCTGCTAAATCTACATCACATCATCTGCATCCTGGGAATCATCATCATCATCTTCACCACCTTTGGCTCAACATGTTTTGATCTTCACATTTGGATCACACACAGAGAACAGAGAGCTCTCTATCAGGGTGAAGCTATGACTCATACAACAGTGATGTGTGTGTGTGTGTGTGTGTGTGTGTGTGTGTGTGTGCGTGCGCCTCCTTATCAGCGAAAGGCGGTCATTTAAAAGCCAGGGAAAATGATTTTGTTAATGACTCAGAGGCAACCACATTGAATGTCTGAGGCCTTTAAAGATGATGTCACAGTGAAGAGGGTGCTTGTGGGTAAAAGGTACCTTAATTAAAACAAAGACTAGCCTGTCCGCTGTGTTTTTCTGTTTTGATACTGTTAACATAGATGTTGCTATTTTCGTCAAATTACTCCTTTTCGTCATTCATATATACAGGTTGTTTTATGGTCATATTTTCAGCATAATACTTTACTGGGACAAAGGATGTTAAAATTATAAGTGTTCAGAGCAGGAATTATAGGACCGATGGTAGCTGCAGTTAGCATTAGCTATGACCAATTGCTTTTCTTGTGTTTTCAAAACTGCCGTGAGATATCAACTGTTTTCTTATTTTCCTCCAAGTGCTTCCCGTTTCTGATTTTTGAAAAGCTCACTTGCCAGGTTTAATTTTAACAAAGTGTCTGTCCCCCAGATTCTGCATACTCCGTGCTTGCTCCGTTCCGGTCACGTCCGTTCATGTCCGACCGATGGAGCAACTATATTATGTTAATTAATGAGAAAAGTTCCACATCCTTCGTGAGTACTCCAGATGCCGGGCTCAAGCTCCACAATTGCAATCGTAGCAAACTGGAAAAAGAACGTCAACAATCTCTTGTTTGTCAAAGTTAAATAGTGTAAAACAGATAATTTTTTTTAATATTCACTATAAAATTAGCTGTTTCAGGTAAATATCAGATGCAAAAAGAAAATACCATGAAACTAAACTGCCATTTCAGTTAATATTGTCAATATACTTGTTTTTAATAAATAAGCATATAGACTTGACCTTATAACTAACTTTTAGTTTCTCATTCTTTAGACAAATGCATCTTTTATTGCAGTGGCATACTCTTGCACTATTATATTTAGAAACATCCACAACCTTTATCTTGATTACATCACTTTTGAAAGTGCCTGTTTTTTGTTTTTGAAAAAAAAAATCACCAGTGCACCAGGTATTGGGAACTCGAACAATTCCTCTGGATAATTTGCACTTTTTACTTGACTTGAAAGTTTTTGGGTTGATAAGAGTTTCTATGAACTTTGGTTCAATTGTTCATACATTTTAATCCCTTGGGTTATACCTTTGGTGTGTTAAGTTTATTTTAGGTGCTTTTAAAAATGGGAAAGACAAGAGTATATGCAATTTGAGTATGACCGATGTGTCTGGTCTTTGTGAAGGCTGGAAATGGGTAAAATTAAAGAGCTACTCACTTAACATGTCCACATCAAGCCTGAGCTATAATTAAAAAGTTCATGGCTAAAATATTATACTTTTAGTTTTAAATGCTTTAAATCCTAAACTGATTACTGTATTACTACCCTAGTAAAACAGTGTAGATGCATATTTTAAAAATGAAATTCAAAACAAAACATTTTTTTTAATGAATCTGTGATAAATAAATGATAAATGCAACTATATTTTTAAACGAGGAAACATTGTCGGTGTCAGAACATACAAGGGATTGGGATTTTTCTCAATTTAAAGCAGAAAAAGACAAATGTTTTAAAAGTGCATTTTAATAAGAACAATCACAAGTATATTTGAAGCAAATGCAATTAAAATCTTATCGCTGGGTAAAGCCATCAGCCGCATGGTGAGACAGGCCCTGCCCTCTCGCAGGCAAGTCCAGAGAAGTCAGCTCTAACGTCAACACTGTATTTGTGGCTGTATGTGACAGAAATACTGTAATGGCTACCTCTCAGTGTTTTCAAGATTTTTAGAGAGGATTTTAGACAAGGCTTTGGTCCGGTTGTTACTGTGTTTGCAGATTTTACTGACACAGATTTCTAACATTTTGCCATGTAAGGAAAATGGGGCCACACTCTGCTGATACAAGACAAAGAGAAAACAAAATGGTGTCTGTAAACAAAGGAGCAGGTAGGAATTAGAGAAGATTAGAAAAGAGAGAGAGAGAGAGAGAGAAATAGAGAAACATCAAATGAGAAACAGCTGTCGATGTTTAAAGGTTGGGAATTGTGTTCCCCAATAAGTGTATGATCCAAATACAATGCTTTAAACTAAGCTTTCTTGCTACAAATCGGAATTTTTTCCAGAAACAGTATGTGTCTATAATAACATAAATATTCTTTTTCTCATTTAATCTAGCACAAAGTTATGCCTTCATTTTTCCCCCTGCCACACTTGTTTCAATTCAACATCTCAGATTTCATAGCTTAATAAGTCACAGCAACACCTGCAAGACACTTCCACATGTAAAGCTGTGCTTCTAAACACACCTTACCTGAAGGGTGTTTAGTAACACCCTTCTTTCATGAGGTTTGGTTAAAATAGTTAATTAGTTTTGACAGCCTTTCTGCAATGCTTGCCACACCAATGAACCGCAGGCAGTTTGATGAAATTGTGCTCATTTCCCACCTGCTCTAGTCGTGCCCATGCTGTAATTCGTCTTTTTTCTTTGTAATCCCGTACTATCCAGTCTTGTGAGGAAAATAAAGCTGTTACTAATAAAAGACATTGAAATGATCACTTTCAAAGTCTGCTTTGCATTTAAATTATGAAAAGAATTCAACTCGTCCTGTTTCAAATGGAGGTGCTAGGTCTCCAAAGTGAGAGCAGAAGATTTTGTCTTTTCAAATGTATTCAGTTCACCTTTACCAGGCAGGTGTCCACTTAAAAAAACACTAAATTCAACATCAACCAGAGAGCTAGGGGTTTCTCCATGTTAAAGGTTCTCTCTACACTGTAAAACCGTGACTGCACAAAGTCAAAGTTAGTTGCTATTTAGAAATTGCCAGTAAAATATCAACTGAATTTGATTGTATTTTAATCCTTGGATTTTTATTGTACTCTACAGTTAAATTACAGTGAAATTAATTTAAATTAGTTTTAAACGTATTCTTTGCCAGGTTAGATTATGTGTGTCACCCAAACAGGCCATAAAATGGAAATATCAACGATCTTTCTGAGGACTATGGCACATACAGACAAAGCTGTTTTAATTCCACAATTTAATTTAAGCCTTTTATCTATGCTTCATTGCTTTAAAAAGATCCTGCAGATTTCTTGACAGCGGTAGCTCGTTTGAGTGCCACAAATAATGTAGGAATTAATTGACTATCCCCATGTTCCAAGTGCATTAAAATCCTTGATGTTTTTTTTTATTTTGTAATAAGAAAATGTGGGAGACCTTAGTTTATATAGATTATTGATTAACAGGAATAAAAAAAATCCAATTTTCTAATGTTTGACCTAATGATCACCTGTCAGAGCAGATGATGTTTTAAGGTTGGCATTTCAGTCGTGGGCCAATGATTGGTGCATTAGCCAATGGCCAGCATTGACTGTGATTGGTGTGAAATTATCTATAAGGTGGCAAATGAAAGATTGATTTTGAAAGCTCATTCAAGATTTTGATTATTTCAGAAAACTTATATTGTTTTTTCCCCATTGGGCTTTACTCTTGCTGACAGTGTCAGTTCCAGTAATTCTGTAGAGGAAACCTGCTGCATGGAGCAAAATAAAAAAGATTATTTGGAGAAGGTGAGAAGAACTGCTCTAGATCAGAATCAGAATCTACTTTACTCGCCAAGTTTGTGGATACAAACAAGGAATTTGACTTCAGATTCCAACACTTGCATCTTGAATGAAAAAAAACAAAAAACAAAAAAACAGAAACAGCAAAATATAATCTATAATACACACAACAATTTTTTTTAGGGAAAAGAACAGGGGTCTGTGAATAAAAAGAAATCTGCATTTAGTTTGTTTTCATTCTTTTTTAAATTGGTAATGGTTCAGATGGCAGCTACAACATAGGTTTAACTAAGAGAGAAGCTGATTTTTCATAGGGTCCCAAAAGGATTGGTAAATGTATTAAATGTATCCCTTTAATAAAAAATCCCTTTAATGTAGAGTATCTGATCCCTTGAAGAGTAAGTGACAGATTGTACTCTGCATGTGAAAAACGTTCACATGCAAATGTTATAAAGGAAACAAAACAAGTCGCAATATTATTCCTTACCCACTTCTGTATTTTGAACACTGTAACATAATTGTATTTCACTGGTTTCACGTCATAATGAAATATATATTTTTTTCATCATTTGATTAAATTTTAATCTTAAAGAATTGTAATCCTACCTAAAACTGCTGGCTAAGGATAAGCGTTATACAGTAAAATTGTTATTCACACCGGCTGTAATGACACCCGGTTACGCCAATCGAAGGTAATTGGTCACTAAATTTAGCATTGCTTTGGTGTATAAGTTTGCCAAAACAATGTCGGAAACCGAAATCTTCCCTGGTCCCCTGTCTGATCTGACCATTGACAAAATGTTTAGCCGCATGTCATCATTCAACCGCTGGTTGTCTAGGTGGTGTCTTGAAAACAATGTGGGTAACAATGATAGCTGGTGAACATTTTGAGGAAAGCCTGGTCGGATACAGAGAGACTGCATCCATCCCACTTTGGAGCAGCTCTTCTTTGTAGGAATCTGGCCGAATTGATTAGTTCTCCAAAATGCTGACAAGCCAGGGTCCAGACCAGGAAGCAGTCTTAGTTTAACACACCTCTCTGCAGCTTCTATACTGTTACCCAGCCATTACCTCATTTAGATGCTATATTGCCATCAGACAAATAGATTAGATCGAAAACTAATCAAATAGATTAAAAACTAATCTAAAAGGAGCAAATGTTGAATATTTCATAAAAAATAAATAAGACTCTGATTGAACTGAAAAATAAAGATATAAATGTGGTTTATTAAAGACAATCTCTAGTGGAGTAATGCTCCACTTGTGAAAATAAGTGTTACACTGCCAGGACACGTTGAAATTACCCAGGATCATAATTTCCTTATTATACCTTCCCTTTATTGGCTCCCCATTAAATACAGAATACACTTTAAAATCCTCCTGATCACATATAAAACCCTCATACATCAGATTGGTCCATGTGTTCCTAACAGAGCATTATTATTATTATTATTATTACTATTACTATTTTAGTTTGTTAGGCTCCTTTCCTGTTTTAGTCCACGAGGCAGACACCCTGTTTACTTTTAAGACTAAACCTTTTTGACAAAGCTTATAGTTAGAGGGGCTGAGGTTACCCCAAGTTATCTCTGTAGTTATGCTAATATAGGCCTAGGCTACCGGAAAACATAATTACCGCTTTTACTCTTTCTGCTACATTCTCCTACTCTATTTTGCATTATTTGCTGTTATTTCAACTTTTAACTTTATGATCTTTGTTTTTTCTCTTTATAAAAGCTACATCTTGCCTGACGTTCTGTTTAGCTGTGACACTGTCCTCAAGAGGGGAATCAGCTGGGCTGCTGCTGCCAACAACTTCTTGTTCTCCTTCTATATATACCCTGTCTTTCAGTGTTTAACCCTGTCTCTCTCTTAGACATAGCTACTGGCTGAGTTTTTACTGCAAGTATCTGTATGTGCTGTCTTTTACCCAACAGACTTAAAAACTGGCTTAGAGCTTCTCTCAGAAATGAGGCCACTAAAGGAGCTACGACTATCATTACCTTTTTACTTTTCTCTAACATTGAAAGTACTCCTAGATCAGTGCTTCTGTCTTCTTTTTGTGTGTATACTCTGTCTTCTCAAACCCCCAGTTGGCTGTGTCAGACGGCTGTTCACACTAAGCTTGGTTCTGCTGAAGGCGATGTAAAAGGGGAGTTTTCCTTTTCAATATCACTACATGCATGCTGGGTATGAGGGATTGCTGCAAAGTCAAAGACATATTCCAAGCAACTCTCCACTGTCTATGTACTCGTGCAGGAGGAGTGAATGCTGCAACTCAATAACTTAGATAGAACAAATTTTAACCAATTTGAGTAATAAATTGGACTTGACTGCATTACAATTAATTGTAATATATGACTTGGCGTAGAATCTGTGTGTATGATTTGATTGAACTGACTTTTTTCGTAAAGTGGCTTTAGACGACGTGCTGTGAATTGGCGCTATATAAATAAACTGTATTGAAATGGAATTGAAGTGGAACAAAAAAGGTGGTGAATGAATACATGGTTTGGTTATAAATCTTTGTCTCACTGTAATGCTACAGAGTAATAGGGGATCTCCTCACTGGATCAATTGGATGGGAATAGGGTTGGGAGATCACAAGCAGTGCAGACTGCGCAAAAGATGTAAGTAAAGAAAGATACAAGAGAATAAAGGGAAGTTACATAGTCAAACATAATATTCTTAGAAATCATCAGGGAAGAAAGCATGTTCTCTTTCTTACTTTGCATAAATAAAGCATGTTCTTGTACAGTAGGTAGATATAGTCAAGGTCTGGCTTGTATATTCTTCACACAGACCACACCAGTCAATTCAATTCTTGAAACTAACACATTAATTATCAATTTGCCTTTAGCAAAAGAAAGTATCTCAGTCTGCCCTCTATTTGCTATATCTAATTGACGTTTTTCTAGTTGTGCATCTGTCAACAGTTGACTTTTTACATGACCCAAAACCTACCGTATTTTTCAGACTATAAGGTGCACTTAAAATCCTTAAATCTTCTCAGAAATTGATGGTGCGTCTTATAATCCGGTGTGCCTTATATATTATTAAAGTTGTTCTTACTGACCGATTTTATGTGGTACAATGCGCTCGAAAATCTGTTAAAATGTGTGAGTATGACTTTGGTAAGCAACTAAGCTGCTCCGCTCAATGGATATTCGGAGCATTACGGTACCCTGTGACACTACCTGATCGGACCCCTGAGCTGTCTACAAGACTGCCTGACTGTAATGTCAAAACTAGAAGTGCATTCATGTAAAGGCCCCGCATACTCGGGCGTAGTTCACTCAGCGGAGGTCCGCGCGTACTCGAGGCGGACTCTGCGCAGACTCCGCACATACAAGTACGTGTCACACTATAAACTTCTCGGAGGTAAGAAGACTTTACATCGAACTGTTTTATATGTGACACTGAGCTTGATACACTGAGCTGCTCCAAGCAGGCGGTCCCAAGGATGCACGGCATCACAGTCCCTCTCTGTTCTCACTGACAGGTGTGCGGTGGGAGCCTGCTGGAAAAGAAATGGCTCTAGGTGCTCAGCTAGCTAATCACACATTTTACCATCCATTCCGCCGCTTTTTCCCACTGGCAGAAAGTGTGAGAATTGTAGGAATTTACCACAAGAAATGTAGGCAACAGTACGCTCGACTATGAAGGGTAAAACATCCGCAGAGAGTCAGGGCAGCTCACAGTATGCGCACAGTACATATGTGCCCGGAGTACGCGCTAGCAATAATAAACCTACTAAGTTAATTCAATATAAAAGTTATGTTTATTTTGGCTTTGAGTTAGAAACAGGGCAGTGTAGTCCAATTACTCTGTCATCCTAACAGAGACGGATAGCTCTCCCTCTCAGGAGAAAGCTGTGTATGTGAAGGGGCGGAGTGATATTACAAACTTGGGAAGAATATTTAGGAAGAATAATCCGGTGCACCTTATGGTCTGAAAAGTACGGGTAATTCAGTTTTCAAAACATTTATATTGCCTTGTGAAGATATTCATAATATGCAGGTGTGGCATTGTTACTTCAGCATGGGCTGCGGTGAGCTTCCCATTGTATGATAACCACAAGTAGAAATACATACAATATTACAGAAAAAATATATAATATGATCTAATTGCTTTTACTTAAAACAGAAAAACAACAATTACACTCACTGCTGCTAAAAGAATAATAACCTGTTGAGTTATAGTGTTATCTATAATAATAACTTTGAACAGCTGCCACTCAGGGCTTAGCCTCTCTCTGCCCATAAAATGCCACAATCAGGCACAAAATGGCAGCGAGCACGCCCAGTGGATCAAAACGTTCTTATTTACTTCTTCACTAGACATGGTCCTCCGAAAGATGATGCAGTTTTGCTGTGTATTTATCCTTTGGAAATATGCACATACGAAGCGACGTGTGAGATGGACCAGGGGAAATGGGTGCCGGGTTGGAGCTAGAGCAGAGATAGAGAGAGGCGTGGCTTGATACACATCTTGTTTTGGTCTACAGACCAAGTGGTGATAAATCGCTTATTGTTCCTTTAAGTAAAAATATGAAACGATTTAAAAGTCATTTTAAAGTGCTTATTGTGCAGAAAATTATACCTCTTTGTTGTCTGATCTCATAAGTGTGCACAAGTATAATAAGCTGACATCAGCAGAAAAGGTACTACTCCTGCTTGGGGAGAACCCGCAGTCATCTGCTTAACAGTTGGCACTCCTTAATTTTCCATTTTATGACTGAATGTTTTTCAAGATAAAAAAAATAAGAAGAAGTAGTATTTCTTACAAGCAAGATAAAAGTGTCGCAGCCTTCTTTCACAGGCTGGGCAACAGTTTTCACCTACAGTTGTGAGAAAACACTTTCTCTGGAATCTTCTTCCAATTCCTTATAAGAGCCAAAACGTTATGGTTGAAAACTTTAGTGGTTTCGGAACAGTGACTTTTAACACCTTTGAATACCTTCACAGCTGTATCTAGCCTATGCCTATTTCTACCAGAAGGTGACATACTTTGATTTATTTTTTTAAGTAATGCTGTCCCCTCTGATCCACGAGATGTAAACCAGTGACCTCACCACCCTACTCTCTCCTGCGTGGTTTACATTGGTTTCCTCAAAGTGTGCAAAACCTGTTAACCTGTTAAAAATATTAATGGATGTGGGGGGGGGGGGGGAGAGACCTGATTTGCCTATGAGGGCATGTGTTGATTCGTGTTAGTCTCACGTGTCTTGGAGTGGGCCTTATGATGGAGTGGTTATCTACAGTGAAACCTACCTATTCCCCAGTGCTTGCTGGGATTGGTTCTAGCCCCGGTTGAGGCTGAACAGGATACAATGAGAGAGGGAAATGAAGGGAGTTTACCATCAATATCTTTTCTTTGCCTGGCTTATTTCAGTTTTATGTCTTAACTACACATACACTCTTGTATTGTCATTTCTGTCTTAAGCACTAAGACATGGAAAGCTATCTGACAAAGTAATCTCATCTTGCATCTCACTGTGTGAAGAATCCTCTTTGCAGAGAAGCTGCAATGCAGCATTTCCTTTAACTCACTGCAAGGCAGCTGCTGCAGACTTGGGAGGCTGCTGGATATAATGAAGCATAGATGAAATAAAGCCTGCACAACTAGACTTCCTTTGGCCCCCCTGCTGTGGAGCGATAGTGCTATAAAAGAAAGTTTAGAAACTTTGATATAACATAGAGCTTCTAACAAGTCCTTACCTATTAGATGTGCAGTATGCAATAATGCTCAGTTAACTGTTACTTACTTCTTATGTAGTGCACAATTGTTGTATGTGAGTGGGTATTGGGGTTGCTATGTAAGTCCAGAACACTTGACCCAGTCAGAGCTGGAAAACCAAAGTGAGGGCAGGGTTCGCCTGAAACATGGGTTATGTGTGGGCATAACTCAAAGTGAAGTCCCCTTTTAAAAGAAGGAAGCATTTGACTGTAATCAGAAATATTTTTCAAAAATGTATGTTAAATACTGTCTCCCTTGTGTGTTTCTAGGCCGTCCCATGACATCAGCTTAGAGGAGTTTGATGACGAAGACCTCTCCGAAATCACAGATGACTGTGGGATTGGACTCAACTACGACTCTGATCCATATGAAAAGGTGAGCCTTCGCTTCAAGATTTTCCAGTTACTAATATTTCACAAATTGTTTTGGGAGTATCTGTCCTACATGTAAGAAGTCTTCTGTCTTTACATTTGGCCTGCATCAAACTTTAAACTACTGTTACACGAGCAAATCCATCCATCCATCCATTTTCTGACCCGCTTAATCCCTCATGGGGTCGCGGGGGTTGCTGGTGCCTATCTCCAGCGTTCACTGGGCGAGAGGCGGGGTACACCCTGGACAGGTCGCCAGTCTGTCGCACGGCACGAGCAAATCAATAACTCTAAAAAATGTTGATTCATAAACCTTAAATTAAATCATACTTACTCAGATATTTTAGAAATACTTTTTGCATAGTATCCATCCAGTGCTAAAGTCGCTATAGGTGACCAGAAAACGTTATTTATCAATAGAACGTGAAAATAAAACATGGTAAATTACTAATATGCCACCCAAAACTCACTTTAATTTAATTGCCTTTAGAACAGTACTGTTTAGTCGGTGTGTATACATTCAATAGAGAGTAGAGAAGGAAAAAAACATCATAGGGTGTCCTTGACCATCTTACAACTATTTTAACATAAACTCCTGTCCCATTTTACTGAGAAACAGAACTTCAACTAAACATGTGGTTTAGGAGCAACATGTTCATTCGAACTGAAAAAAAATCTTAAAGATAATCAAACTCGGAATCAATGATTCTCCAAGCAAATTTCGGTCTGATAGACATTGAAAGGTTTACTATTTTCATCATAATTGAATTATTTATGGATAACTTAAAGGTACTTAGCCAGGTTATATGCTTATAAAAAAAAAAGACTAAAAACCATTTTGATCAGGATAAAATAAGGTTATTACACCAAGCATCCATCCTGATGGTGTTTTGATAGTCCTTTCTGAGCTTAAATAAAACCCAGCATCGGGCATGATGAACAGATATAAAAAGACGTGGTGCCATCTACTGGCAGTATCGCAGAACTATCAGAAAGCCAGGTGGCGACCACTAAATCACTACTAAATAATGCTGGACTGAGCCTGACCCTCTGCAATGCCTCGCAGTAAAGTGGCAGCTTGGTGTGATCGAAGACCAACCGTTATTAATTAAATACACGGATCTAACAACAACTTTAAGAGCCTCATATCTGAACATCACAGATAAAGAAAATTCCTGTTCATGAACAGAAACAGGGACACAGCATCAAGGTAAAAACCAATCCATCAATCGATCTATTTATAATGTTGTTTGTGCTTAAGACTGTAGAGGCTAAGAAGAGCATTGCTATTACAATTGTCACAGTATTAATAAGGACGTTTACTCACGTCAATTAACTCTGCTGAGAGATGCTAATAGCTGCTTCCTTGCCGCACTTCCGTTGTTATTATTAATTTACACGAAGGGCTTCATTTACTAACAAACTGAGCAAAAACAAAGCGTAAAATGCCAAAATAACAACTAATACGGCAGCAAGATGTGATAGTCTTTCAGAAAAACTTTGTATGCAACCAGAGTGAGTTACTGATGTATAAATAAATAAAATATGTCAAATAAAGTGGCTATGCACCTTTGAAGTCATAGTAATTCATTCTCTCCTGTTATAATAAAGGTTTGTTATTGTCAGGCTTTTTTGTGCTTAATATTTTGTGATTTTGCACACATACTTTAGTAGACTTTTTATAGATAAAATAGATTAAAAAGATTATCATCGAAATGATAAAAAGTAAATGGACTAGGCAGTTATGAAAAGTTCCTGGTTAGATAATCTGACCATCCAAGTTAATATTTAATGTTTTATCAAATCAGAATATTATTCAGGGGATTGATCATACAAAACCCTTGAATTAAGACCAGGATCTCTAAATGAATTCAAAAAGTTCTTAGTAACCAATTAAGTTACTTTAAACCAAGGATTGTGTATGTCCCTTTTGTTCAAGTTAGAAATCTTGATTCAGAGTTTTGAACAAGCTGAAGACAATCAAGACAGTTTGCTACCAACAGGACATACAATTATAGATAATTATCTCCAGGTTATGATATGACATTAATCTTCTTAATGCTGAAATATTTCCTAGTGGAAATATGATTGATTGCTTTGCGTTACCAGAACTTGAGGATAGTTATGACTCAATCATTCTTTAACTGAATATTGTCAGCATAAATGGGCTAACAGAAGCCAAATTTAAGTAAGTATATACGAGGGAAGGCTTAAAACAGAACCCAGATGGACTTTACATACCATAACAACTCATTTTTGGGTATAGAATAGAACAGAATAAAATAGAAATACTTTTATTGTCCCACAATAGAGAAATTCCAGCGTGACAATGGCAAATCACGTACACAGTATAGACCAGAGTTACACACTAGATTAAGTAACATGAATAAAAATGCCAATTTAAAGCAGCTCCGTGTGACTTTTAGCCACTAGGGGTGCTAGACCTGTAACTTCCAGGTTTAACGCCCCTGAAGGCTACTGACAACACTGCACTTTTGCAAAAAAAGAAAAGAAAAAGAAAAAAAGTGTCATACCTGTTTCTTTTGACATAGAATGGGTCACATGACCCATTCAGCATCGGATCTGACTTTCTCAAGTCGCCTAGGCGAGTTTTTGAGAAGGGCAGCCTGCACTAAGCATCAATACGTGCCAAGTGCTGTGTATTGAACTGAAAAATCATTTATTATATCTCAAATTAGGCTAATACTTAATTAAGCTAATACTTAGCAGAAGAGAACAAATTTATCAGAAAAGGGGGAAAAATGCTGAGCAATTAGTAGCTTATAATATGACATAATTGGGTAAAAATGCATACATTGCATAAAAATGCATTGTTCAAGTTAAAATAGAGGAAAGACAGCAGCTGATTTACAGAACAATGTGAGAAAACTGCAATATGCATGATTGTACAAGTATGACTTATATCTTATGTGCAGTTAAGTGAATTTCACAGTTTTTTATGTTGTATAATTACACATGCAAAGTTTGAATCAGTGAGCCAGAGAATTGTCATAATTCTTTGAAATGTTAAATTATTTGCTGTAACATAGGTTAGATACTGTACCACGTGTTGGTTACTCAGCAACTGCCATGATGTTCTGTGGGAGTAAAACAGAGTGTTGGTGACTTTTTGGTCTGCTTAATTGCCATTTTGTCAACAAGATTGATTTTTATTAAAAGTGGCACTTAAGCAACGAAGTGTACATAGTTTTGGTCAAAAAAAAATCTGTAATTATCTTTCTGCTTTGACTGTTTTACCACCTGACACATAATGTTTGGTCTATTTAAAGGAAATCTGGTCACCAACCAAATTAGCATCTAAGTAAGTTTGCATCCTGTATGGTCAATAACAATCATCCGAATGAACAATTTAACGAAGTATAAATAATTGAGTTATTCACTGTGTCTTCCTGGAAGTTGGACCTTCTTTTAACTTAAGTTATGAAGTCATCTAATTTCAGCTGCTCTCTGTTTCCTTCATCCTGTGGGATATACTCATGTTTTATGCTGGTGGCGTTGAGCCATGGCTGCAGCAGAGGCTGGGTGACCCAGTGCAGTTTGCTGCTATGCAGAGACAGCTTCTTTCTTTCCCTCCCTCCCAAGTGTGTCTCCCTTCCTCCCCGCACAGAGCGTTGCCTAGAGACAGAGCTTACACTCCCTACTCGATCTCTGTTCCCTTTTCCCCTCCATTATCCTTTAAAGCTTCACCTCCTCTTATTTCTCCTCATTTCTCTCTATTCCTTGACTGGGAAACGGGGTATAGCTCAGAGATCGTTGGGTCTGATGCTTAAGCTCCTGCCACAATGTTGTGCCAGATATTTTGCTTCCTTCGCTTTAATCCTTTAACAAAGCACATTTGAAAAGCTTGCTTAAAACCGAGCAGTGGAGAAAACCTCTACAGAAGAAAAAAATTTAGGAAAAAAAAAACACACTTTAGACCAGCGATGCCATACACGGACTACTCCTCCATCAATGCTCTCCACGTAGATTTCCCATCATCATTGGACATCCAAACTGCTCTCTTCACCAACATGAAAGCACAGTTCAGACACAGTGTCAGTCCTTGTTAGGTTACATCATTGCCCAGAGGAAGGATTCTTGCTGACATGGGATGGATAGGACACATTTTCGGATGCCCTCTGAGCGCTCGTGTGTGTGTGTGCGTTTGTGTGTTTGTTGAGATAAGAAGAGAGACCCGAGACAGAGAATCACATGGGCAGGGTACTTCACATGCTATTTAATTTTGCTTGCATCAGTAAGGTGCATGACACTTTGTCAGCTCATCATCCCTAGCAGCAGCAGCAGTTCATCACTCTGCTGTAGAAGACAGAGGCTTGTGGGTTTCTTGTCAGTACGATTTGATCACACTGGGGCAGCATGCCTTTGATGTTGAGGAAGAGCCAACAAGCTAAAGAGACAAATTATCTCTGTGCCCCAATCCAGGGTTCTGATTAATTCTAATTAGTTGTTGGGTCCGGATCTTAATCTGCATGACCCGGAGGACTGCTGTCATGGCAGAGGCACGTGATCAAAACAGAAAGTGCGTTGCATATGGCTGAAAGCAGTACAAAAATAGAGCTATCTGGCTTTCTCTCTTTGACAGAATTTGAAATTCGAACAATATTTTAAAATATTTGGTCCAGGCTGTCCTTTTCTCTCTAAAGTGTAAGTTTGACTGTATGTTTTTTCTCAACATTTCCATTCCTGTAGGCCAGTGTTTGACCATGACAAGTGGAGAGACCACCACAGCAGCAGAGTCCCCCCACCCTTCATGCTTTTAAATCTTTTCACTAGGTCTCACATACACACATACTCACAATCACACACCCCACTGCTATATGCCTAATCTCACCCCCAATTTGCTTCTTCCTGCCTCTCTAATAGCCATCTCCATCCCTCCAGAGCTCTGACTGAACGCACGAGCATATGCATAATTAAGCATGTGACAGAACAGCGGTGTATTTGTCCTAGCTACGCTGCAACTCTTAGCCTGAAATGCTGACATTTACAGATGCAGCAATCCAACAGATTCTAATTTAGAGCCACTGCAAGTTTCAATTTATGGTGAATGTTATTTCCAGCCTCCTGACGTTAATTTAGATTCACCGGGTAACCTAACCTGTTTAACTATTTTGTAAGAATGATATAGCACTCCAGTAATAACCCCCTCCTGCGGAGACATGAAAAGAAAAGCTCTGGCTGTGAGGTTAACCTGCCAGACCATCATGTAGACCACACCCTTGGTCCAAACCGAGATTAAGAGAAATAACAGCATGTATCTGTACCTCAGTGCATATTTCGGAATGTACCCTTGAGAAATCCTTCTTGTTGTGTGTGTTGATCAAAGAATTACGTACTGTATTTGCTAAGTAAGATTTATGCAAGCCGACAAAATAAACAGGAAAAACAAATTAAAGAAATACAGCAACTCTTCTTTCTTTTTTAGTATTTTAGTTGTTTTAGAACTGAAAGCGCTAGTGATTTCTAACAATATACAGTGCCTTCGAGAACTGTCAACACTCCTTGAGTTATTTCACATTTGTCGTGTTACAACCACAAACCTCAATGCATTTCATTGTGATTTTTTACGATAGACCAACACAAAGAGTTTAACCTTGTTGTCTAAGGGAAATTAGGCATATAGGTTTGTTAGAATTAAAAGCCTAATATGTGTAGCGTGGAAATACCTTTAACGTTTCTGCCCATGAATAAAAGGCAGTGCAACCAATAACCCCCAGAAGTCAACTAGTAAGTAAGGAGTCCACTTGTGTGTTATTTATTTTAGGATAAATATATCTGTTCTTTGAAGGCCTCAGAGGTTCCTTATGGAAGTGGGCTATATAAACAGCATAATTGTAAAAAAGTTTAAAGTGGGGTTAGAAAACATTAAACCAAGCTTTAGACATCTGAGAGAGAGCACGTTTCAATCCATCATTAGAAAACAGAAATAGTGTGGCACAACGGCAAACACACCAAAACATGACTATCAAGAGACCATGATTTCCAATATAACTTATGTCGGAGGGGGGGGGGGGATCTATTAACAAGACAATTACTGGAAGCGCACTTCACAAGTTGGGCCTTTATAGAAAACGGGCCTGAAGAAAGCAATTGTTGAATGAAAAAGTCCACATTTGCTGTGTACAGGACACGGCAAGTGCTTGGTGAAAGATGCACCAATTGGATAAGACCAAAGTTTATCATTTTAGCCTACATGATAAATGTTATGATCGGCAGAAGTCTAACACTCCACCTCCCCCTAAACAGACCATGCCCACAGTAAAACATGGCAGTGGCAGGATAATGCTCCAGGCATGCAGGGAACCTGGTGTTAAAGGGAAGGTAGATATTGCCAAATGTGCTGTAATACTGGAAGAAAAGCCTTCAGAATCAGCGTTTCAGTGTTAAGTGGTTTAGATGTGGGGTGGGGTGCAATTGGGCCCTCCAACTATCAAATAATGAGCAGGAAAATATTTCCCAAAAAAGGGCTTTTTGGAAATAAAAAAATATAGTCCTGATATTTACTCCTGAAGTAAAAATGGTTTAGCTGCTGACACAACTTATTTGACTTTATTAAGCCAGTAAAGTATAAAATATGTGATGTGCTACTGGTAGGGAGAGGAAAATAGGCAGTCTCAATAAGTCCCTCTGCTCTGGGTCAGGCAGCCGCTTCATCACTTTGACATACAGAAACTTTACCCCAGCTGTCACCTGAGGAACACCCCTCAAACCAGAGGGGTTCTCTCTCCAATCCCATTTCACCAACAGCTGGACCGGTCTCTTCTCTGTGCCCGTCGCTCTAACGGGGCTGACAGACTCAGCAGTTTCTGTCAGTGACCTTTTGTGCATCTCTTCTAGGAGAAGTAATCATTAGAACACGTCTGATAGGTAACGTTTGGAGACTGGGAAACATTAATGGCTGTGGTATTCTCGTAACCTTTTCTTGACTAACGTTACTGCCAGGTTTGTCCCCACTGCTGCACACGAGGTCTTGCTTAGAGGTGAGCGGCCGTGCATTTAATGAGCACCTAAACCTAAACTGCTAAAGAAAGGTTCTGACCATGGCGAATCTAAACTTGTCACACAAACATAAGCCTAAGGTAGGAACAATTTGGATTGCACCATTTAAGAAAATCCAAAAGGGCCACAAAAGCAATAAATTAAAAGTACCAAAATGGCTACTTATACATGTGAAACTTTTAATAGAACTTGATATATGTAAATAAAATCTATTTATCTCTATCAAAAAAACTATTTTTTTTCAAATTATTTGTAATTATTTAATATCTATTTTAATTTATTGGCTACATAATAAATACGTCATAAATTTATTTTATCTCTGCCTGACAAAATCATTCTTGCTCTGAGAACGTCAATCAGTTTTTTGGATTTGTAAGGTGGTCTGCAGGGTGTAATCTGTGAGACACAGCAACAGTGAGCAACTTAAAGTTAAGTTGTAAAGCAGGAGAGAATGAATTTGTCAGAAAGGGGAAACAATAATACTGCACTATTATTGATTTATAAAATGGTATGTTCCTGTAAAAATGCATACATTGCATAAAAATGCAATGATCATATTAGAACATCTGCACATCTATACACCCTGTATGGAAAAGCAAGTGTGTAGTAAATGGGTGGATGGATGGATGGATGGATGGATGGATGGATGGATGGTTGGCCTTTTACCATATATTTAAATCAGATTTTGATTAGATTCCCCAATTTAATTACTGCATTGATTAACTGAGTATTGACCAGGGTGGGGAGGTTACACTTCTCTAATTTCTTTTTGAAAAAAGAAAAATCAAGTCTTCCACTTCACATTGAGGTGCTACTTTGTGTGGTATATATATATATATATATATATATATATATATATATATATATATATATATATATATATATATATACTTTTTTTTTTTAAATAAACTACATCGAAGCTCACAGTTTTAGCATAAAACATTAGAAAATCTTCAAGGAGTATGAATGCATTTGCAAGGCACTGTAAATGGATTGCAACGATGCAGTGAATAAATTCAACGCCTTGCTAAAACAAACTAACCTCACCACTCAATCACCTAAGAAAATAATAAATAATCTCTCTACCTGTCTATTGTAATCATCCTGCAGTTTTTCTTTACTTCAGCTACTAAGTCTCCCACGGGTCCATTTTATTTTTATTCTCTGGATTTTTTTTTATTCCTCTCTGAAATCATTTTATCTGGTTTAACCCAACATGTGTAAAATGTTGCTGTTATTTGCTTTAAGCTCACATCTTCAGGATCTCGAACCCTCTTTGCTGTCAGCTTGTCAGCCCAGTGGGCTATATGGGGCTGCAGTTTGAGCTGAGGTGTCTGTTTTCCGCTCTCATGAATGGAGCAGTTTTTGTTAGGACGGCCGTCCCACTGTTCCTCTGATATTCTGCTTCAGCAGCAGCAGCAGCGGAGTCATTTGATTTAGAATTAGCCATGCTGAACCGGCCGATGGTCTCCTAATTAGACATCGCAACGCTTCTTTGCTTTAAAGTATGTTACAGTTATATCTCTGCTAGCTTCTGTAGAGTAGCTTAAATGCATATATGTAGAGCCATCAGCAGGATATCAACTGGGAACTCATATAATTGGTTTGGGTTAAAGAGTGTCATGGTACAGTCAGCTGTAAGCTTGCTGATTAACAAACTGAATACATTTTCTGTCTGAGTCTGTAAGTATATTCCCAGAGGCTTGCCTGCAGGAGTGCAGGATTGTCTGCTGATCGACAGAATGCATGGCCACTGGACTGGTTGGGTTGTCCTTGGGAACTGGAGACTGCGTGGATTGATTTTTGCCAACACACACTTCTTATTTATAGTTGTTGTTTTTTTTTAAGCCTGCCTGCCGGTCTGTCTGTCTGTCAGGTTGCCTTGCTAGAGGATGCGTCCTGACGCTGCGGTGTTGTCTCCCCGCAGTTGATGCATTTTCTCAACTTAGATATGGATCTATGGGGCTTTAACGCTTTCATGTCGCTATAGGTCACATATGTCCAAAAGGTGGATTATTAAGGATTAGCGTGTCGAAAAAGATTAGCGAGCCTTGGCTGTTTGACTTTGCAATTGCAGACATTTGCCTCAGAGCAATCTTGCATGGAGAACAACTCTTTTCCAAACATTTTTAACTTAACAACCAAATCATCAGACTGAGATATGTTAAACAGATAAAAGTGTGCACGTTGTGCGCTCCCTAGGCAGTAGACTGGGTGTTGATTTCAGATTCTGTAGCATAAAGTGGATACGTCAGGCGTCAGCAGAATTGCATGGTGGGTGCGGGTGAGAGGGTGAGCTTTGATTCCCCCATTAAACAGACTGCACTTAGAGGCACAGAAACTGCTGCGCTTGTTAAAAGGATGAAACAGACAAATCAATCTAGGCATTTGTTATATTTAAAGTAGGGAATGAGGGATCATGGGAAGAAAATGCTTGTCAATGTGGTGACAGTGCATTTTTGTCTATGCATGGTATAAGTATAAGCATATGCTTTTGACCGCTGTACACATCTCGGACAAACGTATGACACAGGAGGTGTAGTTTATTGAAACTCAGTCGATCTAGTGTTGTACCTTCCAGTAAACCAATGACACCTGATAAAAATCCACTTGATCCAATTACATTTTGTTTTCCTCAAGTATGCTGTATTACCCCACCTTCTGCAAAGCTTTATATTATTTCTCATAATGCTGACGTTGAGAAAGACAGTTGCAATCCTCATAACCACATACAATGGTTGGACAGGAGGTCCATTTTAATATATTTCTCCACTTGTAAAAAATACTACATCTTGCATAAGGATTCTTTGGACTTTACCACATTTTATGATGAACAACTAAAAGTAGTGTCTAACTGTAAAGTGAAAAAAAAACATCCATCCATTTAGTTTGTTTCATCCATCCATCCATCCATCCATCCATCCATCCATCCATTGGTTATTGGATGCAGGCATTCAGTCCCTTTTACTCTCAAAAATAAAATCCAGGGCAACAAACTGCTTTCAGATGTCACCCAGTTAATAAACAGATTTATCTTGTGTGTAACACAATTTTAGCATTAAAGAGGGACTGATCAGGCTTTTCCAGGACAATACAAATGTCCTGTTTAGTTATAGAACCAACCTGACTATTCCGATTTTTCAGATTTCAGAAAAATTGCTTCAAGTACTTTGGTAGAGTTTGTAATCCGCTAGAAGTTTGATGTATTATGAATTATCTATTTTTGTACTTTAAAGTATACAGTATGTCCTTAATCTTCACCTGCTGTTTTATGTAAAACTTTAGAGTGCATCACACTATATGCTGTTGGTTTTGTTGCAATTATTGATTATTTGTCTCCAAATTGGTCGATGAAAATTGACTAATTACAGTCATTGTTGAGATTGACTGGTGCATCTCTATTCTGTATAAAGCCACAGGGGTTTCTTAGAGAATATTAGGGAACAACCATCACCATGAAGACCATGGAGCATGTCAGACAGGTCAGGGATTGAGATAAGGAAAAATTTAAAAGGGTTTGGTTATAAAAAACAACACCCAAACATTTGAATGTTTCATGGAGCCCTGTTCAGTCCATCATCCCCAAATTGAAAAAGTATAGTGCATCTGCAAACCTGCTAAGATATGGCCATCCTTCTAAAACTGGGTTCTCTAATCTTTGGAATCCAAAGAACCATTTGCCCTTAGTCCTGCAAAGTAAAACTCAGACCCACAAATGTAAGATAAGTTTTAATTTTCATATTAAAAAAAATGAGACAGTGGCACCGGAGCTGAGGAGTTTGTCCTGTAACTGGCAGATTGTCTCCTTTCCGACCAGTCGTTTTGTACCTGGGAAAAACAGTTACCTGCTTTGCTTGTTGCTGGTGGTCAGAGAGCCCGGTGGCGCCGATGTGTGGCAGCCTTGCTTCTGTCAGTCTGCCCCAGGGCAGCTGTGGCTTCTGGCATGGAAAAAAAATATTATCAAGATGCAAGATACTTCAATACAGAGACTGGTCTTTATTGAAGGCAAACAGCATTCAAGGTGCATTCTTCCCCAAATGCACCCCTAGTAAGACAAACCCTATGTCTTTATAGGGAACAGATGTACACAAATAGGAGGAGCCTCTGTGAGGAACAAAGAGCCTCATGAGACGTATTACAGCTCCGTCTTGGCTCCTGACCTTTACCCTCTCCTACAATGTGGGGAGGACCAAGCTCTCCTCATCCACTCTAAATTACCACCTTATCCCCCACACTTTAACACACACACAGACACAGAGACAATAAAGTTCTAAGAATGCTTTACGACCATGTGAGCACACACTGAGAAACTGAACTTGGATTAACCATATCTCTGCAAACATAGGCTGTACACTATACATGCCATTCTGTTAAAGGTGACAATATGTTTTGCACAAGGTTTAAATTTAGAAGTAGACAAGAATAGACAAGAAAAAAATAATTCTAAAAAGCTACAAGGCCAGGCCTTTTAGAAAAAGCTAAAATATACAAGATGCCATGAGTTAATTCACAATTCTGTGTTTGATACTTAGTTTTGTATACATTTGAGTCATAGTTTTGATGTCGTCACTATGTATCTGCAATGTAGAAACTCACAAAAATAAGGAAAAGCCATTAAATGACAAAGATGACTCCCAACCTTTGACTGGTAGTGTGTGTGTGTGTGTGTGTGTGTGTGTCGAGTTTCTAGATGTACAAAGCTCATAGAGACATACTCCATAAGACTTACAGCTGCAATTGCAACAAAAGCGTGTCCTAGATCACTCAGCTTGTGGTTGTAACATTACAAATTTTAGAAAGGTTTAGCAGGTATAGAAACTTTTCCAAAAAGCTCCTTGCCAGTGTATGCTTTTTTATGTACATACCCATGGTCAATTAATCTTTTATACATCAAAGCATCTAAATCCTGTGTTCTTCCTACCTTCGTTGTCCGAGCAGAAAATGCCTTATTGAGGGTAACTATTGTTACAACTGTGCACTGAGTGTATGTTTCCTAAATTCCTAAAATGTAATCTTTTATTATATATTTAATAACAACAAATACTGTCTCTCTATTTTTAGGATTCCCTTATCCTGGAGAAGAATGATATGCACCACCCAGTGTGCTCCTTCCAGGATGACTTTCAAGAGTTTGAGATGATTGATGATGAAGATGAGGACGAGGAGGAGGAAGAGGATGAAGAGGTAGACCCTGATGCACCACCATCTCCCTCTGCATCCCCTCCTCCCTCGCCTACCCTGGGAACTCTAAAGAGCAGACCGACCACATTGAACCTCACCACTGCTGTTTCGCAGGTATGCAGATTGAGGAGCTAACAGCCGGGAAAATACCAAGCGTGAGTAAGCTCTTTGTATTAACAGTCTTTTATAATACTGGATCTCTTTCACTAGGATTCGCTGAACAACAACAGCAGCCTGTCCCCAAAGAAAGGAAGCTGGCAAGACTCTTTACGCAATCCAACTTCACAAGGTGAGGTCATCACATTATCTATGAAACACTTGAGGGAAATTATCTTAGCTTTATTTGTTTGGAATGATCAGTCTGTCAGTTGCATGGGATTGAAGAAATTTGGGATTTTCCACAGTTATAAGTATGAATAAGAAAACATTGTAACTGTAAAAAAAATTTTTTTTTCATCTCGTCGTTCAGATTGATGTGACAAAATTTACACCTTTCATACATCCAGGTCGTTTATCTCCAACCCACTCATGCTTGGAAGATGGTAGCCATGTGACAGGCCAGTGCAGAGCCTCTCCAATTTCCCAGGCTCCAGGGTCACAGAGCAAAGGTACTCCACCAAAACAAGCAGGGGAGGGCGGGAACCCCCAGTCTCCTCATAGGCCCCTTCTCTGCGACATGGAGGGCAACAGACGGGAAAGGCCCGAATATGGTAACATGAAGGCCAGCCCAGCAAGCTTGAGTTTCATCCCCATTCATATCAGCGTGATGTAGTTCTGTGTTGTGGATTTGCATTAATTTACAATTTGAATCATCAACATTGTACATTTTTGATAAGTGTTTGCTTACAGGTATATATTGTTTTTAGTGGCTATTGATCAGTTAAAAACATAGATTACCCTTTAATTTTATCCTGGATGTTTAAGGATCTGTGCACGTGACAAAAATCAATTAAAAGCTGGATTGTTTTTAATTTCAGCTAACGCATCTACATGACAATATTTTAAGTGTGATCTCTCTCACTAGTAGAAATGCTAAAAACAATGTCATTTCCCTATCATACCACTAGTAGGTGGTATGTTCTTTGAAACTCAACAACATGCAGATATGTACAAGCACTCTCTGTTTAGATAGGCACCACCACTAAATAAACTTTGAGAATAACAGGGATTCAAATGTTTGTATGGACAGACGACGAAGTTCAACTGTTGATTCAAGTAACTTGGTATTATAAAACCACAGCTTTGGTTTTCAAATTCGTGAACATTAATTTTATCTGACTGCAGCCATACTGTGCATGTGCCAGGTTTTCCCCATGCAGGCAGAATCCGTTTTTCCGGCTTGTTTTAAAATCCTTCCACTCTGGAATCCATTTTTCAAATTGTGCTGTCAGAGAAAAGGCTTGCCATTGTGGTGTACAGAAACAGCAGAAGCACAGCAAACATTTTCCATTTTAACCAAAAACCCTTTTTGCGTGCACAGAGCCGGAATTTCTCTATCTCCGCTCCTTAGACTTGTCTGCCTTTACTTCCGTTTCTTCATCATCAACTTCATTATGGCTACATCGTGCTGTGTTTCTAGTGTTTACCCTGACTTCTTTCTGCATCACGTTTATCTTCACAGGCTCATTTGGTCAGCACAGATCCCACCCATGCCCTTCAGAACTCACCGAGTCAAAGGTAGACCCATCAATCCAGACAGCCAGAGTACCCTCCGTAGATGAACACTCCCAGTGTTCAGACACAGAGGTGGACCATGACCTAAACAGTGACCACAACCATAAACACTCAAACCGGCGCGCCACAGACACTTACACAATCACCAGCGAGTCTGGTATGGAGCCAGAAAATGACCCTGACCCAGATGGGACCAGTCATTGTTTGTCATCAACGGCTCCCATGGGAGGAAACGAAGGCTCTGATACACCATTGTCTGATGAAGAGCTGGAGAAGGACTTTGAAGTGGAGTTCATGTATAAGGGGACCTGTGATGTGGTCTGCAAGGAGAATCAGTCGTCCTATGTGGAATTCCCCCCGATTGAGCCCTCTGGCCCTGTGTCTTTCACTAGCTATCAATCGTCAAGCCGTTCGGAAGCCCCAGACCAGTCCAGCAGTTCAGATGCTCCAACAGCTTCTGTTGTGGAGCCAGCCGCTAATGATTCAACCTCCCCATCCTCGGACCCAGGGATAGCAGACATGAACCAACAGGGCTATGTGACTTCAGACCAGGACAAGGACCTTAGCTCTCCAGGTTCTGATTCTGATGTTGAAGGGGAGCTGGAGGCAGCATTTGGTTGTGGGGGTCCCCGCGTTTCCAACATGATTTCTTCTATCTCAGAAACAGAGTTGGACTTGACAAGCGATGAGAGCAGCAGTGGACGTTCATCTCACCTTACCAACTCGATTGAGGAGGCCAGCTCACCGACTTCGGACCAAGAACTGGACCCAGATACCGAGTTAGAACAGGACAGTGGAATAGTTGGCCTGAAAACATCTCTCCTGTTGGGCCAGCGTGATCCAATCAAAGAAGGCTCTTTTCCACCTTCTCCTTCTCCTAATCCCTCACCTACTATTGCTACACCCTCACCTGTTGACTCACCCATCTTACCTCCAGAGTCCTACGGTGATGGTCAGGTTCTTATGGGGTTGCAGAGTGTGGACATTGAGCTGGCTTGTGATCACCATGCTGACCCAGATGAGACGCTGCCTCCAGCCCAGTGCTGTGACGACCATCTGTCCAGACCAATGGTGCTTGAGATAGAACCAGACCACAGCCTAGAGAGTTTCAAACGCTCCTTCTACCTGCCAGTGGGGCCCAGACTAATGCCATGTGCTGATGAATACGATGAAACAAGTGAGGGTGAGTCTGAATCGGAGAGTGAAGATGACCTAAGCGAGAATTCAGACTCCCCGTGGCTTCTTAGCAACCTAGTCAACAGGATGATCTCTGAGGGTTCATATCCAATTAGTTGCCCCGAGGAGTGCTTTAGGAGGAAGACATCTGTGTCTGATACCATTTCACCATCTTCAGACATCGGAGATGTAGATGATTTCAGTGATGAGAGCCAGGATAAGAAAGCAGAGACAGGAAGTTCACAGGAAAGTGAAAAGGAAGGCAAAGGGTACAGAAAAGAGAGGATGGAACCAGGAATAAGTTCCCATCTCTATATGTCCAACCCCAACGGTGATACTATAAATCCGCTGATTTTTGAGCCCTGTGCAAACAGTGAAACGGTAACCACAGATCTGAACTCCTTGTATGCCCCTAAGGACAGTGACAAGAACTCCACAGAGAAACTATCTAAGAATGCTGGCAGACTGGAAGATGAAGAACCTAATAATGACTTGATGATGCTGGAAGGCAGAAGAGATTTAGACTCACCCAGCCTTGATGACAGTGTGATCAGTGACAAGGATGAGGGGCGGGAAACCGAACCCAGGCCAACTAGTCGTTCATCAGCATCTCTTGAGCGCATCAAAGAGGTCAAAAACAGTCTGACACTAGACATACCAACCGCTCAGACCAACCGCTGCTTTAGTCTCACTTACTCCACTGACAATGATGAAGAGGAGGACAATGGTGACTCTTATCCTTTTATGGGTAGCATGAGGAATCAGTCATATGGTGGTAGTGACCTAGAGCTTGACAGCTCACCACCCATTGATTCCAGTGTGCACAATCATCCGTTACCTGACCGTGACCTCCCACTGTGTGAGAAAGACCTGATTCTCAGGCAGCCAGCTGAAGATGATGGACTGGCTTATGACTCCATGAAGTACACATTAGTGGTGGATGAGAACACGACGCTGGAACTCGTCAGCCTTCGGAGGTAGGCTTTGCTTTATGTTGGAAAGCTGAGAAAGCAGAGCTCTAAGCGTCAAGCCTTTTTCATCTGTTGGTATTCTCTGTGATCAACCTTTGAGTTATGACTCTGTTTTAGGTGCACCTCAGTTTTGAGCGATGAGAGTGAGTTGTCAACCTTATGTGATGAGGAGCTGTTGGGTACCGGAAACGTGGGCTACAGGCTTGACAGTGAAGATGTCAGGCCAGAACTGCTGAGCTCTTCTGAAGACTCCTCTCCTGAGGCTGATCTGCCGTTTTCCAAGAAGTTCCTCAACGTGTTTGTCAACAGCACATCCCGTTCCTCAAGTAAGCTGTGCAAAAAATATCTTGGCTATATAGTAAAATACTTTTTTTATCACTTGTTTTTTTTATAAGACAATAGATAATTTACCTGTTTAAAAAGTTAAGATCTGTGTTGGCATAACACAGCAAACAGAGGAAATACTGTAGTCTGATTATTTTCAAACTAAAGAATCTCAATTTATTAATTTACTATACCAGTTATAAGTATTCTAAGTGTTTGACATACTACTGTCAGAATAATACATTAACATGTGACCTAAATATGCCTGCAGGCTAATACTCTTAAGATTCATGAATAATCTTGTTGCAAGATTTGCATCTCTTATGAACATGATCTGCATACAAAAAAAAATCACATTATGAAGGCCTTTTCAGTTTTAGGTCAAGTTTGTGACAAACAGCCAGCTTTCAATTCTACCAACTACAACAAGCTTCCATTAGGAATGGCCCATATATGTTTAAACAAAGTAATCTTATTTTGAGAAAATATTTGTTTATTTCAAAATTGATTTCAATAAAATTATTCAACAAATGTCTAAGGGCATTTGTAATATTAAAATGTAACATACTGACTCCATGTCAGTTGGTTATAAAAACTAAAACCCAAAGGGTGTCACAATTAACAGCAGGGGAGGATCCAAATGCAAAGTCAAAGGACAGTAAACCTAAGGATGTGTCTCCATTATGCTACCCATTAATCTTTATCCCCTGGACTTAATTATCCTGAACCTTAAATCTTCCCAGTTTGTTGCTTACATTTCCATTGTGGTACTGTTCATGTAAAATACATGTGCTGGTACTGAGAGGATTGCTTGATTTGGTAACTCCTACTGTGAAGGTACCTCCTTGGTACTAGGCGGAAGAGGAAAAAAAGTCCCTGCTCAATTATTTAGTATGTTTTCCACCTTTACTGCATTTAAAGATGGAAAATATGCTAAAGACATGTTTCTCCCTAACCTGGCCAGCCAGATTGATAATGTTTTTGCAGAACTGATCTGGGACTGCTCCATTTGAATTTGTTTGGGGAAAAGAGGGAATTTGGGCAGAACTCTCAGAGGTTATTGGGCGAAGCAACACCTAGTGCCCGCTTACCAAAGGTTGGTTTTAGCCAATCATGGTATTAAATTAAAACATAAGCAGCAGGCATTATGAGAAACCACAAGAAGGTAAGTTAGTCAAGGCACTTCTTGCTGTCCTTCTTTCAAAGAAGATATAGTGGATTCTGACAAAACAGATGTGATAGCAGCAGCTACGTATGCGTCCTCCTGCGCTGGCATGTTAGTGTTGGTTCGGCTGTGAGCTCAAGCGCTCTTGCTTTCTTCGCACCGATATGTCCCGCCTTAAACCCCAATACTGCAACGTGATTGGCCCGAACCGTTCCTTGGTTCGGGCACTAGCGGAACAACATCGATTCTCGTATTTGTGAGAACGCACAAATACCGCGAGAATTCATTTTGCAGGAAAGGTTAGTTCCCCCCTAAGAATGAAAATAATTAGGGGAAACTTGTATCTTTAGTAGATGCTTTATAAAGTAAGCCAGAAAAGTATTGTAAAACCTTAAAATATTATTTTTCCTGGAGGACTTAATTGGCTTGTCTGCACAGATGGCTGACAAAACCCATTACACTTAAAGTTAGCAGAAGATATGGACTATAAAGATATTTAAAGTGGAATGAGTAGTTTGGGGTCTAGGAAAAGCAATTCCTCCCTACCAAAGATGTTTTCTGGAGTAAATATCTACCCTAGTAATCTATATATATGCAACTGAAATTGTTGGGAGCTTTAAACAAATTTCTAAGCAATATGCAGAACAGCTATACATTTGGCTGAGAGAAGAAAACAACAGTCAGACATTCACATGGACAGTAAAGTTATTTACAGTAACAACGATCCTGCAAAGAACAAAGGGAACCAATATGTTTGCATTGGGCAAATTGAATAACATTTCCTAACTGGATATAGGACAAAATGTCTCGTTTATAACTTGTGCCTGTCTCCCATTTAGGCACAGAATCCTTTGGACTTTTCTCATGTACCATTAATGGGGAAGAGCGGGACCAGACGCACAGAGCGGTTTACAGGTAAGCCTTTAGTGTTCACTTTTAAGAATGCAACCAGGTAAGCTAGTAAAAACGTATATCCTATTCCCGACATAACAGCTTTTAATGCTTATGCACAAGATTTGTAAATGTATTAAATCCAAAGCGTGAAAGGGGGAAAATCTTGTATACGAAACTTAATGTGATTTATGTGGCTGACTGTGTTGTTGGTGCCCTGCAGCTGTCATCAACACATTTAGAGGGAGAGCAGATGTAATGGTAACTTGTGGAACAGGGAGCTGCAGGGTGGCTGACAATAATGAGATCAGCCAGCACCTGGGTTCACACTAAGACAAAATAAGAAAGAAAGCCAGTACAGCCTTCACTGTCTACACATGCATAAAGGCTAACCCTGCATCATAAGCTGCGTTCCTCTGTCTCTGTGTTACCCTCACGATGGAAGATAGCTGATCCAATGCAAATGCAGCATTTAACAACGTTATTTTTTCTCCTTATTGCTGATTCCTTGTCTAGGTTCATTCCCAGACATGAGGATGAACTGGAGCTGGATGTGGATGATCCTTTATATGTGGAAGAAGAAGAAGATGACTATTGGTACAGAGGCTACAACATGCGGACAGGAGAAAAAGGGATCTTTCCTGCATTCTATGCCCATGAGGTCATAAGCCAGTCCAAGGAGCTGCTGGGTGAGTGGTGACACCCATTTCATCAACCAAGGATTACAAAAAGCGTAACCCATTTTTTGTTTCACCATCTAGGCCTGAAAAGGAATCCAGGGTGGATAGAGACGTTCAATGTTCAGTTTTTGGGTTCTGTTGAGGTACCTTATCACCAAGGCAACGGCATTCTCTGTGCCGCCATGCAAAAGGTAAGGAATGGGAAAATATACATACATAAAAATAAGTATATATAAAAAAAATAAGCATACATACTGTACAGTTGACTGGAGCGATTTTACACTATTGGTAGGAAATTCACACTCATCGTGCACATAAATGTAAAGTTGGTGTTTTAATAATGCGTTTGTACTGTTCTGTTACCAGATTAATATGATGGTATAATCAACTTCAATGTATTTTAAAAACAGGTATGAGGTGCACAAGTTTGAAGTTCTGGTGGATTTTCTCTAATTCCCTCTGTATCAGCTAAACACATAAACTCAAATATATATAAATACAATTCTACTAATATTTGGATAAATTCTCTTTGTAGAGAAACAACATACTTTTTGTAGCCAGGAACACAATTCTGGTGTATTTTTTGGGGGGATATTTGACCACCATTTAAATTGGTTGGTATTCATAGTCCATAAATTGTCCAATAATTTTCCTATCTGGTTGAGGTTTTGGGCCACTCCACAAGCTTAATGTTCGCCTGCTCTATCACTGCATTGTTCTCCTGGAACACCTGACTGTGTCCAGGTTTCAACCATCTAGGTGTTTATTTCATGTTATATTGAGGAGATTGGATTTCCTTCTTGGGTGACGCAGTTGGTAGTACTGTTGGCTTGGAGCAAGAAGGTCCTGCGTTTGAACCCCAGCCTGGGGTTATTCTTCATGGAGTTTGTATGTTCTCACAGTGTAGGAGTGGGTTCTCTCCGGGTACTCCAGCTTCCTCCCACAGTCCAAAAACATGACTGTTAAGTGGTCTCTAAAGGTTGCCCCTAGGTGTGTGTGTGTGTGTGTGTGTGTGTGTGTGTTGCCCTGTGAATGACCTGCAACCTGTCCAGGGTGCACCCTGCCTCTTGCCCAATGACAACCAGAGATAGACACCATTCCCCCTGCGACCCTGAAAGGACAAGCAGGTATAGACAATGGATGGATTTCTTTCTTAATTATTCGACCCAGTATCTGTAATGCACTAGTACCACTGAAAGCGCAACAGACCCTGGGCATGAAGGTACAGTCTTGCTTTCAGTTGGTACAGTGTTTTCATGTTTAAACGTCTTGAAACCTGGATACAGATGGGTTCAGGACAACAGGACAACGATCCCAAAGAAACATCTGAACTACTTTGAAAGGCTACCTGGATGCCCTCCCCAGTGCAATGAAATCAAGTCATGCTGTGTTTATATCAGAAAATCAATTAATTTAAATGAGCTAAACCAATTCTGCTGTTAAAAATGATCAAATATGCAGCTAGAAATTTGCCAGAAGCTTGCTGATACCTACAAAAAGCCTGTGATTGGTAGATATGAGCCTCTTTTAAAAGGTTTGAACCTATGTGAATTGGATGAAATTGCTATTAAATTCAAACTTGTGCACTTGATTCTTGATTTTAAAATTCATTAAAGTTGTTGCATCATCATTCCACCTTGGAAAAAAAAAGCTAAATACTGTCAAGCTTCATCATTAAAAGCCCAAAATTAATCCAAAATGCAACAATGCAGACCATGAGTCTATGTAAACTTCTGACCGACACTCAACACTTTACGGACACCGCTCTCGAACATTAATATCTTTACACATGAACACATTTTCTGTCGTTTAGATTGCGATGTCGAGAAAACGGACGGTACATGTACGACCCCCTTCTCTGTGTGAGCTGGAGATCAGCTTACAGGGAGTTAAACTAATCATGAGTTTGGAGGACGAATATGACACCCTGGATGAGGTACAAATGTATAAATGAATGAGTCAGAAAATCCATTTTGTGCAGAGTAATTTTCCCTCCCTGATTCATCTCCAATCTAATTCTAAGTTCTGTCTGTCTCTCTTTCGTCATCGCCAGTACGACAGATGTAGTCACTTCTTCCAGATGAAGAATATCTCGTTCTGTGGATGCCATCCGAGGAACAACTGGTAAACAAGCCTGCCGGTCCTCTGCCCTCCTGTTATTACTGCCCACTGGAACATCTGACTGATTGCATCGTTTTTGCTCTGATCTCTCTGCAGCTACTTTGGCTTCATCACCAAGCATCCAGTGCTGAACAGATTTGCTTGCCATGTGTTTGTATCCCAGGAGTCCATGCGGCCTGTGGCTGAGTGTGTCGGGTACGTCCAGATTATTAGGACATCAATTAATTTAAACCCAACAGTGACCAAGGGACAGTATGATTTTTTATTTTTTCGTGTCCGTTAGCTTACAAATCAAGTTTCATTTCATAAAACGAAGGAAAGTGCCTTATTCATTACGTCTATGACCAAAGGAGGTTTGAAAAATAAGTTCTGGTTGATTGCCGCTATATTCGTATACTGATAAAATAGCATGCGCTCAGGCAGGGGTTAAAGCTGTTACGCTCCAAACACCTAACATCGGGGCTGGTTCCAACCCTGTTGTTTTAACTCTCTGTACAAACTGTAAATTCACATTTCTGTCTGTCTTTTTCTGTGTTGTAAGGTACTGGCATAAGTAAAACCACCTCCTTTTTGATCACAGACGTAGAAAATACAGTAAAAACATCGTTCCTCTCTTTTTGTTTTTTTGCCCCCACATACAAATGTCTCGGATCAGGAAACTAATTTACACTCTGACAAAAACCATCGGAATAGATTCAAAATGTATTTTTTTCAAAGATGAGGATTTAATTTATTGAGGGAAAAAAATCTATGTGACCCAACCTGGCAATTGCCAGCAACATCTGTCATCTAATGTTTGTGATAACTATTTTAGATATTGAATTTGGATTTGATCTTTGTTCTTCTTTGTCAGTCTTTCTTTACTGCATCAATATAAGGTCTTCATTTCCACTTCAAATCCCCTCTGACTGTTAATAAACGTAAAGCTCAGGTAATTATCTGGTCATTTATCCACGCCAATCCTTAAATTGGCATGCCGTAAACCATTTTTTGCTTTTCAATGTGAGATACAATTCTACATCCAGCGATGAGAGCTGGTGTGCACCATAAAGCCTGCTGGACTATTAGCGTGAGCTCTTCTGGTATCACTGTATACCTGATACACAGAGTGCTGTGTTCTGTAGTAATTGTGCACCCAGGACCTTGTTAAAGGAAATTATGTGTGTATGATATATACGTGAAAATAAGCATGAACGTCCCAATACTCCTTTCACATATGCGGCCTACATCTGAATTACTTACCTTTAGTCTCACCATTTTAACATTGAACTTGCTCTGCGGGTAATCCTGAAAGCAATTCACTGAGTCTGCATTTCCCTTGATATTTCATGCCCGGATCCTGTTACCTCCTCCCATGCACCAGCAATTATCCCTTTTTGTATTTCTTCCTCGCATATCTTAACACCGTTGAGCGTTGCTGGGTGGGATTGTCTCATAAGGATGTAATATCTGCGGTACCATCCTTAGTGCTCCATTTGCCCCAGAATACGTCCTGTTTTGGGCAAATAGTGGGGCTATTCTCTAATCTGAGGGATTTTATTTTTCTTCTACATAATACAGATCCTCAGTTAAAGATGTTTCCACAAAGTTTGTTTATGACATGAAGTCGCTGTCCTCAAACCAATCTCATATATCCATTTCTGTTTAAGGTCTCACCACAGCATCTCAAACAGCTTTAAGTCTAGACTTTGACTTGGTTGCTATAAAATTTTCAAACCATACAGAGTTGCTGATATCCTTTGAATCATTGTCTTGCTGCATAACCCAAGTGGACTTGAGCTTTAAGTCACAAACCGATTGTGGGACAGTCTTCTTTAGGATTTTCTGATAGAAAGCAAAATTCATGGTTCCGCCATTACAGCAAGTGGTCCAGGTCAAGACCAAGACCAAGAAGCCCCAGACCATCACACCAGCATTGTTTGTTGAAATGCTGTGTTAGTTATAAACAACATTTAACTCACACCTTCTAAAGCTTTTCTCTTGTCAGTCTGCAGAATATTTCCCCAAAAGTCTTCAGTCACCTAGATTTTTTGGGCAACTGTGAGATGGGCCTTTTTTTCTGGTCAGATGGGAGCAAAATATTTTAAATATATCTTTGGACAAAGAAAATACACTTTACATTTATCTTAGCACACTGTTGCCACACTGAAACCTTGTGTTACAGACCAATTGTGGAAAACATTCTGGTAGAGACTGCATAAAATACTAATAAAATACATTACAGTTCCTGGTTGAAACTTGATTGAAAGAGGAAAAGCTTCAGTTGGTAAGAATTCTTTTGCAAGGCAGAAGCAGCACTGTATATTTACTGAAATAACTAATGAATACAAAATGATGATGTTTGTACTGTACCTGTGCCATTTATTGCTAGGCTTTTATTGGACTTGTCTAGATTCCTTAACAAAATATTGTAGTAATTTTTTTTCAATTACATTTAGCCGACTCCTCCAGGTGCTAACTTCAAGAGAAATATTTATCCTGTACATTACGTAAAAAATTAAACTACACGCTATTTAAAATTCAAATGGTCATTTTCAGGTCTTGGTTACTGATGCACTAAAATGAGCATTCAGTGCTATTACTAAAAATAATAAGATCCCAGGACTAATAAGTGAAAATGTTCCACTTTTTTCTTAGTCCATTATGGTAATACATGAAACTGCAAACACCCACTGTAAGTGTTCTATGATGGTTTTGCAGTTTTAATACAATCTCAAAGATGAATTTTACTATTTGAAGTGAGCATTTTTTTCCCACCCTAGTTTTAAGTGTGTGGGGGAGACAAGTTAAATTAATTATATCATTTGTCACGTCTCGTTTAGCCATTGTAGGTTTGAATAATTGTAAGTACAGATGCATCACCGTCTGCGCAGATATTAAGAGCCGACAGCAAGGCTTAGTTTTATCTATTAGCAACTCGTTCCGCTTTCTGTTGACACAATCACAAGACCTGCGCCTGAGTAGGACTTGTGTTTATTATTTTAAAATCTTTATTTTGTCATTACTATTTTAGTGCCTGGTTATTCATTTAGAAAGATCAAGATGGTAAAACGAATTGTCGTGTGTAATACTGGCTCCCATGTCTGTATTTTTCTGCAGTCGAGCCTTTCAAGAGTACTACCAAGAACACCTGGAGTACGCCTGCCCGACTGAAGACATCTACCTGGAGTAGGAGTTCACGCGACGACGCTTTTCCTCGACAGCCTCTGTACATTGGTTACATTTTCCACCAGAGGACACTCTCAGTCTTTCTTTACTTTTATTTACTCTCCTCCAGGACCATTGTAAAATATTTTTCTGCATCCTTCTCAAACCGGGATCCTCATTTCTACAGTAAGCTAGTTGTACCTTTTCCTGTTGATTTCATTGACCTCGATGCATCGAATTGCCTGTTTCTTTTACCTTTTTTTTCTATGATATAAAACTAAAAAGCTGAGCACCTGTTATTTAAAAACGTCCCGTTTTGAACTGAAAACCTTATACCTACTACGGCTGTATCACTTCTCAATGCATGGTTGCTGCACACTGACACACCAACAAATACACATATCCAAGGGAATGACAAGCAGCTCAACAAACGTAAGGGAATGGTGTAGAATCAAACGGTTTGTAAATATCTTTTTTTTGTTTGTTTGTTTAAAACACCTAATTTGCTTTGTACTGAAGAAGACGGAGTTAACTAGAGAAGGCTAGCGGCCCTTTTATTCAACCTACCCCTTGCGTCTCGTACAAGATCAAGTGTGTGTTGTAAATACGTGTATAGAAAGTAGACATACATTGCCTCATCGAGTCTGATTGAGAAAACAGCCGGGACTGATTTTGCTATAGATTTTGATGTGGGTAGATAAAAAAAAACAAAAAACAACAACAACAAAACAATGGCTCGCTCCGACAGGAGTTACACCGGACGTAAAAGTGGAAGAAGTTTGGAGAAGTTGACTTGGAATGACCTTTTACTGCTATTAGCTCTGCAGATATTTTATTCACTTTGGATTAGAACCTGTAACTGTTTGAAAAATCTGAATCCTGATTTAACAGCATTGACCCCCCCGTCCCGACCTGACAGTTGTATAGCTTGTTGACTTTTACCACGAGTAGCTTTCATGGCAAATATACAGAGGGCCCAAAAGCGCCACAGTTCAATAAATAGCAATAAGGTGTGTAATATATATATATATATATATATATATATATATATATATATATATATATATATATATATATATATATATATATATATGCCATAACTAAAAAAAATGGTAATATATGCATTAGATAAACAAAACAATCTCGCATTATCAAAATATTTGTCATTTATTCAATACCCAATTAAAAGCTTGTTTTCTTTATATGTCAAAAGGATATATAATAAGTGCTTATTTTATTTCATAACTTCATAGTCATGTCTTGCAGAACCTGATGAATTTATTTTATGTTCCCATCAAAGTCAGTACGGGAACAAACACTGCTACAGTCAAGATGATTGGTCTGCAGTTGAGTTGTTGTGACTGTTCAGATGTGACAGTTTTCATTATGATTTAATATTTTCTATATTCCAATTAGTTTTATTAGTATTCAGGTAAGCACATTTATTGTTACTGCTTTTATTAATAATACTATATAGTTTTTTATTCATGATGAATAATAGCACATCAAATATAAATCAATACTGATTTTGACAAATAATCCATTTTTGTTTAAATTGATGTTTTCAGTTTTGAATTCTTTAATACCAATAAGTGACCAATTAATATATTAAACCTTTATTGATCTTGATTTAATGCATTTATTAACATTTTATTGAAATGATCATATTTTAAGTATTTATTTATTAGATTGTGGCCCTTTTGAGCTTAGATAGCAAAACATGCAAAACCTGCCTTGCTGGAGATGATGTGATTCTCAGGTCGAAGGTAGCTGAGGCCCCCCTGACAAGCCATATTCTCACAGTTATGATTGAGTTATTGTGGTCTGAGGCGATGCAATGGCTCACACGTCATTTTATTTTGACATTTCTGAAAAGGAGACAGGTTCGAACAGTGGCTGCATGCCACCTGTGTCAAAGTAAACGGCTAATGCGGTGTCCAGGTATCACAGTGAAATCTCACCTTTTAATAAAGCTTCAAAGAGAGTTTTTTTAGGGGTGTAAACTACAGAATGGCCGCCAGTTCCCCATATTTACTTAATGCTTCTACGCTTGTTAAAGATTCAAATATTGCACTCAGTAAGCTCCATTGTTGTTGATACCGCGGTACATTTTATTTTTAGATAGAAGACGAAGGAGGTACACCTAAAAAAGAAACAGGGACCGCAGTCATCTGTTATTTGAAACTCAGGCTTCCAGCTCCAAACATCGTTCTGGTTATCCCAGCCAGATACTTTGCATCTTTCTCTGCTACTTTCAGTCACTGTCAAGATCTGGATCTGCAGGATTTCAGTGGTAAAAGTTGACATGGCAGGAGTGAGGCTTTTATCTACATATATATATCTGTCAGTTAGGTCATGTATATACAATAGAAAATCTAAGTGCTGTGTCCTTTATGTTGAGTATGTTGACAAAATGAATATGTAAAATGATTTTAAAAAATTTCAATATAAAAAAAAAAGATCACAATCAGACAAAAATCCCTTAAAGCAAAGAAAACACTTAAATCTATGTGATCTGCAATAATTTAATTTTAACGTCGTATGTTTTTACCACTCAAGTGAGGTTGTCCTGCTGGCTCCGTAATTTTTACACAGACAGGCTTCAGCAGCACATTTAGGGCACATTTGAGAGCTGTGGCGACGCCGGTGTGCGAGAGCCACACTCTGCACCAAGTTAACAACTAATGCTGTTATAGAGTTCAACTGACTCAGATGCCACTTGAAAGCTATCTAATTACATCTTGCCTGGTGCGATCATCGTCTCTCAGCAACAACAGCGTAATCCATCTCCGACCTATGTATCTACTTGCTTCTGACTATGTTTTTCTATCTTGTTCAAGCCGAGTTAAAGAAACCCAGTGTTTCCAAAGCAGCTCCACAAAAACAGCCTTCGAGGATGGTCTAGTCCCATATAGCCACTGAGAAATACAGTTAAACCAAACTTTTGACTTTATTACTTCAACAAGATTCATCACTGTATACCTAGAGCAAAACAGTATGTGAATAAGCCAACATATCCTATCTTGTACCTTAAAAAAAACCAAGGACTTTATTCAAGGAAAAACTAAGAAAAATTGCAAAATAAATAATAAAAAAATCACTCTGCCTTGTCATGGGTTTAGTCTTATGAATAAAATATATGCTTGATGTCTGAAGCTTTGTTTGTTGTCTTTATTGGGCTTGAACATTATTTCATATAAACTATCTTTTGCAGGAATATTTAGGTGGAAGTTTGTGTACAAATCTTCTGACATCTGTATTCAAGTTAGAGAACATACAGTACTGAAAGAAGTCAATACTAACTAAAAGAAAGTCTCCTCATTGAGGAAAATGTAATCTCCCTTTTCAGTAACAAGAGAAGATAGTTTCTCCAAAAGCTAAAAGTTACAGATAAGTGCAAAATTCAACATTCACAGGACCTTAATGTACTTTGATCTTTAGAGTCAAGGATACGTTTTGTGCCGCAGGCCTTCCACCTTGTTTTAACAACCCACCCCACCCCCATCAACAGTGGCAACAGGTGGGTTTGGGGCTACATCCAGGAGTGCAGCAAGGCTCAAGATTCGGGTCCTCTCCCTTTGATATCTGATTCTCTCCAAAAACCATATTAGCCTCAAACTGCGCCTTTACTTTCTCTATCTGCGCCAGCACGGCTTGGATGTCGGGTCTGCCCTCCGGCGGGAGAGGGTAGCGCTCCGAGGGGTCGGCCTCCAGGTCAAAAATGAGAGGTGGATCGTGGGCCTTGAGGACTGCAAACCCGGGACAGTCGTGATCGGGGGTGGTAGCACTGTGGGTGGCGCCTGGTGGAAAAGAGGCAGGTTACACGTTCAATCCACCTGGGACTGCAAGGCTGTCAGTAATTCAATTCAATTTCAATTCAATTCAATTTTATTTATATAGCGCCAATTCATGAAACATGTCATCTCAAGGCACTTTACAAAGTTAAGTTCAATCATATTATACAGTAGACACTTTTTCCTCATCAAACGGCGATATAGTGTAGAAAAAGCAGATTTGGAAATAAAGGGATCTGATCTTCTGTTTATACGTTTTCTCAGGGTACAATTAAGAATTTCCGTTAACTTTAATGAGACTTCGTGATACACCAGCACAATGGTATAAAATGAAAGGGAAAGGATTAATGCATTTTAATTTTTTCACAAACATTTTTAAAAACTGTGCATTTGTATGAAGTAATATTTTGAATTACTAGATTTTAGAGTGTGTAAAGCACATTGGCCAAATGAGGTGTATTCTAAATGTGCTCTATAAAAACAGTTGAGTTGAGTTTCACCGCAAATGCCTAAAAAGGGTTGGTGATGCTTTATATTCACTATACTCTGTTTTATGTGCTTACCTCGTGTGTAAAAGTGAGCTTTGTACTTTCCCAATCTCAGAGCAAACAGTCCACGCTCTTCATTAGGATCTGTGGGGTAGAACATCATTGCCTCCCTTTTACTCTGTAAAACAAAGAATCAGAACAAAAGCACGCATTATGGTTAAAAGCCAGCCTGCTTTTTAAAATCTGTCATCCAGGGACCAAGCTGCTACCTTTCCTTTGTGAAAGAGGAGATCTGTCATATCAAACCCGTCCAGTATCACCGGAGGTAGTTCGGCACCGGCTAGCCGTGCGATGGTTGGGAGGATATCCAGAGTGCTGGCCATCTCGTGGGTCACCCCTTAAAAGAAACAATACAGGATTAAAAAAAAAAAAAAGTGTAAACATCACTGAATCTTATTTTTTAAATTATTATTATTATTTTAAGAGGTACGATCACTAATACTTTTCGAATCCTTACCTGGTGTGATGACCCCTGGCCAGAATGCAATGGCCGGCTCCCTCATGCCTCCCTCATATGTTGTTCCTTTGCCACATTTCAGGGGGCCTGAGTTTCCTCCACGAGACATACGCATCAGTTCAGGCCTACAGAAATACATAACGCTCTGTTAAATAACACAAATCTTTGCTGTTTGTTTTTAGATTCTTAGTCTGCATTACATCGTTACTTCTGCTTAGCACAAGGCTGACATAGGGTTACAAGCTCTGCAGAACGAGTCTCATCAATTAGTGCTTCCGCAAGTGACTCGGTGACATTAACATCACATGTTTTGAGGGAATCACTTCCCCCTTTGCTCTAAAAATATTAAGTGTGTTTTTTGAAGCACAGCTCTACACTTCATTAAATAAAAAAAATATTTTCTGATATGCTTCTAGAACTTGTTGGTAATCTGTGGATTAATTTGTACTCAAACAGAGCAAATACCACCTCTAATGTTATCACTTCACCTCCCTAGTGGATCCGTTTGTCTTTGTGGGAGTTAAATTTTCCCCAAACCCTTTTTTTAAATCAAAGATGAACATCGCCGCTTGAAACAACTACAATAATAAAAGGTGAGTCTGTATTTTTCAGGATTTACTTCTATGGTAAACAGTAAGAGAAAAAAGAACCACTATGTCTGTATTTCTGTTGAGCTAGCCACTACAAAGTCAGTTATATTTCTCTGAAATCTCTCTTATTTTTACTTATTTTTATGTCCACAACCAACTAACCCATTGTCAGCAGTGAAGAATACAAATGTGTTGTTGATCACGCCCATCTTTTCCAAGGTTGTCATCAGGTTTCCTATTGTGCTGTCAAACTCATAGAGGGAATCGCCAAATGGACCTCTTAAAGAGCGACCTGCTGCTCCGGTACCAGCATACTGTGGGTAGTGGGTGTGCTGCAAGTAGGGAAGGAAGGTAGGAAAATTATAGCGTTATGTAGGACGATAGTTCCACATGTAGCGGATAAAACTTGCATGCTACTTTATATTGTTTTTAAACAAAACTCATAGAAATGTACTATGGACGTTAAAAAACCCATCTTGTTCTTTTAAAATGGTAAAACTTCCTTGTTAAGTGTCTGAGAATAAATCATATTTAGTTTGATGAAATCTTCAAAATGGAAAAAAATACCTTGAAGGCAAAAAACTCAGTCAACATAAAAAAAATAATCAAATAAGAAGGGGCAAATTTTTAAGCTAATAAGATTTTATAGAATCAACATGCAAATGGCAGAAGCACCAATGAGTTGGAAAAACTACAATATTTGATTTGTAAGTGAATCTTTTCAACTTTTGGGAACTCAGATAATTTTTTTTTTTTACATTTCAAAGACTTCTCAGAACAGTGAACCAACAACGTTTCCCCAGTTTTAATAGAGATGGGTCGAGGACAGGCCATCCCAACACATGAGAGTCAATTCTTAAAAGTCTGCATTTTTACCATGATGTAATTAAACTTTTGGCTTCAGACTGTGCTTAACTGAAAGTTTAGCCTACGTTCACACAATTAAGTTATTACATGTCAGGAGCTCAGGAGCAATTTCTGCCTGGAATTACATACCTGATATAAATCAAATCTCCACAGCTTTAAAGTGTAAATGCAAACTTTTGGTATTTGTGTGAAGGTAAGGCATTACAGAATATTTGTGTAGTGGAACCACTGTCACAAATGTCAGTTGTCGGAATTATACTGTAGGTGATTAAACAAAGAAAAAAAAACTAATTTATGAGCCTCACCAAAATTTATTTTCAAGATAAACATCGCAAAACATCATGAAAACCATTTTGAAAATATAGGAGGAGCCTCAGACTTTATAGAGCCACACCCTGACTCTAACTGCAGCAAATCTGGACTGAATCAGCTGAAGCATATTTGTCCCACAAAGGTTTAAGTGGTCAGTGTTGCAGGCGGAACTGTGGGTTGGTCACAATTTAGCCAAATGTGCCAGAACATTTCCAAATGTGTTTTCCCCTCATAAAAGGGAATCTGGTCAAATAAAAGTGCTGCTTTCCATTGTAGGACACATTCTGCATATGAAAAAGCCTTTGGTCATAAGATTTATCCTGCGTATAATCAAAATGTACCATTGTGTACATCATAATATCATTACAGTTAATAGAAAATGAGATGAATTGTGTCCTTTTGCTTTATAACTTCTTCCAAGGCTTGTAGGGCTGTTGGTTTCCTCTTATGCACCACCTTCTGTGCCTTAACCCTCTTTTGGAGGGAATCGGCAACTGCTGTCAAGACAGAAGTCCTCCCCGTGACTATGTAAGCCATTAATACATTTCTGTATTAAAAAATATTTTATTGGTCTTTTTTGAACTTTCAAATTTTCTAAGCTGAATGTTGGGTTTTCATTAGTTGTCAGCCATAATCATCAAATTGGAGAGAAATAAAGGCTTTCAATACACCACAACAATTCTTCAAACATAGGAATTTAACTTTTTGAACTGAGTGGCTAATGTAAATTAACTGTTCAATCATATTATAATTTATCGCAATGCCCCTGCTTAATTCCTTTCTTTTCGCAGCAAACTTCTACTTGTAGTGGAAGTGCCACTTTTCCACTTCCTAGTAGTACTACTAGTAACATGGAAGTTCCACTTTAATACTTCCAGTAATTTAATCAATTAATAGTTACAATTACACCTTCAATGTCTACAACCAAACTGAAGGGTAAAAAAAAAAGGTGTTCTATCTGAGGTTAATTTATCACTTACATGGGATGGATAGTAGAGAAAGAAAGGCTGTTTTTCCTTGACAGACGTGACTATAAAATTGGTTGCAAAGTCACTGTACGCCCTTTCCAGATCAAGGAAGTTGGCCGGTTGCTGCTTGATGTTGTCATTATGGACCAGCGGGACGGTTACTGCTCCAACATCACACAGCCCAAAACACTTCACATCTGGAGGGAAGCAGGTCAAGTTGTGGCATGGGCCCTGAGGAGGAAACACAGAAAAGCAGATGTTACAAATGAGTTTCAAGGTTGTTGTTGTTGTTTTGTTTAGGTTTTGAAACACTTACCTGGTCATGAGAATATGGGATTCCTAAATACTGGTCAAACCCCTGTTTGGTCGGGAGAAACCTCCCATTGGCCCCATATCCCAAATGCCACTTCCCCACAGCAGCTGTGGCATAGCCCAAAGGTTTCAGCACCTCAGCGATGGTGGTCTCATTCAGTGGGAGACCCCCAATGGAGCCTGGGTAAAACACACCTGGGAAGATACCTGAGCGGGTCTGGTAGCGACCTGTCAGCAACGATGCCCTGAGAAGCAAGCGATACAAATAAGGTGGCTAGTTAATGCAAATGATGAGCTCTTCTAATGATGCCGGGGGCGATGAGATGCAGTTGCAGAGCAGGTGCCCCGAACACTTGTAATATAATTCAATTAGCTTATAAAATAAACAGCTCGTTGTTAAGCAATGGGGTACCTGGAGGGACTGCAGACCGGACTGGTGCTGTAAAAATCTGTAAATCTCAGTCCTCCTGCAGCGAGGCGGTCCAGGTTGGGAGTCAGCGAACTGGGGTGTCCATAACAGCCCAAGTCCCCGAATCCCAGATCATCTGCGAAGAGGAGGACGAAATTCGGCGGTGAAGAAGAGCAGACGCAAAACAGACATAAAACAAAGCAGTTGAAGAGCGAGTAGGTCATTCTGAGCGGTCTTGCGATCCAGGGAGGAAAAGGAACCGTCAGTTTCACAACAAATAAACAGAAAACCGATGCGGCGTTTGCGGTACCTCGGAATTCAGATGAGAGAATGCGGAATGGTGTAATGGTCTCGACAGAGAAAAGCTAACATTATACATTTCTTTAATTTACTTACTATATACTTTCACATGTAATATGTTTTGTTTAATTAATTGTACCCAGGTAATACAAATCCCAAAGTTACTTTTTCAAAAGTTTTCTTGATGAAGAACGTTTAAAAAACAAACCTGGCTTTTAGATTTTAAACTAATTTCAGAAACTAGCGTCTGATAAAAATCTTAGGATTTGAAATATCTTTCAAAGAAGAAAAAAGAGATTTTATGGTAACTAGTCTTGTTTTATTTTCTTCCTCTAGCCCAGAACATCCTGATTCATTGAATGCGTCAAACGAGTCACGCGGTTGTTCACGGAAACATCGAACGCGTTGACGTCACAAGTTGAAGGGAAATGTAGTTTTTTTTTCCGCTTCGCGTGGACTGTAGAAGGTAGCTATACTGATCTGTCTGGTCCTGTGTGGTCAGCGCTTTGATTTTAACCCCTCATACTAACGACTATGCTTAAGACAACTGTGTACCTTAATCAAGAACGTCCTAGAATGTTTACATTTAACTCCTGTGTAATTTCTCCTGTTATACCTGAGCAAGAAACAAAGCAAAGTGAAGCACTGAACGTTTTACCAAGTCATTTGTTTTTATTGTAATATAGTTAACAATAATAAGGCTGGATGACATTTACATAATTATTTTTTATATACCTTTATACATACTTCCTGTAATCTTACACAATAATTTTATTCACAATACTATTATTATTATTATTATTAAATTATATAATGTAGAATTTTTTTACATCTCTAATATATTTTCATATATACTTATCTATTTACTTCAACTGTATCTTTGTCCATGAGTAGCAGCTTATAACTATATATATATATATATATATATATATATATATATATATATATATATATATATATATATATATATATATATATATATATATATATATACTCATCTATATTTGGTCTGTCCCTTGAAGGAAGTATTTTGAGCCTGTGGCAGCATCGGTTTCTAGCAGATTCAAGCTGACATATGGTCAATTGCACAAACAAAAGAGAAACAAATCGTTGGCAGTGTGCTGTAGAATCCCCCAGTATGAGCAGGATTGGATGTCACAAATGATTTTGCTATGTGTGAAAAAAATAACAATGTCAGTTTATATTATATGGTTTCAGAAGCCAACATCAGTGGGGAGAGGAGGGAGCGAAGATTGAAAATGGGCACCCTCTGCATTTGAATAGGTTAGAGGGTAGCATTATGGTAGAATAAAAGAGGGGTAAGGTTTGTTTTCATACTGCACCTGTTTGCCAAAAATACTTTGTGGGGACCCTTGCCTGATCACTCTTTCATGTCATTTTAAAATGTCTCCTTTATTGAGGAAAATTTAATACTGATACCAGAACACTGATTTTGTGGTTTTAATGCTGGTTGTAACTTTGGTTAGGCGGTCAGCAGCTGTGGCTATGGTTAAAAAACAACAACTCCATAAATGAATATGTCATTGCAATATCCTTCAAAGTCATGCAAATAAAACTGTGTGTGCCTTCGTCTACCTTTCATTTGGCTTGCATGCTGTCCAGTGCCACTGTTTAGCCTCGGGGAAACTGAAGCTTTTGATTTATCATTCACTTTCACATCTCGCCACAGTGATGACCTAGATTCAGCAGCCGCTGTGCATTTGTGTATTCATGTATGTGTGTAAGTTGGGGAGAGTGGGACTGAGGAAGAGCAGCATGGAGAAATAATGTATCTAAATAGACAGAAAGGGCGTAGCTTTAACATTGCATTTATTTTCAACTACTCTACTTCAAATTAAATGCTTTGCTGTTTCAAAAAGATCATTTTCATCAGCTTTAGTTTGATTGGTGCATCTTTGTAATTCTCCAGCACTGTACATTTGTGTATATTGTTTGTAATCTGTTAAACTATTGCTAAAGACATGCAGTTCTGTACACTGTGCATGCTCAGAGGTTGAAAAAAGGAATTAGCTGTGGCACGCAGGAACAACAAAGGAAGCATCACAGTCTCTGGGAACTTTTGAAGAACTATCTCACAGCTGGAGCTCCCCTCTTCTAATCTTCTCAAAGACATACCCCAAGAAACATCTCTGCAGGGAATGATGTTCCCTGCAGCAGAGGCTCCTGTCTTTCTGAACAGATTTGTTGTTTAAAACAAGGACTGCTTTTAAAGACTTCATGCCCATTAAGAACACCTACATGGTGTGTTAATCTTTAGTTCATTAGCCTTTGCTGGAAAACATAGAGTCACCAATCAATAGGAGCAAAAGACGAATATTCACTGTTGAGGTTTTGCATCCACTAATGACCTGTGAGGTTCAGGTGTTGACGTGTCATGATGAAGGATGAGGAGAGGCGCTATGGATAAATAACAGTCCCAAAGATCTGTCTGCAATGTGATTTAGTATGGGGATGACTGCTTTGACCTTTTTATGCACAGTAGATGAAAGCTGTTGTCGGGGATGAGCACAGAGCAGAACAAGTAGTCTGTAGCAGCTAAGGCTTTGAAAGGGCCTCTCGTCCTTGGGTTTGAGTGCAGGTGGGTGGAAATCCGTGCGCTTCAATGAGCCAACATGCTTGTTGTTTATGAACATATCCACAGAATTTATTTTTTGCAAGCATTTATAATTAGATTTTATGAATTTTTGTTTAAAATTGCCCCATAGAATCAAAATAAAGTTTACATGTGTTTTTATGCACATGCAAACAAAATGTACCTTAATAAACTTGATTATAGTTACAAATTATTTTATTTTAGGATCTATATTGAGATGAAACCCAAATATTATGTGGATTATTTACAAAAAGAGTGATATATTTCAACGTTTTATTTCCATGGATTTTGATGAGTTTGGCTTGCAGCTAATCAAAATGAAAAAACTTGGTTGTAAGTAAATTAGAGACCAAAGACCAAAAAAAAAAAATACTGTATACATATCATGTTATAGTCTTAACAAGAATGAGGAAGTCTGCTGACTTGACAGCTGTCCAGCTGACCATCATTGGCACACTCCACAAAAATGTACACCACCAAAAGGTAATTGCAAAAAAACTGGTTGTTCACACACAGCGTTATCAAAACTGAGTGAAAGGAAGAGATGTCCCAAAAAAAAGTGCACAAGGAAAATGGATAATCGCAGCCTTAAACGATTCTAAAGAAAAGGGGGACTCACAAGGCATGGGCTACACCTGGAGTCCGTTCTTCAATAGCAGGCACCACCCACATACGGTGTATTGGTATGGCCATATTTTGGACATAGTTTACAATTACTGCATCATTCAAACATAGAAAAAATACGTAATTGTTGCTCAATGGTCCAAAGTCCTCTTTTCAGATGCAGATAAATTTAGCATTGCGTTTTGAAATTTAGATCCTAGAATTTAAAGGAACAGGAACAGAATCTAATCTGCTTGGGATGAGACCCAGACAGAAGGTTTCACAGTCAGTGATGATTTGAGGCACTAACACCTACTTTAATTACTGTAGTGTCTTTGTGCTTATGAGGAAAGGAGGACAAGGTAAACGAGCTGAAGGCCACTGATAAAGCAACCTGTGATTACTTAATGCTCAGCAGATCCACAGGCTGATCTCCTCAAAGTCATGCAGCATTGATGTAGCAACTCATGCGAAAGAAACACTATTTAAGTATTGAGTGCATTTACAGCACAGTACGTGGTTGTACTTTCGAGCCAACATTTCTGTATTTTTTTACTGGTCTTATATAAATCTTTTTGACTTTTTATGTGCTGTAAAACACAAACTTCACAACTACAGAAATAAATGCTTGAAATACATACATCTGTGTATAATCAATGTATGAATTTCAATTTTTGAACCAAATGAGTGAACTAAAGTACCTTTTTTGAAAAAATAAAGTTGATTTAGTTGCACCTGTATAGAAGTGTGGTGAATATTTGCTTCATGTACTCATGTGTTAAAGGTTATTTACAGGTGACTGCTGAAGGGGGACCTACACACATCATTTTTGTGCTTCAGACAAATGTAGCTGTGGGTGCAAAACAGAACTTTATCATCTCTACAGTTGATAGAAAAAAATCACCAACAACGGGAGATGGAAAAGAAAATGAGTCGAGAGCCTCAAACCTGCAGGAAGTCTCAATTCCCACCTCTTTTCTCCTCACCTCTTTCTCGTCCGCCTCAGATGTGTTCACAGTTTCCCACAAATCTGGTTTCACAAAAGAAATACAGAGGAATGATCTGGAATCTGAGGCAGAAGTAAACAAGCAACAGAAAGTCATTGTGAAAAGCAGTTCTCTGTTATGTTTTTCTTTCACTCTGTCTCTCTTTCTTTGTCATTTCACAACGTATCGACTGTGTGAAACTGTGAGCTAAACTGTGAAGGGTGCTGCAGACGTGTTGGTGGAGTCACGAGACATGGTGCAGGGAAGCCTGTTTAACACAAGTGGGCGCCATTAGATCACAGTTTCTCTGGTTTCCTTTAATCCACTGATCCTGAAAGAGTCTCTAACAGGGAAAAGGATGCATTTGAACAATTGCTGGCGCTCATGACACAATCTTTTGTAAATTCCTCCTCCCTGACAATACTATTGGACTTACTGAACAGTAAATAGACCTTTGCAAGGCAATTTGCATCTGTAGTATCTGTTTAATTGCGGTGCACCCGTTAGAAAATTAGGTTTTTCTTGTGTCTCAATATCTCAGAGCGAGACAGATAGATGAATGAGCATGACTTCCATTACTGTGCCTTTATGTGAATGCATTTTGGCATACAGTGTTAACGCTTTTTTTGTGACTGTGATAAATATGAGCACCTTGCACAAAACGCTTTTAGATTTGTATGTTTGAACCGATAATTTTTAATTGCAACAACATTTAGAACACATATTGTCAGAATATAGTCAGAAAATCATAAAACTAAATGGAGTTTTTGCCATGATAACATTTGATAAAAATATAACAGGAAGGCAGGTTTGTTTGGCCAATTTAGTGACAGTCTTCTGCTTGAATAGAGATCAACATACTGTCAGTGATAAACAAAAAAGTCATTGCTATTTTGCCTCATGAGTGGAGAGAGCAGCAACAGAAAACATCCTGGCAAATAAACAAAGGTTCATTGGCACAATAAAAGCTGGATCAGAGTGCAGAATTATGCAATGAAATCTGACAAGCCTCCATGGAGCCACATGAGCTGAAGGACTCATAAATGTTTGAGGGCCTGCTGGGGCAGTATGCACTTTTGTCGGCGTTCTCACATGGCAAAGTTCTCATTATACCAACTGCAAGGCATTTCATTCATACACCTTGTGAAAAAAAAAGATCCTGTGAAGGTGTCACAGTCAAACTGAACGTAAACATTTTTGGTTTTCCTCCTCAGTCACACTAATTCTCACGTGCCGTCAGTCAGTTACTGTATATCTGGGAGGTTAAGCTACAGTACAGTAAAGCACAGTACATTTACAGTCATTTACACATCATGAGCATGAATGTCATGGTAAATCTGAATTTGTAATGTTGCATTTGAACTGTTCTTTTTGTAGGGTGGAATGATGATAAAACTATTATAAAAATAAGAATTGGTTGCAAAATTTTGAATTTGTTGTGGATATTTTCTAATTCACACACTCTCAATTATAAGGGTCCCCAGCTGGTCCCCTGGCACACGCCTGGCTTTTAAACATGGTCTTAACATTTTCAAAAGAGTTAGAATTTGGTTTTAGGAAGTGTATTCTGGAAACTTAATGTAAGTATACATTATTGATTTCAAAGCAAGTTTTCATGTGTGCTTGGGTACATTGTCGTAAAAGAAAACCTAATTTTGGGTTCACATTTTAACAATCGGACGGAAACCGTCAACCTCAGATTAAAGGCAAATAATACACGAAAAACCAAACAACCACCAAAGCTCAAGCCTGTCATGGCGTAGAAACTGCTAGAATACCATCACCACTGACAACAGTGAAACAATCATTAGATCACCGGTAGCTGTGGTAGATAAGATTTGGCTGTGATTACCTATTAATAAGAGCCAAAGGCAATTATAAGCAAAGTTAGTCATTTTTATCAGGCAGCACCTGATTATTAGGAAATAAAAGCCATACAGCTCTCAGTCTCTGTCGGTTGTTGCTTTATGAATTCCTGCCTGGTGAGGTGTGGTATTGCAAACATATACAGAAAAAACACAAACACCTTCTCTCCAAAACACAAAATTATGTTAAAAATACTTCCAGCGAATATATTCCAGTCAACAAACTCTTTAACTAGGCTAGTAACATTCAACTAAACTACTAAGTATAAATGAAAAGAATAAGGAAAACTAATATTTTTTTTTTTTTTAAAAAGGAGCAAATAAGAATAAAACTAAAATGCCCATAATGAATAAAACAATGCAGTGATCCCACGTTTTAAACCTTGTTGAAGAACCAATGTTTGTTATGAGTAATTGGGATTAAGGTCAAATTAGCTTTAAAACTAATTAACAACAACAACAACTAGTAGATGTTCAAACAACCAGTCCACAATGCAACGCAGAAGAGAACGTAAAACAAAATGTTGGTAAAATAACGTTTCAAAAATAATTTGCTGGAATAGAAATCTAACAGAAATAAAAATCTAAATAGAAAGGTATCACAGTGACTGATTGACTAGAGTGTTGGACTACCAAAATGGTGGCTTAAAATGGATATGGACAAACATTGTGGCGTACGGTCAGAAGGCATGATGATGTCACATCGGGAATTAGCTCAGCTAACGACAAAGAAAATAGCAGCTGTGGCACTCTTTAGCGACCCCTCACAGTCCGACTGAAAGACAATTTAATATTTGCATGCCTGAAAAGTCAATATATCTGTTTGTGTGTGACAAAGTGACCTATCTAAACCTGGTAGGGTGATCAGACCTTAGGCCGGACAGTCTGGATTTGATGCTGCACCGGACGGTGCAGCATCCAGCCGGACGTGTATTTGTCCTCCTTTTTGAGGCACTAGAGTGGAAGAGCGGATTTTTTCATCTTTGCTGGGCTGCAGCACAATTGTCCAATCATAGACTATGAAAAATGCATCCAGCGCAGTAACATATCTGGTCTAACAAATGATTGGCTAAGAGCGGTGCCGGTGTCAGATGAATATCTTCTTGTCATTGATTAAAAAAAGTAAACAAGGATCCACGTGCTGCTACGTCATACGACAATGACAGAAAGTTAGCATCATGCCAAAACACAAAACCTTGTTTAATTATGAATGGACAAAAGAGCATGAATTTAACGAAAAGTAGTCAAGACTCATTCCATGGCTTCTGCACACTGTCGACGCAATGTCGACGTAAGCATTCAGGGGAAAGCTGCAATTGAGTTGTGTAGTAAACATAATAGAATTCATTGTGGTTACCGTCTTGGCATTAGCACAGCTTTAGCATTAGCAGCAAGGGTAATGGAGACTCAATTTATAGAATAGGATACTTTATTGTCCCAATAGGGAAATTCTGCTTAGTGAATGAATGCATGACACTGGCACAATTACAACCTATAAGACAACAAACAAACAAACATAATCAAGTAAGACACACAATCTCAATTAAAACACCCCAAACCACAGAACATGTAAAGACATAATCAACAGCAACAACATCCACCTCAGCACATGGCTTCCGTGCAAACTATTCAATGATGCACCAGACTTATCCTATTCCTGAACATACCATAAATACATACTTGATGGAAACATTTTCTCAACAAAGAAACATACAATTTTAACCACTCCAGACCCACTAACCATAAAAGACAAATAAAAAACAGTTGTTTCAATATATAATAATTGCTTTCAGTACATAGGACTGTTTTGTTATATTTTCTGAAAGGGCTGGGTAGCAGTACCTTCTACCTGAGGGAAACAGTTTGAAATAAGTAATGTGAGGATGCTTTCGATCAGCAAGAATGCGTTTTACCCTGTTAAGGAGTCTCTATTTATAGATGTGTTTCAAGTGATCCAAACTAATGCCCAGCAGCTTACAGGCAGTGACCAATATTTTCCTCCTGTTCTTTTGTGCTGTCATTATGCCACCAAATCAGGATGTAATACAACTAGTTCAAAGGCTAGCCACAAAAATGTAATTTAAAATATTTATATGGACTATGTTGGACATATTTTATGCAGGGCAGTGAGAGGAGAGGAGGGAAAGGGGAAACACAGATAAAACAGAACAAATTCATGTTACCTGACCATCAATGCTGAAATCACTCACTGAGATAATGTTTGTATCATTGAAGGCCTTGGCCCGACACAGTTTAAACATCAAAACAAAGCAAAACACAATCAAATAAACAATAATTAAATAATTTTATCCAAAACTTATTTTCTGTGCCAAGACTCAACCTTTTACTGTAAATCGTTAAATGAACAGGAGAGCATGTTGGGTTCAGCAGGTCCGATGAAAAGAGTGTGATGGCTGTAGTAGGCAGTCCACTCCAATCCACTTTATTGACATGATTAGAGAAAATGTGTTCTTGGGGAATCTATGATCCAATTCTTTCTGCAGGAGGACACCCAGTTTCAGGTGGATGGTCTTGTTTTCTGTCACCTGGTACACAGACAGCAGACCGTACTTTACTTTGCATCCTATATTATTCTTAGAAGATGCAGGCTTTTACTCGGCTAGGCAGAACAAGGTGTTCACTCGCGTGTCCCCCCGATGCAGCCTGTGGAGAGCTGCGGGCAAAGAGAAAGAAATCCTGCTGTGAGCTGAGTTTATAACAGGGATTCCAGCTGCGGGGGAACTCCTCTCCTTGGGAGCTTTTGTCAAAATGGGTTGGTGCTGTGCATTCTGGGATTCAGAGTTTTCAGAGTTTCTTTTGTTCATTGAGTGCTATTTAGTCTCTATTCTCCATTTGGCTTTTGCAGCTATCCCTTCTCCTAAATGAATATGTGGCAACAGTGAAGAGTTGCTTGCATCGAGTTGTAATGATTGCAGCAATCCCTCGTAGAGAGCATACATGTTGTGACAGTAGCCGTGTTTCCATCAACATTTGTTTAAGTATGACACTAGAAACGGTTGATGGAATTGGCAAAATTTGAAATAAATTCCTTTTACATTTTGCAAAACAGGAGAAGAGAACACATCTGCCTAGTAAGTACTGACGTAGTAAACATTTACCTCACATGATGATCAGCTGTTTCTGCTGTTGGTGATAATCCCACAACGCGCGTAGAATTGCATTTCTTTCTGTCATCTCCAGACTTCAAGTAACATCACCGATACTAGTTGACATGATAGAACAAATACAACTTGCCCAATTGCATCACATTCCTGAAAACCTCTATTCTTTTCATACAGACGTGTGGTCCATGCTAGTTTGCAACCTCTACTTCCTTTTTTATTACAGCCTGCCATGACCAACGGCAGCGTTGACAAGACAGAACAGATAAAAGAACAAACACAGAACCATTGGGGTACTTTCTAGAGTTAAGGGCAGCAGTTATTTATATAGCGCCAATTCACAACTCATGTCATCTCAAGGCACTTTACAAAGTCAAATTCAATCAGATTATACAGATTAGTCAAAAAGTTTCCTGTCTAAGGAAACTGAGCGAATTGCATAGAGTCCTGACAAGCAGCATTCACTCCTCCTGAAAGAGCATAGACCCACAGGGACAGTCGTCTGCATTGTCGATGGCTTTGCAGCAATCCCTCATACTGAGCAAGCATGAAGAGACAGTGGAGAGGAAAACTCCCTTTAACAGGGAGGAAAACCTCCAGCAGAACCAGGATCAGTGTGAACGGTCATCTGCCTCGATCGACTGGGGGCTAGAGCAGTTGCTCTCTTAGTGGCTACATGAAGAAAACAAACACAGCTTAACATTTAAACTGAGACCCAATAGCAAAATCTACATGTTCCCATAGCACAATGACTCCAAACACAAATCAAGACGGATTTTAGAATAGAAAACAGACTGGCAGATAACAGTGAGTTTCTGGAATGGCCCAAACCTCAACTACACTGAGCACTTTTTGGACTGCACAAATAAATTTGTGTTAGGGTCAGGAAACAAATCAATATAACTAAGGTTTCCCATTTGTAATAAAAAGTGTGGTTATACATCCATCTGGAGTGGTAATCTGGCCAATTATGACTAGCTGTCAGTATGGAAGCATATGTGTGCCAATTTATGTATCTATAAAGTCCATCCATTCCCTCTGTGATAATCATGACCTAACCTTGTAACCTTTTCTTCTACAACTGCAAAAAAATGTTATAAAGAGAGGCAGCTGGATTGCCCTCATGCCCACTGCCGTCCTTCAACTAGCCTCCGGCTGTCGTCTGCCACAACAGTGCAAAGCTGCTTCCTCAAGTGATTTATTCCATCTCAAACTGAATCTTACATCACCTTTGCTCTTGTTATGCCAAAAGAGGGACTTTAGATAGATACAGAGATGACTAGAGATTAGCCAGCTTTTTCAGCTGAGATAACATTTGCCCAAAATTGAAGTTTCTCCTGCATTGGAGATATGCTATAGCTTATTCTATGTGCATAACAAAAGGCTATTGTTAATCTTACGTAAATGCCTGAATTGTGATCAAATGTGACTTATTATCATCCCTTGATCCCTTTGTATATTCTTCAACTAACATTGAGTTGGTTTCAGTCTGTCCTTGGGGACAAAAATATTCTGCTTTGTCTGTAAAATGCACTGTCTGAATTCATTATATTCTGGCAAGACAGTTTTTCTACAATGGCTGCTGTTGAAAGTAAATGAGAAATTTCAGCATTTATTTTGAAATGTCATCATTTTCTGATCCTACAAATTTTCTTATGCAGCTCTCCAGTCTTCACCAGACTTAAAACGTGTTTCTCTCTTTCTCTCTGTCACCTTCTCTTTCTGTGCCCATGTATAACCTTAGCCTCTTGTAGGGCCTGACCAATGTTACCTATCAATTTCTTGAGATTGAAACAAATGTAATTAATTGCTTAATTGCAAGCATGCAAAGAATAGCAGCCCATGGGGATAGTGTCTACCTAAACCTTAAACCATGGTAACTCTTAAGGAGCTTTAGAAATCCACGATTCAGGTGGGAGCGTCTGTCAACAGGGATGCACGGTGTATTGGCATTAACATTGGTATAGTTTTTTAACATAATGGCATCGGTCCAATAAGTAAAATATTAACAATCAATTTTAATTTCTTGTTGCCATTTGTGTATGTGTTTTTGGAGTGGGAGGGGATGGGATGGCGATCTAGTATTTGTTTGGGCTTGTGACAGTGATAGTGATGCAGTGCAAGATTGTGAGGTGTTTTACACAGTGTCAAAAGAGTAGGGATATTTATATAATACATATATTATTGGTAAATATTGGTTATCTGCCATAACAGGCATATTAATATCGCATAACAATATCTGCCCAAGTCTTCTCTAGACATCCCTAGATAGGACAATTGTTAGCTGTGCCCTGCACAAATTTGGCCCTTGTGAAAGAGTTGCAAGAAAAACAAAAGAAGCCCCCTTTGCCGCAAGCCATGTAGGAGACACATTAAACATTTGGAAGAAGGTGCTCTGGTCAGATCAGAGCCAATCTGATCACTTTTGGTCTGCAAAATTATATGTGTGTGGGAACACTAACCCTGTAAATTGCCCCAAACATACCATCTCCATGATCAAAAATGGTGGTGCCATGCTGGTGGGGGGTTTTCCTCAGCAGGGACAAGGAACTGGTCAGAGCTCGTCTAAACAGAGAGAAATTCTGGAAGAAAACCTGTCAGAGGATGCGATTATTCTATATACAATGTGACTGAGATTGAGACATTTTTTAAAAGAACAATGTTGTTACATTAAAAGTTGTTTCTACAAAGTAGAGACTAAGGGAGGCTGAATACAAATTCAAGTAGAAACCGACTATCATTATACACCCATTTCAAGATTAGGCACTCTTTATCAATATCTACCTAGAATTTTAAATAAAATGTAATGAAATTAGTGGTTGTTCCATGATAAAATCTAAAACCGTCCATGGAAAATTATGTCTGGAACACACTGCAACACTAATAATTAAGCATGCAACAACAAATTGAATTTTAACAATGATAAATACAAAGAGAAAAGAGTTCTTTGAAGAAAATGTAAAACAGAACAGTTAAGACATTTTTTACAACCGAGGTAGATTTTCCCAAGGTTACACTCTCCACGTAGATTGTTCCTAATGATTTCCTGCTACCGTGTTGAAGCAAAATGCCTGAGCTGACTCTATGATTGAGCGCTTATCTAGATCAGCTGTTAGCAGACGTAACTTCCTCCGCAGCTCATACTTAGTACAGGGAGGATCTGATAAAGTTAGAAGCAGATAATATGCTAATAAGAAGTCAAGAGACTTTATGCATCAGTGATTATGTATCTGATGACTGTAGTCTACAGAGAGATGTGTTTAATTTACTTTTCATTGAGTAGTTGAAGTGCTGCCTATGAGAACACTTTCTCAGCAGTTGCTTGTTAATGTGAGAAACAATGCAGTGATACATAATAGTAGTTTTTTTATTGTTTCCTTATGGAAAAGCAAGTTTTAGCAAATTGCTGAACAGAAATCCAGGAGACTTTGAAGAAGGGTGGGGTAAAGTCAAAAAGAGAAAACATAATTACTTATCAAGTAAAAACACAAGTTGTTTCATTCAATAAAAAATAAGACAAAACAAATTCTAATACTGAATTCCAACTTTCAATGCTTTATATCAAATCCATTTAATTTCTCCCCTGCTGTTGCATGATTTAGTAAGTTAAGACTTATTCCTGACTTGTCCTTTTAGGTCACTTTTTTTGACACTTGTTTTAATATATTGTTTCTTATGTTGCTTTTTTATCCTAATGCTGTTTTATTCCTGGTGTTTTACAGTGCTTTACAATGTTTTACAGTGTGCAACAGGGGTTGCACACTGTAAAACACTTTGGTTAACCCAGTATTTATTGTAAAGGGCTATACAAATAAATGTATTATGACATTATTTATTATTTGTCATTAAATAAATTCTACATTATAGTCTAATAAAAAAAGTAAATACAAATACACACAAAAACTCACATATGGTAATGTTCATTCATTAATATAGTATAATGTTCAAATATTATACTAAAACATAATGCAATACAAGCAAAATGCTTGAATGTCTTTCATTCAGTAAATTTGCATATAAACATAATATAAAGCACTGTGCATAGTTTTCGGAAAAGGGTGCAAAACTATGTTGGTTGTGTAACTTTGAATGTGTCCTTGTCCTTGCACACTTGCACACTTGCACACCCTCAGCTGCTTCTCTAATTATTTGAAAATGATCAACAAGTGGTGAGTTCAAAGAAAAGAAAGGGGCTAATGACGGTCTGCAAGTAAACTACATCTTAACTCTAATTTTCCCTCAACATCCCTCTATAAAAGGTTTTCTAACTTACTGCATGTCTGTTTAGCTCTATACAGTGCTTTAATTTGTTGGTTATTTTTATTTCATTACTGCACAGAGTATATCTTCACTAGGTTCACTCATGGAAAACAGCATCATTTTCCACTTTATAAATCCAACCCCATTGCTAGTTAGATGTAATCACATGAAAATCACTCACAAAAAGGAGATGATGTGACCATGAACCTGTATACATGAAAAGTTTCTAATTGCAGTCTCAAAACAAAGTTTGCATGCCAATCCGTTAGATACATTGCTCTGAGGAGTTGCTACAGAGCCACATCTTAAATTGGTATTTAAGCTATCATGCTTCATATCTGTTCTAATACGACCGTGTTCCCGGGGTCGGCCTCCAAGCAAATCTAGACTCTTGAATCAATTACTGCTCCAGTGCCCACAAACCCAGATCCCATTTCTCTGTGTCATGCTTGATAAAACCTATTCCTTTTCTTTCTGCACACTGTCTGTCTTTAGTACTAGAGCTGCTTTTCATTTGTCTCATGGATCTTTAAAGTGCTGTTCATTTCACATTTTGTGAATTGACTCAGCAGCTCCAACTGGACTAAAATATTTCCTGCAAATGTGAACGTCTTCAATTTGGCCGTGCTTTGTCAAAATAAAAGTCAATGCAAAAATAAATAAATGAAAAAAGAATATTTTTTTAAAACTTAGCTGACTAAGTGAGACTTAGTTGACAAACAAAATGAGCCAAGCAGGGGCAGCAAGAGTTAAAACATTGAAACCTTGGTGTTCCCTCTATTTGCACAATAATCCAGCAGTAGTTGCCGTTTCAGCTCTAAACTGCTGTAAATTCAAGATGTAGACTCAAAAGGGCATGACCTGTTTTCAAATAGAGTCTGATGCGTTTTTCTAACTTTTCTGTGATGACAATAAACAGTCTCTCATGTAGACATGCAGCTTGCTTAATTATTAGGCTAATTGCACCCCTGTGGTTCAGTCTTACTGTGAAAATTAAATGTTATTTAACTTCCAACTTTAATGTTTGCCAAAGAAAATCTTGGTGTAGAAATAAAAATCTGAATAGAGCCATAACTAAATTATCTAGTAAATACCATAGTGTGAAAAAGTATTTGCCTCCTCAATAATGTCTTATGTTTTTGACTTTGTTTCTTTTTGGCTCACTTAAAACAGACAAAAATAACTCTAGTAAATAAAAAAAGGAGTTCACAAATAATGAAGACTACATTTTGGATTTACTCAGGTATTTTTTTCTTATGTTAAAATTTGTTTTATATATGGAAAAAACCAAAGCAAAAGGAATCTGTAACATCTAAACATACTTTTTATTGGAACTGTATGTTCTTTTTAACCAAATGTACATATTTTCCGGAATTACTAAATTATAAAGAGCGTTTCTGCTTTATTCATTTAACAAAATGACAAAGAAAAAAAAACTCCACAAAGCTATCCACGACTGTAACTCCTGAGCCATTAATGAGCAACTTTTGCTGAGGCAGCGTCCACAGCTGCCCAGAAACTCTCTGTAGAGGTGTATTGTCTTCTCTCATTGTAAATCTCACATTTGAGAAAGGCCCACGAATGCACAGCACAATTTAGCTGAGCAAAAGAAAGGGCCCAGGTCGTTATTCACTCAACTCTGAGGCCAACTTCTCCTCTAGTTAAAAAGTGGAATAATTGCATGTAATGGCGCATTGTCTTGAATAAAGATTACAGGCTAATTGAGTGCTGCAGAATGCTCCTTCTGCCGCTGAGTTAGGCTGGTTCATGCCTGAAAATGGCAGCCAACGGTTGTTCCTATTTCACCATGCTGCTGAAGCTTGACCGTAAATGGTGAATCATTATTGTTCCTGCCTCAGGCTCATCCATTTGGTTCAACAGAAGTCACTTCAGTTACAAAACCTTTAAAGAAAATCCTCAGCTACTTTGTGGTCTAGTTTTGACCCCTGGTTTGTAGTTGTATTTCTTTTTTATATGTCTGAGAACATCACACTTCTCGACACTAGTCATATTGCTGACCTGGTATGTAGTTGAACTGCAGAATAACACATACATAGTCAGATAATATGAAACGGTTTCAAGTGCTGTGAAGCTATTTTGAGCATGTTCCTCCTAACAGATGCATGCCGAATATTGATATAGTTAATTAGCTAGAACCTTGGCAGTACAATTCATATTTTTATATTTCTTAAACCTAATATCTAGTTCTTTCAGATTTTTTCCCCACTGCTAAATACTTCTAATTTTGTCCTTCAGATTTCTACTTTAGTCACTTTTTAAGTGCAATGACCTGTTTTGGCCAGGTTCAAGGACTTGACTTAAAATAAATGAGAAAACATCCATCCATCCACTGTCTAAACCTGCTTAACTGTCTAAGGTCACAGAGGGGCTGGTTTCTATCTCCATTGGGCATAGAGGCGGGGTACACCCTGGACACGTTGCCAGTCCATCACAGGGCAACACAACCATGCAGACACTCACTCACCTATTTTACAATTTGGAGAGACCAGTTAGCCTTACAGTCATATTTGTGGACTGTTGGAGGAAGTCAGAGTACCCAGAGAGAACCCGTGTATGCACAAAGAGAACATGCAAGCTCCATGCAGAAAGACCTTAGGTCGGGATTTGAACCCTTCTTGCTACAAGGCAACAGTGCTGCCAACTGTGCCACGGTGCAGTCCCAGCGAGAAAGCACTGCAAAAGTCATAAGAAAAACCTTGAAAGACTTGCATAAATCCTGGAGAAAATTTGATCAAGAGCACTTTAAAAGATCTGAAGAAACTCAGAAGCCATGGAAGCAATGTGAGACATCACTTCAAGTTCGGCATCGGCATATTTCTCCATTTATTTTTCCTTCAAGTGTTTGAGGTCTGACAGTCCTGTATGATGAAAAAAGCCCAATGCCATGATGTTCTCACCTCCAGACTTTACTGTTGGTGCAGTGTTTATGATGGGATGTTCAGTGCCGTTCCTCCTACAGAGTTGGTGTGGGCAGTAACATTCAAAAAGTTAAATTCTAGCCTTATTGGACCAAACTACATTGTCTAAGTATTTCTGGCTTGTCCAAATGTTCTGCAGCAAACTTTAAAGAGCTTCAAAATGTTTTTTCTTTAGCAGTGGACTCTAGTGCAGTCAGCATCATTGAGGCCATTTTGGTTGAGTTCATAATTTACTGTAATCTGTAACCAATGGCAGCTGCATAGCAAAGGTTTAGAGAGTCCTATTTGCCATTTACTCATCATGAGAAGCTTCTTGAGTCATATCCCAGTCATGGGAAAAATTTCTATGGGACTTTAGTAGAAACTGGATAAGCCTCCACACTGCTACTGAAAGACAGCTGGCTTGTTTTCTAAATACTGAAAGTTATTTTATGGGTTTTATTTACTTCTTTGCATGACATTTCTCCATCTCATTTCACTTTATGATTTTCCAATTTATGGACTCCTCTGTCCTGATTTCTTTGATTGTGTGGATTACTAGAGTTGTCATTGAATTTCATGCCAAGAGCCCCATAAGAAATGTATTTACTGAGATTAACCACAATGTGCATTTAATTGTATAAAGTTTAGAGAAGGAAACTATATCTTCAATATTTTTCTGCCTGCTAAGTGCATAAGTAAGTACATCTGCACACCCTGTTTGCCTAAATATTCAAATGTGGGGGTTATTGTAAACAGAAAAGGTCAATAAATGCAGCAACCTACTTCACCCAAGTACACACATAATCTAAGATATATTTATTTATCTGTTTCTGACATTCAGTATTCAGATTTATGACGACACCATAAATGGTGACTGGTTAATCAAACGGAAACTAAGGCAGCAGAAAAACAATAGATAAATCAGCTAGAAATTTATAAATTGAATAAAATGTGGGAAGTAAATTTGATGTGGCAGTTTAAAGTGGATAAAAATAATGTATTGGGTCTAAGTGACGGCTGAAGAATCCTGAACATAGTGGCTGTAGTTTTTTCTTTTTTTTCCCCCACATTTAACTAACCTGATCTCAGCTGATGGGGTATGTTGTGCAGTTGCATGTATGTACCCTACTTGACACTGATCAGCGGAAATGAGCTGCAGCTTTCCTTCAAGGTCACCCTTGTCAGATTTAGTCAGCATTGTTCTGGTTCACCATGAATATGTAAATTGTCCTTTTGTCTTTTTGGACTTCATTTGAGATGAGATCAATTTGAGGCTGGAGTGGATTTACTCGCTGACTGTTAAACACCCAGAAAGCTCATTGACATGAGTGACAGCTGCTGCCCTTCTCAGGTGGAAGAGTGAGAAGAATAACAGGCTGTTGGAGCAAGCATATGTAAATGTGTATACTGAGTACTAACTTGAGGGCAGTAATTATAAGTTGTAAATCATCCAATTTTTGTTACTCTAAGGGTGGAAAACCTGCCAACCAGAAATGGGGATTTTTTTGCTGACTTATGGGAGGGAAGAAAGGCAAAGTGCAGACATTTACTGCACCGCTCAGATAAAAAGTGTCTAGATTCCTCTCAAGCACACATAGACCATTCCTCAATAATTCATGCAGGTGTGGATTACCTCTGCAGAGAGGAAGAGTTTACATTCAGGTAAAAACTGATCCATTTCACCCTATCTACCACCCCATTTCCTCTTACAACTTTCATCTCCATCAGGCCTCCTCAGCCATATCATCCCAATTTGACCCAACAGGAAAGCCTTTGAATCTTCCTCACGAAGAAACATGCACGCATCAACACACACTGGGAGCTAATGACCAGACAGCTGGTCTCCTTCTTCCCCTCACAGAGGAGGCATTCAGTCCCCCCTGCCTCTGTCTGGTCTATTCCGGCTTGGATCAACGTGACTCAATGAAGTCTCTTCATCTCCTCTTGAATGGTCAGGTATTGTTTCTGGCCAGGATCCTCTTTCCGTTGGCTAGAAAAAAAAAAAAAAAGGGCCGACATACCACCCCTAGAGACACATGAGCATGAACATAGGAACAGACTGAGGAGCTGGGTCGAGTCTGAGAGAAAAAGTAAAATTTTTCCCAGGCGTCTGCCTAGAAAGCTGCAGGAAAGTCACTTTTCTTCCAGGATATCACAAGCGTTTGCCACCTTTTCGTCATGGTAGCTGGAGTTTGACGCTTTTTGTTTAGTTTTCTTTTGTTTTGATGGATTTATTTGTTCTTTTGCTCATGTATATTTATGAAGTGAAACTGTTGCCGGGACTCAGCTCTGCTACCATCTCCTGCTGCTTGGAGCTGTCTCCACAGGTAGGAGAGAAAACCTAATAAATGCGAGGAGTATTAAAAGTGGCTTAGTTATTCTCTCAACTTTTGTGATTGAATGAATAGATCTTATACTGAACGATTTCCACAAATGTACAATAAGTCAGAGTGGTGTAGCCAGCACAATATCTCGGTTAAAAATTTATTTATCTTTATTGAACTTTAGTGGATGACTCCAAGTAAAGGATATGTTTATATTCTGAAAAAAGGCTCAAAAACTGTCATGATCCCCTGGAATTGTGCTTTTTGACATATTCTTTATGTTCTTGGAGTCTTGCTTTCTTTAGTTATTCATCTTTTAGTTTATGCTTATTCTTTGCCCTGTGATTTAGTGCCGTTAGTTCATTCTATTTCATTTTGATATCTTGTTTCTGTTAGATTTCTGTTTCCTCTGTTTTTTTTTCTGTTGCCCTGTCATTGTCCTCCCTCTCCCTCATCTCTCTACCTTTATTGCTCTCACCTTAGTTCCATAATCACCTGATTGACTCCACCTGTTCTTCATGCTTTCTCTCATCTCCTCCTGTCCTTATATACCACCTGGTGACCATTTTCATTTGTCGGATCCTTCGTTATGGTTCCTCCTGTTTGCTCCCTGCGTCATGTCTGCATTATCAGCTTCTGTAAGTTGTTTGTTTCAGTCATTAAACTAAAGTCATCCCATCATGCGGTTCCCAAGCTCTTGTTTCCTCCAGCACCTGCCTCAGAATTAATGACAATAACCAGGATTGCAGTAGGTTTGTAAAACTTCTTGAGATACAATTAATATAATTTGGGGTAATTCATTTAATAAAACTAGTCATCTGTGCATTTAAGGCTCCTCTTATTTCTGTTTGTTGATTTCTTGCCAGCAGGACATGATAGTGTTTTTCACACCTCAATACTGGTTAGGAATGCCACCCTTCACAACTGCTCAGTTCCTGTTTTAAGGAGCTTGTGGGTCATTTTTCTCCAACTCTTCTGTTTGTTTTTTTTTTACCATAATCTACAGTCATTTATCTTAAATTGCTGTCCGTCAGGCAAATCCCTTATGCTTTCACTTGCAGCTTGAAACTTTATCTCTTTAGCATAAAACCCAACACAACTATAGTTTATTAGAAGATCTAGGCAAATGTAAAATGTGAAGCTTATAAATGCAACTGGTTTCATGGAGATTTTACAGCTGTCTGATATATTGTTGAAAAATTAGGTTGTCAACATTGAATTTAAAGTAAGCATTCACTAAACAGAAATCTGTACTAGTTGACCGCTTTTTGGCAAAGTCTATAAACTTATATTAGAACATTCTGATGCAAAAACTGCAGAAATTTAGATCTTTCAACATCTGGAATGCATAATAGTCTCTAAAGATTTGGAATGTTTGGATATATCTCAAACAAAAGATTTAATTAGTTAAATATTTTAACCTTGAAAGGTTATAAAGAACTTAGAAGAAAATATGAGTGTGAATTAGACTTTGTTTTGCTGCTCAGATTGATTTGATAAAGACAACTCAATCACAAGTTAACTATTCAGAGAACAAAGTGGGCATTGGATGGTAAAATAAAATTTAACGATGGACAGCCATTAATTACCTCTTCAACAATGCAAATCATAACCATTTTGGAGTAAATACGAAAGGTTTGGTTTCTTTGAGGTGACTAGGTTGTCCAAATGGATCTTTTGCCAAATTCCCGAATCACCAAATTATCGCTTATGCTTTCTGATTTTTAGCTTGGTGTTTTTTTTTTTTTTTTTTTTTTTTTTTTATTAAAACACAACTGCTCAATCTGGAAGGAAAGTGAAGAAAAGGTTAAACTCTGTCATCAGTCAAAAATTCAGTCGACAGAGCCCAGGAAGCTATGCAACTTGCAAGAGTTTAAATTACAGGGGAGCATATTTGCCCAGTTGATAAACCGGAATTAAGCTCACACTCTAACTTGTATATTTTGAGTCCACACATGACTGGATTTTGCCTTCTGCAGGTGCAATAAAGGTTTTGTTTGTGTCATATTTTGCTTTTATAGCATTTTATTCACCAGGCATTACAGTAAATGGCATCAGTTGGTGAAGATGTTTGGTTTGTGTGCACTGTAAAAAGTGAAAAGATCTTCAATTTATTGGCTCAGCATGTTATGTACCTCTTCTCTGCTTTTATTGCCGCTGCCCTCAGGGTTTCAATTCAACTTCCCCATCTGTTTCAATTAGCTGTAAGCTCAGAGGTCGGCCACACGGACACAGAGCCACAGGTGCACCAACAGCGTTCCACAGAGAAAACCGACAATACTTTCTTTCTGCCTGTCACTGTAGCTGTCATTTCCTTCAATAATATTTGTGGGGTCCTGGGGAAATATTGAGGCAAAGACTTGCAGATAGAGCAGGAGGCAATCATACATGCATAACCCAAAAGTCCTTACCTCATCTTATCTGATTGTTTCTTGCAAACTTATCCTCTCACACAGACTGGACATCTGCATTAGAGTCTGCTGTAAAATCATGACTGTGGCTTCACTCGTCTCTAATTTGGACGGCAGTGAATATCAGTCGATGCTAGCTGAATGAAGAGAACCTTGCAACAGGTGCCTGGGGATCACTGCTCAACCTTTACGCGCTGTTTCATTGGTGAGTGAGCCAACCTTTGTTATCCATCAGAATCTGCATAAGGTGTCTGCTGATATACAGTTTTGTTGTAAATTGCCTTGCAAAAATATTCATGCGCCAAGAATATTAAGAAAATATTTTCACTCTTGTGATTTAATGGGATTTATGTCACAGACCGACACAAAATAACACATTAAAATTGTTTTTACAAATGAAAATCTGGAAAGTGTGACATGTACTTGTATTCAGCAATACTTTGTATTTCCCTGCAACTACAGCAGACTCTTTGGGGTATGTTTATGCCAGCTTTGCACATTTAGAGGCTGAATTTTTTTTTTTTTTTTTTTAAAAAATCTTTCTCTAAAAATCACCTAAAACTCAGTCAGATTGAGCCTAGCGTGCCTGCAAAGATAGATTTTCAAGTCCTGTCACAGATTCTTGGTTGGATTTATGCACCTCCAGTTTAAAGTTTTTCCTGCAGGGTTTAATGGTTTTTTTTCTTTGAGGAATACCATGTGTCTAACTTACCCCATCTTCCCAAGAACTCTAACCAGCTTCTTTGTGCCTCCTGAGGAAAAACATCTACAAACCGTGATGCTCCCACCACCATGTTTCACAATTGGGATGGTGTGTTCGCAATGTTGTGCAGTGTTAGCTATCAGCCAGACCCAACATTTTGCACATGGACTAGGGTGACCAGACATCCCCGGGGAAAGTCCCCAATTTCAGTGTTTTATGATTGATTTTAAAAAAAATTGCGTGCATGAAAAGCTATTGCCCGGTCCCGCTGCTGTCAAGCTATAGTAGAAAAGCTCTCAACATAGCGGGTCAGCCAAAGCACTCAACACTCCCACCACCTCACCCTCCCAGAGAGCGATGCGCACCATTAGTGTCCCTGGTTTTCGCTTGAGAAATCTGGTCACCTTAATGTGGACCAGAATGTTCAATTTCGGTCTCATCTTCCCAGAGCACCTATCTTCATATTTGGTGTATCCCTACATGGCTTATTGCAAACAAGACTTCTTATAGCCTTGTTTCAATAATGGCCTTCTGCTTGCCACTCTTTCACAAAGGCTGTATTTGGGCTGCATTTATTATAGTTGTTCTGAAGACAGATATAAAAGACAGATTCTTCCTGGCTGTGGATCTTTAAAGCAGCCTTGAAGTCCATTGTACCTGTGGCAAAGGCTGCTTTAGAGTTTTGTATGTAAGAAAATTAATAACCATGCACCCTTTACCTTCCACTTCACAATGATGCTGTTATGATTCTGGCCTATCTGCATTCCTTGACAATCATCCTGCTCTGTCCTTACCAAGATTATTCATTTGATAAGCCCACTGCAGACAGCTGGAAAGCATCACATTATGCCTGATACATTGTGTCGACCACCACCACATATCTGGGTTTTCCTGTTAATCTAGCTCTTGCCAGACCTCAACCAAGACTTTACATTTCTGGACCACAACCTGGATTGTACCACGACCAGGAGCCTTGCCAAGCCCCTGGATTTGTCCTGTTTCTGACCACCCATACATCACCCAAGACTGTTCCTGAACTCTCACTTGGCTTTTGCCATCCTGCCTCTCACCTTCTACTGTGAGCTGCCTACCCTCAACATAGCCCAAGGATATTTGTCTGTACCAGGTCATTGTAAATAAACCTTATAAAGAAACACAACAGTGTTTGAGTCCGGCTTGATCTTTGGGTCTCGTGCCGGTCTGATCCTTAACATATGTGTCAGGCCACAGCAAAACCAGGAAGTCTCCCTGGGACCGTTATTTACAAATCAGAGAGAGTGGAATGTGGTTTTCAATTAAAAGTGTGCACAACTCTGCATGTACATAACAATTTACCAAAAAGTCCATGCGACACCATTAACCTCTTCTGTGATAAAATAACAACAAGGTTTTGATTTTTGACTGCCAACATAGTTTTACATTACTGGTCATTAGAAGGATTTCACTGATCTATAAAAATGAATTTTTATACATGCCAAGCTCCTTAGCAGACTTCGTATAGAGATGCCACACTGAGGCCTTGGACACACAAGTTGGCAGAAGCTTCACATGTCATTACCTGTACCCAGGATGATGACCATGCAGCATAATGGCAAGGTCTTTGGTATAACTCTCTTGATTTGCTTTGATGACTAATAAGATGGGGCCCCTGTTCTCAAAGTGTCTGGTAATGTCAGTCAGTGTGGCTCTGCAAACTCTGGACAGGGGAAATAAAGAAAATATTTCTCTCTGCTTATGGTTTACATCAACAAGTGCTACTTAATGTAATATAAAATTTTTTCTGCATATGGGTGTGTTTATAGAAATGTCAAAACATGATAAACGGAAACCTTCACAGCTTTAAAATTTAAATACGATGCATCAGAATAGTTTTATAAAAAAAAAAAAACTTTCTCAAACTCACTACATGAGGAACTGGGAAATATTCCAGACTTCATGACTCCTATATTTCACCAAAATCTGGGATGTTTTTCTCCATTTCGTAGACTCTGTCTCCTGCAAATGTGCTCCTGACAGCTTCTGATATCTGACGTTCTCATCGCTCTGCCCCGAGTCCACACAAAAAGTTTAAGCTATCAATAAGCTTTCTTCATCTTCCTTATCTTCTGTTACCATCAGCTGGAAGCTAAGAATGCTCTCTAAAGTCCACAGATGCTATTTATTCCTCTTAATCTCCTTCTGATGCAGAATCTGAATCAAAACTGCATCGGTCCTGATGAATATTCATTCCTGCAGCAGAGCATTGGAATGGTCGCGTTTCAGTTCTTGGGCAACCTGTTCAGCTCTGTCCATTTTCCCCAGCCACAGAAACTCAATTTCTCTTTCAAACAGGTTAAGTAGCTGCATAAGTGGCCATCTGCTTTCTTTAGAGCATGCAGCTTATTGGCTGAAACGCATAACCAAAGCCTGCGCTGAACAACACAAAGACGGTATGCTTTCCCCTCCCCGACATACAGATACCGCTTGGGTAACAGAGTTAGTTTAAAAGCAAAGTTTACCATCTTAAATCCCCCGAAATGGTCATTTAAAGGATTGAGGGGTTTCTTCATAACTTCAAGCATAATTAGCAATAAAACAAATCACTATTTTTCTCAGAAATTGAAGGTTTCTCTCTGTATTCTCTGTTTGTGCTCCGCCGACTTGTTCCTATTTTTGCCCTGGTGCTTCACACATGGTCTGCTTTGTGTTGTATGTCTATTATATGAAATCCTAATAAAACACATGGTGACACCTGCAGTTTAAAAGTGAAAACCTGTGAAAAAGCTTAAGGGGTAAGAATACAGTACTATTTCAAGGCAGTGTAATCTACTATTAAAACCTTTTGATTTGGGTTAAGTTACTAACATTTTCCCTCATAACCTTAACTGATTGTGCCACCTGAGAAACATTTGTAATGTGTTTTTAGTTGTACAAAGTAAATGATTATCTTTGAGGATAAGACATGCTGTATAAATTGGCAGATAACTTTGGTGTTGCTTAATTTCATTACCTGAATTCTTGATGGACAGGTTTCATCTGTCACTCGTAATATTGAAATGATTTAGCTACGTTAAGAGTTAACACATCTGAATAACTAATAAACCTAAAGATCTCTAGATTACATGTGCAAAATGACCAGACATTTTTACTACATGAAAAAATCTGCCTTTATAGCATGATTTGTTGCCTTCATGCCCTGGATACCTTGAGAAACGATTGGTGTCAGTCTGCTAAACACGTAGCCACAACTCGGAGAGAGCAGGCATATGGAGAAAGGAAATATGAAAAATATTTGCTCAATAAATAAAAATAAATTAATTCAGTATTGTCTTTGTCACCATTTGAGACTGTGTTGGCAGTTGTTCTGACCATGTGGGATATGATTTGTCTCATAATTACATCCCTTTTGTGTGAGACAGAGGACACTGAAATCATGGTGCAATTGATTTAGGTCTGCTGGGCTAAGATGAAACAAACATTGGTCATTCCTTTAAAGAGACTCTGTGGCTTGTTTTCATCCCTCAGTGTGAGGCATTTATCTAAGCTGTGCCAAGACATCTTTCTGTGTCATTTAGATGTTTTATTTTGAACATCTAAATTTGGGACCGGCATAATTTTTCAAGTCTAGGTTTAGATGTGAACCTAGACCGGGTTTTAATTGTAAGTGCACAATGCAGCTATCCATCAGTCTGTGTTTTTGCACCTTTTTCTGCATAAAGGACCCAGCTTCGAAACTGGTGCTCCACCACCAAAATAAAGCTAAGAGGCACTTTGCTTGTGATAAGACGAATGAATCCCGGTCAGGTCAACCAAAGACGCAGTAATTGTGGGAGCCTGGAGGAACAAGTGATAAAGGATGGAGCAGTCCAGCAGAGCAGAGGGAGATGCTTTCTGGACTCCTTTTCAAACACAGGAAGACATGTTAATGGCTCTGTCCCCGAAAAAAAAACTGAAGAGGGAAAAGAGAGTCAAAACAATAATGACTTTCCATTTTTATGGTTATTAGCAAGCCTGCAGACAGCTCGTTAAATCAAACATCAAATCAACAGGGTGATATTTAGCATGTTTGGAGGGAACTGCCTTGTTTCCTTGTTGTACAAAAACAAAGCTTGAACAATATTTTATGAAGAACATAAGTCTAATGTTCTTAGTGGAAAAATTACTTCTTGACATCATTGATTTTTCTTATGTTTTCACAAAAAGATCAGGAACATGGTGTTAACAGGGGTGCTATAAGTACCTTAACTTGTGGTGGTCAAAATGCAAATATCGGAACCTCATCTTCTATCTCAACGTCTTAATGACAAAAATGTATCTTAAATTATTCAGTATAACTTTAGCTGTAAATTTGTCAGCAACAGATCCTTTCTGTGGTTGACTTGAAACTAGTGTTCGAGATTTTATGCCAAGCTAATTATTTCATGATTGTAAGCTCACATTCACCTCCATAATGCTCAGAGACGCCCAAGCTCAATGTATTATTAATTCAGGCGCTGTTGTAAATATTGTATGATGGTAAGATTGGTGTATGGGGTATTGTCTAATTTACAGACTCATGTTTGTTAAACAGGATTAATTACATTTGTGTTTGTGCTTTACCTCTTGTTATGCTAAATGAAGATGTGCATTACAATTCAAATATAAAGATTTACCTTGTTGGAATGCTCTGCTAGTACAAGAACAGTTTGATAAGTGACTGAATATCTGATTCCTGAAAAGTCTGGCATTTTACCACTTTCGTAAAAGACGAGACGTTCTGGCAGGCATGAGTTGGCTGAGGAAGGTATATGTAGACAGGTGAGCAGAGTTGACCGTCATTAGTGGCAGCAGGTAGAGCTGATCTAGAGCAGAGTGGTGGCTGGAGGGAGACTGAGCTGAATGGATTATAACTGGTGGAAGAGACGTAGACAGAGCTGATAGGATGGGGCCTGAGAGGTGACGGGGCTGAATGTAGAAAAGTCCAAAACAAACAAACAACCTAAATCATGACATCTGTAGTAATAACTGGTTGTCATTCAACTCAGGCTGACTGCAGACCACCACTATCAGCTATCACTATCACTATGTTGAATGAAAACAGCTTCATTTCCTTCCCCCCCCCCCCCCCCCCCCCCCCCCGTCAAAGCCACATCCAGTTCCTGATTGGTTGTCACGGCGCAGCAAGACACTAAAGTTCAGCTTTTTCAACTACAACTGTCGCTTTTCATCCATTGCGGGTGTCGTGTTGCTCTGGCTTCTCTTTAATTGGCAAAATTACACGTTTTGCGTCGCTAGAATTGCTTCTGTGGCTTCGCTTTGTGTGACGTTGGTCCCGTGTGTCACCTGTGCATAGGGACATCATATAAATTTGTCACTCGGCCTGCCACATTTGCGCTCAGTGTGAATGCGCCCTAAGAACCAGTAGACCATCCTGCAATACCTCGCAGTGAAGTGACAACTTAGCATGGTTGAAGACCAATCCGATCTGTTGTTCCTACCAGACGCAAAAAGGGAAAAAGCTTCAAAGTAATAAACATAAAAAAAATAAATAAATAAATCTAATTATACTTTTTCATTTCAGTGTATGCAAATCACACACACAAAAATGCTACTTTGTAGTAAGTGCATTATTGATGAAAAATGCATTTTATCTGATCTAGAATAATCTTCAGTGCCCGTATTCAAAAAAAATTCTCAGAGCTCCTATATTAGCCTAAAAATCCCCACTGAGGAGTCTTGGCTTAAGAGTTGATATTAATGTGCACTCACCTGTCAGAATTCTATTGTGATTTCCTGCTTGTATAAATGGACTGTATTTGACAAAAAGACCAACATGAAATGGAGAAAAAAGGTGGCGAAAACATCTGGACAGCACTGCCCAGTGCACAGCTCACAGCTCCGAGATGAGAACAGAGGAGTGTTGAAAGATAAATTGGTTCTTGGTTCAAAGCACCTAATACACAGACACTGAAGCGTATTGCCGCAGATCAATGCCTCTTTTCCTCTGCATGTCTTGGTGCTTTACACACCAGCAAGAAGCGCTCTGTGCAGCAATCAAAAGTGAGGAGATGGCATCACACAAGCAAACTCCTAGATGGCCATTTAGGCTACTGACATCAACATGTACAATACAGAAATTACTTTCTCACCTCATTTTATATATATTATTTGTACATTTCTCCACTTTTATTCATGATTATTTCCTAGTATTTATTTATCCTCAGTAAAGTTACATTACTACGGCTACACCTTTAACCTGTTGGGCCGCTGAAACTAATTAATTTCCCTCTAAGGGGATGACAAAGTTTCTTATCTACATATTAATAATTGTATGATTGTGATAGACATATATGTGCTCATTTCCTCCACTGTTTAGGTTGTGGATCAGCCAATCAGCTCTCAATCAATCAATCAATCAATCAATCAATCAATCAATCTTTATTGTCAACTACAATTTGCATTGTAATCAAAATTACAGTTCCAGTACAACCGTCCATCACATACATCACCTACATTTGGGGGGAACGGTTGACAAAGGCCTTGCGTTGCCAAAGAACGCAGCCGTTAGGCGCTCCCATTAGGCGCATTCTTCCAAACTGCCCAGGACCCCGCCATGACGCGGTTTCTTTAGGGCGCTGCCTTTTGACTCTGTGGAAAGATAGGAGCCACATTTGGGAGGGAGAGGGGAAAAAAAGCATATTTCACACTTTATCCTTAAAGAAAGGGTACAGTTTGAGATATGAAAAAACCTCAGCACGAGAAAAGCAATATATGACAAGACAACGTTTCAGCAGAGGGTTTACATTTGAGGTGTAGTTGTCGCAGTGCGAGTCCCATGTAGTATTTTGAGCATCAGTTTTGTGTGTGTGTGTGTGTGTGTGTGAGTGAATGTGTGCTGTTTTTGTCTATGAACGCTGTCCAGGGGCCATTGTCCTTGATATGATGGAAAGTTTATCAACTGGCGCCACAGTTCTGAACGCATTCATAGGTGTCCGCGAGGGGAGGAGGGAGCGGGGCAGTTTCTGTGCCCTCCCGTCATAACATCCAGGGGAGTTTAGATTAAAATGGGAAGCTGAAATCCAAATACACTATTTGTTTTGAGAACAAGCTGACTACTTTTTATTGTCAACTTTGAAGTCTTTTTATGTTGCTGGCTCCACGTGGCGAATCCAATATTCCAAATTTGTTGGGCTTTTTCCGCGTGTCACATCCAGATTCATCCCATTTGTCCAAGATTATCCAAGATTTCATCCCATCTATCCTCTGAGTTCAGCCACCGCAGCCGGCCTAAGTTCCAACGCATCCAACTTACGGTTCTGCTCGTTCACAGCCTTAGTGAGCGCATCAAATGCGGCCGGCAGCCTGATCATGGCCATAATTGCCACCGACATCCTCTGAAGTTGCAGACATATCAGATAACCTCCGAATCCAAATAGAGAAAATCTGAGTATCATGAATCCAAACATGTATACGTCTTCAACGTCCTCGACTGACAAAATCGAGAGACACACCGTTTTCCACCTGTTCCAGGAATCTAGGGGACACACTTCGTGTCCCCTAGATTCCTCGCATCGAGGAAGCAAGCATTAGCATTGATGCTGCCATTTCTTCCGTGTTGTCCAATCTACCTAGTATTGTTTTATTAAAAGAACATCAGAGAACGGCTCTGAAGGCTTTTGTATGTGGAAACGATGTTTTCGCCCTTCTCCCGACCGGATTTGGCAAGTTTTGTTGGTGTGGTTAGCGCGAATCATATTAGGAGGCCTTTAGTCCTCAACGCTAGTCGCTAGTTGCACGCATGCAAAATATCGTGCTTCTGATTACGTGGTCTTGTTTAGTTAAATATACACAAAGGAGCTTTGTTTACTAACAAATGGAGCAAAAAAAAGTGTAAAACACAAAATATAATAAGCCAACATGACAATTTAATCAGAAAACCTTTGTATGCAACCGTGGTGAGTTACTGGAATACACATTTGTAAAGTCCTTGTATGTTATTGGGACCCTTTAAGGGAGAACTGAACATGAAAAGGATTTTTAAAAATAATTTTACTCCACAGTGTCTGGGACAAAGGTTGGACACATTCAACAAGGCCCCATTTTTTTCAGAATGTTTCATCTCTGCTCTTATAGATAACTTTCTAATTTCCCTGGTGATTATATCTCCTTTGTTCCAACCTTAGAGTTTATAAAGTTAAGGTCAGTTTTTACTTGGAGTTATCAAAAGCATGATTGCTGTAGTAATTTGGGGCTTTAATCATTTATTTTATCTACAATCACCATAAGTAAGGTTTTTTTTTTTTTTTTTTTTTTTTTTTTTTTTCTTGAGCTTTCTCTTGTGAACACAGGAACAAAGGTTTGTAAATAAGTAACCATGAAGAAGTTATTCCTCAACCAAATGTTTGTTGCAGCCACCAACAAGCTTAATTCTGGACACTTGTGTGTTAATTTGGATCAAACAGTATAGTTTCATATCACAGCTTTTAAGCATAGTCCACAAACCTTTGCACCTAGTCTTTTGTTTACAAAAAATATTCAAGCTGCATGTTATATTAATAGAAAACTACAAAAAAATGGTTAAAGCAAACCAGCAAAAGCTTAAATCCAGTGTAGGATTCAGGCAGACTGACTGCCTGTAACTTCAAACTTGAATGATGACAGTCATCGATCCAGGGAGCCAATGCAATCACAGTACTGCTTTCATGTCGATGAATCACAACTGTCTCTCATCTTCTTTGTGAGGCTTGATATGCTTTTTTATTATTTTGTGGTGAAAGCCAAACTTCAGGACTGGTTAATCATTTTGACCCCCCCACCCCCAACCATACTTGACATCTTTATTCAAGGCAACAGTAGTATGTGGTTTGGAAATGTTAGCCATTTTGCACCTGAGAGTGGGCTCACATTTATGACTACTCGATTAATTATACAACCATAGACGATAATCAATCAATCAAGCTTTATTTAGAGTGCTTTACACACCCAAACCAACCAAAGTGCTGTACGGGTCCATGAAAGAAATATTGAAAAAAATTATGCATTAAAATTATGCAACATGAGGAATTATAACTATGGTGCAATACTGATTTCCTTATCAGCACCTCACTAGCTAAGAACAACAAGTATATCTCTTGAATTTGAATATATAACTATGAAAGGAATGAAAAGGACGCAGTGTGCTTGGTGGCTCTGTAGTTATGTAGTGCCAACAAAGAAATATGGCTTCCCTCTTTTACTAAGCTAATATCTGTCATTAGCAGCGGGGAGCAGAGTAATTGGTTACATTACAGTGTTATCCTCTGAGAATCCATCCATGATTAAGAAAGTCAACATGGCTGAGCACATGGGAAGGCCCAATGAAACACAGACCCAATAGCAACAGCTCATTTAAAGACGTTAGGAGTTAATGAATGTTTCAAATTTTCCCTAAAGCTATAATAAAGGGAATATACACATTAATCTGATGTGTGATTTACTTTTTTCTGCATCCATGTAACATTTCACAGCTAGCAAAGCCTTACTGTTCAGTCTAAAACGCAGATCAAACACAACATTAAAATCATAAAGACATAGGAAATATTACTTAATGACTGTGTACTGTCAATAAACCCATTATTTCATAGATAAGGTAAGGTGAACTGTCCTGATTAGAGAAAGCTTTATGTAATACATTTGTTAACCACCCATCTTTTCTAGTCAACAATAAGGACTTAAATTTCGAAAAAAAAGAAAAATTCTCTCGATTTCTATAATTTCTATTGTGCATCAAGTTAATCAAAAAATATTCTTTGTTTCTCCTCACTCTGCGAAAGGGATGGACAGGGAATGACTGACAGTTTGTCTCTAAACTGCCATCTAGAATGAAATAGGCACTTTAGGCCAAGAGTGAGTCTTCTGTCACTTTTAGGCCCCCAATTTTCAGTTTCCTTCATGCTATTCATGAATGGTGTGGAAAAACACTAAGGCTGAAGTCTTTTTTTTTTTTTTTTTTTTTTTCTACAATGAGAGAGTAAAGGAAGAACAAGAAGGGGAAAAAAAGAAAGAGAAGAGGTGAAAGAAAGAAGAGATAAAAGGGAGAGGATAATAAAACGTTCTCAGTCTGCTACATCACCTGGAAAGAGAGATGCAAAAAGAACAGCACAACCAACAGACATAAAGTAACAGATACAATCGAGTAACACCTTGATGCCATTGCTAAATCATATGTATTATTATTTAAGCTGACATGTGTAAAGTGATACCTGGAAAAAAAGTGAAAGAAAATAAATAAATAAATAAATTACAGGCTTTCTGTATATAAGTGAACACTTAATACCTGGAACCCTGCAACTGTGGGAGTTTGTGAGAGTGCACTAGTTTAGGTGAAAATTATCCAGAAGGAAATAGCTCGATAGTGGTTGTGGTGAACCAAAGGCCCGCCTTCCCCGAGCACAGAGGCAGGGGTCAGGGGACCCATAACCCCTGACTCCCAAAGGGGCCCCCAAAGCAGGGCGCCCAGAAGGGGCCAACACAGGAAATCTGCAACCCCCCCCCCCCCCCCCCCCAAGGAAAGAGGAGAGACGACTCCGAGGAAATCCCCCAGCCACCGCAATGTTGACGCCCCCAAGAGCCACGGGGACGAGCCCGTGGGCTCCGCCGGCAGCCAGCCCCGCTGAAGTGGTCCCGGCCATGGGCCCTGAGGGCCAGAGGCCCCAGGGGCGCCCCACGCCCGCGGGAGGGGCCCCGGCCACCCCCCGGGGGGGCCAGGCCCCGCGAAGCAGCCACCGGGTATGGGCCGGCACCCGCCCAGGGACCCGCCCCAAACCCGAGGACCGTCAATGCGCCAGAGGGCCAAGGCATCTGCCAGCGCAGCGGTGGAGGGCAGGACGTGGGGGGATGGGCTCCGTACCTAGCGGAGACTTGAGATGTTCTTGGGAGAGGGAGCGGACTGGACCCATACCTGGAAGAAAAAAAAAGGGAAAAAACTCATTCACACCATCCCTCCCTAGTGCCCCACTCACCACACATAGACTTACAAAAAAAAGATGCTGTACACACATTCCCGCATAACACTCGCATCCAACACTCACAGGTGGGGGGGTCACCACAATTCAACTATACGACTGCCTGTGCCTGACCCCCGCCCCCGGACCAGACGCCCCCCAGAGAGGGGGGGCCAACACGACCCGTACGGGCCACCCAACCAGAACCCCCGTCACCACCCAAATACCTAATAAACCCCCTCCCTCCCCCACCTTACCCTAGCCACCCCTGCCCCCCACCCCTTCTGGGGGGAGCAGAGGCGTCAGCCCAAGACCCGGCAAGCCGCTGGCTACCCACATCAGCCCCCCGCCAAGACCCCGGACCCAGTGGCCCGCACCTCCTCCAGGCCCCAGACTCCTTGCCGCCATCGGAGATCGGGGGTGTGCAAAAGACCCCGATCCTCCCTGCGCCCGCTCAGATGTTGTGTAGTTGCATGTTGTTCTCAAGTGTGTTTAAAACTGGGAGCGCCGAAGAGGGTGCACGGCACAGCCCACCCCCCCTCCGGAAGGAAGCTGGTGCCAGCGCCCCCCCTCCAAGCAACTGCCCAGATCCCTCAATGTCTAAATGCGAGAGCAGGTGAAGGGAGCCGTCCGAGGCGAGGCTCACACAACATAAGCCCCCCCCCCCCAGACGTCTTCCCCCCACCCCCCCATACCATGGCCTACATGAATGTGCGTTGTGAAAATGTTTGGAGTGAAAGTGTCTAAAATGCATGATAAAATTGGGGAGAGGGATGTCACCAGAAAGTGGCAACCTCCAGTAACGCCCCCCTCCCCAAGGACCTACATGTGTGGAGCAGGCAGAGGGAGGAGTCCAGGGATGGGGAGCAAAGGACTGGGGAGGCATCCCAAGGAGCCAGCTCCTGGGATGCTGGCCTACTGACTCCAATAGGCACCCCCACTCCCCGAAAACCCCACCCGGAGAAAGGGGCCCCGCCAGCGGCACCACCATAGCCCGGGGGCCAGGGAGAGGCCGCAGGGCCCGCCAGCCAGCCAGCCACCAGGACCAACACCTCCACCCCCCCAGCCCACCCGCCAAGCCCCCCCCCCAAAAAATAAATAAATAAATAAAAAAGAGGGGGGACCCTGGCCAGCCAGCCCGCACGAGACATCCCAAACCCCACCCCCCAGGCGAAACCCGCACCGGGAGATGACACGCACCAGGACCGGGACAGGGGGCCGGACACAATCCCACCAGAACGTCCATTCCCCCCCCACCCACCCGTAGATTTAATCCCTCCCCAACACTAACATTCAAACAACTCACCATACATTCGACAGTAGACATCCAGGCTGGGTAAGTCACTACTCCCCCTCCCTCCCCTCCCCCCACTAGCAGAGTGCCGATCCAATGAAGGGGAAGAGCATCTGCCCTGAGATGTTAATGTCCATGCCCCCCTACCAGCTCAACAGGCCCCGAGGCTCCCCAGCGCACCAGAGGCCCCGTGTAGGGGCAGACACCCGGGTGCGCGCCGGCCCACCCCCAAGCGGCACACCAACCGGAACCCCCGAGGCCCCGCCAGGGCCTCCGCCCGAGGGCGGCGCGCCCCAGGGACCCCAGGCCCCCAGACACACCCCGGCCCCACCCAGCGGCAGCACAGCTACCAGGTCAGTAACCCATGTCCGTCACCGCGTAGCTCCCCAAGAGCAAGCGGCTGCTGTAGGTCGCCTGTAGGCCTCCCAAGCCCCTCCCAGATGGGGGCAAAAGACCCTGGAGTCAGACCCACCAGGCGCCCCACTCCGAGTGCCCCCAGAGCCCCAGGAACCCCTCCATCCAGCCACTGCGCCCTGCAGGAAACAACCCACCGCTCCCTATTCCACTAAGCTTCCCACAATATCGAAGCTGATGTACCTGGTTGATCATTGTAGTCCAAGTATGAAGCCCACTGTTCTTTGATGAATTTAGTAAATTCTTCATCTTTAAGCAGTGATGTATTAAATCTCCAGCTTTTGTTTTGTGGGGTTAATTTTTTATTAATTAAGGTGAGAGTAACAGGAGCGTGATCACTGATAGCAATAGGATGAATTACCGTCTCTGAAACTTCCAACAGCAGTGAGCTGCTTATTAGAAAGTAGTCCAGACGAGAGTAGGAATGGTGAACATTTGAGAAAAAAGTATATTCCTTACCATTAGGATGAAGAGATCGCCATGCATCGCAAAGACCAAAATCACTCATGTATTGTTTGACTACATTTACTGACTGCCAACTACACTGAGTCCCTGTTGTATTCAAGGCTGAAGTCCTTAAACCTATGGTCAGTCACTCCAAGGGATTCATTTGGGTGTGTGTGTGTACTTGCAGCCGTGTGGGATCATATCGTTCGTATTTTACTACCAAAGGGAGGACTTTCATGTGAGGGGAAGACTTTTTTTGATCCTCATTTATTTGGGGGGAGCGGTGGGCTAGGGGTTAGGTTTGAAAGGTGTGAATTAGGTTTAGGCTAGGGTTAGGTCTACTGTTAGGGCCATAGTAAGGAAGTCAATAGAAGTCAAAGCAAAGACCTCAGTAGGTATTTAAAGTGTGTGAGTGTGTGTGTGTGTGTGTGTGTGTGTGTGTGTGTGGGGGGGGGGGGGGGGGCATTGTACATTTTACAGGGCTCAGTGGCAGTAGTGTCCATACAGAAAAGGATGTGGTTCTAATTTCTGATTTATTTGGATATTTCTAACTAACCATTCACTAGTGCCTACCCCAAGTTGCCTACTGATCTTCACATTGAATGTGGCTCTAGTGTAAAGCACTTTAAGTGGTGAGTATGACTGGAAAAGCATTATATAAGTTCAGTCCTTTTACCATTCAAAGGCAACTCTATAAAAATGGCTTTTAACCTTGATCTAAAAGACCTTTCGGTTTCAGCACTTTTACAGTTTGATTTTGTCATATTTTTACATACGGTTCACTCTTTTGATTTGAGATTCGGTTCTTAGTGTGCTGGCTTAGATTTTAACTTAGAAATATTCTTCTGTCCTCTTTAGACCTCACTGTGTTCATTTTTTTTCGGCTCCTCAATTCAGATGCACTGCAATCTGGTAATTGTACTCATCTGGTTCCTATGTTACTAATCACCTCCCCGGCAGTCAGTCTATTTCCTTCACTTCTCTTCAGTTCCTATTGTTACTTGCCATTTCTGTCTGTTCTCCTGTTGGCGACCTAAGACCCGTGTTTCTCTGAAGTTCTTCTACTAGGTGTCTCAGTTTTGTAAATTCTGGACAGTTATTTCTCATTAAATACCTTTTTGACACTATGCCACCTCACTACTTCTGGGTACAAGAAATTACTACTCAGACATGGATATTTCTTGCCACTTTCATAAAATCAACAGTCGGAAAAATAGTTTGAAAAGCAAAAATAATAATCCTAACCATATTTCCAGTTTTTGTGTTCGCAAATGTTCTCAATACAGTTTACTCTTTCGCTCTCATGCTGAGTCGCACTTTGATTAAAATGTCTGTCTACCATAATTCTTCATCCCCAAAATGAAATAATTTGCATAACTATCTAAAATGTTCACTGTTTTATATAAGCAAATCAATTAAAAATCTTTGCATGTTTGTGTTTACATTTTAAATAACTTTCTCACCTCTTGTTTTAGGCTGCATTACAAAACGAGCATACATTTGACACTATTTTTCATCAAAGGTAAGAATTACAAAAAAATTATGTTGCATTATGTGTTACATTGTTGGTTAAAATTGTATTTCTACATGTTTATGTGAACACTGAATGGTTAATTAGTGTAGGTGACGTCCCAGCCCCTTGGCTGTTTTCTGAGATGTTTAAAAGTCTTTAAACTACAGTTCATGCTCCCTGATGTGACTTTGTTGACTTTCCCAGTGGCTTTGCTGTCTCTTCCATTTTCAGTTTGCCTCTTCATGTCTTTTTCTCAAATCTGTGTTTTATTCCATCTTTCTCAAGGACATTTAACAGTACTGTGATCTCAACAATATTTGTTCCATTTTAATTAAAATTTTAATTTTATAAAACCCCTTTCAAAACAAATGTTATTGTATACTACCAGTTAAAGTCACCCAATAATCAGAGACATCAAACAAACAATAGCTCTCCATAAATTGATTTTTAAGGCTAAAGCTGAAAATGCAATGTCCCCATGCTCCGTACACTTACTTTAAAACCGGGCTGTGTGAAGACCCTGAAGGCAATGGTCAGCCAAGCCTGACAAACTGTATGTTTATGTTTGTGTACAAGAAATCAGAAATCCTCTCACAGCATTGCCATGCAGAGACTGACAAGTAACAAAGTTTTGCATTTGCAATCTATTTAAAAGGCCCTTGGCCAGGAGTCTGTCATGGAAATTATTTACTCCTCAGGCTTTGGGTGCTGAAAAGTACATTATTGTAAACATCCCCAGGGAAGCTGTACCACCTTTTGACCAACCAAAGCAAAACAATTATAAATAGCTCTCAATATGTTAGTGAAGACAAAAACACATAACTTTCTGACATTCAAATCAATAAATGCATCAAGTGTTGGAGTAAAAAAAGATGCTTTCATAAGCTTCTTCAAAAAATGTCTATCTTAACTAATCTATCAGAATGTCTCACTTTATGTTCTAGAGTTTTCGATCAAAAGGTTTTGAGAATTGCCACAGACATGAGAAACATTTATAGTAGACAATCTTCTTTCAGCTTGGAGTTCCAGGGATCATCTTATCTATTGGTTGTCCCACATGGCAATTATTATGACACGCTCACCAAATGCCAATGTGCGTGCATGTCGGCGTTGGTGGCTGTAAACTTTGAAAATGGCTGATTTGCAAAAAACAAACTCTTACAAGTTTATGCAAAGAAGAGGAAGGCCTCATAAGTGTATTTGGGAGATTATTTCCCGCAATCCCCCTGAGGAGCAGTAGAACAGGTAAGATGGTCCTGTACATGCATAGTTATGCAAAAAGGGACTTGGGCGTTTCTTACCCACATTTTCGTAAAAATTGTCCACCATACCTTTAATTTTAGAATTAATATCAGGCCTTCCCTTTTTTGCCATTTGGTCAGAGCCTTGCAAAGGTATCCACATTTACTGAACATTTTCACATATATGATAGCACAACAGCAAATGCATCACAACATGGCTGTCCGCCTAAACCTAAAAAAACAGGGCAAGGACAGTGATAAGATGGGCAGCCATTAGGCTGATGGTAACTCTGGAGGAGCTACAGAGATCCACTGCTAAGATGGACAAAGCTGGGAAATATTACCTAGAACAAAGCACAATAGTGCATCTTCCTTCAGTTTTAATGTTAAAGTTTTGGTTTCTAACCTCTGTGTTTTCTACCTTTCTGAGATTTTGACATTTGTTAAGTTAGATTCTACATCTTTTCCTTTATTGTTTATGTTTAGATAATTCACACTTTACCAAGGGCAGTAGGACAGTATTATCAATGCCTATTCAATAGAGACTATCAGAAATTAAAGGTATGAAGAGCATAATCTGATGGGAAAGAGATGAGCTCTAAACAGATTTCTACAAACCCCACTAGGCAGTCTTAACCCAGCATGTTGATTAGTTAACCGTTAGCAGTGGTTGGTTGTAAATAACAAGTGGCGGAGGTAAAATATCTAATCTAGGTCATCCCCATTAACCAGATATAATGGTTGTGCAGTCCATTTGTGCATTTTATATAGTATTAACTTTGACTGAGACCACATTGTTTTCACGAAGGTGTTCACAGCGATGGATGTGTATTTCTCAGTTTAGCGTGAATGGATGCGGGATGTAGTTTTTACGTTCCCTGAGAACGTCATGTTTCTGGATATTCTACTGACCCACATGTAGAATCAAACCAGGACTAAGAATGTACCACACAGAGGGTTTATTGATTAATAAACTTTGCAATAAGATGGCTTCTGTTAGTTGGGTTCTGCAGAATCTGGACAAAAAGAGAAGCAGTTAGATGAAGCAAGAGAGAAACTAGGATGAATCTTAACAGAAGAGCTGAACTGAGAGGCTTACGTTGGTGAGTTGGGTAGATGAGATTGGGGGGAACTTAGGGTCCTGGTGGTAGCTTGGTAGAGGGGGTTCCATAAAGGAGACCGGTGTCACAAGAGGAATTGCCCTATGAGTGGAGCAGACCGAGGTCTGAGATCCACGTGGATATTGAACAGATGGGAGAGAGACTGCTGGAGAGAGACTCAATGGACTGCTGGAAATTGAGGAGTTGCAGTGGATGATCATGGATGGATTTCTGGGAGGGATCTGTCATGGAGGGGTTTGCAAAAGTTACCTGTAGTTCATGTGGAAACTAATAAGAAGGCTTTAACTTGGGAGGCACAGAGGACACAGATAGTGATCTTGACAAAGTAGGTTAACATAAACTATGCTCAGAAAACAGCCATAAAAATCAGGAAGACACTTCTTGGGCTTGACTCTAGCAAGTAAGTTAACCATCAGGCCATGTTTGGCCATCCAACAGCTGCTTAAATCCCAAACAGCCAGATGAGGAAATTATAGAAAGGTGTCCTGTCTGCAGCTGACAGCCACACCTTCAGAAAAAAATATTGTTAATCAAAACCTCAAGATATGACAGCTTAAACAACAGTTGGTCTCAGCAAATGCTTAATGTGAAGGTAATCCTTTTTACTACTCGGATTTTTTTCACCTACATTCTGTCCTCATTCTCGTTTGAAGCAGTAGAGTATATAATTTATTCAGAGACAGGAAGGTTGCACTTCATACTTTCACATCTATCAGCATCAACCTTAAACTTCAACAGAGAAAAGGATTACAGATACATCAACCAAGGGCAGATGTGCAAATTTGCAGTCCTCTGAAAGTGTTTTGAGTGTTGATCAAGTCTTTATTGGTTCAGCTAAATCCAAAAGGAGAACAGGATTATTGATGGACAATAGCTCCAATTTAAGAAGCCTATTTGTTCTCAACACTTTGTTGAACTACACCACAACTGACTTTACAATTTAGTGTGGCTTTGTTCTGTTGTTTAGTATAAATGTATTCATTTTAAAATGATGGAGAGCCCCAGAGTGGGTTATTTTTGCTTATGATGTCATTTAGTATAATAGAAGGGTGATAGTACACTGTTTAAAATTCTCTACACCCAATATGATATAGCTGTTGATAGAAATAACTTTCTGAGCCTCTACCCAATCTAGAACAGATTAGTAACAAAATGAACAGCAGCACAATTCTTTTCAATGTAATAAAGTCTCGGTTTTAAGACAATTTATGCCACATTAAATTGGGCCACTCTACTATCAAACCATCTGTTCTCTCTGTCCAAAATCAGGACATCAGTAGCTACGTTTACATAGACAAAAGTAATCGGAATAAAGGGCCAATCGGAATATTATGATCGGATTAAGATCAATCAGAATGAAACTGTATTCTGAATGAGAGGGGTGGTTTATGCAGATTGATAATCTGATCCACATGCATGTAAATGCTTGTCAGGTTCAAGTTATTACGAATATGACAAACTCTCCTGAGTGTGCATGTGTGCCCGACGTAAACGCAACGTATTTCTGCGTTGGTGAGTGGGCGAAATACGTCGGGAAGCAAATCTGTCGGGGCTCCCGATAAAGCTTTCTATTCAAAAAAATAAAATGGCTAAAAATTGTTGCTTACTCAGGTTTCAACTGCAAGTAGAACCTCATGCAAGTCCATTCTGGGCTCTAGGAAGACAAACAAACTCTTATAATGCTGCCTTGTTTACTATTTTTTGTTGCTCAGCAAAGACGGAAGTTCTTGTGTTTTTTTTGTAGGGGAATATGATAACTGCATCTCAGAGTGGTTCTATTCTGAATAAAGCCAGGTGCATATACACGCACATTATGATCGGATTGCTTGATTGTGTGCCCATAAAATGGTACAATGCGATTATTTAATCCGAAAACATTTTAATCCGGTCGTGAAATTTTGTGCAAGTAAACATAGCTATAGTCATCAAAAGTGTGTCCTTTGTTCTTGGGGTGCCAATGGACTGCTGAATCTTGAGCCGAGCTGCTGGTCCTCCTGTACTGCACCATGCCTTTGTGTAGACGTTTGGTTTCTTTGATATAGGAGTCTGCGCAGTTCTTGCTGCATCGGACCGCATACACAACACTACTAACTCCCCAGTATTTACCACTCAGTCCTCCAAGTCAGTCACGTGAGAATGTGAAACAGCTGAGAGATGGGGAGAATAATTAACAGGGATAGAGTTTGAGCAGAGAAAGAGACACAAGGAAGGATATCTAACTAAAGTAAACTGCGAGGTAGGACAATGGTAGATGCAAAATAATTTTCAAACTATGAGGTTCCAAAATTTGTCTCTGGTATTTTGAGTTCTAAATATCTGATCCACTGATCAGTACAAACTCTATATTTGTATTTTGTGGTGAAATGTATGTATTTCAAAATTGTTCACTCCTTTTAAAAATTTAAACAGAAGCAGAACGGATGATATTGCGTATCTGACTCCAATTCACTGGGATGCTGAAAGTGATTAAAGTCTGAATGCTGCAAAATTCAATGCAAGTTATTTCTTCAGTAGAAAAGCAGTCGTTTCTCAAATGCACTCAGATTGGCATTCCTCTAGTTAATTATCAAATACAGTGAGCATTTCCTGTTCCTCCCGTGCCTACTTTTTTCCTTCTATTCAGCCAAACCCAGCGTCATCAGTGTGGACATGGCCTGTATTTGTTGGGTTTAATAGCATTTTTACTAGTGATTGAATGTGAGCGAGCTGTTTATTCAATATTTCACATATGAGTTTGATGAATACTGCCGCCTGGAGATGAGAGCCTTCAATCCAGTAATTGTGCACATAAATCAGTAGAACAAGAGGTTTAATAATGCTCAAGATTATTTTGTGCATTTCTACAACACATAGGGACTTGCATTATGATTAAACCTCGGCTTTGTTAAGCCAGTCCTCATGGTAGACATGATATATTTTCAGTTATCACGAAGTAAAACCTTATTCTTATTACAGTTGCACAGTTAAATTGAAAAGGGAAATACATACCTATTGTCATCTAAAGCTTACAGAAGATGTAATGAGAACAAAAATCTTAACACAAGTTAGAGACAGGTACTAAAGGAAAAACAAATGCATGGTTAGTGGTCTGTTTTTAAGAGCGCCAATTTACATCTTTATCAACGGAGCCTCTTGGCTGGCTTTGATGTGTAATCCTCTGAGTCTTCTACTATGAGATGGTGCGGTTTACCATCATATCTTGGTCGATAGAGCGATCTGCTACACAAACTGCCTTACCATGATTTCTGCCACCATGGTTTTTGCAAAATAGCTCAAGATTAGTAAGATTACATGGAGAATGTCTGTGAACATTGACTTAAGTCTTGCCACAAGTTCACAATTGAATTACATATTTGGATCATAGAACAGTTCTCTCGCAGATGTTAAAAGCTTGGGATTATGTTTTATAATTTGACCTTGCACTAAACTGCTCCGTAACTTTATTCCCTGGCATGTTTGTTGTGCCCCTTGGTCTTCATGATATTTGTTCACTAATGTTCCCTAACAAACGTCTGAGGACTCCAAAAAAACAGTACAGTTTATACTAAGACACGATTGCACACAGGTGGAATCCACATATTTACTACTTAGGTGAATTCTAAAAGAACCTGGTTTTAACTGGATTTCATTTAGTGATAGCAAAATGGAGGCGGCATACAAAAATGTGTGCCACTCTTTTTAGAATTGAATTGTGATGTTGTTTCCCAACTTTATTTATGGAACTGTTTTTATTTTATACAAAACCCCCAGACATACAGTACAATAAAACAACTTGTATATTAATTTGAACTTTACATCAACTGCATGTCAATACCCCAACCCACCCAACTTCCCAACCAAAATGGCCAAACATAAAATTATAAGAGTATTATCTAGATAATACTGCAGTGATTAAGAAAGAAAGAAAAAACACCCCTATATATCCTCTGGGTCAAAAGGAACATTCAGAGAGTCAAATATTGCAGGAACGGATCTCAGATGCTGTGGAACGACTTTACTCAACCATGAGTGAGCATCTCAGCGTCTCCAATTTCAGATTGTGTAACACCTCTCAAAGTCATTGTGCCTATGAAGGGTGGTAGGGTAGCTTTCAATTAAGCAAAATCAACTTACGGGACAACAGAGTTGTGAATGCCAATACCTGTCCAGATGCTTTTGGTAAACCTGTCGAAGGGGGAATGCCAAAAATTGCAGCTAGGGAATCTGGAGCTATAGCACAGCTATATTCTTTATTTAGGGCATCAAAAATGAATATCCAGACAGGGGCTAATTTGGGGCACAACCAAAACATGTTCAATTCAATTTTATTTATATAGCGCCAATTCATGATACATATCATCTCAAGGCACTTTCCAAAGTCAAATTCAATCAGATTATACAGATTGGATCAGATTATACAGATTGGATCAGATTATGTGTGCATGATTCGCTGGAGACATGTTACAACTGCCACATGCATCACCAGCAGAATGAAAGATTTTTGACAGCCTGGCATTAGTATAGTAAACCCTAACTAGAACCTTATGATTCAACCAATGGCGGGCAAAAATAGATGTGTGGAGCAGGGAAAAGCAGAATACTATTGTCCGGTGAAGGCTTTCCTCCCAGACATTACTAATGGCAGAGAGTGAGGATGAATATGACCAAATAAACTTACATAAGACTGCTGTGCATCCTTTAGAGAGAGGATCTTTAGAGAGAAGAGTTGATTTGTGAAGTGCTTGAAAAACATTTCATTTTTTTTCCACTTCACAATAATGCTCTACTTTCTGATGGTCTATCACGCAATATCAAATGAAGATACACCGACATTTTTGATTATTCTGTGACAAAACTCGAGGTACTTTAAGAGGTATTAATACTATAGTGACTCTCCCATAGAAGCTTGCTATGTTCTCTTGAGTGTTTAATATTTCATATCGTTCATTAACCTTTTCAGCTTATGAGCAAAATTAATTTGATATAAAGTCTAGACTAAAGTGGCACTTTTATTATAACCAGTAAAAATACTGCTGATGTGATTCCAGCTACAAAGCAATACTGTACATGGTGGGGTTTTTTTAAATGTCAGTTTGCAAAGCCTACAAGAATACACTTAAATCAAAGTTTTTGTAGATTTTCTGGAACAAAACTGTCATTGATGTTTTTTTTTAAAGATAGGTGGGCTGATGAGAGATGCAACAAAGTAAAAAACAAAATTTATTTAGTAAAATATCTGGGTTTTTTGGACTTATTAACCTGTGAAACCATTTATGTTTTGCTTCTGTAACTCATGTACATTTAGTGGTGGTGGGGCTACAACCTTGGCTTTATTTCATGCTGGTGCTTACACTTCACGCTGTGTGAGGAGCACAACATAAGCTGTGGTTAGATAAGCTATAAAAGACACTGTGTAATCGTGCCTGGGGCTCCATTTCCTGGAGTGTTTCATACACTTTTATGCATCAGCTGTTTGTTCTGGTGAATACATTGGCAATGCTTCACACTGCAGTGGAGTACCCAGTCATTCATTGTGGAGTTTCTGAGTTCTTCCGGTTAACCCTTCAAATTGCAGCTGAGACGTGACGATTTTAGCAAGCGGTGTTATGTGAGTCGTAGAGGGAGAAGGTTTGCCAGGTGTGGCTACTTTCGTCTGACATTAAAAAAAGAAATAAAACATGAAAAAAAGGTCTGGTAATGAAAATAACATGGGATAACAGATATTTTAATCTCTACTTTAATGCTGACAATAAAGGACATTTTTATTTTGTTCTTGAGTGTTTAGCAGGGAAATTAAGATAATAAAGGCTTGCTGATAGATTATTGACCAGATGTTTTTTAAACATGCTTTGTGCCGTCTGACGACTTGATTTTTTGTAAAACAAAGATTATCTCCCAGACCCCTCACATGCTGGACAAAACTGTTTAGACTTTTACTTTCATGTCAACGCTACAGAGTGCTATTTCCAAAAACAGAAAAAAGGAACAAACAAACCCCCCCATCCCTCCCCTTAGGCAATTGACACCTTACAGCCTGGGTATTGAGCCACTCTGCTGTGAAACAAATACAGATTTGCATGACCCCGATCAGACTTAATTTTTTCTTTACAAAAAAAATGACTGTTTAAGCATATACATGTAAATACTGTTTCTTTTATTTTATGTTCTCTAAAGTTTATATAAATTCAGTTTCAGTAAATTAGAATATGCATTTCTAGGCTTGTTTTTCCAGATTAAAAGTACCTTTAGGAAAAAACAATAACCTTTAGACATGTGTTAAACATACGTTTCATTAAGCCCCCATTTCTGCATGAAAATGTTACTTTTTATAATAATAATAATCTTGTCATTACAACATACATAATCATTTGCATTTAAAGCTGCAGTAGGTAACTTTTGCATAAATGTATTTTTTAAACTCCATAGTGCAGATTTAACCCATCCCTCAGTGAGCAGTGGGCTGCCACTGATCAGCACCTGGGGAGCATTCTGGGGGTACGGGTCTTGCTCAGGGATTCAGAGTGGCAGAGTGTAGAAGTTGAACCGGGAACCTGGCAAGTGCCCTGCTCTCTAACCACTAGGCCACCATTCTTGTTTTTTTTCCCTTCCTTTTTTATTTTTTATTAGTTGGGTGAAATATTCTAGTCTTAAATGGTGTGTTTTTATTATCTGGAAGCAGGTAACAAAAATCAAAATTAAAAGAAATGAAGCCTTTAAAACATTAAAGTGTTAATCTATATAATGTGTTTCCCTTGGTGAATTAAATTAATGAAATAAATTAACTTTTCAATGATATTCTAATTTATTGGATATGATGGTATGGTTTGTTTGCGCGCTCATCCTGCCCAATAAAGCAATACGAATTCTGGAAATGTTGGTATTGACTTCTATGGCATTAACTGGACAAACTTCCATTACACCTTAGATTTCTTTGACTCCGAGATAATTAGCTCAAGGGTTGCTGATGGTCCTTCTTAGTCACCTGACACGATCTCAAGTGGAAAACGTTCTATAAATAAACTTGAGTTGTCTAGTTACTGCACTGTGGTCTGTTGTTTTGTAGGACTGAGGCTTCAGGAACTCTTGACCGTGTATCTATAATGTCTAACTACTTTACTGCTGTTGTTTTTATATGGTTAACTTTTATATCCATCTGCCTGTCACTTGAAAGTTTGCCTTTAGCAGAAAAGAGTGGTTAACTCAATTAAGCACTCTCTGCAATCAGTGAGAGATGGAATTGCACCCTTTGCCAGTGCTGATGGAGGGCTCCTAAGCATCTCTAACCTGTTGTCTACATGCAAAAAGGACAGAATAGCCTCCATGTGGTTGGGCTCAGAGGAAGGAACATACTTTGATTGAGGGGCCCCATCCTACATGCAGCACAGATGTTGCACATGGTCTATCTAAATCCCACAGCTTCTGCTCCCGGGGATTTTACCCATAGAAATGGGAAAGTCAGTTTGCAGCACAGGCACATTCATCAGATCTCTTAAATGGATTGAATAGGCAGATGCTTCCTACAGAAACACAGACTAACAGGCAGGCAGATAACCAGCAGCTGTGTATAACTGTGCATTCAAATGAAAGCAATACAGGCAGGTACAGAGAACAACAGGACATTCAAAACAGTATCGCCTTTATAGCTACTATATCAACATTATTAATGCATAACTGCCAGAAATGGAGGACAAACACAAAGGTAATGGAGATATTGATGAAAACAGCCTCTTTCTAATCAAATTATTGTGCTTCATTCATGTAAAACGACCTTTCTTAATTAACAGTGCTCAAGCCGAGTTCTGAGGTTTTTGTCTTTGAAGTTTTGCTCTGTGCGTAGAGTTTGAAAAATGTGTCTCGTCAATGCAATTCCTTTTCCCGGCTCTGTGCCTCAGTAGCACGCTCACTCTGATCACGACTCAGCTGTTGGGCAAAACACAGAGAACACAGAGACACTCATTATTGCTCTTCTGGCCCTCTGGTTTTATGGGTGAGGGCTTGAAATCCATATATAAACAGAAAGTATGCAATAATGACTATGTGACGCTCCTGTCACATGTGTAAGGTTCCTAGATGTCAGAAAGTTGTTCTTTCTTCTACTGTTTTCACGTTTCATTTGGATGACTTTAATCGAAATCCATTTCTATCATGTTAGATTACCTTTAGTATTTCTCGAATGTCTTCATCACCAAAGATGCCAAAGCAACTGGACTAAAATCATTAAACAACTTAGTATTTTGGACTGTGGGACAGTAATTGAGTCCTTCAATAGACTAGGAACTTTATGCGATTGTAGGGACATTTGACAAATAAAATAGAATATATCTACAATATGTGATGCACAGTTTTTAAAGAGATGTCCTCCTATGCTGTTAGGACCAGAACCTTTATTTTCTTTGACATCACGAAAGAACTTCGATAATATATTTTTGTCAAAGGTCCAAACCAGGATCTCTAAACACAGACAGCTACTCAATAAAATTGTGAATATTAAAACAATTACAAAAAGTCTTAAAACTATCAGAGGATAGTCCAACTTGTCTTATATCTTGGTCTGATGCTACTATTTTACGGAAATGTGCTTCCCTCCCTCTGTAATGTTTTCTTTATTCTGTAATGCTTTTTTCATTTTTTTTCCATGTACAGAACTTTGAATCCCCGTTACTGCAAAGTGCTTGGCAAATAAACTTGCCTTGCCTTGGCACATTTAGCTGTTTGATGTGTGATGGTGAGCTACTCCACTGAGTTGCTCCAAGCTGGGAGTAGCAATGATGTGCAGTGTCACAGCCACATGGTGTGCAGTGGCTGCCTGGTGGAGACTAGGTGCTCAACTAGCTCATTAAACTTAAAAGTATATGTTTCCCTGTTTTGCCAAACTAGCAGAAAGTGTTGGAAATGCATGAATTGGTCACAAGAATGGACAGCGCGCGTAGCTCGCTGTCTACATAGCTAGAGTCTGTTGGGCTGGCTAAAACAGCACCAAGTACTTCAGAGGGGGCTTTTTCAGAGGTTCAAGCCTGTTGTATTATAGGTTGAGGCGGAGCTTTTGTCTCTCAGTACAACGGCTTTGTAAACATACATTGCGACCTTGCTTTGTGGTGTTTCTAGTGTTACATATTTCCACACAGGCGGCATGTTGTGATTAAAAGTTGGTTAGCCACGGTGCTAGGCTCAAAGCAACTCTCTGCTAGCTGGCTGCTAATTGTTGAATGGATTTCCTGACCAAAAAGGAATCTCATCATGAGAGGCAGAGGAACTCGGCTTCGTTCAGGAGATCCTTTCCACAGTTAGCAGCCAGCTAGCAGAGCAGCCAGTAGAGACTCTGGAGACTTTCCAGAAGAAAACATTGAAGGACAGATGCAGCTTATGGATCGGAAATGTCAGAGGATTGGATTGGAATTTTCCTATCCATAAAATACATTGGTATCGGAGCCTGATACCAATACTGGATTGGATCATCCCCATCCCTATTCAGGACCCCAATCCGTTTTCAGCTGCCCTGTCATCCTTAGCAGTTTCCCCTGAGCTTATGATTAGCTCAGGGGAAGCTTCATAATCATTGAAGAGTCGCTTGTAGGACATCTTGGGGCAGGAAAGGGATTAAGCTAATGTTCACAAGATTTCTGTTAGTCTTAAAACATTTGACCATAAGTGTACCTTTCATGTCCTGGAGATTCCTTGAAGTCCTCTGTCCATTTGTTATTTGCAGCCTGATTTGTTTGTGTTTAGCAAAAGCAAATACAGCCGCACAATACTGATTAATTTGTCTCTGTCACATCTCTCAGATGCATTTTTCTTTATCGGATCTGGACCTAAGTTGTGTCCTCATTAACTGTCTCTGCTTTGCCAGAAGTGGCCACCAGACACACACTAGTAGGCAGAGATTTCACAGCCTCCACCCTTATTGCAAGGCAGAGGTCCAGAAAATCCCCTCAGAGGCATTAGATCACTCTTTTCTTCCCTTTAACACATCCAGACTAGAAAGGCTGGTAGCAGGAGTGATTAGTTCTGCACACTTTGGAAATATTCTCTCTGTGTGTATAAGTCACAGAAGAGGAGATATTAAAGACATAAGAAAAGGACAGGTGGGGGGAGGGAGAGTGGGCTCATCCTTAAGAAGTTGCTCTGCTAAACACAAACGAAGACTAGGAGGTTACCAAGGTGTTGTTTTTTTGGACCTCATTAGGAGGATTTTTTTTCCCATGGGCTAAAGGTTATACATCATGATTCAAGCCAGACTATCTTGTCATATTTATGCAACACCTGTAGTTATGGTATCTGTTAAAAGTGACTGTATATAAATAAGACACTCCATGCCATTGCTTAGTCTGTCTTCTTACTGACGTCAGTTTAAATTTCACTTCCAGAACAGATGTTCCTTAAAAAAGTTTTGGTGCGTAGGTAGGTCAGCACTTCCTGTGTCTTTTATTATGTAGCTCACTCTGATTCTGCCCTCTGAATGTCCTGTGCAGCATTTGTTGTGAAGTGACAGCATTGGACATTGAGGTCAAAACAGAGTGACCACTAAAACTTTCTGCTGCGAGAACTTTTCCATTCATATCAGACTGATTATACTTGCTGATGTGTTTGTGAGCAGAACAGATAAACCTGGTGCTTTAAACCTAAAAGGACAATTTTCTATTTAAATACTGGTTCGGATTCAGCTGCTATTTTAAAACTGTGAATGCCATCCTTTAGGGATCCTTTTTAATGTTTGTGCATTTTTTTATCAAACCAGTTCTTCATATCTTTATGTTGTATGCCAGGAGCTGTATAACACTGAATAATTATAAGTTTAAAGCAAAAATGTGTTTGGGTTTAGTTCTCTGCCTGAAATGTTGTACGCTTAATAAAATGTGCATATTTATGAAACAACAAGCTCAATTTGAATACTTCTGGTGTCCTAGTAAAGGACACTTTTGAGGTTTGTTGCAGTGAGTAAATATCTGCATATTTGTTCCTGGGAAAAGTTAATGAAGTTGACACAGTACAACATTTCCAGGTTTGTCTGAAAAAAAAAAACCTTTTAGGATGGGTATTCCTTTGAGAATGATTATCTAAACCTCTATGGAATCATTACAGCAAAGAGGCTATCGTTCAAATGCTTATTTCTGGGTCCTAATGCTCATTGGCTATGCCCTGAATGATTTGAGTAAAACACAAACTCATCAGTCTAACAGGATATACTATTGATTACCGCCAAAACTGTCTTTCGGAATATCAACGTAAGACAAATTTTACAACTGTCATTTGTCAAAGCAATTTCTATTGTTATCTTAGGGTTTCTGTCTCCCTGATACTTTGTTATCTATAGCGTTATGACAGGTTGTTGGACTTTTATGTGCATTTCATCCATTTAGCATTAACATTTCATAGCGGTAGTACGAGAAATCTACCAAGCAGGTTGACACAAGTTTGATATATTAGCATTAGTTTAGTTATTATACATGCTATGTTTGGATCTAAAAGTGGATTAGATTGTTTTGTAGACCAGGTTCCCCTGTTGAGCTTGGTGTGCAACATCATCATGTTGTTGAGTGATTAGTGCATTATTTTACACTATGTTTGCTAAGTTCTTCTGAAAGTCCCCCTAATTGGGGACTGTAGGGTTGAATTAACGTTTTACAGATTCATGTCTCATCTTTCATTTAGGCTGACCAAGGTCTACAGATTAATTGAATCAGAGAAGACAGATGACTTGGACAGTGCAGGAGAAGGCTGAAGATGAGTGTAGGGCAGAAAAGATCGACTTTGTCAATTATTTTAAATAGTGTTAAGGTTCTTCTAGACTTTCAAGAATAAAGAAGCTTTATTTTCATTATGTGTAACCATAATGACATTTTTTGGTGAGGTGATAGCCCTTACAGCTTGGGGAAAGAAGCTGTTTTTATTTTTGATTTAATGTTCTTGAATTGTTTACTTGATAGAAGTGGGACAAATGGCGCATTGCCCGGATGGGTGGGATCTGTGTCAATATATCTGTCCCCTTTCTGGACTTGTGCAGCATAGACTGTAGGTTCTGTAGACATCATCCCACAATACCCTGTGCTGTCCTCACCATCTGTGCTAAGTCCTTCTTCTTCTGCACAGTGCAGCCCCCATACTACACTGTCACTGACACACAAAATGCTCTTTATAGTAGCTCTGTAGAAGTTTTATAGCAGCTTAATGGAAAGTCTGTTCACAGTCCAGGAGAGGTCAGAGGAGATGTGTATACCCAGGATCTTTATGCTATCCACATGCTCCACCACCTCCCCCTGTAGGCAGAGGGGAACATGTTCAGTGTTCCTGGACCTTCTGTAGCCTACTATGAGCTCCTTGGTCTTGTTGATGTTCAGGATGAGGTTGTTCTGGAGCAACACTGTCACAATCTGACACAGCACCACTTAAGGATGGTCCTCAACAATGATGGAAATGAGACCCACCACAGTGGTGTCGTCCGCAAACCTCACATCCATGTTTGTGGGGAGGATAGCAGAGCAGTCATGGGATAAGAGGGTGAAGATAGAGGAGCTGAGGACACAACTCTGCGGCGTTCCAGTGTTTAGGATCAGTGGTGCAGATGTGCGTTTCCCAATCCTCACCATCTGGGACCTGTCGATGAGGAAGTCACTGATCCAGGAGCAGAGCGGTGGAGGTAATCCCAGGTTGTGCAGCTTCAGAGCCAGCTTGTCTGGGAGCACGGTGTTGAACACTGAGCTGATGTCCACAAATAGCATTCTAACATTGGTGTTGCGATGGTGCAGATGAGTCGGAGCCGAGTGAAGTACTAACAAGAAAACAATCTTTGTGGAACGACTCTCCCTGTACGCGAACTGCAGGCTGTCCAGGCCAGCAAGGAGGGTGTCCTTGATGTATTTTAGGAGGATCCTGTTGAAGCACTTCATGATGACAGGGGTCAGAGCAACAGGACGGTAGTCATTGGGGTTCATGATGGATGTTTTTTTTTTTTTGGTCGGGGGCAGGCGTGACGATGGATGACTTTCAGGAACTCTTGACCGTAACTCTTGGTCAGGGACCATAAAGAGCTGCAGGGAGGGGTTGAGGAGTTGGTCAGCATCGGTTTTTACAGGAGGATGTCACTTGGTGTAGCTGCTGTATGAGGGGCTGATGCTGCACTTCTGGCTGAGGAAGATGTTAAAGCCATCTGCTGCTTTGAGAGTCGGAGAGTGCAAAGAAGCTCCTTAAGGTTTCAGGGGGAGCTGGGGCTGTTACTGAGCTGCTGGTTGCTGCTTCTATAATCTGTGATGGTCCTGATGCCTCTCCACATGTTGGGTGGGTTATTGCTTCTGAAGTGATCCTCTATACAATGCTTGGATCTGTCCGTTGCCTTCTGAATGCCTTCTTTCAATTCACTTCTAGCCGTGCTGTAGGCCAGTCTGTCTCCTGATCTGAATGCTGCATCACAGGCTTTCAGAGGGGACTGCACTGTACCGTCCACTCATAGTTTCTGGTTGGGAAACACTCTGTATGCTTATATTTCCAGACAAAGCCTGGACTGATGCTGTCCTACCCACAAAGACAATCAAACTACTATTAAATAATTTTGGTGTGTTAGTTTCCCTTTCTAAAATTTTTGTATTTTTGGTTTGTTTTCTCTGTCAGTAGGCTCAATGTTAATCACAGTGCCATTATTTAAAATGTCTCCCCTCAGCTGTGGCTGAACTAATGTTAGGTGTGCATTCCTTATTCATTTGTACTGTCCTTTCTTTCTCTACATAATGATTGTAAATTACTCTTTAATTATTCCCTAATGAGTTTGCTTGTGGCTTGAGTTACTGCAGGTGTAACTGGGAATTGATGCTTCACTTTACATTTGTCTTCAGCATTTTAATGCTTCATCATTGTTGCTTTCTCCTGTTTACAGTTTCCGAATGTTATTTTTCTTAGTTAAATTACTGATCTTGAATTTCTATTAATCTACATTTTATTTAACAATGAGGCCTGAAACAGTCTTGGAGAAGACATGCAAAGGTTTTCAAGCTTTTGTTTGTATATATTATTCATAAACTAAAATGTTGGAGCATCTTTTTTTCATTTGCATTCTAACCAATGCACATTGATGGTCATAACTCTTAGAAATCAGGGAAATAACACTTAAGCTTTGTACAAAACACATTTTTGCTTTGGTGCACAAGGGAAGAAGAATATCATCTAAGTTTTAAATGATACACAACCCTCTCAGTGTGGTGAAGTCTCTCTGTACCCGTAACCTAAAATCAAGTACAAATCCATCATGTTTATATCAATCTGTGTGATGGTGGAATGATAGTTTCCAGTTCGTTCTCGACATTTTTCTTCCTCTATACAGGGCGGATCCAGCCGGCACAGGGCAGAGGCTGCAAGGTTTTACTCTATTTTGGCATAGTGTTTTTAACTTGTAGTCCCTTGTCCCAATTGCTTTCAGGTCAATAGCAATCTCATTTTGTGTAGTTGTGGGCTAAACTCTCACCTTTTTCCTTCTCATCCACAATTTTTTACCTTCATGATGTTAATTTTGTCTAAGGTTTAGTTGATGTTCTTGTCTCCATATTAAAATGAAACCAGCATAACTGTTGGCAACTTAATTTCTTTCATTATACTAACAAAATTAGCAAAGAAAAGTACATATGAATGTATTTTCTTATTATTTCATTATGACTATATCATTCATATCACTTATTTTCTCTGAGTGTATATTTCTCCCTGTGTTTCTTTGAACCGTTGTCATGCCAATAGACATTTTATTCTGTATTAGATATAAAAAATAAAAGTTAATCAGCCCTATTGGCCAGGTTTAGTCACATGGCCAAACATTTTTCAACTGCTAACTTATTGTAATGGCAATACACACTAAAAACACAGTTTTTAGTATTTTGCTTTTGGAGTTTCAGGCACATATTAATAAAGGAAATAAGAGCACTTTATCCTCAAACAGTGATTTCGACAGTCACATGGTTTCTTGGGAGCCTGGGACTTTCAGACAGGGACTTTAATTTCCCTGTTGGTGCTGGGACCCTCAAGAAGCTTTCACTTTTGACTGGAGCTCTACTCTCCACATCTGACATAATTATGTCTATTAACACAGGTAATTAAACTTCTGAAAGGACACACAAATGTGACCAGTGCATTTTCTGCTTGCATGAGTTAATGGAAAGAAAATTAAGGATCATGTTGTGATTCTCTGTGGTTGTCCCACAAACAATTTCTATGATTAAGATCACGCGCAAGCTAGGTTGTTGAGAAATAAAGGGAAGACTTTAAACATTTATTTCATCAACAAGAAAAAAAACTTGACAGCATTTTCCCATTGAGGATCTTTTTATTACATATTTTTAGGAGGGAATTAGAGATTTTAGAGGCAGGATGAAACATTTTGCTAAATCAAAACTTGATCAACAATCAGATTTTTACACATAACCTGTGTAAAAAACAACAACGTTTTTCACTCCACTCAGATTAAATCTGACTAAACTTTTCTTGTTTTTGGACAGTTAGGAATACCAGTTTATTTGTTAAATGCTAGATAAATGAAGGAGATTCTGTGTTTTATGTTCTTACTTTTTTCAAAAGAAATTATTTTAACAATTTGGGGAAACCAAGGGGATGAAGTTATTGCTTTGTAAGTTTCTGAAAGGTTAACTCTGAAAGGCATATTTTTGATTCGTTTTAGTTGGCTCTAGACCAACTCCTTAATAATACTCCTTACATGCTTGGCATCATGAAAAAAATCTAAAGAAATGAGCCAAGATGTCAGAGAATTGTGGACCTCCATAAGTCCGGGTCTTGTTTGAGTGAAATTTCAAGTTGTCTAAATGTGCCACGTTAATCAGAATCAGTTTTGTTTGCCAGGTATGTGTACACATACGAGGAACTTGACTCTGCATTGTAAAATGTTCACAATGTGCTTACTTACACAATAATGCAATAACGCAGTAATTCATCAATAAAAATCAAACAAAGGCTAATCTGTTTAGACAATTACTCAGAAGTATCAACACCACGGGGATGTCTGGCAGTCATACTGGTTAGAAAGGAAACAGGTTCTGTGTCCCATTTTCAAATTTTATTTTGGTGCAAAATGTGCCGATTTACCCCAACTAGTAAGAAGATGTCCTTACCCACAGTTAAATGGTATCGTCCACCAGGCCCTTACACTCAGTTTTTGGATCAACTGTCAGACTTCTTATCTGATTTGGTGTTAAATACTGACAAGGTTATTATAGTGGGTGATTTTAACACCCATGTTGACACTGAATGTGATAACCTTAGTGTAGCCTTTAAAACTATACTAGATTCAATTGGTTTTGCTCAAAATGTGCATAAGCCAACGCACTCTCGGCTCCATACTTTGGACCTTGTGCTGACATATGGCATTGATTGTGAAGAATTAACAGTATTCTCTCACAACCCTGTCCTATCTGATCATTTTTTAATAACATTTGAGTTTAATCTAACCGATTTCTCCACCCCCAAAAGAGGGTTCCATTATAGTAGATCTTTATCGGATAATGCTGTATCAAAACTTAAAGAGTCTGTCCCCCTCTTAATATCCTCAGTATTGCAGAAATGCCCTGTAGATGGCAGCAATGCTGTTTCTTCCCATTCACAAATAGATACATTTGCTAACAGTGTGACTTCCTCATTGCGTTCTGCATTAGATAATGTAGCTCCCTTGAAAAAGAAGGTGATAATTCACAGGAAGCTGGCTCCCTGGTTTAATTCAGAGCTGCGTTCCTTGAAGCACAATGTTAGGAAATTGGAGAGAAAATGGCGCTCTACACACCAAGAGGAATCCTACTTAATCTGGAGGGACAGTCTATTGTTGTATAACAAGACCCTTCGCAGAGTTAGAGCAGCATATTTTTCATCATTAATTGAAGAGAATAAAAATAATCCTAGATTTCTCTTTAGTACAGTTGCCAAACTTACTCAGAGCTGCAGCTCTGTTGATCCATCCATTCCCTTAGCTCTTAGCAGTAATGATTTTATGGGATTCTTCATAAATAAAATTGATGCCATTAAAAATAAAGTAATTGGCATCCTCCCAAACATGATTACCTCATCCCCAGTAAGTAAGGCAGCATTGGAGGAATCTTTAGAACCTGCACAGTGTTTGAACTGTTTAAAAGCAGTAGAGCTTTCTGAGCTATCTAAAATCTTAGCTTCATCTAAACCTTCTACCTGTATGTTAGACCCAATCCCAACCAAGTTGTTTAAGGAGGTATTCCCTTTGATCAGTGGTCCTATTTTAGACATGATTAATCTATCCTTAGTAAATGGATATGTACCACAGGTTTTTAAAGTAGCTGTTATTAAACCTTTACTTAAGAAACCTTCTCTTGATCAAGATGAGCTAGTAAACTACAGACCTATATCTAATCTTCTTTTCTTATCTAAAATTCTTGAGAAAGTAGTTGCTAATCAACTTTGTGAACATTTACAAAGCAATGACCTACTTGAGGAGTTTCAGTCAGGCTTCAGAGCTCATCATAGCACTGAAACGGCTCTGGTGAAGGTCACTAATGATATTCTCATGGCCTCAGATAATGGACTTGTGTCTGTACTTGTCCTGTTAGATCTTAGTGCTGCATTTGATACAGTTGATCACAATATTCTCCTACAAAGACTTGAACATACTGTAGGGATTAAGGGGAAAGCATTAGGCTGGTTTAAATCTTATCTGTCGGACAGATTCCAGTTTGTTCATGTTAATAATAAATCTTCCTCAAACTCTAGGGTCACCTGTGGAGTACCACAGGGTTCAGTCCTTGGACCAATTCTCTTTACTATATATATGCTTCCAATTGGCAAAATTATCAGACAGCATGGGATTAATTTCCACTGTTATGCTGATGACACTCAGCTATATCTATCCATAAATCCTGATGAATCCAATCAATTACTTCGACTGCAGTCATGTCTTGATGACATCAAAAGCTGGATGACTTTAAATTTCCTGCGTCTAAATTCTGACAAGACCGAAGTTGTAATCTTTGGGCCAGAGTCCTCAAAAAATAAACTTCTTAACCAATCACTTAATCTGGATGACATTAACTTGGCCTCTGGTAATAAAGTAAAAAACCTTGGTGTTATTTTTGACCAAGACATGTCATTTAAATCCCATATTAAACAGGTTTCCAGAGTTTCCTTTTTTCACCTCCGGAATATCGCCAAAATTAGAAACATTCTGTCCAGGAGTGATGCTGAAAAACTAGTCCATGCATTTGTTACTTCAAGGCTGGACTATTGTAATTCTTTACTATCAGGAAGTCCACAAAATGCAATTCAAAGTCTTCAGCTTATCCAAAATGCTGCAGCAAGAGTTCTGATGAAAATCAACAAGAGGGATCATATTTCTCCAATTTTAGCTTCCCTTCATTGGCTTCCTGTTAAATCAAGAATAGAATTTAAAATTCTTCTTCTAACGTATAAAGCCCTTAATAATCAAGCTCCATCATATATCAGAGCTCTGATTACTCCGTATGTTCCTAACAGAGCACTTCGCTCTCAGACTGCAGGTCTGCTGGTGGTTCCTAGAGTCTCTAAAAGTAGAATGGGAGGCAGATCCTTTAGCTATCAGGCTCCTCTCTTGTGGAACCAACTCCCAGTTTTGGTCCGTGAAGCAGACACCCTGTCTACTTTTAAGACTAATCTTAAAACCTTCCTTTTTGACAAAGCTTATAACTAGAGTGGCTCATGTTACTCTGAGCTACCTTTATAGTTTTGCTGCTATAGGCTTAGGCTACTGGAGGACATCAGGGCATACTTTTCTCACTCTACTGAGTTCTACTGTTCTCCAGATTTGCATTGCGTTACATTGAAATGACTGTTGTCATTTCAGCTTTTAACTTTTTGTTCTCTCTCTTTTTTCTTCATAGTAGGTACACCTGGTCTGACGTTCTGTTGACTGTGAAATCATCCAGGGAGGACAGATCACCGACTATTACCATCTAATGTAGAACAGATTACTAGATCAATGTGTGCTTCTGTGCTTTTTTGTCTCTCTTGTTGTGTCTCTGCTCTGTCTTCTGTAACCCCAGTCGGTCGAGGCAGATGACCGTTCATACTGAGCCCGGTTCTGCCGGAGGTTTTTTTTTCCCGTTAATGGGTGTTTTTTCTTCCCACTGTCGCTTCATGCTTGCTCAGTATGAGGGATTGCAGCAAAGCCATGTACAATGCAGACGACTCTCCCTGTGGCTCTACGGTCCCCCAGGAGTGAATGCTGCTTGTTGGGACTTTGATGCAATCAACTGGTTTCCTTATATAGGACATTTTGACCAATCTGTATAATCTGACCCAATCTGTATAATATGATTGAACTTGATTTTGTAAAGTGCCTTGAGATGACATGTTTCATGATTTGGCGCTATATAAATAAAATTGAATTGAATTGAATTAAATGGGTCTTGTACCAACATAGGCTGAAAGGCCACAGAGATAGCAACCCTAAATCAACATAAAAACTGATTTTAATTTAAAAATGGGACAAAAATCTTAATTTTTGAAGACTTGTTGTGGTCTTATTAAACCAAAATTGAAGTGTTGGCAATTGTGACCATCTTTGTTTCGAGTTGGAGGGAAAAAATAAGGGTTGCAGCATCATTTTGTGGGAGTGTTTTGCTGCAGGAAAGACTGGTGCCCTTCATAAAAAAAGACGGGATCAAGAGGAAAGAACATCATGCAAAAATATTGACGCATCATCTCAAGAACTCAGCCAGTAAGTTAAATACTTGCACAAATGGGTCTTCCAAATGGCAGGTACTTAAGGACAAAACATTCTTTGCAATCAGTCATCTCAGTCCCATAGATAATTTGTTGGGAGAGTTTAAAAAGGTGTATGTGAGCAAAAGGGAGGTGGGATACAAAACCAACGTGTTGCATGTCAGGAGGAAGTCAGTCATATAGTTCAAAAGGCTCTTCTACCGAATACTAATGACATAAATGTAAACTTCTGAACTTGACTAGCATATAAAAAGATTGTCACAGAGCAAATTTCTCACTCATTATTCTGGCATTTATGAAATTAAAGTAATTTTGCTGAAAGGTTACATGTGTTTTCATACCGCGTGTATGAAGATTTACTTTCAGCCGTAACCAAATATTTTACTTCCTGAGATAGGTGGGCAACCGAGTGAATTATTACTGCTTCAGCATGTTGGATGTCGGCAGGATTTTAACATCAATATGGGGAGCCTTTCTCAGTTTTTGACAGCCGGGTGACCCACGGAGAGGTAAGAACAGTGGGTTAAAGCAAGAGTAAAGGATAGGGCAGGAAAATAGACGAAATGGAGAAGGGAGGAATAGCAGGTACGGTGGATTGAAAGTGTTCATGGAAGGAAAGTGAGGGTTACCATAGCGACCAGGTGAAAGCTCTGCAGCAAGGACTGAGACACGTAGTCTTCCTCTTTGCCTCTTCTCGTCCTCGTAAAAGAGAGAATGACAGACCTTGGGATATTGTGTCACTATTTTGGTCTTTCACGGCAAACATTTCAGCAGCTGTGTTTTTTCCTAACCACTGTGTTTAAACAGAGTTTAAACAATCAGTGCATCTTTCTTCTAGTAGTTGTCTTAAGGATAGCAGTGAATCACATTTTAACTAGTACTTGCTCCATTTTATTATTTAAACTTCGTCAGGTTAATCAGTGAGGCTCATCAGTGCAGCTCTTAAGTCTGGAGATCCCTGTTTGAGATGATATGAGGCAGAACTACAAGTCAATGTATATGAGGAGAGGCATTGTATTGTGGGAGGTAATTACTACGCTTTAATGAGCTATAGTAAGGACCACTGGCTTTCAATAAGCTTATTCACAAGAACTAAAATTCAGATAGGAGCTCATCTGCGGACAACGAAGAGAAGTAAATGAGCAGGCAAGTGGTGATAAACTCACAGTAGTGTTAATGTGTAGCTCAGAGGAGATGGAAAACCATGCATACAAGCATATACTGTGAATGCTTGACAGCCACATAAGCAGTTCCATACTTCTGAATAGAGAGGTTTAGCTGTCAATGTAACAGAATCCACTGGGATTGATCACAGCTCTATAACTCCCCAGAGATGCAAGCGAATCTTGGCAGGATTAGCAAAGCTGCAACCACAATCATTTGCATGTTTCATTGGCACGGTCAAAGACGGTTATTGTTGAAAAGTTGTCTTTCTGAATAGATATGTGGCTTGCTCTAATGGATCTTTTCAAATATTAGAAATCAGTGGAATGAGTCCACCCTTTAACAGATACAGTTAAAGAGAAAAAGCACAGACTTAAATTAAAAAAGTGCACAAAAAAACAAACAAACTGCAATATGCCTCTGGAATAAAAGGGATACATATTTTTTGTTTATAGTGATTACACCCAGTAGATCATACCTAAATAAATGATCCATGATGCCTATCCCCTGGTGGTGGCTCTATACGCTGTACTCGTGGGTAGTGAAGTGCAATGAGAATGGGTTGTATTCACAGAGATGCTTTGTTGTCTGTATCCCATGATCCTTTGGATTGCACTGCAATAAGGTCTATTGTAAATAAAATAAAACAATGAAAAGTGGATGACACATGCTGTTTTTACAACTTTTTTTGTGCATGTCAAGAACGCCTTTGCAACCATGTCACATTCAGTGTAAGCGAGGGTGAATTATGCCCTCTGTGACAGTGATGCCTTCTTTTAGGAAAGCCAGCAGTGAAGGGATTGCTTTTTTCCTTGTTTCCAGAGTGGAATCGTTCAGATGATGGTACACTTTAAATACTTCTGCAAGTTGCAAAAAGTGCTGGTCTTGAAGAATCTTACATAATTATACATAAATATATAAAAAAAAGATAAATGCCAAAATTACTCTCAATAGAGGCTGGTGAAACTAATATAAATCAGAAAAATACATGTGGTGATGAAAACTGTATCTAAAAGTTTTTCTATTTGTGTTCTGCACTGATTTTATTTCATTCCAAGAACGCACATCACCATTTTCTATGCAAGACTGTAAGTGGCATCATCTTCCTTGTAGTCCAGACAAGTTTGCGGAGGATCTTACTGTCCCTGCAAATAAGTTTAATTTTGCCTGAGTTACATAAATATTTCAGACAAAATGTCTTCTTTAAACATTTTCTCCTATGAACATTCCTATCATTTTTATGAGTTTGCCCATGTTTGCATGTCTGTCTTTGTTTGTGCATGTGTTGAGTGGCATACCTCAGGGGTTGCTTTGTTTGAGTGTTCTGGGGAGGCTTAGGAAATCTCATTCAAACTTGAGCTGGGGCAACATCACTCTCTGCAATCACATCGTCTCTATCTACTTACATGAAGTTATTCTTTACCCAGGTAACCCCAGCTAGGGGTAATAAATCATTCCCTGTTCAATCATTGGACATTTGGCAGATGTTGCCATTTGCCTTCACACCAATTTCTGTACATTAGCCCTATGTACAAATGTTGTTCTTTGTGTGTGTGTGTGTGTGTGTGTGTGTGTGTGTGTGTGTGTGTGTGTGTGTGTGTGTGTGTGTGTGTTTGCCTGTCTGCACAGTGCCATTTGGCACCATGTGTGAAAGAGATTAAACATTTTCCACAAAAATCTAATTTCTTTCCTGGGCTCTTTTTCTGGGTATTTGTCACCATCGCAACAAATCAAACACTGCTGCTAGGAGTCCCAGTGAGGCCATCCACTCCAGCTTGTGCTGGAGTGGAGTCTTGCAGCAATGTCTTGTATCGTGGTGTTCTGAAGGTAACTAACGGTACAGTAAAGGGTCAAAAACACAGACCCAAGAGGGACATGAAATATTCTGTCATATCTTACTATTTTTTCTTACATTCCATTGAATCACATTGTGTTGGATCATTCTTTTCTGTATCATATCAAATTACCATTGTAGCAGAACCGGGTCACTATTTGTATGCGACAGGCTATCACGAAGAATCTGAATTCTTAATGAAAGAACCAGTTGGTCAGTAATGGTAGCTTTGGATGCTAGGATCTTACAGCTGGGAGTGACAGAAGAAGTTCAATTAGGTTAAGGTTTGCCTCAGTTGCTCATTTACTGCAGGTATTGGCGATGCAAAATTAATCAAACAAATTTCATGAAAGGGATATTTCTTTGGAGAAAGCTCCCAATCTGATAAATAGTCCCTGTCAAATCAAAAGGATGTATTTTCTTGCAGCTAAATTCACAAGTGAAATCCACCAGTCAGAAAATCCGGCAGATAAATGGTTTTAAACTTAAATGGTCAGTATGTGTAAATGCATCTCATTACATTACATTTTGTAACGCAGTATTGTGCAATAAAACATAATTATGTATCCAATTATGTATCAGAATACCATTTTAGCACACATGACAACTAGAATTACTTGTTACAACATAGCCTGCACTGCCGAAATATTCATACCCTTAAAACTTAAAAGAAAAGAAAAACATTACAAACCCAAATTTGGGGCTCTTACGTGATGGACCAAATCAAAGTAGTAAATGTTTATGGAAGAAAAATTTTCTAAACTTCAAAATGGAAAGAGTATGGCCTGACTGCAGAGCCCCAAAGACACAGCTGTTCACCTAATCTGACATATAAGGCAAGGAGAGTGTTGAAACAGGCAGGAGGGCCATGGTAACTCTGAACGAGCAGCAGAGATCCATGGCTCAGGTGGGATACTGTGTTGACAGGACAATCATTAGTTGTCCACTTCACAAGCCTTGCCTTTATGGCAGTGGCAAGAATAATGTCATAACTAACATCAGACATCATCCCTGAACACACCATTCACACCTTGAAACATTGTTGAAGGACTTATTTTCCTCACCCAAGTCAAAGACACTGGTCAAAGATGGATGGAACTTAATACAGGTCATTCCTGGAAGAAATCCTGCCACTAAACACTTGAGAAGACGGCACAGGATTACCTTCCAGCACCTTTCCAACTTTACGTATAGCCACAGTCCTGAAACTCAATAATCTTTGACAAGAGTCGACGCAAAGTCCTTTGTGGTTACACAAAGGATTGACTCAGGTGGGGCTGAATACAGATGCAGTCCCCACTGTTCAGATTTATATGTGGAAATACATTTAAAAATCATGTGTCCTTGTCCTTCAACTTCACAGTTATTCAATACTTTGTTTTCCTTTCTTATAAAATCCTGTTAAAATGCATTCAAGGATGTGGTTGTACCGTCATATTGAATAAATTACAATCCGCCTGCTGATGAAGCTCGTTTGTCATTGACACACATGTTCAGTCTGTAAATAGTTTTGTAAATACAGCTTCTTCAAGGGCATTTCCATATGCGTATGACTGCCATTGTCTATTACATTGTGTGTGTGGGACAGACTTATTGTACCATTTGTATGAAATTGGCTGACAAAAACTCTCCATTGCATTGCCCTCTGTGAAATGTTATGAGGTCTCCATGGTTACCAGCAGGCATGCTTGTCTCTCTTTCAGTAGGATCAGCACAAGGCTCACCCAAGGGGATAAAACAAGAAAAATACACTGTGATATACTCACCTATGATGTGTAAACCAATGGCAACTATATTTTCCAACATTCCTGAATTTATTTCAATTCTGTGTATTATTTACTTCTGCCTGTAAACTGGTTCTATTTACTGTTTTATTCCCATGGGTGTATGTCACCCAGGAGTTGGTTTCAGCAAAGTAACTTTGGACGGCATCATTTTAGGATTGTGAAAAAAAACCCATCCATGCCAGTCTCTGATTCTTCTGTGTAGTTATGGTTACATTATTTCCTTTGATAAATTATGTCATGACAAACAAAAAAACAAGAAAGACTGACAATGCTGAGATAAATGAGAGAGGTTTTTGAAGAGTCATCAAGCGACATTCAATACATGCGCACGTAAACAGCCAAACAAAGTGTAGGGAGTGAGGACAACCGCTTACTGGGCACTTCTTTTTCATCAGCAAGTGTTTGTTTTTATGTCAATTAACAAAACAGGGGTTCAGTATAATGAGTCTAATGAGGAAGCATCTCATTTGGCTCTGCTTGCCTAACAGTCTGTCAGCGGAGGACCATGACACAGTTGTACGTGTGCAGGCACACATGTCTCACACGCTGAGGCGTGTACACAAACGATTTCTTAGTTACAGAAACAAAAACAAGTGGATTAAAGCTCCATGTCTAATCATAATATTCAGAAATAAAAACAGAAACACTTAATTTGTCTAAATTAAAAAAAAAAGTACTTACGGAAGAAACATAAAATGTATTTCATTACAATCAAAATTCCCCTTGACTGATCGACTTGATTATTTAAATGATTAATTAGTCTGAGTCATCATGCCTACTAATGGCTGTAATCACAGTGTGTTTCATGGCTGATGATGAGTACCCTCCATTTCCATTATCGTCATGCCTATGGTTGTCGGCACGATCTACCTTGTAGCAATGCATTGAACTCTGATGATACTGATAGGTATAATCAGCAAATATTAATGGTTTAGAGAGAGATAGTAAGATTATGTGGTTGTGTGTTATATGGTGTGTGTGTGTGTGTGGGGGGGGGGGGGGCGTTGTTGAGGATGTTTCAACATACATGTTGGAGTCATTTTCTGACTTTAGTTACAGCTGTTTCGGAGTTACTTCAGCCCACCTGGGGTAGGTTTATTGAAACAAATTGTCTAACAGTGTATTTTGTGAAAGCTATCTGCACAGCTCCAAATGGAGATGCACAGAACAAAAGAAATCTGCACATGGGGCAAAAAAAGAAAAAAAATCTGTCACATTCCAAAATTCAATACAACTTGGTTTCCTATGAAAGCAGGTGATTTCCCTTTTGGACCTTTCATATCGAAAATCCATCGATTCGTAACTTTCATTGGAACAATTTGTATTACCCTGACAACTGATGACTTCAAGTAATAATCTATGTTGAAATCAGAGTCTACTGTAAGAAAATACAGGTACATGACTCAAAGTTACTTGGGTTTAATATGATAAAATCTGACATATTCTGTGAGTCAATTGACCCAAATGTACATCAAAAGCAGTGCATAAGTAACAAAGATGTTTTAGATATTCAATTAAGATAACATACATGATAAAATTCAGACTTTTTATGGCCGTTTATTTGCTAGTAAATCAAATTGTCTACTAGAACAAAAAGAAAAATGAAAATATAGGCTTGTTTATACATGCTGTCAAAATAGGAAGGGACAATGGAAAGTTACCAAAAGAGGGATACAAGTTGTTAAGACAAATTAATTAGGAACTATTTGCTTTTTGTATAAGTATATCAATTATTTCTTTAAGGAACCAGTGGAATGCCCAAGCTAACATGGATACTTTGCAAAACAGAGATTTCACATGGCTGCTGCAGCTCTCGTCTACATGTTAACTTGGATTTTGTTAAGAGAAACTGATTTTGATTAAAAAACGTTTTTTATTTTGTAAATGTGCGGCATGCACATTTAGAGATCATTAGGAACGAAAAAGAAGTGACCCACTATAAACAAGCCATCAATAACTCTCTATACTAACCAAGAGACTTGTTTCTAGGAGATTTTCCATATCTATAGAGATATAGGGATCCAAAAATCCAGCAGATTGTGTGCCACATGGAACCATGGGCACACAAAGCACAGAAGTAGAAAAGCACAATAAGCAAAGCTCCCTGGACATATGCAACATTTCTCATTGTGCACAAGAAACATTATAACAAAGTTTTGATGTTTGAGCTTTTCTTTTAGTATGTATATAATTCTGTGTTTTCCATTGTTGATATTATTTCTATCTACACGGACAGCTTTAGTATTACAACCTTTTTGGTTGGCATCTCATTGGTCACATAGATGCTGGGTATTTTCAAAAGCCAAAGAAAAAAATATCTCCCTTAAATTACATTTCTAGGGTAGCCAAGACTTATGAGATATGAAGTTTAAAATTATACCTCAACCAAAGATTTAAAGGAGCTAATCATTGAACGAATCAAAAATTAAATTCAATGATCTCTTCACCAATGGTCATTTAAGCAAAAACAGAAATATAATATGCACATGCTAATTTGACCCCGAATCTAGAGGTTAAACTAATCAAACTGAATAAAACATAAAAGGGGAGATTATAAAGTTTTCTAAAGCCAAAAGAGACATTTTTCTCAATACTTCATCTGTCTCTACAAAGCCTAAAATAGGAGTTTTTTTATGGAAATAACTAGGTGCCTTAGATGGTCAGATGTAGCTGTTTACAGAACCGGCTTGTCTCTTCTCATCCAGTTCTCACCTCTCAGCTGGGAAGATAGTTGGCTTCGGCTCCAACAACATCGATCTCTGCTAAAGATCATTCTGAGACTGGCATGTGGTACTGGTCTCTTCTGGCAGTGGGCTTCAGGTGTCTTGAGGTTCCCCACTGTGGACCACTCACAGAACTACTTTAGATTAAATGGAAAAAGCCCATGAAGAAACTTACCAAGCAATGCTGAGCACAAGTCCATGTTTAAAATGAAATTTTTTGCAGGAACTATACAACAAAAACACAGCAACACAATGTAGCATAGCATGCAAATAAAAAAGCAAACATGCTGCAACCAAATCTGAAAGTTCTATTTGTCCGGACCCTGTTGGCCAAAATTTTTTGATTGATTTTAATTTAGCTCTGCATGCAAACTCACCTCAGCACAGTAGTTTGCGCTTACAATGGAGCAGTCGTCAGGAGAGACTAATCAACCAATCCGAAGCAGATTCCTGGTAACACCACAGATACATCATGTTAGACAGGTGATGAAAAATGTATTAAACTTTTTTTTAAAACATATTCTTCAAACTATGAAGAGGCTGTGAAATAACATTCTTTATCACAACAACAATTGTGGTAAAGAAAAACAAAATACATCACTGAGGCTGATTTTACACATTGCCATTTAAAACATGTAACGATTCCTCCAAATAAAAGACAAGTTCATATTCAAGATTTGACCATTTACAATCTAAATTCTAATTTATATTCTAAAATAATATTATTCACATAAAAATTACTTTGACATGTTTTGACAGGCATTTAAGAAAAACTTTCTCAACTTATCAAGGTAAGTTTCTTTCATATTTTTCATATTTTGTTAAGCCCAGGGGAGGACCTGCAGAAATGAGTTTGTTTTGACTAGATTGATGGTTCTACGAGGATGATTCAAAGGGACCTGAATAAAGCAGTTGCTCAAGGTGAAAGTTAAACCTGGGGAAGACAGGCTTTGTTCGGATGTACAATGGTACACTGTACCTAGCACAAAACATTTCAAGCTGCTTTCATTAACTTTCAATAAAGAACATCACACAGCTTAATGTTGTGTCACTATAGTTACTGTGATTCTGATCTGAGTCATTAAAAGTCTCTTCAGGCTGTGTAACTGTGGTATTTGCTAAACCCACAACCTCCTAAATAGGTGTCCTTCATTAATAGCTAGCCATATTCCCATGCTGTTACACGTATTTGCATAGCAAATCCCTGATGTGGGCTGCATACTAAAGTCTACTCAAATGTGTGACAGTCTTGGTGGGTTGTTTTGCCTTCCTGTTTGATTACTGTTTCCATATTCTGCATGGTTGAACATGAAGCCACACATCCGTACAAGCTATCTATCGCTGTCTCTCACAACATATACACAGGCAAACACACACCAATAGAGAAGTATGATCCAATTTATGCACACCACCAGCTGTTCACACCAATCAAAACTGTCTGTCATAAATTCTGCGTTGTTCCTAAAAAAGGGAAAAACTAGATTTAATATTTTTTACTAACACCCTCACAGAAGAATCAAATTTATTGACACTGCAAAAAAAATAAAAAATAAAAAAACATTGCCTTCAGCTTCAGCATGATTCCCATAGAGCAGATCAGTTAATGATTACAATTCGCCTCAGTGGTCCCCACAGCAACAGTTGTGAAAGTGGGCACTTTGTCTAAATCTGACTTTCAGGTTGTTTATTCACTCCGGACGACTCACATTCCAGCCTGGCAGCAAGGATGTACGAACAGTTGATGGTGGATTAACAGTGGGAAACGTTTGGATTGGTTTAAAGCTGGGAGATGAACTCAGCGATTTGGTTCAATATCCTTTGTTTCCAAAAATCTTCGCGTTTCTCCCTATTTGGTCTCTCATCCTTTAGCCCTTCTGTCATGTTCCTCACTTTCCTCAAACAGATTTGCCATTTTTCCTCGTGTTATCAGATTTTGCTGTGATATGAACACACTTATGACTCTTAGAATAATTTCTGTCTTTTATTCCTTTGTTTTCCCCCCTCTTGATTTCTTTTTCATTTTCTTCCCCCATCTTCACAAATAATAGCTCTCCCTGTCACACAACACATATTTATTCCTCATATCATGCTAGCCTGCTTTAATTTTTTCCATTCATCCTTGTTTTTTGTGTATTTTCATTGTGGATGTGTAGAATATAACCTGACAGTGTTTGTCCATCCTTTTGGTGGGATCTGTATTTCTTATTATCTTGCACATTGCTGCTAAAATGCCGCCGGCCAGTCAATATCTGGTCACAAGTCACTCTTGTTATATCTGTTCTTACAGATCAATAACAGGTATTTTACATCATTAAGATCATTTACAAGACAGACTATATACAGAAAAAAATCCTTAATATCTGTAATAGTGCTATATGATAAAATTGATTGTTTCCTCTAACTTTCAAATTTTGACATCATACAAATTCAAGAAACATACATTAATCCTAAAGGTAAGAACAAAGGTAAAACTTCCATTTCCTCCTAAAACAAACACAACCTCATTTAAAGATTTCAGCATTAAAAACTGGGGAAATAAAGAATTAATAATACAAAGCCTGAATTCTAATATTAAAGCTGAATATTACATAAAATGAATGGTAACACATGTTTTAAATGACACACAAAATCGTATTAATCCCTGGGACACTTAACAGTTTGAACTCTGATGTGAACCAACCCGTCCTGCAGGAAAAACATGCTCTCAATATTATTCCGCCATCTGCATACATCACAGTTGCTATGGTATTCTGGGCTTCTTCTTCCAAGTAGCAATGGTTATTATGGCCACCATCAGCTTCAGTTTCAGTTGGATATCCTGAAAAGTCTCCAAAGATTGTGTTTTTTTAGTTCATCTTCAAACTGTAATCTGACCTTTTTGTGCTGCTTTTGAAGAAATTGTTTCTTTCTCTCCGAGTGGCTTTTCAACCCACGTCAGTACAGGACTTGTTAATGACAGACACATGAGCTTCAGTCAGCATCTTCTCAAAGTACGCTCATTTTGCACAAAATCTTATTAATCTTTGGGACACTTAACAGGTCTGTTTCCTGAACAGGCACCTTCCATCATGTGTTCTTAAATGAATTAACAAATTTGCCTTCATTTAACTCAAATGTTAGAAATTACCAGAAACCTCAAAACCAATGATATCATGTGGAGCCCACATTTTGGTGTTGAAAATCCATTGGTGTTTATGTTTTGATTTTCATCTGTGTCTTCACTTTGATCATTTTTTGTTAGCTCTTACCGTATTTAGTCCTCTTCTCGATGCATAATTGTTAGTATGATGTTGCCATATCAGTTCCTTTCCTTAGGCTCTTTTTTATTTGGATATTTCCTTTAGTTCATTCTTTGGTGTCTTACTTATGATCCTTTTACATTTAGATTGTTCCATGTGGGATCTCTGTTTGACATTTTGCCTGGGGTTTCTTATTCAATCCATTCATTTTTATTTGTCTTTTCTCCCCATTTTCTGCTCTGCTCTTTTTGTCTGTCAGCTGGTCCATATCTCCCCTGATTGCTCTGTATTCTCTCTCCTTCAACTGCAACGCGTCCTCACTGATAGCTCTTCGTGTTGCATTTCTCTTCCCTCTCTCAGACTCTATACTTACTGGTTTGTTTTGCCTTCCACTCGATCCTTCTGTTAATATGCATGTTTTCCTCACCATTCTATCCAGTCTTAATTCTACTCCAAACTCTCTTCTCCGGTGCCCGGTTGTAAACTTTTGTATTTTTACTTTTTATCGAAGTATTTCAGTCATGTTGCAGCTCCTGAATATGTCTCTGCAAGTCGGTTCAGATTTTGCTTCATCAAACATGACAATATCAGCAGAAGAGTAAGGTAACCTTGGAAAAGTTACAAAAGTATCAAATAACAGGTGCTGAGGTCTGAAACGAGGTGAGTGATAAGAAAGTTAATGGTGTTTGAATAGACTAAAATGCCCTGAATATTACACAACAATTCAAAGCTGATATAAATATAATAACACAAAATCTAAACAGAATAACACACAACGTGTAAATGGACATCAGTTAAAAATTCAGGGCGTCCTTTAAAATTTATTATTGTTTAGTCTAAGTTACATTAAGCTGAAGAGCCCTGGATTTTTTACATTTTTACTGTTTCACTTGTAAGGGATAGAGTTTAGTACATAGTTGAGTTGTTTCCATGTTGGGCCAGCCATATAAATCTTTAAATATCCCGTTTAATCCCCCAGTTAGGTCATGAGACAGACATTATTACTGCAGTAACAAACAAAAGAGGGGCAGAGGATATGGCATAATTTAATCCAATTTGTCTCAAAAAATAATAGTCCACAGTAAAGATCAGTCAGTTCTCTGTGAAAAACCAACACAGCAGCCTAGAACATGACTCAATCCATCTGGTCCAGCACAGTAAATAATGAAGGCTACATAGCAACCGTATTAATTTGAATGTAGCAAATGTTTACCAAGTCCTTTATTTTTTGCATGTTTCCTCTTATTATTTTTGATACAAAAGTGCTCTGTGAATGAACTCTAGTTTATTGAAATATTCATGCATTTAATATATACCATGTTAGGACTTCGCTTCGTGGTGATACCGTATCTTATTTTCAAGTACACTCATTTTCAAAATATTTTCTCAATTTGTTTTGTTTAGGAAGGGTTTCTCTTTGCCTACTGTCCTCCAAATTCACAAGCAACCTAATTCAGAAAGTCAAAAAGAAAACCATGTGTAGCATGGGGGAAAGCCTTCAAAGGTTTTGGTAAATAATTGTTTGATTCAAAATAAACTGTAAAAAAATGTCACAAATTTAACTGATAAGTCATAATCAGCAAAACTGACTAATTGATTTCTTCTCATTGAAAATCACCTCAATAATAAAAGAAAAAAGACACAGGCCAATAAAGCCGGATGCTCCCATCTTAACTTATCTTGCGTGACAAACCCCAGCATGGGTTTTTTCTGTGGGAGTGGGGGCCTAGGGATTAGTGAGATGGTGTTTCTTGGAGAGGCTGCAAAGGTTGCCGAATTGAAACTTGGTCTCTCACTCTGGGTCCCGTTGCCACAGATTGCTGTGTTTTTCTGTATCCACACAGGGAGCAAAGAACTGTAGAGAAACAAAGTGGAGAATTGGTGCCTGGTGAACTTTTGAAAGATCCTTTGAGTTTCCTCCTGCTAAGGCAGCAAAGAGGAATGTTTTCAGTTCTGGTTGCATGTGTTTAAGCATAAGAGGACAAGTTCACCCACATCACACATCTATTGTTGAAACCCAGCCGCCAGGGCTAGCAGTTGCCCCCCTACATCAATCTGTCTCCATTTAATGTCTGACTGGTTAGCAACTAACAACTCCAGCACCCAACCTCTCCCCTCTTCTGCTACAGGGAGTGGAATGGTTCAGCTGTGGACTAAATACATGTTAATATAATGTACAAAACAGATCATTTCAATCATTACTTCTATGTGCTATTTGATGAGGTAGTATAAATCTTGTCTGCATAGGAGTTAAATAGCACCATATTCACAGGGTGCACCTGATTGCTGACTGGCCTAAAATCCAAAATGAATTATAATGAAAAGGCCATACTTTATCTGGGAACCTCTGATAACCCTGTCTCCACATCATCTTAGTTAAGGTCAGCTGTACTCATTGTTCTGCTTGGGTGGGCAGGATTTAGGGGAGAACACAGAGCCCTTTCCTTTTAGAGCTGCAGTCCAAACTGCATTGTTTCATACAGGAAGCTGCTGTTTAAGACTTGACTTGCACTTTAGTTTAAGTGTTCATCATTCATTTAATTCTTTCTAAATGTTGGATGATTATCTCTCTCTCTCTCTCTCTCTCTCTCTCTCACACACACACACACACACACACACACACACACACACACATACACGTCTATCTAGCAAACAGTGCACTGTCAGTGTAAACTGTCAAGTGGGGACATGTGTTTCTAGTCATTTAATTGTAAAATAAATATCATACAAAATTTTCTTGTAAGATCTTTTCACACTATATTACCTTCAATTTTATTTTTTTTACTTTTTAGAGAAATTGCAAAGAGGGGACTTAGATTCTTAAACGACATCTACTTATCCAAGAGGGGGCCTCTGTTGTAATGCAGTGGATCTGTCTGGGTACCAGTTTCTTCTATTGAATGATTACCTTTCTCTGTGATCCAAACATTTAATAAATAACCACTATCACTTCAAATAAATAAAGCTTAAACTGTAATTCAGAAGTAATTTGGCATTGATATCAAGGGCTGCAGTATTACCAACAAAATAATGTCTTTCAAATATATAACATTTTATAAAATCAGTGTGCTTATTTTAATTTTAAGCAAGGACTATAATACTTTCTTAAGGCCATTTGTACATCTTTAGGGTACTGATTTTAAAGTAATTCATGGATGTAGTCAGGTCAGAAAATAGTTATCTTTTTTTCTAATAAATATAATGTATTATTCAAACTATAGCATGGAGGAAAAAGGTGAAAACAATAACTTGTTTTAAAATATCTCAATAAAGCACTCTGTTATAACACAAGTTGTCAATATATGTCTGTAACTTCAAAGGCTCAGCTGTAGTATATTCTGTTACTAGTATTAAGGTTCAAATAAAGTGCTACCCAAATAAATATATGAGGCATTAATGTACTGTCAAGCTGTAATTAAAATTTCATTTAGGCCTAGAGTTTAGACAGTCTCCTCTTGTATGGCATTAAATGACAGGAGTCCACTGTTGGTTGGCACATAATGATATAGGTCCCCTTTTAAATGGTCTACAGCGACAGTCGCATGCCAAAATCCAGCCAATAATACTTATAATTATTACGCAAACCCGTTTTTTTGGCAGTAAAATATAAAGTCCCAACTTTCATTTGCCATTTGTATGTGTGGAATGGTGATGTAAACATTTTGACTAGATCCTCTACTATTTTTAACCACATTGCCATAACACTTTCTTGAGGGTATTTGGACATGTTTAAGGTACTGATTTTAAAGTGCTTTATTGATATAGTAATTTCAGAAAATAGTTAAGTAGTTATCCTTTCAGTAAGAAGTTTATTTGTCATTCAAACTATAGCATGAATGAAAAAAAGTGAAGACAATAACATAAGAAATGTCATTCAATAAAGCACTCTCTTCACACACAACTTGATAATATATGTCTATAATAAATGTATAGGCTCAAGTGTAGTATATTCTGTTACTAGTATTAAGGTTCAAATAAAGCGCTACCCAAATAAATATATGAGGCATTAATGTACTGTCAAGCTGTAAAATTTCCTTTAGGCCTAGAGTTTAGACAGTCTCCTCTTGTATGGCATTAAATGACAGGAGTCCACTGTTGGCTGGCACATAATGATATAAGTCCCCTTTTAAATGGTCTACAGCGATGGTCACATGCCAAAATCCAGCCAATAATACTTATAATTATTACACAAACTGGTTTTTTGGCAGTAAAATGTAAAGTCCCAGCTTTCATTGGCCATTTGTATGTGTGGAATGGTGATGTAAACATTTTGAATAGATCCTCTTTACTATTTTTTAACCACATAGCCATAATACTTTCTTGAGGGTATTTAGACACGTTTAAGGTACTGATTTTAAAGTAATTTATTGATATAGTAATTTCAGGAAATAGTTAAGTAGTTATCCTTTCAGTAACAAGTTTATTTGTCATTCAAACTATAGCATTAATGAAAAAAGTGAAGACAATAACATAAGAAATTTAATTCAATAAAGCACTCTCTTCACACACAACTTGATAATATATGTCTATAATATATTTATAGGCTCTAGTGTAGTATATTCTGTTACTAGTATTAAGGTTCAAATAAAGTGCTACCCAAATAAATATATGAGGCATTAATGTGCTGTCAAGCTGTCATTAAAATTTCCTTTAGGCCTAGAGTTTAGACAGTCTCCTCTTGTATGGCATTAAATGACAGGAGTCCACTGTTGGTTGGCACATAATGATATAAGTCCCCTTTTAAATGGTCTACAGCGACAGTCACATGCCAAAATCCAGCCAATAATACTTATAATTATTACGCAAACCTGTTTTTTTGGCAGTAAAAATAAAGTCCCAGCTTTCATTTGCCATTTGTATGTGTGGAATGGTGATGTAAACATTTTGAATAGATCCTCTTTACTATTTTTAACCACATTGCCATAACACTTTCTTGAAGGTATTTGGGCGTGTTTAAGGTACTGATTTTAAAGTGATTTATTTATGTAGTAATTTCAGGAAACAGTTAAGTAGTTATCCTTTCAGTAAGAAGTTTATTTGTCATTCAAACTAGCATGAATGAAAAAAGTGAAAACAATAACATAAGAAATGTAATTCAATAAAGCACTCTCTTCACACACAACTTGATAATATATGTCTATAATAAATGTGTAGGCTCAAGTGTAGTATATTCTATTACTAGTATTAAGGTTCAAATAAAGTGCTACCCAAATAAATATATGAGGCATTAATGTACTGTCAAGCTGTAATTAAAATTTCATTTAGGCCTACAGAATAGACAGTCTCCTCTTGTATGGCATTAAATGACAGGAGTCCACTGTTGGTTGGCACATAATGATATAAGTCCCCTTTTAAATGGTCTACATCAACAGTCGCATGCCAAAATCCAGCCAATAATACTTATAATTATTACGCAAACCTGTTTTTTTGGCAGTAAAATATAAAGTCCCAGCTTTCATTTGCCATTTGTATGTGTGGAATGGTGATGTAAACATTTTGAATAGATCCTCTTTACTATTTTTAACCACATTGCCATAACACTTTCTTGAGGGTATTTGGGCATGTTTAAGGTACTGATTTTAAAGTGATTTATTTATATAGTAATTTCAGGAAACAGTTAAGTAGTTATCCTTTCAGTAAGAAGTTTATTTGTCATTCAAACTATAGCATGAATGAAAAAAGTGAAAACAATAACATAAGAAATGTCATTCAATAAAGCACTCTCTTCACACACAACTTGATAATATTTGTCTATAATACATTTATAGGCTCAGCTGTAGTATATTCTGTTACTAGTATTAAGGTTCAAATAAAGTGCTACCCAAATAAATATATGAGGCATTAATGTACTGTCAAGCTGTCATTAAAATTCCCTTTAGGCCGACAGACAGTAGGCCTAAAGGAAAATGACAGGAGTCCACTGTTGGCTGGCACATAATGATATAAGTCCCCTTTTAAATGGTCTACAGCGATAGTCACATGCCACAATCCAGCCAAAATCCTAAATTCATATAACTATTCTGTATGACCTGTTATTTTTTACAGCGAAAAACATAACCCCTGAGCCAAAAGTATTTTGTACTAAATAAATATTTGGAATAAAATGGTCAGCGACACGATTCATTGTATAGTATTTTATTAATATAAAAAAATCAGTTTTAGAATGTATTTTTTCATCAATCTGCAGTACAGAAATATTGTTCACCGGTACATAATGAAACATGTTTTCTCTTAAGGAAGAATTTAAATCAAATTTGAAAATATTGAGCTACCAGGAAGAGCATAAAATGAACATTATTGGGATTGATTTCCAAAGCCTGAAACAAGATTGCCTCTTTTTAAAATTTTTGTCAAAAAGTTCAATAGAGCATCTTTCTGTGGGTGGAGATAATTATATCAGCTGCTCCACACCTAGCAAGAGTAGCATTCAAGCAGTGAATGACAGCACTTCTCATATCTATAGGGCTTGGGATCCGCGTTGCATTGTGAGACGTGGCGACCATGTTGATGGCTACGCGCACGTTAACATAACTCTGACATAACGTTGAACGAAGAGACGTAGAAGTAGAGTTGAGAAAGAATAGATAGAAAAAAGATGTTAAAATCCTGAAAAGGATCTGGAATTTACCGGGACACATTAAATAGAGAAGCCAGGGACTGGTATGTTGACCTTGTTTGTGGTGTGAGCGCCTATACTTCAGAACAGTTCCGAAGCTACAAGTCCTTGGAGTCTCATGTGCAGTTCACGAATGGATGGGTTCAGGAGCTGCAGATCATAAAGCCAGCAAACAGTGGAAACACAGTAACTCGTACAAAGGTAAGCTGTGCTCAGACAGGCTCTGGCACCTGCTAGTTTAGTAACTGCTAACGGTTAGTGCTAACAACCACTCACGCATGTAATGTACTTTTAACTAGCTGCTATGTGTTTCAAAGGTGTAGTTAGTAACGTTAACTGCCAACCCTCCCTAAACCCTCTGGGTTTCTCACATATTTGAGCCTTTTCCCGCTGCCGTTTTAGTATTTATGTGCATGTATGTAGTGTCGCGGTTGAAGGAAAGAAACAATGTAGGCTATAAAATAAAACCGTGCATCTTTAACTTACCAGAATGAAAATGCAGGGAACACACTCTCATTGACATTGGGATACTGTGGAAAGTTATATTCGGTCGTCTTAAAGCCGCGATCCAAGCGAGCCGACGACTCCGTGGTTGCGCCTCCAGGCAGGAAAGCGGTGGAAAGTTAACCCATTTTCTATGTTTTTCCCATGGCGATCATATGTTGCGCTGTTACAGCCCACAATACAGCAATTTTACCATGGTTGAAATAAAGTTAAGGTGAAATTAATCAAATTAAAACATGGCTGAGAGGGAGTACAGTACGCGGTAGTCATAGCCAGTAGTCTGAGTAGCGGTAAAGGAGGCAATCAACATGGCGGCCACGCAAAGTAATGCAATTTTTAGAACGTGACGTCACGAGACGTCATATCACGTGGTAAGCGGTAGGGCAAGCTTGCTGTGTCCTCCGCTGTTTCGTTGTAAAAGAGCTGTGCGTTACTCTTGGTTTTACTCGGCAAAACGACTGCTTTTTCCAAGTCTAAGACCATGGTTTTTAAACATTGTTGCTATGGAACGTGCAACAGCGACTCGAGGTACGCTGATCGGCCAAGGAGAAATGTGTGCGCTGGGTACACCGGTGCGGTCGGCCTACACAACAGGTCAACCCAGAAAAAGTTACCAAATTCACGTACATATGTAGCAAGCATTTTGTTGGAGGAAAGGGCCCAACCGAAGAACATCCTGACCCAATTCCAGCGACATGTAGTGAACAGGTAAGAGTTTTTTGGTGTTTTATTGAAGCTTAAATCTGATCATACGTCGAACAGCTCACGACGAAACGAGCTATCCTTTGTTACACTTTTTTCATGTCTGCATGTCTATCCTGTCTCGCGATATTGGCTTAGGTCCCTAAGTTGACCTTGATTGTTTGTTTTGTCATCATTTCAGCTGGAGAGGTACAGCTGGAATTTCTTAAGGGAAAGATTCTGAGATGTAAACAGTTGTTTTGTAGCTACCTATTGGCAACATATACCGATTCCTGGACGGTGATCACAAACAGAAAAAAAACGTCCGACAACGCCATGAACGCCGAGCAGGGAAAAAAAACAACGACTTACCGTTCGATCAACTCGGCCCGTTTTCCGGTCTTTTTAAGCCCTCGACACTCAAGCCATCGTTTAAGCTGAAGGTTGGTGTGTTCTTCGACAGTTCGACCAGTAAACCGTGCGCCTGGGACATCGTCTTGCGAAAGTTTAACGGCTGCAAAGTCGGTCATATCGCTGTTTCTGTTGCGCGTGTAATGGCTGGTGGCTACGGGCGCTCTCTACCTGTTTGTCCTACCAAAGCGGCAAGCGGCGTTGCTTTTGAGATGGTGACATCACGTGCACGGTACATCATTACGTCATGACGCCCACGCCCTATTACAAAGAAATGCTAGAAGATTATGTGGGAGGAATGGGTGTTTAACCTTACCAGTTTGAACCTGAATCTACAGCTTGATCTCCAGAATCAAGTGAGGACTCTTCAGGTGGTCCAAAATAGAGCAAGCCCACAGCATCATAAAATTACTCTTTGGCTTCCTAGCCACCACAGCAAGCTTCTTTTAGATGTCTAGAAAATAGGCAATTTTAATTAAACTTGTTTTTCATGGCAGGCAATGCTCAAAGTGTGCTAGATGTGTTGTTGAAGTCATGACCATATTATTATATTATCCTATCCTAATATCCTTTAAGGAGTAGCTGCCATACTTTGATTTATGCCTTCATCAAGGCCTGTTGCTTGGTGCTCCAAAGTTTTTGGATGGCAGTTATCAAATAGCTGTGCTACAGATTAAAATATGTCTTCATCTTATAAATGGAGATATTTATATGCCAGAAAAGGTTCATGGCAGTTTTTGGGTAACACCCACTGAGCATGGTGGCAGCCGCGACCATCAAGTTGCCTCTGTGTTCTTACAGACACTTTTAACAGCCAACAGTACCCCTAACCTGCTTCATTGTCACTATGCTGGCTCCTAAACACAACACAAATTGCAAACAGGGTTCTCAAGCAACTTTCAGAAATGATAAACTTCTGTTGAGCTAATGACCAAAAATTTGCCACATTTTCAAGGTCACTACAAAATAAGAATATAAGTTTAGATTTGCTTGTCAGTACTGCGATATAGACCAAACTGTATAAAACTCCAAACAAAAGGTTTGGAAGAGGCTTAAGACTTGAGCTTTCAATGCATAGGGTCTAAAATCAAGTCAGTTTCTAAGCAATTCACACTCTGGTACATGTGACCACAACCTCTGTCACAGTACTCCAGCTGAACAATAGCAACCTTTAGGTAGGGTACTTTAATCGGCATGTTAATGTTGATGTGCCGAAGGACCATTCCTGAATTAAAAGACAACTCTTTATGTCCAAACACAGGGGAAATGTGCTGGTGTTTTCATTCCAATCCATACATCCATCCCAAAGAAGAAACATTTACAAGACTAAAGCTTTTAGAAACCAATCCAGACAAGCAGATTCCCTAACAGTTGGTAATAATGGGTTTGGAATTTCTGTTTTTCTGTTTTTTTAGGTTTTTTTTAGGATTTGAAATTTTAGAGATATTCGATTAAAAAAATTGAAATGTTATGTACTACAAATATATTAGATATTAACTTACAACTCCTCATAATTGGAGCCCTCTGTGTCAGGTTCCCAGTCATGGTCATCCACATCACATTTCTAAAAACCAATCCTTGTCCAGGCAAGTTGTCAGGATTGTGGGTATATATTCAAGGCAGAAGATGAATTCCTTCTTTTGAGGCTTATGAAACAGTTGCGACAAAAGTCACAATTGAGAGTTTTTTCTCCTTTTGCAGCCATTTTAATCTTATTACCTATATGTCTTGCCTTCCAAGGTAGGCAAATTTACCTAGGTTACTTTTGAAACTTTTTATCTACATCTTTCAAACCACAACAAGGTAAGGTTCACTTTTTAACTAACTTCTAATGAATGTTTTTATCATATATACATCACTTTGTTTTCTTTTACAAACTCTCCCTAGTTAACCACTTGCCATGTGATTGTTCCTAAATATTTCAGAGAAAAATGAGACATAAAAGGGTTTGTCCAGAAACAGAAGCTTTGCATTTCACTTCTTCTGGGAGGGATAAAGACACATTTTACAAAAGATTCATCAACAAGGAGAAAGGTATGTTTGTTAAATTAGTATATCAGACTCTCTGGAGTTTTCTGTGTTATAAAGGTATAACATTTCAATTCAGCCCTAGTACACCAGCTTAGTATTACAGTATGTGATATATTGCCATGTAAGGTTTTGCCCAAAATGTTCTAAAGACATAGTTTGTCATGGTAGTACAGGTCTGTATATATGTAGAAAGATAAAATCCTCTGACATTTTGGATAACACTGTGGAAAAATGTAAGTTAATGCTTTATAGGATTTCCAGTATTTGTGTACCTTCATTTGTGAGTAAAATTACAAGGATTAGGTCCTCTGGATGGGTTCTTTGTTGAAACTTTGTTGAAATCAAAGCCACTGCTTACAAGGCTGGGTTTATCAATAGCCCCACAGACTTAAGAAGTGTCTTGGAAAAGAGATTAAACATTTCAATAAAGACAAATGCATCCAGAGGACCTATTTAATTAGTTTTCACCTGAATTTTTGAGGTGTGTCAGGAAACATAATTTTGCAATTTGTTAATTATATACATTAGACCATAAAAGTTTTTTTTCCATCCAGGGGTTTTTATCTTTAGTTTGTAAATTTTTGTTTTACAGAAACTTACAATGGTATACTTCCATTGTGCCAATACTTATTTTATGTTTCGAGCTGAAAGCATGCTGGAATGGGAAGGGTGAGGGGTGAGGTGCAAACATGTTTGCAGGCCTGTTGTTCTGATGCAAATGTGATTAATGGCTGTGCTGCTACAGAACTGTGACCACCCCCTTCAACACAGAGATGTGGTATCAATGTTCTAAGTAGAAACCTGTAATGAACTAAAAAAAAAATTTTAAAATGCTAGATATTAAAAATGTCTTTAAACACAGCATGTCAGGAATCGTGAATCAAGAAAACTTTGTTGTCATAATGTGTTACCATGGTGAAATTACTTAGGATGTAAAGAAAAAATAAACACATTTCAAAGTAACGCCACATAATATATAGCAGACTTGATATTTACAGAGTATTTTTTCACAGAAAATACAACTGATAATTACACAAAGCAGTCAGGGGCCTAAATGGTGTTTGGTAAATAGTATGTACTTTGATGTCTACCAATGTTTTTACAGAAACCCTCATTGCCATCAGTACAAAACGGTATGTTATATGTCTAATATTTTCCACTGCATGTAATAATACATTCAAAAAAATTGTCAAGATTTGATACTTTCATGATCCTTTATCAATAATCTTATTATGTAGAAATTTCCAAACTTTTTTACATTAATGTTGCATAACTCCCTCAACCATGCCTCCCTCCGTTCCACCCTCCCCACGCTCACCCAGTACGTCACGTGTACAACAAGGGACAATAAAATCCTGGACCTTTTTTATGCCAATGTTAAAGACGCCTACACCTCCGCCCCCCTCTCCCCACTGGGACGCTCGGATCACAACCTCGTCTACCTGCTCTCCCATTACATTCCACTGGTGAGGAGAACAATAGCACAGAAGAATTCAGTGAAAGTTTGGTCAGATGAGGCCAACGAGAGGCTGAGGGATTGTCTCAGAACCACAGACTGGAGCATGTTCCAAAGCTCTCATGGTGATGACATCAACAGCCTGACTGAATGTATCACTGGCTACATGAACTTCTGTGGGGAGAGCATTGTGCCTACACGACGGCTACGGTGCTTTCTAAACAACCCCCCCCCCCCTTGGTGACCCCTGAGCTGAAAGTCGTCCTGAACCAGAAGAAGAGGGCTTTCTTCTCAGGGGACAGAGAGGAGCAGCGTAGAGTTCAAAAAGAGCTCCAGTGGAAGATCAGGGCGGCAAAAAAGGATTATGGGAAGAAGATGGAGGAGCAGCTGGCGCAGAACAACGTCAGGGATGTGTGGAGAGGCCTGAAGATCATCTCCGGCTTTGGGCAGAGGACCAGCAGGGCTGCAGATGGTGACACCAGGTTTGCAGATGAGTTGAACACATTCTTCACCCGGTTTGACTCCCCCAACACTGGCCCCCTTCCTGCCATCAACTCCCCACATGTCTCCAACCACCAGCCCTCCAGAGATCTACCTTCCCCCCCACCGCCATTCTTATCAACGACCAACCCATCCACACCTTCGGCCCTGCCTGCCTCCCCCCTCACAATCATACCAATGCAGGTGAGAGGTCAGCTGACGAGGCTGAAACAGAGGAAAGCCTCTGGACCGGACGGCATCCCCCCAGGCTGCTGAGGACCTGTGCAGATGAGCTCTGTGAGGTCCTCAGCTACATCTACAACCTGAGCCTCAGCCTGGGGGTGGTGCCCACCCTGTGGAAGACCTCCTGTGTGGTACCGGTTCCCAAAACACCGCACGCCAGGGAACCGGCCCACTTCAGACAAGTCACCCTGACCTCCCACCTGATGAAGACCATGGAGCGCCTCATCCTAGCTCACCTGCGCACCATGATGAGCCCCACCCTGGACCTGCTGCAGTTTGCCTACCGGCCCAACATCGGAGTAGAGGACGCCATCATCTACCTGCTGCAGCGGGCGCTCACCCACCTGGAGACCACCGGGAGCGCTGTGAGAGTCATGTTCTTTGACTTCTCCAGCGCTTTCAACACCATCAGACCGGTGCTGCTGAGGGGGATGCTGGAGGACGCTGGGGTGGACAAACATCTAGCTGACTGGACCATCGACTACCTCACTGACCATCGACTACCTCACTGACCGCCCTCAGCACGTGTGGCTGCACGGCTGTCAGTCAGAGGTGGCACTCTGCAGCACCGGGGCCCCCCAGTGCACCGTTCTGTCTCCGATTCTTTTCACCCTTTACACCTCGGACTTTACTTACAACACGGATAGCTGCCACCTTCAGAAGTTCTCTGATGACTCGGCCATTGTGGGCTGTGTGTCTGAGGGGAACGAGCTGGAGTACCGGTCGGTCATCAGGGACTTTGTGGACTGGTGTGAGAAGAACCATCTGTGTCTAAACACCAGCAAAACCAAAGAGATGGTGATCGACTTCAGGAGAAGACCCCCACCTCACTCGCCTGTGAACATCCAGGGGCAGGACATAGAAACTGTGGAGAGTTTCAAATACCTGGGTGTTCACGTCAACAATAAACTGGACTCATAACACCGACGCTCTATACAAGAACGGCCAGAGCCGCCTCTACCTCCTCCTCAAGGAGGCTGATGTCCTTTGGTGTGAGCAGGCCCCTGCTTAAAACTTTCTATGACTGTGTGGAGGCCTCAGCTCTTCTCTACGCTGTCGTCTGCTGGGCCCCTGGCAGCACAGAGCGGGACAGAATGAGGCTGAATAAGCTGGTGAGGAAGGCCACTTCTGTCCTGGGCTGCGCTCTGGACTCTGTGGAGGAAGTGGCTGAGAGGAGGGTGTTGTCCAACCTCACATCCATCATGGACAACACCTTCCACCCCCTGCACCAGACTGTAGAGGAGCTGAGCAGCTTCTTTAGTGACAAAAAAATTCTCCATTGTGAGATCAATAAAGCCTATCTTATCTTATCTTATCTTAACTGTTGGGTGATATAGGACCCCTTCTGCTTCTTTCACAGGCATTTTATACAATTTTGATTTTTATTTTATTCCAAATGGACTGTTTCTGCTGCATCATAACAAAAGAAAACCTATCCAGTTTTGTTTGGTGAGGATTAAAATTTGGCACCTTTCCCTGCTATTGATGTACTTGAAGCACTCAAATTTTTGGGAAATAGAAAATCAAAGGGACATCATTTAATAGAGTCTTTGTATTGATTGTCAGCTGACTTGGTAGCCGAGCCCCTAGAAATAATTTTTAGTGTGGATAAACAGGAAGTTTTTACCGTAATTTGTATGTCTGTGTTGGACTATGGAGATCTTTTGTAGATCTCAATGTCTTAGGATGCTAGACTCCCTTTATCTCTCTTCTCTAAGGTTCAACACAAACTGAAAAATGCCAAAACCCCTTTGTGATTTATATTCAGCGTGAAGATGGCCTGATTTGTCTGGTGGAAGTAATTCCCACTGCATAACATTTATTTACAAAGCATTTCTTGTACTTCTGCCATCCTATATCTGTACTCCAATTGTACTGAGAAATTCCGACTAGTATAATTTTCACTCACATTTTGCTGCTTTTTTCTGTCCCTTGCCCGGACTGAGTTGGGCAAGAAGACTCTTGATCATTCAGCGCACTCCTAATAGAATTTCCTTCATTAAAATTAACTGAACCTTTCTTAGTTCAAAGCAACAAGGTTTTGAGGCTAATTTAATTAAAATGTACCTGTTTTTATAGTTTGTTGTTTTCTTTCAACAATATAACTTTTTCTGTATATAATTATTGATGCCTCTTGGCCAGGACTATTGAAAAATGTTATCTCAATGGGACCATATCCTGGTTAAATAAAAATCAAACCACTTCAATCAATTATAAATATTGCCATATTTGTTATTCCAGTACACTCAGAGGAAGAACCTCCTGAAGAAGAGGCAGCCATTTCTAAAAACAAAATGGGTGGCATTAATAAATCCTCATTGCAATCAATTAAAAAAGGTATGTTAAATCTTTGACTAAAGAAAAATGTACATATGTAATCTCTTTACATTTGTTGACAAAATATGTCACTTTCATTTATCCATACCTTTAGTAACTTTAATGATTTGTTTACAGGAAAATCCAGAAGGCCCTGGTCAAAGACTGAGGAAGACATTGTTAAAAGCCATTTCAAAGACTTCCTGAAAGAAATGAAGACCCCTGGAAAAGTGCACTGTCAGAGATGCATAGATGAAAATCAGATTCTAAGGGATAATGACAGAGAATGGAAAGCTGTAAAATACTGTATGTACAACAAGATAACAGCAAAGAGAAACAGGCTCCAAATGTACTGAGAACTATACTGGACATTTTGAGCATCAATGCTAGGAACCCAAAAAACCTACATGTATACCAAAGTACACAGATATAATAAAAAAATTATTTACATCAAGTCCTTGTGAAAACTTGCCATTTTAGTACTGTAGGACTAAACATGTTTAAAGCTGTAAAGACAGATGCCAAATACTTGTAATAATAAAAAAGTAACAAAGTATCTTACTCCTCATCATTTACTAAAACTCAGCCTTTATATTGTGTAAAAAAGGCCTTTTCGCAAATAAAGTATAGTGTTTTATAGGTGTAGATTAGCTTCTTTTTATTTTCACACAATTGGTAGAGTCATTATCACCCCATGCTATCTAAAAGGGAACTTGTGTCATTGTGTACCAGCAAACAGCGGACTTCTATTATTCCACACAGGACAAGGTGATCTCTGTTTTTGGATTTGAAATCAATATATAAAATGTGCATTTCTAAATGCAGGTTTAAAGCTGTCGCCAAAGTCAGATGTAAAATTATTCTTGAATAATTATTTAATACAAAAGGTATTTACTGAATATTTTATCTCTGATTCTATCCTCGTCGTGTTTCTATTTCTTGTTTTTCTGATTTTGAATACTTTATTTTAATACAAAGTTTAGCTAAAACACAAGAAAAGAAAAAAAAAGATCAAACTCTGTTTCAAGAGACTTCCTTCTTAAGTAATTTGCATAATTGACCCTCTACAGTCTACAAGACTCCTTTGCGCCACAACCCATTCATATTATAATGGAGTGTGTGTGTAAACGATATGTGTGAATAAGTTGTTAAACTATGCTTTATCCAGCAGAGGCACTGCTGAGTATAGTCATTAACACTCACACACTTTCAGGTCCACTCTCTGCAAAAATTAAAAAAATGTAGGAAGGGGATTTAGAGATGATTTGGACCTGATTTAAAGCATGTCAAACAGGGGACCTGAAAAATGTCCCCTGTTTGATTTGTAGTCCCCTCTTTGTGACTGTGTAACCACGCCAAGGTCCACTGTTGTATAGGTGCGTAAGAACACACACACACACACACACACACACACACACACACACACACACAGAGTTAAAAAAATAAGAGGGGCACTAAAATAACACATCCCAAACCTGAATGAATGACATTATTATTAAATACTTTGTTCTTTACATAGTTGAATGTGCTGACAACAAAATCACACAGAACTTATTAATGGAAATCATATTTATTAACCCATGGAAGTCTGGATTTGTTGCCCCACTCAAAACTAAAGTGTAAAAAGCCACTACAGGTGGATCCAACTTTAATTTAATGTCCTTAAAACAAGTCAAAATGAGGCTCAGTAGTGTGTGTGGCCTCCATGTGTCTGTATGATCTCCCTACAATGCCTGGGCATGCTTCTGTTGAGGTGCCAGATGGTCTCCTGGGGGATCTCCTCCCAGACCTGGACTAACGCATCTGCCAACTCCTAGACAGTCTGTGGTGCAAAGAGGCGTTGGTGGATAGAGCGAGACATGATGTCCCAGATGTGCTCAATTGGATCCATCGACACCTTTTTCTTGCAGGAACTGCTGACACACTCCAGCCACATGAGGTCTAGCACTGTCTTGCTTTAAGAGGAACCCAGGGCCAACCGCACCAGCATATGGTGTCAGAGTGGGTCTGAGGATCTTATCTCTGTACCTAATGGCAGTCAGATTCCCTCTGGCGAGCACATGGAGGGCTGTGTTGCCCCCCCAAAGAAATGTCATCCCACACCTTTACTGACCCACAGCCAAACCGGTCATGCTGGAAGATGTTGCAGGCAGCAGAACGTTCTCCACCTCGTCTCCAGACTCTGTCACGTCTGCCCCACGTGTTCAGTGTGAACCTGTTTTCATCTGTGAAGAGCAGAGGGCGGCAGTGGCTAATTTGCCAATCTTGGTGTTTTCTGTCAATGCCAAACGTCCTGCATGGTGTTGAGCTGTAAACATAACCCCCACGTGTGGACGTCGGACCCTTATACTACCATCATGGATTCTGTTTCTGATCGTTTGAGCAGAAACATTCACATTTGTGACCAGCTGGAGGTCATTTTGCAGGGCGCTGGCAGTGCTCTTCCTGTTCCTCCTTGCACAAAGGCAGCAGTCCTGCTGCAGGGTTGTTGCCCTCCTATGGCCTCCTCCACGTCTCCTGATGTACTGGCCTGTCTCCTGATAGTGCCTCCATGCACTGGACACTACGCTGACAGACAAAGCAAACCTTCTTGCCACAGCTCGCATTGATGTGCTATTCTGGATGAGCTGCACTACCTGAGCCACTTGTGTGGGTTGTAGACTCCGTCTCGTGCTACCACTAGATCTAAAGCACCGGCAGCATTCAAAAGTGACCAAAACATCAGCCAGAAAGCATAGGAACTGAGAAGTGGTCTGTGGTCACCACCTGCAGAACCACTGCTTTATTGGGGGTGTCTTGCTAATTGCCTCTAGTTTCCCCCTGTTGTCTACTCCATTTGCACAACAGCAGGTGACATTGATTGTCAATCAGTGTTGCTTCTTAAGTGCACAGTTTGATTTCACAGAGGTGTGACTGACTTGGAGTTACATTGTGTTATTTGTTTATATATATATATATATATATATATATATATATTAGTTGTGTGATTATCACTAGAGGAGCACATATGTCATACCAGTTGATTCTCTTATTTCCGGAGTGTCCATATTTTTGGAGTGTCCTTTTTTTTGTAGTGCCTTTTAAAGCTTATGAAACTTTGTAGAGAGGTGACATCTGGGACTTGTTGACTTTGGTATCAAATTAAAATTCTAAATGCATCCTTTGCCCAGCATGTATTCTCTTGTTCTTAAGGCACTGCTCTCTTAACAAAACACGAGCACTCATTCACATAAAATGCATAACCACAATATGCAGTTTGATGCAAATATTCACTTTTACAGATTTTTTTGTTAAATATATTTCGTAAATCTTCTTATGTTTGACAGATGTTGGCAGTTTAAGGAAATAATTGACTCAAGACTTAGTGAATATATAAAGTTTATATGCAGTTTATATGGACCTAAAAGCTGCAGTCCAGAAAAAAATAAACATATGGTATATCACCACGCTATAAACATGTTCTCAAGTAGTAATTTAAACTGCAATATATTTGCATGATACTTTTATTGACATGAAACAATATGTTTTATTGTTGTTGCAGCATATATAATAACATCCAATATTTTACACAAGTTTAGCAAAACATAATTCAGAGGTTCCTTTATATGAAGATGTAATAGAAAAAGTAATCCTTTGAAGTTATCAAAACAACACAAAATTGTTACTTTAAACCAGTGGCATTTAATTTTTGGCCAGTCTACATAAAATTGCATGGTCTAAAGAACTTACGAACCACAATACATTTTATTTAATTAAAAATGTAAATAAAATATTTAGCTGTTGATTTCATTTTACAACTGTATTTTCAAAAACGTCTTAAAAATTCATTTTATGTCATAGAAAGTGTAATATATATTAATCACAGTCTGTTGTGCACTTTTCTGCCATTGCTGCTTCTATTTGAACAATCCACCTCGACCCTGTCATGATTTGTGGGTGAACCCGAACACAAACACTGACAGAGATACGTTTTAAAGGATTTTATAGATGATGAGTTGTGGAAGAAGGAGACCAGAGAGGCAGAACCGGACTGGAGCCAGAGGATGTAGATAGCAGGACCTGGAGTACTGGAGAGGGAGCTGGAGAGCTGCGGGTGCTGCGCCGAGAACCAGCAGCTCAGCAGAGAGATTACTTGAAGCGCTGGGGTAGCAGGAGAACCAACAGCACGGCAGAGAGAATTCTTGCAGAGCGCTGGAGTAGCAGGAAATCCAGCAGCTAAGCAGACAGCTTACTTGGAGCACTGGGGTAGCAGGAAATCCAGCAGCAAAGCAGAGAGCTTACTTGGAGCACTGGGGTAGCAGGAAGTCCAGCAGCAAAGCAGAGAGCTTACTTGGAGCATTGGGGTAGCAGGAAGTCCAGCAGCAAAGCAGAGAGCTTACTTGGAGCATTGGGGTAGCAGGAAATCCAGCAGCAAAGCAGAGATAATACTTGCAGGCAAGCAGGACAAGGAAAGGATGAGGTGAGCAGTAATGAGCAGACAATCTGACAGGGAAGAGCTGACTGAGGGAGGTTTAAATAAGAGTGTTGGCAGGTGTGCTGAGTCCGGGCTTGATTAAAGCTGACAGGTGTAGGTGATTACTGAAGTGAGGAACCGGAGCTGTATGGGAGGCGGAGACTGCCATGCATGTCCATGGTGCAGCAGGCAAAGCTGCACCATGACAGACCCGCAATGAATCATGGGAGAGAGGGGGCCACAAAGGATGCACTGGACCCATCCTGCAAATCTAGGAAAAAGATTTGCCGGCCACATTTGCGTTTTGTTGTGATGTTAACAGGCTCATATAAATGTGGGCTTCGCAGGCTGCAGCCCCTGAATTTGGACAAAGTTATAGATTCACAATTTAGCAGACTTTGGCAGGCATGACAATGTCAGTTTGGGAAGTAGTGGTTCATCTAGCGAAAAAGATAATATTTGCTGTAGCACTATTTAGTAACACCTCTGAGTCCCACATGTACCTTTAAGAACCATTAATACAATAATCAAATAAACTTTGCTGGAGCAAAACGAACCTTTATCATCAACTTAAAAAAAAAACATTTTTAGCAATAGGCTCACTCGTCTATTAGCACTTAAAAGTAGTGAAACACCACAAAGTGAAACACAATAAAATAAACAATATTTAAACCAACTTTCGCTGCCCAAACACAACCTCTTACATTAACTGTTCTGATGAACAAGAGGACGTCTGATAGGCCCAGTGATTTGCGTTGTGGCTGCGATGAGCAGAGAAGACATGGCTGGTGGTGCAAACATCTATTTGATTTGGTGCACACAGCAGCGTGCGGGGTTGCAGGTTCTTTGCCATCTTCTTCATTGATCTAATTAACACTGTCTCTGCTTGGGGAATTATTTCTAATTATTTTCTGCAGGGGCTCAAGTTCAGGTAGGTTTTTTTCTTATTGTTGGCTGGGCTACAGTCACTGGCTAAAACCCACAGCAAACTGTATTATTTTGGATCCAAAGTTTCTTCACATATACTCTTTTACTTGGCCAACAAGCTCAAGATTCACGTGCGTGTCCTCCCTCTGCAGACTTTGGATAACTGCGGGCAAAGTGGAGGTTAGGTGCTACGCACCAGGGTTTTGTGGCTCAATGACGTGACGGGGATTTTAGCTGTGAAACTCCTCCTTCCTGGGAGCTGTCATGAGCACGGATTAATAATGTGTTCTGGGATTCATGGTTGTTACCTGGTTCTTTTGTTCTCTGGTGTACTCCAATCCTTTTTCTTCCTCCTGTGGCTGGGCTCAACACTTTCATGCAAGTTGCTTTAACAACACAGCAATCCTGTGGGGAAAGTCGGCTTCTTTAGCAATGAGCTTTTGTGGCTTACCCTCCATGTGAAGAGTCTCAATGACTGTGCTGGACAAGTCAGCACTTTTCCCTCTAATTTTGTAGCCTACAACATGGTCACAACATAAATATTAAAAATCCTCTATTTATTGGTCTCGTGTGATGTTGAAATTTTCTGCGAAAAAAGATTTGGGACTTTCATTAACTCAGAAACATCAATGTGAATAGAACAAATGTTTTAAATGTTTTAATCCGTGGGGAATTAATGTATTTTCAAGTATGTTGTATTAAAACAAGCAATTCAAAAAATTTCTAAATTTTACCTTTTCACCTGTACATGCCTGAGTGTGTAGTTTAGTATATTGTGCAAAGGAGTAAACATAACACCATCATTTACCAGTAAAATAAAATTATGAAATCTTTCTTTCAGCCAAGCATTAGGCAGGTTCAGTGGAGTAATAGGGTTGTATACCGCTCCTGAATGTGAAATGCTTCTCGGTAGAGTGACAATTGTATTACTGTTTTTCAAAAATATATAATATATTGGCCATATATTACGTCTGTGTCACACTCCGACTCTATAAAATAGCTGAAGTACAACATAGGCAGGCAGCTTTTCTAACCAAGTCTTATTAAACTGCTCAGTTCTGTGTTTCTAGGCTCTCCGCTGTGTTTGATATCTCATTTGGCATTCCCTCTGAGTCGAGCCCTCTTTATTGTATTCCTATGGAGTGCACTGGCATTTGACATGCACACTCTGGCAGCATTGCAGAGCTACCTGCTCTCACAGCAGTTCTCTCTCTCTCTCTCTCTCTCTCTCTCTCTCTCTCTCTCTCTCTCTCTCTCTCTCTCTCTCTCTCTCTCTCTCTCTCTCTCTCTCTCTCTCTCATATATTTGGTTGGGTTTTCTCTATCCTGGCTTTTCTCTTACTTAGTACTCAAGCTGGTAATAGACCTGGGAGGGTGGGGGCTGTCTTAATTTTATCTTCATCGTATCACTTTTTGTCTGGTGCGAGTGGTAGCTATATAACGCTCTAAATATGACAGTGAGTAGAGACATGCTTGCAAATCTTAGAAGGTGAGCACGGCCTTTAAATTAAACAGTGGCGCAGGAGCTAGGGAGTTTGTCCTGCCGGTTTGAACCCCTGCTCTGACGTTGACGTCGTTGCGTCCTTGGGCAAGACACTTCAACTGCTTTGCTTGCTGTCGGTGGTCAGAGGGCCCAGTGGCGCCGATTGTATGGCAGCCTCGCTTCTATCAGTCTGTCCCAGGGCAACTGTAGCTACAATATAGCTCCCTACCATCAGCGTGTGAATGTGTGAGTGAATGGGTGAATGGCTAAATGTAGTGCAAAGCGCTTTGGGGTCCTCAGGAATTCTTTAAAAGTACAGGCCATTTACCATTTAGAGTTTTTTTTTTTTTCATTTAATTCGGCCCTTTCATAACATCTCTTGATGCATATGTTATGATTATGAGCTGAACTTGATTGTATGAGGCTATGGCAAATTACAGAGGATACTATTTTTGCCCTGTTTCAATATTGAAATGAGTTAAGTTAATTTCAGTTTTTGGCATTTCCAGAATCGCAGGTACTATAAGGTAATGGTAAAATAATGAGCAGATGAATCTGTTTTTAACTGTCTGAAGTTAATAGCAACTTTATATCTCATAGCCTCCAAACTTTGAATATATCATAGTCAGTGAATGCTGTGCGGTAGAGAAAAGTAAATTACACTCTGGTTTAGGCAGCCTGTTCAGCCTCCAGTTTTATATTTTCACCCTACTTAACCTTTAAATCATGCTGTATTTGCTGTACTTCAAAGGAAGGAAGAAGAAGCTCTTTTGCTCTCATGTTTCACTTTTTTTCAGTTACAACAAAGTCTCTATAGGTTGTCAACCAAATGCCAAACTAGGCTTTGGTGTACAGTCAGTTTCTAACAGAGGTGGCAAAAGTATTCACATTTATTACACAGTTAGAAGTAGATACTTTGGTTAAAAACACTTCTGTGTGTTGAAGTATCACCTCAAGATTTTTACTCAAGTAAAAGTACCAGTTTCAGTAAAAGTAATGTAAGAAAAAACAACATTAAGGACAAAAGGTCATAATGACTATTATGTTACATTAGGATGTTAATGTTACCTTTTTATCTCACATATATGGCCATAAAAAACATACAGCATAAGTGTACTACTGAGCATTGACTTGTGTTTCATGGACCAGAAGATATGACTGGTTGTCCATAAGTATTGTAATAGTGCAAGACGTCAGAATTCATAGGCCTTTGGTTTACTGTAAATGTACAACCAAGCTCAGCTGCAGGAATCTATGAGGGCAACAGATTTAAGATAATTGGACAACAAAACTAGTTTTTCCAGGGCAGGCTAAGTAACAATTACCCTAATATGAAAATGATGTTATGCATCTGCTCTGTTTACCTATCTCCCTCCTTGGTGTTTGTATCCGACTGACTCTTCCTTCCAGTGGTTCCTGTGTGCGTTCCTGGCTGTTTCTCACACTTTCCTTTTTTAAAAAAAAAAAACATTGTAACCACTCCTGTTTTTTCTGACTGAAAAATAACTAATGATCCTGACTGTAACCTTCCTTATGTGTACTTTGCTCAGTTAATGGCAACAATGTCAAATTTAACTTTGCACCCAACCATCTTGGAAAATTCTTCTAGATTTGGCCAGAGATGTACAAGAGTCCGCTCTTCTTGGCTACCAACCTCCTCGCTGGTGCTTGGTACATTTTCTATCATGTTCTGTATAGTCTTTGCTACAGACATCTTCATCCTAGGCTACATACATCTATGTTCTTCTTCACTTTCTTTGCCTTCTTCTTCCTAAGTTTTTTTGGCAGTTGGTAAGAACAATTTATATTACCGCCGCCGACCATATTCAAATTCCCTCTGACTGTATGGTACAATTTGCCTGGATGGTTTTGTTATTTTTTTTTATTATTTTTTTAAACAATGACAAGCTGGAGCAAAAACAAGCTGACATGAAACAGAACTAACAAGGCTATTTAAAAAAAAAAATGCAAGGAGTATAAAGTACCAATGATTAAACAGTAGAAGTAAAAAGTTGGCTAAAAAATTACTTCAGTGAAGTATAGATAACCAAAATTTCTACTTAAGGTAACAAAGTATTTGTACTTCGCTACTTGTCACCTCTGGTTTTTAACTGGTTTTAGAAAACAGTCAAGAGTCTCTCTTTCTACACCGTTTTCAAAGGTTTGATTCCAGAGTTCCGTGCACTGGCCGTTTTGTCTATATCCTGAATCTGTGCTGCAAGGATACCATTAAAGTACATAACCCACTTTTTTATTCAGTATACTTAGAAATAGGTAGCAAATATCAGAAGAGTCTGTTAACATTCTGTCTGCTTTCTCAATTTTTCTCCTTTGGAAAATAGAAATTTGGATTTTCAATTTGTTAGAATCTGAACTCATCAAATCTGTATTATCAGTCTGCAATTTTATTTCATAACCAAATATTCCCAATTTTGTCAGGAATAAAAATACAAAATGCCGACCAGCCCATGAGATAGAGATTTTTATTATTATCCTACACTACCCTAACCCCCCCCCCCCCCCCCCCTTAATAATCCCGTCCTTGCGGAGTAATTGAAAATTCCCTGAACATCATAAAATGTGACCTAGAGCTGTGCTGGACATTATATATAACTTTACACAAACATTGCCTTGTGAATGTTCTTTTAAATTAAAGAGTAGGACAACTTTTTTCTAGTGAATTGGGCCTATTTCCGTTTCCCAGACACACCCTAATAACAATAGATCATCACATATGTAAACATAAAATAATTTGACCACAAATGATAAATAAGTTTAAATTTGTTAGTTAAACTAGCAGTTTGTGTTGTCAGATGCCCTTAAAATCCCAATGTGACATTATAAACTCATAATAAGGTTCAAGATCATAGTCCAGAATATTCCATTTGATTACTTTACACAATGTTTTATCAGCAAAGGCCTTAATCATGGCCATGCCTCATTCAGATTAGTGTCATTACTGTATTGTTAAAACAAAAGATGAATGTGGTTCTAATTTATGTTTATGGTTATTTTAATTTAAAAACATATTTTCCCTTGGGTTTAGAATTGTGAACTGGTTATTTGAACACCTTGCAACTTTGTTCTTTGTCAGCCTTCAGAGATAATTTGGTTTCATTACATCTCTCTCAAAATGAACCTTGGAAATATTGAAAAAAGATGGTTGTTTTAGAAACCAAAAATGTTTGCTTCCAACCATAAAAACCATCAAATCAAATAAAATGTTTCTTTCTAAATCTCAACTGTTTATCATGCAATGTTTAAATATGAATTGAAGGGTGATGTTTAATGTATTGTATTCTTTACAGTATGGCAATGTAACACAACAGATATACTATTAGGATATTGTCTTAGCCTTCTGCTTCATAATATTTCATACATAACATCACTTTGAATTGTCTTCTTACAGAAAAGCGCTATATAAAAATGGTAACCACAAGGATCAAGTTAAACATAACAGCGTGAGTTCATGTTTTCGCTTGCCTGGAGATTTGGTTTCGAAAACCAACACTCTCCCAGTCATGAGGGCAGCCCACATAACACCTCAATTGAGACAAATTGCCTAAAAGTTTCTGTGTGCCTTCATGCACAGGATATCTATTGACACAACCAAACATAATCAACTTATTTGTATGGTTTGCAAATTACTAACAAAAAAACCCAAGATGAATATCATAATGCATTTCTGTATACTTTGTATTGGATTTTTACCGTGAATGGTTGCTACCAGAAACTGCAGTTCCTTACAGCAAACACGCTCCCTCTGAGTTAGCACTGATGTGCAGCTTCCGCAAAGACGCCAGCTATTTTCTCCAACTCTTGTCTCTTCATTCACTGCATTGTCTTCATTCTCATTTGCTATTTGTGAGCTTAAATTGTTCCTCTCGATCTGAATTGGCTAAAGTTCAAACTGAAAAGGTTGAATGGAAGACGTGACATTGTGCTAACATAGCTAGTGGCAGATAGAGGCCGTCTGAAGACAGCTGCTGAGTGACGTCTTTACCAAGAATGCAGCAACAATGGGGCCATCCTAGTAAACTTAGACTTTCGAAATTGATAGAAACTTAAAAGCATTTTAAGATCATGTTTTTTACATCTGAAGTAAATGCTTTTTAAAATGGGGTCTGTTGTGTCTGAGTTCCTTTTTACCACACATAATCACACTGAACTGCAGTATCACATTAATAGTTATTATGACACGCAAATTTGTGAAGTGTTCCTCATTTTAGGCCATATGTGGCCTAGTGGTTAGAGCAGCACACTTGCAGTCTGAGAAGGTTGTAAGTACCCAGTTCAATCCCCGCAGACTGCCACTTTCGGTCCCTGAGCAAGACCCTTAGCCCCAGTTTGCTCCCCGGGCACTGTGATAGCTTCCCAGTGCTATCACAGTTCTATTTTTGCTATCATTGTTCTATTTTTACTACTCGGTTTAGATGAATGTTACTAGCTTAGTTAAAGAGTTTGTTGACTAAAGTATTTTAAATGGAAGGATTTGCTTAATTTTTGTATTTTGGAGAGAGGTTGTTTGTGTTTATTCTTTAGACGTGTGTAGGGCTTGCTCTTTAAGCACGCCAGGGCACAGATTCACTTCATCTATTGTTTTACAAAACCACATCTAAACAGGCAGGTATTCACAAAACAATAACTGACAGAGACTGAGAGCTGTTTGGCTATTAATTCCCGATAATCATGTGATGCCCCGACTTGATAATTTTAATGAAAATTACTTTCTTAAAAATTGCCTCTACTTATTAATAGTTATAACAAAAATATTAATACTAGTTGTTGTACATCAAGGTCATTGCCCGTGCTTATTTAGTCCGACAAGTCCCACTGACAGTAACTGAATAGTACTTCGCTTGACAAACTTCCTCAAGATCATATTGTGACCTTACAATGTCACTTGATCTAATGCCTGAATATCTCATGACCCTTGTAGCTGATACTCTGTTCAGCTCTGTTCCATCTTTAATCACATATGCTAATTGTATTCTTCCAGAATATGCAAATGAAATCTTAGCACAGACAATGTTGAATAAAAGATGTAAGCGTTGATATGTTCTCCCAGCTCTGCTGCTCAGCAATGCAGCAACTTCCTCAGACTCACGATTCCTTTTTGTTTCTGCTCAGTTAGTTTTAAAGTAATTTGCTGATGTTTGATGTTAAAGAGCCATTTGTTTTCCCAATGTTGATGTAAAATCATCATACCTCTCTATGTCTGCTTGGATTTGAGAGACGTTTCTGCCAGACTGAGCTGCTGGTTTTCCGTCAGTGGCACCACATATGTTTGCCTGTAGGTTCACACAGTGCACAACTTTTTTTTTCTTCACAGAATGCTGAGTGAGAGGTTTCAGAAATAAAAGTGTAAACAATTTATTCATCAGTTATTTGTTAATGAAAAAGAAGAAGCTCAAACTGGATCCAGATTTCTTTCACCAGACCCCAGTTTTATTTATTCAAATTTTCAAAGGACTCCGCAGTGTGCTTTTTATTTTTATTTCTTATTTTTTGCACCTCTTTGGTCTTAAGCATCCTCCCAAAATATGTTTGTGATTTTTTCACTTATTGCTCTGTCCCCTATGTGGTTTGTGGAAAACCTTCAACAGGACCCTAGTGGCTTTCCTCTTGCCACTTTAAACACCAAATTTGCAAAGTTCACAACTTCTAGTTTTCCTGTCGACAGATTTTGCCACCTGAGCTGTGGCTTCTCCAGGGTTATCATGCACCTCTTAGCAGTTTTATTTATATGGAGATTAAATTACACTTAGGTGGACTCTGTTAAAAAAAAAACTGATTACTTTATGCAGCAATTGCTTGCACTGAATTTTTTTTAGGGGATTCTGATTCAAGGGCGGTGATTACAGTTATACAGTTATGTTGTTTTATCACATAAAATTCTGACAGAATATATTTAAGTCCGTCCGTCTCCGTCTTCTTCCGCTTATCCGGGGTCGGGTCGCGGGGGCAGCAGCTTCAGTAGGGAGGCCCAGACGTCCCTCTCCCCAGCCACTTGGGCCAGCTCCTCAGGAGGAATCCCAAGGCGTTCCCAGGCCAGCCGGGAGACATAGTCCCTCCAGCGTGTCCTGGGTATATTTAAGTTTGTCGCGTTAATCTGACAACATGTAAAGAAGGGCAGAATACTTTTAAAAGGCTTTGTATATCTTTGTGTACTCACTTGTATACGTTAAGAGGCCACAGATATGTGGGTGTTTAAAATATTTCACATAGTAATCATAAAAAGCACTTTAAGAGCTGGTGCCTGCCAAATCATTTTAACCGCTGAGATTGGATGTCCGTAAATTATGTTACTTTATTTCCAAAAAAGGGGATGGAGTTTTTTCCCCCACTGAGGCAATTAATTGACACAATTTCAGATGCCTGCATCTCGGTTCTTCTCTTATCTTTCATCCTTGCTGTCATCCACTAGGCTCAATAAACGAGAGACAAGTGAAAGGATGTTTACAAGATTAACAAGTGCCTCAACAAATGCCTTTGTTTCTGCATATGATTATTTCAGGGAATATTTATTGTCCCAAAGGGTCTGACAGGATTACACCAGTATGCAATTCACAAGATACATTTGTCTTTACATCAGGAATTAAAATAAACTTTTCACAGAGACTGCAGTATGTGTGAATCCTTTTTGAATTTATACACACTTTATACAGACAAATTGAACAATAACAGTAATTTTAACCAGAGGATATTTTATTGTGAATTTTGCACAACCAGCTGATAATGGGATAGACACTATATGCCACCATGTTTGCCCACCAATACTCTATTTTGTGTGTGAATGAAAGAGTTGAACGAGAAAGACAATGCAAAGAACCTCTGATATGGATCTTCAAATAGCAGGCTGTGAGACTGAAATGTCATCTTATTGGGACCCAGATTGATTGTGATTTGCTTTCTTTCTTCAATATGCACTTTTTGCCACATTTATGGTTATTTTCATAGCTTTTGGTACAAGAGGTTATACAACAGTAGCTGCAGGCTTCCGTACTATCTGCTTGTTGAGCCAGCAAGAAAGTAACAATAGTGACATCCGAGAGAAATATTAAAACTTAAAGAATTATCTCTTCATGGCTCTGTCTTAAAAAAATACCTGAGTGTTAATAACTGTATGTGTTTATGTTCAGTGATAGAAAAGACTACTGCACTTCGCAATGTTAGTTACTACAACATTTAATACATATTTAAGGGATTAAATCACCATAAATGTTACCTTAAAACACAGAAAAGGCATAATCAGTTTTATCCACCAGCCTACCGACACAGTCAGCATGCTGGATTCTAAATCAAACTCAGTAGGCTTTGTCTGTCTGGCCAAAACTGTTCACGGTCCTGATATATTTTGATTTTAAATAATTTTCATTCATGTTGGCAAAACATGAATGAAAGAATGAAGAGTCAGCTCCTCTAAGTCAGACGCTATGGTTTTTGACCAGAAAAGGGTGGATTCCCCCTGCGTGTTGGGGGTCAGCCTCTGCCTCAAGCAGAGGAATTTAAGTATCTTGGTGTCTTGTTTACAAGTGATGGTTGGAGGCAGTAACGCTGGCACTGCTCCGGCCTGTTGTTGTGAAGAAAAACCTAAGCCCTTGATTTACTGGTCCATCTACGTTCCAAACCTCACCTGTGGTCATGAGGTACGGATCATGACCAAATGAACAAGTTCTCAGATGCAAGCAGCTAAAATGAGCTTTCTCAGAGTGTGGACGGGCTCAGCCTTACAGATAGGCTGAGTACCTCTGTTTTTGTTGGGAACTCACTGCATTAAAAGTAATCAGTTGAGATGTTGTAGACATCTGGACAGAATGCTCCATGGGTGCCTTCCTTTGGGGGTTTTCCAGGCATGCCCCACTGGGAGGAGACCCCGGGGGGGACTCAGAACTCATTGGAGGGACTATATATCCCATCTGGCCTGTGAACGCCTCGGGACACCCCAGGATAAGCTGGAGGATGTTGCTAGGGAGAGGGATATTTGGGTATCCCTCATAGACCTTCTGCCAGAGGTTGAAATAATTTTGCATAACTTTAAGAATTCTAGATTATTGTTTATTTATTATTGAAAAATTCAGTGAATGACCCTTGGTGAAATGTAATTGAGGACTCCTGATCTAAAAGCTTTAGAAGTGTTAAAGATGGAATGCAAGTGGCTGTTGCATATTATGTAATAAATGTATTTGCTGTATTGTTTATGTAAAAATATAATGGATGCCATCTAGTAATGTTTCTCTGGTCTGTGTCCTAGTTGGCTTGCAAATTTAGAAAAGCATATTATTATAAACTGAGCAGCCATTTTTTTTAAAGCATTTTAATCACATTACAGTGGTCAAACGTAGCCAGATTTTGGGAAGTGCTGTTATTTCAGCTGTTATATATTTCCTGTTTTTCGTGACTCATCCCTTTGTTGTTCTTCTATTCTCTAAGTCTTTGTGGGCTTCTAAGTAATTTTTAAACAATGTCTGCCACTCTGTAACTAAGGTTTATAAAAAATCAAAGGTTGGGGCAGAGCTATAATGCTTGTAGAGCCCCAACTTTTGCTACAGCCAAATGGGGACTCAGATACATTACAACAGATTTGAATGCTCCCAGGCAAAGACATACTTATGTCAAAATACTCTTGCATATAAAAACACATGAACTCAAAAGCAAGTATTAGATAATTATACTAGGTTTAGACAATGGATGCTTTGACTCCAACTATCCTCAAGAGGCTGTCAATTAGCCTTCCCCTTACAGAGTAAAGTAAAAATGATGCCCAGAAGAAAAAGTAAGTTTGCTTAAAAATATGAATACAAGCAACTGCTGTGATTTATTCGTTATAGTTTTTTTGATGAACAACTGCATCTTCAGTGGCGTGAAAAGGGGTGTAATTTATTTATAATACTAAATTAAATAAAGCTGTCTTTGAATTTTATTTTCTGCTTTTTGATATTTTTGCATTAATTATCTTTTTGGGGACTGGATTCTATGCTTGGCCTGCATGGCAGGAGATGGCGGCGTGGCTTGGGCTGGGTGGCTCGTTGGCCTACGTCTCACCCTGGGCCTCATTGGTCAGGGGGCTGCTGTGTACTTCTGGAGCCGAGTCCAAATTCCCTTTGCTGCTCTTGGGTGCTGTGTGTTGCAGGCCTACCACCGTTCTCGTCACTCTAACAACTGTGCACCTCCAGGTGACAGACTTGCTCAATTACACCTGTTCAGTACAAACACCTAATTCTACACATAAGCTCACCCACCTACACACGCACATCCTTATTTAAAGTACAAAGTGAGGACCGTGCCTTGACTTCCATGAACTTCCATTAATTTTCAAGCCTTTCTAGGGCCGTAACATGACCCTAAACCTACCTTTACCAGTATATCTAACTCTATCCTTAACCTAAACCTAACTGACACCTTAGTCCTAAACCTAACCCCTAGCACAGAGAAAAAGTGAGGACCAAAAATGGTCCTCACTTTACATCAAAGTCCTCACTTTACTAGTATAATGAGCAAAATATGTTGTTGCTTAGCTGCAAGTACAAGAATACACACACATCCTTGTTTTAAATACACAGTGAGGACCTTGCCTTGACTTCCATTCACTTTACCCCCATTTTCACCTCATTTTCACCCTGACCCTAAGCCAAACTTTACCAATATATACCTAACCCCACCCTAAACCTACTTGACACCTTAGTCCTAAACCTTTGCCCTAGCCCAAAAAGAAGCAAGGACCAAAATAAAAAGGTCCTCGCTTTACTAGTAAAATGTGCAAAATATGTTCTCACTCAGATACTAGTACAAGAACACACACAAACAATCCAAATGGCTTATGGTTATACAAACACAAACTACTATTACAGAATAGTTTGCTGGTGGATGCAGTTTTGCTTTTTATGAAGTCAGTCAATTAATTAGGATACCATCTTGAGAAATCCTTTTTTTGCAGATCAAAACTGCCCTGGACATGAGAAACAAAGACCACAGAAAACCCTGCATATGCCACTCTTTCACTTCAGCAAAAGATCTTACCCCTATTTAGGATTTGACTGGGTTTAAGAAAAAAGGAGCAGGAGTTAGGGAGTTTGTCCAGCAACTGGCGGGTTGCCGGTTCAATCCCCCTCTCTCACTGTGTCAGTCGTTATGTCCTTGGACAAGACATACAATATTACAATACTACGGTTGGGATTTCAACAACGCCTCTCCGTCTAAAGCTGCCCTCGTTTGGGAACAATTTCACTATTTATTTTATTCCTCCACCATGTACATTGCAAAAGTTTTAAATTACTGCCTAGATTAAAAAATAACACAAAATGAAGATATTGTAACAGTTTTCAATCAGCATATGTAAATATTTACTGTTTGTTGGGTTAGTAAAGTATGTCAAGAGAAATGATAACCTTTTTCCCTTTAATTATTTCCTAAAAGTCTCCCAGAAAGCACATTCTAATTCGTTTAAATTGAAATGAATTACACAGATTCTAAGAGGCCTTAGCTGCAGATTTTCTTTGTTTTGAAATCCCCTGTGTTGCTAATTCTGATATTTTCGTTGTCCTCTTCCTTTGATTTCAATAACAATTCTGTTTATTCATAGTTACCACTTCCACCACATTGGCTGGGATTCTGGTAAGAAGGTCACCTTCATCACTATGTGTGAATTTGAGCATGATTATTTTGAACCCAGTTCTTATTCCTGTCTCCATAAACTAACTGGCATTACTTTCCAACTGTGATCACAGTGAGAGCTGAAATAAATCCCTGCGTAGAAGTTTGTTGGCCATTAGGCACAATCTCATCAACTTTAGACATAAACTGTAAGTCTCTTGGTTTTAAACTTGAGCTGCAACACCTATAGTAAATTAAAATACAGGCTTCCGTGGCTGGATGATATTAGCTTCAACTACATATATTGGGAGAAATTAAGCTATTTAATAGTTTGCGTCTGTAACTTTGGTATGCAGCAGCTCTGAGTACGGTGTTTTAACACCCGATGCCCCGAACAGTCATGTTTGATATGCTTCCTCTCTGCCTGTTGCTCAGCTTATGCTGCTCTACTGTAATTACTGCACTTGGCAGACAGTCACGACACATAGAAAACAGACAAATTAGGGTGTTGGAAGAGGACAAGAAAAAACAAAAGAAAGATGTGGAGATGGGGTGGGTGTTTTGAGGGAAAGTACCACTGAATTTTGTCTTGTTTCTTTTGCAAACTCTTACAGGAAATCTGCGCTGTTTGGGGGGGGGGGGGGTAAAAAGAAATATATCCAGGCAGAGACAGTACAGCATATGTTCCTGTGTAATTATGTATAGGTCTGTTTTTTTATTTTTTATTTATTTTTTTGGTTTGTCTTTTTTGGCTGCTGGGGTCTGTTTAGGTACTTTATATTAGAAATTACTAGTACATCCAATTGACACCTCTTACTAACAATCATCTTCCACTGGAAAGGTTTTTCGAGCAGTGGCAGAAGATAAGAACAAATTTTTTAAATGTGCAAAACCTTTTTGGATTTTGCTAATATCTTAATTAAGGACACAGCTTCTGCTCATTATTATTTTTGAAGGGGTTAGCAATAGGGTGAGGGGACTAAGAAGCAATTGAAGGACTGAAAAATAAAAATGGACTTAAATTCTACATTTAATGCAAAGTTGTGAAAATAATTAAGCATGTCAACTATGCTATGATTTATTCACAATCTAGATGTTACTGATGCACCAGTGGTTGTGGTCCATGTTTTATAACATTTGTTTTGAACATAAAAATGTTTACTATGTTTGAATCTGCTTGTCATGAGCAAAGGATTTGTCATAAAGCTTTCTTTTGATTGTATTTGTTGTTGAAATCACTGGTTTATCTTTTTCACACCCAATAGCCTCGTAGACTTTGTTTGTTTGGGGACCAAATTGCAAATTTTCAGCTGGTGCGGTTTGCATTCACGCTGCTCTTTGTTAAATGAACCAAACCTTTTGACCAACCTATTCAACCCTGTGGTGGCACTGTACCAAGAAAAAAAGAAGAAGCAACAACACAGCACAACCTCCTTTTCCGCAAAATGTAAACAAAATGGAATGGCAACAGATTTTAGCTGTTTCATTGAAATGCTGTCTTTGGCAAGTGTGCCAGACAAGCACAATTCAACGGTGGGTTCAGCAGGAGCGGAGGTTGAGGCAGAGGTCACGGAGATTGTTATATTTTACACAAGGCTGGTGAGACGGCCCCATATGAGGCGGTGGCATGCGAGCAGGGGTGCATACAGCTTCATTGAACTGATGTCTCGCTTACACAGATGTCAAACAAAGTATTTACAATATATGAGTTACTTCATTTGTATGGGGCTTGAAAGGGTGACGTAACAACCACACTGCATTGTGGGACATTTGGGCATTGGGAAACAGGCTTCTGTTTGTTTACATAGCCCTCATCCACAAAGCTGTCCTTCTGGTTTCAAAAAGTTACACGATCACTTCGGGAAAAAGAACGACAGATTGAGATTTTTATGTTTACCAGCATGTAATCAAAGCCAAGGAGCTCAGATCTCTGATCCAAATGGACTCTGGATAGCAGCCGTGAGACTACAAGACCTCTCTTTCAACACCATATCCCGATGTGTGTGTTCACAACATTTTCAGACTGGTAAGTGAATCAAACCTTGTTGTGCTGTTTTAAACAGAGCTTTCAGCAAGCTGCTAGCACTAGCCTAGCCTACAGAAAGTAGGAGTAAAGAAGAAGCTGTGTGTCCTCCATGGCATAGGATATTAATTTAGAAATTACATCACAATTACATAGATCGATGGACCCACTCAAAGCTGCTTTGTCCACAAACGTTTCTGAATTATTCGGCAGTACAAAAACTAACTCCGTTGATGAGATAGAAAGCAAGCTCAGCTACTTAGAATGGCAAAGGCAGAAGGTCATGTAAATCCTTTGCCAATTTATCATGCTCATATGGATCAGTCCCATGGATCCCAGAGATTTTTTCGAGATAACGAACCTTCACAACAGGGTCTCGCTTGTCTCAGTACAGTACATCGCTTATCTTTTTAGTACGGTCCATTTTTCAAGCACTTTGCATCTCTATCTCTCATGCCATAGCATACAAATCAGCAATGTAAACAAAAGTTGGTGTGAATGCACCCTAAACCTTATAAAGCTGACATTTAATTGTAAATCGTGCATAGTTTGTAAAATTACACATTTTGGTTTAGGTAGAACGAATTTTAAAACTGGTTTTAGAGAAAGCTCAAAGGCTGGAATAGTAAAATAAAAGCTATTGACTGAAACTCCATTAGGTTGCTAGGTACCTTTTTATGCAATCAGTATGTAACTAACGACCTTGGAATGCTTAAATGTGTTAGAAATAAAGATGAAGAACAATTCAGTAATCTGCCTGAATAAAAATAAATTAAATAGTCCAAGAATAGATTTTCTCAATGTAAGAACATTAACTAACTTCATGAGTCATGAAGACCCAAACAAACTACACAAACATGAAAAAACTATGCAATGCCAACTTGTAAGCAGAAACACATTTTGGATTCAAATAACTTGTCTTAAATGCATGGATACATGGAGGTTAGCCACTATCCAGCATTTACTTTACAAATGATGCAGAAATCCTATTGTTCAGAAATATTGCTGTCAGTGTGCCAAATAATTATAATATGCATCATTTGCAGACAAAGCTGCACATCCTTGTAATTAAAAACTATGGTTGTTTGGATGAATGCAATACATTCTGATCACTTACGCATAATGCATTGCTGTAGAAATTACAGCCCTTTGTTAAAGTTGGATGGGAAGTACTCCAATTATTATCCATTCACAGTTCAAAAGCCACATTCCCTGGTGGTATGAGGTTATATTTACTCTATGTCCCTTGACTAGCTTGTCTGTCAGATAATACCAAACAATTCACAACTACTGTTGTGACCAGGTACCTACCTGCAGAACAAACGCTTTTTCCTTGAGTGAGGGGAAAAATAAAAACCACATTATTTGCAGGAGTTCTTCTAAGTATCATGATCAAGTTGAGTAGTTGTTAAACAAAAACAGAGCAAATGCTCTGAAATACAGATAAATGTGTTCAATCCCCCATCTACTTTGTTGCGGTTTGAGGTAGCTTTCTGCAGTGCATATTTCATGTGAAAATCTCAGTTCTACTGAGAAAGGCTGAACGTGCGTGTACCACCGCTGTGCACGCTAACAGGAAAGGAAAGATGTAAGAGGGATTTGAAATGATTGGTCCTTTTTATTCCTCACAGCTGTGCGATAAGATGGAACGGTTTTCCGACATGCTGGTATTTCTGCAGATAAGCACACCACCACAAACCAAGACTTTGTTATGAAACATAATTGAGCACCATCACTGTTGTGAAATCTACATTTTGTGTTTTATGAGGAGTCTTTACCCTAAACTGTCTTTAAAATATTTATTGTGCAGTCCATCTGTTGTCTACTGATTTTAAAAACAGAAATATGCCAAAAACTAAAATGCAGCAGTGACCAAAGTGATAAAGTTGCTTTCGCTGAACAATCTTCTATTAATAACTTATCCCTCTACAAATCTGCCCTAATTAACAAGATTTGAATGCCTTATCTGTCAGTCACTGATTATTGTCGTACGCCTGTTCCTTCCCTCTGGCGTTGTCGTACGCCTGTTCTTTCCCTCTGGCGTTGTCGTACGCCTGTTCTTTCCCTCTGGCGTTGTCGTACGCCTGTTCTTTCCCTCTGGCGTTGCCGTTTGCCCGTTCTGCTCTCTGGCGTTGGTTCGCCTGTTTTACTTGTTTTGCCTGTTCTGCCCGAATTTGTCCTCTGGAGTGGGTACCGCTGTTAGACGCTCTTAGTTTCCCTGCCAGCGTTTTAGACGTCTTCTTGTTTGCCGGCGTTTCGTTATTCTGGTTCACCTTGGTTAGATTAGTTTTGGTTTTGACTTTAGCCCACTATCCTTAGCCTCCCTCCGCCCACCCTGGTTAGATTAGGTTTAGGTTTTATGACTCTTGCCCGCCTTCCTACCTCCCCCCGCCCACCCGGGTTGGTCAGTGGTTAGTTTGTTTGGCCGTCCGGAGACTGGCCTTGGGGGGGGGGGGGGGGGGCGAGGGGTTTGATGTCAGAGTTCAGTTTTGATTTGGGTTTTTATTTACTATTTTTCAGTTCTTCCTCCTGTCTGGTTAGTTCAGTTTCCTCCTACCACTCCCACTCAGCCTTCCCTTCCACTGCAGTTAGTCACACCTGCCAGCCACTAATTAGCCAGACTCACTTCACCTGCCAGCCTCCCTACTTAAGCCTCACTCTGCTGTCACTCCTTTGCCGGTCCGTCATCATTCTGCACCCTCTCCATGCCAGTCCCTCTGTAAGTCTTTGTATTCTGCTGCTCGTTCCTGGAGAAGCTTTGCTTTTTGTCCAGGTGTCTCCTGTGAACTGCTAACCTGACAAGCTACTCTGGAGAAGCTCTGCTCTGTTCCCTGTTGTCTTCTGTGAACTGCTAACCTGACAAGCTGCTCTGGAGAAGCTCTGCTCGGTGCCATGGTGTCTCTAGTGATCTGCTAACCGGACTAGCCGCTCTGAGTAAAGCTCTGCTCAGTGCCTGGGGTCTCCAGTGATCGGCTAACCAAGCAGCACTTCACCTTCCTAGCCACCCAGCTTTAATGGACTCTCTCTCCGGGCCGTCAGCTCCTGCCATCACTTTCACTCCGGTTCCTGTGCAAGCCGGCCTCTCGGACCCATCACCCATCTATCTGGCAATAAAAACTCTCAATTTCAGTCCCGTGTGTGTGTTCTGAGTTCATCGATAAACAAATTGTGACAATTATAGCTATCAGTTTATTGATAAGCTCTAAAATGGATATATCTTTTAATTGTTTTTGAGTGGAGTTTTGTAAAGAATGTTTGAGTTAGTCTCTTGCCTGCTATTGGGAGAAGTCTGGATCTTCTTTTGGACAATCATGGAGTAATTCTCATTGGGGATTGGGGGAATTTTGGCTTATAGCTACTGAGATAAAAGTTAATTAAAGTGTTCAACAAGATTCATACAATATGTTGCTGTTACCCCACTGTCCCCTTGACTGCCAAAGCTGTTATATTTATCTTTTTGGCTGTTTTTCATTTTTTTAATTTATCACTTTGGGACTACAAGGACAGAAAAACAGTTGGAATCCATATTGGGAAATCACTCATTTTACTTTTCTTCTACTTTTCTTTTTAACAGCTAGTTAAGGAACTGGTGAATTATCAACACCAATTTCACTGTAGGAGAAACTGTATACCTCAGCAGTCACATTGAACCCAAAAGACAGTTTGTTTGTATTTTTATTTTTTATTTTTGTTTTGTAAGCATGTACTTCTAAGAAGTAGAGAAATTCAGGGCAGGCTAGGAAAAAGGATTAGACGTTTACACTTTATGGTGTTTGCATGCAAATGTTGTTGATGATGTCACTATATTCTCAACAATGCGGACGTATTGTTTGAAGACTGCTGCTACTACTAATCCACGCAACAGGAGTTCTGTCTTTTTCTCATGTGTTTTTCATATGAAGAAACTTATCTTAAAGGCACAATCAGACATGCTTTTGCAGTCCTTTTTCATCATCTGCAAGTTTTATTTGTGGGAATAGAGTGAAAGAAAAACAAGTCTCATCTGAGCATCACTAGACCGCATAAACACATGCAGTTACACAAAAAACGTATACTTCAAAATCCCTATAGCAGTATAGTATCATCAGCATGGGACAAGATGATTCAATTAACAGAAATAATCCTTAGACCATATTTCTAGAAATTTTGAAGATTTACACATGAAATTTCTTTCAAGGAATTACAAGAACACTTGTTTAAAGGAGCTGTAAATGCTCAAAATGTTCAGTCATAACCATTAAGTCACTTATGATCCAAAACATTCTGAATATTAAACTTTTAAGTTGGAAGCATTGTCAAAACTCTGTTTCTGACGTTAAAATTGCAGCTCTGTTTATGTTAACTCATTTTGATTTTGTGCATTACTCAGTTCACTTGCCAAGTATAAAATATCATCTTCCATCCGCAGTTCTGGTAAAGATCTTTAAACATTTTTCTTATAACATTATTTTTCCCTACCAGCACTCAGATTAAAGGTTGGCTTTATCGAAAATGTCCAATGTGAGATTAAGTTTATGCAGCAAAAAGACAAATCTGTTTTAAAGGGAACATATATTTTATGATGCCTTCCTTTTCACATTTAAATCATTTAGTTGTGGTCTATATAACGTGGAACTGCAATGTTTTGGTCTGAGTTCTTCATTATTATTGCCCCACAGCTTCTCTTTTACCCCGTGTTCTTTTTTTTTTTACCCCATGTTCTAAGGTGTGTCTGAGGCCCCGTCCAGATGAAGCTGGGTTTGGGTGTATACGTCAAGCTTCTTTGTCAGTTTGGGGGTTCCGTCACAAAGAAGTGGCCGCAAAACTGACTTCGTCTGAAAATGGCCCCCAGAGTGGATAGGTGTGGCGCCTACATCAATGACAATCTCCATAGTTGCGGTTGTGCTGCAAACACTTTTCAACCTACTGTTTTGTGCTTTCCTGGTCTTGTAGCCAAGTGTAGCTCAAAGGAGAAGTTCCACTTCACCATCCCTCCAAATAAAAGCTTATTTTCTTACTCCAGTAGTGATAGCAGTTGCCATTCTTTTTGTTCTTCTTCTTGTACTTCTTCTTCCTATAGCACTTTCCTGCAGTACTGCACCACCCACTGGTATGGCATACGTATTACAACACTTCGGTTCGGTTTCAGTCAGTTTCATTATTACACTCAAAATTTTCTGTGCCGATATCTTGATTCAGCTTTGTTCAGCTTCGTGTGGATGTGGCCTGAAAGCAACTAATTTTTGTGCTGTCTCTTGAAATGCAAAGGTGCCACCCCTCTTGAGGTTGCAGATGGTTCGACCATTTTTGTAGTATAGTGGGGGACGGTGTAAAAAATTGTGTAGGTTCATCCACCCAAAAACCCAACATCTTCACTTATCCACTCGTTTTAGCATCCTTTTGCTTGGACTAGAAAATCGTGGTCAAAAGAATAAACAAATAAATATGGCGGATTGGTGAAATTGGTAAAGTGGAAATCCATAACGTTTTTTAGTAGTCCTGCAGCAAATACTGTGATATAATAAAAAAAAAAAAAAAAAAACATAATAGAGAAAACTGAATGGCTTGAAAAAATATGACCCAAACAGAATAAAAGGAGATGTATGCAGCACCTAAACAGACTACATTAAAACTTTTCTGCACTCCTAGAGACTCCAAGTACACAACACAATGTCTCTAAGGGCTAAAAAAAAGTGGATTTTGCATGTTACCTTTAAAGCTGCACTAGGGAGTTTTGAAAAACCTCCGGACTTAGCCTGAAAATTTGAACAAGCACACCTTACAGGTCTCTCCCCCTTGCTGCTTGGTGCACTACAGCCCTCCCTCTGCAGCTCCTTCCCCACAGCAGAGCCTGCCGTGCTGCTTCAGTGTTTACTTGTCTTTGTATTAATGCATCTCAATAATCCAGGGGAAAAAATTACAGTACAAATAAGAAAAAGAAATTGAGTAGAACTTGAGCCAGACATTCCTCCTGGATCTGATTGGTTGTTTCTGACCAGGAGTGCTGTATTTCTGCAAATGGCAGTAGTACCACTGGGAGGAGCCAGAGGAGATTTATTTTTTCACAGATTATCTCACTCATATTTTACTGTTAGGCCATAGTGACATACAATATACATATACAAATATATGTATATTGTACAAATATTTGTATATGTATAAAATATACAAATATGTATAAAATGCATTCTACACCTACTGCAGCTTTAAGGCTTTTTACACATCTGTACTAGGATGCTGTATACAAATGAATTGGGGCTCATATCTTTATCACTGTAAAATGTATTCATTCAGTCATCCCAACCATGATCTCTGAGATCACTGATCTCCCCACATACGGTGTGAATCTTTTCTGATGTAGTATCGGCTGATGCTAAATTTCCATCCGGTAATACTAACATTTAGCACACCATTGCAATCTACATCCATAAATACAATACAATTATTAAAATAAAAGCATGTATATGGTTGACTCCTTCTAGAGCCTGAAAAACTAAAAATCTTGAAAGAAGCAAAAAAAAAAATGAAAAATCACATTTGACCTTTACAATACTTTACAAAAGTATTGGAAAGCTACAGTGTGTGTGTGTGTGTGTGTGTGTGTGTGTGTGTGTGTGTGTGTGTGTGCGTGTGTGTGTGTGTGTGTGTGCGTGTGTGTGCGTGTGTGTGTGTGTGTGACATGTGGTTCACTTTGCACTTTCACATAGTGTATCAGGGTGTTTTTTCCTTTCGAAATATCTATACAAATTTACTCCAAAATTAAATGCATTTTGAATGTCACAATGAAAAGGTATCTATTTAAGTCATGGTAAACAGCCTGTCAATTAAAGTTAATTCCAGGCTTTGACTACTCCTGTCTAAAACCTTCAAAGTATGATTTGCTGTTTTTTATGATGTTGTAGTCTACTTCATGATGCCAGACATGTTCGTTTTAATTTTCTTCTCGTTTGTTCAGGTCTAGCAGTAATTAAGCCTGGGTGTGTATCTTAAAACCAACCCAAAATATTTAGGTAATCAAAGTACTTTTTCACAAAGGGCCAGGTTGATGTGTGATTTTTGTTCCTAAACAGTCGTAATATGAAAACTACAGTTTTTTATTTGCTTGGCTTATGTTTCATATGGTTTAACCAATTAATGACAATAAAACCAATAAAAACATTTAAATGTGACAAGATGCAGAAAAAGAAAAAACTGTAGCGGTAAATACATAATAACAATGCAGTGTTGATTTGCCTAGGATACATATAGAATAACAAGATTTTTTGGTCATTCTTCAGGTAACAGCATCATACTGTAATACTGTGTGTTTCAAAGGACAAATCTTGTTCCCTGAGTGTAGCTTGCATTTTATAACGTTAATTGGAAGCTTGCATGGTGACATCCTTGACCTCTTCAGCATCCCCAGCTAGCGTTTTCAGAACTATTGTTGTGTGTTGTGATATAATGCACTATATGGTTTGAAACATGTCTTAATTGGCTTCCAGGCTTTATGAAATTCTCTCTGGGAGCCTTGTTGAATATTAATGGGGAGACTGCATCAAAGAAAACACTGTCACTCTAGCAGAATCTCTGATAATATTCGTGGAAACTGTGCAACTTTCTGTGGTCAAGGATAGAATTTACAAAAAAATAAGTGGATTCTGTGGCTGCAAAAGAGCTGCCTAGTAGGTATGCTAGCAATAGATAAAGTGAGCTTTGTGCACATGTGTAAAACCAAAAGGAGGACTACATGAATTTGGTGGATCAGTTCATGTGAAATGGATAGAGAGTGGCTTCGGAATATGTTGCAACTACTGTGGAATATTAATATTGATTTCTAAAAGCTTTTAGTGCATGGTTAATTTTCCCTGTGATGCCTCAGTGTGTGGTCCCGCAGCGGTGGATAGGTCAGCCACTGCTTTGTTTATATTCAGCTACTAATCCAATCGAGCTGGCTTTGAATTTGTGTATAAGTGTGTGAAGCTAAGATTGAGCATTTGTGTCTATTGATGCTTTTAGTGCTGAAGGAAGACACAGTGGAAAAGGATCATCTGTAGAGCTGTTTCTTCTTATTTCAGCTTTTTCTTTTCAGGTGTTGCCACAGCATGTCTGCTTGGTCTTCTTCTAGGACTCCAGCCTGCCAATGTACACAGAAACATTGAGGTTGCTGGTCGGTGGAGCTGTGATCCAGAAGGTTATTGTGCTGATGGATCTGCACCAAATGATTTGGTAATCTTTCTCAGAGAAGGGAATCCAGGTAGGGGCAAAAATCTGGCAAATTATCTTGCTGGGTCAACCTAGTATAAGTGTGGTTTGGACAACCGGTGTCAGGATCTAGTTCAGATTGGAGAGCCTAGTTAACAGCATCCTCAATTTCCTCAAGTGCAGGCTCAAATTGTGCAATTAGGTGAAAGGATGGGCTCAGGGGCAGCTTCATCATTGGGAGAGAATTAGCATGAAACAGCATCTGGTTTGGTATTTGTGGAACCTGGATCATGGGTGATGTTAAAGTTGAATCGTGAAAAGAACAAAGACCAATGAGACTGACAGGAATTAATGCATTTAGGAGACTGGAGGGAAGACGGGTTCCTATGATCTGTCCAGACCACCACAGGGAGTTTGGTGCCCTTCAACCAATGCCAGCTTTATGTCTAGAAGCTCCCAGTTGCCCACATCACAACTGTGAACTGAAAGGGTCAGACGAAGGGGAAAAGAGGACACATGGGTGAAGCTTCTTATTGAACTCAGAGCATTGAGAGAGGATAGCATCAATATCTTAGTCCAATGCCTCAACTACATCAACTACCAGTGCAAATTGTCTCTGAGGATCAGGTTGAAATGAACAGGGGCTTCTTAAAAGCATTTCTTAACTTCCTGGAAAGCATTGTTTGCCTCAGGTGACCAGGAAGAGGTAATTTTGGGAGAGGTAAGAGGTGCGGCTATCTAACTGGGAGTTTTTAATATTTGCTTTTAGTTTCTATTTTTCCATGTTTTATTTTGTTTCTACATTTTATTCCAACTTGCTTTTATTCTGTTTTATTTTCCTATATTTTAATCATGTAAAGCAATTTACATTGTCTTTGTACTGAAATGTGCTATACAAATAAATTTGCCTTGCCTAACGGTAAGTTACTATCCTGTGGGCAGGCAGGACTCAAATGACAACTTAGACCGTTTCCAAAATTCTAAGGTTTAATGACAGTCCAAAGATCGGTACACGGAGAATCAGTCAAGAGGGCAGAGGTATCAAAAAACCACTGGGCTGAGGCAGAGTTGAAGCACAAAATAGGTCCAAAAGTCACTAGAGGCTAGAAAGCTTGGGAAAAAGGGCTGGGATGCTTGCTGGAAGAAACAAAGACTAACTGGCATGGAAGGATGGGAACAGACTGATTAAACATACACAGGAGGAGACGATCGAGAGCAGGTGTGTTCAATCAGGTTCACTGGGGAAGTGCAGGCAGCAGAGGTGGGGCAAATCAAAGCTGCCACATCACAGTATGAATCTGCTGTAGAAATGGCAAAGCCTAAAATTCTTTGAGACTGTTTATGGTTCTCTGGTGTGGGCAAACGTTTCAGGATCTGCTGAAACCTGTCTGACTCGAGGATGTAACCCAGGAAAGTAACAGAATAGAAGATGGAATTCACATTTCTCTGCTTTGACATAAAGTTGGATTTCCAGCAGGTGTTGAAGTACAAGGCAGAGATGTCTTTGGTGTTCAGCTAGATCTTTGGAGAAGATGAGTATGCTGTTGAGGTAAACAAATACAAAACTAGAGCTTGGAAGACGGCTGGGGCGATGGTGAGCCCAAAAGGCATCACCAGTACTAAAAAAAATGTCCAAGGGAAGTTCTGAAAGCTGTCCTCCATTCAGCACCTTGCCAAATCCAGACAAAGAAATATGTGTTTTGGAGATCGAGCTTGGTGAATAGGTTTGTTATACATGATCTGTCTCTCGGTGGAGAAGGTCACTTTTTCCTCCTCCTGCTCCTGCTGCCCCCCCCCCCCCCCCCCCCCCTTGCTGTCACTGCTTCCGCTGTGTCTTGTCTTTCTGAGCTCTCTCTTCATATCATCTGAACTCTGGAAACTATGGATCTGGTCAGCTGGTCTCTCAATGCTATTGATCAAATTTTTTCGACGGGAAGGCAGGGAAAAGGGGACCCGTCCTGTCCTGACGGGACACACTTTGTGGAATACACCCTAGATTCCTGGTACAGGTGGAAAATGGTGTGTTTTTTGATTTTGTCAGTCAAGGACATTTAAGATGTATACATGTTTGGATTCATGATACTCTTCTATTTGGATTCGGAGGATTTCTGCTGTACCAGCAACTCAGAGGATGTCGGTAGCAAATATGGCCATGATCAGGCTGCCGGCCGCAGAACCGTAAGTTGGATGAGCAGAGCTGCAAGCTAGATGCGATGGAACCCAGGCTGGCTATGGTGGTTGAACTCAGAGGTGAGATGGGATAAATCTGGAGGTGAAACGCGGAAAAAGCCCAACAAATTTGGAATATTGGATAAGAGATGTGGAGCCAGTGACAAAGGACTTTAAAGCTGACGGAAAAGTTGGTGCAGCTTGTTTTTCAAAACAAAAAGTGTATTTGGATTAGGCTTCCCCACTTATCTAAAACTCCCCTGGATGTTATGGTGAGAGGGCCCAGAACTGCTCCCCCCCGCTCCCTCCTCCCCCACAGACATCTGTGGATGCGTTCAGAACAATGGTGCCTGTTGATAAACTTTCCATCATATCAAGGACAATGGCACTCTGGACATCGTTCATGGACAAACACAACATTCACTCACACAAACACTGTCCTAGCCTCAACTTTTAGATGGTTATGTATTCTCGGCCGTTCCTATCGCTACGTTTCTGTGGAGTGTCTCCTTCCTCCGAGGTAACGTTCCACCTCAGTCTTAAAATTCACCAGACTCGTCAGTCCTGGGGAGGGAGCGACCAACTTCCGAGACTTTGTTTTATCTTTGTATTTTTATATTTTTTATTGTCTTTTCTTTTACAGCTTCAACATTTAAGTTTTAACTGTATATTTTTATTATTTCTCTTATTTTACGGTTTTCTGACGTGGACATACACATACAATCCCATTCAATCATTTCTCGGTTTCAACATAAATTCTATTTAAACCTATTTGTACTGTTCAGCCTCTGATATTTTGAGAAGAGATTTCCTAATCCAAAGCACCACTTAAATTTAGCCTACACATCTAATGGTTTGCCAATGGAGAAAAAGTCTCCTTACCTGTTTTTGGTCGACCAGTGATGCTATAGCAAGGTCCTCCTTCGTGTCCAATATTCAAACAGACTCTACTCACTTGCCAAATCCGGGTCACGTCACCATTTAACGAGATGTATGTGTGGGGCCCGTTCACCTTACGTCCCATCTCGTTTCACCCGGCCGAAGATTTGGCACACAGAGTAGAGACAATGAATTCAGAGGCAAAAAACAGTTAAACATATATTTATTACAATTTGGAATTCCAAAGCGGGAGACACTTACAAGTATTATCACAGCCGCAAATACCTTAGCGTTCTCTGCCCATGTCCTAAGTGTCTCAAAGCTTACACGTTGTCTCTTCCTTTTGAACCCACGGATGGCTCCAAACGGGGGCCGGACCAATTTGAGACATCAAGTCTGCTGAGAACATCTGTTTCCTGACCTTTGACCATTAAATTTAATCTATTCTCTTAGCTCGGTTCCTGGGGTTAACTGGAACAATAGTAAAACCTTGTGAAAAGCACTTTTTAAAAGAGTTATCTGCTCGCAAGACTGTCATACCTCCTTGCTGCATCCTGTGCCTGACACATGCCCACTGAAGTGTGAGTCCAACCTTTGTTATACATCCTCATCTGTTGAGGTCACTGGGTTAAAGTTAACATCTATATTACTTTAAACTACACTTACTAAATATAAGTGATTATATTTCCATAACAGCGCCCATCTTCGTGAATTTACATGCGACAAGTCTCCAATGTAAATCTTCATCTTAAATGTTGTCTCGTTATATGTGCTTTTCTCGTGCGGAGGTTTTTTGATATCTCAAACTGTATTCTGGTTAAGGATAAAGTGTGAAATATGCCTTTTTTTCCCTCTCCCTCCCCAAATGTGGCTCCTATCTTTCCAAAGAGTTAAAGGCAGCGCCCTATGGAAACCGCGTCAGGGCGGGGTCCTTGGCAGCAAGGCCCCAGTCAAATCGTTACCCCAAACTGGAACTGTAATTTCCCTCTGGGATTATTAAAGTATTTCTGATTCTGATTCTGAGAGTGGTAGGGATGGATTGGTCTGTCAGTCTACCTGGATCTACTGAAGGATCCTCTCTTTTGGTCGCAAGTAACATTTCCTTGCTTCAAACCACAACGGGCATTCGTCAGGAGTAAGCCTTGTCCGTCAAATTTGCATTGGCTCCGCATCTGGATTTAGGGCAAAAATAAACAACAACAAAAAAATCTTTTGGCTCTTCCTCTGCTTCTCTCCCTTAGATGGTTATCCAGTTTAATGGACAGATTCATAAGGTCGTCTAGGTTGCTAGGTTCATCCCTTAGAGCTAGATCATCCTTAATAGAAAAATATAAAGCATAAAAAAACACTACTTTGAGTTTGCTGGAGTTCAACCCTGAGGTTGCTGCTGCTGTGCAGAAGTCAATGTAAAACTCAGTAAAAGATTGTTGCCCCTGTTTCAATCTCCATATTTTTTGAAAAGTTCAGAATCACTAAATCAATAATCTAAGGTTAATTTCGATTTTTTAATGAATTCAAGGCCAAAGATTAGAATAGGCTTGGATTATGGACTCTGCCCATTTTGGAGCTTTTCCACTGAATAACCTGATCATACATGAGATCTTTCAATCGTCAATGGGAAAGGAATGAAGAGAACGATTTGAAGACCAGAGTTCACTGCAGGAGAAAACCTCTGCAGCAGCTTACCTCATCAGAAGGTAGCAGTTTAACCCCGCCCACCAGGTGAACCTGCAGCTACAATGAAGAGGAAAAGAAACACACAAACACAACAACCCAAGGTCCCTGAAACAGACACTTTTCTCCACCCATTCAAACCTGCTTGGACATGTTTCTTCACCTCTTTTCCACACTTATCGTTTCTGTTAATCCTGATCCAGGATTAGCATTCTCTTTGTTGTCTCTCATTTACCTCATTCTTCAACTCTTAAAAATACCCCTTCCATCTTCTTATCCTATTTGTTGCACCTGGCAGTATGTTTTTATCTCAATCCTTAATCACCCTAACCCACTAAACCTCCTTTCCACCACTTTCTCTCTGCCTCTCCAAGCTGTACAAATTCTTCTCTCCCTCCTTACTATCCAACCTACCATGGAAGTTACTGAATGCCCTTTGTAGCTACCTCTACCTTCACTTTATTCTACATCTCCCTGTACTTCTGCCGACTCTTTTCAGCCCTCACAATGTCCCACTTCTTCTTGGCTGATCTCTTTCTCCGAACACACTCCTGTACTTCCTTATTCCACCACCGAGTCTCCTTTCCTTCCAGAGCTTTTCTTTTGCCCTTTGATAATAGTAAAAGGATAATATTGAAAACAACAACCAAGTTCACAAGAACATTAAATAATTTTGTTTAAAAAAATTACCTGACAATAATGTATGCATAAGAAAGATATATTAAACTATGTGTTATGTTTTTTTATGTCTCATTTTTTTTGGCAGTGAAACCTCTGCATACAAGACTTCAGATGTCGCTCCAACATTGTTAATTGAGCTGCAGCTTCTGCTGAGGCTTCCATCATGTTTTGGCAACATATTGACTGTAGCATTGTTTCCTTCAGAGAAACAGCTGACTCAGCCATAGAGTTTTAAGTAAAGTATGCCATGCTTCTGGTGGGAGTTTGCTGAAGTCACTTAATAAAGTGATAACTCTGGCTCATGTCCTCTGTTGACTATATTAGTCAACATCTGTTGATGTTGTTTTAGTTACTTTAAAATGTAAAACACAGCTTAATGTGATGTTAACTTCATTTTATGTATTGAAAAACAAATTTTTACTCCACAGTTTAAATCAGAAAGTTTAAATAAAACAACTTGTGTCTGTGTGGCACATCTCAGCTTGTCAAGCTTTCCAGTGAGTAAAAAACAGATCGCATTACTTTACATGGGAGCCAGTTCCTGTGGCAATGGCAGGCAAAAAAGGGAATAAAAAAGAAGAAACATTTTTATGGTTTCAGAGAGATAAAGCATTTGTGTGTATGCGTGTCAGTAAATGTGGCCCTGGGTGACTTCAGTTTGTGAGTGGCCATGACATTTGCTTTACCAGGTGTAGAGGAGCGTGAAGCAGACTCTGATGCGGTCTGTGAACACTTATCACATTTACTCCAGGCTACGAGCTATGGCTGGTTTTCAGTGCGGACTGTATGAAATCTCCTCCCTCCCCTCGCCCACCTTTTTATTGCCTCTCCTACCTCCGTTTACAGTAGTTCCTCTGATAGTTTTCCATTCTTGTCTCTGTACTTTTTCTTGTCCTATTCACCGTTACAGCTGTATTTTTTTCTCACCTGTTCAACTTCACGCTTCTCCTACCTTTATCTTCTCCACTCCCTGTCTCCCCGCCTCTTATACATTTTTTTTGAGTGATACAGTTGTACTGGTGAGCAGGTAAGCCTAAAACATGTCTTGCATTGATCTTCAGTGGGGCTTGTTAATGTTGTCCTGTGTAACTATGGCAGTGACTTAAGGCCTGGTGGATGTTTCAAAGACACACATACACGTTGCACTGAACCCATGAAAACACAGCTCTGTAAGGTCATGAATTATTCACTTTGTTTTCACTGGAGTGGAGCGCAGGAGACAGGATGGAGGGCGGTGGGGGGGGGGGGGGGGGGGGGTAGGGTGAAAGATATCTGAGCTGAGAAAAGACGAGGCAGTAGCTGTTAGCTGAAGCCTGGGAGCTAGCCTCCTTATGATTCTAGTCCACTCTCCTAATCCGACCAGGAAATGGGAGAAAGACAGGGAGTGTGGAGTACAGTTTTAACCTTTAACCTAAGCCTTGAAACAGGAAGATGATGTTATCACATCATATTAAAAACGTGTTGGAGCAATTGGGCACTTTTTGTCGCTGCTATTTACTTGTGATCAGATGATAATGTTTAATTTAGCACCAGTATTTGCATACCGATATCTTCTTACTTACTCTTCTTAAACCTAAAACTATTTCAGAAACTAGTTGAAGTGGTGCAGGGTTCTTTCTTTTTTTTAAGTACTTCTTCAAACTCTACTCTCAAGTTTATCCAGCTCATGCACAACACTTTCCACAACTTAACTTAATTTCATGCCATAGCTTTGTCTCTAACCAGCACCCCAGAAACTGTTTGCCAAAAACAAATATTTTGTTGCAAAGTGAAATGGTAGGAAATTATTTTGATAACAGTTTTTATCATTCACATAGTCTTAGTGATCTTTTCCAGTTAAGTGGAAGAGAATTATAAGCATTACGATATGTTCAGCTAAGGATATGCAATGAATGACACATCATATTTGGAAAAAAACAAGAATAAACATCTTTTTTATTGTTTTCATAAAAATATTAAAGATTTTCTAAGTCATAAACCAAAAATTAAAAAAAAATCTGCAATCAGTATCCACACCCTAACTGTCACTACAAATAAAGATGTGGAGTTCTTTTCGAAGCTAATCTACTGAAGAGTTTTTAGCCAGCCCAAAGAACAATCTTTAACGGTCAACTGCATCAAAACAAGACAACTCAAGAACAACTTCCTTTTTTACTACAAAAGCGTTAAACATAGATACAAGCTATCAGACATGAAGCACTCATTTTCATAATAATAGCTTGTATAGCTTTTTTTCTGCTGCTTACAGCGATAAATAATGAAAAAGTTGTAAATGTGATTTGATTGAATTCTACTTAAAAATCAAACTTTTTTCAGGCAGACATGTTTATTCAGTTTATAGATGCTTTGTTTCAGGCATTGCCATTAAAGCAATCTTCTACTTTGTCTTTTCAGCAGTTTAATTTGTTTCATATATTGTAATTCTGACTAAGACTTAAAATCTATAATCTAAAAAGACTTTAGAAGCTAATAAAAATAAAGTAGGAATATATTTCATCAAGCCAAATAAAGCTGAACATTATACCACATTTTCATGCCCAAATGTTTAATTATTCTTTATACATTGAGATATAACTTTTCTTTCTTCTTCTGCTCTTGCCCTTAGACTATCATATGATGCAAGAAGGACATTTTTGCCTGACCGTGTCCCCTGCTATCAAGGGAAATCATTACTGCTCACAGAAAAATGACATAACGTCTGTTTGGCACATGAACAGATTTAAGTAGCCTAATGTTAAACATTTAAGCTTGCCAAAGGTGCATTTGCTTCTAATAGCAACTGTGCAATGACAATAAAGACACAGCTGGATGAAAATGTATAAAGTTTAACAGTAAGATTTCCCAAATTACATATTTTAAACTACACAGTGCAATAAAATGCTGCTAATTACACATTGTGTACATCCAGGTCACTCAGATCACAGGAGGCAGTAAGATTATTCACAACATTGAAAACAACTGCAAACACTGGATTTTACAGTAAGCAAATAGTTTTGAGGTGATCATCTAGCATCAGAAAAGTAAAGTAGATTCAACAAAAGATCTCAAACTTTTTCATCTAGTCTGTTAGACTTTTTTCCAAGCAACACATCAAAAGAAAGAAAGAGAAAGAAAGAGCGAAAGAAAAAAAGAAAGTTTAAATCATGATTGGTTCAATCTTACTTGTGTGACCCAGAGTTTTATCCCAATGACACCGCTGAAGACATGATGGACACTGCTGTAGAGTGCAAAGCTGAGCAAAAAAAAAATCTATTTATAATCCTTTGTAAATTTTTACTTTGGATTTGCTTTTTTGCCTGTATACCACTCATAAATGCCATATACGGTTTGTATTATCTCTCCCAGTTATCTGACTTAACAGTACAGTGTTGGTGCAAGCAGTTTTGGAATAGGCCTACATACAAATCCAACTTAGTATGAAGAAACTTTACCCAAAAACTTCTCCCTTTCTGGTTGGAGAGCTGAATCTTTTGCTGCAGTACCTTTGGAGTGGCTGAAATCCTCCTACTTGAGTTGATTCACTCTGCAAACCAGAGGTGCCCCACAGAAAAATCTCTGCTCCCCTGTTTTAATATGAGGACATGAAATAAGAAGTCTCTGGAATAAAAAAGTGTTAAAAAATAAAGGTCCCTGAAACATACCTAAAGTAACTTGACTAAATAAAAATGTCACAAAATAAAATTCAGTTATGAAATAAATAAATCTTAAAGTAAATCAAATAAATAAATATATCTTGAAATAAATAAATAATCTTTAAACAAATAAATGTGTCTTAAAATAAATCTTGAATTAAATAAATTAATAATGAAATAAATAAATAAATAAATAAAGAGTAAATTTTGAGGTAAACAAATTAATAACAAAATAAGCTAAAAGTGTATTTTTTAATTGTATATTACGTTTTATTTCATGGAGACATTTATTTATTTGACAGAATATGTATTAATCATTTATTAACAGTATTTAATGATCAAATTTTGAATGTAACAGTTCTCCATCAGATCGTATTCATAGTTCACAATTTGAAATGCTTAGACTGGAACTGGAGGGAAACACAGTTGAGCAAAGGTGGGCTCTTTTGTTTAAAAACATGAACATGGCCTATTGTGTGTCGCTGAATTTACATGCTGACTTTAGCAGTTTGCACTGATCATTGCAGTTGTACTAATCTTGTCAAGAAATATTGTTGTTGTTTGAGTTCCATCTTTCTTTCGCTTTCCCATGTCCAGTGTGAGGATTTGTTGTCTGTCAGGGTTTGGATGCTATTCCAGAGAGACTGTGTACTCTTGCTGTTGCTGAAGCATCCACATATTTACTTGCTGTGATTTCATTTTTACTTCCCTGATACCATAGGACAGGTTAACTCTGGCTATTGCTATACTAACAGTTTCGACAGGCACAAAGGTTATATTCCTCAGTGTATTTCTCAGTCTATGTGGCCCGATGTTAAAAAAATGTCCCAGTTTCTTTTAGAGCATTGGAAACCCTCTTTGGCCAAACATGTGTTTGTGTTGGTCTGAAAGGTCTAAGTTTGGTTTTCCTTGCTTGTTAGAAAGTGTACATGTTGGGGCAAAAAAGCCATTAAATATGTGTGATCAAAATCTCCTGCTATGAAATCCTAGTTGTTTACTTATGGCCTGAGAGAGTTTACACTTTCTCTTATTCTTATGACTGGTGTTTTCAGGAGGGTAAAGCAAATATTAACAGAATTGTTGCAAATTTCATTGTTAGGTGACCAGCAGAGAAGGATTCTGAAAAAAAAAAAGAATTGCTTACGTTATCATACTGCCATGTAGAGTGCCATGAATCTAAACTTCTTCCTTAAAAACTTGGTTTGGCATGATAGCTGGATGTTACTCTCTAGCCAGAATTCCACTAAGATGAAAACAGCAGTCGCTCACCTTGTGCCCCTTAAGACTTAAGGCTGTATGTAGTCTGTCTTGTTGTCTTGTGAGCTTACATTGGGCAGAATTAGGTAAGGTATGATGGGCCGGTGCAGAAGAGTGGTTATCCAACTGCCGATGCCTCTGAATTTGCCCCACTTTCACTGTCTCCCACACGGGTTTTTGTGAAACCCTGCTGAAATAAAAATTACATGAAAATAACAGAAAGCAAAACTTGACTTGCTAAGTAGTACTGATAAGCTGACTCTGTGAACCTACCGAGTCCCTTCTATTAAAGTTTAACTGTTGTTGGAGGAGTTGACACAGCAGGTTAAAATAAGTATTTCTTTCCATTCATTTCCTATGGGATTCTGTCAGGTGATTAGCTGGGCCATTCAGGCAGCTTTATTTTTTTCTCGCCGAAACCAGTTGAGATAATCTTTGGCTGTGGGTTTGGGATAATTGTCTTGCTCTACCCTCACTTTATCTTAATGATATGGGCAGCAGATAAAATCAGATTTGTATCAAAAAGAGTCTTTGTACATCTATACATTCATCCTTCAATAATATAAAGTCTGCTAGTGCAATATGCTGAAAACCCTTCACCATATGTGTTAAAGAAGAGACATATCTAAAACATGCAGAGCAGTGCACATTGAGGAGCAGGGTTTAAAAACACTACCTACAGAATGATGTTCCCACTTCTAACCTTTACTATTTATGTAGTGTTTTTGGGGTGGTGTGCAGTACCTTTTGACCTCCAAACAAAGGGTCATGGTGTGTGGTGTGTAGCAAAACCAAATTGCACACATGAACTCAGAAGTAATGTGAAGAATTTAAAGGTTTAATGAAGGATAGAAGCAAATTTACAAATAAACTCAGGACAAGGACCATTCAGAGTGCGAAAATAACAAAAAGCAGGAACCTGAATGGGATAGCAGAAAGCACACAGTACACAGAAGAAACCAGCATGAGAAAGAGAAAAGCAGACAGTTTAAATGCAGGGAAGAAGTGAGGAGAAGGGAATGGCAAGCAGGTGAGAGTATGCGATGAGAAATGAAAAAACGCAGAGAACAATGATGGGTAGAGACTAGGGGGAGAGGGAGAATAATTAGCAGAATCCGAGCAGGGAGAAGACTCAGGAAGGAATCTAAGAAATCTAAATAACCAACTGTCATGTTTGGTATAAGATGTCTGACCCACATGCAGAGAACACCGGCACACAGGAGGCAGTTTTACAGTTTTTATTGATCTCAAGAGCTAGGATTCAGGGAGGGTCTTAGGACGGGGGAAACGCAGGGACCGACTCGGGCAGGTAACACGGGATCTGTGAGGTAAAGGGAAACGGTTAGCGGAGTTTACACTAAGAGAGAGTACAACTAAAGAAACGTAAGCTTACCACGGAGCTCTAGGAACTAAGCCGGGGGGGAGGGAGGTGGACTCAGCTGATGTTGGAGGAGCAGATGACAGAGTGACCGGTGAGCGGAGGTTAGGCAGGGTCCGAGCAGCGCCGGCGGGTCCAGAGATCCGGAAGGAACAGCGGGAGGAACCAGGAGAGTCCGGGGTGACCAGGGTGAATCCGGGGAAGGAAACCTCGTGCCCAACTTGGTACCACCAAGCGAGTTTGAGGGGGAGATCGCCAGAGCAGAATCTGAGCGGGTAGAGGATTCTGGAGCCTGGTCTTCAAAGCGTAGGGTCACACGAGAGAAAGGTTCCAAAAACACGAGAGCACTGGAGAAAAACACACGAGACAGATATTAGATCCAAAAACGGGGATCGAAAAACTCATGGGCTTGAAGCTCTGGAGGTGGTTGGAGGCCTTTAGGCATACCACAACAAGGTAACACTCTGGCATCCTCCCGCTGTTCGTGCGCTGTTCTTATAGTGCGTTGAGACGCCACTGAACACGCTGCAGGTGTGTCGGTCCCGCCCACCAGTCAACTGCTGTCACCAGTGAGCAGAGGAGAGGAGGAGAGCGCAGAGCCGGCAAGGCTGCGCGGCTCTGCCTGCTGAGTCCTGACACCAACTATACAGAATAAACAAATGAATAAGTAAACAATGGAAAGAACTAAAACGGCAACACTAAGGCCTTGTCTACACAGATATGAACATTGTACATTTTCATAAACGAAAAGAAAAAAAATGTGCGTCCACACAAGAGGACATAGCACAACTGAAAAGCTTCAGTAGGTATGCCGTGCCCATTGGTGGCGCTGTGACACTACCAGAGAAATGTCTAAAAACACCCGGCATGAACAGACAACTCATGTGAAGAAAACGTAGCATCATGGCGTGGGATCAGACTTCTCGTTAGAAAGAAAGTCTGAGGACTACTAGCAGCCACAACAAAGCTGCAACACCAAACTGCGCCATCTTTATTTGTGAGCGTGATGTGCATGCGGGTTACAGAGAGAGGCGAAGCTACTTCGTCATCGTTTAAGAAAAGATGTGGCTCACTTGCACACAAGGAAAAATGAAACCAGCATTCTAAAATGTATCCACTCTGGGACAGGGTTTCAAAAATTATCGTTGATGGCCTCCTAAAACCCCGCATCCATGTCAACACAACAAAATACCTTTGTGGATACACCTAATCTCGTCTCTGTTTGTGACATGTGCAATGCTTGTTTCACCCACTTTATTATCAGAAAAAATACCATTTAATACATAACAAAATAAAATTTAAACTCACAGGAGCATGTTTTACAGGTAAACTGTATCTGAAGTGAGATCTCTTATAAATTTTTATCTTCTACGTGAAATGAAAGCTTCTTGATGTTAAGTTCTCTGTGCTGAAGGTATGGCTGGTGAGTCACATAGAAATAGTTACCTGTCTAATCCTCTTATGTATTACGGCTACCTGTCATGCTCTTACTTTAGAGTTAATGGGATTACTCCAATGCTCTAAAGTGTCCAGCAGTGACCAAGAGCTCACATGTAAGCCTCAAGGGACTGGATTTTCTCACACCCCACATTTTTCTTAATGCGTTTATGATTCGGATTGAACTTTTCTAATATTTTCTAATTTATTAGAGATGAAAGGAAACACATACAAAAAAAAAATACAGATTAGTACATTTATAGCCTTTGTGTTAATTCACATTAAAGCGAGCAATAAATGTTAATTTTATGCTATTTTTCATTAGCGATTCCCAGCAAAATGGGAGGCTAATGGGAATGGATTGGTATAATTAGTAGAGTCGTGCCTGTTTTATTTGCACTGCAAAATATTACTACATTATTGTTAAGGTTGGAGTTTCAGGGATATGAGTAATGGTAAATATCATTGACATTTCTGGTCTTGTTCAAACTTCTTCCTTGAATGTCCTTTGATCTATCCACCTTCAACCTCTTCACTTTCTATTTTTCCTCCAAAGGCATTGAGGAATACAAGTGAGAAATTAAATAATCCACCTTGTTCGTTATTCTTGCTCTCCATCATAACTACTCAGTTTTTGCTAAGCCACACAAGGATACAGCTACGGTAGAGGCACTTCATTGTATGCCCAACCTTTAAAACCTTTAGCCTTGAGTTGAGCCTGGGCAGAAAAAAATGTGCCTCAATGAGCAGCAAATGGAGGCGGCATGGTAAAACATTTGGTACCACTAAAGACATTGCATCTAACGGGATTGTTTGGGCTGTGAAAAGTGGGTCCTTTGGAAATATTCTGGGTTTTTCTCATCACTGTTTGGCACCAAAGTTGTTGTAAAATATAATACAATATTTTTAATTTGTGTTTATTATGTATTTTAATATGTGTACTGTTAACACCAGGGAGGGCTTATCCCCAGTAGTCCATTCATACCTGCCGTCCCTTATCAAATTTGGTGCACATATGATGATATATGAGGAAGTTGTTGCCAATCGAATGGCCATGGCATGATGCCAGTTTTGCTATGCCAACACAGACACACCTGCCGACAAAAAACTGGCTGTTGGAAACCAAATGATAGCTACTTGTGGTCTGTGTTCCAGCAAAATTTCAAAAGGATTAGGTCAAAAGGGTAAGAGTGTACGTTTTCCAAGTGAAGAACGTAACTTCCTGTTCTCAGGGGGGCTAGGCTTAGATAATGTCAGCACACGACCAAATGCTATCATTGGACATCCAAAACGGATCACACCAATTTTCTTACCATGATACCTTTTATATTTGAAAGTTACAGTGTTTCTAATTTTTGGACAAAAATGGAAAGTTTGAGTCCTTACCATAGCACCCACACGTGCTCAAAAACTCAGCATGTTTTGTAACTAATCCCCAAATCTTTAGCTGGACACTGTCCGAATATGAGTGTGGGCCATTTTTGCTCAGTCTCTTTCTTATGGTGGAGGCATAAACGCTGACCTTAACTGAGTGAAGTCTGCAGTCATTTGGATGTTATGGGGTATTCTGTGACCTCTTGGATGAGTCATCACTGCTCTCTTGGGGTGATTTTGGTCAGCTGGCCACTCCTGGGAAAGTTCATCACTGTTCCATGTAGTCATCATTTGTTGATAATGACTCTCACTGTAGTTCACTGGAGTCCTAAAGGTTTAGAAATGGATCTGTAACCCTTTCCTGACTGATAGATCTCAGTTATGTTCTTGTTCATTTGTTCCTAAATTTCTTTGGATCTCAGCATGATGTTTAGCTTTTGATGGTCTCTTGGTGTACTTCACTTTGTCAGGCAGGTCCTGTTGAAGTGATTTCTTGATTGAGAACAGGTGTTGCAGTAATCAGCCCTGACTGTGGCTAGAGAAGGTGAACTCAGTTGTGATAAACCACAGTTATGCTGGATAACTCAAAGCAAGACTTATACAATTGTAACTGCAACTATTTTACAATTTGATTAAAAAGTACATCATATTTTCTATTGGCAGTACATCTCTCACTCACGAAGTGAAACTCTTGGATATATCAAAATCACAGTCCTTGTTCTTCTATAAATCACTTTTAAGACTCAAACACATATAGCCCAATTACACCATGATTAAAATTTTTGTTAGATATTTACATTTTTAAAAAATTATTGAAAAATAGCCTGATACATTGGCAATATAAAATAGTAGAATGAACTTAATACATCATGTGAATGTTTTTATCAACCCAATGAACAGTTTAACTCTTCCCAAAAATCACCAGATCACTTTTAAGACTCAAACACATATAGCCCAATTACACCATGATTAAAATTTTTGTTAGATATTTACATTTTTAAAAATTTATTGAAAAATAGCCTGATACATTGGCAATATAAAATAGTAGAATGAACTTAATACATCATGTGAATGTTTTTATCAGCCCAATGAACAGTTTAACTCTTCCCAAAAATCACCAGATCACCAAGGGTAACATTCCATTTTTTAACACTGATTGGTAATATTTTTACTACGGTAATGATATTTAAAAAAATTCTGTGAGTGGACTATTAACCAATGATATTAGTTATAATCTCTCACTTCTTTTAATATATAATAGAAATCATAGGATTAACAAATGACAATAACAGAGAAGGTATAAGTGAGTACAATCTGTGAACTCAATAATGCAATTAAAAACTGATTTGATGGCACAGAACTTGGATATTGTATTCATCTAAATATAAATGAGACATATGCATTTCTTCAAATATTTAAATTATTATTATAAAAAGTGTTTGCCCCTTCCTTATTCCTTATGTTTTTGCTAGTTTGTCACACTTAATTGTTTCAGAACATCAAACAAATTTAAATATTTGTCAAAGACAACCAAAGTAGACACAAAATGCAGTTTATAAATATAGGATCTTACTGTTAAGGGAGAAAACTAACCTTCATGGACCTGTGTGACAAAGTGATATCTCCCCTGGTAAAACATAACACATTTCTACCTCTGAGAAAGCTGCAGGACTCTCTGAAGGACTCCAGCTGACGATGGAAACCTGGATTCAGGTAGAGGAGTATGGCTTTTGCCTGGCCATGGAACAGTTGACCTAATCTTAGGCTTTATGTAATTGGTGAGGGTTCATTTGAGTTTTGGTTTCTGGACTAATTAAACTGATGAATCAGGAGGTGTATGACTGTGTCCCTTGAGGTATTTTGTGGGGTTGCTGGGGAGTAAGGGGCACGTGGGTTACTTTTTAGGGCAATGTGATCCTTGTATATCCAATGCAAGAGCTGTGTTTGCATTCTTGACAGAAAGTCAAGCTTGTGTTCAGTGAGTGTTGGACTCCGGCAGGTCTGCCTCTGGTGTCTGATCCTGTTTCTGGTGTTAATGGACTGGATCTCAAGGATAGTCACGAAAAAGACTTACAGTTTGAAAACCTTGGGGTCTCCTCGTTTGCTTTTTCTAGCTAGATGAATGGATGACGTAAATCCTTGTTTGCCATATCATATTACAATCACAGTAATCTCTAAGTAGACATTATAAAATACCTTCCTCCTATTTTCTTAGAAATGTTGTGTGTTGGTTAAAGGTGCATGGCACAGGTTTTCGAGCTAAACATTATTTATTTTCTTCCCCATAAATGCCCTGACAATTGCCCAACGTGTAAAATTAGTTATCCTCACAAAGTGGTTGCTGGTCTTCCTGGGGTCCTCAAAAGGTATAAAATTACAACGTATATATCACAGTGAAATAAAATAAAATACACAAAATACATCACAAACTGTCAAGTTTTAGGTTTTTGTTTGTTTTGCTTTGGACCTTTCTTGACTTTTCCTATCAACCTGTCACTTCTCAGCCACTATCCAATCAATTCAGTCAACAGTCAATTTGCTCACATCAACTCCACCTGCCACCACTAATTAGTCAACTCAGCTCACCTGTGCACCTGTCTACTTATACCTGCTTCAGCCATCTCATCCCTGCCGGAACGTCACTTCTCCTATTGGCTCCCCAGTTTGATGTGACCTTCCTCTACCAGATCCTGTGTGCTCAGCCAGCTGGACTCTTCCGTTAAGGTCGCCTGCAGGCGACCTTAACGGAAGAGTTAAGGTGCTACAGTGCTGTAGTTCTGCTCGTTTCCCCCGTGAGTTCCAGTAGCTTGCTCTGCCTGTTCTGGTGGTTCCCCGGTCCACATCGCCTGTTCTGCTCTGTCACTACCTGCATCCTCTGGTCTCCTGCTCATTTCTGCCTGCACCTTCTGCCAAGCTTCATCTGCCTATTCTGGTTCTGCTTGCCTGCCTCACCTGCCATTATTCAGCATCTTCACAGTAAACCTTTTAAACATAACTCTGTGTCCGGCTGAATATTGGCTTCACCAGCGGCATCCATAACACAAACATTTACATTAGAAAAAAAATAAAATAAAAAATTAAAACACAAGAGTGATGACACTACAGAGTCAATTTTATAATAACCATGCTAAGTGACCTTTGATTTTTCTTCTGAAAGAAAGTTTATTCTCTGTGTGTCTGATATGTAATGGAAGACAGTTCCATGCATTTGCTCCTCTGTAAAAAAAAAAAAAAAAACAGTCCTTCTCATAGAACTGGTATTGGGCCTGGGCACAACCAGAGCACCAGAAGTCACTTGGCAAGTCAAATAGTTGTGATAAAACCCACTAAATAACGATTTTTTTTTATATAGAAAACCAGGCTCTTGGTCGATCAGAACTGCGTGCATAAACATTAAAAGGCTTACCTGTAAATTTGCCTCTAACGTTAACCAAGATAGCTTACTGTAAATCACATGCACATTTTATTTTTTTAAAAGGACATCAAAGTAAAATTCTAGCTGCTCTGTTCTGAACGATTTGAAGTTTCCGTAAATGCTTCTGTGCAGCACTGGACCACACAAAGGGACTATAGGCTTGATTAGTCAGTTCATGAGAGACTGATTCGGGCCGAATCCTCTGGGCGTGTGCATGAGTGTGATCCGCTGCACGCTCTTGCTCACCTGGCTACTTTGTTGAGTCTCTGCAGACAGTAAACGATGCATTACAGAGAAAACACGGGCTAACGTCAATACTCATAACTTTCTTACCTCAGAAGACATTGTGTCTAAACAAAAGACTTGTGCAGTCGCAGCAGCAGATGCTTTTCCTCTTCTCCAATACACCTGCAGGGCACTGGTGTCATTTCAACTAGTCGCCAGAAAGGGCAAACTATGGTCCTTTAATGACATGCCACCATTTATCCACAGTGTTCTTAAAGTTTGACTGATTCCAAAACATTTTATATAATACAATATCATCTTTGAATTGAAAAGCTTTGAACCTTATAATTTAGAGTGCTATGGTGTGAATGTATTTTATACATTGAGTAATGCTAATCAGTAAAAGTCCTCTGAAAGCAGGCTGTATGTTCAAAGCTACACCTATTTTGGCAGGTTACAAATGTACCCTGTGGCAAGTGATAAAAGAACTGTTACCTGGTGTGTTGCAGTTTTTCAAAGAGACAGGTTATTGCTCAGTGAGTCAGTCTAGTTACCTCTTATTAATTAAAATAATCATTTGTCTAAAAATGTTTTTTTTTTTGTCTGCCACACCATCTCAGGGCTTCACGGGGCTGCGTGATGAATCTATACTACTCACCCCTCTTGCTACCCATGAGAATAAAGAAAGAGCCCCTTGAAATCTTCATCTGCATTTATAGCAATTTGTTCTTTGAGTTTATTTTTTACCCTGGGAAGCCTTTGATCAGTGACACCACCCACAGATAATGTGAAGCATGAAGGCCAAATCCTGCACTGCATCGATTGAACAAACACACCCCACCTCCCTCCACCAACACAAACACACTTGTGCTGCCCTAATATCGGCGCAGCGTTAGTCCACTACAGCAATAGCATGTGACCGCAACAGCATGCATATATATATATATATATATATATATATATATATATATATATATATATATATATATATATATGGCAGCATTAACTTATGCAGTTTTATTCTTTACAAGCTGTTATGTTATAACACTACCTCAATACACCTGAGAGCGGAAACAAATCAAACTAGAAAAAGCTGTTCCTACGCAACAGCGAGTGAGAATGCTAATCTGCAGAATGATTTGAAGAGAAGGTGCAGAAGATCCATGCAGAAGAGAAAAAATAGCTGAAAAACATTGAAGAATTTGAAAAATTTGAAGAATTTGAACAATTTGAAGTCATTTGTAGTAGTAGTAGTAGTAGTAGTAGTAGTAGTAGTATCAGTAGTAGTAGTATCAGTAGTATCAGTAGTAGCAGTAGTAGTAGTAGTAGTATCAGTAGTAGTAGTATTAGTTTTTAAAGAATTTGAAGGAATTTGAAGGATTTGAAGGAATTTGTAGTAGTAGTAGTAGTATCAGTAGTACTAGTAGTAGTAGTAGTTGTATTAGTAGTAGTAATAGTAGTAGTATCAGTAGTAGTAGTAGTAGTAGTATCAGTAGTAGTAGTAGTATCAGTTTTTAAAGAATTTGAAGGAATTTGTAGTAGTAGTAGTATTAGTAGTAGTATCAGTAGTACTAGTAGTAGTAGTAGTAGTAGTTGTATTAGTAGTAATAATAGTAGTAGTAGCAGTAGTAGTTGTAGTAGCAGTAGTGGTAGCAGTAGCAGCAATAGTATCATTAGTAGTAGTAGTAGTAGTAGTAGTAGTAGTAGTAGTAGTAGTAGTAGTATCAGTAGTAGTAGTAGTAGTAGTAGTTGTAGTAGTAGTAGTAGTAGTAGTAGTATCAGTAGGAGTAGTAGAAGTGTCAGTAGGAGTAGTAGAAGTATCAGTAGTAGTAGTAGTATCAGTTTTTAAAGAATTTGAAGGAATTTGAAGGAATTTGTAGTAGTAGTAGTAGTAGTAGTAGTATCAGTAGTACTAGTAGTAGTAGTAGTAGTAATAGTAGTAGTATCAGTAGTAGTTGTTGTAGTATCAGCAGTAGCATCAGTAGTAGTAGCAGTAGCAGCAGTAGTATCATTAGTAGTAGTAGTAGTGGTAGTAGTATCAGTAGTAGTAGTATCAGAAGTAGTAGTATCAGTTGTAGTAGTAGTAGTAGGAGTAGTAGTAGTAGGAGTAGTATCTGTTGTAGTTGTATTAATATCAGTTGTATCAGAAGAATTAGAAGGAATTTGAAAAATGTTAAGAATTTGAAAAATTTTAAGAATTTGAAGTACTTGAAGTATTTGAAAAATTTGAAAAAAATTGGAAAAGTCGAAAAAATGTGAAAAATTTGAAAGATTTGAACCATTTGAACCTCTTGAACAATTTGAACAATAAGAATGATTAAAAGAATTTGAAGGAATTTGAAGGAATATGAAAAATTTGAAGAATTTGAAGGAATTTGCATTCATTTCAATGGGAAAAAAGTACGCACAAAAAGTACAAATATTTTAAAAAGTATTAAAGTTAGAATAATGATGAGATATAGCAGGAATGTCGGGAAGGAGCTGAACGTTTTGACACCAAAATTGTTGAAATCGGTTGAAGTATGTGGGAGTAGTTACACGCCGACGGAATAATAATAATAATAATAATAACTAGAAAAAGCTGTTCCTACGCAACAGCGAGTGAGAATGCTAATCTGCAGAATGATTTGAGGAGAAGGTGCAGAAGATCAATGCAGAAGAGAAAAAATAGCTAAAAAACATTGAAGAATTAGAAAATTTTGAAGAATTTGAAGAATTTGAAGTAATTTGTAGTAGTAGTAGTAGTAGTAGTAGTAGAAGTACTATCAGTAGTAGTAGTAGTAGTATCAGTAGTATCAGTAGTAGTAGTAGTAGTATCAGTAGTATCAGTAGTAGCAGTAGTAGTAGTATCAGTAGTAGTAGTATCAGTTTTTAAGGAATTTGAAGGAATTTGAAGGAATTTGTAGTAGTAGTAGTAGTAGTATCAGTAGTACTAGTAGTAGCAGTTGTTGTTGTATTATTAGTAGTAATAGTAGAAGTGTCAGTAGTAGTTGTAGTATCAGTAGTAGTAGTAGTATCAGTTTTTAAAGAATTTGAAGGAATTTGTAGTAGTAGTAGTAGTAGTAGTATCAGTAGTATCAGTAGTACTAGTTGTTGTATTAGTAGTAGTAATAGTAGTAGTATCAGTAGTAATAGTAGTAGTATCAGTAGTAGTAGTAGTAGTAGTAGTAGTATCAGTAGTAGTGGAAGTATCAGTTTTTAAGATTTGAAGGAATTTGTAGTAGTAGTAGTATTAGTAGTAGTATCAGTAGTACTAGTTGTTGTATTAGTAGTAGTAATAGTAGTAGTATCAGTAGTAATAGTAGTAGTATCAGTAGTAGTAGTAGTAGTATCAGTAGTAGTGGTAGAATCAGTTTTTAAAGAATTTGAAGGAATTTGTAGTAGTAGTAGTATTAGTAGTAGTATCAGTAGTACTAGTAGTGGTAGTAGTTGTATTAGTAGTAGTAATAGTAGTAGTAGCAGTAGTAGTTATTGTAGTAGCAGTAGTAGTAGCAGTAGCAGCAGTAGTTTCATTAGTAGTAGTAGTAGTAGTAGTAGTAATATCAGTAGTAGTAGTAATATCAGTAGTAGTAGTAGTATCAGTTTTTAAAGAATTTGAAGGAATTTGAAGAATTTAAAGGAATTTGTAGTAGTAGTAGTATCAGTAGTACTAGTAGTAGTAGTAGTAGTAGTAATAGTAGTAGTATCAGTAATAGTTGTTGTAGTATCAGCAGTAGCATCAGTAGTAGTAGCAGTAGCAGCAAGAGTATCATTAGTAGTAGTAGTAGTGGTAATAGTATCAGTAGTAGTAGTAGTAGTAGTATCAATAGTAGTAGTATCAGTTGTAGTAGTAGTAGTAGTAGTAGTAGAAGTAGAAGTAGTAGAAGTAGTAGTAGAAGGAGTAGTATCTGTTGTAGTAGTAGTATTAATATCAGTTGTATCAGAAGAACTAGAAGGAATTTGAAGAATTTGAAAAATTTGAAGAATTTGAAGTATTTGAAGTATTCGAAAAAATTGAAAAAATCTGAAAAATTTGAAAAAAATTGAAAAATTTGAAAGATTTGAACAATTTGAACCATTTGAACAATTTGAACATTAAGAACGATTACAAGAATTTGAAAGAATTTGAAAGAATATGAAAAATTTGAAGAATTTGAAGGAATTTGCATTCATTTCAATGGGAACAAAAAACGCACAAAAAGTACAAATACTTTAAAAAGTATAAAAGGTACCATAACCATGAGATATAGCAGTAATGTCGAGAACGAGCCGAACGTTTTGGTACGAAAATCGTTGAAATCGGTTGAAGTATGCAGGAGTAGTTAGACGCACAAAAACGTACGGAATAATAATAATAATAATAATAATAATAATAATAATAAAGAAAAACAGGAAAACAATAAGTGAGAATGCTGTATAGCATTCTCACTGATAATAATAATAAAGAAAAACAGGAAAACAATAAGTGAGAATGCTGTATAGCATTCTCACTGATAATAAAGAAAAACAGGAAAACAATAAGTGAGAATGCTGTATAGCATTCTCACTGATAATAATAATAATAAAGAAAAACAGGAAAACAATAAGTGAGAATGCTGTATAGCATTCTCACTGATAAAGAAAAACAGGAAAACAATAAGTGAGAATGCTGTATAGCATTCTCACTGATAATAATAAAGAAAAACAGGAAAACAATAAGTGAGAATGCTGTATAGCATTCTCACTTGCTGTTCCTACGCAACAGCAAGTGAGAATGCTAATCTGCAAAATGATTTGAGGAGAAGATGCAGAAGATCCATGCCGAAGAAAACAAATAGCTGAAAAACATTGAAGAATTTAAAAAAATTGAAAAATTTGAACAATTTGAAGTAATTTGTAGTAGTAGTAGTATCAGTAGTAGTAGTATTAGTTTTTAAAGAATTTGAAGGAATTTGAAGGTATTTGTAGTAGTAGTAGTAGTATCAGTAGTACTAGTAGTAGTAGTATCATTAGTAGTAGTAGTAGTAGTATCAGTAGTATCAGTAGTAGTAGTAGTAGTTTTTAAAGAATTTGAAGGAATTTGAAGGTATTTGAAGAATTTGAAGGAATTTGTAGTAGTAGTAGTAGTAGTATCAGTAGTACTACTAGTAGTAGTAGTTGTATTATTAGTAGTAATAGTAGTAGTATCAGTAGTATTAGTAGTAATATCAGTAGTAGTAGCAGTATCAGTTTTTAAAGAATTTGAAGGAATTTGTAGTAGTAGTAGTAGTAGTAGTATCAGTAGTACTAGTAGTAGTAGTAGTTGTATTAGTAGTAGTAATAGTAGTAGTAGTAGTATCAGTAGTAGTAGTAGCAGCAGTAGTATCAGTAGTAGTAGTAGTATCAGTAGTAGTAGTAGTATCAGTAGTAGTAGTAGTAGTAGTAGTATCAGTAGTAGTAGTAGAAGTATCAGTAGTAGTAGGAGTAGTATCAGTAGTAGTAGTAGTATCAGTTTTTAAAGAATTTGAAGGAATTTGCAGAATTTAAAGGAATTTGTAGTAGTAGTAGTAGTAGTAGTATCAGTAGTACTAGTAGTAGTAGTAGTAATAGTAGTAGTATCAGTAGTACTAGTAGTAGTAGTAGTAATAGTAGTAGTATCAGTAGTAGTTGTAGTACCAGCAGTAGCATCAGTAGTAGTAGCAGTAGCAGCAGTAGTATCATTAGTAGTAGTAGTAGTGGTAGTACTATCAGTAGTAGTAGTAGTAGTATCAGTTGTAGTAGTATCAGTTGTAGTAGCAGTAGTAGTAGGAGTAGTATCTGTTGTAGTTGTAGTATTAATATCAGTTGTATCAGGAGAATTAGAAGGAATTTGAAAAATTTGAAGAATTTGACAAATTTGAAGAATTTGAAGTATTTGAAAAATTTGAAAAAATTTGAAAAATATGAAAAAATTTGAAAAATCTGAAAGATTTGAACCATTTGAACCATTTGAACAATTTGAACAATAAGAATGATTAAAAGAATTTGAAGGAATTTGAAGGAATATCAAAAATTTGAAGAATTTGAAGGAATTTGCATTCATTTCAATGGGAAAAAAGTACGCACAAAAGTACAAATATTTTAAAAAGTATTAAAGTTAGAATAATGATGAGATATAGCAGGAATGTCGGGAAGGAGCTGAACGTTTTGACACCAAAATTGTTGAAATCGGTTGAAGTATGTGGGAGTAGTTACACGCCGACGGAATAATAATAATAATAATAATAATAATAATAATAATAATAATAAAGAAAAACAGGAAAACAATAAGTGAGAATGCTGTATAGCATTCTCACTGATAACTAGAAAAAGCTGTTCCTACGCAACAGCGAGTGAGAATGCTAATCTGCAGAATGATTTGAGGAGAAGATTCAGAAGATCCATGCAGAAGAGACAAAATAGCTGAAAAACATTGAAGAATTTGAAAAATTTGAAGAATTTGAACAATTTGAAGTCATTTGTAGTAGTAGTAGTAGTAGTAGTAGTAGTATCAGTTGTAGTAGTATCAGTAGTATCAGTAGTAGCAGTAGTAGTAGTAGTAGTAGTAGTAGTAGTAGTAGTAGTATCAGTAGTAGTAGTATTAGTTTTTAAAGAATTTGAAGGAATTTGAAGAATTTGAAGGAATTTGTAGTAGTAGTAGTAGTAGTATCAGTAGTACTAGTAGTACTAATAGTTGTATTATTAGTAGTAATAGTAGTAGTATCAGTAATAGTAGTAGTATCAGTAGTAGTAGTAGTATCAGTTTTTAAAGAATTTGAAGGAATTTAAAGGAATTTGTAGTAGTAGTAGTAGGATCAGTAGTACTAGTAGTAGTGGTATTATTAGTAGTAATAGTAGTAGTATCAGTAGTAGTAGTAGTAGTATCAGTAGTAGTAGTAGTATCAGTTTTTAAAGAATTTGAAGGAATTTAAAGGAATTTGTAGTAGTAGTAGTAGTAGTAGTATCAGTAGTACTAGTAGTAGTAGTAGTAGTAGTATCAGTAGTACTAGTAGTAGTAGTAGTTGTATTAGTAGTAGTAATAGTAGTAGTATCAGTAGTAGTAGTAGTAGTAGTAGTATCAGTAGTAGTAGTATCAGTGTTTAAAGAATTTGAAGGAATTTGTAGTGGTAGTAGTATTAGTAGTAGTATCAGTAGTACTAGTAGTAGTAGTAGTTGTATTAGTAGTAGTAATAGTAGTAGTAGCAGTAGTAGTTGTAGTAGCAGTAGTGGTAGCAGTAGCAGCAATAGTATCATTAGTAGTAGTAGTATTAGTAGTAGTAGTATCAGTAGTAGTAGTAGTAGTAGTATCAGTAGTAGTAGTATAAGTATCAGTAGTATTAGGAGTAGTATCAGTAGTAGTAGTAGTATGAGTTTTTAAAGAATTTGAAGGAATTTGTAGTAGTAGTAGTAGTAGTAGTAGTATCAGTAGTACTAGTAGTAGTAGTAGTAGTAGTAGTATCAGTAGTAGTTGTTGTAGTATCAGCAGTAGCATCAGTAGTAGTAGCAGTAGCAGCAGTAGTATCATTAGTAGTAGTAGTAGTAGTAGTATCAGTAGTAGTAGTAGAAGTATCAGTAGTAGTAGGAGTAGTATCAGTAGTAGTAGTTGTATCAGTTTTTAAAGAATTTGAAGGAATTTGAAGAATTTGAAGGAATTTGTAGTAGTAGTAGTAGTAGTAGTAGTAGTAGTAGTATCAGTAGTACTAGTAGGAGTAGTAGTAGTAGTAATAGTAGTAGTATCAGTAGTAGTTGTTGTAGTATCAGCAGTAGCATCAGTAGTAGTAGCAGTAGCAGCAGTAGTATCATAAGTAGTAGTAGTAGTAGTAGTAGTATCAGTAGTAGTAGTATCAGTTGTAGTAGTAGTAGTAGTAGTAGGAGTAGTAGTAGTATCAGTTGTAGTAGTAGTAGTAGGAGGAGGAGTAGTATCTGTTGTAGTTGTAGTATTAATATCAGTTGTATCAGAAGAATTAGAAGGAATTTGAAAAATATGAAGAATTTGAAGTATTTGAAAAATTTGAAAAAATTTGAAAAATTTGAAAAAAATTGAAAAATCTCAAAGATTTGAACCATTTGAACCATTTGAACTATTAGAACAATAAGAATGATTACAAGAATTTGAAGGAATTTGAAGGAATATGAAAAATTTGAAGAATTTGAAGGAATTTGCATTCATTTCAATGGGAAAAAAGTACGCACAAAAAGTACAAATATTTTAAAAAGTATTAAAGTTAGAATAATGATGAGATATAGCAGGAATGTCGGGAAGGAGCTGAACGTTTTGACACCAAAATTGTTGAAATCGGTTGAAGTATGTGGGAGTAGTTACACGCCGACGGAATAATAATAATAATAATAATAATAACTAGAAAAAGCTGTTCCTACGCAACAGCGAGTGAGAATGCTAATCTGCAGAATGATTTGAGGAGAGGATGCAGAAGATCCATGCAGAAGAGAAAAAAAAGATGAAAAACATTGAAGAATTTGAAAAATTTGAAGAATTTGAACAATTTGAAGTAATTTGTAGTAGTAGTAGTAGTAGTAGTAGTATCAGTAGTATCAGTAGTAGTAGTAGTAGTATCAGTAGTAGTAGTAGTAGTAGTAGTAGTATCAGTAGTAGCAGTAGTAGTAGTTGTAGTAGTAGCAGTAGTAGTAGCAGTTTTTAAAGAATTTGAAGGAATTTGAAGAATTTGAAGGAATTTGTAGTAGTAGTAGTAGTATCAGTAGTACTAGTAGTAGTAGTAGTTGTATTATTAGTAGTAATAGTAGTAGTATCAGTAGTATTAGTAGTAATATCAGTAGTAGTAGCAGTATCAGTTTTTAAAGAATTTGAAGGAATTTGTAGTAGTAGTAGTAGTAGTAGTATCAGTAGTAATAGTAGTAGTAGTAGTTGTATTAGTAGTAGTAATAGTAGTATCAGTAGTAGTAGTAGTAGTAGTAGCAGTAGTAGTAGCAGTAGCAGCAGTAGTATCATTAGTAGTAGTAGTATCAGTAGTAGTAGTAGTATCAGTAGTAGTAGTAGTAGTAGTATCAGTAGTAGTAGTAGAAGTATCAGTAGTAGTAGGAGTAGTATCAGTAGTAGTAGTAGTATCAGTTTTTAAAGAATTTGAAGGAATTTGCAGAATTTAAAGGAATTTGTAGTAGTAGTAGTAGTAGTATTAGTAGTAGTATCAGTAGTACTAGTAGTAGTAGTAGTAGTAATAGTAGTAGTATCAGTAGTAGTTGTAGTATCAGCAGTAGCATCAGTAGTAGTAGCAGTAGCAGCAGTAGTATCATTAGTAGTATTGGTAGTAGTATCAGTAGTAGTGGTAGTAGTATCAGTAGTAGTAGTAGTAGTAGTATCAGTACTAGTAGTATCAGTTGTGGTAGTAGTAGTAGGAGTAGTATCTGTTGTAGTTGTAGTATTAATATCAGTTGTATCAGAAGAATTAGAAGGAATTAGAAAAATTTGAAGAATTTGAAAAATTTGAAGAATTTGAAGTATTTGAAAAATTTGAAAAAATTTGAAAAATATGAAAAAAATTGAAAAATCTGAAAAATTTGAACCATTTGAACCATTTGAACAATTTGAACAATAAGAATGATTACAAGAATTTGAAGGAATTTGAAGGAATATGAAAAATTTGAAGAATTTGAAGGAATTTGCATTCATTTCAATGGGAGAAAAGTACGCACAAAAAGTACAAATATTTTAAAAAGTATTAAAGTTAGAATAATGATGAGATATAGCAGGAATGTCGGGAAGGAGCTGAACGTTTTGACACCAAAATTGTTGAAATCGGTTGAAGTATGTGGGAGTAGTTACACGCCGACGGAATAATAATAATAATAATAATAATAATAATAATAATAATAATAAAGAAAAACAGGAAAACAATAAGTGAGAATGCTGTATAGCATTCTCACTGATAATAATAATAATAATAAAGAAAAACAGGAAAACAATAAGTGAGAATGCTGTATAGCATTCTCACTGAATAGCACATTCATATTGTCTAATTTAGACACGAGGCATGCATCTTGTTTTTTGGCTAATAATTTTAGGGTTATTGTTGATTTCTCTTACAATTAAATGCAAGCTATTGTCCATAAACCTACAAAACATATTTATTTATTACTCATGTGCATTTTTTTTCACAGGTAGTCAGGATTCATTTGTACTTATCTTATTTTTTGTGTGTGTTTTCACCCTCTTTCTCTCTGTAATCTCTTGTTCCCCCCTACTGTTTTGCCCAAACCCATTCTGCCTCCCTCCTTACCAACCTCTCTCTCCCTCCCTCTTTTTCTTTCCCAGGCGAGTGATGCATGCTGCAAACAGTGTGTGCGTGTAGTGTGAACAAGACCCGGTGGTGTATGTGTGTGCCCGTGTGGAGTGAGTGTGTGTGCATGTGTGTGTGTGTGTGTGTGTGTGTGGAGAGAGAGAGAGAGACATAGACTGAGCCCCTAACACGGAGCATGCCTCTGCGTCCGGCAGCCGGCAAACATGAGCCACCCCGCTCTCCACGGCAGGACCAGCAGCTGCACACACACACATACTCACACACACTCACGCACCCCTACACACACGCAGCAAACGGCAGCCAGGGGGCCAGCACTGACAGCAGCAGCTCCCGGGAAGAGGAGAACGGCGCACCCGTTCCTCACGCTGTTCCGCTTTTCGGTCCCGGTGGAGAGCACAGCAACAGTGCAGGAGCACCCATGGAGGAGCCGACGGGCAACACTGTGGTCATCCGCATTGGAATCCCAGACCTACAACAGACGGTAAGAGCTTTCCCTGTTGCCACTGCTGGAGAGTGTTAGGAGAGGGGAAGGTGCCTCTCCCCCTTCCTCGCTGTCACGCTGTCTTTAACCTGTGGTCTCTGCTTGGAGGATTGCTCGTTATGTTTCATTTCCTGTATTGTTTTGGCTTTACGTGCTGTTTGCTGTTTTCAGTCTGGTCCTCTGTGTCTTTTTCTCTTTTCAGTATGCACACTTTGTTGCCTTGCTGGCTTCTTGGGGTCCCCCCCCCCCCCCCCCACTCCCCTCCCCGCATTTTTAATTGGCTTCTCACTAATAAAAGGTACCTCTTTATAAACAGGTCTTCAGATGACTTTGACAACTAGCCTCTTAGGGTGAAAGTGAGAGGGGGAGAGAAAATTAATCAGGGATGAAGGAGGCTAATCTACAGGATTAAAAAATCCTGATAGTCATGAACGCAGACTGTGAAACTTTACCTCAAACCTGTCTTCTTGTTGCTGCTATTGCTCCACCTCAGTTTGGACAGAGCAAATAGGTCCAGTATTGCAGTCTTCTTAATGAAACAGACAGAGCTTTTTCTGAAGGTGTAGGCTAAGCCTGGGTATTTTGCGTCTGCTAAAGAAACAAAAAGCATTACCATTAGACTGTGAGATTGGTCGCTTTCTGTCGTTATTTCCTCTAGTCTGGAATTTGGTATGCACTCCCCATCTCTTAACAAATTCACCGTGACCAAAAGTCTCAGTCAGCTTGTGAATGCTGCAGAAGGTGCTGCAGAAGGTGCTATCAATCAGGATAATCATTAATTCATTTCCATCTACTTTAATTTATATGAATAGAACAATGGTTATCATTAGAAGAACAATATAATACCATAAAATGAATAGTTTTTGTGTGGTTTTTGTCTAGTTAAAGCTAATAATTTAGTCTTTTTTTTATAAAATCAGTTGGAAAATCACTGTCCTAAAACAGATTTATTTTTAATTGGGCATCAAATCTTGACCGCTGACAGGTGGAGAAAATAACGATTATCACTTCATAGCACCTGATATTGAGTGGGATATATTATGATTTATAAGCAAGTTACAATTGTTTCTCCTCCAAGTTGATGTGTTAGGAGCAGAGAGAGGTAATCGTGTACAGTTCAAATGAGTTCCACAAGGGCCACATTTTAATAGCCACACAATTAGCTTAGATCATCTCTAAAACTGCAGCTCTCGTGGACTGGTCCCTGTCTTCACTGGTCCGTTATGATGAAAAGTGGTTTCAAGAAAAAAAAAAACAGTGGTACAAAAGTGATTGATAGGGTCATGTTCCATGTGGGTAGCCAAGGCTGAACAGCGTTGTCTAATCCAACACATTAGCTACTGTAGCCAAAATTGCTAAAGAATTCTGGTTCTGACACTAGATTGACTGACTGCATATGGATTTGGGTAGCTGCAAAGAAGTCACCAATGTCCATGCTGACCCGTGTCCAGCACCCAAAGTGCCAACAATGGGCATATTAGCATCATAACTGGGCCATCTAACAATAAAAGCAGTGGAACATGTCTGACTTATCATGCTTTCTTTTTCATCAAATGGATAGCTTGTTGTATACTCCTGTTCTTGGTGTCCTGCAAAATGTGTGCTCTTGTAAGCGCAAATAAGATTGCACTATAGCATGTTCATATAATTGATCCAGTATACTGTAAAATACCGTAGCCTCTCATCCTGTAATGTTACATCACCATAAAATGCATCCTAAACGTTTGACTCAGAATATTGATCCTGCCTTCATCTCTTGTCACTACAATACATATATTCAGTTGCTTTTTGAGGTTAGTTTTGGTGTCCTTTTTAATCTCCCAGCAATGTATTTTGTTTGTGTTTATTACCTCAGTGTGGTTGGCTGAAATGACCCATTATATCTTAGTCAAGCTCCAGCTCTGCATGCCAGAAATAAAGACAGGAAATAAAAGGAGGGCATCTGAAAAGAAAGCAGGGAACTCTTTAAAGGTACTGCAAAGTAGCCTTCTGTGAGAAAAATTGTTTTCATTCTAGCTCAAAACCCATATGCAAACACCACCACCCACACACGCACACATCCACATGCACATAAATCCTAATCTCATTTCCACAGGACTTACCTTAATGTTCTTACGTAATGCAAAGATGCTCAACAGTTCATTAGCCTTGTTCTCGAGTAGTGACATTTTAGTCAGTAAATTGCTAAATTGGTGAGAACACATATGGTGAGAAGTGGTGATAGACAGGCAAACAGAGCAAGCGCCGGAAAATCTGTCAGATAAACATAGAGGCAGATGACAGATGGCTATATTTGGAGACTTTTAATTTTTTATGCAGCAGTCAAAAGTGACTTCTGTATACGCTGAGTGAAAAGGGGATTACTCTAGGACAGTCTGCCTGAGTAGGATTACATTTCTCCTGCTGCGATTCAACCGTGGATCTGAAGAATGAAGCGTCATGCATAGATCACAGTGGGTAACATTTTACCTTTTCAGCAGGAAAGAAGGAAAGAGCAAGGACTCATGTAGGGCGGATACAATATATGGAATGGCAACACCCTCTTACTTCTTCTTCCTCACTGTCTGGGCTGTTTCTTTACAGAAACAACCATCCTGCAGCAGCTAACCACTTGTAAATGTGTTGTCACTGCAAACTGTGTTTGTAGATAAGCCTGCTGCGCCAAACTTACAATGTTCGTAGTTCAAAGTCTGTGTCTAATGTTTATGTTTTCAGGTTTGACAAATCTAGAATGTTCACAATATAGATCAAATATGTAAAATACCCCGTTCATAGTGAAATAAAATGGAACATTTGGAATAAAGAGTGAAAAAGAAGCTGAAAACCCATTGTGAATGGCACACCTGGAATGAATTTCATAAAAATGGTGTTTACTCCGTGATTTGTAACTAATATAAGTGAATGAAGTAATTACCAAGTCTTTAATTTTAGTAAAAATATGGTGTTGAGAGGTAAAGCAGAATGATTGCATTCTCTGCTGATATAATTTTCATTCATCATATTGTGTTATCTAAGGGTGTAGATCAGGAGGTAAGCAGATGAAAATAAACCGTTTTACTTAGAAAAGGAAATTCAAATCTTCCAAACACGAAGTCCAGGGGGAAATCCAAAATAATAGATCACAAGAGGAACACAAGGGAACATGCTCCTTGAAGTAATAGGATGATCTGATCAACAGCTAACTGAGAGCTGGAGTGCTGATTACTGAACTAGGAGCAGGTGGTTGATTAGAAACTGGGTACAGCTTTGAGGGAAGGCAAGTAGCTGAAGTTGAGCTGAAGAAATGGCTGGTAGAATTTACAGGCAACAAGGGAGCAGAATGTAAACACCAACATAAAGTTATGGCAAATGGCCTGTACTTGTATAGTGCTTTTTTCAATTCCTGAAGACCCCAAAGCGCTTTACATTACATTCAAAAGTGAGTCTGTAACAGCAGGCAATGTGGCTTTAGTGTCTTGCCCAAGGACACGACTGAGACGGTCAGAGCGGGGGTTCGAACCAGCAACTTGCCGGCTACAGGATGAACTCCCTTGCACCTGCACCACTGTCGCCCCTCACTTGTACATCAAACCAGAGTCCTAGTGATTACGTAATATACTGCACCATCAAAACACCTTTTCTATGATGGAAGCACAAAGAGACAGATTCCCAATACTGCTAATGGGTGCTATTCATCTCTCTCTACAACAGAGCAAGACTGTCATGAATAGTCTGCCCCAAATCTCTCTCTACCTGTTTTAATACATATTCTCATTTTGTTTCTCCTTCTAGTTGCTTCTTATGGTGGATTTCAAAATACTACACAATGAATGAGGTTTCTTAATTAGCCCGATTTTAACTAGTTTTAGAATTCAGTTAGGACCTGTTATGTTATAACTGGAGAACTGTTGCATCAACAAAGTATGTAACAATATTTTAATTAGAGCTTCACGATATCTTGTAATGCACTTGTGATCAGACTTTTAATTTGTTCAATATCACAACTATAAAGGCCTTCTTTGATACATTATTTGGTTGGCTGAAGTTCTTGTTGGCGTGACACACTTTGGTCAGTTGCCTGGACGTTCACTGTCTTTAACGCCTGCCTACACCTTCTTTGGATCTTGGTGACAAAGTTCCCAAAGCCTATGGTGAGTGGTGTGGTTGTTATGAAAAAAGAGGGAGGAGGGGGAGGAGAAAATGTGATTTCATTACAATTGATATCATCACAATATGTGACAATTATATTGCAATTTTATATTTTTCTTTTGTTGTGCAGTCCCAATTTTAATGATGTTATTTAGTTTAATGATCTTTTTGTTGTCTGCAGAAAATATAGGTGAACACGATTTCTGGAATCAGACAAGTAGGCACATTAATTAGTGACAAAAAAAGATCTATTTTTGTAGAGCTTGAAATAAATAGAGGAAGAAGTTTAACTGCATGTCAGCTTAAATAAATTGTGTCATGTCCAGGGGTGGTTAGAGTAGCCATGTGCTCAAGTAAGAGTAGCCTTTTTTCAATGTATTCTTGCTTGTATAGAAGTATAAAGGGAGGAGTCATTCCAAAACTTACTCAAGAGTAACAAGGCCACTCAAGTACTGACTAACTGTTATGTGCAAATTTTTATGTTAAAATCTTTTTCCGTTTCTTTTTTCGGGTTTTTCCTCTTAGGGGTCACCCCATGGAGTCATTTGTCTCAATCTAAACCTGTCTCCTACATCTTCTTCTCTCACACCAACTACCTTCAAGTCCTATTTAACTCCATCTATAAATCTTCTCTAGGTCTCCTGCCTGGCATTTCCAGCCTCAGCATCCTTTTACCGACGTACTCTCTATCCCTCCTCTGCACATGTCCAAACCATCTCAGTCTGGCCTCTCTGGTTTTATCTACAATACATTTAACATGAGCTGTTCCTCTAATGTACTTATTCCTGATCCTATACATTCCTTGTCATTCCCAAAGAGAACCTCAACATCTTCATCCCTGTTACTTTAAGCTCTGCCTCCTGGTTCTCCCTTAGTGCAACTGTCTCTAAACCATAAAACATCCCTGGTTTTTACAACAATCTTGTACACCTTTGCTTTCATTCTCTCTGATGCTCTTTTATCACACAACACACCTGACACTTTTCTTCGCCTGTTCCAACCTGCTTGGACACATTGCTTCACACATTGTTGCTCTGGACTGTTGACCCCAAGTACTTAAAATCCGCCACCTTTTTTATTGCTGCTCCTTGTAAACTCACAGCTCCACTTGGCTCCCTCTCATTCACACATGTATTCTGTCTTGCTACGGCTAGCCTACATTCATCTCCTGTCCAGGGTAAACCTCTGTCTCTGTAGATTTTTCGCCACCTTTCTCCTGCTCGCACCGTAGATCACAATGTCATCTTCAAACATCATAGTAATGAAGATTCTTATCTAACCTCATCGGTCAACCTGTCCATCACCACAGCAAGCAAGAAGGGGCTCAGAGCAGATCCTTGATGCAGTCCCACTTCCAATTTGAACTCCTCTGTCACACCTAGTGTACATCTCACCACTGTCTAACTGTAATGTTTTAAGCTGGTGAACCCGATATTCAGCCGGACACAGAGAAACATTTAAAATGTTTATTGTGAAGATGAGTAGTGGCGAGTGAGGCAGACAAACAGAACCAGACTTGGCAAATGAATCTTGGTTGAAGGAGCAGGGAGGCAGGAATGAGCAGGAGACCAGAGCAGGCAGTGTAGACCAGGGAACCACCAGAACGGGCAGAGCAAACGGCAGGGATTCACGGAGAAACCAGCAGAACTGCAGCACACAGACACAAGCAATTTAACTGAAGAGTCCTTCTGGCTGAGCACACAGGATTTGGTAGAGCAGGGTACATCACACAGGGCGATCCGACATGAGAAGCGAGGTGAGGTGATATTCTGGCGGGGATGAGTTGGCTGAGGCAGGTATATATGGGCTGGTGAACAGGTGACAAGAGTTTAATCTAATTACTGGCAGCAGGTGGAGTTGCTGTGGGCTAATTGACTTTGGTAGAGCTTACAGGATAGTGGCTGGTGGCTGAGAGGTGACAGACTGAAGAAAAGTCCAAAGGCAAAACAAACAAAAATCCAAATCATGACACTAACAGCGTTCATACATTTCTTGCACTACTAACATACGTCTCTGATATTCCAAATTTCCTCATACAATACCACAAGCACACTTATGCTTTCTCTAGACCTACAAAAACATGTAGCTTCTGCTTACCTTCTCTGTACTTCATCAACATCCTCAAAGCAAGTACTGCATCTGTAGTACTTTTTTGTGGCATAAAAGCATATTGCTGCTCATAGATGCTCACTTAACCTCAGTCTAGCTTCCACTACTCTTTCCCATAAATCATCAACTTTATTTCACTGTAGTTGCTACACTTCTGCACATCTCCCCTGTTCTTTAAAAGTGGTACCAGCACACTTCTCCATTCCTTAGTAATTGTATCATTCTCTAAGATCTTACTGAACAGCCTAGTGAAAGACTTGTCATCTCTTTTTCACACACTTTCATACTCCCACAGGTATATCATCAGGACAAACTGCCTTTACACTCTTCTTCCTTTTCAATCCCTTCCTTACTTTATCCTTACTAATCTTTGCTGCTTCCTGATTCACAATGGTCATTTTTCTCATTCATCAACTCTTCAAGGACTTTTGGCTAGCTCCAAATTAAAGAACCAGGTTTAAGATAACTGGACTCCAGTAAAGACAACTAAAAACACGCCAATGGATAAAGAATTCACCAACCAAAGCTTAAAACTCCCTCTTCAACTTGAGCCACATGCTGAGCCACCACATACATCAAGACTAGTCTTAAAACCAGGAAAACAAAACACCACTTTTAAGAAAACAACCTTGACTACAGTCTATTTAAACACCACCAGGCCAACCAAGTCTTCACCAAGCCCACTGAACCCTCAAACAGCACACATGCTGCCAAAATGGCCACGAGACTCCTCTCCCAGTTTTATGCTCTGCTCATTAAGGCAAACTGCAATCAGCTGCACCCGCCATGCTGCAGGAATCTAATTGCATGAGAACACAGAACTCAGGGGCAGCAAGGAGCCACCCGCTGACATGCTGGCACTCCAGCACGTAACAATCACCCCAACCTGATGAACATCCTTTCCATCTCTGTGTATTTGCCTCACCAACCCGTATCCATCCTTACTGTCAAAAGTCTCTGTATGCCCTTTGTTTGGCCTTAGCTACCGCTACCTTCACCTTACTCTGCATGTCCCTCTACTCCCACTTCTTCTTAGCTTTCACCAAACACACTCATGTACTTCCTTAGCTGATTATTGAGTCTGGCATGTTACATATGGCCAAGGTTTTACACCAGATACCCTTCCTGATGCAACCCTGTGCATCTATCCAGGGTTGGGATTGGCACAAATAGGACACAGGACATAGTGCCCCTTTTGAAGCTGCATTAAAGTTTGATATTATAATGAATGATATACAAAATGAGAGAAAATAAATACCATCATTACTAGGCAGAAGACACATTTCCAAATGTTTTTTTCCATGAGCTAAAACCAATGCATACATGTGTGCATGTAGCACTTCGAGTGATAATATATACAGTACTGTTTGCTGTATAGTCACTTCACCTTCAAATGGCACAGTACTCAAATAAAAGTATTGTTACTTAAATGTAAGTAGTAAAATAGAAGTAAAAAAATATAGTACAGTAAAACTGCTGATAGAAGTACATTTAAAAAAAGGTAACTCGAGTTAATGTAACTGTAAAATACTACCCATCTCTAGTCACGTTTGATTGCTAGACCTGAGATTTTTAAATACAATTTACATTAGTTTTTTTAACAAAAGCAACAAAAGATTTGCAAGAAAAATAAAAAATATGCAACATTAGAACTCTTGTGTTACAGTTCACCAAAGGATATTCATATCTCTCCTTTTTCATCTCCTGTTGTTAGGTGGGTCAGTCTGTTCAACACAACATAGTTACATCATTATTGAGGGTACAAGGATGTCCTGATAAGATGTTTACTAATAAATATTAATTGATTAATTCACAGGATATTAGACGTGCACACATTTTCATAATTAAGTTTGTAAAGAAAAGGCAGGCACTCCAATTCTAAAAAAAAGGCTGTAAAAGCTCAACATCCACCCCAAACTAACGACTAAATTAAACTTTCCTGCACTCCTAGAAACTCCAAGTACACAAGAAAATGTATTTAAGGGCTAAAAAGTGCATTTTGCATTAGGGCTAGACAATATAGAAAAAAAAAATATCGATAAAATGGAAATCATATTGATTGATATTGTAATTATCAAAAAAATTAAAATATATTTAAATGCAGCCATGGTCATTTTCTGCTGTTGCTTAGTGACCTTTTTTTAGATAAAGAACACACAAACGCTGATTTCAAACTCAACCCTTTATTCAACCAACTTTTTACCAAACTGCAAGTCTTTAAAAAAGGGAAAAAAAAGACACATGCTTTTAAAGTGGACGGAGCTTGGTGACGGAGCGTTCCTTGGTCTGCGTTTATGATTGGTTGGGGGGATGTAGAAACTGTGGTAATAACCTACATCAGGGTTCTTCAACTCCAGTCCTCAAGGTCCGGTGTCCTGCAATTTTCATATGTGTTTCTTCTTCCATACACCGAATTCAAATAATCAGGTCATTAGCAGGACTCTGGAGAACTTAACTTCATGCTGAGGAGGTAATTGTGCCATGCTCGGAACCCATTTGATTCAGAGGTTTTGGACCAGAAACACATCCAAAAGATCCAGGACACCGGACCTCGAGGCCTGGAATAGAACACCCCCGACTTACATGATAGGCTGGAATGCAAAATGAAGGAAAAGTGTTCTTCTACTGAGGTTTTTTATTGACCTTTTTTTTCTATTGCACCACACGTCTATCGATCAATATATATTGTTATTGAATTATTGTCCGACGCTATTTTGCATTTGTCCCCTTAAATAGAAGTTGTTTTTCAAATTCACTTTATGCTTGTTTTAGATAAAAGCCCATGAAGTGAAACTAAAAGGAACTAAAACACTGATTTGCATGCTGTTAGCCACCGGCTTATTTCTATTATAAAGTGGCAAGGCCTGCTTGGTTTTTAGACTGTTTGATTGGTATGGTATTTGTTGGCTAATTTGCAGTGAGTTGTAATATCACTTTTCCTTGAAAATCCCAGTTTTTCAAGTTGTCTTAATTGGCCTTCACTTTATGCAGATATGGTCAGGAAGTTGAGCAGAGAAAGGATGATGACATCAGGCAAAAACATAAATGCTGGGATTTAAGTCAAAAGATGCTGCAATAAGAGGTATTTCAATGTGTATATATGTTGGAAACTAGCCAGCTAGATGAGCTACTTGTCTCCAGTATTTCAGACCTTTTTTAATCAAATTTGATGTGTGGAATATTTGATCAAGAAAATGATTGGAACTAATAATTTAATCTTTTAAAGAGGCATACATTTTATTTTCAGGGTACTGATGCTCTGAAACAATCTGTCAAATGGAACAAACCTAGCATAGCACAGCTGCGAAGATTTCCCATGCTGATGCAAGGATCTGTAACCAAGGTATAGACAAATTCTAATTAATCTGGTCCTTTCTATACTGTACATTCCTGTAAAGGTGTGCATGCTTTCCACCTTGGCCTGTTACTGCTGCTTGCCTGCTTTACATACTGTTATACCAGGATTGGGATATAGATATAGCACACAAGTTAAGTTCACATGAAGAATGAGTTATGTTTTTTTTTCATATTTGTGACTGACTAAGCTTTGTGAGACTAGTATTTTGCATATACTTCTTTTTATCAGAAAAAAGGAAACCAGAGCTTTTTTGTAAATGAGGCAACTTATTATCGCAATAAAACAGACAAACGTATACAGGGAGGAGAAAACCTTTTGGCTCAAAGATTTCTTCTGGTTTTGTCTCATGTCACAAAACCAGAAGTCATGTCACAAAACATGTCACACTTAAATATTGTAGATGATCAGAAATAATTTTATCTGACAAATACTACATGAGAAAATGATGTTTCAAATTATATATTAATTTAATGATGGTAAAATAACTCCAGCCAAACCAACCTGGCCTGTTTTTTTTTTTCTTTTTTTAAAAAGAAATTATGACTTAACTGTGATTAAAAACATTTTTTGGTTAATTTCACTAGGACTTCTAGTTCTGATTTGGGTTTACTGGTAGAATTGTGGAACCACTTAAATACAACCTGATGACAGCAGGAAGTAAGGTAAACTATCTGAAAAAGTAATGTATCATACCCTCCATAAAAAAGTCAAAAACACATGAGAAATGTCGTTTGTGTCTATCAGTCTTGAAGGGATTCCGAAAAATAAAACTTTAAGCTTTTAGTACTCCAGCAAATCACTGTGAAAACCAAAATGGAGGAATCATGACACAGTGGGGACCCATCCAAAGAAAGATAAAATATCTCTTTTAAACACGTGCTATATTTGCCAATTTTGATAAATGAATTAAAAGCTGATTTTTTTTTTGCACGAAAGTTTGGATTTGAGTAAAATTCATTGTATAAATGGGGTCCAATTTACAATAAAATTAAAGAGAATGAAAAAGGTGTGGTTATTAAAAGATGAATACTTTGTTGTACCAATCATTTTCTGTTGTAAGTTAATTTGTATGTGATAATTTTATCCGTAAAAATAAAAAGTCTCCATCGGCATCAACCACCAAATCATTGTTGAACTGTGGCTGGGCCTGACAATATCATGATGATCCCTGACAGTTTTTAGAGAAAATTGTAGAATCTATTTGAAGGTAAGAATCCTTTTGTGTCTGGCACAAGACTATTATAAATAAGAACATAATACCGTCAGCTAATCATGGTGGTGGTAATGTTGTAGTCTGGGGCTGTTTTGCTTCTTTACGACCTGGATGCCTCCAGAAGGCGTATGATTGGCCATGAGATAGTAACTTAAAGCTGCAAGTACACTTTGGTAATGGAGGACAATAACTTGCAAAACAGCAAGGCAGTGGTTAATAAACCTTCCCAAAAATGTTTTGGTGTAACCAAGTAAAATTCTGAACCTGAATTCAGTTGAAACTCTCATGATGTGACCTTAAACAGACTGTGTTAAAAAGCTCAGTTTTGACTGGATTCAAAGTATTCCAAAGAGGGATGTAAAAAAATAACTCACTGCCAGTTATTGCACACTCTTGATGGCAGTTTTTGCCACCAATGGTGGCCACAATGGCCAATTACTTTTTCCACACAAGCCCAGGGTGGTGGGATAGCTCTTTTCCCCTATATTTGTCTGATATTACTATTAGTTTAATACAATCTGTAATTGCTTTTTTAACTCACCTTATATGACTTGTTTTCATCCCAGACTCTCAAAACATTTGAAAAACATTTACATTTGTAAGTAATCATTTTGCTTGTGCAGATGCACAGATTGGAATCAGTTGCATTTGTTCTTACTGAACTGTTGTTATAATCTTTCATGAGTAACACATTGAAAATTTGTGCATTTTTAGGGTATGATGCTTTTTTTTTTACTTCCAATCTTTTTACACTGTTAGTGAACTTCAGGTAACAAAAGAAGAATGTGGTTCACCGCTACAACTGCCTGTCAGTCACATTCTCACACACCATCAGGTTATTCTTTGTTCATATCAGAACAAAAGTGATGCTTTGTAGAAAGCAAAGCTACAAACGATGTTCCAAATAAGAAATTTAATTATTCTGTTTTCACTCATTACGTATTCTTCAAACATTGCAAGATGAGGAATGCTTTCAGGAAATGTCAAGAATTACAAATATGAAACTATATTGCCTACATTGGCAAAATCAGACACGATTTCTGTAACTGTAGTGGTAATACATTATGCAGACAGAGTTTTGTGTTTGTTTGTGTGTGTGTGTGTGTGTGTGTGTGTGTGCCAAATACTATGTGTTATGTTCTTACTCTTCCTTGGAGCATTTAATAACCTTAGCTGTGACAGTGTTATCGGCAGCTTTAGAAAGAACCTAAGGTCCACTCTAACTACTAATTACAATGGTCTCACAAGTTATTATTTATATTTTACCATTTTTAATATGTAAGGACTAAGACCATAACAATGTAAATACATGTATAAAACATAATTACCATGTAATCTAGAAAGGAAAACACGACTGTCCAGTTGGCAAAGAGGTTTTAACACAAATTGGTTGGATCAATAAGCATTGTGTTGCCTTCTTTTTTTCAGTTATTTTTTTCACATTTTATTTAGGGCAAGCATTTAGCAACAAGGAATTTACCGACTGTTGAGGAGCTTTAACATCTCCCAGGAACCATCATGAAGATGCCATGAAGAAGAGGAATGAATTTAAATAATTTGTGCCTAACCCCTCATTTAAGGACATTAAGCACTGGTCGAGGAGAACCAAAAGGACATGAAGGCTAAGGCAGGATGCCTGCATTATACGTTGCACCAGTTCTCACAACATGCTTACTGTGAAGATTAAGACTTATCAAAGGACAATGTTTTTCAACCTTCTGCAGAAACGCCAATGAATCAATCACCAGTATGGAAGAACTTATCAAAATATCTTTATAAACTCAGCTAAGTGATGTCTTCATATCTAATGGCTTGTTTAACCTTGGGGTGCTCAATTCAGTTCATTAAACTAAATGTGTGATGCTTTTAGCTTGACTCTGGTGTGGGCAGCAATTTGCCTGCAAATGAAGAGAAAGCCTTGAATGTAGAGGCCTGTTCAGGATTTTAGCAACGCAGTTTTGGAGAGACATTCCCTGAATTTCATAATCAAGACTAATACCTTCTTCTGCAATCATTGTCCCATTTCTCTTTAATTAATTTAATATATTTTCTGACCGTAATCTTTTTCCTTCTGGGTAAACTCTTTCTTAAAAGTGTCATTCAGCTTTCCCTGATTCTGAGTTGAGGCGTACATACGGTGCTCTGACAGTTCACTGGCATACATATAGTGCTCTCAGAGATTGATTGACAGATGCATTGTTATATCTGTGATTTGTGAGACTCTTTCTGGAAAGCCTCTCATATCTCGGTGTTGCTATTTTTTTTCTTTACTTGGTTCACATTGGCAACGAGGTACAAGGCATGGCTAGCACAGCACTCAACAAGACAAAGAGAATAAAAAGCTAAAACCCCTTGGTGTGACATGTTTCTCCTATTCTCATTTTTTTCACCCTCATCTCTGTTCCTCTCTGGATTTTCTCAATTCGTCCACCAGGTCTTGTCCAAAAAGAGAGAGCAAAATGTAATTGTCTATCTGTGCATGATGGGTGACAGAGGAGTGTGTTTAATGCCTCATGTTACAGTTTCTTTGTGACTAAGAACTAAATCCGAACCCTGTCAAATCAATTGACTCTCTACAGTATAGTTTAACTCCAGCTAACTCTCCTCAGTGGGGATCTTTTTTTACCTGCCTTAGGTTGGTGTCTTTCATTTAGGGCAGTGGTTTTCAAACATTTCAGGCTGAGTCCCCTTAGAGGTAAAAATTTGTCCATACCCCTTATATCTAGAAAGAAAGAAAAAAATCTAAATATACAAGACTTTTAATATGACAGTATTTCTTTTTCCCCTTTTTCTTTGTCAGAATATGAACTGCTTTCTGTAATGTTCTGCGATTCAAATTGTTTTTCAAAATAAGCACTCAAATACGAACTGCACTTTGCTCAAAAAATAAAAAATGTCACGCCTCAGTCACTCAATTTAAATTTTTATCAAAATGTTATATTTCACAGTTTATAAAAACAAATGCAACAATTTTACTATACTCAATATTTTACCATTTTATGGGGTGAATATATTCCATTGTCGCTGTAAATGTCACTGACGGAAATATCTAATTCCTCCATCAGATAGGTGCTACTGTCACTTCATAGTTTTGGTGGTTCGGTGCTTCATCCATCATAGATGCTTTTGATCAAAGTAATGTTCCTGTGGAAAGTCATTAGCTTTACTCGTAAAAAACATGACTTACATGAGGTCTGACATTTCAGTGTGTCTTAATCATTTCTAACTACTATATATGCTTTAAGCTGTCAGACACAAAAGACAAACAGATCTTTATTTTTCACCCTTCACTGTAACCCCAGCTGCAAGGCATTGATCCTCATGTATTACTTTTCTTCCCTCTTATCTCTCTGTTCTCGTCTGCCAATGGGTTTGCAACATTTACGCCCCAGCAAACACGGTGACACAACAAGTAGTAGCACATATGTTAAGATTACTTGGGTAGGTCTTCTTAGATGTAACAAAACATTTTTTTTGTCTGGAAAATGGATCGTTTTTGAAGTAATAAAGTTATTTTGCACCGCTTCCAGAGAGTTGCCTGTCATCATGTCACAACAGAAATGCGGATGTGTTCATTGAGTAACGCAAAAGCATCTCAGGGTCGACAACAACACTTCTTTTCTTAAAGTTATTTGGATGTAATAAAGGCCAGAAGAAATAAAAAGTGTTGTATATTTACTGATTACAGAATTCAGTCATTTCTTTTAGGTCTAGAGGTTACCATACTTACCATAAAGCTGAGCTGTTACTACTTTCAAAATCACAATCAGAGAAGTTAATAATATTTATAAGAAAGATGATATCACCATTACTACTAAATACACATTCCATCTAAAAAGATACCTTTAGTTCTGCACAAAACTATTTTTAGTTCTTTCTGTCTAAAATAATGAAATTTCGCTTTTTGCTCTTCAAAACAATGTTTTTTAGACCAGTGTGTTCTTGCTGTTCCTGAGTCATAGTTTACAATAATGGGTCAAAAGGCTGTGCCATCAGAATTTCTGGAACTTACTGACAGAAGAGCAGAAATCAGAAATTAATGAAATAACATTTAATTGTGTTAATATCAACAATGTCTTAACTTTGTTAACTTTTTGCTTTACCCATAGAAAAGAGTGTTGTTTCATTACATTCTTAAAGTTTCACTTTCTCAATTTTTTTTAATTGTTACTTTCTTTTTTGGCTGCAAGATTTTTTTGTGGGCTGCATAGTGATTTAGGATCATTGCCCTGCAGCAAGAAGGTCCTGGGTTTGAATCTCAGCCAGGGTCCTTACTTCATGGGGTTTGCTTGTTCTCCCTCTGCATGCATACTTTGGCCTCCGCTTATCCTTCAAAGACATGAATGTTAGACTAATTGGTCTCTCTAAATAGGTTTGAGTTTGTGCTTGCATAATTGTTTGTCCGATGTGTCTCTAAGTTGCCCTAGACTTGCAATCTATCCAGGGTATACCCCTGAAATTCTGAGGTCAGGGATGCCTGAGTCCAATCCTGCAGAGCTACTATCCTGGAACTTTTAGATGCATCCTTTCTCCAATACAACTCAATAAATGAATGACTCGTTACCAGGCCTCTCTGGAGCTGAAAGACATGCTGATGAGGGAATTCAGCCATTGATTCAGATGTGTTGGAGCAGGGAAGCATCTAAAAGTTGTAGGATAATAGCTCTTGAGGATTAGACTTGGGCACCCCTGCAGTAAGTATTTAGTAGGAGATGAATGGACTTTATTAGAGAAGAACAGAGAAAGGATGACCCCAGAAAAGTCACATCAGCAAAGTGTACTACTGTTATTTTATATATATATATATATATATATATATATATATATATATATATATGTCTTTACCTGAGGAAAGTAATTTACTATGCAACTTTTTGAAAACATGACCACTGCTCCTATGTCTTGTTGCCTCTGTTCTCTGCTCTGTTTATTGTCTTCTATGCTTGTTTTCCTCTATCTTTTGATGTCTGGTATGAGAGAAACATGGGAATATATTCAGACAGTAATATCAGCCCAGTCCCACTGACCGTTTTAATAGACAGCTGGTCTAGATATTTTTTTTGTTTGCAAAACACCTCTTGCCATTATAATGTATTTGTTAGACAGTAGATTTTCATATCTGATTCCATACATGGTGTTCTTGTCATGATGCAGCTTTTTCTGCTGCAACATGCAAATTTTTTTTGTAACTTTTCGCCCTCCATACATTCCAGTCTCCTCTCCACCTCAGTAATTATCCACACTTGTCAGTCATCAATCAGCCAGCATTCAGCACACCTGTCAGCCTCACTATATAAGCTCCCAGTATTCAGTCCTTCATTGTCGGTCCGTCTGCTTATTCCTGTTCACCTCTGCCAATTTCTGTTTCTGCCGCTCACCTCATCCAGTCTCATCCAGCCCGAAGTCTTGCCATCTCCGCCTGCCTGCTGTGGTTCTGGTTCAGTTCTTATTCCGGTCCTGCAAGTATTCACCAAGTGGTGCTGCTTTATACTGCTGGTCAAGTTCTTGTTCCAAGTCTCCATTCTGCTGTGCTCCTGGTTCTGCTGCCTCCGTGCTCTGGTTCTGTCCTGCTCGCCAGTTCCTGCCTTCACCATCCTCCTGCTCCAGCCCTGTACAGACTGTTGGTTTATTTCATCCTCCACTATCCACCACCTTGAATAAACTCTTCAAACTAGCTCTGCTTGTGTGTGGTTGTGTTCGGGTTCATATAAAGCATGACAGTTCTTGGTTGTTTAAAAGAAGTAAAACCAAAAGGAACTGAAGGTTGGAAACGATCCGACAGATGATTATAGTTATATTGTTGGTTTGGTGCCAAACAGAAAAATCACTCAAATGGCATTTACCACATTTTCAGCAAGCTGAAACACAGTTGAAACCTTTACATACACGGTGTATATATGCAGTCTGGGACATGGAACGGTTCTTTTTTTCTCACAGAAGTCTTTCCAAACCATCCAGGAAAGTTTGTAGTTACTTAAAACACTTGAACCAAGTCATGCATCGTAAACGACAACTCTACCAAATACTAAAGACATGTATGCAAACTTCTCAAAAAGTTTGACATTTTTTCCCTTTTTTTTCTAGCATTTAGCTAATAGAATTTTGGGTAATCCTTAGCAATTAATTGTCAGACAGTGAGAGAAAAGAGGTGATGCATTTTTTATACACTGTATGCAAGCATCTGGATTTCAACTGGACAGTTGTGATTGCAACAATTTCCCTTGGCAACAAGGAGCATTACTCTTTAGAGTTTCACTAACTGAGAAATGAGTCCGCTACCATTAGCTTGAAGTCACCGACGGCTGAAACATCCTGTTAGTAAAGCTTTCCAGTACAGAACATTCTCACACCAGTTAGTCAGACGTTACCATGGTCTTAAGTTAGCATATTAATAGGAATTCTGTTCAGACCTGAAGGGGGGTTCTCCTTTTTTGTGGTAGGTTGACATATTGTTTTATTATTGAGTTGGTGTTCAAGATGCCTATTTTTTTCATACAAGTTTTTTTTTTTTTTACTTCTACAAGTGTTCATGTCTTGCGGTGACTGACGTTAACTGTAAATCTTTTTGGCGTGTTTGGTCCCAGCTGTCAAAGGCAATCTGAAAGACGGCTTTAATCATCATTTGTTGTGTGTAGTTCGTGTCTGCGTATGTTGATGCACACAAAAAGAAACTAAGTTTGAGTGAGTAGGATGCAAATAATTTAAGAAAGTGAGAATCCGTGTGTGTATACATTATTACGTAGAGAGAAATATGTGGAGGTCACTAAATGCTTCTATAGTGCTGTTTCTGGAGCGATTTTTTAATTTATTTTTTTTTTTTGTTCTTGTGGAAAAAGAAGAGCATAATTTTTTTGCTTTTCTGTGTGATTGAAATCCCTCTGATTGTACCCTTGCATTCTTTGCATGTCATTCCATCTGGAGTCACTCTAGACAAAACATATCTATAAAAATTATCAGAATTATGTGCTGCATACATTCACACTCTAAACAGGGTAGAAAAATAAATTGTGCTTACTTTAAAATTGTAATCAGGCATTTGAAGCAATGGGTGGTAAGCTAAAGGCCCAAGCTTCTTTTGTCACATTTCAATTGATTCAGCTGATTGAAACAAACAAAAAACTCCAAAAAATAAAAAAACCCTGAAATGTGATGCTTGTAAAATTAGTTATAAAACAAAACATTTTAATAAATGCAGAAACACACTCCCACAATATATTAAATTGTACACTTTTCCTGTCCTAAACAGCGAGCACAACAAACAGCTGCATTAATGGTGTGATATTCCCTGCATTTGCCATTTTATGCCATATTTCTAATTTGTTTATTTTCTTATCACATTTTGAGACAGTTTTGTGTTGGGCTAAGGACATGCTAAGTCTGTCATTATCTGCAGAGCTCACAGATAATATGTCAGGTCATGAAAGGCATGAAGCCAGAGAAGCTGATGTGACAAGATTTAATACTGATGCTGGCAAACCGCCTTGTTCTGTTCACAGCTCTACTTGACTCATATTTCAAAGGTTAACTTAGTTTTTTTTTTTTTAATCTAATAATAATTATTGACCTCAGTCTCTTTGGATTACTTTAGAAAAAGAACAGCTTCATTCTTCCAAATCCTACCTTGATGTTATGGAGCGGTGTCAAACCCTATTTTCGTTCTCTCATTCTTGTTCATCATTTCAGAATCTGCATCGGCCAATCTTTTAAAATCATTGAACTATAGCACAATTCTCAGTCTGATTGGTTTTCGGGAGATGGTCACAAGTGTTCCATGTCAAACTAGTGTAATCTTTATCTGCATATACTATACTTGTCTATTGTCCCTTCACACAGCAGTGATTTAAGTTGTTTAGTCTGTTATGATTGCTATCAAATGTACGAGCTACAACTGACAGTGCTACTGGCATAGGAAAGCTGTGCTTGCAGCATTTTCTATTGGTTTAGTTGGGTCAAAATTACTCATGTTGGCAGTTTGAGGTACATATAGATCTAACTCCAATATTTAATATTATAATTATGCTATAATTGAAGAGGTGTTATGGAGAGCCATTTTTGACCAACTCAGCAATAATAGAACATATAAGGGAATAAACTAAAACATATCAGGGAAAGAATTGAGGAATGGAGTCACATCCTGTTGCATTAATCATTTATATTGTGTAGATTTTCAGTTGCAATGAAGGGAGGGCTTCCTTTTAAGATGTAAAATGCTTTTAAGAAATCTTTCCCCCTTGCTGGTTTTGAATTTTCAAATTCTAAATACCATCTTCTGCTATTACTAGAGGGATTTAAAATATGATGAGTTTGACCTTTGATTCAGTGACTGACTCAATTATCCTGTGTGGGTTAGACAAAAATTACTGAGCTTTTCATGACGTGGTTTCACACATGTTTCGTCTGAAGAAGAGAGAGGCATTTACTCTACAATGCAAATAGATCTGGTCTCAGCTACCCCACAAGGATCAAAGTTGAACCTCGTGAAATACAAGTGAAGTTTTATTAATTTCCTGTTAAAAAGCAGCACATAAAGTAGTTTCAAATGGGTTCCATTGGTGTATCCTGCTGCTCTTGACTGGTAGGACTAAATAAAGACAGTGAGCTGGTGTTACTTCAGAGGTTCAAAAAGTGAAGTTACTGGCTTAAGCCTGTCACCGTCCCCCTGCCTTTTCTCCTTTGGTTAAGAATTATTGGTATGATGACAGAAATGCTATAGGGATGACTGCTTTCGCTAAAATCAATTTGCCCAAAAGCCAGAGGAATAGGACATATTTTAGCTGTGTGCCTGTTGAAAAATTGGGGCTGAATCTTAAAATGTCGTCTGTTCCTTAGAGAGAGGGAACTGTTTTCATTAACACTGATTTGAGCCAACATCAGTGAACATAGCCTGCCGGTTTGGAACGAGAAAAGTCTTTAAAACATTGTGGCTCAAGTTGGGCAGATAAACTAGGAAAAGCACACTCAAAGCTGTAGGACATTGCAGAAAAAAAGATATACTTATTTCCCATTGCAATTGTACATTCCAATGAAATTTGACTTCTGCACTTAATTAATCAAGCAGGGGGCATCTTATAGCGCCCAGGGAACAATATGGAATTAAGGGTCTTGCTCATGGAGCCATTGTGGCAGGCTGCGGGGTTTGAACAGGGTACACAAGCGGTCTGCTTTAACCACTAGGCCACTGCTCCCACTCTAAATATGGTAGATGATGTACAGTTAAAGCTAAAATAAAAACACAATCTTTATTGTAATTTGTACATCAGTACAAGGTACATTTATCCTATCCTTAAAACTGACCTAATAATAAAATGACAAAAGGATTGGGAACATAAAATAAAGAATATCCGCAATAACATAAGAGACTGAAAGTTATAAGAAGAACAATCCCTTCTAAGTATTACAACTGACAGACCTGAAAGACTTGAAGATCGGTTCTCGAACAATTACAACTACTACTATTGGTGGCACTTGGGCTACCTTCAGTGGTACACAGAATACATTTTGTGTACAGTTTTTTTGGTAAAGATAAACTTTTCTCATTTACCTCTGAAGTTAGAAACTACTGCAAATAATAAAAACTAACAATGTGGCATCTCTCTTCCTTTAAACACTGCCGCAGTTTATATATATATATTAGGGCTGTCAAAATAACGCGTTAATTTCGATTAATTAATTTAAATAAAATTAACGGATTAAAAAAATTAACGCAAATTAATCGTATAGGGTAGTTCACTGCTATTTTTTTCATCCGGGTTTTTTCGCGCCTGCGCGCCGGACTGGAAGGCAAAAGGCGAGCACAGCGGCAGACGCCAACAGAGCAAACAACAAGTTCTCGACGTATTTTTCTTCTTTAGGTAACGTATCACAAGATCGTTTTAAGAGTAAGTTGATGGTTGATGGTATCAGATTGCCAGATACAGTCCAGATAGCGAGTCTGTGAATGCTGGCCAAACGATTTAGTCCGGCCCGGTGGCCAAATGCATTATCATTATTCAACGGCTGTATCTCCTCGCTGCATCCACCGATCTGCACTAGATTTTTTGTGAGTCGTGGGCTAGCGCTGCTCAACGCGTTCGTGTGTATCGGCCGGTGGACGGACGGAGAAAATGCGTGACAGCTTCTGCGGTGGCTGACGGCCGGCGGTGCGCGAAGGCGCTTGGCTGCAGGGCCGATTGACGCCGCTTGCAGCTTTAATTATTTAAGCAGAACAATGACCAGTGCAAAATTAAGTTGTATTTACCGGAGATGAAGTGTAGACTGCAAATTCTTTCGGGGTATGATGGCTCCCACAGTCCATTGGGATTTTTTTGCCTGGGTCCTTTTTCACTGAAAATATCCATTTCTTTCTTTGTCCTTCGGTAAACGAAAGAAACGTACATCCATCGATTTGGAATGCCTCTGTGTGGCATAAACTAAAAGCACGCTCTAATTTACCCGTTTTGTCACGGTGTTTGGCGAGAACAGTCCTGTTTTTGCCTACCGGCGTAACCCGGAAGTAGCGCGGACGTCACTTTACTTTTGTAAAGTGTTGATATTGAGGGGAGTGTTCATTTATTTTCATTGTGTCCCCTACGTTACTGTGTGCCACATATGCCACAACGACACATGTTAAAACGTCTGAAGGCATGAAATTTGAATAAGAATTTTTGAACTTTAATTTATCTAATGCTGATTATTCATTGAATCATTTGAATTTAAATATTTAAAATACTTTCACAGCAAAAATTATATGCGATTAATTTAGATTAATTAATTACAGAGTATGTAATTAATTAGATTAATTTTTTTAATCGATTGACAGCCCTAATATATATATATATATATATATATATATATATATATATATACACACACACACACCAGTTCTGCAGGTATTCTATGATACTCTCATTCTTCTAACTTAAACTAGATAGTGAAAAGCCCCACCATATTTATGTAAATTGCTGTCAAAGCAAATTGCAAGGGACTTTCTAAAACCAAAGTTGTTTGCATTATACTCACTGCTTGTAAAAAAGGCGTATTATTCTGGCACAAAAGAAGAAAAGAGAACACAAAGCAACTTGCTACAGTCTGATTTGTTTTTACAAAAGAAATTGGTTAGAGATCCCACAGAATTTGGAATTCATTCTCTCCTCTATAGAGCAAGTGAACAACCAGTACTCCATAGCATAAACTGAAGGACCCTTTTTTCACTAATTGAAATCAACAGGATACAATCATGCACACGTTTCACCAGATGTAATTACATAGTAGTACAGTATGTTGGTGCAAACTACATAATAAGTCTAAAATCTGATTCACTTGAATATAATTTTCTTAAAATCTGCAAGATTGCTCAATCCTGCATATTGCTCAATGGGTTCAAAATGTTCTTCCAGCATGAGTCCTATGGTCAGAGGTTGTTACCCAAGGTTTGATGATTTTCTCATCAGGTCACAACCTGGATTTCTCTATCATAAAAAAATTATAAAATAGGAATACATGTTTGTCCATCACTTTGATCACTTCGCTGCAAAGCTGTGTTTGTGGCCAAAGAGAACATAACTGCAAACTGATGATAAAATGGGTGCAAAGTGTTCATCTCTGTTTATCTTCATGTGCATATTTGCATTTGTGTATATTTAGAACAATCTGCACCAGTGATCCATGGCAGACGTAGTGGCGTAACAAAGTGTACACGTCAATGTGCAAATTCCAGGTTTCTAAGACCATACTAAGCGATATTCCTAAATATTTCACCTTTAATGTGACACAGATAATTTATAATTGAAGTAAAAGACAAATAATTGAGGGTGAAAAAAATTCCAATACGAAATGTCCAATAACCTAGGTCTGTACACCCTTAAACTAATATGTGGTTGAAACACCTTTTAATTTCATTTTAGCGTTGTTTAGGTCATGTTTTTTTAGTTGAATTATACAGAATTGATTTCACAATACAGATGGATAAAATGTGCAAATAATTTATCATGATCTCAGCTTTTTAAGACCCTTTTTATGTCATCTAATTTGCAGCACAGCTTACAGAATCATTTTCCCACTCAGTTCTGGTTGCCAAAGGAAAACGATGAGAGTCGCGTGAAAAGAGGCTTAAACATCATGGAAACAAAATCAAATGAGAGATATTGTATTTTCAGAGAAGGGTCCAAACTCTTTACCAATCACATATGAGAAAAAAGTGCACATTTCACTTATTTTAGCCTTTATAACCACGTTTTTTGGAACGTCTTTTATGAATAAACTATGATTTAGACTTATTAAATGAGGAGTACTCTTGTATTTTTCATACAGAAACCAAGACTGCTTTTACAAATGAAGAAGGCATACTGAATTAAGTGAACTGTGGGTTTGGTACTCAATGGATAAATATTGCCTTGAAAAGCGTTACCCAGCACGCCTTATTGGATAGTTATTTATTTCAGAAGGTTTCCTTGGAAACCAGCTGGGATGCTGAGCTCTTTGCCGCACCCCAGAGCATCTGACTGATGAAATACAGATTTAAGAAAACAGAAAAAAAAGTAAAAGAAAGTTATATCTGTCTAAGGTGACAATTACCCTGTCAAATGCAAACTGTGCAGCACTTGCATGAAGTTGTTGTCGAGATGTAGTGTTTTTTCTGAGTTGGCCTATTGTTCAGCTTTTAGAGAAGTACATTGTGTATTTAAAGACTTTTTTGAATGCGGGACAAATGCAGATGTAAAGTTGATGAAAGCAATATATTTTTTAATAATTATTCATCTTCTTCTAAAGATATAGTCATTTCTTGATAGTTATTGCACTATAATATAACCATGTCTCTCCTAGTGTTGGGAAGATGAGCTGAGAAGGCTCTGAGGTCTAGTGGGACCATAGTTTATACTATATTTTTGTGGGCCTTACCAAATGCAGCAAGATGAACACTCTTTGGCAAGGTTGTCTTTAGAATCCCTTTGGCTCAGCAAAGAATTTTCACTGATATCATTACGAATTCATAGTTGCTAATGAGATTCTGGTAGGTTTTAATCATCCAGTGCATAGATTATTTTCTTGGGCCAAATACCTTCCATGCCACGTCATAATCTCTTACGAAGTTAGGAGCTTGGTATTGGTTTTTGGTCTGAGCAGTACAGACTCATCTTCAAATAGTTTGATCTGTAGCTTTGGTGCTATCTTAAACAAAATACCAGATGGTACTGATGACGAACAAAATCCTAGTTGGAAATTTACAACAATGCACATACACCAGGGATTTACAGAGGGTCAGAAAGCAGTCAGAGCACTACAATTTTGGATTAAAAGATGGCTGCTAATGGTCAGAGGTACCAGCATGCAACCTCTTTAGAGTTCCAAGTATAATATTCTTAGTTGAAATTACTGTTGCTCTGGACCTAGCATTGAAAGCAAATTTTTCATGCCCACTTTCTCACTGACTCACTTCTTGTTTGCTTTGCTTTTTCTATTTTATCATTTTTGAAAATTACCTTTCCTGATATCGACATCATCGGGCCAGGCTAGGCTTAAATAAGGAGACAGACAAAAAGCCTGAATTTACATACCTCTTTAACACAAATTAACCCAACTAGTGATGTTAAATGTGCAGCATGCCAGTGGTGTTAAATGTGCAGCATGAATCACTCACCATTGTACATAATTAGGTGAAATATGCTCCTCTGCATTTTCTTGGTGAATAGACTCTTTAGCTTCCATTCACACTGTGTACTTCAGGGTGTTTGTAACTTGATAGTCACACATTTATCCATGTTAATTGAATCAAAGCCATTGTGCCTCATTGTCTCTGTGGTGTAGGACATAATAGCTCAGATCAAAACCCTTAGATGTTAAGTTCATTATAGAAAAAAGTAATTGGTTGTATAAAGAAAGAGGCCTGTATGTATGGACCCACAGTGCTGCTCTGTTTAAATTATGAGACCGTGCTCAGATGTGACATCATTTCGGGTCACACTCTCTCATTCTGGAACAAATTTGTGTGGATGTTGACTGTGATAGATACAAATGGAGAGAGGCTGTGTTTACATTAGTGTGTTCATGGCCAGATGTGGCCGTATGACGCGTTCACTTGGGGCAGCATTGTGCTGTGGTTGAATTACCACATGCCGTAAATGGAAGACTAGCTGCTTTTGGTTGCTACTGTCCTGTCTTAGTATAATTCACGTCCCAAATGATCCCTCCAGTGAAATTATCTGCTATGTGAAATTAATATTGATTTAGTTTTGCCAAAATAATAGGGGCTTTGTATCTTTAAACTGAGCATTACTCTGTGATCTCTACAGCACAACACAATTTAGTTGTTTTCATAATTAAGCAATGATATGGTGTGAAATTGTATGTTGTTGACTAAAGATAAAGAAAGGAATTCTGGTATCTCTGACCATGAATAGATTTCTCTTTGCACAAGAAAAGCTGAAACTGATAGGGGACCTAAAGCCATCATTTATATTTCAACTTTGAGACACATGGCTAAGCTACTTTATATGGGAATAAGCAATGCGGAGACGGTATTTTTAGGAAAAAGTCTTACTTGTCTTGTGTGTGTCATCTCACTGTAAAAAATATATAACAGTTCTTTTGCATATTTACCTATTTTTCCTAGTGCTATGTAGATCCAGATTCACCTGATAGAATGTTTAATATCTTTACATTCTGCATCGCCTCTGACAAGAGACCAAGATGAAGGCAATACCTCAAAGTAATGGCAAACGGGAATAAGGCTTTGCTTATTTAAAACTTTTAAGATGTTTTAAAGAATACCAGAGTATCTCATAGCAGTATCTGAGTAGATAGGTTTGTGATGCTTTATAATAACTGATGAAGTGACAAACACGGTTTGGCTTGTGCCCTTCATCAGCGTCATCGTACTTCAACTGTTGCTGGAGTCTCAACTTAGAGTATTTTAAGGCTTTTAAATATATATTTAACCTTACTTTCTTAGCTAAAATGTGCAACATACAATGGTTTATACTTTTTTGATTGATTTATATTTTGCTGAAATCACCTCATTATACATAAAGGTACAATAAATAAATACATAAAGCACTTAAAGAAAAAAGTTCTTAACATTACAGTGATACCACAGAATCAAAATATAACATCTAAAGTCTTTTCGTTGCCTTCATCACCTCTGAGCAGGAGCATTTTCCAAAATTCTATCCAGTTGTCTGGTTGCAGCACCAGGAAGATGTTATAATTTCACATTGTCTATGAATCACAGAGTCGCTTTAGTGCCCACTCAACTGCACTTTACTTTGATGGCACCTGCTACTCAGGTTTATTTTTCTTTATTGTAGAAGTCTCTTACTAAACTGTACAGGGTGTACCTCAGCCCTCCCCTGATGACCACTGGACATTGTCATCAGCCCCCCATGACCTTCTACCGATAAGCAAGTGTAGACTAGTGTATATAGGATAAAGTGGATGGATGAATGTTTTAATGGAACCTTTGTTCCTTCCAGGGTTTATCCTACATTGAATTAACCTGACAACAGCCAGCTGTATGTCGCTCCGCCTAGCTCCACTCACATACATCTGGGACACCGCCGATAGAGAATGATTTCTCCAACCAAATTTATGGTCTGGCCAATCAGGACGCAGGGCCGGAGTTTCATATATGTGACGTAGTGGAGACGCGACCATGACGTGAGACTGTTTTGATAGCAATGGCGGCTCGTCGAGGAAGCAAGCGTTAGCATTAATGCTGCTATTTCTTCCGTGTTGTCCAATCTACCTAATATTGTTTCATTAAAAGAACATCAGAGAACGCCTCTGAAGGCTTTTGTTGGTGGAAACGATGTTTTCGCCCTTCTCCCGACCGGATTTGGCAAGTTTTGTTTTCCGGGGCCAGCGGACGTGCAGACGCGGACGCGCCCCGGAGCGGTTAGCGGTTAGCGCTAACCATGTTAGGAGGCCTTTAGTCCTCAACGCGGTCGGCCCGGAATCGACTCCGACCCGCGGCGCTTTGCCGCCTGTCTTCCCCCCTCTTCCTGTCCGCTCACTGTCAATAAAACGCGTGCCACTAGAGCCGCAAACACATTATTATTATTATTTTATTTTTTTTCCTGCGTCGCTATCATTAGCGTCACGGGTTAGCTTCGGTGTGAGTGGTTGAAATAGCACGTCAATAAAGATGACAGACAAGTGGCTTATCCAATCATATGCAAGAATTTTTGATAAGGCCCAGCCTTCTGTAAATGCAATTCCTATGGCGGAGTCCCAGATGTATGTGAGTGGAGCTAGGCGGAGCGACATACAGCTGGCTGTTGTCAGGTTAACATTGAACTGGCTCCACACTTTCCTGCTAAAGACTAAGATGTACATGGTGTGCACGCATTAGGAAAAAAGCATTGCGATATTTCATCTCTATGTATCACAGGCTCTCCCCAATATCCAGTCAGCATTGATTTAGCATCTTCTTATTTGTCCTTGTAGCTCTGCCATATTACTGTTTTTATTTTTCAGAAGCTGCTTTTTTGACGTTTTATTTTAGGTTTCAGCTTGAGCTGCGCTGCACTTCTCATCAGCGTCTAGTAGCTTCAGGGTCACTAGGTTTTAAATGCAGCGACACAATCTCGTTAAAGACATTATAATTTACACAAGTTTTTGTCAGTAAAGAAACTCATGCATTTTTTCAGTTAAAAACAGAAGTACCTGGTTATTGGAGCAATGAGCTGTTGGAACTCTACTCAAGACAGGGCATCAACGTTGGGAAAATCGTAGAATACAACAGGGATGGCAGCAGCAGAAACATTTACAGATGTGACAGTCTTAACATACTTAATCAAAGGTAACACATTTATCTTTATCTTTGCACAACTGAGAACATTTACAGGAACTTTTTATTTTGTTTATCAATACAGCAACTCTATTGCTCTTTTAAGTGACACCAGTATGTCTTTAAATTGCTACCCAAACGTAGTGTGGAGACTATGATGCGTACTTTTATGTTATTGCTTATAGTTTGCACCTCTTTGCATGTTTCTACTGGGCATATGGACTGAACTGAAGGAAACCTATAAAAGCAGAAAGTACTGAGAAGGACAGAAGTGCTGGACAGTAGCATTTCATGCCGTTTGTTAAGTAAAATGTGTACCCTGTTCAAAGACATTGTGACTGAACTGCCTTGTTTAAATTCATCGTCTAAACGATTTATTTTGAAAGGACCAAACACATGTTAGCAATACTAATGGTCTGTGTTACTATCTCCCGTTAGGGCATTGGTTAGGACTCTGTGCTGCACCCACATACAGGAGGCTCAGCGGTGTTAATTAGTGCATATGTCATCTGGGCCGCGACAGCCAGAGGTCTTGGGAGATTGAGACTGGGCTGCAAGAGAGTCATTACACTCCATCATCTCAGCACCCCCCTCTTCTTTTACTTCACTTCACCACCATGCTTTACTCTTCTTTCTTTTCTCTTCCGATGCATCACTTTCTGCTAAAAGGCAACAACAATGCCTTGTCTCTTTCCATTGAGGCTGGATGCCATCTGTGTCTTTAGAGATACTGCAGTCATGCCCTGCTCATGCATCATTCCTGCTTGCATAACCACAAACACAGGCACACAAACAATTCCTCTTAATTAGTGAGGCACTTTTGGGCTGTGCTTTGAATTCCAATTCGGAATGATGTAATGTGTGTTTGTTTACACTCTGTCGAAGCATGCTGGGCTTACTTGAACTTAAGCCTGTAGTGGCCTTTTAACTTCTTCCCCAGCCAAGTAGGTTTTTTTTTCTTATTCTAAATGTCAGGGTTAGTAAACAGCCAAAATATAGAATAAAAAGTATGTTTGGGCATGTGTATGTTAAACATAATTGTATAATAATAATAATAATGATGATACTTATAACACTACTACTACTACTACTAGTAGTAGTAGTAGTAGTAGTACTAGTAGCAGTAGTACTGGGAGTTGTTGTTGTTGTTACTATTATTATTATTATTATTATTATTATTATTATTATTATTATTATTAGTAGTAGTAGTAGTTGTAGTTGTTGTTACTATTATTAGTAGTAGTAGTAGTAGTTGTAGTTGTTGTTACTATTATTATTAGTAGTAGTAGTAGTTGTAGTTGTTGTTACTATTATTATTAGTAGTAGTAGTAGTTGTAGTTGTTAATATTATTAGTAGTAGTAGTTGTTGTTGTTGTTGTTACTATTATTATTATTATTATTAGTAGTAGTAGTAGTAGTAGTAGTAGTCATGCATTTTAACTTTAACTTGTTTCCGTTTTTTCTTAAGCTACATGTGCAAAGTTATCATGATGGGTCAGCACAGCCTTTTGCTTTTATTTCATGTTTTTTTTTTTTTTGCCACATATGATGCATTGCAACATCCTTCTTAGTTTAATCCATTCAATTAGAGTTGTTCAAATCACTTAGGTGATTCTGGGTAAGATAAAGACACATTAGCACCGTTAACACCCGGTAAGCTTTAACCTTCAAATGTCCGGGGATCTGTGCAAAGTTTTAGCCCATGTGTTATTGTCATTAGCTGAGATCCCTCGGCCTTTTCTGTCTACCGATAAACCTTGTGTGTATTTTCTTTCAATACTGCAAAGCGTGCGTCTCTGTTGATTTCACAACTCTTTTCTGTGGCAGTATTGTGTTTGTCCAATCATCCTGCACTGTAAGACTCTAATTTAAGGAGACCAAAAGATCACATCCTGGCCTGTGATGAAAGAGTGTCAGAACCAAAGGGAGACCAAGAGACAAAAATGTTACACCCCAGGGTGTCTGATCTCAACCAGAGTTAGAATGAATTTGACATTAGAGCACACTGATTAAGACACAAGGCAGTTGTAAACAAATGGAAACCTGAGCCAACACGTTCACTTTGGTAGCAAACAGTGATTTAGCATCTATCAAAAACTGCAGCTTAAATGTTATGGCTTGCCACATCTGTGTGGATCTGTGAAGCACCTCACGTGACTCTCTTCACATATGCCAGCTCTTCTGTCTTGTTCTTCTGCTCTAATTTTCTCACCAGAAATTAACCCCCACCACTCAGGCTGGCTTTGGTTCCTTTTTCATTGTCTTGCATGATCAGCCACACAAGTCTTTTACTTTCCAAGTGCTACTTTCAAGAAGATTTAATTCAAATAACTGCGGTAACCTTGGTAAAATAAAAACACCACATTTAGCTATACATAAATATTACTGGTGTTTCTTGAAGATTTCCATGGCATCCTTACAGTCTTTAAAGATTGAGCAAATAAAGGAATGTTCTAGTTGTAGAGTGTAGTTACACATGGCTGGGTGCAGTATGCAAAAAAGGACGACCAGGAGAAAATACCATTGCAAATTGGGCCAAGCTAATGTATGCAAAATTGTATTTATTCACTTTAAAAGAAATAGACATCAGCCTTACTCTGCATATGTGCGTTTGTTAAATTTAATTGAACAACATCATCCAATTCTGACATACAGGTGAATCTCTGTAAAATAAAAATGTCATCAAAATTATTTTTATGACAGTAATACACTTACAAAACTGAAACTTCTATTTTATTGACTATCAAAATACTATGTGACATATTTTAAGTGTTTATCTCTGCTAATTTTGATGATTATGGTTTATAGCTTCTAAAAACCAAAACCTCAGTTTCTCAAAAAAATAAAATGTTGCATAAGATCATAAAAAAGTATTTTTAAAACAGAAATGTCCAACTACTGAAAAATATGTTCTTGACGGTTTATCCGCTCAACACTTTGCATGAATTAGTGCACCAGCAAAGCTCGAGGCAATCCGCCTGTGGTTCTGCTGAGTTAGGACTGTTTTAATTGTGGCCTTGAGCTTGTTCATTGTTGGGTCTGGTATCTCTCTTCTTCGTAAAGAAACACTACCCCACAGATTCTCAGTGGAATTTAGGTCAGGTGAGTCTGTTGGCCAATGGTATGACTATGATGGCATAGTGATACCATGGTCATTAAAGCCACTATTGGTACTCTTGGCAGTGTGGGCAAGTTTCAAGTCACATCTCCATAAAGCTTGTCAAACGTAATAAAACACAGTAGATCAACACCAGCAGATAGTAAGGCTCCCCCAAATCATCACTGACTGTAGAGACGTTACACTAGACTTCAAGCAACTCAGATTCTGTTTCCTCTCCACTCTTCCTCCAGACCCTATGTTTTCAAATTGATTCTAAGTTTGTTTAATTTAGAAATAGGACACTGACCACTGAGCAAAAGTCCAGTCCTTTTTTTCCTTTAGCTATGTAAGGTGTGGAATCCAGCTTCAGAAAACCAAAACCCTGCCTGGTGTTCCTTCATCCTGTTCACTTAATTAAGGTGATTTTAGACCTTGTCTTTGCTGTGGAGCTGGAAATACAAATGGTTGGAACTAATCTCTGGACCGGCCTTTTACTTTCTAAACCTGGATTCCCCACGGATGTGTCTGTGTGTGGTGGCTCACGAAGCCGTCCATGCCTAGAGAATCTCCCTAAAACTCTTGAATGTGCCTTGTTTCAGCATCCTGTAAAGGCTGTGGTTATAATGTTAATTTATGCACCCTTTTCTCCCCCAGTTTTTCCTTCCACTCAACTTTCCATTAAGATTTTTGGATAAAGTCCTCTGTGAACAGCCAACTTCTTTAGTAATGGCTTTTTGTGGTTTTACCTCATTGTGGAGAGTCTCTCTGACTGCCTGCAGGATGGCTGTGATATTAACAGCCTTCCTCATGAATATGTACTCATTAACAATTTTGTATCTATTCAAATTTTCTGAGACTGAGTTTTATGCTTTCATTAATCAGAAAGAAGTGCTTTTTTCAATTGGGTGACTAAAATACATTTTGAGCCTCTCAGTTAACTTATTGAGATTCACCTGTATAGGTACTTATTATCTAATAAAATAATACATTTGATGTATCTAGTTGAAACCAAACAATCAGATTTTAAAGGATAATTCCTAAAAAAAAAATTTAAATAGATTTTTATCTTTATGGTACTGCTAAATAAATGCCTTTTTATATGTTACAGTAAACTATTTGGTGATTTCTTTTTCTAGTTTTATATTGAGCTGTTGTATTATCACATGACTAGCAACAGTAATGTGAAGATTTTTAACCGTAATTTCCTCGGGCTACGATGGTAATTAACCCTGTTTAATGAGAGCAGCATCTGCTTCTCTGGTTTGTGATGTTTCTGGCTAATGGTGATTGCTTAACATATTTGGTAATGCCCTGTCACACCCAAATTTGGTGTGACAGGGCATTACCAATAAAGGCATTTCTAACTTCAGTCACAGTTGTTAGGATTTGACTTCACCGTTCCAGTCACGACTGTGTTGTATTATCACTGACTGCAGATCTGCAGCCTTTCTTCCTGGTGTAACGGAGAGACTTGACTTGTGAAAACATTTTCTTCATGCAAATATTCCGGAATGGGTTCAATTTGTACAACTGTAGTCATCCTAGCAAATTAGCTGCTTTCACTAAAACAATAAATATTTGCTCTCTGCATTTAACTCATTCCTTAAGGAGGAGTGTGCTGCTGACAGTTAGTGGCACACAGGGAGCGATCTGTGCTCAGAGAGCCTGAGTGATAGACTGAGTATTGAACCACCAACCTTTGGGGCCTCTCCAAGATGCAAACCCCAGGCTCTCTAACCACCAGTCCACCATTCCCACAACACATTTCATTTTTCTATTGCGGTATTTCACAGTTGTTAAAGTCATGGTTTCAAATGTATACACTTTGTATATTATTTACAAAAGTTACTCATTTGCCCTGTATTTTCTTCTTCTTTTTCCATTTTTAAAGTTTAAATGCCTCTCCGTGGTGCCTCCACTCCTCTGACTCATAAACACCTGCAACGTTTACGTAAAAACTATTTAATCGATTGGATCATGCTTTAGTTCATCTGTTTAGCAGTACATGTCAGATACTAACCTTTAATTTCTTTACAACCCAGAAATATTGTAAAAAATATTTTAATGCAACAAAAATGCAGATCTATGATTTCTAATGTCTTTATTTGACAACTATTTCACAGAAATAAAGGTACAAAGAAAATGTAAATTTTATATTTAATATAAAAATTGAGAACAAAAAATGTCTTGAAGGTGCAAGAGAAAGAGACACGTTTAATCTGAAATTATTTGGTTGCAGGCAGACTAATTATATAAAGGAGGGACCACCAGCTCAGTCAATGAAAAAATAGAGGGGGTCACAGACAGCACATCACTTTGTGCCAGACTCCATCAGATATCCATCAATCTGTTACAAAATTATTATTTCTAACACAGAGTGGCAAAAACACAGTCTTCTACATTACATAGTACAGTGAAATGATTCATGTAGTTTGGGAAATATTACTTAACAAATGCAAAGAGTGGAGATGGCTGTTGGATGTGTCTGACCTTTAAGCTCTTAGACAGCACAGCGTGAGAATGTATCACGCCCCTGGGATCAATATGACCACATGGGCTCATGAGTACCATGCAAAGAGCTGTTAAATCATCGTCCACATTCTCCTGCTTGAAAGGCATGGAACATCACGCCGTTGACTGGGCCTCAATGCTGGCTTCTTTTGTAAAATGGTAACAACAAAAAAAAGAAAAAATTATGGGTTTTAACAAAATTGTAGTGCATGTTCTATTTGTTAGTTATTAACATGATAATACACGCTATACTATTGAGTAAAGTTTTTTGCATTGTAAAAACTTTAAAAAAGGAAACAGATTATTTTATTACATCGGTGTGAGAGAGCTGTGACATAGGTGGATGTTTACATCCCTCCAAGAACCTTTATCGTGCCTCACTGTGGTGATAATATATATATATATATATATATATATATATATATATATATATATATATATATATATATATATATATATATATGAGTAAATCTCCGATAATTCCTATTAAGACAGCTGAATTTTGTTTTATATTCATGAGATTTAGAACAATTGATGGCACATGTGTACCCAGGAAGCCTGAATGCTAAGACCAAGTTATAAAGTTTAGTGGTCTGCACACTTATTGCATCATTTTTGTGTTATATTTTTCTTTAAACAGATTTTCTTTGTTTTTCAGTTGAATTGCACAGGATATACTGCATCTCACCCATAATATTTGCAAAGTTACTTATGTTTTTTAACTCACAAAACATGGCTTTTTAATATGAGTGTATCTGCTTTTGAGAGCCACTGTAGTTTTTTTTTTTTGCCAGCTGACACAATGGCCTCAGGTAGTAAGAATTTCTTCATGACGTTGTCACAGAGAGAGGAGCACGGCTTGAAAACTTGCTATAAGTCAGTGCTGAGCATAGTGTGGAGCACAAAGCACATGAATGAAAACACTTTTCTGTTTATATAATCTTTTTTTTTTGATAAAATCAAAAAAAATCTGCTCTGTCCTCAAACTGGTTATGTGAACTAGTTAACTGGTAACTATTTGACATTAGAGTTGGGTCACGAAATGCTACTACTCTTCTCCTTTACTTGAATTTGTATACTGGTCACTCAAATCTTTTCAAATTATTGGCCAGGCTTCAGGATTCAGCTCACTTACCTCCCTTTTTCCGGTCCCAAAATCATGCCATGCTACCCCTGAGACGTACGTAGCATGGCATGATTTTGCCATGACGTAGTCAGAAATCATTGCTCTAACCAAAGCAATGTTATTTCACTGACTAAACTGCTTAGTCTGCAGGATGTATTTAGTGACAGGACAACCCCATAGTCCATTGACTTTTCTCTAGCTTAGAACACAAATACACCCAAATACACTGTCCAAAGGTACTTCAGTATTAACATGACTCAGTTGTATCGACTTTGTATAGTTGCAGAAAGAAAGATTAATAAGACATTAAGAATAAGCCATCAGTGCATAAAAGTATGTATTAATTAATCATTTGTTTTTTGACACAAAGTGCTATACAGTTGAAAAATATCCCTTGAGAGGGATAAAAATCTACCTATAGCATATCCGTTGCCTATAGGAACAAAGTGAGAACAACCTGTTTAGTTTAGGTTTTACAAACCAAATTCCTCTGCCCATTTGGTAAAAATGTCCAAATATCTGTATTCATGTTCTAAAACGTGTCAATACAATTTTGCCTTTAGGTGACTGCCTGTGTTTAAGGCTTTTTGTGCAGTTTTAGATAAAAAGCTAATAGTCTCAAAGCCTTTCTGATTCCATGTATCCTACTCAGTACAAACAGTTCTCTCTCCTAACAGCAGCCGAAGAGAGCTCACAACTGAAAGAGCTACATAAATCAAGCATGTTTTCGTTGTATGGTTTCATTACAAATGTGAAGAATAATTATTAAACCATGATGATATATATATAATTCCAGGGACGTGCATAGATAGACCCTTGGTGGGGCTGGGGGACCTGCCCTTTTTCTTCTGTACAAAAAAGAGTAAAAAAAAAAAAAAAGTAAAAGAAAAAAAAAGGTGGGAAGACATATGCTCGGGTGACCAGGCGGCAGCTTTAGGCCGGACAGTCCGGATTTTCAATGCCCTGTCCGCCGTCCGGTGCAGCATCAAGCCAGACGTATTTGTCCTCCTTTTTGAGGCACTAGGCTTGAAGAGCAGATATGTTTTTTCATCTTTGCTGGGTAGCAGTACAATATCCAATCATAGACTATGAAAAATGCATCCAACGCAGTAACATATCTGGTCTAACAAATGATTGGCTAAGAGCGGTGCAAACGTAATAAACGTGCGGCAGGTAAAGAGATGTAGCTGCTACATAGGGTGAATGTGGAATTTCCTTAAAGACAGGTCTGCTGCACACACACAAACACTGAAGACAAGTCCCCAAAAGACTGAAGCACTTTAGAAATGCTATACTTTTTGAGCAGTTGAATGTATTTTTTTTTAAATCCCTTGTTTACATAGAGTATACCAGAGTCCTATGTACACCGTAGTAATTTATTGATATGCCACATAATGTCCTCCTTTCTGGTGTTATGGAAATGGTCACCCTAGGCAAGGCAAGGCAAGGCAAATCTATTTATATAGCACAATTCAGTACAAAGACAATGCAAAGTGCTTTACATGATTAAAATATAGCAAAATAAAACAGAATAAAAGCAAGTAGGAATCAAATGTAGGTAGAAAAAAAGAACAAAAAAGTAGTGATTCAGTTAACTAGAACAGTTGAAGGCAATCCTAAACAAATGTGTTTTTAATCTTGATTTAAAGGAACTCAGGCTTTCCGCATCTTTACAATTTTCTGGAAGTTTGTTCCAGATAAGTGGAGCATAGGAACTAAATGCTGCTTCTCCTTGTTTAGTTCTGGTTCTAGGTATGCAGAGTAGGCTGGAGCCAGAAGACCTGAGTGGTCTGGATGGTTGATACACTGATAACAAGTCTGTGATGTATTTAAGTGCTAAGCCATTCAGGGATTTATAGACTAACAGAAGGATTTTAAAGTCTATTCTCTGAGATACAGGGAGCCAGTGTAAGGACTTTAGAACTGGGGTGATGTGCTCTACTTTCTTAGTCTTAGTGAGGACACGGGCAGCAGCGTTCTGGATCAGCTGCAGCTGTCTGATCAACTTTTTAGGCAGACCTGTAAATACACCGTTGCAGTAATCTATTCGACTAAAAATAACCACCCTAGGTGGGTGCAGCGCCTCCTCCCCCTCCCCTCTCATCTCCCTCACTGTGTATTAGAGCCCTGCCCTGGTGGAGGCCCGTCTAACCTTCCAGGTAACAAACAAAACATGTGCGTCTGCTTCCGAAACCTCAGATAAAAAAATTTAAACTTTACTTGCTTCAAACATATCTAAGCTAGCTGAGGATACCTTCTTACTATGTCTTCTATGGCCACTGTCACCAGGTGCCTGGAAAACATTTCAAATGTAGCGCTTAAATTATAAAAAAATTATTTGATTTAAATGTTTCACATTGGTGGAGTTATTTTATTTGCTACAATGGTCCCCCATGACTTGTATGTTTTTTTTTTCCATTGCAAGTACAGAAGACAAATTAGCACGGTCTGTTAAACATTTCATTTACAGTAAAAACATTTTAGGCCAAAAATATTGGCTATTAATAATTCCTTTTTTAAAACTATTTTTCTGATTCTAGATTTGAGCTGAATAGTCAGTAGTTACTCAGAATTATGAAGATAACTCATTTGACCCATACCTGGTAAAATTGTCAAGGGTAACCTGCTTTGTTACAATATAAGGTTATACAGTGCAGATGAGATTTTGTGATAAAAGCACAGAATTATGTAATAAAGACAAACACATTGTGTAAAACAAAATAAAAGGTGATGTAGGTTTCAAATTTGACCCAGAAAGTTTAGCTTAAAGGCTGGTTGTGAGTCACTAATCTAACCTTTAATCAATTTATAGTAATTATGTGGCTATATTAATCTTAAGAATTTTGTAAAATGCACCTGAGATGTATCCTTGTTTTGACTTGATTTTTTACCACTGGGTGGTGCAACAAGTTAATACTTTGTTCTGTTGTTGCCAGTTGGATTGTTTGAGAAAGCAACCTGTAGTGTTGAACATTATAATAGTATATGGCTATTAATTTCAAATAGGTATATATCGATGGTGTTCAAGCTGTGCCTGTAATAAATCTCATTCTACAAAGGCAGCTGACAGCTCCATGTGCTGGAAAATGTGCCCTTTTTTTTCCACTTGGGCACCTGTCCCCCAAAATGTCTATGAACACCACTGTCTATTTCTGAGTCTGTGTTGCCTGGTCTGTAACCAGCACTGGCTTTGCTTACTGCAAAAATTATTAATTTAGCTGGTGTGCCCTGCGAACCTGAAGAAAGAGACAATTGGCAAAATAATCTAACTTTGATTATTTTGTCAAATTATCCATCTTAATTTACTCATCATTGAGGTTAAAGGATAGAATAATCTAACAAAGTTGATTGGGTAATCATAGACAAAATCTGCCTACATGCTAATCACACTAATTTTGAGATTCTTCTTCTTCCCTTGTCACAAAATGTTTAATGTTTAATTTTTTTCCCTTTATTTTTTACAGTCTTGAAACCTTTCAGTCTTTCTATGAACAGTTTAAAGACCTTCATGGTTCACCACAGATACTAATAGGCCCCATTATTTAAAACCTAGAGTATGTGAATAACTATGTGTGTCATGGTAGAACACAGCTTTCTGCCAAACAGTACTTCCTGACATTCACACGAGTACCACTTTTATCCTTTTGTTAGGACCGGTTGAAGTCTCAAATTAAGTTTATATATTTCATGTTGTGTCTCACAGTGTGTTTAATATTCAAGAAGTAAATGCCCATCAAATATAAAATACTGCAGCAATGTTTGAGCCATATGCACCAAAATCTGAGTGCTATGTCTCTCTCCCCCACCAAGCAGCAATCTCTACTGCCCATCCAGAAAATTGTTCTGTGTGCAGCATTTCAGAGTGTTTTTGGTATCCAGGCAGAGGAATGAGAGCATCAAAAAGGAAACGGAATGTAAAGACCCCGAGTCAGGTTGCAAGCATCCGGATGAAAAATGAACACTTGACAGATGTCTAGTTACTTAAGAAAAGCAGAGCTGTATGTACTTTTCTAATGGTGGAAGTGAAACAAATCTTAATAGAACATACAGTATTTTCAAAGCTATCTATACATATATAAAAATGGTAATAGTATCAGTTTTGTTTTTCCCAGCACCTTAATTATCAGCCATAGCGAAACACATATGGTATTAAATATCGCATATCCAGTAATTTCAGCAATGTCCAATAAAAAAACAAACGGACAAAAAAGTGTGCAATGCAGAAAGATTTCTTCTGGTGTGATGCCACACATGGTTCAAATTCCTACCAGCTTGGATAAATTGTTTGTACAAATAAAGCAATTTCACGGAGGTTTATTTTAGCGAGAGTAATAGTGGCCCATTAGCTAACACTGATGTAAGGGATGCAGTCACAGACCTAGCATCCGCCTCTGGTTTGTACACAGAGCTGTTGTTAGTTAGTTAGTTTCTAACAAATTGTGAGATAGTAATCTGTCTGGTTTTGGAATTATATGGCTGTGTGATATCTTTGTTAAAGTTCTTGAAAACTAAAGTCATTAGTACAACGGCGTGGTTCAAAATCAGAGGCTTCTAAATTTAATTTTGAATTTTCTGGTTTTGGCATGTGAATAAGATAAAACAAATATAATTGTTTGTTTAAAATCTCATAAATATCAAGACATGCGTCATGATGAAGCCACGAAATATCAGATATTAGCAATATAAATTGCCTCTACCTATTTTAAGAATACCTGAATATCTTTTGGTCTAACAGAAAAATACTAAAAAATCATATAAAAACTAGCTGTGTCACATTGGATAAAATGAGGTTTAAAACAGCAAAGTGTAAAGCACATTACATGGGCAATAGATCCCATGACGAGCCAAGGGGATCTAGTGCTAATGTCCCATTGCTCACACCATGAAGTGTTCTTTGACCAATAGCTGTGGAAGTTTAGTTCTTTTAGACAAAATCTTTTAGGAAATGTGTAAGTCATAGCTCTGTGTTGTGGCTGATTTATCTATGTAATCATATGTTATAGTATTATTCTAAAAGAGGTCTAATTGGACATTAGGATAATGTTGGTTAATTGGTATACTGATGGATTTATAGTTCAAATTGTTTTTGAACCGGGTCAACTTAAATAACTCTGTTTGCTTTATTTGATCCAAGCCAAGCTGTACCATAAAAAAATAATATAACCTGTTTTGAATATGTGTGTTTATCAGTTCGTAGAAATATCTGGCATTATTGCTGGATTAGTATGGCACACATCCATTCTCCCCTCTTAATTGTAAAAAAGGTGGCTAATCTACCGTGAAATGTACCATCATTTCTTTTACCTGCAAGGTGCAGAAGTTCCATAAAACAGTAACTAGGGTTGAGCCTTAAAAATAAGGTTTTACTGTAGGTGCATCATAAATTTACTACAGCATCAACAAATGGGTAGAATGAGCCACTGGCAAGCAAGGAGATTGTAATACTGTGACTTTTTGGTGTTAACCCTTTGAGTTGAGTTCAGTTTTTAATGTGGAATTCAATTCGTTTGCTCTAGGGGTTGGGATAAAATGACAACAAAACAGTTTCATGCACTGAAGAGTGAAGAAACATAATTAACTTTAAAGCAACATTGATTAATGAAGGCTATAAAGTTAACTAAATGACTTGAAATAGATGCTTTGAAGTTATTCTGACACTTGATCAAATTAAGCAGACAAAGTCCAATTTGGACTTTGTCTGCTTAATTTGAGTAGCGATATGTGCTTGACCCAAAACAATTATGACCTGTTAAATACAATTAAAATATTTGATGTGGAACATATACCAGCAATCACACTTATTGGCCTAAATTTAAATTGGCCTAAAACTTTATTTGTTTCTTTTATTTATGCCAATCTGTTTTATTTTTTATTTTTTAGGATTCACATGTGTGCTCATGTTTTTTTTGGCATCGGCATGTGGTTTTTCTGTTGTGATGTAGTGAGAATATGTGCTTTCAGCCGCTGTGTCTGGGTGAATAGGACAGAGCTGAGGTTGTGAGTTGATGACAGTGGTGGATTGATTACTCACGGGCTATCTCTCTCTCTCTCTCTCCATGTCTCCCTCTCTCTCTCTCTCTCTCTCTCTCTCTCCATGTCTCCCTCTCTCTCTCTCTCTCTCTCTCTCTCTCTCTCTCTCTCTCTCTCTCTCTCTCTCTCTCTCTCTCTCTCTCTCTCTCTCTCCATGTCTCCCTCTCTCTCTCTCTCTCTCTCTCTCTCCATGTCTCCCTCTCTCTCTCTCTCTCTCTCTCTCTCTCCATGTCTCCCTCTCTCTCTCTCTCTCTCTCTCTCTCCATGTCTCCCTCTCTCTCTCTCTCTCTCTCTCTCTCTCCATGTCTCTCTCCCTCTGTCTCTGTCTCCACAATGTGGTAATAGTTGGGAAATGTTGTGGCCCAGTATCCATAGCTCTTCTCTCTCTTTACAGACTGGCATCTTAAAAAGTGTAAAAGTATAAGAATCAATTTTAACAGGATATTTTATATGAGTAATGTATATAAAGTGTTGCCAAAGGGTTAATGTCGTTTAAAAATTTGATTACATTCTGTGCAATACATTTTCTTTGCGTCGAGGAGTTAATAAAGTGGTTGCGGTTTTTCATGTCTTTTCCCACAGGCATGAACAACTTTGAATTGTTTAATCTGTGACTCCAAAAAGATTTGATAGAATTAGTGTCATGGCTACTTATTTGCTTGTTTATCCTTCTGTGCGTTTATTCACTTGTAGGCACAGACATACTCTTACAACCAAAGTATGGTTGTAAGAGCATGAGCGTTCTGTGAAAACTTTTATATTTTAGTTTTAATTATTTCAGTACAATAGTTACGACGGGTCTTTTAAAGGTCCTTTTGTAATCAGTTATGTATGGTGGGGAAATGCTTGCTATACCAGTTTGAATTACTTATCACAACTAAAGGTGTTTTTTGTTTTTTTTCTCGATTTAAGCTCATTGAGTCATAACAAGTTCAATACATGACTCAAATTAAATAGGCCCCAATGCCCTTTTAAATGTATTTCATGCACAGTTAGAAGTATAAACACTTTTGTCACCTAATGAAAATCAGTAAATAACAACTGTGAAATAGCTAGATGAAACCAGAAAGAACAGAGGATTTATCTTTTTTTCTTCGTTTGCCCTTCTCTCTGCAGAAATGTCTGAAATTCAATGTGGATGCACCAATCTGGCGGTCAAAGCAACGAATCCTGTGTACCCTCAACCAGAGCCTGAAGGATGTACTCAACTATGGCCTATTCCAGCCAGCTTATAATGGAAAGGCTGGCAAGTTTCTGGACGAAGAGAGACAGCTTAGGGAATACCCTTTCCCATCCATTGCTCCTGTACCTTACCTGGAGGTAGGTGCTGATCATGTTTATGCATGAAAGAATGTGTGCTGTGTGCAGGAGAGAGCTAGCTAAAAACAAAAAAAGAAGCGGTACATATCACTGTGTCATAAATTTTTCTGTTTTCTCTCTAGCTCCCAATCGGGATTGTCAGTTGTGTAAAATATCTGTGAATAGTAAACCCACCCATCTTTGGTTATCGTTTTTGATGTTTCTTTGTTGAACTTAAATAAAAAAAAAAAACATTTTTGTCATGTTTCATGGCTGGAAAGCAGTTATCTTGCTTTTACCCAAAAAGCATGGATTTGTCTGTAAGACCTTAACCTAAAATCTGTTTGGAAAGTACAAGATATACTTTTCAGTTGTTCAACCAACTATTTCTAAATCATGTATTTATCACTGTTCTTCATACATTCTAGATAAGCTACCTAGGATCTTAAAAGTGTACGCACCACTGTTTAAAATACCTGATGTTTAACTATACGGGACAATGACAAATCAAACATTTTCTACCTTTAATGTGACTTATATTCTGTGACATTCATTTTAAGAATACACAAATTTGGTAGAGGAGAATCAAATGAAAATGCTACAACAACCTGATAGCATAAGTAGGCTATGCACACGCTTGAAACCCCTTTTGGTTTAATTTCAGCATTCAGTCTTTTTTGTTAGGAGTCTGCCAGCATCCTAGGTCCTGGCTTTGCAATATTTGCCCACAATGCCCTGCAAAGTCACCATTTATCAGCATTCATCAGGTAAACTCACAAATTTGCTGTCAGATTTAGTTATGAACCCCGGTAAGGCTATTCTAACACTGGAATTGTTCTTTTGGTTGAAGCAATTTTGTAATTATTTGATGTATGTTTGGAATCTTGAAGATGTTAAAAAAGTAAAATCCATTTTCATTTTCAGTTTTCTAGCAGACAAATTAAGGTTTTCGCTAAAATACTGACTGGCATTTAGAACTGTTCAAGTTAAAGCACAGCAACAACAACAACAACAACAACAAAACACAGTCTTTCACTGTCTATGTTATTTTATTTTTATTTGATGTATTATTTTTGTACCAAACTCACTTTTTGGAATTCTAGACAAAAATTGAGTTTTGGTTTAATTGGACTACATTCATTCAAAACATTTTCAGAGATTTCCCAAATGTTTTCTTTGGAAGGAATTTATTCTTTCAACTCTATTCCTTGGTCCAAACACTTGGGGAATGTTACATGTTGCTGGCAGGCTTTTAATAGCCTTACGGACATGTTTATGTATTGTATTTTTTATTAATTAGAGTTAAATGTCCAGATTTGGTAATGCCGCTCTTGAGCCATCTCCAATAATCCTCCAATTATTGAGGAAGCTATTTAATGTATTGTAGTTTATACTGTTAAACCAAATAATATTCATACCCCTAGCAAATTAATGTTTTTTCACACTTGGCCAAGAGGTTTGTTTCTCAGTCAGTCATCTTCCAAAATTATGAAAAAACAACGTAAAAAGAGTATCAATTAAGTTTTTATTAACTTTTTTTTATTAAAAATGGCCGATCAAATGTTATTTGCACTCGTCTTAATGATCAGTAGAAGAAATATACAGCAGTTAAGCCCTTTTTTATAATTGCTGACCAGGTTTTTGTCATGTTTCCATTGGTATTTTGATGATGTGCACCAAGTCTTTCAGGTTGGAAGGCCTCCTTCCCATTATTGAATTTTTAGTTCTCCTCACATATTCTTGGTCAGATTTAAGTCAGGACTCTGGCTGGGCCGCTTCAACATTTTTTTGTTATATTGAATTATAAACATGAGCGTTTTGCCAGTCAGATGGAACATGGGGGTAAGAATAAAAGATGACTTTAAACCAAAAACTGTTAAAGGTATGAATCATTTAGACTTTAGACATTACTTTATTAGGTCCCTGAAGGGTAATTTGATTGCAGCAAGTAATAGTAGTAGTAGTTGAATACAATGCAGACAAAAGACAAGACAGAAGGATAAGAAGCCACTCATAAAAGTTAAAAGAGATCAATCTAAAACACACATTTGTAAAAGATATAAGACTGGAGCTAAGACTTGAAGTAAACATTAACGATAAAAGCTGAAGTTAAAATTAAACTTAAAGTGCAGAAATTAGATAGCGACCTTAAATCAGGACCTGAGAATCGACAGTTGGTTTAAAAAGCCAGTGACTGTAGGGACAAAAGAGTTTTTCAGTCTGTTGGTTCGACGCCTTGGTAGGGCGTATCTCCTACCTGAAGGGAGGGGCTTAAACTCTTTGTACAGTTATGTCTGCCAACACTTTTTTGGCTTTGGTCACTGATCTGGACTTGAATAGGTCCATAATGTCATTTAGCTGTGCTCCAGTGATGTTTCTGCATTCTTTAACGATGCTCTGCAAGCGGTTATGGACCTAACAATACATAATACAGTGGATTTTTTTTTTGGTTAATTTTTCCTAACTGATACCTTAGAACAATGAAACCCTTTTAATCCTGTGTAACCACTCAGCAAGTCACCAACTAATAAACCTACTAAGACAACAATAGTTTATGTACGGTTTATCAGATTTTCTTTAACTGGCAGATATGAACATGAGGAAATTGGATGGTGGAAATAAATCAAAATGGTACATTTATGCATCCAGGTTATCACAGAGTTTTAGTTTTTTATATGTATCCTTGTAATAGACTCTTGTTCTTTTCAGCTGAATTGCACATCATATAAGTCATAATAAATGTGGAAAAAGTTTTTAAATTATTTATCTAGTACTAATTGGTATGTATCAGAATAATCTGGTGTATTATCAGGTGTGTGTAGACTTTTTATATCTATCATGAACAAGAAGCACGTCTTGTGATCAATAATGCTGAATGTACCATTGCAAGAAAAATGATTTGTTCTTGTCCTTTAAAAACCTTTGCATGAAACACAGATAACAGGCAGGCTCACAAAACATCCATCACCATGTTTGTTTGCATGCTACTATGATGGGGTGTCAGTCTAACAATAATGCTGTCCTCAATATCAGTGTGGTGTTTAGAGCAGCTGTCGGCTCTCAGAGATAATTGTAGTGCTTGCCTATCATAGTTTGTGATCTGAGAGAATAGCTTTCACATAAAATCACTTCACAGACTGTGGCCTGAAGTTGTCAGATGGTTTTATGAGGGGTCAGGTTTATTTTCACAATTGCACCAGTATCAACTGGAGAAGAGCGTTATCAAGACAAACAAAAGTGAAATTACTGATGGCTTTCAAAATTGTTCTAGCACTTTGTATGTAATTATCTAATGTGATTTAGCTGTTTTTTTTTCTGTAAATCCTGATACGGTTTAATTACTATGTCTCAATTTAATTGGATTCCTTATTATAATTTCTTTAAATGGACAATTAGAAATGCCAAGAAGAAGTGTAACTTGTCTTTTGTTGCTGTTTAAATTCTGTGCTAGCAGAACAGCAACGACGTGCAGTACTGTACACTACACATGGGACTTATATTAATTTTGTTCTCTTGTATTATGTTTGTTGAATGGTTTATAGTCGCACTTTAAAAAGCTTGCAGTTAAGATGAATAGGTGGCTATCCAGCTGGACGCATTTTTTTTGTCTGCTACTGTTCTGTTGGAGCACTGTGTGTGCCATTGATTGACCCGCAGTTATTCCCTCAGGCCCGGACTGTGTAGAGATGATTGACAGGTTCCGATTAGCAGCAAAAAGTCCTGTGTTCGTTTCTGGGTTTGCACTGTTGGAAAAGTTGAATATGGGCTGAGAAAGGAAGTGCATTTACAGACTCGAACATCTACTGAAGTTAAGACGGTGAAGTTTTTCTATGAACTCTGGCTATTTTATCCATTTTTAAAATAAGTTTCGCTGAATAAATAAAAGAGATAAATATATGAGTGGATGGATGGATGGATGGATGAATAAAGCTTTAAGACAAGCAAATGAGAAAGCTAGAAATATTAATATTTTTTTAACTTGTCTCTGTGGAAACCACTGCAAATAAATGACTGCACATAAAAATGCTCAGAAGGGGCTTTAGATAAATGAACCACCTTTCAGCTCCAGCCATCAGACCTGAAGTACAACACTCTGTGAGGCTTTCACTCGAAGGAAGGAGGAAGTACCACAACAAATTATTTACCTCTGGATGGCTGGATGCATGGATGGATGGATGGATGTATGTATGGATGGATGGATGACAAATAGAAAACTAGAACAATGAGAATTTAAAAATTTTGCAAAGAAGTGTATAATCTAATAAAAAGTTGAACTGATTATTAACAATAACAGATAAAATATATTTAGAATGTCAGTTGGGGTCAAATGTTTTGAGAGATCTCAGCATAAAAAACATAGATTAATAATCTAATAATTTGACCAAGATATAAGGTCAATCATGCACTTTCTTGTTGCATTCTTTCTGAAAATGTAAGAAGAGTGGAACATGGAGTTAAACAAGTAGACTATCACATGCTCAGTATGAGGGATTGCAAAGCCAACGACAATGCAGACGACTGTCCACTGTGGCTCCATACTCTTCCAGGAGCGAATGCTGCTTGTCAATGACTTAATGCAATCTGCTGAGTTTCCTTACATAGAAAGGTTTTTGGCTTAACTGTCTGTATGATTGTTATCTAATTGATTTTGTAATGTGCCTTGAGATGACATGTATTGTAAATTGGTGCTATATACGTAAATTAAATTGAATTGAATTGAATTTGTGATCTGAATCCCAGATTATTCAGAATTTTTATTTGAGTTATCTTTAGTCTGGGTGTTGACCATCACCTTTCAGCTTAGAATATTCCTTATTAGAACCTCAGCCCTTCAGTGTGATGTCTGCAGGTGCTCTCTGAGTGTTTTATGGATGCACTCACTGATTCTTTTCTCATTTACTTCATGACAGTGTCTTTTTTTTAAATGCTGTTTCATAGACAATGAGTAATACACAGTCTGAATAATTGGATGTGCAGATTGTATAAACTGTCAAATAGAAATGTTTTTGCTTGAAGTTTGAAAGATTCTTTTATTATTGTTTTGCAATTACACTCCATCCCAGAGCCTCAGTGAGTTGTAGGCTTGGAAGCAAAATTAATATCTGGAAAAGATGATAAACAGAAATTTTGGAAAGAAATAACAAGTGTTTACAGGGAGATATTTACTCTCCCCCAGTACCAATAAAACATTATTAAAAGAGTAAAAAAAAAAGAAAAAAACTCTGACAGCTCTTTCTGCTTCTTCACTGTTACCCTTTCTCTTTTAAAGGCTAGCTAAGTCAAAACAATTAGACCCAGTTTTGACTGAGGAGCAAATGAAGGTTGTTCAATTTATTTTTAATGATTTTGGTAATCTAGACAAACAGCAACGTAAAAACTAAGCAGACAAATGTCTTTTGTTCCTTTGTTTCAGTTCCGCTATAAGAGACGTGTCTACACTCAGACCTACTTAGATGAAAAGCAGTTGTCTAAGCTTCACACCAAGGTAAGTCCAGACAGCTGGGAGTGAAAGCATGTGGTCTCAGTTAATGGATGTTTTTCCCCCAGTTTGTTCAAGAGAGAATCCTTTATTTTTAAAAGCTGAAATATGAATGAAATTTCATTTCTTAGTGGCTTGCCTCTTTATTATGTCAAAATACAAAATGTGTGTGTCGATGGTGGTGAAAGCATGTCTGGTTTGTGTATAGCTGTTAAGCTGTACACAAAGTGCTTGGGTGCTTGTAACGTGGTGCGTGCATGCCCCATAGCTTCATTGAACGCTCGTGCTTGGCATGAGCTTCTTCTACATTTATCCTTACACTCTCTTGTTTTGATCCAATTTTAACTCAACTGCAGCCATATTAATGCAGATTGTCAGATATCTCTTTTTTTAATACTCGTAAGCTTCCAGAAATAGCAGTGCTGTAGGTAAGATACTGGTCGAATTCCCACTTTTGAAACAGGGACAGATACATCAAGATGTCCTCTGCTGATTGTAAAAAAAAAATATGCCTAAAGATGTTTGCTATTAAAGTTATTGCGTAGGGTGTAAACTACGTATTACTGATTGGAGTTAAGCTGGAGGGAAATCTCAAAAACAATTACACTCCAATTTGTTTAGCTACCTTTACTTTGCACTTTAAAATGAATCAGAGTATTTCCTCGCTGCTTTTCTGTAACTTCATTTGGATATTTGCATCCTGAGGGATCTTGTTAAGTTTTATTTACCAACGTTAATGCGATGCTCATCAACACTGCCGTAGTTAAAGCTCTTCTCTGTATTAGATAGTTCATTCATGTGTAATCGAACTAGTCCCTTGAGGCTGTGTGAACCATTAAGAGGCTTATACAAGGACAATATGTGCTTGTACACTAAGAGCCCTGCAACTAGATATCTCGACAACACTGAATTTTGGATCAAACATTTATAAAATGTGTTTGTTTTTTTCAGTTATTAGGGTAACCTTATTTGACCATAACTTGAAATACTGAGTTAGTGAAATATTGTGAACTATAGACATTGATTTGTTTTTGCCGGTGAAATAAAATGTGAAAACTGAGACGTGATTGGGGATGTAAGTGTACTGAAAATATGAGTAAGTCATATTTTTTGTGTTAGTCTGGATATGAGCAGAGCACAGATGGACCAGACGGCTACAGTAATCTCCATCTTTACTCCGTAAATCTCCAGGCTTTGGTAAACAGATTCAATGGGCTAATTTAGCCAGATATTGGTTTCGGTGCTGGAAGGCGGTTAAAAAATAAAGCATAGAACAGAATAGTGACCGGTTCTGTAATTCTGTTGAAGCATCTAGACAGCCTGGCTGTGTGTGAGCAAAGACCTTTCTCACAGCAGACTTTTTAATTTGTCACAGTGGGAAATGCACAGATGGAATTAATAAGACTAATGATGGCTTAGTTGCCTTCAGTGTCCCACTAAACCATGACTGTGAACCAGCGTGCACAAAAGTAAGACCTCCACTAAGTGAAATAGAGGAAATTTCTTTGATTTGAGTTTTGAGTCTTGCTCTTAGCCTTTCTCCTTGGAGTTTCGATGTCTGTCCTTTCTCTGGCTGAACTTCCTCAAGTACTATGGTGTCCTCTTAAAGTCAAAACACAACATGTCTTGTGAAATGTTCATTTTAAATTAAATGTAAGTATGAGTGTGAAACCCTAATTACTTTTTCTCCTATTTGTGTCTCCCGTGAAATACTATGTTGGACAGAATATTGACTTGAATATATCTCTGCTGTATGACAGCTGGGATAAGCTATAAAAATAGATCGTAAATCATAAAAAGCACTGTGGATATAAAAACGTGGATATTAAACAGTGGATTTTGAACCCAGTTTGGGGCTGAATGCATGTTCATATCTGCTGGTTAATAGTCAGATATTAAGCATGCAGCATATTATTCTGCTGCATATTAATAAGCAATTGTTTAGTTATAATGTTATATCTTGGGTGTCGCTTACTTCCCAGACAGAAATAGGAAATGTTTCTGTCCAGGAACAATTTGTCTGGCTCTTGGAGTTGTTGCAGTGAAAAGTTGCTAAATTTTTCAATATGATTGTAGTTCCCAACTTTTGTTCCCTGCCATCAAGATTGCGTGCACAGTTGTGAAGACATGTACAGTATATGCACAGATACTGGTGCATGCACACACATTCATGTACAAATGGGAAAAAGAAACTCTTGGTGATTAATAATTTCTTTGTAATATTATAGTTTTGAACTTTTTATATGAAAATCCCTTTTATACATCATATTTCTGCCCTGGAACAAGATATTTCCGATGTGTCTTTTCCAGCCTTGCCATTGTTCGGGACAGCAGGCTTAATTGTCTTATATGGTTCCTGTTGTACTGAATGGTAGAATAACCCAGAATGTATCTGAATGCTTCAGCTTGTCCAGTTAAAAACGTTTTATTATCCTTACTGAATAAAAAAAAAAGGTTTTAATTAGTTTGCTTTCTTTGATAAACAGGTTCTCACTAAAACATGTTTCACTTTTGCATATAAAAAGGGAAAGGAAAGCTTCTTTTGGACTGTCTGATCCTCATCGTTGTTCCCATTTGACCTTTTTCTTGTGTCTTTTTATTAGAGTTTTAGATAATGTTTGATACAGGACACTGTACTGGTATGTTCCTCTCATTGCAAAAAAGTTAAAGATGCAATAAATGTCATTTTAATCTAAACTTTACCTTTACAAAAATGACATTGTAATTAGATTAATATTTTTTTAACTATTCAAATGCTGTTCATGCAGTTGGATAAGGATATGTGGGGAAGCAGCTTTTGATGGAAATTAATTTACCATTCTTTTGGGGTTTATCTAGATCAGTGGGTCCTCAGGATCGGAAATCCCTGCGTGAAAGTAAATTGACACTATTAGCCACAATGTTTTGGTGCTAGTGTCCTTTATGGGACAGTAAATAGGAACAGGAAATAGGGTTGACGGAGAGGGGTTGACGGAGACATGCGGCAAAGGTCCACTGGCAAGGACTCAAACCTAGAATGAGAACTGAGGTCTCCAAATATGGGTCACATGTTCTACCCATGTGCCAACGCTGCACCCAGAGATTGTTAGACACTTTTACTGCTCATATGACTGCTCCTAAATATACTATCAAGTAGTGAGTTTTTTTTTAGTAAATGTTGAAAAGAATGTTAAAAGAACATTCACTGTCTATACCTGCTTATCCAGGCAGGGTTGTGGGTGGCTGGTGCCTATCTCCAGCAGTCACTGAGCAAGAGGTAGGGCACTCCTTGGACATGTCGCCAGTCCATCACAGAGACAAACAAAAATCCATGCACACACTGACATCTAAAGCTAATTCAGAGAGGCCTATTAACCTGACCATTTGGGTATCAGGAGAGAAACCAGGCATACACAGGGAGAACATACAAACTCCCCTGGCTGGGATTTGAACCCAGGACCCTCTTCCTGCAAGGCAGGTATGCTACCAACTGGATGTCTTAGTAATTCACCTTTGTTTGGGTTTAGGTTGATTACATGACAAGAAGGGCAATAATAAAAATGACCAGCTAACACCTAAAAACATTATACTTATACCAGATTTGGTAACTGGTGTCCGCTTCCCAATGCTAGAGACTGAAAGTTTCCCTGGCTCTGTCTAGCTCAGAAAGGACAAGATGATAGTCGCCATGGGACTCCCTTTGGCTGAATTCATGTCCATCATGCTGCCTATCCTGGGGAGACTGTCCTCTCCCCGAACCACTGTCCGTTAATCCTCAGCAGCGGGTCTGCGTCTGATACCACCATAGTCGCACATTAAAAACGCTGATCCATGTTTGTTTCATAGTCCGCCTGTTGAGCCCATCCGCCATCCTGAACACCACGGCTTACATCCTTCACATTCCTCTGCAGCCTGTCCATCGTCATCAGGCACTCAACAGTGAAAAGGAGCATCCACTTTGCATTAGCGTTACAGTACATCCGTGTTCCCCGCAGGTGAAAGAGTAGGCCCCTCAGTGTAAGCCAGATGAGGAGCAGACATCATTTTGTGTTCTTTTGCCCACGGCTAGCCTAGCCCGCTTGCATATAGCCCCAAACTCTCATTAGCCAGCCGAGGCCAAGCAGAAACACAGGTCTGAAAGTATGCAGTAATTGTTTCTGTCCAAAAGCCTAATTTTCTTCCTGGCCCTTGGCTTTCGGCATGCATGGCAGCCTCAGACTGCTTGATCCAAGTGGAGAAATACTTACTACCCTCTCCACAAAACGGCAGTTCCACTTTAATGTTAAACGCATCGTCAGTCCATACCGAGCTGTATTTGTCCCTGTCATCCACACCAGCAAGAGGACTTCTATGCATTCCTCCAAACATGTTGTCTTGTAAGCCATGTCCCAGAAGAAAAAAACAAAACAAAACACCCCAAGCACCACTGCCACCAATGTGTTGTGCGAGCTATAAGGGCTCATTAATGTTCTGGGACAATGAGAGAGGCAGGATATCTTTGAAGTATGGTCACAGTTTAATCAGATCTCTGCAGCATGACAGCTCAACAGCACACAGCACCTCGTAACCACGACTACTCCAGGAGTGCCCCATGTTTCAAAATGAAAGCACACAAACATAACATACAAAATTCCCCCGCTTACAATAGTTGCAGAAGCATTCAGGTTGCATTTGAGGAACATGCAAAACACACTCAAGGGTGTTATGCATTATTGTGATATTCAGATGAACAAAGGCAGACACAAATCTCTTGGATTTTTTTAAATATTTACCACTCCAAAAAGAGGATATGTTGTAACCTGTCTGTAGCACTTTAATGGTTATGTGATTTTGCCGTACAGTGGCACTGAATGTAGTTTAAACACATAATACCTTACCTCCTACTGTCTGCAGATCAATGCCATTTTTCCTTCTAATAATAATTTGTGAGGTGAGGTTTATTGATTTGACAAAAAAGGCTTGTGTAAACAACATATGAGTTGTTTTTAAAATAGTATAAGGTGTGTTATTTTTTTTTACCACCTACAGCCCCTTTTCTGCACACGACAACCTTTTATTTCTGCTCAATTCAGACAAATTAATTCAAATAAAACATACTTTATTGTCCCAGGTTTAAATTTTTTTAAGCTAAAGAGGTCAACAATATTAAAATTTAAACAAATTGTCAATGCAGAAGTGTGCAATTGTTAAGCATTTCAGTTTTTACATGTGTGCAAAATAATTATTGAATTGTTTAAATCAGTAACATGTCAAAACATGTGTTCAATATCAGAGAATTTGTGGACTTTGTGACCACCGACTAGCTAAGAGCTTTAACAGACTGAGACATGATTTAGACAATGTTGAATTATTCAAAAATGACTGATGAGATGAGTGATTTCCTCTTTTTATATTCCTGACCGGTGAATCTGTGCTGTGCACTTTAGATAAAGGATTCAGTGACGAACGGAGTGAGAAATGCTGAATTAGATGGGCATAAAACAGCAATGAGCAATGAAGAGATGAGTCATGCTCTCAAATATTGCTCTAGTCTAACCATTCTTGTGAGACCTGCTTCTGTCTTCTCCTGTTCCACTTTGATTTGTCAAAGAGTGAGTGAGCGACACTGAATTGACATACACAAAGTGAATCACTTATTGCCAGCAGGGATTTCACGTAGAAAGTGAATCATCCATCCGTCCATCCATCCATCTACTGTCCATTTAACAGGGTTCACCCTGGACAGGTCGCCAGTCCATCACAGGGCAACACAGAGACACACAGGGCAAACAACCATGCACACACACACACACACACACACACACACACACACACACACACACACACACACACACACACACACACACACACACACACACACACACACACACACACTCACTAGGGAATTTTAGAGAGGCCAGTTAACCTAACAGTGATGTTTTTGGACTGTAGGAGGAAGGTGAAGTACCAAGTGAGAGAACACACACATGCAAACAGGGAGAACATGCAAACTCCATACAGAAGGACCAGAGGCCAGAATTTGAAACTTCTTGCTACAAGGCAGAAGTGCTACCAACTGGACCACCGTGCAGCCCCAAATAAATCTCGTGTTCGGATAAAAGTTTGTGTTGTTGACCTTTCTAACAGGTCAGTTGCAGTGGAACCGGTAAAAATCTCAGAATATCCACACATCCGATACTGTCCTGCAGAGTGAATGACTTGCTTAAAGCACAGTGGTGTATGAGATAATCATGTATTATTAAGAAGTTATCCAAGAAAGCCTTTCTTCAAAGTAGATTACAGCGACAATCAGTCAACAGATACCAGAGAAGACAATAGTGTGTTTTTTTTTTGTTTGGAGACTGTGGAAGCTGAATAAGGATTTAGATCAGCATTGAATCTGCAGACTTTGTCAAATATGTAATTCCCTGCAAAGCTGATAGTGAAAAAGATGGAGAACTTTCTTGCAGTTGTCATAAATCATGTATGTTTCAGATCTGCAGTTCTTGCTAAGGGCTTTACTAATTTTACAATATTAAATTTAGCAAAGATTGTTTTACTAAGCATGCCCGCTGTAACATTTTTCCCTCATTTTATTCTTGCACAATAATATAAAAAGTCAAATGTGAAAACCTGTTTTAGTTTTTTGCAGCCATCGCAGGCGCTATGCTCACTGCTCATCACACAAAATGCCGCCGTGTAAGTCAGAGGTTAAGCATTAGCCTAGTTTGCCACCATGGCGTTCATTAGCTTCAGGCTAAAGTTTAAAATTAGGTCATAGTTGATAGGAATTTCCCATTTTTTTTTCTTTGCATGACTGAACCAGACCTCGTCTCACTAATACTGTCCTGGTTAACCATGCATGGTAACTTTGTGGAGTATTTCCATAGGATACTTTCGAAGACAACAGAGGGCATGTGTATAAGTGGTTGTATTGCTAATCATGTAGGCAGGCCTGCCAAGTGAGTCATTTTCTGAACCATGTCAAATGTGACAATATGTATGCATTATTTTAGGAAAAGTATTCTAACTGACACAGTGATTTGAGTGATTTTAAAGGTATAACCTATATCCTTCCTAAAGAAACAAAGCTATGGTGATTGTAAGGGAAGTTGGTGCTTGAGACAAAACAGTAATAGAAACTATTTTATAATGTGGTCATGAATGCCAAGAAACAGCTCTGGACAAACTGCATTTTATTTGCGGTTTCTTGAACGTTTTGTGAAATAACACACAACACTGATGTATACTGTCACTGACCACCTTAATTGGGTATACTCAGGGTCTCCCCCAGAAAATGGGGTAATCCTGGCGGTGGGTTGCGGGAGGTGCGTGAGCGTAACCGTGGAGCGGGGGGATGTTGAGGAACGGGGGAAGCATGCGGAGCGTTGAGTCATGCTCGAAAGAGGGGCGCAGCGTGAACGCTGTACGAGCTAATAACAGCTAGCGCGTTAGGTTCGACGCTTAGTCTGGCAGGAGGGCACGTAAAGAAAGTAACAAAAAATATAAATCAGCCAGTCACATGTCAACAACCTAATGCACTTCATCTTCTAGATGTGTAAAAATTACTTTCTAATATTTAAACCAAGTATTAGAATAAGAAAATCGTTGAAGTAAACATGGTATAGTTGTGAAAGCAACAATGCCAGGTTCGATTTGGGATCACAATAGATTATAAATTATGGATCTGTTGAGAGTTTTATGCAAAAATCATCCTTCTGGCCTACAGAGAAAGGCAAAGTATCCAGTTAGCTGCAGTTGAGTGGATGGAAATGCTTTTGTTGTTGGCAAAGGTCAGAGGAGAATGGGCAAGGCAAACCGTAGACGATAGAAAGGCACCAGAAGTTCTAAAAATGTTAGATAAGCAAAATGCAATCGCTGAAATCACAGGACCGTCATAAAGCAGATAGGCTACAGCAGCAGAGCACATCTATGGGTGCCACTCCTATCAGCTAAAAATGGAAAAGTACAACAGGTTGATCAAATTTGGATAGCAGATTAGACAAATGCTGCTTACTCTGATCAGTTTCAGTTGTGGTATGCAGGTGGTGGGGTCAGACATGTTAGTAAACAACATGGACATAGAGTAGTGGTGGTATAATGCTGTGGGCAATGTTTACACACTTTGAGCCCCTTAATTTCAACTGAACATTGTTTAAATGTTACGTGAATATTGCTGCTGACCTTGTTCCTCTCTTTATCCCCACAATGTATACATCTTTTGATGGCTATGTTGAGTAGAATAATAAACAATTTTACAACGTAAAAAAATAATCAATCCCAAACCGGTTTATTGAACGCTACAATAAGATTACTACAGCGCCTTTTAGTAACCAGATCTCAGCCCAATCGAGCACCTTTGGAAGGGGAAATCCATCTGGTGGGTCTGCGCCTGACAAATCTGCAGCAACTGCTTGATACTAGTGGTGTGTACCTAGTAAAGTGGCCAGGGGTTGTAGGTTATAGTGATTAAAGGAAGTTAGGGAAACTTGAAACAAAAGTGTTGTTGGAGAGCATTTAGTAGGGCACTATTTGACAATGTGGCAATGGATAACGTGGCATAAACTCCAACTGTAATCGTGTTTTTTTAGTAATGTCTTTCAAAATCACAGTAAAAGTATAAGATGTGTTTTCCCTGAATAATAAGATAACTTGTTTTTCACAAGCTGAAACATGCAAACGTCTGTGGCATTGCATCGAGTGAAAGAGCAATTCATAAAAGACTGCTCAGCGGAGTAATGGGATTCCTCCTGCACTGAGGTTCTGTTCATAGCCGTATTTATGAATGAGAAGCCATGCATTATTTTGCATTAGTTAATAAAACTACATGAAGGATGTAGCTCATTGTGGATGCCGTTTTGAGATTCCAGATTTCACTGTGCATTTATGCAGAGCCTGCACAGGGTTATTGCAACAGCAACTAATGAAGTTTAAATGGAATTTGCACAAAAGCACATTTGTATATATGAACACATCATCAAGAAACATTTCTTTGTGGTTTTGCTTGACATTTACTTATTTTATATCCTCCTTCTCAAGACTTTTTATTTATTTTCTCATTTGGATGGTTGTCCCTCTCGCTTTCTTACTCTTTCTCTCCTCCCTGTGTTTTCTCTCCCTCCCCCTGTAACTCCCTCTCTTTCTCATTTTTCTCTCTATCTCTCTCTCTCTCTCTCTCTCTCTCTCTCTCTCAGTAAGCGTGCTCTCCAGTACAATCACACTTTACCAACACTCTATCTGTCTGTGTTTGAACAGAGTCAGTGAGTATGTCGCGGTGACTGTCTGTGTGAGTGACCATGTGAGTCTGCACGTGTCACTTTGACAAGACGGAAGGTGGTGAACGAGGAGAAGAAGAGAGTGGAGGAAGAAGGGACGGCGGGGAGGGGAGGGGGGGGCTGGATATGGCCGTGTGGAGGATTTAGTGGCTAGCTGACCCACTGGACTTCGTGTGTGACGGGGAAGCGTGCCCATGTGTGTGGGAGATGGGATCTGTTCTTGGAAGAAGACAAGTGGAGACAAAGGATAGAAAAAGAGAAGAAGCCAGGAAGGCCAGGCTCAATAGTAAGGTACCCCGACTGATCTCATCATCTTCTTTATTTACTTTACACAGTGACTGAGGTGGAAACACACCTTTCCCTCCCTTTTCGATATACTCTCATACTCCAGTCATTCACAGACACTCCTCAATCCATCCCTGACTACCTGCCTAAGCGTTTCCTCTCTCACTCACTTCCCCTCTCCTTGGCTTTCGTTCTGTTGTTATGCTCTGCTGCATGTTGGATGTGTGAGGAACTGGTGCAGCCTTATCTAAAACCCTGACTGAATGTTAATGTTTCTCTCTGCCCTGGTTCAGCTATTTGGGGTTTTCTGCATTCGACGCATGTGTTTGTGTGGGTTTTTTTTCCTCTGTTTGTGAGGGTCCGTTATGTTGCAGGATCTTGGGATGGGTGTCTAGTTGTGGTCAATGTGACAGTGGTATGCTTTTGTGTTTCTGAGGAAGCAAGACCAAAGTGGTTCTCTGTATGTATGTAATTTAAGTTTGTGGCAAAACAGCACAACTGAAAAATGGACCTGAATGTGTGTGTAAGACAAAGCATATCTCTAAAAGTAAAGTTATCTATTGGTCTCTAGTCCTTGATGTTGAAATTGTGTCACATTTTCTCTTCGTGTCGCAGCTGAGGCTTATTGATTAAAGATGCGTTCACCGTGAGCTACAAGACGCTGGTGCTTATGCCTTAGCTATGCCACAAGTAGACGATTTATTAGCCCTCTTTTTATGTTTTTAAATAAAATGTAGCAGTTACTGAACCATCAAAGCCATCATTCTGTTCGTGAGAGATCAGTAGGAGGTATCTGTCAAGGGTATGTCCTGCAAAATGTTTGACATGAGCTACTGCGCAGTTTTCCCGCCTTGTTTTTGTTTTAATCTCCACATCAAGTCAATTATTGATTCTGTACATACAGAATTTATAGGCTGTTAAAAGTTTGAGCTAATCTCCATGTCATTTCTGTTGTTTCATTTTGTCTTACAAATGATTTGAGTTTATCTAACAGACATTTTAAATAAATTATGTGCAAAATGGGATTTTATCATTAGGTTTTGACCTAATTTCAATAAAATCTCAAAGATTTTCTGTGACAAATTGTTGCCACACCCCCATCCATCGTTCCACTTCCACTTCTCATTAATATTTCACTTAAAGTATGTGAGTGATGGACGAAAAAGAGAGAGTGAACGAGTGAGAGAGGGATGAAATGGATTACAAAAAGTGGAATTGATTCTGTTTTGTTGCGTATGGTCTGAAACCAGGCCATCTAGAAATTATAGCTCTAGGCTGTTTATAATACACAAAGTAAGTTCCGTCTATTTTCAGCATGTATGAATTGGGCCTCTATTGTTGTTTTTACTTTAGAAAATAAAGTAATCTCATTGTGTTTTAAAAACTTAACATTTTCTCTAGTGCCCAATATGTTGACTTTATTCAGTTCCCTACATAGATTTTCCCTCAGCTGCTCTGCATTTTGTTCATTGTACTCATCAGGTTTCCATAATGCTCATCGCATCTCCACAGAAGTTATGTCTCTTAGTCTTGGTCATTGTCTGCTAGATTCTGCTGTTGCTGTTTCCCTGGTTCCTGTTCTCCTCGTGTTTTGTAAGTCTTCCATTATTAAATCCTTCGTTTCAAAACTCCATCATGCATCCACTGATGTCCAGCCACCATTCAGGTCCTCATCAAAAAATGTGTAACAAGAGCATGCAAGAACTTAGGTGTCGTTATGGATTCAGGACTTAATTCTACTAACTATGAAAAGCCTGCTACTAAATGAGCCAATTGCTATCTTAAAAATGTCATTAAGTTAACGGTTTCCTATTAAAGGGGAAGTCCGGTCAACAAGGAAAAATCAGGGTATCATTAGCTATAACTAAAACTAATACATTTGTGGTTATTTAATGAACTTATCTTTAATCAATAAGAAAATAAAAACATAAATTGTCGTCTGAATCACTGTGTATGGGGGCTGACATGACTGCCCAAATATGGGCAGTAAGGGGCGTTTGACATCACATCCTGCGACGTGGAAGAGCGGAAGCGGCGACAGCATTTCTCTCCGCTTTCCATGCAAAGTCAATAGGAGCCGTTCTACACAGCTGCGATCATCAATAATTATTTCGGATTTCCAGAGGACTTCACCGCTGACATTCCCAAGAGCTATTGCTGAAGCAACAATGCCCACGTGCATGGCCATCGGATGTTCCAACACAACTGGTAAAAGAGGAAAAAACATTGCTTATTTCAACACAGTCACTTCAGCGATCTCTCCTCCGCTGTGTGTGTGTGTGTGTGTGTGTGTGTGTGTGTGTGTGTGTGTGTGTGTGTGTGTGTGTGTGTGTGTGTGTGTGTGTGTGTGTGTGTGTGTGTGCGCACGCTCAGCTGCAGCGCCGGTGCAAAGCCGTGCTCAGCCCAGCATGTGCTGGAATGCTCTTATATTTTAATACTTATACTATAGTAATCAGCTAACTTAAGTCACTTCAGCGATCTCTCCTCCGCTGTGTGTCTGTGTGTGTGTGCGCGCGCTCTGCTGCAAACTGAAACTGAAACCCCGTCTGTTAGATGCAAAGCCGTGCTGCGCGGAGCACGCACACACACACACACACACACACACACACACACGCGTGTATAGATATATACTGTAGGACCCGACTGAGTTTGATCTTGGAAAATAGTGCGCCGTGACAAACAGAGCGTTGAAACTTGCTCAACAGCGGGTCCGCCGAGTGACGTAAAAAAATGGGAGGTGACAGTACTATTCTTGACCAAGATGGATTCCTCCACATAAACATGATTAAATGAGAATTATTATTAATTAAAAAAACTTATAATTTTTTGCACAGTATGTAGTAGTTTTATATTTAAAGTACTTTCAGCAGTTTGAATTCTGATTTTGACCGGACTTCTCCTTTAAAACATCGCACCATAAAAACTTGCATGCATGATTTTGTTTTTAGCTGGTTAGATTTAGGTTACATCCAAAAGGCTGCTGCCAGAGCAGTGACCAAAAGCAGGAAAATGGATCATAGAACCTATCCTTAAATCACTATACTGGCTCCCTGTCATGTTGAACACAGTTCTCTGCTAAAGAGATGATCAGCAAAACTGAGAGGTAAGATTTTCAGCACTGATTGTCCGTTCATCTGTCCATCCATGTGGCCTAAATGTAAGAGTTTGTTTAGATGATTTCACATTAGAAAGAAAACACATCCTACCAACTGTAGATAAACTGTTGTGGGTAAGTCTGTATGAATAGATGAATGTTAAATCAGATTTCACGGGCAGGAAGTACAATAGGGTACTAATAATCATCAGTCCCCATGAACAAGCTACCCACACAACTCTCATCTCAGCCTGGAGTGCGCTGGCTGCCCTCTCTGTCGCCTAAAGGGATGTTTGCCATCAGAGTTCAAAACACAAAGAACAGTCTTTGTTCCTGTGTTTTCAGCTTTATTTTGACTTAAGTTCTACTTGGCTGGAATCCAGTTCAGCACAGATTCTTTTGGTTGTGTTTTATCCTGCAGCTCTGTCCCCCTGCTGTCTGCGTCTCTGCCCTAGTGTCAGTTTGAAAGCACATGACTGGGCCTGATTCAGCTTTTTCATTCTCTGGACTCTTTGATTCTGATGACAGTATGCATTCCCCCCCATCCTATCGGACTATGCTGCTTACAAACAGAAACACACTAGTTTTGTTGTCATACCTTGTGACAGAAAAAGAAAACTTGCTGACTCTTGGTCATTGCACACCTTACAATCTGCCAGACACCCAGTCTATATGCAAAGGATACCTATGAAACATATTGTTTTTTTATATTTGTATTACAGTATTGTTTTAATATAAACGTGTGGTTGTTAACTAAATGTCTTGTGCTATCCATTAAGCATAATTATCTCTGATAATCCATCATCCATCTGTGGCCTTTGTGTGTTGCTAACGGTTGTATTCCTGCATGTACACCACAACGTGTTGGGGGGTGCTATACAATAAACCTGCACTCTCTGAGTTAGTCATTGTGCTGCTGAGTGGGAAAGAGACTGTGGCTTTATTCTGTTTTGTTCCAGCCTGTAGTCTACTGTTTCAGAAAGCTTCGACTGTTCTGCCTGCCTAAACCGCGCTTCATCGGAAAGAATAGCAGATATTACCCTGAGCATCTTATTGAGTTTCTTCTGAAAAGGATTACCGTGGAGGCATCATGCTGTTACGTTCAGAGAGAGCTACTAGGAACCGGGCAACAGAGGTTAGACGCTGCATTTACCTTTATAATGATTCATAACGTTTCCTCTAAATGCCAATTACTGCCATGGCAGAGCATCTGCATCATATGGAATGACATGTGATGTTGCTTGTTATAGCAAGTTAGATCTCTAATTTGTTATGTTTTGTTTGGTCATAGAAATTGTACTTTTACATTTGATGCTGATTACAATATGAAATTAGTTTAACACTGTGTATGCTTTGTTTTTTTTATCTAGTATTATTGGATTTTTGAATTGTGTAAATAAGCAGCCGCTATTCACACAAAGAGTCCTGATATATATGCATGCTCTGGGAGTTATCAGCAAGGGCTGCCATGGCAAGTTGAAATAATCAAGGACGTCGACTATAATAATCTGTCGACATTAATATTTTTAGTTGCCACAATTTGTTTGTGGAAATGTTCTTAACCTTTTCAGTTAAAGTAACTATTTTTCTTACCACCACTACAGAATAGCCTCTGACTTCAGTCTTTAGCCATCACGTGTGTGTGTGTGCGTGTGTGTGTGTGTGTGCGTGCGCGTGCACATCCTTGTTTAAAGTACAAAGTGAGGACCGTGCCTTGACTTCCATAGACTCATTCATTCTCAAGCCTTTCTATGGCCATACCATGACCCTAACCCTAATCTTTACCAGTAAAATAAAAGGTCCTCACTTTATATCAAAGCAATCACTTTATTAGTAAAATGAGCAAAACATTTTCTTGCTCAGCTGCAAATACAAGAACACGCATGTGGGTGTTTAACTTTACTTTCATTACAATGATGGAGAATAAAGAATCTAATTTAGAGATGAATCAGCTGGGTTATTAGAAGGTTGTTATAGTATTTGAAAACCAAAAGGATTTAGAGTACTTCTGTCTAGGTAACAACAAAGGGGTTGTTTGGACTGTTTGCATTATTTCATGATTTAATACAGAGGCACAGTGCAATGCATGAGCAAAAGATGCTCTTGATAAGCTGAAAAAAGGGTAAAACTACTGACTTATTTGAGCGGCTGAATACACACTGTACAATGTTAGACATGTTTTCTGTCTACTTCATTTTCCTCCAAATAAATGTCTGGGGAAACTCAGAACCTGAGTCTTCATCTTATTGATTGCTGATGCATCTGTTAAGGTGCAGGCTTTATGGATTAGATTTTTACAGTTCTGCTTCTGCCTATTTCAAGCACATTAAGTTGTGTAGTTATCCATCCATTCATTGTCTATACCCGCTTTTCCGTGGGGGGTCACGGGGCAGCGGGGTTCTGGTTCCTGTCCACAGCGGTCACTGGACAAGAGGCGGGGCATTCCAGTCCACTCTATTGTTAACTTTTAATGTCACAATAAATAACATCAAAAACGGAAAGAAATAATACATGCAGATAATAACTACATTTGCAGTCTATGTTACATGAACATTTTAGTCTCTATTATTATGTTTTGATCAGGTTTTAAAGGGTCTAATAGAAAGTCGCACTAATGTTATTTGGAGTTGCACCATTGACAAATGAGGATTTTTTTGTACATAGTGAGGGCTTTATTTATTTATTAGCTTTTGTAATGTCGCTGTTGGCACGTGATACCTTATTTATGCCTTTTACCTTAATGTGTCCCTTGTTTTCAGTTTTGGAGGCACATGTAATAAATGGCAAGTTTGGTTGCTAAAAATCAAATGCTTTTTAATTTTGAAATTGGTCAATTAATCAGAAAACGTTTGCTGAGAATAATAAAAATATATATAAAAGACAGGGTATTGGCATCTCTGTTGTCACTTGATATCTTTGGTAAAGGCAGCTAAAAAACAAATCAACAACATAGTGCATCTAAATAGGAAAGACAAATACTAACAAATCTTCATCAAGGGATCCCTAGACTAAAGGGAAACTGAAGAATTCTTTATTATTTTAAGTTATTTAGAATAGGTTAAGATTCTAGTGATAAGGACTTTGTCTTACTCCGTAACCTAGCAAGCTATGAGAAGAGGAAGAGTTTTTCCAAAACTTTCACAAGGGAGGTGTAAAAGGAAATTGCCTGCTATGCAGAAACATTTACAGTTTATCATGTTTGCTGTTGCTATAGTGACAGCATGCTATTGGTGTATTTGAGTCTGTTTTTTTTATTGCTCTTATTCATCATCAATGTATGTGTGAATAGTTTGAGAGACCATAAGTGTGTGTTTAGATGTGTGTGTGTGTGTGTGCGTGTGTGTGTGTGTGTTTGTGTGTAGATAAATCCAGTAACTTTTCTTCTGAAATCTCCAGTGCTGCTTTGCTGTGTTAGTCTATCTCCAGGCCTAACGGTACAGTATTGAATTACTTAGCAATTTATTTTGCTGCTATGCATTAAAGGCAGAGGAGTCCTCTCAGAGAAAATCCTATTCCTTAGGATTAAATCCACACCGTCATGATAGAAATTGGTCTTTTGGTCGCTTAGAGCGTTATACTTAAACTATTTCATGTTTGAATTTTTTGCCTTGCTTCAGATTTAATTCATTTTAAACACACCAAACAGAAGCTAAAAAACCCAAAGAATTGTTTTGATATAAAACGTATGAAACACGTGCACATCAGAATGCACAAAGAATGTTGTGCAGCAGCTTTAGTGTTTTTGGGGTTTGTGGCATCTCATTAATTAAAAGGTTAATTAATATTGTTCTTTAAGTTGCAATGGAAATTTGAAACAAGTCTTATTTTTCAAAAGGTAGTCTGCCCAAGAAAACCTTAATTGTAAAAGCAGCCCTCTGCTGAATGCTTCAATTTAGTCTTTGAAAAGTTTAAAAGTGGGGCATTAGTCATCTTAAATATCAAATGTCTCCTGGTTAGGATTTAATAAAAAGGAACCTTCAGGACACTCTTCAGTTCTGTTTTGTGCTTATGTTACAGCAAATAGCAAACCTGCTATAATGGTTACCTGTGAGAGGATGGAAAAGACTATATGAGACTTTTATAGTTTATTTTTTTGTGCTCATTTCAATGTCCTTCATGCTAGTTCTATTGGCATTGATCTTTGCATGCATGGTTATCGGGAATGAAACAAAGACATGGAGTTGCAAGCCCAATTGCATTTTTTTTTTACAAGCGGACTTTGTTTAACTTTTGTGCTTGTTGATGTTGTTTTATTGCTTTCTGAATGCATTTCTTATGCATTATGTAGCTTTTTCTGTGTAACAGACAGGTCTAACTTCAACTGAATGTCCCTGTGAGTTTTGCAAAGTTTTCTGAATTTGAATCCAATGTTTACATTGAGTTTAAACAGTTTGAATAAAATGAAAAATAAAAATGAAAGAAACAATTGAAAAAGTAATCTTGCTATGAAGAACATAAATCTTGACAGATTTAGCGACTGGAGCCAGGGAAACAATCGGTGTCAAGAAAAAAATGAAGGCAGCGGGAGAACAGATGGGTGGAAAGACCAGATCAGGCTTTTATTTCCTGGAAATAACTCACTAAAGAAGTCACAAGGCAGATGCTGAATTAGCTTGTTGCTGTTGTTGACTGGCGAGTAAATAGCAACCAGCTTAGTTGTTGTTGTGTTAGATTTCTTCCAGTGACTCTGTAGGTACAGCTGTCAACGAGTTGGTTCATAATCATGAAAGGATTACAATCAGCTGTTCAACAATCTGAAGCCTGACACAGTCACATCAGCAGGTTGTTAATCAAGGATCGTTTTAAATTTTTATAAGTAAATGACAGGAAAAATAAAACTGAAAGTCCTTTTGGCCATTCTATGCTATGGCAATATTAGAACATTTTAATACACGTCTAGTTCTTTACTCAAGTATCATAACTATTACGACATATGCAACCTTATTATGGATGCACTCTCAGTCCTGCTTTATTTAGTTTTTTAGATATTGAAACAAGAGTTGCAGCAGTCCTGCCAGACAGATGAAGCCACCTCACTATAATTTCAGACCAGTACACAACAAGGTTCACTTACAAAAGTTTGATCAGTTTCTGTGACTGGTGCAAAGGCTGTCGATCACTCACAATGTATTGGTGGGAGGGGAGAAGTTGCAAAAAATGTTTTTTGGAGTAAAATCTCATTCATGTCTTTCTCACAATTTCCTCCCGTAAAAACAAAGCAGATTTCAGTTTAAAGTGATCCTTTAATTTCAGCAAGGGTATGAATAAACTTGGGCTTAACTGTGTGTGCCACATGAAAAATGCCGACTTTGCAATCAGCTGCAGGTCTTACAGTATGTAGATATGAACCGTGGGGCCAAAATAACACGACGGTGAATAAACTGAGTAAAGCTGTACTGTAGTTTGATTCTTTGATCTTTTCACCCCCTTTTGTTCTCTTTTGCCATGTCTTCTGATACTGTCATCCATAACTTTCCTTCACGTGACCCCATTTTCCCATGTTTCTACCACTCATCACTGTGTTGAATTTTTAATAGGAACATTCTTTTAGATGCTCATACTCTGCAATAAATCCATGAATTATAGAATAAAGTGACAAATCAAACAAGCTAAACCATTTGAGTTTTTTCCCCCTCGCTGACTACTTCTTTCTTCAAAGCGAGAAGGTAATACTTTATAGAGAACCTAACTCATACAGGTAAAACAATAAACAAGGGACTTTTCTACTTCACAAGCTTTACCCTGTTTGATTTTAGGGTGTTTTTTAACACACTTGAGATGTATCGTATGCTGTTTTTTTAATGTTCCTCACATTTTGTCAATGCTGGTTGGAATACTTTGTGATAAAGCTATAGGTTTCCTTTTATTTCTACCTGCAGACTTGGATATACTGAACAGTCATATTCAGTAAGTTCATTAATTCACTCACTCAATTCACCAAGCGAAAGACATTATATAAATTAATTGATTACGTACATTAATTGATGAGGCCCATTAATTAAATAACGAGCCTTATCGAAAATATATTCTAATATTTTGAATATTTAAATCAGTGATGGGACAGTTTTTTTAATCACTATTGCAAAATGTGGTTTCTAAATATGCATAACTAAACAAGGCCATGCGTGTGCATAAGTGGGGAGAGGATTGCCTGAATATGTTTTAAAATGGGGGAACAAAATTCAAAAATATGGAAATCTTCATTCTTTTGCTGTATTAGTTATATGCTTATTATTAAGCCCATTTGAAGAGTTTACAGCTACATTTGGTTTCAAACCAGTCCCTGAACAGCTCTGTTACAGATAGGTTACAAGTCTACAACTGCAATCCCTTGAAAAGTTTTCACGTCTACTTTATTTCATTTATGGCAACTGATAGAGATCCAGCACTGGCGTGACACTTGGAAAGCTGAGCTGAGAATTTGTTCACTTCTGAGTGCATTTAAACTTCCTTATTGAAGAGTTCACAGTGAGACAAAGCAACATTATTTGGTGAGTTGGATTAAACTAACTTTGAAGTGAAGGTGGTGGGGTGTGGACTAAAATGTACGACTTTAAGCATTTATTTTTGTCTTGCTAGTTGAAAAAAATTACAATGAAAATCAGAGATTTTGTAAATTAGGCTCCGTTCACACTGCAGGCCTCAATGCTCAATTCCGATTTTTTTGTGAAATCGGATTTTTTTGCGTGGTCGTTCACATTTCCAAATATATGCGACTTGTATGTGATCTCCTGTGTGAACTGCATTCATACACCTAAGTCTCCCGCATGCGCAGTAGATGATGCGATGACGTCATATGTAGCAAGCGTGCTCATTGTTTGCGGAAGTAAACGGGGATCGTAATGCTGCAGCGTATCTTGCGTATCTTGCGTTCTTTACGTTATTCTCCAAATGGAGCCAGCACATTACCAATGCAATATTTTTAAGAAGATCGAAAAGGAAGAGAGCCAAATTTTAGTGATGTGAGCGGCTTTACTGATACGGATTTCATTCACAATTTTCTAATGACAAAGGCAACCTTTATGTGCGTCTGAACGGATCTCTTTAGCGCTCTCACGTAACAACACACATCTTCGGCGGCCATAGCAGCGAGTAAGCGCGTTGCCGTGGGGCTGTATTGACTTGCAACAGGTGCTTGTTACTGCACAATAGCCAACCTCTTTTTTTAATTTTTAGCCAACCTCTTTGGCATAGCCAGGTCCACCGTTAGTGACGTTTGTCAAGTATCAATGACGTGTAGGTCGGATGAATGCGACCTGGCCGTACAGACACAGGTCGCATTTGAGAAGATCGGATACGTATCGGATTCAGGACCACATATCCAAGCGACCTGGGTCGCATTTGAAAAAATCTGATCTGTGTTGTTCAGACTGTCATGAAAAGATCAGATACAGGTCGCATATGGGCAAAAAAATCGGAATTGGGTCACTTCAGGCTGCAGTGTGAACGTAGCCTTACTTTATCAGACTACAGAGAGGGATCAGATTTGTTTGAGTCAAACATGGCGGCGCAATTTTAAAAATGGGAGTTCAGTGGCTCTACTTGGTCCATTTTGCATGTGCCTAAAGTAGGAGATGAGTACTCTACTGCTGAAACTGTGTGTATTTGCATTGTTTCTTTCTCAGATTGTTTGCCAAATTAAAATGCAGTGACCCTGCAATGGGACAGCTTTTGTGCAAAGCATCCGGGAGATGGGGTGGTGGGGGGTCATGGTCTGCCTGATTAGACTACAGATTTCAGATAAGTAACTGTAAATAGAAGTAGATAGAGAGAGGACCAGGAAGGCAGCGTGCCAGATAAGGTGCATGAATGCACAAAGGAAAAAGGTGATTGGAGATTGTTGATGAAACATAGGGTAGGGTATAAAACTGTTTTAGATTGTTTCACATTGTATATGTGTTTCATTTTGTGTGCATATTAAGTAGCTTTCATAAGTGATTGAGTGAATAAGTTGTTCTGAGTCTTTGGCGTTTTTCACACCACTGTCTCTAAAGTGCTTTAAAATATTAGAACTCAATGCTGACAAAGTTTCAATTAATGAATTTAGAGGCATAAAAGAGCCAGATATGTATGCATGGTAAAGGAGCCCCAAAATGGCTGTTGTGCTTTAGCTTTTTACCAGTGACTATATATTTAGTCAATAACATTTTAGCTATGCTTATAAAGTGATCAGCAATTATAAAGTATATGTAGACTCCATGGAAATCATGGCGTGGCATAAAAAGTGTCACATTTCTGGTGAGGTGAAGACTGCAGCAGCACTTGAATTACTAGGAGACAGCTTTAATAGCAGACCAACACGTTTTAACTTGTGGCCTTTATCAGGGTCGTTCTCTCAATGCAAATGTCAGTTTCTCAAAGTGTAAAAATAATTTTACTAGACGGACCTTGTAAGACTACATGATACAATCACAAACCTCAATGTATTGTTTATTGTCATACTCAAACATACAGTAATGCATACATATGAAGTGAAAGGAAAAGGATGCATTTTTTTTTTAAATGTTTACAAATTCAAAAAGTTTAGTGTATGTTTGTCTTTAGCCCCTCTGAGTCAGTAGTGTGGAAAAATGACCATAAAATATTCACCCTCCTTGTTACTAAACTTATTGTGACAAGCCTCTTGCCACATGCATGAAAGCCGTGTTAAGCCATATTAAGCCATTGTGTCTGGAAAAAAATGACATGGGGTCCGGATAACGTTTATCTAAGTGCTTTACATTGGAAGTGAAGCCAAGGGCTTGATACGACCTTTAGTTTTTAGTTTTCTCCCTCCTTAGTGTGGAGTTGGTTGAGACAGTAAAAATAAATTATCCACAATTAGCAAGACTAATAGAAAGACAAAGTATTAAAGTTAGAAGCCCAGGTTTCTAGAAAGATTTTAGTAATTACAGTGGATTACAGTAATTAACATAGTCAGTTAATTGGAACACTGCTGTGAATCTGCTTTGAGTTGCCATTAGTAACTGAACTGTGTCCCATTAATCTGTCCTCTATCTTCAGGACTACGGCTGCTGCTGTTTCAGGTGTGCTTCAGTATTTGTTTTGCCTTTACTGTTTTTAGTTTTCTCTTAGGAGTGCAGACCACAACCCCTTTTGCTTGAAGTTAGCTAACTGATTTCTTTCATGCACTGTATTTTTATTTTACCACTGGACATCTAAATTCATGTCTTCTCTGTAAAACAACAGTCCATTCAGTCTTGTTAAAGTTTGCTCAGTCTGAGCTGCCAGGACATTCCAGTACTCCTACTACTTCTGTTGTATAATAAGCCATTTGTAAATACTAGTTACTTATTAATATTTAAAGCCATGTATGTTCCCAAACGGCCTCTTTGCACTATACAATTAAGGTTGGATATTTCAGATCACAAGTTGCTCTTGTTTTTAAGTCATATTTTATTATCTCATTTAACTGAGTGGAATGTTTTGATACTTATATTCTTACTGTCAGTGGGCTTTTATAGTTGTTTTTTGTTGTTGTTTTGTTTTATAAAACAGGTTTCTCTTGAAAATGATCTGGATCTCAATGAGAATACCTGTGGAAATAAACTGTAAAAAAAAAAAATGTCTTTCTACAACCTCTGTCACTTATGTGTATGATATCGCCTTTATCGGGCTCTAATAAAAGTAAAACACATCCTCTTGTGTTAAAAACAACACAAAAAGATGAAAATAAAATAGACAGGTTTTGTTAAACTTAAAATACTCCTAAAACCCTTAAAATGTGCAAATTACTGTAAAGACTGAAAAATGTATTGAGGAGGGTGTTCATTTTTCTTATTATGGCATGTTAATAGCCCTTATACCATACCCTCTTTTTTTCTTCAACTTAAAGCCCCAGTGCGTAAGATTTTTCTGCAGAGTATCACAAATGTGACAAAATCAACATGTCCTTCATGTATTAGCTACTGCTAATAGCTTATAGCTACATTTATTACAACTAGGGCTGGGCAAGTTAACGCGTTAATTTCGCGTTAATTCATTAGACTATTAACGGCGATATTTACTTTAACGCGCATTGACGCATGTTGCTCACATGCTTTTATTTTGTGAAGATCTGTTGCTGCAGTGTAGGGGTTTGAATCAGAACAGTAGGTGGCGATAATGCGCCAATAACCTCGCTGTCAGCCAAGCCTCGGATTCAAAGAGGAAGAAAGGTGCTGGCCGGAAAAAAACAAAGCCGACATGGGGAAGGCGGTGTTTCCCGCAGGAATTTGCTTAGGCGAGGCAGTGAGTTGGCGGCCGGAACAAGTTTTGTGCGGAGCGGAGCGGGGGGGTCTGCATCGACGCCGTCGGTGAAGTCGCTTCTCGTTTCAAAGTATCCATGTGTTTTTGCCTGTTTTTTTCCCTGCCATTCACTATATGCACGCGAGAAAGCAACAACAAAAAACCGCGTGTTAACGTCAAATAAACCTGCAAGCATATCGAGTTAGCAAGCATTTCAGTTTAAAGTTCTTCCAGCAACAAATATGACAGAAACAAGTTAGTTGTAACCACTGCCAAGTTAAAATTTGGTATTGAACATAAAGTGGTAATGCTGCTCCCTGCGGTTACCTCAGAAATTGCCTGTTTTTGGTAGATTTTTTCCACATAAAGAGAATTCCCTGTCAGTGGCAATAAGCTTTAATTTATTATTATTGCTATTTTTTGTTTTACATGTTTAAGTTGAGCTTTACACTAAATATGTGTTACTGATAAGTGCTACAAATGTTACAACACTTTTGTTCATATGGCAGCAGAACATTAAAATAAAAGTGCTCTTTACACTACTTTTGAATTCATTCTTGGAGTTTGTAAATACAATGCGATTAATCATGATTAATGAGGCAAATTATGCGATTAATCGCGATTAAATATTTTAATCGTTGCCCAGCCCTAATTAGAATGCTTTCATTTTGAGGTGATGTGATAAGACTTTGCCAGAATATGTATTAAGAAAAGCAATACTTCATTTCTGCTTATTAAAAGCCAAATTAGTTGCACACTGTCCCTTTAAATAACTCAAGCAGGTCCTTCACACAATGCTTGCCACCTATAAGTGACCAGATAAAATGTCCCATATTCACATGAGGTGAAAATGTAGTTTTAAATTGTAAATTGTAAATTAATGAAGGAATTCCGTGCAATTTGTGGTTGTTGAATGGAGTGGATTCAAGTGTAATGAATCTGTCCTTCATTATTAAGAATCATCTCTAAACTCTTACTGGAGGCTAAAAACCTTTAGCCTCCAGTAAGAGGCTAAAAGTCCAGTAAGAGATTTTCCATTAGCTGAAACATAACCACACAGTATCAAGGATAACTATGGTTCTTCAATAATAAACCACAGCAAACACGTTAATTTCCCCCATCCGCTGTTCTGTGTCACTCTTTGGAAATCTTTGTTAGTTTTCCAAATGTAAGCGGTTTGGTCTCTAAATAGACTTTATTTTCCTGTGTTTAACTAATAACTTATTTACTGACATGGCATTTTTAGACACACCTTGTCCTATCAGCTGCTGTCAAATACTATAGTAAAGTTATGTTTTGGGAAAAATAATGTAGAAACAGTTTACAAAAGAGCTACAGTAACTAATTATTAATAACTAAATTAATCTCAATGTATTCTGTTACAATTAGTTTTATAAAAGCAGTCTATCTCTGTTATTTTGATTTGCTGAAATTTCCAAAAGGATTAAAAGCTTACCAAAGACAGTGTGCATTGAAAGCCGTACATGTCTGTGAATTAACAGAACCATCGGCTCATTGGTAAAGAAGATCGCTTTCCAGTCGAGACTCCCTAGTAAAGTGAAATCATACATGGACTTTGAGAAAATAATTCATGCTATTATTACATTGCGTCTGAATTACTGTGATGCTCTGTATGCTGGTATTGATAAATTGTCTATTCTGAGGCTGCAAGTTGTAACAAAATGCTGCTGCACACCTTCAGACAAGAACTGAACACTACGACCACATCACACCTGTGCTGACCTCTCTGCACTCGATTCTTGTTCATTTTGGGATGTAGTTTAAGATTTTGTTTTTAATAGTGACACCGACCCTTATATCTGTCTGAACCGTTGCACCTTTACTCTACATCCATCGCTTTATTATCCACAAACCAACTGTCAGACATTCCTGGATCACGGCTCAAAGCAGAAGTAGCCCTGCTTTCTCAGTGTTGGCACCAAACTGTTGAGACAACCTGTAGGTTACACAGACTTCTACACTTAGGCTTTCAGTTCTCGTTGAACAGATCATTTTAGTTTCAATTGTGCTCATTTTTATACCCATTTGATCTATGTTACTACTTGTTTTACTTTGTAATGTTTCATTGTTTTTTCTATTTTTTTTACGTTTTAGACAAATGTTTATGTATAACATGTGCATCACCATGGTCAACTATTGTTGTTTTAAATTTGCTATAAATATAAACTTTTACTTTGACTACATGCAATAACCATATGAAGGCAGATGAGGACATGATTAAAAGTATCAAAATTATCGGAAAGTGCCTTTTTTTTGTTCCTCAGTGGGGATATTCAGGTGTACCTACAGCAAAGTAAAAGGCAAACGGAAGCATGCTGTTTCACACAATTGTAAAAATGAAATAAATAAGAATAAGAGACTGCACATAACTGTAAATTTACAACATAAGAAAATGATATCGTACAATTATTAAAAAATAGCATACTGAGATAAAAAGAAATGTGTAACTCAGTAGAGTAATTCCAAAAAGTTATTCTCCTGGAAAAAAACAACAGATTATTCACAAAAAAAACAAAAATAAAAACAACTGCAAATAACAGCTGGGTTGTTTGTTGGAAGAAGTGACAGTTATAAAGGAAGTATTTGCAATAACGCTCCTTTGTGCAACTAGGATGCAGCAGTATTTCACTGAAGGAGCTTTCTGGTTCAGAAACAGCTTCATGCATGGGGTGCACGGTGAATGGTCTCCAATTTATACTTTTCTCTAACCTCGACTTTCGTGTTATGTCTTCTGCTCCGACAAAGCTATGCTTTAGGAAATTAAAGCTGTGTAGGTTACCTTTCAGTCTTCACATGAATATTCTAGGTCAAGATAGTGACAGCATTTTAAGATGTCTAATAACACAAAAAGGTTTGTCATGATTTAGGTTTTTGTTTTTTTTGGACTTTTTCTAGTTTCAGCCTGTCACCTCTCAGCCACCAGCCATTATCCAATCAGCTCAGTCTCCTTCCAGCCACCGCTCTGCTCTTAATCAGATCCACCTGCTGCACTAATTAGAATCAACTCTGCTCACCTGTTCACATGCCTACGTATACCTACCTGCCTCAGCTGCCACAACTCATCCTCACAAGAAACTTTTCTAAACTCTATTTGGTGTTCGGCTGATTGTCGGGTTCTCCAGTTCAATCATTACAAAGTTAAAGCCTTCAAACTGATACAATGATTTACTGTGTTATATAGTAATTATTTAAGCCACAACATCAGTTTTAGAATCTTGAACATGCTGTTTGCTTCACTCTTAATAGTGTTTCTGCAAGGTTTCCCTACTGCTGTTGTTATTACTGCAGACCACAACACCCATTGCTTCAAAATACGTACAAAATTCAACATGAAATTGAGAGGAGCCTTTCTAAGAAGTCCCGAGTGACATACTGTGACGGTTTCAAATGACATTTTCCTCCTGAGCAGGTAATCATCTTTAAAAGCTGAAGTGAGAAGGCAACCATGTCCTCACTGGATACAAATTAGTAAAAAAGAGGCTTAGGCATGTCTAGTTCTTTCTGACTGCGGGGTACTTGAAGACAGGATGTTTGACCGGGAGGCTTTTCTAAATGTAATTTACATGTTTTTCCTCAAACCTTGTGAAGTAAATAAAATGAAAGTTTCCAAAATTGACCTCCAAAAAAATGACTTATCTACATATCTACAGTGTTAATGGACTTTGAAAAATTATTTATGCTATATATATATAAGTCATATATATGTATATATGTATACATATATATATATATACATATATATGTAATATATATATATATATATATATATATATATGTATATATATATATGTATATATATATATGTATATATATATATATATATATATATATATATATATATATATCTATCCTTCATCTGCAACTCATCTTCTCTGATTAGCTCTTCTGGTTTGCCTGTCATTTCTCTTTCCTGCATCAGGGTCAGCTTATCATTTTATAGGTCAACCATTATGGTGCTGTCAGTACCTTTCTTGGTTGTTAAGAGGTGTTTACATCAACCCCTCATGTCACCTCAGTCCTTTCAATTACAAGATGTCTAAATTTTGGCTTGATGTGTATGTGACACCTCATCTCTTTAACACATCAAATCATCTGTTAAATTCTTTGAAGTTAGGTCAAGGAACATTCTTCCCTTACATATGTCCTAAAATCTGACATATTTATAAGGCATTTTTACAGTCCAAGGCTCTGAATCCCAGTTGGACATTGGGATAATTGCTGCTCAGGGAAATTTGCGTAAATAGGAATCTGAATCAACTCTCCATTCCTTTGCCAAACTTATCCAAATGTGGTTCCTGGTTTTCTGTCTGGACCTCAATGTTTCATAACATTTGTTTTCTGCACTTTACCTTTTTTTGCATCTAATTAGTTTCTGTACATCGTACTGAATGTCACCATCCAGTTAAAGTTTGTTCCTCTTCCTGCTTGATTCTGTGTATTTGTGAAGAACCAAAGTGCTTGGACACAGTTTAACTAATCAGATCTATCTAATTCAGTCTACCTGCTAACAAATGGCCCAATATAAATGTCTCAACTTAATATTGCTTCTTTAAACAACAAATGGTGCTTGTCAATGTATTAATATAATAATCAACTGATCTATTATCTTCACCAGCAGTTGGAAACGATGAATAAAGCACAACTTTTATATAAGTTTAGAAACATAAATAACTAGTGTCAAGTAAGTTCTAGCACCAGTTAAGCACTTAAGTTTTGTCATAGAAATATTATATAGCATCTTTATCATTTGAATGCCACCATCATAATAGAGGGACTGATCCACAATGAAATATGTAGTGTGCATAACATGTACCGATGGTGTCAGTAGGGGGCACTAGGGCCCGCCCCCATTAAAACTGGAAAAAAGTGTAGACATAGCAAACATGAATTACAAAATAAAAAGTAATTACCGCATCTGTTCTTATAAAAACATGCATTCGACAGCATTCCCATTCCATTTTGGGTTTATCTGTGGTTATCTTTATGTGTGAGTCATATTTGTTTATGCCATGGGATGCCAGACAGATGAGTGTGTATTCATGCTTTAAAACATTTTGGCTTCCGTGTAACTTCATCCTATTGGATCGCTGAAGATTCTCCTCGGGGCACAGCTCTCTGGGCCTGTGACCAATCAACACTTTTGTTGTCATCCCTCCTCCAATCAGATTAATTCACAATACCTGTCATTCAAAGTCACATCCATGGCACCTTCGACGTGCAAGCGCAAATGTCATTTAAACACGCCAGTGCAAACAGCAGAGTCAGACAACAAGACATGAGAGAACGGTGTAGTGAACATTCCGTCATTTATTCACAAAGTAACAATTTCACAAGGCTTTTGCTGGAGGACAAAAAAGAGGATAAAGGAATTTAGACCAGATCAACCTGACTAAAATGTCCAGCAGTAGGCAAGTGACTTTGGACAGATTTTGTTTTCTTTTAAGTAGAGTTTATTGTTGTGCTTCACTTTGAATCATCTTGTTACTGAAAAGTGCTATATAAATAAACTTGCCTTGCTTTGCCCTGCCTTGTGCTATAAACTACGACCTCCAGTGTGCCAACCCCCACCCCCCAAATTTCTTTATCGCCAACCGCCACTAACATGTACTGTAAAATGGTTTAAACGTCATGTGACAAACAGGATTCCCTTGCATTATTAAGACAAAAGACAATTACATAGGAACCAGAGTGTAATTTTTATATGTTGGGTCTTCTCCCGTAAGACATGCATTATCTGGCATCTCCTGTTTCCTGCAAACAGCATTACAAGAAAATCTGAGGGCTTATTCCATTGAGTTGCTGTGATGTATAACCTAGTAATATGACCAGGAAAACTCTGTCTGTCTTGGTCTTTAAACAGTTTCTCATATAATTATTTTGAGGTTTTAGATTTTGTTTTGTTTATTGTATTTACAAAAATGTGGCTTGAAATGGGAAAAAATACAAATCCAGCAACATATCCTTTTTGTTCTGTAAAAAGGATATGGTATGTAACAGGAAGCCTGTTACATACCTAAGAATGACAGGTTGAATTTAAAAGAAAAGGTGGAACTCTGAAGATCTTTGACAGGATTTCAGAGGGACTTTTTGAGTAAACTAGGTAAGCTTTGACACCATAAAAAACTGTTTATTGGAGGGAAAGTGAAAAGGGAGGTGTGAAGATTTAACATGAAATGTTCAGGAGCGAGCGGCTTATAATGCAGTATATTATTCTGTGACATGGTGTATTACTGGGAGTTGTCTAGTTGTAGTAACAAAATTCAGATTACTTTATAACTCATTTTTGTTCAAATTTAAAAAGGCGCTTGAAACTAGGCAATGTGGAAAAAAAATCCTATCACGATAATATTTTTATATCAGTTGATATCTGTATCACAATATAAAACAAATCACTATTTCTTTCAATATTTAATGTTCCTTCATACTATTAACGGAGACTTGAACATATCAGAGGGTTATTTGTGATTTAAAGATGTATTTTCAAAAGCTGAACATATCATTGAATGTTGTACTTTTTAGGATAAATGAAAGACGTAGGCCTATATTTTAAACTAAAATCTTCAAGCATTACTGGAGAACAGAATGAAAATGGACAAGTTCTATTGGTGATGTCAATGAAATAAAATAGGCTGTGACATTTAATTTATTTTTATCGTGAGGCATTTTTTTAACTCTTTCGACTTTGTCAGTTTGATGCCCAGTCTTTGTTTCAGACATAGACTTGCCTATGGAAAATCAATTTACTTTGGAGGAATTATTGTGTGAAAAAACACACAAAGCAAATGAATTAATTATTGTTTTATAAATTATCAAAATTGCTTGGAACAATAACCTGGACAAAATCATGTAACTTTCAGTTTAAACTACATGTGGGTAGAAATGGACTCGTCTTCATTTAAATGTAAATAACTTTAGGGACTTGCTCACCAGTCACTTTCTGTCAGCACAGAATTGTGCTTTCTTTGGACAATAGTTCTCTGCAGATATGTTGGCTTTCTGGGTGGTAGATATCCAGTCCATTAATGAATGTGATTGATTTGCATTTCTGTGTTAGTGGGTTATGACACCCTACAGCAGTTTATTCGGAGGTTTTAGAGAGGATGTCATGCAGTTACTGGATTACCAGGCAGAGAAGTCAATGCATTTGTTACTGCATCTATTTTGTAAGCAGGGTTGCAGAATATATCAAAATGTGTATTGTTAGTGTAGCACAACAGTTCACAGAGGACTATAATAAATTGTTAGCTGGTATAATTAGAAGTACTGTGCATTCACTCTCCATATTTAGACAATGATTGATCCTTGCAGTTTTAGATGCCCACAGTTTTTGATGGCACTCACTCAGATGCAAAAGCACATGCATAGTATGTTAGGGTAGAAGAGAAAGAGAGGAGTGAGTGAAGTTTTTGACAAACATTTTGCTTCTTACATGTTGTCCCAGTGTCTTGCAGAGCATGGATTGGGGCGTGTTCAGATAATGATCTGAAGGCAATGGCCTGATCATTTTTGGTTGTAGTGAGAGAGGAGGTGGTGTGCAAATGCCATACTGGCTATGCTTCCAGGAAACCCTGTAGTAACTGTAGTGTGATGACCAGTCCTGCTTCAAATCTTTATTGTCCAAGTGAATGACCCGTCATAAAGGATATAGGGCCACCACAGCTATCATGCTCCCATCTTGCTCAGGACCCCCATGTTAAGGTGCCATGATAAACTCTTAAAAACCTGCTATATAAGTTGTCTGCATTATCATATCACACTGAGAAAGACGGCTAACTTCACACCAAAAGACTGTACCAAACCAAAACAAAGAGCATACATGTTGAATAATTGTTGACATCACAGCAAAATGTCTATCTTGTGTAAAGGGGATCAAAGGTCTGAGTGTCATTTGCAGCGTACGATCCCACTAATACCTCCTGTCTTTCCAGACCATAGAAACTTCAGCAGCTTTTCATAGTAATGAGCTCATCTTGGAGTTGGTCCTTTGCTTTGTATCCAGAGGGTGTCGAATTGTTTGATGTACAGTTCAGATAATGATATTGTTGTTAAAGTCTAATATGCAATAAAATAGTTTTTTCTTGTGGGAAATTATTGGAAAATATAAACAGCCAGGCAGTGTCGAATGACCTAGATGGTAAATATTGACTGTACATTTGGAAGCTTAAATTCCTTAATGAATCAGACTTGGCAAAAAGGTTGAATGAAATTTCAACAAGCCAGGGAGACACTGTGGAGGTGTATTTGCTCATCATTGCCAGGTTTTTCTCTGGCTTAATATGTGAGCTTGCATGGGTGGAAATGGGTTGAATGAGATGAATAATTTGTAGAATTGTGATGCCAAATGTGAATTAGATCCTCAAACAATTTTGAGTACTAAGACAACTGGAGAATAACGTTGTTTATGCAAGACGTTTGACTGTTGTAAATGAAATGGTGTGATAGTTGGACTGAATTAAGCTACATTTAAATCAGATATTGTCTCCAACTGGAATATATTCAACATTACATTGATTTGAACCGTGGCAAAATGCAAGGTGATAGATTGAATGCAACTCTGTCTTTTATTACACCAAGACCTGTGGTTTTTTGCTTTTAGATTTTTGCCTGCTATGTTATACACCTTGTTCAACTATTTGAATTGCTTACTCAGTAGGTCAACAAGGTTTGCAGAGGCCTGATCATGATCAGTTTTATTCAACTCAGATATGTCCACTTAGGGAAATATGGAGAACATCAGCCCCGAAGGACCAAATTCAGGACTAATGCTTTACAGCACCCTGAGATGACTTTTGTTCTGTTTTGAAAAATTGAATTGAAAATTGAATTGAACTGAACTAATGTTATTCATTCCATGTTCCACAAACTTTGAAACATTCTGTTTGTTACAATCATTTAACCAAGTCGTTCAAAGATGTTTCACCGCTCTTTCTTTGGGTATCCCTATGCTGTGTGCATAGGGATACCCAATCACAGGGAGAGACAATCAACATAAGAACAATGAACTATTTGGTCTTTCACTTACCTATAATCCGTCTCCCCCACCCCCCCACCCCGTGAGACGGTGCTTTAACTCCCACCTCTGGGAGAGCTTCGAACACGTCCCGAGAGAGGTTGGGGACATTGAGTCTGGACCGTTTTCCACACCTCTGTTGTTGAGGCGGCTAGTTGGAGCAGTGGCCGCAAGGTTGTCGGTGCATGTCGCAGCGGCAACCCTCGAACACGCTGGTGGACACCAGCGGTGAGGGAAGCTGTCAAGCTGAAGAAGGAGTCCTATCAGGCTTTATTGGCCTGTGGGACTCCGGAAGCAGCTGATGTGTACCGGCAGTCAAAGCGGCAGGCGGCTCGGCTGGTCACTGAGGCAAAAACTCGGGCATGGGAAGAGTTCGGAGAGGCCATGGAGAAAGACTTCCGTATGGTTTCGATGCGATTCTGGTCCACTAACCGGTGTCTCAGGAGGGGGAAGCAGTGCAGTACCAACACTGTTTATAGTGGGGGTGGTGTGCTGCTGACCTCGACTCGGGACGTCGTGAGTCGGTGGGCAGAATACTTCGAAGATCTCCTTAATCCCACCAACATGTCTTCCATTGAGGAAGCAGAGCCTGGAGATTCCGGGTTGGGTTCTCCCATCTCTGGTGCTGAGGTTAAAAAGCTCCTTGGTGGCAAGGCTCCAGGGGCGGATGAGATTCGCCCTGAGTACCTTAAGGCTCTGGATGTTGTGGGGCTGTGTTGGTTAATGCGACTCTGCAACATTGCGTGGACATTGGGGGCAGTTCCCCTGGATTGGCAGACTGGGGTGGTGGTCCCCCTATTTAAAAAGGGGGGCCGGAGTGTGCGTTCCAACTACAGAGGAATCACACTCATAAGCCTCCCTGGTAATGTCTACTCCAGGGTTCTGGAATGGAGGGTCCGTCGGATAGTCGAATCTCGGATTCAGGAAAAGCAGTGTGGTTTGCGTCCTGGCCGTGGAACACTGGACCAGCTCTACACCCTCAGCAGGATCCTGGAGGGGGCATGGGAGTTTGCCCAACCAGTCTACATGTGCTTTGTGGATCTGGAGAAGGCATTCGACCGTGTCCTGTGGGGGGTAATGCGGGAGTATGGAGTACCAGGCCCTTTGATAAGGGCTGTTAGGTCTCTGTATGACCGGTGTCAGAGCCTGGTCCGCGTTGCCTGCGGACCAAAAGAACGAGATCCCGGATATAAGCGGCCAAAATGAGTTTTCTCCATAGTGTGTCTGGGCTCTCCCTTAGAGATAGGGTGAGGAGCTCAGTCATCCGGGGAGGACTCTGAGTAGAGCCACTGCTCCTCCACATCGAGAGGAGCCAGTTGAGGTTGCTCGGGCATCTGGTTAGGATGCCTCCTGGACGCCTCCCTGGTGAGGTGTTCCGGGCACATCTCACCGGAAGGAGACCCAGAGGGAGACCCAGGACACGCTGGAGGGACAATGTCTCTCGGCTGGCCTGGGAACGCCTTGGGATTCCCCCGGAGGAGCTGGCCCAAGTGGCTGGGGAGAGGGACGTCTGGGCCTCCCTACTGAAGCTGCTACCCCCTGCTATGTTTCCTTCAGAACATAAGGTTAAGCCATACGTTAAGAGGTAAGCACAGGGCAACTGGACTTTTATATACAAAAAAGTGCATACGTATTGTATGACCCATCGCTTCCTTCCTTCCTTCCTTCCTTCCTTCCTTCCTTCCTTCCTTCCTTCCTTCCTTCCTTCCTTCCTTCCTTCCTTCCTTCCTTCCTTCCTTCCTTCCTTCCTTCCCACAGTGTGTCAGTTTCTGAGTAAGTTCACAATTCAATGCTAATATTTATTAGCATTGAGTTGTGTATGTTGTAACTGCACACACGCTGAACAGAATTTTCCCCTTTCAGATATGATTTATTACACCCTGCCATCCTTTTTGTTTGATTTCAGAATTAATACCAATTTGCCAGTTTGTCTGGCTGTTTCTGAAAATAAACGCTCTTTGTGTTTTTTGCATAAAAGTGCATTTGGCAGTGTATGTTACAGACAATGAAAGATAGCTAGAGGCAGAAAATATCAAGAGTTCATTAAGGCCCTCGCTGAGGAAAACAAAGTAGAAGCCTCTTATCAGCCTTCTGTTCAGCAGGCAATAAAACACACATCAGGCCCACCTGATTATTGGTAAATCATCCCAGGAACCTCTTCAAGGCATTATCCGTGATATTATTCAGGGCACACAAAGAGCTGTCGTTCACACACTCACGGGCACAAACACAACCTCATTGCTCTTCCCACTCATGTGTACATTGGCTGCCAGAGCTGTCTTTGTATCCCATCACCATAACAACTGCCTGAAAGCACATGTGGGAAAAAAAAGAGAAAGCCAAAGTGAATTTCTCTCACTCAGTTTGACTCGGAGATGGTGAGTGTAGCGGTCGCCAGATCCTTACAGCATGTCAGTGTGATGCGCGTGAACAAGAAGCAGGCTTGCACAGGCAAGCGGGCTGCAGATGACTCGGTGCGGATGAAACGGGGCTTGTGTGTGAAATTCGGAACGTTTTGGAAAGGGTAACGTTTTAGAGACTGGATTAGGCAGTTAATGATGGTGAGTGTCTGAAGGACGCTTCATTCTGTTTTCTGTATTGCTTGTTCATGTAGCTGTTTGGAAGAGGGTGTGCCACGTTACATGTCTTTAGTAAGTTGTGACAAATGTACTTTGTATATCCATTTCACGTAATGACAAAAGCATGGAAGCGTTGAAAGAATTTAAAAAATAATCAAAGTTTTCTGTCAGTTTTAGTTGAAAAACTGCTGTTTTCGTTTGGTCTCTCCAAGAAACTCAATATGATTAAGAACTCTAGATCCTATTTTCATTTAAGATTTTATTTAATTGAATTTTACAGTTCGTTTTTCATTAATTTCATAATTTTATCATGCATTTTTCTTTTGACCTGTTTTCATCTTTCAGAGTGTCTCATGCACTCCCAGCAGCATCAGCTTTCAAATACAGTCAACAGGTTTACACTAGCTTTTGTTAAATCAATGCATATTTCCAATTATCAGAAAAAAAACATGGGTTATGCGAATAGGATTTTGCATGTGCTTATGGTATGATGCAGAATTTAACCCTAACCTCCCAGTGACATCAGTGATGTTCACACTTAGAAGTCTTTACATAACTATTATCATTACATATGCAGTCAAAATGTGAAATTAGCTGGATGATCTTAACATAATACCCAAGTAGGAAAAAAAGAGGAGATTCAGTGATGCTGTCCAGCCGTTACACCCTCTATTTTTTGCTCACTCTTATTATAGCTTACATATCTTCTGGTCCATTTGCTTGGTTTGACAGAACAGAAATAAAACCTTCAAACACAGATGGAAAGAGCAGCGCCTGTAGCTTTCATCTCTGGACTGCATTATTAAACATCCTTATCCACATGAGTCTGACTTTGCCCAATCACAGCTATCTCTTCCCCATCTTTCCTTTAACCTTACTGTCTTGTCTCTCCCCATTAGGCAAACTTGAAGAAGTTCATGGAGTATGTGCAGCAGAGGAACATTGAGAAGGTCTCACGATTCTTGGAAAAAGGTCTGGATCCTAACTTCCATGATCCGGACACAGGAGGTAAGGAAAGCAATATCACCCAATAGGTAAAGGTATAGATAGTTGTTATGCTCTACTTTGCCTACCTTAATTCATCTTTTTTCTATTGTACTTTCTACCTCTTGCTGTCTGTCCTCACCACAACTGACCATGTAAGGATTTTCTGAAATAAGCCTCCTGCTTGCTGGGGAAAGCTGGATTATTCTTCCTCCTAATCGTCTTATGTATATTCAAATGTTTGTCCCACCACAAAGGAGGTTGTTTCCCTGCTGGGTGACCTGTAGTCCCAAAGTGAGGGGAACACGTAAATAGCTTAGTTTAACACCAACAGGAAGCTGCCAATCGGGTAGACAGGAGGGTGACAGTTACCACAGCCTGGCAGCTATTCAAATGTAGAGTCACGACATATAAATAGCTTTAATTACAACGTTTTGGGTGCTGACTCCTACAGGCCATTTTTCATGAAGAATGTGCAGTGATATAACTGGAAAAATGGTAGTTTTGAAAACAGTTTGCTTACTCAGCCTTGGATCTCACAGAATGCCCACTATCGCTGGCAGCACAGTTGGAGGGATGTTCAGAGCTCATCAAAGTGCTTAAAAATGGAGGAGCACATCTGGACTTCCGAACAAAGGATGGCATTACTGCCTTGCACAAGGCTGTGCGCAGCAAGAACCACACGGCACTTATAGTAAGTACATTACACAAAGGAGCATGCTCGCGCTGACTATTCTGCTTTTATGTCTTTGGTTGGATTTTGTTGCTTCCAGTCTTTCCCTTTGAGAAGAAATTCATGAAAACAGGGACTGATAACCTGTCGGTGCAGGTGCTTGAGCAATTACTCAATAAGTGAGGCTTAGCATGCCCTCTTTGAATGGACTGGCATAACCATCCAGTGGCCTTGTATGTGTGGAGGGGTTTTATGAATCATGCAATTGTTTTCTTGGTTCAGAATCAGTTGAACTGGAATGTTTTGCATTCACTCATAACCATTACCCAAACATTTAATACCAGTGGGTTATGAAATATGCATAACGCGGTGGGGCTGTTGGGTGAAAGTATCCATATCTTCAAACCTTTAAACATTGTGTCACATTACAGCAACAATACTTCATGCATCTTTTAGAATTGCATGTGATATACCATCACATGGTAGTGTGGAGTTGTTAAATTGAAGGAAAATGAAACACGGTCTAAAATCTTTCCAATAAACGTGAAACATGTGGTCTGCATGTGTATTCCATTGTAACTCTGGCTATATGTCTACGGCCACTGTCTTGCCTTAAGGTGCTCTATCAGTTTTGCCATCAAACGGTTTCCCTAGCCACAATAAAGAAAAGTATCCCCACAGTGTGATGATGGCACCACAGTGTGCATCGTTAGTTTTCTTCCTCACTTTGCATTTTGCATGTAGGCCAATAGTTTTCATTTGGGTCTTAGGTGACAAGAGAATCTTTACCCAAATGTCTGAGCCTCCCAACCTAGTCAGGAGTCTCTGCAGCTCCTCCAAATAACCATGGGCCTTTTAGTGGCTTCTCTGATTTGTGCTCTCCTGTATGAATTCAAGAGCGTCCTTTGACATGTGCAAAGCTTGGGATACAGTTTCAGAACCGACCCAGGTTTAAACTGTTCTTCACCTTGAGCCTTCTGCTGTGTTCCTTGGTCTTCATGATGCTTCATGATGTTCTCTAATGTTCTCCAACAAACCTCTTAGTCCTTCACTGAACTGCTGCGTTGATACCAAGAGTAAATTATATGCAGATTAATTCCTTTCTTATGTCTGTAAGAAAACAGTTGTTTGCACTGCATTGTATTCAGAGGTATATGATTTAAAATAAGCTGAATACACATGCATGTCACACTTTTTCAGTCTTTATTAATAAATAATTAAAACAGTGAATCTGCTTTTGTCCACTTTATGTGTTACTTTGTGATGGTCTATCACATTAAACCCAAATAGTATATTTAACAATGTGGTTGTAATGTGACTTTGACACAATTTGTCTCTTGCTTTCTTTGATTTTTAAACTGCATGGACTAAATTATGATTTAACTGAAAACCTAAAACATTAAAACTAAAACTTTGCCTGCAGACACTGTTGGACTTGGGTGCTTCACCTGACTATAAAGACAGCAGGGGTCTTACTCCTCTCTACCACAGTGCAATGGTTGGAGGAGACCCCTACTGCTGCGAACTGTTGCTGCACGACCACGCACAGGTCAGCTGTGAGGATGAGAATGGCTGGCAGGAGATACACCAGGTAACACATGGTGACATACACAGCTTTGATGGATGGTTTGCAGGAAAGAAATTGCTTGGTTTTCAAAGTTCAATTTAAGGTAGTTTGGAAGTCTCTGCACTTTGTTTGACGTGTGGATGTAATGTTTTTTATTTAGCGGAGTTCCCTGTAACTAAATAGAAAGTCTCATTTGGAACTACCGAAGAAAGGTATTCCTGACTTTTAATGAAACAACTAGGAAAACGGGGCGCTTGTCAAGTAAGCTTATTAGTAAACAAAATTTATGTTTGAGCCTGAAAATCGAGAAGGGCATAAAATACAATTTAAAGGGCAAAGATGCTTTACTTTCTTAATTATTGATGTAACATTTAATCTTTCTCTTCAATTACATATATAAAAATAGAAAGCAACCTCAAGATATAAGGGCAAACCTAAATTCTGAGAACTGCTGCAATAAAGTCCAATATAGCATCTGGTAGACAAAATCTCAGAAGACGAGTTGTAACTTTTCAAAGGTCTACTTTTACCATCTATGAGGAGGTCGCTCATTTCCAGCATTTCTTTTCTTTTTTGTGGATATTTGAGAATAAATAATATTGTGAGGCTAATTTTCTGTTAAATCTTTAATTTAGTTTTTGACATTTTGGCTTTGCCAGACCTGCTGTGTTCTGTCATCGCCTTAGCATAGATTAATGAGGACCTGCACTCTGTGTAGTCAGTGTAATTCTTTACTTGTTTAGTTATTTTGCCAACATTTTAATTGCTAATGTCAACTCTACTTAAAGGACAGGAATTGCTCATTTGAGGACATGGACACACACACACACGCACACACACCACCATATGTCAATTAGGCGGACAAACACACACTGCCATATTGTTTTCAAGGAGAGGTGAGTGGTCATAATTGTACCCAGGGATAATTATAACTTGATGATTATAACTCTAAAACTACAAGGTCATGATGGTCACAGAAAATAGGCAGGTCCGCTCAGATGAATAATCACCTATTTAAATATAACTTATGGAAATGTGTAGCCTGTACAGTGCTGAACAGTAGAAATGCATCTTCTCTATAGAAAACCTGCATTTTCTATTCCAATTTCCTTTGACAGTTTAGCAAACCGTACAGATATGGTCACAGTAAAAAGAAAGTATACCCTGGGTTCTGCAGGGTTAGACCCTTAACCCCTGATTGCTCCCCAGGCGCCGCACAGTGGCAGCCCACTGCTCCCCAAGGGGATGGGTTAAGATGCAGAAGTGAATTTCTCCATTGTGAGATCAATAATAATATTTATTATTATTATTATTATTGTAAGGCTGTAAAAATATGTGAACATGTTAACATTCGTTTAACACAGGCTAGGCGCCAACAGAGAGAAGAGGAAGACTTAACAAGCTGGGTACATTCCTGTAACTGAAGACTTCAAAAGGTGATAGACCAGTTCAAATTCCTAATCATCCAGTGAAGGCTGGAGTTTATTGGTTGGCCTCCTCTTCAGCACTTCTTAGGCAGGGAACGAGACACAGACAACAATGGCTCTGCAAGGCACGTAGCAGCCATGATGGAAGTAGGGTCTCCTACATAATTAACTCTACATAATGCCAACATTCACCTCTCTTGGGCCCATTAGATGCATACTCTAAACCAGGGGTCATCAACATGGTGCCCGTAGCCTCCAAGGACCATATGTGGTACCCTCAAGCCTGCCCTCCATTGAGCTGCATATAAAATATCGTTTTTATTTGTTTTCTCTTCCTTTTTAATCATACTTATAATTACATAGATTTAAAAAATAACAAAAGCATTAAAAATGCTTATATTACATAACGTTAAGGTGAGCTATCATTCTTCTAGTTCAAAGGTCAGTACAGGTAGCCCTTCGTATGACACAGTACCAATGAAGTAGCACTCAGTTTCAAAAAGGTTGGTGACACCTGCTCTAAGCATTTGTATAATTTGTTATTCACTGAAAAGAAGGTAATCTTGTCTGATTGGAAAATCGTCTCTGTAAGAAATTCAACTCTTGCAAATTTCCAAAACAGCTGAGCAAGAGTTTGACCCAAAGATTCACCTTGACCGTAATTAACCGTGCGGCTGCAACAGCAAAGTGATGGCAGTAAAATCCCATAAATCAGGGCTCATCCTGGTGGTTAAATGAAGCATCACTGGCTTTCTTACATGGTGCTAAAGCCTCAATGACAAGGTGGCACAGGGTTCTTCTCTTCATAAAGAAGCAATTACAGCACCTATGAGCGGGGCAGAGACCCAGCACAGTCTCGGCAAGAATCAGCCATTGTCATGTCATTTATTAGCTGGCAACCAGTCACATGTCACATTGGCTTAAAACACATGTTCTTTTTAAACAAATCCCATTAAATGACCACAACCAATGTGTTTAAAGCTGTATTTTCTTGTATGTTTAAGCAGTAGCAGAAGTAAAAAGAAAGTAGACATTTCCAGAGTTTGTTACAAAATTAATTCTTCTGCTGTCACTGGGGACAAATCCAAGTCATTTCCTTCCAGTCCGAATCATAAGGTTGGTGTGTTTTGCAGTAAATATTTTCTAGACTACTAAGAGCAAACCCAGCAAATTCTGTGCATTTTCCCCACACGCTGCCTTAAGGCATAACCTGCTCATTAAAGATTTCTGTGCCTTTACAGTATTTCTGTTTGTCAGGTCTTTTTTACCCTTATAAATGACTGGTGACGGAAGCATACTAAAAAATCTGAAAGCTCTTTTGCTGCTATTGAACCCATACTGTTATAGAGGTCATCGCATCTGTAACAGACACTGTTTTTGAATAGCATTAAAAAATACAGGAGAAAATGCTGAATGATGACATTTTGTGTTAGTAACAGGTGACTGAAGCCAATCTTTTATTAAAGAAATACAGGTGCACATCAATAAATTAGATTATCATGAATTTCTTTTCAGAGAGACTCATATGATATATATTTTCTATACAAAGTGATATATTTAGTTTATTAATAACATCCACAAGGAGTCTCTGTAGCCGAGCATATTAATGGAAAGTTAAGTGGAAGGAAAAACGTGGTGGAAAAGAGTGGCGAAGCAATTGGAATAACCACAGCCTTAGGGTGATTGTGAAGAAAAGCTCATTTTAAAGCTCGGGGGACAATAAAAAGGTGTGGACTTGAGATGCAGTAAGCATCACACAGAGATGAATTCTAAAATTGTCCAACTCCAGGTGTTAAGCCATTCCTGAACAAGAGACAATATTTGAAGCATCTGGCCTAGGATGAGGAGAAATAGGACTGGACTGTTGCTCAGTGGTTTGAGCTCCTGTTTTTTATATAATTTGGATATATATAGAATCCAACCTAGTCATGATCCAGTGATGTTTCCACAGTCAGTCTTAATTTGGGGAGCCATGTGATTTTTGGTCATGCTTTGTTTTGCTCAAGCTCAGATCAGTGCAGCCAACTACCAGGAAATATTAGATCACTTCAGGTATTATTGCATTCATTATTTTCCAGCAGGACTTGGCATCGTCCCACATCGCCAAATTACCGTTACCTGCCTTAATGATCATGGTGTCTTTGTGCTTGAGAGGACAGCAAACTTATAGGACCTACACCCCACTGACAACCTGCAGGCAATGGGAAGATGAGACACTAAAGCCAACAATGCAAGGCTGCCAAAAACTGACAAATTACAAACTGTGTGTAATGGATCTGAATAAAATCAAGGTTTCGCTTTTTAATTGAATTACTAAAATTAACTAACCTTTTAATAAAACCAGAATTTATTTAGACTACACAAATATGCTCTGCCAAATGTGAATTTTCATCTTCATTCTTGCATAATTTGAAATAGCATCTTAAATCATTAAGGAACATTACATTGGACAAGAAAAAAAAAAAAAAAAAAAAAAAAGGAAATAATAAATCAAACCTAAAAAAAAAACATTTAATAGGATAAAGTGGACTTCATTCATACACCAGGGAGCCGAATGATTTAAACAATAAGTTTATACTATCTGACAATAAATAACAACAAACCTTTAAGGCTGTAATCAATTCTTCACCCTCTTCATCAATGCAGGTCACAAGCCATCGGTATTATATTTTGACTTTGATATTGCCTGGATTTTTTTTAAATAAGTACTGCTAGTAATATCCAAACTGATATTGCATTGTCAAATAACCCCGCTATCTTTCACTCAAAGGTAGTTTAATCAGTGTAAGCCTTTTCAAGGTCTGCTCTTTGTTGTATGTTTGTGTTTCTAGTTCTTTCAGCATTAGCCGTCTCTAAGTATATATTGTCTACAGTAGAGTATGCAGCAGAAAGCTGATAACAATCCCAGCACCATTGTTGTGGTCTCTCATTTATTCAATGCACTCCAATGAGACAAACACAGGAGGGAGAGAACAATTGCTGGGGAGAGCTATTTTCTTCCATCTGAATGACAAAGGACAAAACTGAAAAGTAGAAGAAAGATGAAAAACATATTGCTCCAAGTTAGGTTCAGCAGCAGCAGCAATGCAGAAAATATCCTACCAGAATATCTTCATACATTTACATTTAGCCTCAGGTGGTACAAACAAGATTTCCCTCTCCTTTTAGAGACTGTTGTTGTGAGTGAAGAGGAATTCCTGTAAGATATAGCTAAGAGGAAGGCAGGAGTTACTTCAGAACTGGTTAGCAATATCTTTCATCCCTGTAGACTGAGCAATCATCACAGATTAAAGGTGGGGAATATGTAGGGAAAAAAAACTAGAAAAGACAAGATTGTGCTCATAAGTAATTTGTTTGACCATTATTTAGGTTTATGATTTACGGTATTCAACCTCTGTTTAAATAGCCTGCTGAAAACTTAGACTGGAATCAGCGGTAACAAAACTGTTGTCTCAGATGTTTAATACAGCAAGTAAAAAGGCTGGGCCACAGTAAAATCTCAATTATGACAAGGAATGGACAGAAACGGATGCTGGCTGCAGCCCAGCTCCCCATTGTTTAATTGAACTTTGATCATAGCCAAGCTCATCATACTTATTGCACTCCTAGGTAAAAATCCAATGTGGTTCCTTCATGTCATTCTGTAGGACACCTCATTTATCATCTGCAAGTCAAGCCGATGGACATTATTTTCTCATAAACACCGAGCAGGAAGAGTAAGTTTATTAATTTGTCATTTTAGGCATGCCGCTATGGCCACGTCCAGCACTTGGAACATCTGCTGTTCTATGGAGCTGACATGAGTGCCCAGAATGCATCTGGAAACACCGCCCTACATGTGTGTGCTCTCTACAACCAGGTAACATTCACGTAGAAACTAAATAACATTTCTATTTTTGACTTAGATTCTTCAGGACAAAAGGGTGAGTTTCATTGTAATATCTGTTTCATACACCGTACGCATAGTGTCTTTGTTTTAGTGCCCACAAGGCAGCAACATGGAGATTAGTGTCATGTTGTGCCTTCTATGCTTAGACTTTGTCTTGTGTTCCAGTGTTGCAGTGTTGGCTGAACTAAATAATTAAACGTACTAAGTATTTTCCCTTTTGGTTTTACTCGCCTAAAATTAATCACAAGTTAAATATTTAATGATGCACATGACCACCAGATTGTTTTGTAAACAGTGCGGAACACTGCAGTGTTACTTCGGTCGCGACTATTGTTAGACCTTTTCTCACATTGACTTTTTAATTTGTTTAAAATGTACTCCACTGGCAAAACACTATAGTCTACACAGCTTATTAAAAGCAAAAATGAAAATGCAGTATTTAAAAAAAACCAAATCGTCTTGTTTTAGTCTCTTTGTCTTTTGCAACTTTTTTGTTAGAAGGTTTTTCACACTATGCATCACAGTTCCTCATAAGTCAATCATGTTTGATGAAAAGCAGGAGAACGCGAGAAAATATGGTGTGCGGTTGGAGTATTGCAAAAATAAAACAACACAGATTTGTATTAAATGTCTTGCACAGTTGTTAACCTGTGTGAACCTTGGAAGTGAAAACCTTCTCTTGTTAAATTGTATGATGGAACTTATATATTCAGATTTCTGTCTGACTTCTGTTAATAGCATACCTAATGCCATGATGATTCTACATCATGACATTTGGTATGCAATTATTAGTGCGTCTGCAGCTGCTGTTTGTGCCAGTTGCCTCACAAGCTGGTAATTTGAAGCACTTCACCTTTTTTAAAAACAACCATTTTATGCCGCTGTGATCACATAAACATACTCAGGACCTAACGTAAATGTTTTCATCTGGAGATAAGAGTAGGAAGTACATTTATCTAAATTATCCAAATACTCTCTTAGTTAATGTTTTCAAGCACCTATTCAAAAAACTTTGGAAAAAGGTGGGTTGCCCTCTCCAGGGTCGAGGAGGACACACATAGCCAGGTCTTTATAAAAATGAATATCAGAATCAGACATACTGTAATGATCCCAGAGGGAAATTACAGTAGAGGAATATCTCCTCTACATCACTTTTAAAAATAATATTGTACACACTGGGATCGTTTTGGAAACGTTTTCATCCACATGAACCCGCACAAATATACCACTGAGCTTTATTTTTAAACATGCCAAATGCATTGAGTATAGTGAAGCTAAAACCTGTCAGCTAATCAGAATACTTCAAAACTACCACGACTCCCTGTACAGAAGATGAGACTGACGGCGACGTTGAACATTGTGCCTCTGCATTCGGGGAGAGAGTTGGTGTAAAACAGCTGACCTCCTAGCTGTCATGATTTAGGTTTTTGTTTGCTTTGTTCTGGGCTAATTAGTTTCCACTCTCCTCAGAAAACAACCCCTGTCACCTCCATGTCCACACTTCAGTCTCCAGTCAGCCCAGTCACCTGCGCAGACCATTTCCACCTGCTGTCACTAATTAGTTCCAACTCTGCTCACCTGTTCACCTGCCTTCATTTACCACTCACTGCCAGATCGTCATATCACAGATCCTCTCTCATGATTTCGCAGCACTTCACACCTCCTCACTTGTGCCCTGCCGGCGTGGTTTTTTCAGTTTGTCTATATGCTCCACCTGTTGGGCTCAAGACTGGTAACACCTGCATCTCCTGGTCTGTTTTCCTTTTTCAATAAACCCTTTTTACGTGACTCTGTGTCCGGCTTAGTTTCGAATTTTGGGTTCGCTCCTACAATCGTTACGCCAGCGCTCTTTCTCCTTTGCACCTCAATGAATTAGAGCAGTTGGGCTTGTAAAAACAAACAAACAAAAGTGTGTGAACCAACATAAAAAGCAGCACCACCCTGAGAGGATTAATTTTCCTCCATTGCAGGGCCAAGTCAGTATCAATGGTTGCACGTGACATCAGCGCCGCACTATATGTACAGGACCCTGAAACTCAGTTCTGCCCTGTACACACGCAAACACAAATACAAAGTGTTCTCAAATCTCCACTTCAGGTCAGAGTTCTCATAAATAATCATTATGTGAAACACAGTTTTTGGGTGGATGAAAGTCCAAAATGCATAAAAATGTATGAGATTTCCCAGTTATCCGACTATGCATGGACTAGGCCCATGAATCTCAGCATCTTGTTCGCATGAGACGAGAGAATGGAATGGATATTGAAAGATGGATGGGTGTGGCTGCAGTAATGCGTACTCTGCACCAATCCATCGTGGTGAAGAGCAAGCTACATTCCTACCTTCAGCTATGGTCATGACCAAAAGAACGAGATCCCGGATACAAGCAGCTGAAATGAGCTTCCTCCACTGGGTGGCCAAGCACTCCCTTAGAGATAAGGTGTAGAGCTCAGCCATGATGGGAGGGCTGAGCTCTACCGCTGCTCCTCCACATTGGCGGTGACAACTGAGATGACTCGGGAATTTGTTCCCAATGACCCCTGAAGGCCTCCATTGGGAGGAGTTCCAGGCATGCTCCAAAGGAATAATGCACAAGGGACAATTATATTATTTTGCCATTAAGACATGATTTTCGCCATTAAGACTGATTTTTGTATCACAACATTTCACGTTTCAATGTAAATTGAGTGTTTCAGCTTGTAGAGCGCTGTAGTTGTCTTGATTTCTGACATAGACACTTGATCTTGGTGTAAACTGAGAGTTTATTCAATGTTCTTTTAACATTTGTAGTGACACAGAGTGAAAGAAATACCTTCATGTGAATCTTAAGTGATTTAATATATGTAAATTTTAAACTGTCAAGTTTTGCTGTTTAACTGTGTAGGAGCGACTGTGGCTTTACGGGTAGAATAGTCTTCTTGCAATCAGAAAGTTGTGAGTTTGGTTTCAGCTTCCCCCTGTCACATGTCGATGTGGCCCGGGGCAAGGCACTTAACCCCAAGTCGCCTACCAATGTGTGTATTGGTGTATGAATGTGTGGTGTACATGTGAGCGACTGGGTGAATGCGGCTATAGTGTAAAGCACTTTGAGTGGTAACTATGACTAGAAAAGGGCTATATAAATTCACTCCGTTCACATTTAAGGACCAAAAAGTGGAATGTGCTGCAACATTGTGGCCTTGCTTAGAAAACCTAAATTACCGTCATCAAAAGTGAAGAAATAAGAGCTTTTCTATGCAGTTCTTGTGAAGCCATTATGGCATCAAAAAGAGTGAGTGCAGATTCTGAAATATGAATGAACAGGCTCACTACTGACTTAAGTACAGCAAAACACTGTAAGGTGGATGGGGGGTGGGAAAGAATACCAAGCGTGCCCGTATGAAAACCAGAAAGGTTCCTATAAAGAGTATGACTGTTACTTACTGTTTGGTTTGAGCTTGCTCAAAGTGAAGGATGTAACTTGGCACTCTAAAAGATGAATTTCTGCTGCTTCATTGGGAAAATGTGAAGCTCACTTCATGAACATTAAATGCGGTCTCTCTGGTGTGTAAAAGGAGAGAAAGTGTGTGTGTGTGTGTGTGTGTGTGCGTGTGTGTGTGATGCATAGGATGTGTGGGTGTGTGCATGTGTTGTGATTTATTTTAGAAGTATATTCTCCTGCACAACTAATTTCAGTTGTGATGAATGGACTGCTTCAGCTAAACTGGAACACCACAGTCTCAGGAGTGGGGGGTAGTCTGTGTGTGTTTAGTAAGCAGAGCATCAATAATTAATACTAACAGTTTGTAACACATCCACGTGACTGGAGTTGTTGCGTGTTTACCATCTCAGTGGAGTGCAAGCCAGAGCTTGAACTTGTTTTGCTCATGTTATCAAGACGTACTGTAAATGTCTGGATCCTCCAGTTCTTATAGGGAGATTTGGGGAATACAACATTTTAGTGTGAACATTTATTTTAAACTCTGGGTTTAGAGGAAGATAAGATAAGATAGTAGCAGCTCTGATTGTGATTGCAGTTTGCATGTAAAAAATGCAAATCGGTGACTAGCTGAAAATCTTCAGCCTCTTGTACTACTTGCTTTACATCCTGCGTGTAAATGGACCTTGGCGTGGCTCTTGCCGGTCCTCACTGATGAGAATGACATTTCAATCAGCTTACCACAGCTACTATGCCAGTCTACACTGGCACAGTGGCTGTGAAAAGCTGATTGAGCTCAGAAAGCTTGTATCATAGCAGGGTTCTAGCAGACCTGAAACACGCCTGTCTTGGATGATTATCTACAATGAGAGTAAGAAAAGGGCTTGTAGGATCAATTTGGAAAAGTAGCAGCATGATCAATAGATCCATATGTGGAGAGAAGAGAGACTGTCAGCAAGAGGGAGAGATAAATGAAGGTGTGAGAGAGTGGATGAATGAAAATCTAACTTCCAGTAATCATCATTAGAATAAGCTGTTTCCATGCGTGTCCCTCTCCTTGGTCTGTATGGCTATTAGCTTCAACTTAGTGGGCCAGGCAGATGTGCCAGTGAATGAGGACATGGCAGGGGTCTTTTGCTTAGCTTAGAGATCCTTGAGACATGCTTGAAAAGAGTTATTGAGAAGACAGGCAGAACTGTGGGGAATAGCAAATTAGCATAGACTGATGGGTAAAAATAGATTAAAGAGACACAAGACACATAGGATTGTGTGTAACAGACATGAAGTCATAAAATACAGTTCTATAACAAACTCTTTAGAGGAGACAACTGTTTTCACAAGCTTTTTCAATTAAATTCAGTTACATTTTATGTATATAGCACCAATTCACAACACATGTCATCTGAAAGCACTTTACAAAGTCAAATCCAATCAAATCATACAGATTGGTCAAAAAGTTTCTTATCTGAGGAAATCCACTAGATTGCATCAAGTCGTGACAACCAGCATTCACTTCTTCTGAAAGAGCGTAGAGCCACAGGGACAGTCGTCTGCATTGTCCATGGCTTTGCAGCAATCCCTCATACTGAGCAAGCATGAAGCGACAGTGGAGAGGAAAACTCGTCTTTATCAGGAAGGAAAAACCTCCAGCAGAACCAGTCATCTGCCTCGACCGACTGGTGGTTAGAGAAGACAGAGCAGAGAAACAAAAAGCACATAACCACACACTGATCCAGGAATGCTTTCTATGTTATATGGTAATAGTGGATGATCTGTCTCCCCTGGATGATGTGTACCTACAATGAAGAAAACATTTTTTGTAAGCTATGGTTGTTCATTGTTAAATATGTTCTATGTCCTCAATGTTGCTTTATTGCTAACAATTCTAGAACTCCTCAAATGTGTAAACATGGCACCAAGGGATACCATCTATTAGCCTTTGTATATAAATGTGACTGAAAAACAAAAGGTTAAAAGCTGCACACTTGAAGACGTTGATTGGTGTCTATATATGGTTAGAATGTTTTTTTTGTTCAAACAACGCCTGACTTTCAACATCTGTTTATGTTCATTTGAACAGGTTGAATATACAATTTATATTATTAGGCTAAACATGGCTAGGGTAAATAAAATCCAGAGTAAACAATTGCCCTTACAAGTCATCAAATATTCAAATTTGAATATTACATAATGTTAAAAAACATTTTATTGTATAAATGTAATGACCATTGTATTGCCTAAACAATCATGGGAAGACTTCTGGCTGTCAGGACAGTTATTGACACCCTCATTAACTGTGGAGGGTAAGTCACAAAAGGTCATTGCTAAAGAAGCTGTTTGTTCACACAGTGCTGAGCCATGCATATTCATAGAAAGTTAAGTGAAAGGAAAACATGGGGAAGGAAAGGCTGTAGCAATAACAAGGATAACCACAGCCTTCAGAGGATTGTCAAGCAAAATATATTGAAGAATTAGTGGGAGGCTTGCAAGGAGTGGACTGAGGCCAGAGTCGGTACATCAAGAGTCAGGACTTGGGCATCACTGAGCTAAAGGTAATCCACTTATATTGAAGCAGCAAACTTGTTGATAATAATAATGATAATAATAATAATAATAATAATAATAATAATAATAATAATAATAATAATAATAATAATAATAATATAATAATAATAATAATAATAATAATAATAATATATGTATGTATGTATGTATGCATTAATAATTATAACAGTAATAATAATAATAATAATAATAACTGTCAATTATTAAACGTCACTGGCAAATCTGTGTACAGGCCAAACAAAATGTGCTCATGGCGATACTTTTTACAAGCAAAGAACAGTGTATCCTTCATAATGCAGTGAATTCAAAAACCCTTTTAAAAGCCTTCGTTGGCCAGGTTAAAAGCTCCAATTATAGCTACATTTAATAGTTGCTGCTCTACAGTGGTTGAAATATCTCAGCTTAACTGGGTGTCTGACCCGCTAAAAGCAACGCAAATACATGTCATCATACAACCATACATACTTTTCTATTAATTCTTCCATTTTCACTTTCACTTTACATTGTGCCCTACTTTGTTCCTTAAAAACACATATGGAAATGTATGGTTGTAGTGTGACAAAATTTGAAGAAAAAAAAGCTCTAGGGTACAAACATTTTTGGACAAATGTGCATTTACCTCCCCAGTTAATGTTTGAAAGGTCTAACTTTCATGAATTATCTGAACTAAAAGTTGAGCCTTTATATATATTTTTTATATTTAATATGCTATATTTAGCATATTACTATATTTATATTTGTTTACATTATTTTCTGTCTTTTATGTTGTCTCTCTGGTTGGATAGTGCTGTACCCACATTCAGAAAGATTCTCAGAGTCCTCTGAAAGAGCTCCTATATTAGCCTTAAAATTCCTGCCAAGGAGTTTTAGCTTAAGAGCGAGTCAGACAGTTGCTGAGAGCGACTCTGAGTAAGGAGCGGACAAAAATGTCTTATCTTAGTGAGGAGCTGTGGTTGACCCCATTGCTAGGTGTGACGCTGTCTTCTAAGAACTGTGATTGGTTGATACACGGAACAAAGCAAAACACACGCACACACACACACACACACACACACACACAAATGTGCTCAAAGTAATCAGTGGAGAGAAATGAACTGATTGGACTGTAAGAAAAAATGTGTCATCATGATGAAACTTAAATAATCAAATAATTAATTAAATAATTGTCACACAGCGTCAATTTACATCCTTATCATTATTCTTGATTTGCTTATTGTTATGTTTACTCGCCATACTGGTTCTTTTACTACTTTACTAACCTGTGCTGTAAACCAGGTTCCTTTTCAAGAAGTTGACAGAAATGTTGGTTCAGGCAAAAAGAGTCCCAATAACTGTCACAACGTTATGTCTGCAAATTACGATGCTGCTCTTCAAATGCAACTTTTCAAAGCCATTTACACTCTGCTGATTTTTGTATTCCTTAAATTAATTTAACAATGTTTTCTCCTTTCCAAGGTGACATGAGTTGTTTATTTCTGTACCCGACCAGTTTACCATTCAGAGAGACGTATATTTAGTCTCATAAAATCTCTAAACATTTTTGACGTGTCTGGGCTACCGCCATTAGGAATTGCTCTGGTCAACAGGCAGTGAATTAAAGTGTTGTTTATGTCTGATCTGATGTGACATAAAAAGCTCCGTCTCTACTGTGCAAACAGTGATGAAATTCAAATACACAAATCTCTCTGTCATTTAGGATAGCTGTACACGCGTTCTGCTTTTCCGAGGAGCCAATAAAGAAATAAAGAACTACAACAGCCAGACTGCTTTTCAGGTATGTGTGGTGTTTTATAATAATATCTAGATTACATTTTTGACAACAGCTTTGTGTTAATATGTGTAATTGTTGTTTAAATCAAAGACATATAATGAGCAGATACTTTCTTGTGCTTCTACAACATTACTGGACATACAAATTTAGCATATGCTAGTTACAGCAAACTGCTACCCCCGCTGAAAAGCTATGGAACAAAATCGAATATGTGCTTGGATTCGTTTTCAATTCAGCCATCCGTCCATTGTCTATAACCGCTTATCCATGCAGGGTTGCGGGGAGGGGCTGGTGCTTATCTCCAGCAGTTATTGGGCGAGAGGCGGGGTAAGCCCTGGACAGGTTGCCAGTCCACCGCAGGGCAATTTGTTTTCTGTCACTTAAATGTTCTCTTTATTGTCCTTTTTTTTCTTCCATTAGGTGGCTATAATAGCAGGAAACTTTGATCTGGCAGAAATCATTAAGGTTCACAAAGCATCAGATGTTGGTAAGTTGAGAGCAGAAGTCACTTAATTAGAGTTGGATAAATCTTTTTTGCTGAACTCTTGATGCCATTGAATGTATGGAACTGATAAGAGCTGAACTGTAGATTGGAGAAAATAAAGGATGGAGAAGGGTGTGAGATGATATGTGCCCCTGATGAGTTAAACAGTTTCTCTGTGAAATAACATACAGGAAAACTCTGCCATCTGGTGTGGACAGGTTGTAATACCCGACTCCAGAACAGAATTCTCTAATTAGCTTTTCCTTTGCAAGGAGCAACCCCAGTAAATTGGTAATCACATATAAAGGCTCGATTTTTGTGCTTACATAACCATTTTTACCAGCAGCTTTGGAAAATTGTTGAAAAAAAGCTAAACTGAAATGATTATCTATTGTTTATTTTTCATGCTAAATGTTTGAAATTGAAAAAGAAAATGTCCCAAATATCCTATCACCTTCAGTTTTATTTTAATGTCTTATCCTTCATTCATTAGTTTTAATGTATAGTTTATTGTACTTCTTGCCCTGAAACCTATGAATGATTTGCAAAACTCATAATGTGCCTTGAACTTTCTCACATTGGGTCACATTACAGTCACAAACCTTAATATACACTGCTCAAAGAAATGAAAGGAACCTCTCAATTGGAAGAAAAAAAAAATGGATATCTATCCTGATGTTCCTAACACATTACAGATGGGTGATGTGTTAGGAACAAAAAGATACCACATCATTTGATGAAAATTAACATCTTCAACCCACAGAAGGATTAATTTTGTCACAGATAAATTGAAACTGAAAAATTGATGTGGCAGGTTAGTTGAATTTGTTGAAATGTCATTGCAGCAACTAAAAATGTTACTCGGTAGTTTGTATGGCCCCCACGTTTGACATGTTTGCATGCATGCCTGACAACTTCGGGGAACTGACTGCATTATCTTGCCACTTGAAGCCGGGCATTTTCATGAATCGCCTGCAAGGGTCTAACAATGGGTCTATGGATTTCATCCTGATACCTGATGGCAGTCAGGAAAGGTGCATGATCAAAGTTGATGGGAAGGTGGATAGAGCTAGATACAGGGCAATTCTGGAAGACAGCCAGCAAAGACTTGAGACTGGACTAAATGTTTATTTTCCTGCACCGCAAAGACCCTAAACATACAGTCAGAGTTACAATGGAATGGCTTATCTCAAGGCATATACATATGTTAGAAAGGCCCACTGAAAATTGTAGATGTAAATTCAGTTTTCAGATATTGAAATGCATGTTTATTTTCATTTTACAAAGAAGAATGGTCTTGGTGTGGAAAGCTCATAGAGACATAGCCTAAATCACATTCACTGATAATTGCTGTGAAATTTGGTTATAAAGTTACTGCCTCAGGGGATGAATGCTCAATATTACAAGTTTCAGATTTTTCTGTGTTACAAGTTTGAACAGCCGGCATCATTTTCTCTCCAAGTACAAGTACAACTTGGGGTCCCATCACATAAAGTCCCAGTAAAATACCTTGAAATTTGTGGTTATCAAATGACTAAATGTGAAAAACTATAATGGGTATGCATACTTTAACTTTTTATTCGCAACTTTCCTTTCAAGATATTTGTGAATGAATTTAATAAACTCAAAATAAATACTTAAATTTAAAGTTGTTTTTGCTTTTAAAGCATCCATGTATTTCTGCAGCCTGTGATAACAGCATTCAGTCCACAGTTTTTCCACTTTTCCTTTTTAGTGCCTTTCAGGGAGACCCCCTCTTACACCAACCGTCGACATGTTGTGACTGGCACCCTGCCCTCACCACGATCCTTGCTGCGCTCTGCGAGTGACAATAACCTGAATGGTGACCATGATCACATCCACAGTCAGCGCCCTCGAGAATCCCGTGGCCGTCCCGGTCACTCCCCTGTCCCCTCACTGCGCAGTCTTCCAGCTTTTGGACAAAAGCACAGCAGCCTCGGAGAAGTATGAATGTTTAAAAAAGGGTGTTTAAAGCAGCAGTAATGTCTCTAAAGCAGTCTGTTTGTGGTCATTTGTGGTTATTTACTCAGCCATAATGTCTTTTTTCCTTCTGCTTTATGTCAGGGTCGACATGGAGAGATCCCTGACAGCAGTCTCCAGAGTACTGGCAGCTCCAGATCCTCCCATTCCCGTTCCCCATCATTACATCACATGCATGAAGATGACAAGCCAGTGCCCAGACGTTCCCACAGCCATGGCTACCCTCTCGGACATGGTCCTCGTGGAAGACTCAGGTCTGTAACAAATCCCCTCTGACCAGTTTCACTTGTTAATTCCTGTTGTTCTCAAAAAACAGCATTTGATAAATACTGCAAATCATTTTCATCTCCTGTCTAATTCATCTTACACTTGCATGTCTTTTCATGTATTCACTCTAATAGCTAATTTGTGACTTGCCTTTTGATTATGTACTTACTTTGATTCTCAAACCATGTTTTTAAAAGCCAAAAGTCCCATGTGATGTGTCTGAGTCACTTGTTAGTCACCACCGGTAGCGTTGCATCTTATTCCATCTGCCCCAGTCAGCTTTTGGGAATAACCATGACATGTAATCAGGCAGCACGCAGTCTTCATTTAATCATCAGTCATTTGCACACATAACGCTAATTTCCATTAAAATTGTTCTGTAAGAGTCATACACATACGGCTTGAACCTAAGAGACGTTTCTGAATTGATATTGGCTTTCTAGTTACCGATTGAACACAGGCCATTGAGAGATTTGCTGATTTAATTTTGTAAAACTTTTGTATGGTCCATGCTTTGGGGTACTTGGCTATGATCACAGGCATATGTATGTCATGTATAAACGATGGCCCCATTTGTTTAGCAAGCTAAGCTGAAATGCACTGTTTGTCTTGCCAAAATGATAATATAAATAATATAGCTGAAATAATATAGCTGGAATCCATGCTTTAAAGCATATATATATATATATATATATATATATATATATATATATATATATATATATATATATATATATATATATACATATGTATGTATGTATGTTGAAAAGGGGCTAATGATGATCGCTGGGGATCAACTCAGGTCTTCCAGGCTGTTTGGCTCTGTAGGTGTAATTTAATCATAGATGGGGATTTATCTAGTGTCTTGATTCTCAATTTGGAGCTTTGAGGAATGGTTTGAGGCATCCCGCTCAGTTCAAAACGTCTTTTCAGTTGATGGCAGAACAAATTTCAAATTCAAACTAGGTCACATATCAACAAAATACATAACAATATATTTAGATTTAGTTCATTAACTTTTTTAATATTATCTTAGATTTATGACACTGCCTACATGCAGCAGACAACTAGTATATATGTGAACTGGTCAGATGTCTGACGGGGAATTGCGATAAAGCCAGCCTCCCTGCTCTAATAGATCTTTTAAAGACGGTTTGTCTCACATCTACATGCATTTTACCTTCATTCAATTAGCGGAACGACTCACTTATCTGTAATCAGTTTAGTGCCAATTCACCCTGCGATCAGTTCACAGAGATTAAAACTACATTATGTTCATATTTCACCAGCTAACCACTTTGAACTACATTTGAACTCACAACATGTAGTAGTTCTTGTTCATTCATAAACCGTTTTATGTAACAAAGTCTTTAAAAATATATAGATCATTATTTCAGGCGTACATTAACATATTCATTATTATTGCATAGCATTTGCAACCAGGGCTTTGCTAGGTTATTGTTATGTTTAGTTTTCTCCTGTTATGTTTTCTCATCTAAATTACATTTTATTATGAATCCATTTCCAATTAAGCCGCTGTCAATACAAGATATTCCTGCTTTAGTTGTCATAAAACAAGATCAGCCTGAAATCTTTTATAGAAAATATTCCCAATAACATTATGTTCCTAATTGCAACCACTTTTAGTGTATTGAGGTTGGTGATACTTTTTAATAAAATTAAGCAAACAATAAGTTGTTTCAGTTTTTAAGAAAAGGGATTTATCCCTCCATTTATAATACGTTTAAAGAGATGACATAAAAAAAATGTTACGGGTTTCCACATACATATGTCCCTGAAAAGCTAAAGAAAGACTCACAGACCCACTGCAGTAATAAAGCTCTTTTCTTTTGCAACTTGTTTATGTATAAAGTAGATCAGGTTTGTCCTAAAACCTTTTTATTTTACTCCTTCTGTTTGCCTGATTATAGAGCACTGTTTAACGGCATCAGGGACAGCTGCTTTCAGTTTAAATTCGTCATGTGACTAAAATCATCATTTGTCCAAAAATCTTTCCTGAATGTGATCATTTGACAGCAATCACTGTTTGTGATTGCTTCCTTCAGGCTTTGTTTAAAATCCTAAATGTTGGGTTACTTGTCCATACTATAAACAGCATGACCCTTGTTTTAAAGTGGTTTAGAATCAATTTAATTGTTTTAACACTATCAGCCCTGCACAGGACGCTTAGTAACAGATATAATGTTTTTGTTCACGTTTGCTCAATCCAAGGTCGATTGTAGGGAGTGGAAAGAAAACGAGTGAATAAGTAAATAGAAAATGACGAATAGTGGGGTTAATGTGTTTATTGTGTCCTGGGCTAAATGGCTTCCTCTGAACATGGAGCTGAGACCTTGTTCCAACCTTGGCACTATATATTAAAGCAAGAAGAATGTATTTGGAGTCCTAAATCACCAGCTGGTCTCAATTGCCAGAACCCGCATCCAAGCGAGAGTGCTGCTGTCCTTGAATATTTTTTTTGTGAAATTTCACCCTCCTCCTCTCTCTTTCACTGTCTGACCTCCTGTTTATGCCAGTGGTAATTCTAGAGGCATTATAGGTGCCACGGGAGTGTGAAATTAGCCTTGCTGGTCAACAGCCTGGTCAGCAGCAGACTCCTGTGAGAGCCCGTGGAACTCACCATCGCTTCCCCCTCTCTGTTTGTGCAAAGGGCTTTTAGGGTTCAAAAACTTGCCCTTATTTTAGCAGAACGTTTATTTTAAAAAGTATAATTTGAAACAATAAAGAGAATATGTACGAGGGCAAGCTACTGTGGAGTTCATTTAAGCAGATTAAAAAACAAATGCTAATAAAAAGCTAATAAAAATCTAAAAGGATGTTATGTAGTAGACAATAAAATTTGAAAAATTGTCAGGTGTTAGTGACAATGTACAATTTTATTAGAAAACATATGTTCCTTTGATATGCTATTTTAATTGGCCACTTAGTGTGTCTTATCAATATGGCACAGTTATTAATCTCCTAAGGAGCACTGTTTTATTGTATTTGTCGGAAACTATTGAGTGCACACATTAGGTCTTAGTTGTATTTCATTTCATAAATCAGATGAATTAGGTTGGAGGTTTTTGCACACAACTTAAAATGTGTTGTGCTCTTGTGTTACAATGTGTTGTGCACCTATGCAACTATAATAAACAGTATCATCACAATTTATTCTAAATAAGTGACTGAACTGTAATCATTACAAGCTTTCTTGTTTATATTAGATATTGATGTCTAGGGTTGCATTCTACTGAACATTTGAAAGTGAAAAACATGTTTTTTTCTGGGATTATTATTGTTCCAATCATTTTAATAATTCATTCAATTCAATTCAATTTTATTTATATAGCGCCAATTCATGAAACATGTCATCTCGAGGCACTTTACAAAGTCAAATTCAATCATATTACACAGATTGGTCAAAAATTTCCTATATAAGGGAACCAGTTGATTGCTTCAAAGTCCCGACAAGCAGCATTCACTCCTGGGGAAGCGTAGAGCTACAGAGAGAGTCGTCTGCATTGTCCATGGCTTTGCTGCAATCCCTCATACTGAGCAAGCATGAAGCGACAGTGGAAAGAAAAACCACCCATTAGCGGGAAGGAAAAACCTCCAGCAGAACCGGGCTCAGTATAAACGGTCATCCGCCTCGACCGACTGGGGGTTACAGAAGACAGAGCAGAGACACAACAAGAGAGACAAACAAGCACAGAAGCAAACATTGATGCAGTAATCTGTTCTACATTAGATGGTAATAGCAGGTGAGCTGTCTTCTCTGGATGATGTCACAGCTAACAGAACGCCAGACCAGGTGTACCTAGTATGAAGAAGAAAAAAAAAAAAGAGAGAGAACAAAAAGTTATAAGCAGAAATTATGACAAGCAATGCATAATTGAAGAACAGTAGAACTCGATAGAGTGAGAAAAATAGATCCTGATGTCCTCCAGTAGTCTAAGCCCATAGAAGCACATCACCATAGGTAGGTCAAGGCAACATAAGCCACTCTAGTTATAAGCTTTGTCGAAAAGGAAAGTTTTAAGATTAGTCTTAAAAGTAGACAGGGTGTCTGCCTCACGGACCAAAACTGGGAGTTGGTTCCAAAGGAGAGGAGCCTGATAGCTAAAGGATCTGCCTCCCATTCTACTTTTAGAGACTCTAGGAACCACCAGCAGACCTGCAGTCTGAGAGCGAAGTGCTCTGTTAGGAACATACGGGGTAATCAGAGCTCTGATATATGATGGAGCTTGATTATTAAGGGCTTTATACGTTAGAAGAAGAATTTTAAATTCTATTCTTGATTTAACAGGAAGCCAGTGAAGAGAAGCTAAAATTGGAGAAATATGATCCCTTTTGTTGATTTTCATCAGAATTAATAAACATTAGTTTGAAAATATTTCATTTAGAACAAACTGAAGACTATTTTTGAGCACATAATAATTTGTATTAATGTAAAAATATATTTTCCTGTGCTTCATTTGCTATTAGCAGCAATCCTGTAATTCATGCATTTTAATGGTTTTATTGGTGGATTTTTGTTTAGTTTATTCAGAGCAACAGTAGAACAGAATAGAAATGTCCCAGCAGCAGCAAGTATGTACAGTTATTGGTAAATAACTTAATCAAAAAAATGTAAAAAGTGGGCAACTGAGTAGGGTGACTTCTAAGAAATGTGCAAAACATTGATGTATATTTATGCATGAAAAATACCACATCTATCAATTCTTGGCCATAACTGTTCTCTTTCTTAAAATTTTATATAATAATTCTGGATCTTGTATTTTATTTACCTGTGATAGACACAAAATGCTCCTTTTTTTGCATAAATGTACTATTAACCCATTATACACAATCAAATTAAACCCTGAGGTGTTTGAGAGTCACAGTTATTAGCAACAACTTTGTGTATGTTCCTTAAAAAACTAAATGTAAATTACAGAGAGGAAGAATCACATGGAATTCCTGGATTTACGACCAGTGTTTTATAGTGGGGGTTTTTTATATCAAGAAGTAGTGTGTCATGACATTATTTCTAAAGAAATTAATCATTACCAACTGGCAAGCAGAGGATGAAGACAGATTTCTGAGTGCTGGTTTTGTTTTGGTTTTAGACTCTCATCCTGGGGCAAGGGTTTAATATTTGAGAATGCATATGCCAATCTCTAAAATATATAGCCAATGTAGAAGATTAATAAGTGGACTAAATGTCGACCCAAACTACAAGAGCAATGAAAAAAAAAACATTCATACCCCATCTAATTATGCTTTCAAACTGTAATGTGATGTTTTGGCTGAAGCTTTTCAAAGCAAATTTTGTCAAATTGTGAAATAAAGACATGTATCTTCCTTAAAGCAATGCAAGAAAAGATTTTGTTCAATCCAAAAGTAGGCTGGTAAAGAGCCATGAGAACACCAATCCTGTCCTGTTTTCCTACCTATTTTAAACACTTTTTTCATTTGGCAATGTTTGCATTAGTCACATTACATGCTGGTGGCATGAGGATTATGTGTACTATCTTAGCACACCTAATGGGCCAGGGAAAATGGAGATGAGAGAAATTGAATTAAAGGACCAAAGAACCACCAAAGGGTTTAACTGCCTAAGCGGTAACTGTGGACGGTTTAATCACAAAAGATTACACAGGATAATGGCAGATTACTTACTACTCAACCCAAACCTTTAAATGATAAGGCTTTTTGGACTGGCTTTTGGTGTAGTCAGGAGTCTAAAATAAACCGTCCAACAAGCATGCAGTTTGCAAATTACAGTTCTGTCTCCTGGCTGTTTTCGATATGGGCCATGTTGTGCTTCGCACAGGGTGCCACCGTTTCTGGAGGCGACATGAGTGAACATAATGATGATAATAATAATACTATTAAAGTTAACTGTACCCTGAATAAGTTTTGCATTGGTTATTTGCAAATCCAGTCATAAGCACCCCGCCTATTGTGCACAGTGGAAGTGTTGTAGGAAAATGCTGTTGTCTGTTTCACATTGAGGGTTTAGAAACCTTTGGAGAAATATATTAATCTGAAAAAGTTAAAGAATTATGTCCCTTGTCACATTCTCATTCATGCAAGAGCCATCACTGCTGTCTCCTTTTATTGTATTCTGTTTTGTTGACCTTACTTGGACTTTCAATACCTCTAGCCATATTCAAGCAGCTTCATTCACTCAGTCATGTATAATTTTCCGAAGTAATTTGATACCCATGGTACCTTTGATGTTTGTTTTCATACTCATGTCCCTCTAGGTCATCTTGGACGAGTTCCATCATACCTTATGGTCAGATATATAATCCTTCTTAGTTTTGAGCATACCTCAGGGTTTTGTTTAGTCTTATGTATTTTATTTTACTCTTTCTTATGATATATCAACCCTTCATTCTGTCCCTGTAGAGAATTCTGTGTGACCGTCCATCCATAGGTTTTTCTGTCAGTTCTCAGAAGTCATATTTTAAATGACTTCCTCTGGCATCCTCAGTGTCATTTTTCAACCTCTTATTCATAGGGAACCACTGATGGACTTTGTAGGAGCCCTTCAAGGTGATAAAAATGAATGAATGATAGTACTGTATTAACATTGAAGTTCATGCAATTAAAGTGCATGCAAACCTAAATTATTCTAAGGTAAATTATTCTCCTTTCCTCTTAGAAACAGGGATAATTCTCCTTATTTTTAACAATAACAAAATATGAAAATATGTTTTAGAATAAAATGAAAATAAACCATTAGCACAGCAATACTTGTGAGGAATATGGAGACCAAAAGTTAAAATAAGTATTACAGTCCTCAGTGTTGGACTGGGGAGAAAAAGCGGCCTGGGAGTTACAAACTGCCCCACTTTAAACTGCTGGGTTGATATTTTAATGAAAAACATAGGTATCAGTACAGTGTTAATGTGATGATTTTTATGCTCAGATGGCCAATATAATAAGCAGCAGCAAAAAAAACAGTTTCTTTCCTTGCAACAAAATAACTTGCAAACTTAACATGAACCTAACAAAATAAAGAATTAGAAAGCTACTGTATTTATACAGGTATATTGAGCACTATATGAGTAACCTCTGCAGAAACTGATTGTTTTCTGCTGGACTATAATCTTTCACTTTCCAGCATTTTTAGGACATCTGGCTTAAGTTCGTCTCTAGGATAAATGCTTAAGTGTGTTGCTGCACTTTACTGGATGGATTTCCATTTCAATCAGCTTTTAAGCGTCACTTCACGAATGCGGACCAATTTAATGTTACTTATAGCCTCAGTGATTGACAGGTAATGTTCCAGGGTCCTGAAGGAATGACATGGCAAGCTAGAACCATACCACCAGGTCAAACTAGGAGGTTTTTCAGTTCTACGCTGTTGAGTTATAAGCGTCACAGAAGGTTTTTGTTTTCGTAGGCCAGGCTTTAAGGGACAATTTTATTCTGATGTCCACTGTTCAGTCTGCTTGTCGGCTCTGTAGAAAAGCTCCACTCTGCGGCCGTGTGCTGAGCAGAGCCTGACGGAAGAAAAGAAGTAGAGAAGTGAAGCCGATGGGCGCTGTGCCGGCGCTAAATGGTGTGACTACGGGGCAGAGCGCGACAGGACCTCTACAGGCTGAACCACCGGCGCACGGAGGAAATCCTGTTAGTCCCAGTCCGCCACTATATTAACACTGCATAAAAATCATTTACTTTATTTACATTAATGTTGTGCGCCTTTTGCCCATATAACGTAAATCACTCAAAACTATTGCTCATGAAACCAGTGGCCAGGGAAACCAATCGAGAGAGAGAATTTTCTGCATCGATATTGAATTGGGAAAAAATGTACTGCAATGCATTGATGAATCGATATGTTTACCCACTCCTAGCAGTCTGTGTGGGATGGTGTCCTGGGGTATCTCCTCCCAGATCCTGACCAGTGCATCACTGAGCACCAGGACAGGTGGAATCCGGATGGCATCATTTGGACCTAAACATGATGTTCCAGAGATATTATATTGTATTTTTGTCAGGGGAGCTTGGAGGCCAGTCAGTGCTATCTGTTTTTTCATCCTCCAGGAACTGCCTGCCTACTTTTGTCATATGATGCCAGGCAATGTCATGCACCAGGAGGAACTGAGGGTCCACGTCACCAGCAAAGGGTAGCTGACACCCATTGGCAGTCAGGGCGTCATTGTTTATCTTTTACAGTTCTGTGTGCCTCTCCATGGACATGCGTCCCCAGACAAAGACTGACCCACCACCAAACACGTCATTCTGAAACATGTTACTGGCAGCATAACGTTCAGTTTCTTCAGATCCTTTCACGCCTGTCACACAAGCTCAACGTGAACCTGCTCTCATCTGTGAAAAGAACAGGGCAACGGAGCCAAACCTGCCAGTTCTGGTGTTCTCTGGCAAATGCCAGCCGAGCTCCACAGTCCCGGGCAGTGAGCTCAAGGTCTACTAGAAGACATGGGGCCCTTAGGCCTCCCTCATGAAGTTTGCTTCTGATGGTTTGGTCAGAGACATTCCTGCCAGCTGGAGGTCACTTTGTAAAACTCTGACAGTACTCAGCGTGTTCCCCTTGCACAAAGGAGCTGATACTGGCCTTGATTATGAGTTAAGGACCTCCGGCGTCCCTTTGCAGCACTCCTAGAGTAACTGCCTGTATCCTGTAATCTCTTCTATGCTCTTGAGATTGTGATGAGAGATACGGCAAACATTCTGCCAATGGCATGTATTAATGTGCCATCCTGGTGGAGTTGGACTGCCTGTGCAACCTCTGTAGGGTCCAACTATCGCCTCATGCTACCAATAGTGACACTGACCCTAGCCGAATGTAAAATTACTGAAAAAATGTCTGTGGCCTCCACCTGCAGAGCCATTCCTGTTTTGGGGGTTGTCTCATTGTTGCCCCTTTAGTGCACCTGTTGTTAATTTTATTAACAGCAGAAGAGCCAACACTGACTAAAAACCCTTATATTACTGAACTGCCTGATACATTTTTGTCTTAATATTCTACTATGATTAAAAAGTGTGCCCTTTCATTTGTTTGAGCAGTGTATAATATAAGCAAGAGACTAGATATTTTCTAAACCACGAGACTGTTGTTGGCTTATTGAATAGTGACAGTGAACCAATTTTCTGACCTTGTACGCTCAAGAAACATTATTATAGTCTGTGATAAAGGACAAGAAACACCAACAGAAAACAGAAGGAGCAGAAATGTTGACATTTAGGTCAATAACTAAATATTCTCAGTAAGAGCTAAGTGGTTTGTTTAGCCAAGCTCAATCTTTAATAACAAGTTAAGACACATTTTTGCTGTTTTGAAGTGCAGATTTGCTGTGCAGGACCTTAAAATGTTCTTCCTATGTGGAAAGTCTACAATCTTCCTACTCCTTAATGGCCATAAGCACTCCCATGTTAGGGAAGAAGGAAGGAGAGGACACAGATTCATTCATCTGCAGCAAGGCAAGGGCAGACTGAGGATCATTAGAATGCAAAGTGTTATGCTGATTATGACTGCGCATCTCACCTTAGAGAGGTGGGCTATTTGAGGAAAAACCCATTTACCTGGGAGGGCAAGACAGTCATGCGTAAAAATGCTTCACTGAAGCAGCTTAATTTGATAGCATCTGTGAAAATGGCATCAAATGACATTTTCAGGTGTGTCTTCAGATTTGTTTTGACATTTCATAAAATAAACTCCCTCTTCGGCAGATGGACTCATTACTAAGTAGTTCAGATCATGACATATATTTAGCTGGGTTTATTAATCATAATTATAGTTCTTCTACAAAACATAGAAACAGTTTGTTTTACCTGTTGCTTTTGCAACCCAAACCTCAACTGCACTATAAATTGTCTATAAATTGATATTACAATGTTTCTTTTATTTCTTCAATCTCTTCTTATAAAACTTCTTATTGGACACTAAACAGAAAACATTATCAAGTCATGTTCAATTAAAATCCATTTCAACAGATTCAGTTTCAGTACAGTCCAGTTTAGTCCACCAATTATTCAGTCCAATGCAGTCACACTCAGCACACATTTTAATTTTGGTCAGTTCATTTAGATATCCTTCCTACACTGCCTGGCCACCATTTGCTGTGGCATTGTTTCGATAAGCTTCTGCAATGTCACAAAATTAATTTCCACCCAGTGTTGCATTAATTTTTCACCAAGATCTTGCATTGAAGATGGAGAGTCTCCCCTCTGCGCAAAGCCTTCTCCAGCACATCCCAAAGATTTTCAATGGGGTTAAGGTCTGGACTCTATGGTGGCCAATCCATGTGTGAAAATGATGTCTCATGCTCCCTGAACCACTCTTTCACAATCAGAGCCCGATGAACCCTGGCATTGTCATCTTGGAATATGCCCGTGCCATCTGGGAAGAAAATATCCATTGATGGAATAACCTGGTCATTCAGCTGACCTCATCCTTTGAGCACATACTGTTGCTGAAGCTAGACCTGACCAACCGCAGCAACCCCAGATCATAGCACTGCCCCCACAGGCTTGTACAGTAGACACTAGGCATGATGGGTGCATCACTTCACCTGCCTCTCTTCTTACCCTCATGCGCCCATCACTCTGCAACAGGGTAAATCTGGACTCATCAGACCAGATGACCTTCTTTCATTGCTCCAGAGTCCAATCTGTATGCTCACTAGCAAACTGAAGCCTTTTGTTCTGGTTAGCCTGATTAGTGGTTTTCTTAAGGCTACACAGCTGTTCAGTCCCAATCCCTTTGTTCCCTTCGCATTGTGCATGTGGAAATGTTCTTACTTTCACTATTAAACATAGTTCTAGTGTTGTTTTTCTTTAATTTAATTTTACCAAACATTTAAGTGATCGGCGATCACGATTATTTAGGAATTTTTCCAGCCACATTTTTTTCCTCGAAGACGATGGGTCCCCACTATCCATCCAGTTTCTAATAATGTGTTGGACAGTTATTTGCCCAATTTTGGTAGTTTCTGCAGTCTCCTTAGATGTTTTCTCTGCTTGATGCCTGCCAATGATTTTGACCCTTCTGAAACAGACTGGCATCTTTTCCTCGACCACGTGATGTGTCGTTCGACATGGTTGTTTAAGAGATGAGAAGCAGCTCATTGCATCAGTTGGTGTTAACTAACTTTTTGCCAGCTGAAACATAATCACCCATGCAGTAAATATCCAATGGGAGGCTCGTACCTATTTGCTTAGTTAAATCCAGGTGGCAACTTTTTTTTTTTTTGCCAGGCAGTGTAGTTCTATCAAACACAATCCGATTTGTTTGCTGTGATCCGTCATGTATATTAATGTAAACGAAAAGAATCTTGAAATTAACTTCAAGCTCTAAATATTTTAATTAGTGTATTTATTGCATGTTTGTATCGTTGCGCTGCCATCGTTACACAAGCAGGGCTGGTATTCATGAATGCATCCAAGCATCCAGACTTTGTTGACGACTGCTCATGTGTGCATGTGAAGGACTCAACGGGCTTTTTGGAAGCACTATAAATGGGACACACACAAAGCCAAGGAGATGCATATTGGTAGGAGAATGTATAAAGCACTAGGGTATATAGAATTACTTGCAAAAGACAACATAGAGAAATAAAAACGATTTATAATACAGTCATATGAAAAAGTTTGGGCACCCCTATTATTCTTAATTATTTTTATTTCTAAATATTTGGGTGCTTGCAACAGCTATTTCAGTTTGATATATCTAATAACTGATGGACACAGTAATATTTCAGTATTTAATTGAGGTTTATTGGACTAACAGAAAATGTGAAATATGCATTAAAACAAAAACTGACAGGTGCAAAAATTTGGGTACCCTAATCATTTTATTAATCTGAATACCCTTAACTGATTTTCATTGACTTACTGAAACACAAAATTGGTTTGGTAACTTCATTAAGATTAGAATTTCATAGCCAGGTGTATCCAATCATGAGAAAATGTATTTAAGGTGGCCAGTTGCAAGTTGTTCTCCTGTTTGAATCTCCTCTGAAGATGCATCATGGGCACCTCAAAACAACTCTCAAATGATCTGAAAACAAAGATTGTTCAACATAGTCGTTCAGGGGAAGGATACAAAAAGTTGTCTCAGAGATTTAAACTGTCTGTTTCCACTGTGAGGAACATAGTAAGGAAATGGAAGACCACTGGGACAGTTCTTGTTAAGCCCAGAAGTGGGAGGCCAAGAAAAATATCAGAGAGGCAGAGAAGAAGAATGGTGAGAACGGTCAAGGACAACCCACAGACCACCTCCAAAGACCTCCAGCATCATCTGGCTGCAGATGGTGTCACTGTGCATCGTTCAACAATTCAGCGCACTTTGCACCAGGAGAAGCTGTATGGGAGAGTGATGCGACAGAAGCCTTTTCTGCAAGCACGCCACAAACAGAGTCGCTTGAGGTATGCAAAAGCACATTTGGACAAACCAGCTTCATTTTGGAATAAGGTCCTGTGGACTGATGAAACAAAGATTGAGTTGTTTGGTCATAAAAAAAAAGCGTTATGCGTGGCGGCAAAAAAACGCAGCTTTCCAAGAAAAACACTTGCTACCCACTGTAAAATTTGGTGGAGGTTCCATCATGCTTTGGGGCTGTGTTGCCAATGCTGGCACTGGGAATCTTGTTAAAGTTGAGGGTCGCATGGATTCCACTCAATATCAGCAGATTCTTGAGAATAATGTTCAAGAATCAGTTACGAAGTTGAAGTTACGCCGGGGATGGATATTTCAGCAAGACAATGATCCAAAACAACGCTCCAAATCTACTCAGGCATTCATGCAGAGGAACAATTACAATGTTCTGGAATGGCCATCCCAATCCCCAGACCTGAATATCATTGAACATCTGTGGGATGATTTGAAGCAGGCTGTCCATGCTCGGCGACCATCAAACCTAACTGAACTGGAATTTTTTTGCAAAGAAGAATGGTCAAAAATCCCTTCATCCAGGATCCAGGAACACATTAAAAGCTACAGGAAGCGACTAGAGGCTGTTGTTTTTGCAAAAGGAGGATCTACTAAATATTAATGTCTATTTTTTTGCTGAGGTGCCCATATTTTTGCACCTGTTAAATTTTGTTTTAATGCATATTTCACATTTTCTGTTAGTCCAATAAACCTCAATTAAATACTGAAATATTACTGTGTCCATCAGTTATTAGATATATCAAACTGAAATAGCTGTTGCAAGCACCCAAATATTTAGAAATAAAAATAATTAAGAATAATAGGGGTGCCCAAACTTTTTCATATGACTGTAGATATAGCATTTTTTTTTACAACAAAAATTCTTCTGTCACATTTGAACAGAATAAAAGACTGTAGAAAGCTAAAGTATTGCATATTGATATGAGTCCCCTAAGTATTCTCTGTTGTACTGACAGTTGCACAACTTTTTTTCCGTTGCTGTTTTCTACACATCCGTGACTTTTTAGCTGCTTCGTTTAAAATGAAAGCAAACAAGTAAATCTAGTTTAGCGTGAAACCTAGAAAGCATTTTTCTGTATTGTGTTAATGAAAACATGTAATCGTACTTAATCATACTTAATATAACCTTATTTGGCTAAGGTTTATGAAAAATCTAATTAGCCAAATGTCAGCTACAGATTCTGTGAGGTACACTGATATGCTCAAAAGATATGCGAATAAATCGAGAAATATATTTTAATATCTACAACACAGAATGTTTGTTGATGCTTTGAAGTTCATTTGTGTATCTCAGAACTCTCTGATTTAAGAGGACATTTCTTCACACCAGCTTCTGGGTTTATAGAGAAAACTGTCAGGTGAGCAATTTGCTCTACATCCAAGATATTTTGATGGAAATACTCAGAGGAGAACCTTCTTGCTGGCATTTTTCGAGTACTGTGATGTTGATATCGACAAAAATCTCTCTGACAAGGTTGTGAACTTATATCTTTACCAAAATCAAGGTGGCCGTGAAGCTAAAATACGCCTAAACTTGTGTTTCAAAAGGTAAGAATGATAAAGTGGCCACATTGTCCAGCCTTATCTTCTTCTTTCTCCAACCCTCTTAAATACAAGATTAACCTGAGAAACAGACAAGAGTTCGATAGTGATTTTGGAAGAGCTCTGGAGATCTCCAGCTATAAACAAATTGGACCTTTTTTGGGGAGGGGTAAGAAGAAAGCTGTGGTTGAAAGAAATCCGTTATCAGTTTGCCTTAAGGCATGTAGGGCACACGGCAAAAGTGTGCGTTAAGGATCTGTCTCAATTCAAGGGCAGCATTTTTGGAATGAACCGGTCTACGTAGGCCGGGTCCTTCGTGCACCGCAAAAAAGAGAAGACCGAAAGACATTGGCTTGTAAATTGGGACAGTCTAGCTGTTCCCCGCCCTTACCTTAGCATTACTCAAGTTGCCTAGCAACCGGGACTGCGAAGCCAAACGAACGAAGCCTGAAAATAATCCCACTGTTTTATCTGATTTGAAAATAACTGTAGGCCTACATGGTTTTTATTTTCCCCATTACATATTCATTATAGACCACAATCTTTTATTCAAAATGTTGCTTAATCCTCTTTTATTATGTTCTAATTCATTAATCAGCCAACATATTTAAATTTATGTTGAAATGTACCACTAAACAAAATGCATTTATGACAAAAATCATTTATGTAATTTAGTAAAACATTTTCCAACTTAAACACTAAACCATAACTCTTTGAGCAAAGCTTAAATCAATGCATTTGTAGAGAATGAACAAACCAAACATTGACATTGGATATCTAGCAGGAGCTGTAAAGCAAAGTGCCGGGAGAAAGACGTTCTCTCTCGGGATACTGAGCCCAGACTCCCGCAGTCAGCTGGAAGCCAGCGGGAGTGTGAGGGCGATCGGCCGGGAGAGAGGCGTTCTCTATCGGCGTGGTGAGCCTCAGCTGCCTGGCGAGCTGGAATCTGACAAAGCGAGCCAGCTGCGGTCTAAGCATGTACGAGCATTTTTAAAATCAAGTGATATGTCAACAAACCGAGCAGATAAATTCTCGCCTAAAAACTTTTTAAAAGTTACTTTTATGTCACAGCGTAATATATTCAACTTTATTCACAGCTTTTCACTCCCCTCCACCATGGTTATTTCCGGTTAAAAAGTTCTCTTCAACCCGCAATGAATCATGGGATAGGATTAGCAAGGAAGGATACATTGGACCCACGCTTCAAATTGGGGAAAAGGACACATTTGTCGGCCGCATTTGAAGGAGTCTTTAAAGGATTTGTGAATTGGGACAGCCTTTGTTGCCATGCTGAGACATAACCGGCCTACAAATTTGTTCTTTGAAGAATGTAGCCCCTGAATTGAGACAGACCCTAAGTTATTTTCAGAAAGGACTAAAAATAGAATGATTTGGCCTCACTAGATAGCACCATGTGTGGTGGAAAACGTTCTACATTGAATCACCTTGGACACAACACCCTCACAGTAAATGTTGGCAGCATCAGGCAGTGGGGACACTTTTTTTTTACAGGTACATAAAATGAGGTGATAGTTGATGGGGGCATGGTCAGAGTTAAATAAAAGGCAATCCTAGAGGAAGAATACTTTAAAGAGGCTACAAAAGACATGTGACCTGGTCAGAGGTTCACCCTGAAGTGGCCCTGCAAATACAGCGCATTATAACGGATTGGTTCAAATCAAAGCATATTCATGTGTTGGAACTTCCAGTCAAACATATATACCCAAGTCTAATCCAGTCTTTAAGACTTGAAAAATTATCCATTCAGTCTGACTGATCCTGAGCTGTTTTGCAAAGAAGTATGGACCAAGATTTCTGTCACTAGATGTGCAACACTGGTAGAGACCTACGGTACCCTGAAAACATTTTAAAAAGAGCTGTAATTACAGCAAAAGGAGGGTAACAAAGTATTGATTTAAGAGAGTATCTGAACACAGACACACACCACACCTTTTATATATCTGAAAATAATTATTTACCTTTTACTTTAATTGTGCTCTACTTTGGTTTGGTGAATCACAAAAAATCCTAATCTAAAGCATTTAAGCTTGCGGTTGAAAGATAAGACATGAGAAAGAAATGGAAGTTTAAATATCAATGCAAATAATGTCAATTCAGCCAATGGTCAAGTGACCAGTGATAGTAAATGAGCAATTAACCATTTGTATTTAAAATGGAGATAGACCAGGTTAATACATGAACAACTCGTTTTTGTTAAATATGTGTGTGATTACACATTAAAACTGTTTTTCTTTTGAATAAAAGGAGGCGGTTTAAGAGAAAGCTTTGCCAGCACAAGCAGTGGAATGATGCTGAATGCAACTTACACAGCGGCAGTGGTGATGATGAATGGAGACTGGGCGGAGCTCTGCTGTTGCTGTATTAGAATTTGTTGCTTGAAAGAGAGGCAGGAAAGAGTGAGAATGGAGATGCAGAGTGAAGAAATGTAGAGGAGAAGGATGAAAGGGGGTGAAAGGGAAGTGAGAGAGAAAGCAAGAAAGAGGGACGGTGGGGATTCATGGCAAAGAGAATGAGTCAGGAGCGACAATTAAACCAAATGGGCTAGAGCTTCTGCCTCCCCCCACCCACCGCCCCTCTGCACACAAGTGTACATGCAGACAGACACACGCACACATATACTCACGCAGCCTGCCTCAGGGAGCTATGGCGCATGTCGTACAGGCAGACAGGCAAAAGGAGATCAGTTGTGCTCGGGGACTGGTGTGTGTCAGCGATGTGTTAGCGACATGCTGGCAGTGGCGTATGCCATGCCAGTGAAGGTGCAATGTTAGCAGGAGCGGAGGGGGCTGTCTTGTGTTTGTGCCTGGGCGCACAGCTAGAATGCACATAGAGGGCTTGTGGCGTGTGAGTGCGAGCGAGCCGTCAAAACGAAGGGGAGCCACGGAGCACAGCAGCAGCAGCAGCAGCAGCATTGCTAGAGTGTGTGTGAGCGTATGTGTGAGGGGTGGAGGGGAGAGGACAGGCAGGCACGGCGGGACTCCGGGGAGAGGGAGCAGGAGTTGGGGAGCAGACCTAACCTCTCTCCTCCACAGCAGGAGAACCAGGAACCAAGGACAAGGCAGGATCCTTAGCCCAGCTGGGAGCATCTGGAGTGGGGGGCTTTCAGGAGATTTCTGTTTGTCTTTTGAAGGGACTTCCACTGGAACCCAAACTCAGGATGTGTTTAACTAAAGGGGGCTGCCAGTCGGACCTGATACAACCACACAGGAAAGGAAACAGGGCTATTCCTCCTACTGGTACAAATTTCTTCGCCTACCTCGAATAGGATGCGTGACAGAGGGGACACCTAACAAGGAGAGGGTAAAAGAGAGCAAGGATATTTTCTTTGCCACTGAAGAAGGAACAGGGGGAGGACAAGAGTGTCTTGGAGGAGAATACTTTTCTCTCATGATTCTCCTGTGGAACACTGACTGTTGATTGGCAGGTACTTAGGCATGTCTTTGAATCCCTCCCTGGGAACATTAACAACCAGGGGGTGTCACCAGGTCGCTGTCCCATTGACAACCATGTCAGTGACAACCGGCTTCAGTTACCAGCTCCCCGGAATCACTACAGTAACATATGTGTTTGTTTACAGCCCTGGCTCAGTGCAGCGAGATCCAAGCCCACCTCATCACACCCCTCCTGCACTGACAGGCCCTCGTGGGCCCAAAAGGAAGCTCTACAGTGCTGTCCCAGGACGTACCTTCATTGTGGTCAAGCCCTACGCCCCTCAGGGGGAGGGAGAGATCCAGCTCAACCGTGGAGAACGGGTCAAAGGTAAGTTGTGATTTGAGATGTTTTTTTTTTTCTCTATCTGTGTTGATTCAGTATAAGGATAATGTATACTTTATATACCGGTGTACATTTCCTGTGTTTACTTTTCATTATTCCTGCTGGTGGTCACATTCTATTAGAAAGTCTGTGATCAAATGTGTCTTATATGAGTGACTCCAGAGATTCCATCAATGCTTCATTTTCAGCCTTAAAGTCATTCCAGTGATGTTTGAGCTTGACATTGCGAATAACCATTTCATTGCCTTTTTTTTTAAATGTGCTGTTTTCTGCTGTTAGCACTGGCTCTCCTTTCATGGGTTTGTGTGTGTGTGCTTTTGTCTCCATTCATGCTTCACTCCAGACTTTGACTGTAATGACGTAGAAGGTAAACTCCATAATATCCTCCACACCCAAAATCCCTCCAACAAACCTCAGTGTGTTAAGCCCACAGCCACAATGAAAGCAATTAGTTGTTGGTCCTGTTTGAATCCACTTGAGAAATGTGTACACACCCGCAACAAATCTTCCGATCACTGCAAGGAGAGCTTGCAAATTCAAACAGGTCCCATGTGCTTTTGAATGTTGGTGTGCATACGTATGATGTGTTTTTCCACCTTTAGGAGAGTGCTTCCTCCCTGCACAACAGATTTTCTGCCTGCCCCTACCTCTTATCACCTGTCCGCAGACACCCAATTCTAGATTGACCCTGCACCCTACATCCTGCCTCTCCATGCCACCATGGATCAGACCCACATTAGCATAATGGAAACAGTTCCCTCATGTCCTTAGAAAGACCAGGTTGCCCTCATACTGAGACCTCTTATGTTCCTTTCACATCTACAGAGGGACAGGAAGTACAGCTTAAGGGTCAATTTGAAACTTCTGTTTAGGCTTTGGGTGACATACATAATCGCTTACTTCCTGCTTCTCCTCACCCACAAACATTTATCAGGATGTCGCCTTCATTTAATCCTTAGTGGTGTTTTTCTTATGGAAATCTATTTGTTTCATGAAAAGAAACACTGCTGCTCTTGACAAAATAACTATAAATGGAGATGAAAATTATTTCCAACCACTGGAACCCCTTAAAAAACTGAATTATAACTAAAATCCCTATTGCAGCAGTGTAGCATGCCTCCAACTGTTGAATGGATCAGCCGTCCACTGGATCCATAACCCTGCCACTAATGTGAACACACAGTGTTTCGTAGCTCTCTCATGTAAAACATACAGGAAACAAGCATACAGTATCATGGCAGCCAAAACTATGGCCCTGCCAAGTAAACCATCTGGCTTTGTTATGCAACACTGACCATCAAAGCCATCACTGTACTGTGTTGGCTGTCTGTCTGTCTGTCTGTGTACTTCAATCTTTTTAATTCTCCAAGAGAAAAAAGTCTTGAATTTAAAGAGAGTGGATTTTGTATCTAATACAACTGAACAAGAAAAAACAAACTTAGAGGATGTCCAATGAAAGACAAGAAACCATTTTGGAGGGACAGGACCCTGTCACGACATGCACCATCAACAGTTTGGATGCTGACATTCAGAAGTCCTACAGGAAGCTATTAAATCTGATGTGATAGACACTACCAAAGGTACTAATCATGATAGCACAAGAACAGCCACTGAGCACAACAGTAATAAAGGCTGGAAAATATATGAACTATTGAATGGTGTTCAATACATGTAATATCATAACCCCCTGGCAGCACGTGTATGATGACATCTTTCTTTTATTTACCGTATTTTTCAGACTTTAAGGTCTAGTGCGTCTTACGTATGATTACCGTTGTGCTTACTGACCGATTTTATGTGGTACAATGTGCTCAAAAAACTGTTGAAATGTGTAAGTACGACTTTGGTAAGCAACGAAGCTGCTCTGCTCAATAGATACTCAAAGCATTACGGTACACTGTGTCACTACCTGATCAGCCCCCTGAGCAGTCTACAAGACTGCCTGACTGTAATGTGAAAGCTAGAAGTGTATTCATGTAAAGGCCCCACATACTCGGGCGTACTTCACTCCGTACGTACTCAAGGCATATTCAAGGCGGACTGTGCGCAAGGACGTGCGGCATCACAGTCCCTCTCTGTTCTCACTGACAGGTGTGGGTGAGAGCCTGCTGGAAAAGAAACGCCGCTAGGTGCTTAGCTAGCTAATCAAACAATTTACCATCCGTTCCGCTGCTTCGTCCCACTGGCAGAAAGCGTGGGAATGTAGGAATTTGCCACAACAAAAGTATGCGCACAGTACGCCCGAGTATGTGGGAGCCTTTAGGCAGCCCTCGCCTGGAGTATGCGCTAGCAACAATAAACCTTGTAAGTTATTTAATTTCCGTTTATTTTGGCCTTATGTTAGAAACAGGGCAGTGTAGTCCAACTATCTCTATCTCTATCAACCATCTCTGTCAGGAGGACAGAGATGGATAGCTCTTCCTTTCAGGAGAAAGCTGTGTATGTGAAGGGGCAGAGTGATATTACACACTTGGGAAGAATATTTAGGGCGCCTTATAATCTGGTGCGCCTTATCTGAAAAATACTGTAACTAGAATTATTGTATTAAGATACAATATCTCTTCTGCCAAGGAGTCTTGATCAAGATAAGTGGCTAATGTTTTATGAAAAACAGGGTGGAAGTTAGGGTTGGGAATTGATAAGATTTTCACGATTCCGATTCCCTTATAGATTCTGTGAAACAATTCGATTCCTTATCAATTCTCTTATCGATTCCAATTTGGGGAATTTTTTTAACCTCTTAAACAAAAATAGACATGGTATTAAGCATTTAAATTTAAAGTAATACTAATTTAACATTTTAGAGACATAAAAAGACAACAAACAAACATTAAAGTACGGTTTATGGGTTGGGTTCTGCAATGTTCTAAAGATGAGTATAAAACTCATCTTTAGAACCAATCTCTGCTCTAAATGGTGATCTGCACCGCCTAATCTACTTTCAGCAGTTATCATCAGTTATTGCAACCGTAAACTGCAGAAAATACGGGCAGATCGGCTCCTTCTAAGTTTACTCTCTGCTCCTGTCAGGGTGAGCCGCAGTGCGTTATGAGGCGGAGGGATATTTCAGTGTCACTTAGTTTAGAGTCAAAACAAGCCACTTCACTTTCAGAAACAAGCCCAAAAAAAACTGCAACCCCACAACTCATGAAATTTACAAGTGACTTTAGAAAAAATAAGACCAAAGTCACATAAAAAAAGTGGGATTTGCAACAGTGAGCACTCTTTGTAAGTGTGTCATATCACTCCGCCCCTCTGGTGGGTAAACAAATGTTCCGACAAATTCTACATTATTAAAAAGAAAAACCTACTGAAAAATCTCGCTCTCATGTCATCTTGAAGACATTCTTCTTCGAAATGTTGGCTACAGACGACGCGTTTTCTCTCTGGCCAGAAGTTCGATGGCAAGTTGGCAATCCAACAAAAGAGCCCGTGGTGGATCATGAATTGGAAAGGTGAAAAAACGAAAGTTTTTTTCACTTTTACTCGATGTATTGGAACATCCAACAGCCATGCACGTGGACATTGTTGCTTCAACAATAGATCCCGTGAATTTCAATGGTGAAGTCCTCTGGAAATCCGAAATAAATGTTGTTGGAGAGCGCAGTGCCTTACCGCGACATTACGTCACAGGATGTGATGTCGGGCAATAATGGCCGCCCCCATACACAGTGATCGAGACGACAATTTATGCTTTTATTTTCTTACTGATTAACGCTAAATTCATTAAATCACCACGAATGTATTAGTTTTAGGTATAGCTAATGATCCACTGATTTTTCCTTGTTGACCAGACTTTCGATCGCTTTACCCGATGGGGCGCCATTTTTTTTTTGTTTTGCTTTTCTAGACTTACGCCTGGTCACGTCGTACTTGCTTACCGAATGCCGTGTGCTTAACTTGCGTAAAAAACGTGACGTAAGTTGTGCTGCCCGGCTCTGGTGCTGCCTGGAATCGATAAGAGAATCGTTAAGCGAGCTGCCAAACGGTAGCATGGAATTGAAACACACGGAATCGGGTCTGAACAGGAACCGGTTTTCGATTCCCATCCCTAGTGGAAGTAAAGCATGATTGTCTCTAAAACACAAAACCAATGATAGCAGTAACACTGCTCTGCTACAGCTGTTTCAAAAAAGTTGCTTTTATAGAACAGGTAAAGAATGAAAATTGTGTTGTGAAGGTTATTCAATGCATATTACGTTTAAATAACTGATTTGTCTGATTCTGGATGCAACCTGTCAATCACCAGGATAACCTTTTCTGATCTATGGATGATGAACAAATGATATTTAAGCAAGCTGGAGAAATAATGTGGTAACATGCCAGTGGGTGCTTAATAATGAAAGTTAAAATAATGTTATTCTCATTAATGAGTTTTTCTAATTAACCATCTCATAAAGTAGGCAACAATGAGTCCTGGCTTACCTGTAATAAAGCACAAAGAAACAACATAAACCATAAAATATTTTTTAAAAGACAACGCACAGGACATGCATTCATGTAAATAACATCAAGATATTCTAAAACAAATAACAACGTGCTCTGGAGTAATATTTTCCTTCCAAAAGAAGGAAAAAAAACAATGAAAATTTAAACCTAACTTTGATCTAACCTTATTCAGAAGAATATGGAACATCAAAGAGTGTCATCCGGCCAGGATAACTACACTACTGGCCAAAGCAGCATGGCATATGTGTGTTATGTAAGCTGGATTTAATTTTTTTTTTACTCTGCACTGAAAATGTGACTCTTTTTTTGTCAATCTAAAACTGAGGTCTTCTTTCAATTTCCACCATTTTTCCAGCAATTGTCTGGCAACACCATCGCGTACCTAAAGCTGGGCATACACTGTACGATATTTTCAATCGTTGTACTCACATACAGGTCAAACTGCATGACAATTCCGCAGGGTGTAAAAGTTCACTGATCACGATATCTGTTCTTACACTGTACGACCCGACGCGCTGATGCGATCTAACTGCTCACATTGTACGTCTAAAAACCACACGTCGGACTCAGCCCTGTAGAGAGATGGCGCTTGTCGGACTCATCTACCCGGAAGCCAAATGTAAACAGTAGAAGAAGAAAAAGACGGAAGCGTCAATGCTCACTGTTAAATATGAGGCTCACAAGAACAAAACGCGCTCACTTGGCATTTCAACGAGTTGCTCCTCCGTAGTTTGACTCCATGTCACATGTTACCGCCGCCATCCTTCTCTCCACACCTATGTTTTCGTCTGAGAAGACAAAGAAGAATTTCCTTGTTTGCACATGCACAGTGCGTGAGGCTGGGGGAAATTGGCTCGTAGCTCTGCTTCAACAGCAGGATGTGCTCACAATCACTCACGAGGGCCGACTGAATCAGAATCAGAATCAGACATACTTTAATAGTCCCAGAGGGAAATTGTTGTTTCTAACACTCCACCCCAAACTATCAGCTCATCAGATCCTTAAAGGGGACATATGTAAAATCCACTTTTGTAGCCCATAAATACATTTAGTTGTGTGCTTGAAGTCTCTAGGGATGCAGAAAATGTGAACGTAGTCTGTCCAGGTACCGTTCGTATTTTTTAAGCTGTCTTTGTTTTCTGTTACTTTTTTGAACAATTATGTCACAGTATTTGGTGTGGAGATGCTAAACAAGGTCATGCACTTCCAGCTTACCAATTTATATTTTTATTTCATCATAGTGCCACTTACAGAGCTGTGTTTTGTGTCATTTTCAGCATTTTCATGTGGAAAAACATATTTGTAGAAATTATTCTGTGTTTACAAGGAGTTTTTTAAAAGTGATAAATGAAAGAATTGTTTTGGAAACATTTTTATCATTCCTACACAATTTGTTTAATTAGTAGAAAATGTATGTTCCTGAAAAAGTTGTTACTCATTTAACCAGTCAATAATCATTTTGTCATTATGATGTTAATTGTGTCGACAACAACCAAAAGATCTATAGACTTGTACAGTTTTCTGAAAGTCTTTGACATGTACAGACTTTCTGCTTTTCTGTAATACATCAAAAAAATGTATTTCAGATAAGAATAATCTTAGTAAATACAAACACATTTTTTGTAATGATTAAATCTATTAAGGGAAACAAGATACCCAAACCAACCTGGTCTAATCTGAATGAATAAATGATGAATGAATGCATAATTTATTTCAGACATTCCAGTGAAATTATAAATTCAACACATACAAACATTATGCATAAATAATATTATTTATAATTATAGTGTATGTATAATTTAGTGATTATGTCTGAAAAGAGGTATGAAGAAGTGAAACTTATTTAATCATAAGAGTCATTGACTCAGTTACAACTCAGTTACAACTCAGTTACAACTGCCAAGCTGTAACTGGTTGTTGGCAGCATGAATTGCGATGAAGGGCTACGTCACTGTGGAGGAATTTCTGCCCTCTCTTCTTCATAGAATTGCATTAACTAAGTCACATTGGAGGGTTCTTAAACTTGAATGACCTATTTCAAGTTATCACAGTATTGAGTCTCTTATTGGGTCTCTAAATAAGCCTTTTCCAAACGTTAATTTTCTTTTTGTTTTGTTTTGTAAGCTTTGCAAAATTGGACTTGCAGGTTGGGTTAAATCTTTGTCACACTCAAGGGAGGATTGCATTGCTTTAGATGTTGCCTTTTGTTTCCTTTTGGGTAAATCAACAATGACCTCATGGAGAAATTATGGATGACCTGTAACCACTGGGAAGTTTCACAGCTGTTCAGTTTTGTCTGATGATAAAATTAGTTTGTTTTTTATTTGAAATGTTTAGGTGACTAAAAACCCAAAACAGAAGAATGATTAGAAGTGAAGACTACTTTGAGCTCATTTAGTTGTTTTTTATGTAAGATGAAAGTTATTGATCCTGTTCATAGCAATTTTTTTGCCACGGAAATTTTAAACATTGTTTTTATAGGTGGATTTTTAGCCCCTTCCCCAGCCCCTCAAAGCACACAGTGATTAATACTAATCTCTGTTTTCCCTGTGTTCTGTATAACTCCATTAATCACCAGCTTCACTAGAGGAGCATGTCTACCATCAGATCAGACTGGGTAAATCTAACTATAAGATATTCCTGTGTGTGGATGTTTTGATTAGGGGGACCATTCATAGATACACATTCCAGTAAATGCCTAAATGAGATACAACGTATAAAGCCTTTTTTAACAAGTCTGAATTATGTCTTTTTGTCTTCAAGTAGTACTTTACTCTCTGATAAAATGGAATTTTCTGCAAATTGTTGTAATGAGCAAACAATAAGTAATTATACACTGGTGATTCCTGTGTAAAGCAAAGTTTTTCTGATGCACGGCATGTCTGTGTTAGTTTGATATTTTTTATAGAGTAATATCAAACTACACATGTAATATTTTCAAGAGTATTGTTAGAAAGTTAAACAAGTTTTAAGGCGGATGAGGATTGCTCACTATAGCATAGAAATCTGAGCTCTATTTATCGTTCACGTTCACAGAAAAGTACTTAACTTAGTTTTTTTTAGATAGAAATATGTTCTTCATATGCAGTTTGTGATTAGAACTTTAATAGGTGCAGTCAAAATTACATGAATTTGTTTTCTTATCTATCCCAGGATTTAGCATCCTGTCTGTGTCAGCTATTTATATGTTGAGTGTAATAACACATGACCTGATGTTTAGCTTTTCATATTGACAATGTTTATGAAATATTTAGCTTTGTCACTTACATTATAAAATAAAAGTGTCTTTTTCAAGTTTAGAGGGAAAGTGGTTAATTGACAGTAGTCATAAAGTTGCTAAAAACTGCTGTATTGTATAGATAGTAATAATATTTCATACATGCATTTTCATTTATTTTTTCTATATTTACTTGTAGAATCAAGTGGCTGCCTGGACTCCAATGGTAAATAGAGTGGAGTAAAAAACGTAGAGCTTAAAAAACTATGTAGTATTTCAGTATCCACACATGTTTTAGACGTTTTCCTGCTCAAACACACCTGACTCAAACTACCTGCTGATGACCAGGTGTTCACAAAGTAAGAAAACCCGATAATGAAAGGGTCCACCTGGTTGAATCATGTGTGTTGGAGCATTTTACATAGAAGGAGAATAAAGTAGCAGTATATCCCATTTAAATGCCAGACCTGACTTTATTGTTACCCTTGTTTCCACCTTTAATATTTCATATTGATGACACTGATGATTATGAAGATTATTATTACTATTACTTTTACACTGTACATGAAAGTCCTGATATTTGAATAACTTGGTTTTGCTCTCTGCAAGTTTTCATTGGATTTGGTGAAAACACATTGGTGCTTTAAAATTGTCCAAAAGAAGACATCTCCCTCATGTATTCCGTTTCCCAACTAGCAGGGAGCAATCACCAACTTAAATAATAAAGTTTGTGGTATGTCCTAAGAAAATTCTCTCTAGAGAATATCAGAGATACATATCCATATTATGACTGTGTTATGCTGCTGCTAGGATAAACACAATTGTTACCTTTACATGTCCTTTAGCTGACGTCTCATGCATTGACGACGCTGATGATTACACTGACATTACCGATAACCATGAATGTAAAATTACAGTTTTAATTTTTTTTGAAAATGGAATAAAAATGTGAAACGAAACTTAAAAACACAGATCCATCCTGGCTTTTAGTCACATAGTTCTGGCTTGTAATATTTACATTATTTGGTCCTTGCTCAGATTTAAGAATTGCTCCCAGTCTAGTCATCAATCTGTTACTGTCCGTATCCTGCTCTGTTGTCTGCAGACAGTGTCTCTAGACAGGTTTTGGCTAGACAAACAGTCCTGCTGTCTACAATTTAAAACGGCCATCAACATCCAGCTCTCCAAGCAGACTGTTAGTCATAGGTAATAAGAGCTGTTGGTACTTGAGCACTTCATGAAAGCCACAGGACCACAAAACTAGTATACGTTCGCTTTTATTGTGTGTACCAATGTTGGGCATGGAGTGTGTGTAGTCAGGGATTGTGTTTTGGACCCCATTTGGTGTACTCCATATGTAGGTCCCCAAGGTCCGTCCCTAAACCCCCTTACATCCTCTGTTTGTGCACCTTACCTTACTTCACTTCAGTGTTTGCTACCGCTCTTTTCCTTCACTGATGTAATCTGATCTCATCATCCTGTCGGACATCTCTTGAAAGGCCACTTACCGTCGCCATGGTAACGAATGGTAACCAGGTCAAGCTCTTCTAACACACACACATACACACACACACACACACACACACAGAATTTCACTAACATACACATAAACATATACATCTTCTGGGAAATTCTAAGGTGCAGAAGTGTTTGTCAACATCCTGTGTCCCATTCTCCCCATTTCCCACAAAAGGCATTAAGTGCAAGTTTGGGACATTCTTCACCTCAACAAGGTGACACATTTGAGAGCATGCTTCCATAACAGTGTATTACATCTAGTGGGTTCACACACACACACACGCGCGCACGCACACACACACACACACACACACACACACACACACACACACCAGAGCACATATACCCTCTCAAAACGCCATTATAAATCTTACAGACAGCCATGAAAATGAAACCAGTGCAAGTAATGTTGAGATTAGACATTCACAAACATGATTAATGGGGTTTGGCCGCACCCAGTGTGTGCAGAATATTAACACTGCCATGGGTATCGAAGGATACCTCGAACGGCTATAGAAATAGAAACTCCCAAATGCACACGCATGTGTGGCTTCTATTGGGTGGTTTCAGGTCTACCTTTGCACGGGTTCCAGAAGCGCCTATTGTGATCTTAACACAGAGCAGGTCACACATTAAATGTATCTGACACATTGTACACTGCTACATAAAGTGGAAAATGTTTCAGGTAAACCTTTTATCTGAAGAAGTTTATTTTTCCGTATTTTATAAGCTATAAAGGTTAGGGGAATTATATTGTACATTGTTTCTTAAATGAGTTTTGGACAGGATCAAGAGGCAGACTGCAGATGATAAAATTCAGAAAGTGGGTTTGATTTTTTTTATCATACAAATGCTATTGTTAACACTTAATGCAAAGCCACCTTACAGTTACCAAGCAACAGGTGCTAAGTGTATTTTCCAGCTTTGACATGTAATTTGAACAAATTACGTATTTAGTGAATTCAGAAAAAATCTATTTGATTCAAGGGGAATTTTTGCACCTGCATCTTTATGTCTTAATTTTTAACAGTGTTCTTTTATTATCTTTTCAAGCATCAGTTTAAGTAAAAGTGTGCAATCAAAGAGACTAAATATAATATTTAGTTTCCCACAGTGAGATTCTGAGAAGTAATTATACTTTATCTCTATGTGGTAGTGGCATGAGAAGCACTTAGTGTGTTCCAGTGCTTTTTTTCTGTTAATGTGCCAGAAGGAACATCTCCCCATTGTTTGCATCAAAACGTATGTGTGTTCATGTCTAAGTGTGTGACTGGTTTTGCATAACATGAAACAAGTAATTGCCTCCCACAAGTTAGATAAACTGCAGACTTTAAGTATTCAACAACCCGCTGTCTGAATATCTGAGGCATGCTTAGAACTAATGCTGCTGTGCCTTATTGTTTCTTTCTTTCCCCTATCACTTTGGATAGAAAAACAGAGGGTCCCAGATAACTGAGAATTTGGACAGGCATTCAGCATCAAAGTTTCAAAATACTTTGTAGCCATATTATTTAGTATTTTTCCTCATGCCATCTCACTCAGGAATGTGTATGTATTGAATTAAATATGTCAGGGAAAGATTTCTAACCTGCAGCTTCAACACAAAACGCACCCAGTATTTAGACTGTAAGTGGTTTTAATTTGCCTTATGGCATTTGAAGTTCTGAGTACTTAATACCTGGAAAAGGCTCTTATTGTAGAGGTTTGCTGTATGGACAATTTACATAGAGGGATAGACTATGGTGTTATTGTTTTGGTTGCACTTCTGAGTGTAATCTGGCCCTCGGATACAATGCTAAGAGTCCGATAAATCTGACAAGGATGTAACCAGCTAAACAGTCAAACCAAACCATTATGAAGAGAGCAAACATGCAACTAAATGTCTGTTAGCTGCCAGACAGCTAATGGCAGCAGCACCTAGAAAAGAAAACATATCAGGGAGGATAAAACAACTTCCAAAAGCCTTCCTTGTGCAATTGTAAAGTACAAACTTCAGTGGCATTTAACACTTGGTGTACATTGGTGGAGGAAATATCTGTCCCTACGTTCAATGCGCTCTGTTCGCATCGTCTGCAACCTGTTTGAGACAAATCGTTTGGCGGAAGATCAAAAGACAAACAATAAACTTACTCTACAACTTACTCTACAAATTGTATACTATTAAACTATTGAAACAATTAAAACGGGTAATTCATCCCAGCTAAAGAGAAGTATTTTTTACGATGAAGGAAAAGATGGAGAACAAACTTAGAAGTCTGTGTAAGTGCATAGAACTGGAATGCATCAAATGTGCCTTGATCTCTAAGTCTCAGATGCAGTGTTTTTACTGTTTTACCACATTTGCTGACTTTGCACCTTATTCTGTACAGAATTTAATGAAGGATGAAAGGTTAAAGACCACTGTTATGTATTCATAAAGAAACTAGAATATTTCATATCAAACAATTTTTTATTAGATGAATATATGGGTACATACAAAATGCAGTTTTCAAATGATAACACCAGAACATTGCAGAGCCCTAACCATGGTCACTTGCAAAGATGTCCAAATGATGATCAAATATTAAAAGGTGCCACTTCGTTTTTTTATCAATGTGTCACATGCACTGACACAATCTGTTTTCACCAAATTAGTGGAAACCAGTGTCGATTCAAGAATTACTTAGGGAAACCTGCTTTGCAACAATGTCAATATCAGCCAGCATTGTATTAGTCACAACTTTTAATAATAAATAAAAATAAACTAGAACCACAGATGATATTCAGTAACACATACATGTGTGGATAGTATGGATCATATTCTAGACAGGCAAAGGTCATTTCCACTACCCATAACAGGCACAGTTCCCTATTGCACATTAGCTCTGCCGGAAGGAAAAACAAGAAAAGTTACAGAAGGAATAAAATTATTCCACGCCCCCAGGTTTGAGATGAGTCAACAACAGTTTTCTCTGGTATGCCAGCATTTGAAAAACATAAAAATAAAGTTTAAAAAAAAGCTTTTTTAGGGCAAATAGTGACTCATAGGTCTTGAACTGGACTAACAAATGATCACCGTTATGTAAAGATTCAACCCTTCCACCTTAATAGCATACCAGGTTTGAATCATCTAAATGCTAAACAAGTATTAAACGCTAACACGTTTACTTTATTCACGTAGTTATTTGCATATGTCATAATCTGCTAATGTCAGTCTGTGAAAAGGTTTCTTTCATTAGTCATCTACCGTGTCCCAAGGTGTTTGTGTGGTATTGATAGTGGACAGGGTACATGCTCTAGGCAAGGACATTACTGTCCAATCAGAGTAGCAGCAGGGTGCAAAGTCCTGCCCACGCACATACCTGCTCCATGCTGACCACACCACCTGTCCTCTCGTTACATTTTTAGGTTTTTTTTTACACTTTTTTCCAGCTTGTTTGTTTTCCAAACGTCCCCATATGGTGCGCGCTGCCTGACAGGATTATCCCACATTTAGCCTCTCACTGAAATTAAAAGATCTGCTTACGGTACATACATCTAACTTACTGAGATGTAGCCTCACACAAAATGGTAATTAGAAGCAGAGCAGAAGCAGCAGTCGCAGAGTTAATCAGTGTATGAATAAACATGAACAGGATTGCTGTGGCATAAAACAGCAGTTATTGACTGATGGAAATGCATATTCAACAGAAACACTGATATGCTTTTTGCTAACAACCTCTCTATCATGTACTACGTGATGCACAGTTTGACCTGGACTGACTCGTTTTCGCCATGTGCCGATAGACTTGCGGCCAAGGTGCCGGGTTAGAAAAGGTGTACAGAAAGGTTGTGTCAGATAGAGTAGCTTTCAGCAAATTAAAAAAAAAAAAAAAAAGTGTTTTGTGACCTCTCATTGCAAAGCATTGTGTTATTCACTGTTTCCATGATATTTAAATTATTGGACTTAGGCTTCATTTTATTAAAACAAAAAGAACATAACAGAGAAACCCATAAATTCTGCAGGGATTATATGTTTAGGTTTGCAACAAGTAATTTAACTTAATCTAAAATGGGAAGCAAGTTTTCATTCATGAAACAATCATCACCTTATTCTTAGATCAACCAGATACATCATTTGAATTCTATTGGCAACTTCCAGGCTGATATTTCTACAAGTCAACACACACTCAATTGCAGAACAACTCCAGATAAAAAGAAATGCATGGTAACATCAGTTTTAACATCTGGACAATCTTGTCATACCAGTTCCTTCCCTCATCTTTCAAAGATTTAATTCAATTCAGTTTATTCAGATTGCGCCAAATCATAGCACATCATCTCAAGGCACTTTACAATGTCAATTCAATCAAATCATACAGACAGACTGTTTAAAAAGTGTTCTATCTAAGGAAACCCGGCAGATTGAATCAAGGATGGGATAGGGAGGATGACCCAAAGGAATGGACTCTGATTACATATATCCACATATTTGTCAGCCTTGTCAAATCCACTTCCACAGACGACGAATGGAGGTAAAAATATAATTCAATTCAGTATTGATTTGGCATTTTCTATGTCTTTAAATCACTAAGAGCACACAAGCTGTGCAGGATTATGTCGAGACTGCGGTCAAGGATGGAATGACATTACTCACTGAGAATCTTTTTCTGAGCTTAAAAAGACATGAAGTTACATGCACCATTAAAAGCCACAGGTTAAGATTTGCCTATTAGTAGCCAAATACTAGGCAAGTTTGAACATGCATGAGCTGTGATAAGACATGTTAGTGTATCTGTGGTTATTGTACTGGACATAAGAAATAAATTTAGCTAAACTGGTAGTCGATACTTCAGAAATACAGCTCACCACATACAAGAACACATAGAGCTGCTTCACTGCAGCTGCTGCTATCATAGTAGGAATAGCTAACAACCAATCCTGCAACAGCACTGCCTGGAATAAGGTATAAGATTTTTATTAAATATCTCTTTCAAATTAATAACAGGGCCAGGATTTCTTATACTCAAATTGTGAAGGTTTATTTCAGGGAGTATCAGATGTTATTTTGCCACATGAACTACCATAGAATACACATATTGACAAGTCTTGAGAGGTGCTGGACAACATTGTACACACCATTTAAAGATTTGTCATCAGTACAAGCTCTTTGGGGGGAAAAAATGAAAGTGCATTTTGGGTTTAGTAACTGTTATGCCCTTGCATTCAACACAATTATTAAAATGATGCTTTCAAATGCTTTAATTGAAGCTGAAACCACCACAACAAATTAGTCATTAGTTATTACCTTCTTAGCACCATCTTTATAATTAGTACCTCAATAAACAAACTCATTTCCAAGTATCAGTGCACCATGAAGATATTTTTGAAATTACACTACAACAACAGTTAGGCCTTTCTACATTTGTTGTCTTATCTCACTTGAAATAATTAAAGAATATATATGTATATATATATATATATATATATATATATATATATATATATATATATATATATATATATATATATATATATATATATATAGCATGATATATATGTTAAAACCCTCATGTTGGTCAAATAAAGAGGAAGACCTACTTACAGCAGGAACAGTAGATGTTTCTAAAAGTAACAGGTTACTCATCAACCAAGACTCCATAATTCAATTGGACTGCGGCACCTTTGAAAAGATGACATTGTAATTAACACTTAATCTTGCTTTTTTATTTGTCTCTAAATCTTCTGCATACATAAATAAGACAAGAAATACCTTTATTGTCCCACAATGGGGAAATTCAGGCATGACAGTGGCAAAAACACATTGGCAGAGTTACGCACTAGATCAATAATGAATAACAAGCTAACCTATAGCTACATATTGAATAGAATTTAACAGAATAGAAAAGGGATACCTTTATTGTACCACATTGGGAAATTAAGGCATGACAGTGGCAAAAACACATAGACAGACACCAGACTTATACACACACATCAAATAATATCAATACAAAGCTAATTTAAAGTTGAATTGTAAAGCAGAAGAGAAAAAGATTATCAGAACTTAACTCTGAAGTTTTGACTTCAGAGATAAATAGAATGTAGCACAAGTAGTTGCCATTGTTTGCTCTTGATTTAATGTCATATGCTTTAGCTTTCACCTGGGGGTATTAAAATATTTCCTTCCCTCCATCTGGGAATATCATGTGCTTGAAGTGATCATTTTAACTGCTTGATATTATTAGCTATACATTACCGCTAAGGTGCTTGGTGTTTACCTTGTAAATAGATGATATTAAATTTCTTCTGAATATAATTTAAAATAGATCAAGTAACATCAGTGGGATTTGTACCACGGTTTGAAAAGCAATATGACATAAAGTAACATAACTAAGGGTCCAATAGCATAAAAAGCCATACACATTGTTTGATTTGTATACATTAAGCCACATTCTGAAAGCCTATAAAGAAAATTAGGCTGTACATATTCTCAGTATGTAGTCAGGATGAGGCCCATTCAAACTTTGAGAGTCAGAACCATTGACTCACTCATTCTATGGCAAATGTGTCACTTTGGCAAGACAACAATCTGTGGAACTATTTTTTGTGTTACTTTAATACTCATCAGGCATAACATTGTGATTGCCTGTTTCATAGTTTGACCCATGAGTGCACTGTGTAGTGTGAAACATATTTCTCCTAACAGCTTCAGCTGTTTGAGCTGCAGTAACATTTTTGTTGGATGGGGCCACATGGGCAAGCCTTCACTCCCCACGCACATCAATGAGCCGTGGCCACCAATGACCCTGTCGCTTTTTCACTTCTTCTGTGGCTTTCTTAAAGGAGCACAGCACAAGTTCCAGAGTTTTTGCACAAATTTGCCCCCTATGGCGACAAGTTGAAAGGACACCAGTGTTGTGCACGTGCATGGGAGAAGAGGAAAAGCATCAGCCGCTGCGACTGCACAGGTCTTTTGTTTAGAGGCTTAATGTCTTCTGAGTTAATAAAGTTATAAATATTGAAGTTAGCCCAAGTTCTCTTGCTAGTGCATCGATTACGGCGGAGACTCAACAAAGTAGCCTGGTGAAAGAGAGCGTTCACCCACGCACACACCCGGAGGATTCGGCCTGAATCACTGACTAACCATAAACTGATTAATCCAGCCTAAAGGGGCAACTGCGTTAAACAGAAGAAAAGTCATTTTACACGTCGGGCAATTGTGAGGGCATGTATGGGACAGAAAATAAATAATATTTTACTTCAAAACTTGCCCCGTGCACCTTTAAACTTCTTATGATATTGAATGACTACTACCTGACAAGAATCTACTTGTTACAACTTGGTCCTTGTGAAGCTTACTCAAATCCTCAACTTTGCACATTTCCCTTTTTCTAACAAATTGATTTCGAGGAGAAACTGTTTACTTGCTACCTTATATATCCCAACCACTAACCAGTGCCATGAGAAAGAGATAATCAGTGTTATTCACTGCACCCCTGAGTGGCAATAATGTGATGACTGAGGCGGCTATCTTGTGAGCTGCTGTAACACTTTCCGTATCAGTGTTAGTCAGTATAAAACAAGTAATGATGAAACCAAAACTGAAAACTATTGGTAATTTGACATACAGCTTGTTGTAAACATGATTTAAATCGATCGATATTCTAGAAGAGAAACAATTTAGGTCTTAATTTGAAAATGTATGATAACATACTGAAGAAAAAATTACGTAAGGATAAGAAAAGTATAACTATTTAAACAATTTTGGTCATGGCTACAACATGATGTTTCTGCAACGACTTTTACCTTTATCAACATGATGCTTGAACTTACTGTTATATCTGTATACCAATACAACACCAAAGCAATTATTGTCAGCATTATATATATTCTTTTCATATATTGTGTAGTATTCTGTTTTTTTCCACAGCATAAACCATAATATATGTGTGCTGCTGAGTAAGCAACTTTGCTAATCCTTATGAATTCATGCCACTCTGTGGTTTATCCATTGAATTGGTGATCAGGTTTGTCTGTCATGTTAGTGCTCATAGACTGTATTAATAGATCACTTCCAAGTTTGGTGTATTCCTATTCCACACAGACTGCCTTTTGGTGACTTTGTTCCCCTGGAAGGTCGATAGAGGAGGAAAGAAAGAATGAGAAATACAATGAAAGGGAAACTAGAGTAAAAGCAGAGCTATGTCACGCAGCTCTCTTCAGGCCCATAAGGGATGCAAGAGGGGAGGAGATGAGATGAGAAGAGAAAAGGGATCCCTCTGAGTCAGCCTTGGAGTTCACCTCCCTCCTCTCTTCCTCCTCCTCCCACTATAATTTACAACACTCCTGCCCTCTGCTCTTTTCCTTTTTTTTTTTTTTACTTCTTTCCTATTCTTTGTTCTGCTATTTCCTCTGATTCACTTGTCATTCACAAAAAAGCTTTTCTTGTTCCTCCCATACTTGCTTTTTTTCTAAGATTTGTAGAGTCTTCAGGATTTCTCCTTTTTTTCATCCCCTCTGACTCTCTCTCAGTGGAATACTGATGAGCCAGACTGCACCACTCCCTCTGCCTCTTCTAAGCTAAGGAAGTCCTGTGAAAAGGAGCACGCAAAAAATCCCTCGGATAACTTTAAATCGGAGCGTTGTGACTAACCCTTTTCTATATTTATTGGCTCTGTACTTGATTCTTCTCTCGAGTCCACTTGCCCTTTTCCACATCACCTTCTTAATTGCTTGTCACCTCTGTTCCTTTTTTCCCTCTGTCCACATTCAGCCTTTTCATCAAATTTAATTTCCGCCCCCTTATTGCCCTTACCTGTATTTGTTTTCAATATTAACTTGTTTTGACATACATTGCCCTGTCCTCCCCTAACAAGTGCCTCCTCTTTCCCCCAAGCATCAGCTTCCACTCCACCTCTTTTATTTTGGACCCAGTATAAGTTCACTGCTGTAAATAGCTGACTGCGTCGCGTACTCTACATTGTGTGTGTGTTTTCTGGAGAACATATGCTAGCATGTCTGTGATTATGCGAGTCTTGTTTCATAAAGATGCAACACTGCTGTCGCTCTGTTACACCGAGTTGAGCTGAGCTTTAATAAAGACTGCAGGGATCCAAATCTAATAATTGCTGCACTCTGCTTATTGGAATGCTCTCACTCACCTTCACACACTTTGTTTTAGACACACACACACACACACGCACGCACACACACACACACACACACACACACACACACACACACACACACACACACACACACACACACACACACACACACACACACACACACACACACACACACACTATGCAGCCAGATGTGTTTTAAAAACTCCATACTCTGCTATTTCTTTTTTTCATTATGCAATAAGATATCATACTGTAAGCACAATAAAGATACATCCATTTAACATTTTTTTAATTTAAGCATCAGATCAGGGGTTCTAATGTTGAAAATAAGATTGAGGACTTTTAGACCAATTTGGTCTTGATCCAAAACAAAGTCACATAAGTTCTGTTAGGATATTATGTCAGATGCATATTTTCAAGTCTGTTTTGAAGTCACATACAGCTGAGGTTAAAAAATGTATACATCCTCTTTCAAGTTTAGGGTGTTTTTTCTTTTATAATGAGAGATCATGTGAGTTCTTCCAGGTTCTGAAATGATTTGGTTCTATTTTGCAGGTGTAAAATACACAATCAATTGTAGAGTGTTGTTATTTAATTAAAAAAAAGGACAAAAATGGAATATCCATTTGTGGAAATTAAGTAAACCCTATGATTTAATAGTTTGTAGAACCGCTTTCAGCAGTGTTAATAGAGGGTAGTAATTTTTTTCTTTGACTAAATCACTCTGAAGTCACAGTGAAAGTGACCCACTCTTTTTTCCCAATTGTGCTTTAGATCATTACGTTTTCCAGATGTATATTTGTGCAAAATCTTCTTAAGGTCCCGCCACATCATTTTAAACAGTCTTTCTTGATTATTTCTGGCACGTCAGTTTTGAAACATTTTGTTGTACATTTAATGCTGTGTTTGAGATCATGGTTACATGACCCAGTTTGGCCTAATCAGCTATCCAGATATTGTCATCGCCCCCTCCATTACCCCTCCTGATAAGCATGTTTGTTTGGTTGTTTTTTTTTGGGTTTTTTTACAAAATAGTATTTTCCATATCATTGTCAAATTTCACTACTTGGATCTGAGTTTGCCAAAGGACATTTTTTGAGTCTTTATCCAGAAACTACTTTGCATATCTCTTGTGTTGCATTTGACAGAGTAGAAACAGTCTTCCAAACTGCTACACTTTTTTTTGTATTTTTCTAATTGCTCTTTCGTGAATTTTATCATATTATTAACATGCTAAGAGCTGCAGTCCCTTAGATGAAGTTCTTGCCCTTTTGTTACCATTCTTTTGATTATTGAGCCGATGTAACACGTGAATTTATCCACTGTGAGATCAATAAAGTCTATCTTATCTTATGTTATCTTATCTTTTGGCTATTTCTCTGAGCCATTGCACAGCCCGAACCCAACACTGGGACGTCCAGTGTTGGGATTAGCAACTGCTTCAAATTGTCTGGACATTCCTGTGTAACACTTCCTAGTTTTTAGGAACCATGATTATTTTTCTAGTTAAGCTGATGTCTTTCCAACCAGGCATTGTGTTTAAACACACCTATATGCTCCAGACCAACAAATTGCCAGAACTCCTGGTTTTATTGAGGCTGTCACACCTGATGTTCATATCAAGAATCAAGTACATTTCATTACATTACATTAGCTTCCATAAAAATCTTACAGAAGCAGAAGGAGTGTTCTTAGTTTTTTACACCTCACTTTTCTATTTCACCTTAACTTTTGTTGGATAAATAATGAGAAATATAAACTGACTGTTGTGTTTTTGTACACTTGGATCTAAATATTGTTAGACGTATAAATGCCTTGATTTTTATTACGCCCCATTCAGAAAAACCCTAGAATTGTAAGGTGTAATTTCCTTTTCCTATTATCACTTTATAGAGAGTAAGAACTATGCCTTAAATTATTTAAGTGTCAGAAAGTGACCAGGAGAGGGTAATGTGAATTGCTATGTGTCTCTATTATGTTTAAGATCAGGTTGTTGCTCTGTGCAGAGGAAGCATGACAAAGTCCCATGCAGGATTTAGCTATGTTTGCTAGCCCAATATTTAATTAGCAGAGAAAAGTACACAACCTGGCTTTAATCCCCTCTTCTATTGCCAGGTTGTATTCTTTTTGTCAGTAGATAATTCAGAATAATTCATAATTTGTAGTAACTTTCCATGTGGGCCAGCTGGAAGGACGTTTCTATCAATTTAGGCTGATTTTGACAACCAAAAGCAAGGTTCTTAGGACTTGCATGACAATTCTTTCTAATTAACACCTTATGGTTTGTTAACATTAACTTATTCTTGCCTCTTGTGTTTTAAGTGTAATTTTATCTTTCCTAATTCTTCACCTTTCAACATAAGTAAGTAGAAGGATTTTTGTCTATTGCTTAAGAGACAGACAGAAAGCAGTGTGGTTGAGCACGGCTCATGAAGTAAAAAGCGGTTAACAGCAAATGTGTGTTGACAAAATTGTAGTTGCATAAATTTCATCATAATAATCCTAGACAATTTAAGATGATGATTTCAATAGTTTAGGAAGTTTTCCAGCATTTATTGTCATCCTTTGAAATGTTGTTTTCAAAAACAGCAATGTAGGGCTACCTCTAATGATATATTAAATTGTTCAACTGTCAACAATTTTTTGGATTAACAAATTTTTCTAAACAATAATTTCCCTCCAAAACAATTTGCAAATAATTTTTTGCTAAATAAATTTTTCCTTTTTATGCCAGAAAACAACTCCTGTATAAAGCCGGGCATACAGTGTACGAGTTTCTGCCCTTTTTGGGTCGATCCTTCAGTTGTGCGAGAATCTTTTGGATTGGGCCGAGTTTCAGCGGGATCATGCGTTCCGCGTCGTGTAGTATACAGGACGAGGGGCGATTAGCCTCTCACGACCACCTCTCATAATCACCTCCCAATCAGGAATCGGATGGTCAGATGAAAATCAAACATGATTGAAATTCAGTCGGCCCTCGTGAGTGATCGTGAGCGCATCCTGCTGTTGAAGCAGAGCTACGAGCTTCTACGAGATGATTTCCCCCAACCTCATGCACTTAGCATGTACAAAGAAGGGAATTCTTCTTCCTCTTGTTCTCAGACAAAAACATAGGCGTGGAGAGAAGCATGGCTGCAGTGCGTGTGACATGGAGTCAAACTATGGAGGAGCAACTCGTAGAATTGCCAAGGCAGCGCGTTTCGTTCTTGTGAGCTTTATATTTAACAGTGAGCATTGACACTTCTGTCTTTTTCTTCTTCTAATGTTTACATTGGGCTTCCGGATAGACAAGTCCGAGTAGTCCCATCTCCCTATGGGGCTGAGTCTGACGTGCCTGAGTATTTAGAATGTCAACCGAATATAAATAAAAAAGGTCTCACTTTAGAGTACAACTCTAGTCTATCTTTATTAGTTAGATAAAAATAATTGCATATAACATGTAAACAAACACAGGTGCTATTGACAATTTAATATGTAAGTCGATAACTACAAAGATTTATTGTATTTATTACTGATTTATTTAAAATATAAAAAATTATTTATCTGCTTTTGGCCTTTGATACCAAACTCATGTGTTCTGGATCTCTACCTATTTAAATTAGTCTTCAAATGAGCCCGCTTTTTCTTTTCTCCTTCTACTGTTTTGTAATCTTTTAAAGCAGTTCCTTCGTTTCATTTCAAAGGTCATATTTAGCTTCTTACTAACTAGATGAGAGCTGTTAAAAACTACTGGCTGCCAAGACCAGAGGGTAGAGTTCCTAGCTGCATGCCACCAGGTTTTTAATAAATGGCAGGAGGCACCTATTAAACATCTACTGGCATTTATCAAGTGTGTAGTTGCCTTAAAAAAACTCTAGGTGGAGCTTATGATAGCATTTATTTAATACCAGGTGGGGCTAGAAAGCAGATGATTAATACCCAAATTGGCTTTCCATACCTCAAAGCCCTACTGTTATGTTTTCCCAGCTAATGTGTGAAGTAAATCTATAGAAATTGAGTAGCTGCATTCCAGAAAGTGAATATGAGAGACTGCTGTGGAACAAAACGGAAGAATTCAGTGACATTAAGCTAAAAAATAATCACAATAGTGCAGACACTGCTGTAGTCATTCTCAAGATCAAAGGCTGCAGTTATTAAGCGTATGCCACCGGGTATTTGCTTAAGCGGTGTCAGAGGTTTGATAATGCCCAGTGGAGCAATACTTTTTAAAGGCCAGATTGATCTTAATAAACATTTGCTGACATTTATTAAATGTGTAGCAACATGTCCTCAGCCTAAACGTAATGTGATAAGGGGTACATCGCATTTCTCATGTTTGCCTGCAGCAGTTCCTAGTTGCAGATATCCTGTCACTTCACCTTCAAAAGGTATTTGGGTTTTGGCAAATGGAGTGCCGCATTTTTGTCTGCTAAACTTCCAGTGCAGTACTAGTGGTAAAATGCTGTTGGCATCAACACAGATGTATCTTTTATTGGTTGCATCAGCACGGAAATACGCAAGTTTGATCCCTCCACTGCTGTCAGGAATTAACATGGTTCTTCAAGTTTCTAGTCCTTATGATTTATTAATTGATCATAGTCACCTTTAAGTGAGTATATGTTTTCTCAGTGTAAAAACAAATGGAGACTAAATGAAAAAGAAAAACTGCATCAATCACTAAGGTGAAAGCAGTAGAAGAAAGCATAGCGAGAATTAAAATGAGCTTAATTACTACGGTGACATATGCAGCCAAAAACACACACACGTAGGTACAGGGGGGCACTGAAGCATGCCGGCAGGGCGTGTGAAGAGTATAAATAGCTCTGCATCCCCACCGATTCTATTTTTAGACCGGGAGTCGTGACTGCCTTAACCAAGGGCAAGATGGAGAAGCATCAGGCACACAGCAAACAATAAATAAAATAAAACGCTGTTCTCAACTTTTCTGCAGACGGAAGACTTCTTGATAAGTCATGAATGAGTATGTGTCTGTTCAAAGATTGCTGTTCCCTTTTGTCAGTTTCTGTCTGTGTCCTGCCTTCTGTCCTCTCTCTTTGTCAATGCCTCTTTCTGTCAGGCTTTTTCCCTGTGCCTCGTTCCCCGAAGCCCTCTGTAATGATACCGTGTTTTCTAATCGTGCTTTGTGGTTAGTTTTTTCCATTGTTTCCATTAGTGTCCCCGTGAGACGTTAAACAATCAACAATGGCAAAAACCCTGTCAGTTAGAACGGTGTTTCCCACAAAATCATATTATACTTACATAAAACAGCCTAGGCCAACAACATTACTCCCACACAAGATCATGTTTTAATTTGTGGTGTGTGAATACAAATTTGTGTGTGTGTGTGTGTGTGTTAGTGTGTGTGTGTGTGTGTCCTTCTACTTGCAGTTGAGCTAGTTCACTTTTTGCTCATTTTACTACTAAAGTGAGGACTTTGATATAAAGTGAGGACGTTTTATTGGTCCTCACTTTTATTAAGGGGTAGAGGTTAGGTTTAGTACTAAGGTGTCAATATTGGTTTAGGTTATGTTTAGGTATAAATACGTAAAGGTGAGGGTCAGAGTTAGGCCATAGAAAGGGTTGAAGATCAATGGAAGTCTATGGAAGACAAAGCATGGTCCTCATTATGTGCATTAATGTCTTAAGACCCAAGAATTTTAGTTCAAACATAGGCTTTTAGACACCTGACAAAAGGCTGAAAAAGGTTCTCTTCAAGCGTTTAGGTCTGATCAGTTGTCAACCTCATTAACAGATGTGTCAGGGAAAAGAAAAATATAAGCTTGAAGGTAAAATGATCATTTTCAGGTATCAAAAAGCCAATGTTTAGACAAAAAAATCTCTGGTCTTAAGAGGTTAAATAAGGATGCGCGTGTGCGAGGTAGGAGTGGGATTTGCTGAACAGATGCTCTACACAAGACCAGCAGTCAAACAAAGTTTTAGTATTTTTGAGTACAGAAAAGAATTACGTCGTTATTGTGGAAATCCTCGGGAGGGCTGCCATTTTACTAAACAGACATCACTAAAGAACGGATTTCCTCTTTGTAATGCCTTGCCCGGGCTTACCTGCATCTGTCTTTAGTTATGTCTGTAGATCTTTTAGCTTTGAAATTTCCCTTTAGGGAGCTGAAAGGAGCTAGCCTGGAATGAGATCAAAATATTGTCTTGGCTGGTGCAGTTTATTTTCCTGCCTTCAAAAATGCTTGGCGGTTTTACCTGTATTTGTGGTTTATTTATCTGCTTCATCAAACACATTCAAACAACTTTGATATGTTTGGCTGATGTGAGCAGATGGTGGACTTCTCTAAAATTCAGCCAAGCGCTTCTGTCGTCAGTGGGATAGTAAACAAACGACAGATACTCGGTGCCAGTTGAAGTCGCACATGTCAGTTGGGTCACAAATCCTCCACATTCAGTCCAAAACACATATTTTTATGCCTTGTATAAAGAGGCACAAGACGTTTTGTTCCCACCGTTTGACGCTAAATCAAACTAAACTTCTTGTTTTACATAATTTAGGATTAAAAAGTTGTTTTGCTATGCTAAATGCAAGAATAATAAGAGAGATTCTTTGGATTTCCCACAACTTTTGTTAGCAGTAGATGCCTTTTTATTAATTTTGGAAAGCCCTGTAGTTTAAAAGTTTCAAATTGGTTCATTTACAACATTTGAGTAACTGAAAGCAGACCTATTTAACAACTCCAGATCAAAAGCAAAAGACACTGGGAAGATGTTGTCTGGAGATAGCAAGAGTGCGAAACCAGTTGTGTTATTTTATGTCCTCTAAAGCTTATATATTCCTACTTAATTTCTGTATGCTCTGAGCTCTTGAAACCTTGCTTGGGCACACAATCTTGGCCAGTAAAGCTGATTCTGATTCTCTTTTGATTCTGAAAAGCAACATGAAAAGCCAGATAACCCTTTTAAATGCTCACATGCAGGGACAATACCTCACATTTAGTGAACTAACGTGGAAGTACTTTGCCTTAATTAGCATAGTTACACTTAAGGGATGATGTAAGCAGAACACTGTCCCAACTCTGACGTACAGTGATGGCAGTGTTGAAATAAGCAGACAATCTGTTGCTGATGCTGCTGGGGTGTGTGTGGATTTATTGGTTGTGTGTGTGTACCTGCAAATCCTTCAGGACACAACTAAAAGGCTTTGTTAAATAATCTTTGGATTATTAGGCATCCTGTGACTTAGAACGTGGTTTTACTTCTGATTCAGAGTGTAACCCCATTTACGCAGGCGTTGACTGATTGACACCAGGGTTGAAACTCAAACAGAACTCTCCTTGTGCTCAAAGGGTTTCCCTGAAATTGGTTTAAAGCTGGCTACATTTACACGTTGTTAGAAGATTTGATTTTACGCAAAGTATGTTTAAGCACTGTGACAAAATAATCAGTTAAGGTGGTATTGCTGTAAATCACAGGTTTTTATTTTCGTGACTGAAACTTCACAGGAGCTGTAAGCATTTTCGAAAAAGAAAATTGGGCTTTCTAAACAGGCTGAAACAGAGCCCAAACAACCAAATTCCCTCAATACATATTTTTGCTGTTTGTAAATCATCTCCCAGCACGCAGACTCAAATTCCAACCAAATCAGTGATATAGTCGTCTTGCTCCAGGAAGAAGCAATAACCTCTAAATTAATGACCTCAACATTAAAAGAAAGAACATACAGGGCATGGATAAAGGTGTTGGGCTAAATATTCCTCCAAAACTGGTGGGGCATGAGTTTTCTTTGTTGCGCGTCACAATTTCATTACATGTCTAAAGTGTAATGTCAACAGAGCCAGGAATGAGGAAGACAGATAGAAAAACTCCTTTTAAAAGTTTAATTGCTCAAATGTAGCACAGATAGAGATAGTGATAACGTAGAAAGTCGGACGCTACTTTGGCAATTTCCCATTGTTTTGCTTGTCTATTCTACACTATTTCAATACAGTTTGAAGAAAAAAAATGTTTAAATGCAGTAGAAAATGTGTTTTCCTATATTTACATGTTTGTGTAGACAGAGCTTCAATTCGGAAAAGGCTTGTTTTTTTGTTTGTTTGGTTTTTTTTGTCACGATAAATGTGTAGGAATGCTCTAATCTAAGAGCCAGGAAATACACACGCATTCACATCTCCATTCATTATAACTGAGGTCACATGGATGTGACGGTCTAGACTGTGATTTCTTATTAGATAAATTCCCAGTCTAAGTGTGCAGCATGGTGTTCATGTGTGACTCTGTCTCAGTCTCAATTAATGGGATCTTGTTCTCTCTAGTTGACCTGTGGTGTTGATTATGGCTCAGAGGCCGGCTGTGCTGTAAAAGCATGTGTCCAGCTAAGGTGTTGATTGTCAGAATTAATGAACTGTAATCTAGCTAAACCCAGAAAACCTTGCAATAAAAGGAGGACACTTTTAAAGATGTAACCAATTTCTCTTATGAATCCAAGAGTTTAATTCAGGATGTGCTGGCACGTGTTGTGACATAATGTTCGGCTTAACTGCTGCAAAAACTCTTCACACGTTTGCAAAACTAGCTTTGACGAATTCTGTGTGCAACTGTGGCTCATATTCAAGCCTCTCTGGTTGGACAGGAAAAAAAAAACACATGCTGCTATGTTTTACAATATCCTCCTTAAATCTGCTCTTTGTGAGCTGTCCTGGTCAAGGCAGGGACAATTGTCTTCTTGCAGGTCGTTTTTTTGTTGCTTTTTTTAATTGGTTGTACTGGGGTAGATAAAAAGCTAATATCCTTGGTTAAAAATCCTTTGCTGGCAATGGCAGTCTGAAGTCTTGAACTCATGGACATAACCAGACTGGATTCACTCCTTTTTAATGCACTGCCATTCCTTTACTGCAGCTTTCAGTTGCTGTTTGTTAATGGGCCTTTCTGTCCGAAGTATAATCATTATCAAGTGAAATACATGCTCAATTGGGTTAAGATCAGGTGACTGACTTGGCCTGTCGAGAGTCTTCCACTTCTTAACTTTAATTAACTCGTGGGTCGCTGTGGCTGTATGTTTTGGGTCTCTTTCCATCTGTATTATGAAACACCACCCTATCAATTTGGCTCTATTCAGTTGGATTTGAGGAGACTACATCTCTGAACACCTCATTCAGCTGCTTCTGTCTTGTCCGAACATTAATAAACACCAGTGTCCTAGTTCCATGAGCTGTTCCATGCCTTCTCTGTACTTCTTCTTGTCATCCTTCTGATGCAGTTTCCTGATGCATCTCAATAATCCAGGTAGAAATATTTTTAAAAAGTTGAGTAGGTCATCTAGACATGTTCTTCTTTGATTAAACGTTTTGTTTATTGTTTATTTAAAAAAAGTCAAACTTCTGTCAGTGACCAAATATATTACATAACTGTATATTCATGTGTTAGAATGGCTCGAGTAAATTTGAACCCTTAATCCAATTGAGAATCTGAAAGAAAACCTGAAAACAGACGTTTCCAGGCACTCTCCACACAGTCTGATTGGGTTTCTTCAATGTTGCAAGGAGAAATGGGAAAACGGTTAGTCTTTAAATGTGTAAAGCTTGTAGACATACCCCAAAAGACTGTTATTACAACATAAGGTATTTCTGCAAAGAAATTGATTTTAGTGGGGCTGAATACAAATGCACCCCACACTTTTCAGATTTTTACTTTTAAAACAAATTAGAAAACTGCATATCATTGTACTCCACTTTGAAACTATTCACAAGTTTGCATTGATCTTTTCCTGGAACCGTTCCCTACACCCCTGTTATATGCGAAATGTGTACATCAGAACATTTTATGCACAATGCAGTGCAATTTTCTAACATTCTGAAATACTCAATGATACACATGTTGTGAGGCATAGGTGTCAGATCGCTGAAACAAAATGGTGGATCTGGAAGTAAGTGAACTAAACCAGGGCAGCTTTAAAGATCAATCTGAGGTCTTACCTTTTCTTTCATCCTTGCCAGTGGGAAAAGAGAGCACAGCTGGCACATGTCTGCTGTAGAGACCTCACTACAGTATAGACAGGCACGCTGACAAACGGAGAATGAGACAGCAAATGGGAAATCGTTTGAAACATTGAGAAGGAGACAGGGGACAGAGGGTGTGTTGAGTAAAAAGAAAGAAGTTTTTCCATGACAGAAAATAGACTGTGGGCCGTCTCATGATACCAAGTTTTGTAAGGGTGAGACCACTGTTGGGGGGGTAGTGATCTGTATCATTTTTATTTTATTCTGGGCAATCAATTAACACCGTTTAATCCCTTTCATAGACTTCTCTCCTATTGCAAGTAGTTGTTTTCCAGTCCGGGGTGACGAGCAATGGAACGGTTAGCATGCAGTAACATAATGAGAATCAATAAATTAAGGAACTTGAAAATGGATTTATCTTTTTTCTGAAGTGGTAGAGCAGCTCAAATGTAAGGTGTTGACCTATTTTCTTAGAATAACTAATATCTATTAGTTAGATATCTATATCTGAGAGCAACTTGGAGAAATAATAATAATAATTTAACCTTTTTTCTAATATACTTTGAACTGGCCTCTTCTTGTGTGTTAGTGAAGAGGATATAGATGAAGTCAAACGTGCTTATCAGAGTTTTAAAAAAAAACTTGTGTAAGAGTTTGAAACACTGCGGAAACATTTAGTAGTACCACTGGCTGTCTTTCATAGGGCTCCAGATTACATCACCACAACATGTCCCCATGCAAGAGTGGAATATAGTTGGAGGAAGTGGAGTACATCATTTAGTGGGCTGCCTGCCGGCTGCAATATCGTACTGGCGTATCCTAGCAACCAGTTTGGAAGAAGGGCTCGCTCAGGCAAAGCCGCGGTTCCAGCCGATGATCTCTGAGGAGTCTGCATGTGTGTGCGTGCGCTGGTGTGTCTGTTAGCTTGGTGGGATAATAGATGAGTGCTGTAGAAATTAGCGTGCTGGCTCAGCCCTGCAGGGAAGATCAATATCAACTATACATTCATCTCTAATTATCACAGCGGAAGTTAGTGGGCATCTCTTTTCTCCTTCCAACTATGTTGGTGTCTTTCACAGACTTCTTTCAAAAACACACATGGTTTTTCTTTCACTTTCTTCCTCTACTTTTAAATATCTGACCGTGCTTTTATGAACTTGGACAATCTGAAACAATCTGTTGTCAAGGAAATAAAAAATGCGAACAGGTCTCTTTATATGACTTAATACTTAATACTGGGACCATTACTTCCACATTTGCTTACTCTCATTAGATCACCATATCATGTTCACTACATGACAAATATAGTAAGCATTACTTAGAAAGATAGTGCGGATTTCTTTAAACAGGGTTTTTTACAGTCATTCTGTCATAAAAAGGAGTGGTGGTTGTGGAGGATCCAAGTAGAGGCAAAATGGGGGTATAGGTGGAGCAAAAATTATGATAAATAACAAATTAATAACACATACAATATGTTTAATAACACATAAGAAACCAAGACCAAGGTCCAATAATCCAAAAATGTGAGGTAAAGATTATAAAACCTTTTAAATCCAAAAGCAAACCAGGACCGTGAAGGGAACAAACTGAGGGCAGAATTACACGGGACAAAATATTGAGCAGATGAACCAGCAGTGTCGAAGGAACCAAAGGGTGCCTATCTTCAGCAGTCATTGGGCGAGAGGTGTGCTACACCCAACACAACTGAAACAAATGGCTGACTTACCTCCTCGGTATGCAGTCAAGTTCTCCAGAGTCCTGCAAGTGACCTGATTATTTGACTCAGGTGTGTTGAAGCAGAGATACATATAAAATCTGCAGGACACTGGCCCTCGAGACCTGGAGTTGACTATCTTTGCCCTAAACCTTGGCTCATTTGTAGCGAGTAGCTGATTTCCAAATGTAATCCAAGCCATGACTGCACTCACATTGCTATAATCCTGCTCAACTCAGGATCCTGCTAAACTGTCATAATAATTATAAATATAATATTCTCATTACAATAGTTTTTGCTGTGAATTTAATAAGGGCAGGCTACAGCTGACGTCTATGTAGTTGTTCTATATAACATCCTGACTCGTTTTCAAGATTTAAAGTACTTCACAAAGTGGGTGTGGGGACGGACTTCCTCGTCAAAATAGTCAGTTTATTTAATGAGCCGCTGATGTCACTCAATAAGCTGTTGGTTTGCTGTAATTAATTAAAAATATCCCCCGAGGTGTCTCTCTGACTGTCTGACCATGCCGCTGCCACGGTTGTTTGGACAAGTAGTGGGTACATTCCAGGTATTTATACTTGCATATGTATTTAGGGGCGAGGTGGCCCAAGATACAAGTGAACATAGGCATTATTTACCGCACACACGGATTTATCAAGGCCACATTTGCGGGGACACATCTACGCATGGTTTTACACATCTATGCGCCGCAAGTTTCAACACTTTAGTATGAGAGCGGCACACTTTTATGCATCATGCCCCTGGTCTTGAAGTGAAAACAGTTCTTGCAGACTCAAGATCAGCTGAACAGGTGGATTGGTACAGCTAGTAGCCTCAGCCAACGTAATTTCATGCAGTAACATTAATCAATTTTGCTCAGATTACAGTGGCAATCTTAACTTTTTTTGTTAAAGTGCTTATATATCTGTGAATATGGCGTTTTATCCCACAGGTATAAATATTTTCAGTATTAAACATTTTAAATCACTAGAATATGATACAACAGGCCTCCCAGCTGACTAATTCAATTCAGTTCTGTTTGTTACAGCACATGTCATTTCAAGGTACTTCACAAAGTCAATTCTATTGAATCATATGGACAGATGGGTCGACACCCCTGATATCCAAATTATTCATCCCTGTAGCCATGCGACATACAAAAAAGAGGTTCGTCTAAACATTCAGAGACATAAAGAACTTGATGTTGTACACGAGATTTTCTTATTTTTTTGTCTTTTCCCCTTCAGGGGGTAGGATTTTGTGCAGGACACAAGGCGATGGTCATTTCCAGTAGCCTCATGTCACTTTTTTTATTTATTTAATTTAAGTGTCACTCATGTCACTTTTAGTGTGTTATTCAGTGGATCAATAGCTGAAGATAAAATTTTGAACACCATTGCAATATGGCCATGTTTTTACAAACTATGCAGTACTCTATTGAAATTCAAACCCAGGAGATAAATATCCATGTATCTTTCTTCCTTTGCGCCAAAGTCATGTGTGTAATAGTGAAACAAAAACTGCCTTTCTTGTCAATTTCCCCTCTCTCTTTTCACATTCATAAGTATGCTTTATGAATGATTATGAATATCATAAAATGTTTTTTACGTCACTCTGCTCTATGTTCACTTCTGTCCTTTGGCGTTTCCAGTATTTTAAAGCATTTACAGTCTCACAGTGTCACATGAGCATGCTTTTTTTTTACAATAATAGTAATGACTCCCTTCACTTTCTCTCTGTATCAGTACTAAGTATAGGTGAAGGAGGTTTCTGGGAAGGCACCGTCAAAGGAAGAACTGGTTGGTTCCCCGCAGACTGTGTGGAAGAAGTTCAAATGAGACAGTATGACCCAAGGCTAGGTAAGATATAATTCACATTCACATAAAAATCAATGTGCATAGTGTGCCCTCAATCTGCAACAGTCCAAGGCGTTTTGGACTTGCTGTGATGGTTTGCATCAGTTTCTTTTTTCTCTCTCTCTCTCTACTGTAAGCTGTTACTCCAAACACATTTTTACGTTTATTTGTTGTTTGATATGACGTTTGTGTTTATTTTGTGCTAAATAAATCAAATTCAGAATAAAAATCAGTAAGCAAAGAGTGCCATTTGGATTAATTAAAGGCTAATGTGACCAGTTATTTTAAGCAGTTATTCCTGGTTTGTTTACCTGAAACATTTTAATTTCTCTGCTTTTTAATGAACCACATTGCAGCAGCAGAAATTCTGAAGTGAGTTTGCCCATCAGCAACAATCTCCTGCTATCTAAAACAACCGCAACAAAAACAATTTAAAGGTTAAATGAAGATAGAACAAGGGGAATTTATAAATTAATTAATATCTATTAAAGGTTATGTAGTTTTTTTTGTTTTATGTTAAGTGTCATTGTGCGCATATATTTGCTGGTTTTTACAAAGTTGCATTCAACAGATTGAAACGACTCCTTTTAACATTCTGTCATATTTATTGACCAGTTATTGTTTCAGGATTTTCCTTTTACAGTATGTTGCTTTTGAACAATGTTATAGTGAGATTACTTGCTGTGACTGTGGCTCAGGGTGGAAAGAGTAGTCGTCTTTACAATCAATAAGTTGTGGGTTTGATTCCAGCAATCTCCTGTCACATATCGACGTGTCCATGGACAAGGCAGTTAACCCTGAGTTGCCTACAGATGTGTACATTGCTGTGTGGATGTGTTAGCAATGAGGTGAATATGGTTCTAGTAAAACTTTTGTTGTGGTTGATATGAGTAGAAAGCGCTACATAAATTCAGTCTGTTTACTTAATGTCCCCTCATCTCTGGTACTTCTTATCTGCCCTCTTTCCTTCAGTCCTGCCCCCATGCATTCATTAAGCAAGCAAAATCTAATTAAGTTTCTTCACTTTTGGACCGATCATTATGCCAAAGCCATCCATCCATCCATTGTCTATAGCGCTTATCCGTGCGGGGTATCTCCAGCGGCCATTGGGCAAGAGGCAGTGTACACCCTGGACAGGTTGGCAGTCCATATTAGCACCAAAGTTATGCATTTTCTTAATTTCTTTATTTTTATATTATTATTCTACCGGTAAATATCTGCTGCTATGCTGCTGATCATTTGTATGTTATCATTTTAGGGTAAGCATTTTTAAACTATTCTGATTTTTTTAATTCTCATTTGGTACAATTTAAGACTATACCAGCATACGTTTTTTCATCTTAAATACCTAAAATCAATAGTGTGTAAATCAGTTTTTTTCCAATTTGCTTTCAAGAATGTCAGTATTAACTTGCCCTCAGTTCTATCAACTTAAATGCCAGTTTTAGTGGTACAGAACTGGCATTTTGGGTATAACCAATTGAAAAATAATAAAATGACACATTTTGAAGGGTTTTCAAAAAGAGGTTAAATAAGGGTTTTAATTCAAGGGAATAAAAAATCTAATAACTAACTGGTATAAGAAAATGGTAGTGTATTTATAATATACATTTTGAATGGAGTGAATTACAGAAGGAAATGCTAAAGTTCAACACATTGCTTGATTTAGTCAGGGCATATGAAAGAAAATAATGTAAAAGGGAACACCCCACTCAAAATACAAAACCTGACCAAATGTTGTGTAATTTTCATAAAAAGCCTAAGCTATATTAAGGAGACCTGAAAGGTTTTCTTTGAATATACATGTCTGTATGAATACAGTAGTGTACCTTTCTTTTTGCAAAAACAGAAGCCATTGGCGGACTGTCTCAAGAAAAATCTCCTTTATTCCTCAACCTATCATTGCAGATGAAACACCAGGAGAAAAGCTCCTCCTTCACTTTCTCCAGCAACTTGGACCTCCTTGCTTTATAAAAAGCAGTCTAACAAACACAACTACCACCGGGTGCCAACAGTTATCAGCCTGATAAACACTTGCTTATCGCCACGAAATACACAGCTGCCAGCCATGGACAATGGTGCCAGGCATTATGAGCAGGATGCTGCTTTTATTAAATAAACGCTCTAAAACAAAGTCTAATTTCATCTTTAGACCAGAAACTATAATTAAAACATTTGTCTGGATACAAACACTGCTCTAACAAAATTTGTGGAGAAGAATAAGGCTTTGAATTTAATACTTATTCTAATAAATGCCTTTGATTCTACAGCTCAGTTAATTATTTGTACATGTCAAGGAAGCTACATACTTGGAATACAGCTAATCTGATGCACATTTTCTGTGAAATTTTGCATGGCTGACTAATTCCAAGAAACCTTGTGCTAGGAAGGACACATGGTTTAAATGTCAAACCAAAATTTTAAAATGAACGGTAATAAATTGAGATTAAGGCACATATTCTTCCAACATCATTGGTAACATTTGCTTCCCATGCTGAACGCCAACTGTCTAGAGTTTGAAGCAGGCTTTTGAAGGATTTTAAATAGAGCCTGATTAAGTGTAGGTGCAGCAGAAAGCTTGACTGGTTTATCCTGTGGTGAGTTTGAGAGAGTCCCAACCCTCTCAAGCTGACCAAACAAGAAGCTTCAGGTTATTCTCCCACTTACTCTGTGCATGTTGAAGCTCTTCCTCACAATAAAAACAGGTGTACAGAGATGCAGAGGAAATTCACCTCAACATGGCAGAAACCAGTGTTTCAAATACTTAGAAAATCTACCTGAATTTAGTAGATTAAAAAAGTTTTGTTTTCCTTTTAGAAATACTTCAATCATATGGTAATTGTTCAAAGCTAAGCAACACGCTTGTAATATCAAATTTGTCACTTATTCAGTTCAATTCAATTTTATTTATATAGCGCCAATTCATGAAACATGTCATCTCAAGGCACTTTACAAAGTCAAATTCAATCATATTATACAGATTGGTCAAAAAATTTCCTATATAAGGAAACCAGTTGATTGCATCAAAGTCCCGACAAGCAGCATTCACTCCTGGAGAAGCGTAGAGCTACAGGGAGAGTCGTCTGCATTGTCCATGGCTTTGCAGCAATCCCTCATACTGAGCAAGCATGAAGCGACAGCGGAAGGAAAAACTCCCCATTAACGGGAAGGAAAAACCTACAGCAGAACTGGGCTCAGTATGAACGGTCATCTGCCTCGACCGACTGGGGGTTAGAGAAGACAGAGCAGAGACACAACAAGAGAGACAAAAAAGCACAGAAGCACACATTGATCCAGTAATCTGTTCTACATTAGATGGTAATAGCGGGTGATCTGTCTTCCCTGGATGATGTCACAGTTAACAGAACGCCAGACCAGGTGTACCTACTATCAAGAAAAAAGAAAGAGAGAGAGCAAAAAGTTAAAAGCTGAAATGACAACAGTCATTTCAATGCAATGCAATGCAAAACTAGAGAACAGTAGAAATCAGTAGAGTGAGGAAAAATAGACCCTGATGTCCTCCAGTAGCCTAAGCCTATAGCAGCATAACTATTGAGGTATCTCAGGGTAACATGAGCCACTCTAACTATAAGCTTTGTCAAAAAGGAAAGTTTTAAGATTAGTCTTAAAAGTAGACAGGGTGTCTGCTTCACGGACCAAAACTGGGAGTTGGTTCCACAGGAGAGGAGCCTGATAGCTAAAGGATCTGCCTCCCATTCTACTTTTAGAGACTCTAGGAACCACCAGCAGACCTGCAGTCTGAGAGCGAAGTGCTCTGTTAGGAACATACGGGGTAATCAGAGCTCTGATATATGATGGAGCTTGATTATTAAGGGCTTTATACGTTAGAAGAAGAATTTTAAATTCTGTTCTTGATTTAACAGGAAGCCAATGAAGGGAAGCTAAAATTGGAGAAATATGATCCCTCTTGTTGATTTTCATCAGAACTCTTGCTGCAGCATTTTGGATCAGCTGAAGGCTTTGAACGGCATTTTGTGGACTTCCTGATAGTAAAGAATTACAATAGTCCAGCCTTGAAGTAACAAATGCATGGACTAGTTTTTCAGCATCACCCCTGGACAGAATGTTTCTAATTTTGGCGATATTCCGGAGGTGAAAAAAGGAAACTCTGGAAACCTGTTTAATATGGGATTTAAACTTATCACCTTCTGTTGTTTTTAACTAGAAACATTCTCATCTAGTCTTTCATAGCCATAGTTCTTCATTTTATCTTGATTCAAGCTCATCAGACAGACAGGAAAGAGAACAATCCAAATGTAAAAATAGAATCCTGGAGTTTCTTGTTAATGCAAATGTACTCAATGAACTGTCTTGGCATGATTTTGATTAACAAAAAGAAAAACATATACCATCACCAGCTGGTAAGAGCAAAAAAAGCCTAGCATTGTTTAGCGTGAAAGTTACTTTTTCTTACCAAATCATCCGTGCTATTGCAGCAAATATCAATGTAAACAATGTAACTAGCTAACACCTGGGAATACATCAGATTAACGAGACCACGTTTCGGTTTGGACAGCCATTTAACTAACAGATGGCACATTTTGTTCAGTGGGTTCTCAAGGGCAGCAACATGTGCAGAGACTCCACCGAGTCTCATAAAGAAGTATCATGGAAACCATTTGGCCATCTTGTGGGATAGTTTAGCAATGCAGCATAAACCTATGCTTAGAAATAGAATGGAATGGGACGATTTTTCACCTCTCATAAATATCACCTTGTTCCTTGTGTGTATTTTTTATTTATTTTTTTGGCAGAATTCTCCTTGGACCTATTTCTGGCGCAGCTGGGGCATTTTCCTGGTTTAAAGCGTTGTTGAGGGATTGAGGTTACCTCAGAGCTGGAGTAAAGAGTGGAGAACAGCCGGAATCTCTAAATACCCCATTTAAATGCATTGTGAGAAGAAGATAGGGAAAAGGTTGGAAAGAAAGGGGCCAGATAGCGAGAGAGACGAATGGTGGAGCATACTCTAGGAGACAGGAAAGCAGAGATGGTTGGTCATGTCTTTTAGTTAGAAAGAAGAGAGAAGGAAGGAGGCAGAAGGGGAGACGGTGCTAATATTACTGCCCACTCACTCATAAATCCTGAAAAACAGAACCCTTTGATATATAGTTTTGGGGGGATTAAAAACTGTCCTCAGCCTCCATCTATCCTCCCAAACATTGTGGAGTTGTTTCTTCAATGGTGCCGGACACATCTATTGGGAGCCCCAGAGAATGTGTAAAAAGCTTTAAAATAAATGTATCTATCAATACATAAGCTTAATCTAACCCTAAAATTTTATTTTTACCTTAAATGTGAGTTACATGTACTCACATTATTATTATTTATTTAGGGTTTTCACTCACGCAGCAGTGACACACTTACCTTAACAATAGCAAGGCACATGACCTTTAACTGTGATAACACCATCTTAAAAGTTTTAGTCAAGTGGTATAAATAATTTTTTCATGGATAAGCTGAATTTTCATAATATAAAAATTGTGGAATGCTCATAAGAATGTAATAAAATATATGATTTTAGGCAGAATTTATCCTTACATCATTTTATTCAGAAACACATCAAACACCAATGCACAAGCTGAAATACAGCTGAAATATTGTCTACATGAAGAATGTGCAAAGTTTTTCATTTGTAGCATTTTTACAAATATGTTTATTCTCCAAAAGAAAAAAAAGGCACTTCTTTTTATGCAAATCTCTACCTAATGCAGATGGTAGTCAAACAATTGTTTCTATCAGCTATCAGGCACAGGGGGACATCACAAAAATGCTTTTCCAGGGTGTGGACTGCTGCTTTTTGTGCTTGGTCAAACAGAGCACACACTTGCTCCTCCCATGGGATGCACGCTTGCTGGGATCATCCCTTGGAGAACAGGGCACTGGCAATTGTTCCCCCGATGCTTTGTGCATACCTCTGGCACATCACTATTACAAATGATGGGGGGGGGGGTTATCTTGTGCAACTTGCGGTACTTCACATATAGCAACTTCACGTGTAAAATTCATACAACATCTTACACAGGCCAGTCAAACTAAATGAAGTAAAACTAATTGACTTATAATAATATTATAGGGGCCATTTCTTTTTTAAGCCAAATGTGTGAAAAAGAAAGCAACAAAGGAACTCTCAGAACAACCTAAAAAGATTTTATCAAAAGAAAAATTACAGCTAGAAATTTGAGTTTTACATGGTCTATCTCAGTTATAGCCTTTTATAGCGTCTTACAAACTCATGCTAGCGTGTCTGGTCGAAGCATGTTAATGTCTTGTAGTGTAATACTCTTTGGCATGGCCATTCTGCGCTCTGATTGGAGAGCCATGCGCTATATCAAGACGCATGCTAGCATTGGACACTGATTTACACCCGTTCGCTACACGGGATGTCAATGATATCAGCGGAAAGGCTGAGATCTCATATTTTGGATGCAAAAAAAAGTAAGTTGATAGTTTTTATGGATCAAAAGATACACGCAAATATGTACAACATACTCTGTGAGGTCGTATACGACCTCACAGACCTCGAAGGATCAAATAATAAATGTGGCAGAACTTTTTTACAAAATTATCATTTTTAAGTTTGTCCAAATTTAAAATACTTCTAATTAGTCATTACCGACTTCTGCTACCCTGTAGCATAGATATGACACAGAGAGCATTTATTTTAGCCATTGGCCACTAGGCTGTAACCTTGCCTGCAAGCTGAATTGTCGTGGTATTTGTGCGTTCACAAACACGAGAATCTATCTTGTCCTGCTCCCATATCAATCGTTTGCTGTATTATGGATTAAGGCAGGACATGCCAGCTGTGACAAAAGCAAGAGCTGCCGAGCCCGCAGCCGAACCAACATAACGACGCACATGTAGTTGATGCTATAACATCTGTTTGATCAGAATCTACGCGGTGCAGCTGCGCCTGGCAGCTGATTGCTGCAACTCCAGTCAGTCAGACCGGTTCCACCCAGCGCGCCACAGCGTATTTCCGGCACTCGCCGCTTCTCTAAAATACGCAGCTGTTCAATTTTTGCCGCTTGCTGTACTGACTCTACATCAATCTACAGCAGAGTGAATTGTTAAGGCTGGAATTCAGTTGACAAAAAGCAAAGTGGAAGGAAAAGACACCATGTGCAGACTTGGGATCGTATTTTACTCTGAAACACCAATACATCTTTACCAGCACCAAGTCACCAGAGAATCTCACTTGATACTTGACTTCATGGACGTCGATTTGAATTTTACTTAAAGCTTACAAGTACACTACTATCGCACGATGATGCAATCCCTGCGTGATCCGAGTCCAACCACACATTGGCGCTCCGCTCTGAATCACTCCCGGTGGAATAGGGTGCCTGGGTCGTTCCCACGGGTTAGTTGTTCAACCTAATTCCTACAGAAAAGGATGTGGCCCAAGGAATTTTGTTTTAAAAATATCCCCAAACCTTTTCCCTCTGAATAAACGCACTTGTGTTAAAAATCAATTTATTTCAAGGTTTTTTACACGTCTTTACCAGAAATCCCTATAAATGTCGTCAACACTGCACACTTCTTGCTGATGTTCATGTATTTAGACTCCCAGTTGATAATTAAACATGAGGGAAGCCACCAAACTACATTATGCCGTTGACCAAACAGCTAATTTCTAAATCTACTGAAGCATTTCAAATCTCATCTTCATCCCTGCATCCATCAGCAGCGATACGGCGGCAGTACAACTCAGGATAACACAGTAAGATATTCACTACATAAACACACACGGGTTGTTTATCAGCCATTGAGCCATTACTGACATTGAGGGTAATATGTCTCAGCGTAGTGAAGCACGAAAGACAACCCAGTCTACAATTAAGTAACCCTAATACTATTGAGTTTGCTCTCTCTTTCCTGCTATAGCTCAATTTCTCTCTAATACTGCACATCACCATGAGCCGTGACTGAAATTGATATCTCTCTTTATCTATCCCTGCCTCCATCTCTTCTCTGCCAGGTTTCAAAGAGCAGTGATGGAAGAACCGGAGGGGGACAAAAAAAAAGGGGGAGGACAGTTTCAGTCAGAGGGAGAGAAAATGAGAAGGACAGAGAAAGGAAGCAGGTGACCATGTGAAAGAGGCAGTTTAAACTATCACCAGTTCCCCTGGTTGTTATCTGTCACCACTCTGCTCCTCTCTCTCAGCATGGCTGGAGCTACCAGAGAGTAGCAGTTCATCTCCTGCTAGTGCTCGAGGGGACAGACAGGGGAAGATGATGAGGCAAAAGAAAACGGAAAGCAACAGAGTAGACAAGGGCCTTAAAAAGAAAAAAAGAGGGAAAAAAGCAGAGACTATTGATTGAATCCATTAAGGCTACAATAAATCATGTAGTGGTGAACTGCTGATATGTGTTCCAGTGCTGTTTGCTGTTTAAAGTTAAGCTTTTTTTAGCCAAATGTAAATATGCAGAATATCCAAAAGCCTATGTAACGTAACAGAACACAACATACTGAATATCTACACAGACCCTTCTCCTACACATACTGTATGCGCCTGTTACTAGGGGTTAATAGTGGATGTTTACTTGCAGCATCGGAGGAGATAATGATGTGACTGTGAACTGCTCTTCCTTTTCTAATGATGCAGACTAATTGCGACGACACTCATTTTTCGCAACAATCTGTTGTCGACAATCTGTTGGGATCTCACAGCCCTCCAGCAGAACCATCCAGCCTCCGGCCTTTCTATCTTCTTGTCTTTCGGGTAAGATGTTGTGTAGCTCCCCAAATAGACAAATAGTCTGCCCTTATGGTAAGCAGCACTCATGATTTCCATAGATTGAGCTTTAATTTGTCTTTTTTTTTTCTTTGGCATCCTGCAGCATTGTATGATTCTAAGGATCATGGCCCCATCTTGTAGCAATACACTATTTGTAATTCTCATTGAAAGCGTAAACATCTCCTACTTCGTACAGTCGTTGTATAGCTTCATAAATGTGCAAACTTATCTTTCTTTCCTTGTTGTGCACATTGACAACGTTCCCTTGCTCTCCTTACATAGTGGCAAAGCTGAATGACTCACAGCTGCCTGAATCAGCCCAGTCAGATCCAGCCTGAGCTATTTTTAGCCTGCCCATTAAGAAGTTTTGGAGTGTGTCTGAACTCCCTTAGAATGCTTAAGCATCAGTGTTGCTGCAACAGCCAAGACTGACATGAAGAGGGGAGGCGAAGGGTACCAAAGAGATGAAGAGTGATTGGGAAGTTTTGTAAAAGGATTACAAAGGGATCACACAGTAAGTTATGTGGTCTACACTATTAGCATGACTTCCTTGTCTTTGTAGCTTTATTTTTTACTCTATTTATATCTACAGCGTAGGGCTGGACGACATAGAAAAAAAGCTTATCGATAAAAAAAAATGCATATTGATCGATATCGATGATTATTGAAAATATTTAAAATCATATTTTAAAAACAACCTTTGCCCCTGAAATGGTTTCCATGAATTTTAATTTGTTGCTTTTACCACACCAAGCTAGAACATGTATGCGGAGTGGTGTATGCAGTTCAGTGCAGTGAGGAATGTTCTGATCTTTATATTGGAGAAACAAACAACCTCTCCACAGACACATGGCTCAACACAGGAGAGCTACCTCCTCAGGACAAGACTCTGCTGTCCACCTACACCTTAAGGACAAAGGACACTCTTTTGAGGACCAAAATATCCACATTTTGGACAAAGAAAACAGATGGTTTGAAAGGGGTGTGAAGGAAGCCATCTACGTTAAGAGAGAAAAACCAACCTTAAACAGAGGAGGAGGCCTTAGGTTCCAACTCTCAAAAACCTATAATACAGCTATAGGATTAATTCCAGCCAATCATCACCTCAATTCTCACCCTCATATGGGTGATCAAAACATCGTTCTTGCAAGCCAGGCCAATAACAACCCTAACGACTCCTCGTTACAGAGGAGTGGACCAGTTTCGGTTCAATCTGCTGCCTTAATGGCTTTAACGACCGCCCATTACTAAGGGGTGGACCTGTTTCTGTTGAATTTGCATGTTATCTAAGCCATTACAATGCCTTTGTTTGGGCAGTAGTATAAAGCTTGGTACTCCACAAAGCTTCCTGGAGAGGAAGCGAAACGTCTTCAACTACGGAAAACAAGTCCAGTTGCTTTGTTTTTTACTTTTTTTGGAATGACAGAGAGAGAGCATCTGCAGATCTTTTCTGACTGTGAAGTGTCTGCCGTCCCATTAGAAAGCAGGGATTAGAAGTTATGAGCAGAGGCGAGTGCATGTGAGAAGGATGCACAGTTGAATGCATTCTTGCTCTTTACAGTGGTATTACTGAGCTGATTGTGGTTTGCTCATCATGTTATAGGCCCTCTCGGGGCCATCTTTTACTGTCATTGGCACTGATAGCAAAGGCAAAAAGAATTTGAACAATATCTCTATTTCTTGGGCTCAGTCTCAAATTGGAAGTCCTCTGTACAGCTGGCATTTTTTTTATCGAGCCAAGTATGTTATGATGATATCAGAAAAACATTTTATAAAAGTTTTTCAGAGAATAAAGACACATTAATTTTTCACAAATATCAACACTAAAATTGAACTGATGACTAGGTCTATTTGAAGACATTCGTGAAACGTTGCATTTAACCCCCACTTTGTTATTATCTGTGAGATTTCCCAGTTTTCTTCCCCAACACATCTCCCGGCTGACTGATCATGACTGGCACTGTTATCATTAGCACCGCCACACTTTGAACACTTATTATTTTAGGGAAAATTGTGGCCAAGTACTGGTTGGAATTCTAAACTAATGATAAAATGAATGTTTCATATGTTTTTACCAGTTATGTGTGCCGACTGACATTTATTTCCGCTGGCCCCTTTACAATCTGGAAAACACTGATTTCACAATCCGAAGCCCATATTTTTCATATACGCAAAATGAGAAGTCCTAAGATTTTCATGGATTATTTTATGAGAATGTTACACAAAATTAGCAGTAAAAATACCAACGAAAGCCAGAAAATAAAATTAATGTATGGGTATCCCAAGTGTCAGACTGCAGGTTCTGAACAAAGCCTTTTTTTTAAAAAAAATAACATCTTGGACTAAGTTTAACTTTTGATACATATTTTTGGTTTACTGTCTGTGATTATATATTAGCTGTAACCTGTATGGCTACATTTTGAGCAGCCAATTTAAGGACACTATTTTGACAGCTGTATATTCGGGGGAGAGCTGCACAGAGAGCAGCTAAAATTCTAGTAGAAGCATGGACCTAAAGGAATGAAGAGGAAAAACATCTTCATTCTGTGGGTTTTATCTAAAAAAGAAATTCACTGTAATCCCATTGAAAGGCAGTTTTTATGAGCCAAATGATCAGCAGGCCATATCCAAAAAGATGAGTGAAAATGCTAAGATTAGCATTAGCAAACTGTTCTGTATTAGCAGAGACAGGACATGATTTTACAGAAGGCTATAGCTGTATGTGTTGAAGCAATTAGACAGTCATAGTCAATAAATCTGACTATTCTTGAAAAGCTCATTTATTTTAGTAGCGCAACTTACTGAGTAAAACACAATGTATAGATTAATTACACATAGACTGATGTTTCCAAGTTTTATGTTAATTATGATGATTTTCCACTTACTGCAAATTTAAACAGAAATGTGGGTTAATAGAAAGTATTTTTAATGCCTGCTTAAAGGCTTTTATTTCCAAAAGTTACTTTTAATCTGACAAGTGAGCCTCACTTATTAACAATTTATTGACTGTGACTGTAAGTTTAAAAAAAAAGGAATTACTGCTAGTCTCACCATCCATTTTATAAACATGCTTAATTGCTTGCTAACACAAATAGTGAATCAGTCCAGATTTTCATGTAAACGCCATGAAAGAATGGATCCATTCGGCCTTTTCCATTTCTGTCCCTTTATGACTATTGTCCATCCCTCTTCTAATGGCTACTTCCTTAAGGATAATGCACCAACAAAAGCAAGAAAATATCGTCTCCAACCGTAAATAATTAGGGTAGAGTTAAAGAGAACCCAACAAGGTGTGCCTAATAAAGTAGATGGTGACTGTATGTCTGTTTTATTTGGTGTGTTATGAGAACATTATTGCAGCTTTTTTAACTCAGTAACTTTAAAATGGTAACATCACACCATGCACCTACTGGTCAGGTCCTAACTTACACAAATATGCCACATGGTTAAGATGCGCATGGCACGCAGAAATAGCACCCATGAACCACACAAGCCCCGATGTAGCTGTGGTGGAGGCAGAGAAGCTAACCCCTAAACCTAATGCTGTATGATCATAAGTCTGCGTGATGCTGAGGAGGAGGAGGAGGAGGACTGACATTCTGAGGCTAAGTTGCTGTATCTCGACATCCAGAAGACAAGGTGAAGCTACAACATTTGCCTCATTCTCTGTTTGGCTGTTAAAAGTCATGTGAAAAAAGCAGTTGAAAAATCATTTTTATTTAGCTTCACCACACAATCACATTTAGCTTTGTGAAAAAGCCCCAATGAGCAAATTGTAACAAACATAAACTAACCAATTCAATTTTAGTTTAGCACGTACATAAGGCCAATCCCACAGACGCACACTGATGTACATAGACGTTTTGAGACCGGAGACCATTTCCTGTTTTATTTTATCCACGGTTTTAATAATGATAAAGGAAAAAATATATAGTAAATAAATCACAATATTTTTTTTTAAATCAAAGAAAAATCTGTACAGCTGCAGGCAACATTGCTGTGTGATACTGCGATTCAGGGAACCAAGTCTTCTTGGAACAGGAGTTCAAAGAGATAAACAAAGGACATCTAATGAAACAGTGATGTAGATGATGTTCTCAAAGTCCTCCTCAATGGGAAACCACTCAAGGATACTTGTAAGAATAGGAAAAAAATAAAGAATGGAAAGCAAAAAAATCAAGCAACGCTCTCTGTGTTAGTCGTCTTAAATGTAGCTGCATTGGATTTTTGATTTTCTTCTTTTTTTTGAAGATAGTCTTCAGTGAGCAGCATTAAAGTTATAAGCATCAAATGTTGCTTTTCCATGAAATGTTCTTCCATGAAGCTCAAGAGCAGTTGCAAATGATCATCTTGGATTTTATCCTTATAAATATGGTTGTTAAAAATATATATACTTTAAGTTTAACATAGAAAATGTTCGACAAACACTATACAGATTATGATATAATTATTGTAATAGAGGCATGAAGAGTCTTTGCCTGTTTATGTAAATATTTTTCCCTCTCCTTTGCTTTCTCAACATTCATTGCTCCCACTCACCTGCCTTATTGCTGCTTTACCTTTGTTTTTCTTCTTTCCCCTGGTTGTTTTCTGTGTGCCATGTTATCGGCATTTGAGGGACAGGTTCAGTTTTTACATTTTTATACCTACAGTCACATGCAGAAAATTAATAATAAAAATGTGTGTGATTGCTACAAGGCTAGTTACGCAGAATATTGATCTTCTCAATATACTTCTCCATCTGCTTACAGGAGAATATAACTGCTCATTATCAATTTTTATATTCAGAATGAGTCTTATACAGTAAACTATGACTGCTTAAGGCAGAAGAGAAGTGTTCAATGGTATTTTAACAGAAGTTCAATAAATATTAAATAATAAAATCCAAACCATTTTCTTACTTGAAATAGCACCATACTAAGATGGAAAATACATCATTTGTTTGCCCATATTATGTACTTCAAAGGAACCTATATTTACACATTTGTAACATTGTGATTTAGGATGTCTTAGAGGGAAAAAACATTTTCTATCTGTCATGGTATTTTTCTGGGATGAACCCGGACACAGCACGCACACACAGAGCTAGATCTATAAAGTGAGTTTATTGAACAGTGTGGATGATGGATGACGAGAGGAACCAGAGTCTTTTAACAGACGGAAATGTAGGGTGCAGAAGCTGGCCGACGGGAGTAGTGTGGAGAGTCTGACCAGGAAGGAACACTGGAGCCGAAGACTTGAGACCAGGACGGAACACTTGAGACCAGAACTTGAGACCAGGACGGAACACAAGTGCCGAGAACTTGAGACCAGGACGGAACCCAAGTGCCGAGAACTTGAGACCAGGACGGAACCCAGCAGCCGAGAACTTGAAACCAGGATGGCTCACCAGGAGTCGAGAACTTGAGACCAGGACGGCTCACCAGGAGTCGAGAACTTGAGACCAGGACGGCTCACCAGGAGTCGAGAACTTGAGACCAGGACGAAACACTTGAGACCAGAACTTGAGACCAGGACGGAACACTTGAGACCAGAACTTGAGACCAGGACGGAACACTTGAGACCAGAACTTGAGACCAGGATGGAACACAAGTGCCGAGAACTTGAGACCAGGATGGAACACCAGGAGTCGAGAACTTGAGACCAGGATGGAACACCAGGAGTCGAAAACTTGAGACCAGGACGGCTCACCAGGAGTTGAGAACTTGAGACCAGGACGGAACCCAGCAGCCGAGAACTTGAAACCAGGACGGAACACTTGAGACCAGAACTTGAGATCAGGACGGAACCCAGCAGCCGAGAACTTGAAACCAGGACGGAACACAGGAGCCGAAGACAGAGACCAGCGGAACACCGCAGCCGGCGAACCCTAAACTGCGGGCTGAGTAGGAACGGAGTTTCTGGCTGTGACTTAGCTGGAACAGTGTTTCTGGCTGAGGCTGGGCTGGAACCGAGTCTCTGGCTGTGACTTAGCTGGAACAGAGTCTTGGGCTGAAGCTGGGCTGGCCGAGGGTGAGCTGGAACAGAGCAGAAGCAGATTCTCTGGCAGTGACTGAACAAAATAATGCTGAAGCAAAGTCTTCTGTCTGACTAAACAAAAACAGAGCTGACACAGGATTTCTGGCTGAGACTGAGCAGGAGTTGAACACTACGGACCGGCAACCAGAACAGAATGAGGTGGGTATATATAGAGGTGACAACAGGTGGAAACAAATCAGTGATAATTGCAGCCTGACAGGTGGAACCAATCAGGCTGCACAGAGAAGAGGGAGGGGAAGGGAGGCTCAGCATGCAGCCTACAACCTGCATCCTGACACTATCTAGTTGGATCATGTTATTGTTTTTATTAAAGTCCATAAGAGCAGTCATGTCAGTAACCTGTAAAAGGAAAAGAGGAAAGATACTTACATGCAGTCTTTGTCTTTATTTGTAAAGCAATATCCACAGTATGTTTATTATTTTTGCCTAATGTCATCTTTTTATTTTATTTTAGCTCCAATGTTACAGCACTTACAATAGGCCTTCCATTATTGTTTCAGTATTTAGATGCCATGTTAGGGAGATTATAATACATAGCCCTAGTTTATGATAAAGGTTTCCTTTTATTTCAGATTTGTTATGTAACGAAGAGGGAATCTGATCCTATATAAATAGTGACTTAGTTACATTAGAAAAATTATTATTATTGTTAGTATTAGTATTATATAATACTACCACTACTACTACTACTACTACTACTACTACTACTACTACTAATAATAATAATAATAATAATAATAATAATAATAATAATAATAATAATAATAATAATAATAATAATAATAAACTTGATCTATATAGCATTTTAAACATATAAAATGATACATAATAAAATAAAAAGGTAGTGGAAAAAGCAGATATACTTCACAGGTTGCCAGTGCAGTAAAACAAGTTGAAGAAATATATTTGGGTTCTGGTAAGAACTCTAACTGCTGCTTTTTGTGGCAGGCCAGCAAATAAAGAATTACAGTTATCAAATAGCAAGACATAAAGGAATGGATGTGAGTGAAACAGATGAAATATCTGATTTTGGCAATGTTCCTATAAATTGGAAAGTTTAGGCCAAAATTATTCCCAGGTACCTGTCCTCAGGTGTGCAACAGAAACCAAAAGAAAGGCAGGATCGGTGTGGTCTTTGGGTCTGAAAAATCCTCATTTTAGATTTATCATCTTTCAACAAGAATCTGTGAGACATGCAGGCCTCGATTACTGAGAGACAAGTAATTACATCATTGATTACAAAGAGGTGGGAGGGATGTATAGATAAATACATTTGAGTCATATGTATAAAGGTGAAAAGAAATATTGTGATTGGGGATGACCTGACAAGTGGTAGCATGTGAATAGAGAATAATAGACCAAGAAATGACCCTTGGGGGACACCACAGGTAAGTCTTTTACAAAATTCAGATTAATTACCAATAAATACAGGGAAAGATCTGTCACTTGGATAAGATGTGAACCAGTCCAGAGTTGCCTCAGTCACATCTCCACAATGCTAAACCAAGAGATTATATTTAAATGGTTTGAGCAACAGTAGCGAACACAGCAACAACCAGCCTCTGAGTTAATCCCAATGTCATTTACAACTACAAAGTACTGTGGTATTTATAGAACCCAGACTGAAATTTCTCAAATAGGGAGTTATCATTTAAAAGAGCTAAAAGCTGTGTAGCAATCACTTTCTTTAACACTTTGGCATTGAAAGGTAATTTAGAACTTGGCCTACTTGGCTAAAATGATCTGTGTTAAGGCCAGATTCTTCATTGATGGTTCGACAAAATGAAGGGAATAACCCCAGAGGATAAAGGATGATTAAAGATTGCTTATTGAATTTAACCCATCACTTTAAGGCAGCAGTGGGCTTCCGTTGTCCAGTGCAGGAGGATCATTTTGTGGCTAAGGGTCTTGTTCAGGAATACAGAGTGGCGCTCTATGGGATATATTTTAGTAGCCCATTTCTCATGAGTTTCACTACTGCCAGTCTTAATATGAGGAAACTTTTAAGGAAACTTCTTTAATATTTAGCTGGATATGTGTGTTTTGGGAAGAGATTGCAAGTCACTCATCAGCAAGTAATTCTCCAGTGCTGACAGGTAAAATTCAGAGTGAGTATTTAAATGCTGACACAAAGGAGCAGAAAATGTGTATGCAAATGAACAAGCTTTTATTCACCTCTGTGCTTATACATGCACACACACACACTTTACTTATTGTCTATATTCTGTGTTGAGTCAGCAGGTAGATTAGCATTGCCAACTAATCCATCTTATTAAAAGGTGAAAGAGAGAGAAAGAAAGCGAGAGAGATATAATAAAGCACAGGTTGTGGGACATGTCTTAGGTGTTAAAGTTTAGCTGAGTCAGTGTTGTAGACGGGTGGCACAGTCCAGCCGTATAACCCCTTGATAACACTCCTGCAGATTGTGCCATAAGGTTACATTTTATGAGCGTGCGTGTGTAGGTATTGTTTGTTTGCTCAGCACAGAATGATGGCCACTCACTGTACCTTTCATCAGAAGTCAGTCAAGTGTGTTGAGCCATCTCTCTCGGTGAAGGACAGATCCATATCAAATCATAATAGATGGCAACGCTTTTTGAAGAATGCGTCGATGCTGAAACCAGTCTGACGGTGGAGAAGAGACATATCACATTTGACAGGACTTGACTGAAGGAAAGTGGGTTACTTGCACGCATGCCCATGCATGTGCACTGAGATAAACAAGCACGTGCATAAACAGGAAGCTCATTGCAACGCTCTGAAACTGGACTATTTCATGGTGTCAGTTACTTTTGGCTTTGCCTGTACTCCTTATAGGTAAATTGTAGACATTTTTGATCAGTTTATCTGCCTTAAATCACACTGCACAACAGTGAAGATTGGCATCAGTATAGGTATGGCAGCATGAATGTTTATATACATAAAATGGTACAAATAAAAAGTACCCAATACAGCACTTTTATTTGAAAAAGGACCTTGAGTAAAAAGAAAATTCTTACACGAAATAGTCATGTTATGCAAAAATTATTAATAACAGATCAGTAGCCACAAAAAAGAAAACTAAAAAACATCAGTTTTTTAATTATTATAAGTTTAGCCAATTATTAATTATAAGCATGGGATATTCTGTAAAAAGTTGACAAGGTTCATTTCTTTAACTCTGAGTGTAGGAGCCATAAATGTATTATGTTTATTTGTCACATGGTGAATGGTTGCTATGGTTATGTGTAGCGTGTATGTCATGTGACACATTTGGTGAAGGGGGCTGCTTGCTTCAAAAGAGGCGTGTTTACCTGTACCAGGTTTGACAGGAGAGAGGGGAGCGGGGTAGCCGTAATTTTTGTTGACCGTTTTGCCGTGCTAAGATGAACTACAGATCATGTAACACCATATAGACCTGTTTCTAACTGAGTGTAAACAACGTTGAAAGCCGCTGTTCAATAAACCATTCACGATATAATCCTGGATCCAGTGCGCTTCTCTTCTCAAGCGATGGCAGCGCGTCAGACAAACAGGACCCTACCTTTCCCTCTCAAGCGACTAGGCGGATTCTTTTTGGAGTCGCAACACTGAGTTCACCTTTGTAACATAAAAAAACAGCAAGCAAAATTATACTCAGTAGAAGGATTTGGAGAGAGGGAATCATGTCTTTAAAAACAAAAATGGAGAATATATCCTTGTTAAGTTATAGAGAAGCCTTTTTTAACCTCATAACCTGTCTTCCTATTGAAAAGGCTGCAGGTGGCCTATATTGATGCTTTGTGGGTACTTTTGAAACGGCCAAGATGGACTAGTGCGAGTGAGATGTTTGTCACAGTAAGAGTCAATACCTTACATGCTGTTTTACGAAAGTTAATGTTTAAGTTTATCTGTAGGTTAAATGCATTTGGCAATAATATTATCTTGTCACTTACTGACACCACACGTAGTGCAATCCGATGCCAGTCTAAGCTGTGGAGACACTGGTATTCAAGTCTTCTTAATGCTCCTATTTAATTGATAATGGTACTTGTATTGTGTTTTTATTCTTATCTATTTACTTATCACTTTATTTATGTATTTATTGGACCATGAGTCCGGAATAAAGTTTATCTATCTATTGCTTATTTTCTAAATCAATGTAATTGTAATATATGCCTTGTACACATAGCCAGGCATTTATAAAAACAAATATCTCCTCCACATAGTTTTTAAAAATAATATGGTACACAAAGGATCGTTTATGAAACGTTTCCATCCACACAAACCTGTGTAAATTCACCATTGACTGTTGTTTTAAACATGCCAGAGGCATAGGGAGCACTGTACCGCAAAGCCAAAACCTATGTCAGCCAGTCAAAGTCCTTCAAAATAAAAGCAATGCTGAACAGCATTGTGCCTGTGTAAAACATCTGACCTTGTTTTTCCTTTGCACCTCATGGTATTGGAGCAGCTAGGCTTGTAAAAACAAATACATAAAAAGCCTCTTAACCAATTCAATTCAATTCAATTTTATTTATATAGCGCCAATTCATGAAACATGTCATCTCGAGGCACTTTACAAAGTCAAATTCAATCATATTACACAGATTGGTCAAAAATTTCCTTTATAAGGGAACCAGTTAATTGATTCAAAGTCCCGACAAGCTGCATTCACTCCTGGAGAAGCGTAGAGCCACAGGGAGAGTCGTCTGCATTGTCCATGGCTTTGCAGCAATCCCTCATACTGAGCAAGCATGGAGCGACAGCGGAAAGAAAAACTTCCCATTAACGGGAAGGAAAACCGGGCTCAGTATGAACGGTCATCTGCCTCGACCGACTGGGGGTTACAGAAGACAGAGCAGAGACACAAGACAGACAAAAAAGCACAGAAGCACACATTGATCCAGTAATCTGTTCTACATTAGATGGTAATAGCGGGTGATCTGTCTTCCCTGGATGATGTCACAGTTAACAGAACGCCAGACCAGGTGTACCTACTATGAAGAAAAAAGAGAGAGAGCAAAAAGTTAAAAGCTGAAATGACAACAGTCATTTCAATGCAATGCAAAACTGGAGAAAAGTAGAAATCAGTAGAGTGAGAAAAATAGGCCCTGATGTCCTCCAGTAGCCTAAGCCTATAGCAGCATAACTGTAGAGGTAGCTCAGGGTAACATAAGCCACTCTAACTATAAGCTTTGTCAAAAAGGAAAGTTTTAAGATTAGTCTTAAAAGTAGACAGGGTGTCTGCCTCACGGACCAAAACTGGGAGTTGGTTCCACAGGAGAGGAGCCTGATAACTAAAGGCTCTGCCTCCCATTCTACTTTTAGAGACTCTAGGAACCACCAGCAGACCTGCAGTCTGAGAGCGAAGTGCTCTGTTAGGAACATACGGGGTAATCAGAGCTCTGATATATGATGGAGCTTGATTATTAAGGGCTTTATACGTTAGAAGAAGAATTTTAAATTCTATTCTTGATTTAACAGGAAGCCAATGAAGGGAAGCTAAAATTGGAGAAATATGATCCCTCTTGTTGATTTTCATCAGAACTCTTGCTGCAGCATTTTGGATCAGCTGAAGGCTTTGAACTGCATTTTGTGGACTTCCTGATAGTAAAGAATTACAATAGTCCAGCCTTGAAGTAACAAATGCATGGACTAGTTTTTCAGCATCACCCCTGGACAGAATGTTTCTAATTTTGGCGATATTCCTGAGGTGAAAAAAGGAAACTCTGGAAACCTGTTTAATATGGGATTTAAATGACATGTCTTGGTCGAAAATAACACCAAGATTTTTTACTTTATTACTAGAGGCCAAGTTAATGCCATCCAGATTAAGTGATTGATTAAGAAGTTTATTTTTTGAGGACTCTGGTCCAAAGATTACAACTTCGGTCTTGTCAGAATTTAAGTGCAGGAAATTTAAAGTCATCCAATGACGAAGTCATACCGTTAACAAAGACATCTATTTGTGAATGGGAAGAAACAACATTGCTGCTATCTGCAGGGTATTTCTGCAATACTGACGATATTAAGAGGGGGACAGACTCTTTAAAGTTTGATGCAGCATTGTCCGATAAAGATCTACTATAATGGAACCCTCTTTTAGGGGTTGGGGACCTCAGTTAGATTAAACTCAAATGTTATTAAAAATGATCAGATAGGACAGGGTTGTGAGGAAATACTGTTAATTCTTCACAATCAATGCTATATGTCAGCACAAGGTCTAAAGTATGGAGCCAAGAGTGCGTCGGTTTATGAACATTTTGAGCAAAACCAATTGAATCTAGGATAGTTTTAAAGGCTACACTAAGGTTATCACATTCAGTGTCAACATGAATGTTAAAATCCCCCACTATAATAACCTTGTCAGTGTTTATCACCAAATCAGATAAGAAGTCTGACAACTGATCCAAAAACTGAGAGTAAGGGCCTGGTGGACGATACAAAACAACAAACAGAAGAGGTTTTATTGCTTCGCAATTTGGATGAGGGAAACTGAGGGTTAAATGTTCAAAAGAACTGTAATTATTAATTGGCCTGGGAATAATTAATAAATCAGACTGAAAGATGGTTGCCACTCCTCCTCATCTTCCCACAGATCTGGGAATGTGGAAATTTGAATAATTGGAGGGAGTTCACTCATTTATACTAACGTAGTCCTCATGTAGCCAGGTTTCTGTGAGACAAAATAAATCAATCTGTTTATCAGAAATCAATTCATTAACTAACAAAGTCTTTGGAGGGAGAGACCTTATATTTAATAGACCACATTTAATTGTTTTATTTTTTGGTTCAAGGTGAGCCGTATATATTTTTATTAGATTTTTATGATTTGTTCCTTTTAGATCAGTTTTTGATCTGTTAAGTTTTGGCCGTGGGAAAGACACCGTCTCAATAGGGTAATGGGTGGGTAACAGTACAGAAGCTGCAGAGAGGTGTGTTAAACTACGGCACTGCTACCTGGTCTGGACCCTGGGTTGTCAGCATTTAGGAGAACTAATAAATCCGGCCAGATTCCTAGAAAGAAGAGCTGCACCACCTCTAATGTTTATAACGTTCCATGTACGCTTTTACTTTGAAGGGTCGATACCGAGGTTAAAACATGAAATGCTGTGCGGGCGAGGTAACGTCAGTTGGAAATAAATGACCTGCGATGCCATAGGTTAGTGAATGTGTCCAGTTTAACATTGATTAGACTCATTTTGTTAACAGTCAATCACAACAAGAACTTAGATATCCGAACCTCTTTGACAGCATTAATTTTTTACTCCACTGTATGGCAGAATCTATAACAATGGCGTCAACGCCGCGGTGCGCCAGACCCTAAAACTCCGTCTTCTCATATACACAAGCAGGCTCAACAACGGAGTTTTTTGAAATCTCCACTTTGGTCAGAGTTCTCACAATCATTTGGTTTTTTTGGGATGTTAAACACTTTTACGTGTGGATGAGAGGCCTAACCGCATAAAAATGTATACTTTTTCTCAGATCTCCGGCTACGTCTGGACTAGGCCATAGTGTCATGTGACCTGGGTTTTTGTTCTGTGTTCAGTAAGTTAAGAACTATCAACAGTCTATCAGATATGCATCTAAAACTTACCTTTAATTTTTGTCATTTTATTTTATATTTAATAGCACTGCCTGGTTCATAATTTTCAGTTTCAAATTGAGTATAAAACTGTGTAATAAATAAGCTTAAAGATATGGAAACTTTTCACATTGGCATCTTGCTAATGTACTCATAATATGTAAAGTTTTGGAAGTAAATGTAGTAGTTTCCTGGTTCAAAATGCTTCATCAAACACAAAACTGGGCCTCTGCAACCTTTTGACCAAAATAGACCATCTATGCATTGACCCATTTGTATTGCTTTATTAGTTGTATGAAAATGCCTCGTAGAATTGATATACGCTAACCTAAATGAATCTGAAGCCGTTGTTGTTTATAGTATATGCTTTTTAAATGAAACTAATATGTTTTAAATCACATCTTCAGAAACATTTATTTTGTCTGGCTTTACACAAATTCTTTTATTTTTTTGCCTTTTTATGGTTATTTATGCTTTGTTTGCATGCTTTTACTTTTATTTTTTATCGAGTTTGTTAATTCTTTGGGAGTTATTGTGCAGCACTTTGGTTGGCTGGTTGCTTTTAAATGTGTTTTACAAATACAGCTGATTTGATTTGATTGAATATATGTTGTTAATCATTTATCTGTTTATAAAAGCGGTGTTTTTAAAGATTTAAAAGCCTAGCCAGTTGGCAATTACTTGTTTTATTTTTAATGTTTTTTTTGGGGGGCTGTCAAAGTAAATGTAATAATACAATCCCGCTTTAATGTAGTAAAAACTCCACATAAATAGTGATTATTACTTTTAAAATGTAGGTTTTATTGCTGAAAACTTTCAGCTTGGTCATTCACCCACAAAGGCCTTACCACCTATTGACTGTAGAAACAATACAGAGGAAACTTATAAAACTAGCATGCGTGTGCTCAAACATTTTTGGAATTCTCTTCGCCAAGTGTAAAATAAAATAAAAACATGGCAGGATATATTTAACTTACTTTTTGTCAACACAATCAATACACAGCTAATCGAATCGGCTAATTCAAATGATCAAACTGTTTCAATAAACAAATACCAGGTAAAAGCAGAACAAGATCCAACATTTTGATAAACAATATTTTAAATAGTCATCAAAAACTTAAAATTTAACAAAACTCTGCTCTGAATAAATTCAATACAAATCAAGCATCCAATATGCAAGACTTAATTATTATCTTATAGCAAATTTATTATTTTCAACACTTTATTGTGTCTTTATTGAGAGCTTCAGGCTTTCGTATCAAAATAATTGAGATTTGAAATGCAAAAACCTTGAAGCATTCTGTCTACCTGTGTGCTTGCTGCAACTTCTCTCCACATCTCTCTCGTCATTAAACGTGATAAATGTCAGTAAACACCTGGACAAGGCTTTGAAATAGCAGATCTCATGAGTACAAACCCTTTAGGCTACGCGTTATGCATGGATGCTCTTTGCATGAAAAGCCAAGCGTTTTCAGCAGCTGTGATGCATAAATACCACACCCACACACCGAATTTTTTATTAGTTATTTAAAAAAACAATTTTTAGGAAAGGTCTAATGTTAAACATTGTGGTTAAAGTTTCACCAAACAATGTCAGGGATCCTACAAAAACTGACATTTCATATCTGATGCTACAGTTGAGAGAAGTGTGGCAACTGTAATGGTTCGGCCTGGCGCACAGCATTGTGTGGGGGTAGAGTGGGGGAGGAGCAAAGCGGGGATTTGTCCATGCCGAGTTTCAGGAGAATGGGCTCTTTTTTCATCCAGGGCAAAAGGTAAAGGGCTTGAGCACCACTAGGGGTCTACCTATGTTCATGCCTGGTCGATAAACATGTCGTTCAGGATCTCCTGAAAGAAAACAAAACATTGCATCCATGTATATTTCTAATAGGAAAGTGAAATGCCTCCAAACTCACTGAACCCTTCTCTGGCATATTTAAAAAAATAAATGGTGTTAACACAGGCAACTACGTCTTCATATTACAGTCCCCTGAGCGGACGGTAATGCACCAACGGAAAATTCAGGAAGAAGAAGTCATTCTTTGAATCAGTGAGTTTAACTCACAACTATGCAGTGCTGGAATCTCAATAAACTAACTAATTGCCTTTTGCACTGTTTGGTAAAAGACAGCAACTAAACCTGTAGGAAATCCCCTGAAATGTGTCTGTTGTCGAATAATATTATTTACTGTAAGATGTTCATATCATAAGGGTGTCTTTATTGAACTCATGTTTATTGCTTATAACCTGCTTTTACTGTCAGGACAAACTGCATTGAAATGGAGAGACAGAGAAACGTATCTAAACTTGCATTAGCTCGGTGTAGATAACGGTCATATTTTTTGTATTCTGTATAATTTGTTCAGTTCTGTCATCCTTTCAATGTTCAGACGTAGCAATTTTGTAGTCTGATATACTCTCGCAACAACTGTTTCACAACCACGTTGGCCACAAGGACACCTCCTTAAAGTGAAAGACTAATGCAGCAACAACATGTTTCATTAGGCATGCAGTTATTAAAAGTTTCTAATTTGTGTAAAATCATAAAATTCATCATTGTGGAAGCAGAGGATCAGCAGAGTGATCAAAAACTCCAACGCGTAGCAACGCTATTTAATTTACAATTGGACAGTTGGTAGTTATAGAAATAAAAAGTCATTTGGAGGAAATGAACCATCACATTTCTGGGTTTTTAAAAGCCCTTGAGAATCCTGTCTTTGGGATAAATTTGTTTCTAACACTCTCCACCTTTCTTTTTGCAGAATTAGTTTTTGGAGTGCATTTGTGCATAGCTTGACCTTGGCCTCACATGTGTAATAAGCCGTCACAGTGTTTGAGGATCATGTAAAGTAGTTCCCTCTGTTGTCTGATTGTAACTGAATTATTCAAGGTTCTTTTCCTCTTTGACAGAACTGAGGTATTTATAGGCGTTGGTCTCTGCCTCAGATACTTACATGGCAACAAGAAGCTCTCTGAAGGCTCTTCAGCAAACCAACCAATTCTGAGGGAGAGAGGAGAGAAATTGCAGCAGAAAAAGCAGAGATATAAAATATATGCTGGAGTTGTTGGCTTGAGGGTAAAAAAGAAATGGTCATTAAGATCTAAACACATTGAGAGAGTATTGATGCTATTTGTCTTGGAAGTCTTTTTTTTTTACCAGTTTTAAAGAACTAAAAGTGACGACCTTTTAACAGGGTGCTAAGGAATTTTTAATAGCTGTCTACACGAAATGGACCTCCCATGAGCGCTTTTAATTGTTTAAAGATGAAGATCAAGACAGTTCTTATGACTGATTCATGCAGGAAGATGGGAAGTAACAGGATAGGCCAACCCCTTGTCAAAGTCTTAGTGGAAGCTGGGCGACTACAGATGAAAAATGGACTGCTGTCCAGTCATGGTCTCAGATCTGCCAGTGGTGTGTAGTAGGATTGATGGAGTAGTAACAGTTGCGAAAGCAGAGCCAAGCAACTTCAAGTGTCGCGGGCGGTACTGGGGTAGGTACTACGTCAAGCTGCAATTTTCTTAAAAGCACACTAGCAAGATTTGTCAATCATAGGCACAGATTTTAATATGTTGTTATATTGGAAGTAAGGTCTGCCTATGTTTAAATATAATGTAGGGTTGTTGTTGTTTCTTGTATTAGAAATTGTGTCTATCATCTGCCAGAGACATTAAGTGCAGTGAAAAGAAACACTAGTGGATTTAGAAGGATGTGACAACTTTTTAAATTAGTATTTTACATTAAAAATAGTTGAAGGTTTTATGTCCTTCCACTTTGTGTTTTACATATATAACCTTTGTAGTTTGTTCTTAAATAGATTTAGTTATTCCTGTTCTTACCAGTGTCTTTTTTAACACAATGTCTTGCAAAAGTACATTTTGTTACATAACAACCACAAACCTGTATGTATTTGTTATGCATAAGTGTGAAAAAGAAGACAAGTGATTGATGGTATTCAGCATTTTTTACAAATAGAAACAAATCTGGCACATATATTCATATATATTCATCCCCTTTTACTCTTTTACCACTAAATAAAATCCAGTATGATCAAATGCCTTCAAAGCTCACCTAAATAAAAAACATTGTTCACCTAAGTCTAATGTAATCTCAGTATCCAGCTGTTATGTGAAGGCGTCATAGGTTTGTTGCAAACCTTATCGAACAAACAGCATCATGAAGTTCAAGCCCTGTTGTTACTTGTGAAGGACTGCAAAGAGTCAAAGCTCAGGCAAGAAACCACCTACAAAAGACCACCTACAGAACACCAATTATTTCGTCTTTATGAAAGAGTGACAAGATTTCTGAATTGTTGAAAGAAGCCCAAAAGCCTCTGCAGTTTGCCACAAGCCATGTAGGAGACATAGCATATGTGTGGTAGGAGTGATCTGATCAGATAAAATGAAAATTAATTTTTTTTTGGCCCAACATGGCAAACGCTTTTCTGGCGGAAAACTACTGTGACACTGTAGACTATCTTTGACACACTCACCCTATCAAGGAAAATGGTGTTTGGCAGGATTATGCTTTGGGGATTCCTTTCTTTAGAGGGACAAGAAAGCTGGCCAGAGTTGTGTGCTAAAATCCCACTAAATTACATTGACGTTTGTGGTTGTAATGTGAATAATTCTTCAAGGAACTAACATACAGTACATGTGAAAAATTAAGACACACAAGCCTTAAGAAATCCAGAGATACTCATGTCCAAGCTTTTTACTCGTACTTGGTTTATATAAATGTATTATAAACATGTATTGCACAGTATTCTATTTTTTTACATTAATCAAGTACACCACAAATGTTCCTTATAAATCCAGCTTCAAAGGATTTAATAAAACATATTTCAACCCTGACAGCTCAAAGCATTATTCATTTATCTTTTAATAATGCTGACTTTAGAGAGTCTTGTCTGCTATTCTTTTTTTTATTAAGAGCTTGTTTTCCTAATGAAACATCACCATTTGCAATGGCATTGTCTTTTCTTTGCTTCAATCATAGTGCCATGATAGAGCAAAATGGCCTATATATAAAGGGGGTATTGTTATGTCAGGTTTTGGACAGGCGTAATACTGGTGTAGCCTCAGTGTGCATGAGTGATGTTGCTCACAGAGGTCCAGTGAATGCTCAGACACATGAAAAATTAGGTTTAACATTGCCCTTGACCGTAACTTTTTAAAAGGTTGAATGTCTCAGGTGTTTCTGTTTGTCAGCTTTCTAACCCTTAAAACGTAGGGTATTTCAGCAATACACCTGGAAACAAAAAAGGTAGATAGAGATCCTGATGCATTTGGATTTTAATGTTGGGGCATTTGGATCTGTCTTTAAATAGAGTTGAGTATCATCAGCATAGCAGTGGAAGATGATCCCATGCCAACTAATGATGCCCAGAGGAAGCATGTATACAACTAAGAGAAGAGACCCTAGGACAGAACCTTGTGGGACACCACAGGTTACAAGGGCTAATTGGGATTTGGCATTGCCAAGGCTGACATATTCAGTGCTGTCTGAAAAGTAAGATGGAAACCAGCTCAGGGCAGCATCAGTAAGTCCAATATTAGTGTGAAGGCAGTTCAAAATTATGTGGTGGTCAACAGTGTCAAAGGCTACTGTTGGATCAAGGCCAATGAGCAGGGAGGGGAAGTCAGCATCAGCTACCATGCAGAGGTTATTGATGATCCTCACCAGGACTGTCTCTGTACTGTGACCATGGCAAAAGCCAGATTGGAACTTCTCAAACAAGGAGTGAAGATGGACTGAACCTGCAGCTAGCAAGCGGTAACTTTTACCGACACCGTAGACCTTGGGAGATGGCCGGGTAGTTGTCAAGCACCTCTTTTTCAAAAAGGGTTGGAAGATGGCAGTTTTAAGTGAGGATTGGACCTGGCCAAACTGTAATTAATGATTTATTATTTGTGTGAAGCAAGGGCTTAATGGGGACAGGAGAGAAGGGGTCCAAATCGCAAGTTTTTGTTCTTCTACAGCATTTGTGTGGACCGCCTTGTCGTCAATCCACACAAATAGCTCTTTTCTTTCACCCGTGTATGTTATTTTCACCCTGCACTTCTTCCTTCTTTACTTATGTAGTAGCATTACCACACCTTTCACTGTGTTGTAATCACTAGGTATTACAACACCTATTAAGGCTCCGCCGGCTACGTGCAGATCCATCTTTATGCTTCAACTTTTCTGTGCGAATACAGTATTCGGCTCCGCATGAATGTAGCCTGGGAGGTCAATAAACCAAGCAAAAATTCCAGCAGTTAGAGAGGACAGTTTAACTTTGTTTCAATAAATTACTGCCAGACCTCCACTACAGCCAGAGGTGCATGCCCTCTGGAGGTAGCTTTACCCAGAATAACAGGCTTTGTTGATGGAGGAGTAAAGATCTGGCTTATGTCAAGTCTCAGTAAGGCACATCGAGACAATATGTTTGTCTTGGGTGTGATCATGGATTAAAACTGATTCATCGGACTTGGACTATGTATTGAAAAATCTTAGTTTTTATGTTCAGTGAGATGGCATCAGAGTAGACTGCAGGCCACTCTGTGAGCAGTGGCCTCACACTCTGATGACATGTCTGATGTGCGACACTGTGATCGGTGGACCAGATTGAAGAAGTGGAGTTGGGAGTCAGCTGGCTTGGTGCAAAGTGTCTCCACGAGCTTCTGTGGCTATATAAAGGAGAGCCTACTTTTGACCAAGAAAAAAGAAGTTAAGTGTCGACAAAAAACATTTCAAAAGTTAAATGTGTCAAAAAACAACAACAGGAACAAGTCTCTCTGGGGCTGTTTTGAGTTATTTACAGATTCTGAAAGTATGGAATATAAACGTGCCAATGATGTCAAACTTGTGAAAATCAACAAAGAATTGAAAAAGATATGACCATTTGAATGTTGGTGCTCTGCAAAGAAGATTAGTGAGAAAACAGACCTCAAAGTTTCTTTAGAATCACCCCCGCCAGTTTAAATCCTGAGTTTAAACACAAAGTTTACTGTTTTAAAACCTTCACAACTGTCATTTAAAGCATAACATAACATATTATGTGCAATCAACTGGCACATTGTCGGACTGTACAAAAGAGAAACTGAAAGGAAGGATTTGGCCTTCCTTTCCCCTACTCCCGTTACTTCAGTGGTTGCATGTCTCAGTGGAAGTTCCACCAAATTTCCCTTATCATTTTAAACAGTGTTTTAGTATTCAGGTTACGACAGCCCCTGTGGTTTGTACACTCTGTACGTTGTCTTCTATCCAATGGGCCTTGGAGGTCAACAAACGCACGGGATGAACAAAGAGGCAACAAGAGTGCAACACGGGAAGTTGAGAGAGAGAGAGAGAGAGAGAGAGAGAGAGAGAGAGAGAGAGAGAGAGAGAGAGAGAGAGAGAGAGAGAGAGAGAGAGAGAGAGAGAGAGAGAGAGAGAGAGAGAGAGAGAGAGAGAGAGAGAGAGAGAGAGAGACTGCCTGCGTCCTTCAGACAAGGACAGAGCGTTAACATTTGTCCTGAATGGAGGAGCACTGTGGTCTAAAAAAGAACCATTTGCATCAGAAATGTATCTTAGCATACTGAATGAAAGAATGTCATTGTGTTGTAGCAGATGTAAATTTATGTGATGCAAAGGCTTTAATCGCTGTTAAAAACCCTTTTTTCCCTTTTCATCTGTTTTTTTTTTTTACAAAGCATTGTCTTTTGTAATATAGTTCCCATATTCTCCAAAAGGGAAAATGTTAGAAGAAACAGTAGATTGGTAAAACGCGGTCCTGCTTGTTGTCCTCCCAGAGGAACCCCATCTTACTTTTTGTTTACTCAAGACTTAAAAGGTCCTTCGGATGTCAAGTGGTCTGGTCTCACAGGATTTTTACTGGCCAAGGTACATATAACAGTTTAGACTTTCTAATTCCTAAAAGAGCCCAGTGAACTATTTTTTATAAGAAAAATAGGTATACACAATGTACACATGATTCATAGATGTGGCGGAATAATCTAGAATCTATTTGGTTTAAAAGTAAAAGTTTTTTGACATCTAAAATAGATTTTAATTGTTTATTAGAAGTCTACACATACACGTTTTAGCGGCGTTTGACTCAATTATTAATCATGTGTTTTAATATCAATAATAATTGTAATTATTATTTTGATATCTAAAACAGATTTTAATTATTTCTTATAAATATACACATACACATGTTTAGCTGAGATTGACTCAATTATTAATCAGGTGGTTTAATAATATTCATTTTAATAATAATACAATCTTCAGATTACAGCAAATGTCTTCAAGCTACTTAAGACACAAGCACAAATGTACATGCTGTCCTATAGAATCCAATTTACCCCATATTCAATTCATTACAGGACAATAAAAATATGTAGTTACATTAAATCCAATTAATGCAGTGCACTTATAATAATATATATATCATAATATGATATATATAATATTATATATTATATTATATATCAATATATCATAATAAGGTACAACCAGTCAGTTGTTCATATAATGCCCTGCTAATCGGATTGCTTCATGGAGTTTTTAGCAATTGAGGTTACGCTGCCTGTCAATCAATACTGTAATCTTGCCATCTACTGACTAATCAGCGATTGCAATTTGTCCCAGAGTGAAACGCCCCTTACCTGCAGGAGCTGCATGACCTTTACCTCTGACGACATTGCCTTGCATTAAGAGATATAACATTGCCTTTACGTTAGGAACGCATTGCGGTCACAGGGATTTCGTTAAAAAACATGGGTAAAAAATGGTTGAATATTGTCAATGGGGAGTGGCCTAGTGGTTAGAGCAGGGGCCTGCAACCTTTACAGTCTAAAGAGCCATTTTGCCTACAGTCCACTTGAATTAAACTCGTTCAGAGCCGGAAACGTTGCCTGACCTTTTTGAAAAAAGACAATTTATAATTTTTGATCTACTGTAGGAAATATGTTGTCATCGTTAAAGAAACACCCTTTTATGTCTATTTTGAGGTTTAAAAAAAGAGGATGGATGGGATGTTGACATTTGTGGATAATGATGTAAAAAAACATAATTTCCAACATAATGAAAAAAATATTGATTTAAAATTAAATATTACTGGCACTTTTAGCATCATTCTGTTGTGAAAATTAAAAGCAATTATTCCAAGAGAAAACTGCTAAAACCTGCATTTATTATCATTATTACATTTAAATACCATAATAAAAATATAATTTGTAGCCAAAGTTATTAAGAGCCACTGTGGAAGGTCCAAAGAGCCACTTGCGGCTCCAGAGCCGCAGGTTGCAGACCCCTGGGTTAGAGCATTGTGCTTGTTTCCTGGAGGTTCTGGGTTCAACTCCCACATACTTTCTATCTGGCTCCCTGAGCAAGACCTTTAGTCCCAGAATGCTGCACTGTGGTAGCCCACTGCTCCCCAAGGGGATTGGTTAAATGTAGAGTCCAGATTTCAATGGAAAGTATGTTACAATGACAATAAATATAATTATTATTTTATAAAGTACAATTCAGACAAGCGTTATCTCAAACGAGGGTGGAATACAGTTTATTCCTTTTCCAAATGCTATTCAAATTTAGAAGATGAATAATGGCATGTGGCCAACCGAACAGTGCTCTATATGAAGGTAACTCAATTATTGTTCATAATTATATGGCATGCTTAATGGATAAATTAAAGGGTATGGCTAATTGTGATGTGTTTTATCTGTTCTGGATACCCTGCACTGAAAAAAATGCTTTGGATCTACTTAATTCAATAGTGGACATTGCACACAAACCATTTGCTTTTGCAGCAGTCTATAATGTTGTGTTAGTTACACTTCCTTCCAAAACTATTTTGTCAATTAAAACTGGGGGGTTAAGTAATAGGAAACTTCACATGTTTTGATTCTGTAACCTGTGGATTACTACTGAAGGTGTCATCTTATCTTGTGAGCTATCTGAGGTTTGATATTGTGATGTTAAGTTTAACGGACAGCGGATGGATGAGAACTGCACGCTTGTGCGCAGCAAGCATACAACTCACTTGAACCAACAGCGCATTCTGTACGCCCGGAGTAACAGATTATCAGGAAAATGAATTTCTCTCATCGCATTAATTTTGATTAGTTCTTAAACATATTCTTGAAAATAGTCACATTTGTCGATAAGATAACATAATGATGGTGATTTTCAATTATAGGATACCTGCTGATGCGAGTAAACTTAAATTGATTCATTCAGTTTCAGTCAAGTTAAAATTAACATGCCAATGTGCAAATCTTTTGTATTATGTAGTATCTACACAATATTATCATGTTTTATAAGTGCATAAAACAGTACTATTAAATCTAAAGATGCTTAAGTAGAACCAACAGATGTAACATTTAATTTTTTCTGTGTGTATGGTGCAACTGCCGGTTGCATAAGATGATCTTTGTCAGCTATGCTCAGTGTACAGGACTCTGATTTTACACAAAGCATGCAATAGGTAGTGTAATGTAAAATTTGCACTCCTAATACAGAATTTCACTGTAAATTATTGCCATGAATAGCTTAATAGCAGCATAAAATCTACTGCAGCACCTATTTTAAGTTACTAATATATATTTTAGGTTGGGTATAAGTTGGGTATTTAAATTTGGACTTTAGCGTTGATTTGTCCGTGGTTACCTCGAGATAATTTCCCCGACTTGATGTACAGCTCGTTTGAACATTTGTTTTTCCCTTCTTTTCCTTAAGGTTGTTAGATAAAGCCAAAATGCCTCACCAAAAGCCTCTGTTAGTGCTGTGAGCTTCACCATAAGCCCCATTACGACGTCTTTGTTGTGGGAGGTTATTTTGGCCTGGGGTACGCTTCTGCGTGGGCGGAGCAATCTTACAGTTGGTGTCACATCAATTATTCATCCTGAGCATGCTTTTCAAAACTTGCACAGAACGTTTGTGAAAAATTAATGCAAAAAAATAATAACAACTGTACAGTCATATCTATATCTAAAAAATGCCTTACGGTGTTTTGTGTGGACAGCAAGCCACAAAGTAAAAACAAATTGTTATGCTATTTTTAAAAAAATCTATTGACTGTCCAGCTAAAGTGAAACTTGTTACTTTGCTCAATTTTACCCTTACATTTTTCACATCTTACATTGTTTGATGAAAATGCTGTTCTCCCTAGACCTCTGTTATTAAAGTGCACTCTGAGGCCAACTATGTGCATTTTCAGGCGATTACCTATCATGGATTTCCTAACAGATGTAACCTGCCATTGATACTAGCAACCAGATGAAAGGGCAGACATGTTTATACTTTACTGGGTTTGAAGCATTCAGGTGTGTTTTATTCAATGCCAGGGAGGAAGGACATCACCAAGGTAGTAAGAAAATTTATTAAAAAGAGTCAAATGCTATTGTGTACTTTGTAGTCAGTAAGATCAGTACCAGTTTCCCCTTTAGAAAACAAAAAAGATAAACTAGTTGGGAGTATCGCAAAACATTGCATTTTTTTTTATCATTCTTTATTCATACAAGTGGATCAGTTGAGAACCAATTCTTATTTATTGGAAGATGGCCAAAAGTAAGCATATAATGGAGTCATTATAAAAACATATTCACCACAAACACTTCACGCCAACAAAGTGGGGGAGGGCCAATGATCTGGGTTTATTTCTGGAGTCAAATTTGAATCTATCTGTCTGAAACTGAACTTTTTACATCAATTTCAACTTTACAGTGATCAAAATCATTACAGAGCAAGGAATAACTATGGAAAAAAGGAAATTTAGTAATAGCATAGTCAAGTTCAGATTTAATTTGATTAAAATTGTGTCTAGATCAAAATCCCTACTAAATAATTTGAGGCCTTATAGAGGTTTATCTGAAGTAACTGCTGCTAAAGGTTATAGAACATAAGCTCTTGAATGTTCCTTCTTGACATCTTTTCATGTTGTCTGTTACAAAACTTGTCTTTTTTTTTATTGGTGCAGTTAATCAAATGCTCCTGATGGTTATGAAGTTCAGGAAGATGCATGCATGTACATGTCTATATATTAGCTCCAATGAAGGTATTCTAATTACAGTGAACACCCTTTGTGATGTCTTTTGTTTCAACTTTATGGGTGTGATGGATGACAGTACTGTTGAGGTTATCGCTGCTATCAGAGCCCTGCTTTCAGATGCTCCCGGGCTGTACAGAATACATGACAGTTCTGATGAACGAGCCACATTTCACATTTTTAGACTGCATCAGATCTCACGATTTCAGCATACACACATGTACTTTACACACACAGAAATGCATTCAGTGCACACAATACTGTCACAGCACACATGCACACTCATTTGGCTGAGTTCCTTTCTCTTGCTCTCCCTTAGGATAAAGCCTTTTATTTGACTATATGCACAGCTGAATGACCAGGTGTGTTGGTTTATAACATGTGAGAAGGTTAGGAATGATAAATCTCTCTCTGTAACTTTCTCCAGTAATTACACCTCCTCATTCATTACACCTGCCCCCTGGCTGTGCTAATAAAATCTCGTTGTCCATTAGATCAGACATAACGTAACCCTGTTAGTTTACTTTTTAGTCCCACTTAGCATTTTTTCTATTTAATTGTGCTATCATTAAGAAATACTTAGCATTTTGTTAGTGAAGACTCATGATAAAAAAAATCTGATTAATCCAATCCCTTTTATTTAAATATGAATATTTTGACACAATATCAGAAGCATACTTTTTCAATTGAAATAATTTTTTAAGATTCACTGAATAAATGAATAGGCATTAAACAGCCATAGTATGATGATGTACAGCTATTTCTTCCTCGATTTATTGAAACCTGAAATGGTGTGGCTGTGCTTTGATGTGGTGCGTCATCCAACCATACAGAGCCAGATGCAGTATTCAAAATTAGGGCATATATACTAGCAGGTCTATGCATAATTAGACAATCACACAGCTATGTTGGGGGAAAAAGTTAAATATTTCTATATTTTGCAAAAAACAGTATTTGTCATTTATATTTACATCTATATTCAGAATTATTCTGGGGTTATTCTTGCAAATTGCATTTGGTCCTTACGTAAAAATAATCATGATAAAATAGGACTTAAGTAACTAAGACATTTATTAACAGCTTGAATAGAACAAGAAATTCTGTCACTGTCAAGATATAACCAATAGCTGCAAAATACACAATTTTGCAATTGCGGCATTTCCATTAAATAAGAAATGCAATTAAAATCACATGTGAATAGGTTTGTTCATGCAATAACTCAGGAAAAACCAAGGCAGCGGCAGGCGTAAACACTTACATGAGATATGTATTCACATTTCAGCCACTGCATTAGTGCTTATGGAGTTAATTTCCTGACAAAATTTATTTGTGTGCAACCTTTTTGGCCCGAAATTAACTCCATACTATGGATTTAACACTTCCAGTCATCTTCTCCGTCTTTCTCTCTTTTTCACCAGTAGTAACATCCGGTTTTTTATAGCGTGAGTTGTATGATGCGAAAATTTTTTTTCCATTACAGGTTTGCAAAATATACCAATTTGACATGGCCGGAAAAATCACCACATCCTAGCACAACAATCTTTTATCATAAAACATGCATTGTTTTATTGTTGTGGTGCCATTAAGCAAATTTATTTTCAAAGTTACAATTTGTACAATTTGATGGTCAATGGTAATGCTATTATAACAATTTTCAGAATTTCTATTTTTTGTTTTGTTTGCCTCTTCTTATCTACTTTTACTAAGTAGTAACAACAATCCGAAATTATAAATAAAATATTATTTTGTATATTTGACACAGTTTTATGGTGTTACATTTCTTACATATATGCATTTCAGCTGTTTTCCTTCTTTCCAAACTGTATCAAGAATATTTTATTGCCGTATTTTATTGCCGAGTTACAGTTCATATATTTTCAGTTGTCCTTGATGTGGAGTGCATTAGATCAGGTTTAACAAATTAAAGGAAACAGACACCATGGTAGACATATGACTAGGTTTTTATTGCAGATTTACTGCAACAGGCTGTGACTTTAGCACCCCTGCCAGGATGACCCTGCTCTCACAGCCTCTCCCATTTAGCTCCCAAGAGCTTCTGTGTGGGCTCAAAAGGTTGTGTGGTGTTTAGTCAGCAGATTACTGTTCAGGGGAGATGCAGCCTGTATTATCAGGATGGGAAGAGGTCATTGATCTCTATCAGCATTCATGTAGAGCAAATTCACATACAGACTGAAACCTCAAACACATACTGTACCCAAACTGAGATTTAATTCTAAAGTACTTGGCTTTTCAAAAAAAAAAAAAATCGAGATTTGCGACTATGTTACAGCTCACATGTAAATTCATAATCCCCTGTTACGATGTGATTAATGAAGCATGCTAATGGTAATTACTTCTCTGTGGTAGCTCTCTGTTCATTGAAAGGCATTTGTGTTGACATATTCATAAAATACAAAAAATAGGGGCATTTTGGGGGATTTTAAAATCTTTGTAAATTCATATAAAAAACACCCATTATTATAAGATTTGTGGTTATATAAGGGCTGAAAGGATACTGTGACAATACATGTGTTGGCGGACTTTTTTTTCAACTCCTCGTCCTTTTCTGTTGCTGAGTTGTACTTCTTTATTTAAATTAACCAGCTGAAAACCAAAATTCTGTTGTTGTATTTACATTTCATAAAACTTTATTGTCAATTTACAATGTGGGGACAAATATATAACACTAGAAATTTTACTCTGCATAAATAGTTTACAAGGCCTGTGTTTCTGTTTCACAGAGACCCGGGAGGACCGCAATAAGCGACTGTTCAGACATTACACTGTGGGATCGTATGACAACTTCACCTCATACAGGTACTGACTTTGTTTCAGAGCATGTGTGCCCGTGCATGCTTTGCTAACTCTAATGGTCATGCTACAAGGAACCTTTTTGCCCTGTTGGGCCAACAAAGTCCAGGCAAAAAGGTGATGAAGTGCAGTGAAGCTGCTGCCATCTAAAGTAACGGAGCTGTCGGTGCACGCTGTTCTGACAAGTGCAAAGGAAATGATGTGACCCAGCTCACTTTCATGCATAGATGCAAGGTGCAGACAGATGCTGGATATAATTTCCATGTATATGTGGGGGGAAGTCTTATTATGGCTGACATCTTATAACATGGTGTTTTAAGTGGAATTTTTTTTCTGCAGGGTCTTTCTTATATGCTTTCATCTCTCAGGTGAAGATTACATTAATTGTCTGCAGCATTTAGATATTTTGTTTCTTTTAAACTGGTTATTACTGAGGAGCAGAGTAGTATACTAGGTCGGTGAGGTTTAGTCGTACTTAAGAGAAAGTCATCTACGATCATTATATCCACCCACTCTACCAACCTTTTAAAATGTCAGCATCTTATATTTTATCAAAGCTAGATTAATTGCACTTATGTTAAGGAGAGCCATACTTGTAAGAATATTGCAAAACGTTTAAAGTCAATGTATAATAACATATGTGATGCATTATTGAGAGTAGATTTATAAGTTATTGAAGATGCAAATTGTATCTGTTATTAGAAGGCGTGTAATAATAACTTCAGCTCACGAGACAAAACTATACACGGTCTTGTGTTAATAAGAATGACACAAGATTTCGCCTATATTTTAAATATCAATAAATAAATCTTTTTTTTTTTGTTTTCCCAAATAGATATGTTGGTAAGGATTCTCAGTCATCCAGGTCATGATCAATCCCAAAAAAGGGTTAAAAAATAAAAACAACTGGACTTCTATTCTGAAGCTGAAGATGTTTCGCTTCCAATCCAGGAAGCTTTCTTAGTTCAAAATGTCTGGAGAAGAAGTCCAGTTGTTTTTATTTTTTACCTTTTTTTTGATTTCGCTAATAGAGTAATCATTTCACAAATCATAAAATGTGAGGTTGTAATTATGTACTTAAGGTACAGAATTTGAATGAGAGATTTCCTCAGTATTAAACTGTGAAATTGCTTAACTGAATAATTGAATCATGTGCCGCCTTCACTGTTGTGTCTACCATGGAGACAGCACAATTTTACAGTCCACGGTAATATTTAGTTCCAGTGGTTACAAAACCTTTATGGTCATATTTTTCACTACTGGTTTATATCTTCCTTGCTAATTTACTAAGTGCAACTGTATTGTGCTTCACTTGACAGAGTGTATTAGAAATACTGTGTGTTGGTGAAGGTTCTCTGTCATTCAGGTCATGATCAATCCAAAAAAGGTTAAAAAATAAAACAACTGGACTTCTGTTCTGAAGCTGAAGACGTTTCGCTTCCCATCCAGGAAGCTTTCTCAATACAAAATGTCTGGAGTAGGGTGGAGTTCCAAGCTTTATGAACCTGTTTGCGAGGCCTCGTTAGAGCTTAGATTCACATGTAGATTCACCTGGAACTGGTCGCCCCTCACGATGGAGAGTTGTTAGGCTCATCGTTTGCCTGGCTCCCAGGAGAAATGTTGTCACATGCATGGCGGTGTGAATTGGGGTGAAACTTGGCAAGAATCAAACCTATCGCTGTGTTGTAAGTTTTTGAAAGTATTTTGAAAGAAACCATCTGTCTTCTCTGTCCAAAATGTGAACACTTTGGTCCTCAAAAGAAAGTCCTTTATCCTTGAGGAGCAGGTGGACGGCTGAGTCTTGTCCAGAAGAGGTAGTGTTGAGCCATGCATCTGTAGAGAGGTTGTTTGGTTTCTCTGATATAAAGATCAGAACATTCCTCACTGCATTGAACTGCATACATCACTCTGCTCATCTTAAGTTTGGGGGATGGACCAACCTCTGTCTGAGGGTCCTGTTGGGTTTGAAATGTACTGGGATCTTGTGTATAAAGAAAATCTTCCTGGGTTTTTCAGAGACTCCAGCAACATATGGGATGACAATGTTTCTGTGCTTGTTCTTGTCCATGTTCTGTTCTGCGGCTTTTGGATTTCTTTGCTGATTTGACAAAAGCCCAGTTAGGGTATCCACATCTCCAGTGTCGCCGATTGTGGCCAGTCTTTACATGGAAGAAATGGAAAAGAGAGCCTTGGACTCTTTTAGAGGAACACCCCCAAGCCTTAACCTTTTTTGGATAGAAATACTGTGTTTAGTGAAAGCCGCCATAGTCAAGTATACAGTGCCTTGCCAAAATATTCATGCCTCTAAAGTCTTTTCAAGTTTTTTATATTGTTGCCCCAAATCTGTGAGTGTTAGGGTAACATAAAGTAGCACATGATCTTGAAGGAAGTATCTACATGATCTTTAAAATGTTTTGCAAGGCAAATCTGAAAAGTGTGGCATGCATTAATATTTAACCACTTTAAGTCAAATAATTTTAGAATTAGGATTTATTGGTATCTCTCTGCCAACTTTTCACATTTAGTGACTGAAGTTTGTGCCCATCCTTCTTAACTAAATAGTGAAGGCTCTGACAGATCAAAATAATTTTCAGGTATTTGCAAAGATTCTCAACTTGCTTTGGGTCTGGACTTTTTTTGGGCCATTCTAAAACATAGATATGCTTTTATTTAAACCTTTGCATCATAGGTATGGCTGTATGTTATGGATGGTTGTGCAGCTGTAAGTCTGGGACCACAGGTTTGATTGGGCTGTATTGAGTCCCCAAAATCTTCTAATCAAGTATGACTACCTTCCCCCTCAACAAAATGCTGCCACTACCATGCTTTGCCATTGCAAGGCAAGGCAGATTTATTTGTATAGCATATTTCAGTATAAGGACAACGCAAAGGGCTTTACATGATTAAAATATAGGAAAATAAAAACAGAATGAAAGCAAGATGGAATAAAATGTAAACAAATTGAAACAAAATAAAACATGGGGAAATGGAAACTAAAAGCAAATATTAAAAAACATTTGGACTACAAACTTAAACCAATGATGTTTCGGTTATCAGTTTAACTAGAACAGTCAAAGGCAATCCTAAAGAAATGTGTTTTTAATCTTGATTTAAAAGAACTCAGGCTTTCAGCACTTTTACAGTTTTCTGGAAGTTTGTTCCAGATAAGTGGAGCAAAGGAACTGAATCCTGCTTCCCTAATGTCTGGTTCTGGTTCTAGTTCTGCAGAGTAGGCTGGAGCCAGAAGACCTGAGTGGTCTGGATGGTTGATACACTGATAACAAGTCTGTGATGTATTTAGGTGCTAAACCATTCAGTGATTTATAGACTAACAGGAGGATTTTAAAGTCTATTCTCTGAGATACAGGGAGCCAGTGTAAGGACTTTACAACTGGGGTGATGTGCTCTACTTTCTTAGTCTTAGTGAGAAAGTGGGCAGCAGCGTTCTGGATCAGCTGCAGTTCTATGATCGACTTTTTTACAATTCTGCTAAAAATAAATGCATGGATTAGTTTTTCCACATTCTGCTGAGACATTACTCCTTTAATCCTGGAAATGTTCTTCAGGTGATAGAAGGCAGACATTAATTGCATTTGTTTGGTACTCTTTTAATTTTTGAATGATAGACTGAACAGTTCTCTGTGAGAATTCTTTTTCTTTTGAGATTTGTTTTTATAACCTAACATTTCTTTAAACTGTCTCTCTGACCTGCCCCACTGTGTTCCCTGGTCTTCATGATGCTGTTTGTTCTCTAATGTTCTCCAACAAACTTTTACAGCCTTCACAGAATAACTGGATTTATACTGAAGCTTCTTTTCAGACGTGCTCTTTATTTACTGTTGAAGATTTTTTTGAAAGGTAATTGGTTGTGCTGGATTTTATAAAGGTGTTTTAGAGTAAAGAGGGCTGAATACAAATATAATCCACACTTTTTAGATTTTTATTAGTAATGTTTTTGGTTTTAATGTCAAAATATAAAAGAAAATTGTTGAGGGGATATGAAAACTTTCAGTATGAACTGGTGATTAATGAAGAACCTTTGTTGAAATTGCTACCTTTCACTGTTACACTGTAAGTTTATCTACTGTTTAAAATTAAAGCTGGTGACAGCTATGGTATTACGGTTCCAGGTGAGGTGTCATCATAAGAGAGTGTGAATAAAATAAAACTAACAGATAAAGTAAAATAAGTATTGTACAGGTTAATGGTTCTGATGAGGCCTTTGATATGAAATTTACTCCAGATGCCAGTAACAGTCCAAGTGATCCACACATACAAAGAAATGAGAGGAAATGTAACCAAAAATTACGTCATGATAAATGGGTATTGAAAATTTAAAGACACAGATGTGCAAAAAGGCATTCAGAGCCCTGAAACCAGCTGAAATCTGTCATTATTTAGAAATCATCCCCACTATGTCCAGCTCAGAATCAGCTAGTTTAATAATAAATGATGACCTATAAAAATTTTCTCTTTATCAAGCTATTGCACAAATTGGTATGTTTGATTAAAGCAAAGAAACCTTGATTTAAAAAGAAGTCTTATGTTGCAAAGCATTTAAATGCCAAAGATTACAAGCACATCTCTAAACCTTTGAATGTTTCAGTGAGCCATACCATGTTTGGGGAAGGAATGGTTTTGCACTTCATCCCAAAATTAGGATAAAAGTATAATGGTAAAGACAAAGTTTGCAGGTGAGAACGTGATCGTGTGGGCTGTCTTACAGCATATGGTACTGGCAAGCTTAATATAATTGAAGGATGGGTGAATGGAGAAATGTACGTACCTGGACATTCTTGACAAGAATCAGAAGATGACACGAGTGGAGAATTCCCTGCTAAGACAATAGCCTCAAACACACAAAGAAAGTAAAACTGCCAGAGCGGCCCAGTCAATAACCTGACTGGTTTCCAACTGAAAATCTGCAAGAAGAACTGAAGGTCAGAGTCGAGAGAAGGGAACCCCAAAACTTTCAACATCTGAAGTGTGTGTGGAAGAATGGGTTAAAATTACATCCGAGCAACGCACGTGACTAGCTTCTCCGTACAGGAGACATCCTGATGATGTCACTTCCAAGAAAGGCTTTTCCACAAATTATTGAAAACATTTCTGCAAGTGTGCTCAATAATAATTTCCTTTGTCATTCCATGTTTTTATGTAGAACTTTATTCATCTATTCTCAATACCTGCATTTCCAAAGCAGGGTAGCAAAACTTTATTTACATTTTTTTTGCATTTATTTATTTTTAAGCATGGATTACTTTGGCTGTTAGTAACATCTGGTGTGAATTTTATATACATTTCAATAATAGATATTGAATATAATTGTTTGCATAGAAAACCACTCACACATTAAATAATTATTTGACACGCTTTATTAAGGGCCTTGTGTTTGGCTTGTAGTTTAAAGTTAGTCAGATCTGAGTTTCATTCTTAGGAATAAAATACACAGTGGTCAAAGCACAGGTTAACCTATCTTCAAAGAACCTTTACCTCTTTAAATTCTGAGTTTTAAATTGTTCTTTTTTTTCCCCCTCAGTTACATAAGATGATTATGAGCAAGTAAAAAAAAAGAAAAAAAAACAGTGTTTTGCATTAATGCAGGGTTTTGGAGTCAAAGAGCTTAAGTGGAAGTATATAAGGTGTGAAGCTTTAAACAGACCAAGCCACTTAGTATTGCCCATCCAACGCAGAATTCTGTGCATAATATTCAGCATAAAAGTGGATAGATAACATTTTATGAAATCCAACTTTTAACCTCCCTCCTGCAGAAAGGTTGCCTACCCATCTCCTGGCTCCAGCAGCAGGAGCTCTGTGTTCTCTTGGTAAGTCTGAGAGTGGAGTGTATTCAGCTGAGCTAATGAAACTGCAGCTCCCTGGCCGAATTGAACATCACTGCTCTTTATCTGCCTAAGCTGTTAAGAATATTGTAAAACAAGAAAGACTTGGAAGGAAATTTATCAGTTAGTGGAATTGTGTTAAACAAGCAGCAATACAAAAAAATTGCATTACGGCCGTTTGTGCACCCTAGACTTAGGTAAATTAAATGCTTCTTAATCCATCTTGCAGGGACAATAATGAGGACATTTTACTGCTGAGCATTAGAAGGGATCTAAATGTGCACTCACTGGCCACTTTATTAGGCATGCAATGGTGTATTATCCTACTGGGAGAAGTCGTCAGAAGATGGGTACATGGTGGGCATAAAGAGATAGATGTGGACAGGAGCAGTACGCAAGTAGATTTTGGTATTAAAATGATGCCCAGTTGTTATTAAGGGCGCAAAGTGTCCCAAGAAAATTAGACTACAACATTACACCATCAATAGCCTAAACTGTTAATACTTGCCAGGACCGATCCATGCTTTCACGTCGTTTACTCCAAAATTCTTACCCTGCTGTTTGAAAACTGGAAATGAAATTGAGACCAGTAAATGTTGTTTTGACCTGTTATTGTCCAAATCTGGTGAGCCCGTGTAAAATGTGGTCTAAGTTCCCTGTTCTCAGCTGACGGGAGCAGCACCTGGAGTAGTCCTCTGCTGCTGTAGCCCATCTCCTTCAAGGTTCGATGTGTTATATTTTTAGAAAGGATACCCTGCGTACCTTGGCTGTGTCAACATTTCCATCCACACTGCCAACTACTGGGTGTTTTCTCTCTTTCGGACCGTTTTCTGTAAACCAGGGAGATGGTCGTGCATGAGAATCCTAGTAGATCGTAGTGGGGGCTGGTGATAAAACATTTTTGGGGAAGAGCACAAGCGGTTGGAAATTATCACACAATGATAAACTTTACTTGAACATTAATCCATCCACAGTTACCTACCTGCTGCTGGATTATTAAATCTGCTCGGTTGGGTCCAAGTTTCTTCTTTTTTTGCCTCCAGTGTAAGCCTTGTAGTTTTTTTTTTTTGGACTGTTTGGCAAAATTTTCTTATGCTGTGTAATTCTCTTTGTGTTTTTTTGTTTTGTGTTTTTTTTCCTGAATTTTTTGTTTTGGGTGTCTGATATTTATGTTTGCATTTGTGTCTGGGTGGCATTGGCTCTGGTGAATCTAAGATGCAAGGGGTGTGACTTTGATTGACAGGTTTGACAAATTAATCTGATTGGATAAAAAAAAATAGCGCTGACTGGCCAGGGGCGCAGAGAACTGCACCCTAGGATAATCTTTAAGTAACCAATTAGAGGTGAGGATGAAGTCACAAGGAGTCACATGGGAATGCTGAAAAATCAAAATTCAGAAAAATGTCATGAGAAAACAGGTACTTTTTATTTCCTCATTTTTGTTTACTGTCTACAACTTTTTCCTGACATTTCGATGGCTGCGGTGCCCGAGCGCCCTCTACTGGCAAGCCGTCACGAGAGATCGTCAGTTTCCTGAAGTACTTAGACCAGCCGATCTAGCACCAATAACCAAGTCATGTTTCAATCAGTTATACCCCTTTATTTACCCCTTTCTGATACATGGTTTGAAGTTTAGCAAGTTGTCTTCACCACATCTAGATATCTAAATGCTCTGAGTTAATGTAATGAGGTAAGCAATTTAATTGGTGTACCTAATGTAGTGGACGTTGACTGTAATACAATATCCATAACTTTTTTTTATCACGAGGATAACTCTAAAGTGGTGCTTGTCTTTTAAAGCAATTATGCCAACCAAACTTTTGGCATACGTGGAACTTGTACGTGGAAATTGCAGTTTAAAATCAACAACCAGCCGCCTTCCCTAAATACTCAGAAAAAAATCAGATGGTAATACACCGCTTTGCTCGCATTTGTGTCCTGTTTCTTCTGCCATATCTGACAATTCCTCTTTACAAAATCCCTAGACACACTCTTCAGCTGAAGTCTCCGGTGGGGGATCATCCAGAGGTCTTAGAGTTTATCCGAGAGACACTTCAGTCATGAGGATTCCTTTCACCTGCTTATTCTACTTGTTCTATGTGCCTGTCTTAAAATACTTGTAAAACTACAGGGAATCCTTAGCTGTGATCTTTCGCTTTGCTTTTAACCCGATTGGGAAAGACGGTAGAAGTGTGTGTGCTCATCCGTGTGTGTGTGTGTGTGTGTAGGTGTGTGTGTGTGTGTGTGTGTGTGTGTGTGTGTGTGTGTGTGTGTGTGTGTAGGTGTGCGTGCCTGCATCTCCTCCCACAGCTCAGCCCCCAACCTGCCGACCCTCTTCATTCCACTGCCCTCTCCCTCCACCCTCTTTGTTTGTGTGTGCGAGGATGGTGCTGAACTCATACCTGCTCTACCTGTGCTATCTTCTCGACAGCGACTACATCGTGGAGGAGAAGAACGCTGTTTTGCAAAAGAAAGAAAATGAGGGGTTTGGTTTTGTCCTGCGGGGAGCCAAAGGTGAGTTATGAAAACACACGGAAGCCCGCTGATGCTGAAACCTTCCCGTCCACATTCCCCTGGGTTTTTAATGTGTGACATTGATTTATACAATTCAATTTTAATTGAATTCGGTTTATGTAAAAAGTGCCAAATACAAACACACGTCGTCTCAAGGCACTTCACAGTGGAAAAAGTCAGTTCCATCGATATGTCGTGTGCAAACATTCCAGTTGATCTTTCCTCATAAGTGGTTAGATGATCTGAGTCACTGAGTTCATCTTAGTTGCTGTTGTGATGGTTTTAGTCAACAACACAACAATCAGCTTATTTACTCGGATGCACTCACATGATCACACGCGATTGTGTGTGAGTGTGCGTAAGAGAGAGAGAGAGAGAGAGAGAGAGAGAGAGAGCACGTAGACCTTCTGGTGGCGTCATCCTTGGCCGAGCTGTCAGCTTGCTGTCCCATCTGTTCATCGCACATGGCGTTAAGCTTTAATAGTGAAACACCGTGTCTGGTATTCCTTTCCTTTTTGCTCTGCCTGTTCTTTTTTTTTCCCATCCGCCCCTCTTTTATCTTTCCTGTTGATCACCTCTAAATGGTGTCATTTTTAACCAAAATACACCTTTTGACTCATACTCCGCAACTGCATATTCATTTTTACTAGCACACGCGTGCCAGCTCCCTGCTCGTGCTGGTTGCCATGGCAGCCTCTCTTTGGCAGCTTGCTGGGAGTCTGAGTGTGCTTTATTGCTCCATCACTCTCTACCATGAATCTTGGCTCGCCCCACTCTCTTTTTTAGTCTGTCTTTTACTCTCCAGTACCCTCAAACACACACACTGCGGTTCACTTAGTGGTCCTGTGAGAGCTCTCATGTGTCAGTGATTTACTCGGACTCGCTTTGAGATTAAGCAGAATTTGCCCTACTCCCCCCTGAAAGTTTGTTTATGGATTGCCTATATGTGTGCGTATAGATTTTGGGTTTGCAGGCACAGCTGCATGTTTGATCGGAGATTGAAGTAGTTATAAATTAGAGTCAGCATCCAAAACCTGCAAGTTCAAATAACTAATTAATGCAGCAAGGAGGCTCTTACCTTTATATTGAAAACCTGAAACATCACTGCAGTAGGTTTTGGCCATATATAGCGTCTTTCTTAATTTTGTTCTATGTTTCTTAACTATTTGTTACAAGAGCTGATGCAACGGATTAATTTCTCCCTTGTGAGATTAATAAAGTCCTATCTTATCTTATATAACTGTAAACCTTTGTCCAATTATACCTTGTTATACCGTCTGAACATCTGAATAGAAAGGCTCGTGATGTTTTCTAAATTGTTTCTAATATATTTAAATCTTCCTTTCCAATAATTGCAATATAAAATGACAACAGCACTAACAGAAAAGTTTGCAAACTCACATTAACGGCACAGAATCGCTGTGTCAAAGTAGCATATTCACCCGATCAAGCAGAACACACAGCAGACCACAACATTTAAACTTTGGACCCCATCTGAAGATGTGCTTGAAGTGAACACAGAGGAAAGCGAGTGTTAAATATTCATTATCTAAATGGATCGCAGGCTCTGTACTGTATCCAGTTGGATCTGCTTCTGCTCCTTCTTTAATTGTGTGTCCTGCTGCTTCTGTCCCATCCGATCTTTATTGGAAAAGACTGCCTACTGTTAAGTTTGCGTCATAAAAAGACCTGAAGGTGTATGAATATTTTAATTGATTTATGTACTGTTTTACTATAATTTACAGAAGTTCTGTTATTAAGAATATCTTACAATAATTTAATCAGGCTATACAATTAACAATTTTAATTAAATTGATGCAGTCAACATGCCATAGTTGCTCTTTCTACCTTAAAATGTGTGAGACCTCCTGCCTCCCCCTTTTAAACAGTAACACCACTAAGGAGAAAAATGACAGAGTTATCTAACAGGAATGGCATCAGGGATGCACCAGATTTGGACTTTCCATATATAAGAATACTACACAGAATTTCTAACTTTTAAAGGACGTAAAGACACCATTCAAAATATCTGTACATAATACAACTGTATTACTGTCCCACCTTGAAACAAAATGCAAAAATACATATTAATCTAAATACTTTTACCAAAACAAAATAGGGAGAAAACTATATAACATTTAAAGGGGCCTAGCCACATACATTGACCATAAAAAGAAAACACAAAACACCATATGTCCATCTTCAAATAAAACAATATATGGCAAGCGTTCAGCGTAATAGTGTTTACTTAGTCCTTTTTGAGCCGTAAAAGATCTTTGCATCGGGCGCGATCAGCAGACATAAACATTGTTGTGCTCTGTCTGCCAGAACTACCAGAAAGCAAGATGGCAGCAATTGATGCAGCTACTGTAAGAGCCAGTCGACCGTCCTGCAATGCCTCACAGTAAAGCGACAGCTCGCCGTGGTCGGAGACCAACCCGATCAACAGGGTTAAAGTTGTTTAACCTCTTTCTTTCCGCATCCCCGCTGGGAGTTGCTGACTCGCTCGCCCCCATTGCTTCTCCTTGTTTACTCGTTGCGTGCATCGTACTTCTGGTTATGTGGTCAGGTTATGATAAATACACACAAATGCTTTGTTTACTAACAAAGCAAAAACAAAGCTTAAAACACAGAAATTAAATATAATAGGCCAGCAAGGCGCAATAATTTTATCGGGGGTTGGTAATCATTTCGTAATGGTGGGATGCGCAGTGTCACAGTTGGTAGCCTTGCAGCAGCATCCCCCCCACCCCCCAATCGTTTGTCCGTAGACAGATGATGGATGAATGGATTTTGTGATAGCTCTATAAAGAAAGTAGCTTTTATTTCCATTATGTGTGAGACAGTGAAGTTTGTTGTTTTAACTGCCATACTTTCTAAATGTTATTTTGCAGTACTGAAATGTGTAATCTTAATGTTGCTTCACAGCCGAGACTCCCATTGAAGAATTCACCCCCACCCCAGCATTCCCTGCCCTGCAGTACTTGGAGTCTGTGGATGTGGAGGGGGTGGCCTGGAGGGCTGGTCTCAGGACGGGGGACTTCCTTATTGAGGTAGTTAAAAAATATCATCTACATTTGCCTTGATGTTGAAGATGGAGGTAATTTCTGAGACTTCGCTTTACAGCATTAATACATTTGTATTTTTTAAAGAGTTTTGTTCAAATTAGTTTATATGTAACCCTCTTTGAAAATGGGGTTTTTTAATTTTCCTAATGAGTGATAAAATACTACATAATTTGTGTAGTAATTAATCAGTATAATTTCTAATAATAACAACATAGTTATGATAACTATTAGCAGGACTTAACCAGGATTTCATAATATTGTTGCTTTTAATTTCGTCAGTATTCATCTTCTTTCTGTTGTTCTACGTTGTGTCCAGGTGAACGGGGTGAATGTGGTGAAGGTGGGCCATAAACAGGTGGTGTCCTTAATCCGGCAGGGTGGCAGCCGACTCCTGATGAAAGTTGTTTCTGTCACACGCAAACCGGAGTCAGATGAAGTAGTTCGGAAGAAAGGTGAGACAGGAGCGCTTCGTAATTTGCAAATAATAATGTTTTCATTTACTTAATAAAAGATTGCAACTCAGATGTGTAAAAAAAAAAGATCTGCTTGACCATAAGACGTCCTAAATAGGCTATGATAGCTACTGAGGTTATAATTTACAAAAGAACATAATGGCGGACATAAAGAGAAATAGCACCACATATTATGGACTGATGGTAGCGGGATATATCCTTTTGGGTCCAGGTGCTACAGACATTTTGTCAGACAACCCCCAAACATCAAGTGACTCAGACATCATGCTATTGGGACGGTTCTCATACTGAAGTGTTGACTGTATTTATCACAGAGGCATCATGAAAAAGTTTGAATACATAAAATTACTTTACTTGAAGAGTTCAAATCCCTTATGCTGAAAAGGAAATTTCCTTGAAATGACGTGTCAACAAGACTTACACCAGTTATCCTCCAACTGTCCTAGGTCAGACCTATGCAACACAGATGTCATGAAGTACTCAGAAACAGTGCTTATACAGATAAACATCAGTTCGGGGATTGAAAGAAAAGCTACACTTTTAAGCATTTTTTTATTTATAAATTCTTTTTTTTTTATTTAAAAAATTTTTTAGAATGCTAAGCATCCTAATATTTCCTTTTTCTCCACATTCTGAAGGATAATAATACATTTAATAGGATGTGTTGTGTCCTCAATACACTTGTGTGTATAACAATTAAATCTATTTCAAGTATTGTAAGCTCACTCATTTTTTAAGCACAACTGCATCCTATAATTATGAAAACTGGTGCATTTTATGTTGTGAAGAAAACACGTAATTGGCTTTTATGCACAGAGATTGGTGTTTTGGTGATGTTCGGAATATTTCCGCTTTGTAAAAATATATAGTTTCCATGTCAACCTGAGTTAGCCATTACTTGGCTACCACACAGTCCTGGCACGGTATCCTCCAAACTTTACACTTGTGTACATTATAATGAATGCTGCAAAAGTAGCGTTTGTTGAGATTTAGAGACAGAAATAGATGGATTTGAACCAGATAGCACAGCACTCTGTTTACTACATTATACTACTGGGTTGTGGTCTCAGTTCACATCTTGCTTTGTCTTTCTCACACCCAAACCAGGCAAACAGGTTCATTAAGACCCACTGTGTGGCTATTCCTTTGACAGTCCATGGTATCAGCTTGAAGGGCAATTACAAATGACCTGTAGGTATGAGCATGAATATTTGTCTTTGTGTTGGCCCTGTTGTGTTCAAGGTCAACACCTGTCCAGGGTGTCTACAGTCTCTAAGGCTGCAGCTGCTCCAAGCCTGAACAAGAGAACGCACATGTAGAGAAGACGTGCATATACCACTGTAATGCTGGTTTTCTGCTGCAAGACCTTTTTTCTTTTGCTTCCTGAGAGTTTAGCGTCTTGCTTTTTTTCTTTTTACTTTGCAAATAAACCATCCAGAGACTCTGGAGAAGATTTTTCTACTTGCATTATGTTAAAATGCATTATGTTAAAATGGCTAACATGTCAGATCAGTTTGCACATCTGGAAATATTTTGGAGCATTGCCACAATGAACCACATTATGGCACAAAAACATTAAGCATAGGGAGGGAGACTGCAGATTTGTTCACGGTGACTGTTTTTGTGTTGATTTAATTACTAATATATCCTAATGATACATGCAAAAGATAAAACACTTCATCTAAGTTGAAGTTATCATGGCCATGTAAAAGAAGTGTCTGCTTTCTGCAGTTAAATTAGTAAAAAGTCTCATCTGACCAATCCAGTTAGTTTTCCTTCACAGTCTGACGAACATTTGCCAGCTACTGTAAATGCACAGTGCTTGTCAGAAGTTTACTTACACCCATTTTTAGCATCAATGTCAGATTACCTTCAGACTTTTTGTGATGCATCTGAAATGTTCTTTTTGAGTAATGATGAGCATATGGCGTCAATGCCTTCATTTTATGCAAATATTCTCTAATCCACACAGGTTCTAACTTAAGTTAGACATACTGTCTCAAATATATAGCATGTCCACTTCCGCATGCTCAGCTTTTAAGCATAGTATTTCAATTTTAGATGGAGTTGAGATATATGCAATTTCATAAGCTTAATGTTAGCCTGATTTGTCGATTCCATCTATGTGTGTTTGGGATCATCATCTGTTGCACCTAAATTGAACTAAACTGATATTTGGAGGAGTCGGAGTGAGACTATAAAACATTAGGACACAGTACCAGCTGTGAAGCACGAGAGGGTTTGCATCATGCCGTGGATCGGTATGCTACCAGAGGTACTGGAGAGTCAAAAAAACTAGGTGGAATATTGAAAAAACAAGTTTGCCTTTTATGACAAATCAGTATCTCGATGGCTACAACAGAGAGTTGAGCAGTTAAAAACAAAAATTAAAAAATTGAAAATGTGAAACAGAGCAACAACTCAGCAACAACTGAGAACATTATTTGTACTAAAATGTTTTGCATGTAAGGTTATAATATAATGCTACAAATTTAAATATTTGTAAAATACTGTACCAAATTTCACATTTTTTCTGTCAGAACAACCGTTTAGACATTTTAGGAAAGAAATGTATTTATCTTTAGTCTTTAATGCAGCTTGAGATGACAACGAACACTTTTTTTTTTTTACCATCTCGTAATTATATATAAAGTGGCGGGGCGCTCATACTTGAGTAAAACACAAGACTGTGAAAGCTAATAGAGATCTTTTTCTTCAACTGGTATTTTTTTATTAAGTTACACTGTAAAAGGTATTCAGTACAACATGGGTACCATAAAACTCCTATTTCTCCTGCTCTTTATAACACCACATTAGAAGATAAACTGATGGAGACTGTCTGCTAACTGCAGAAAAGTTTTGATGTATGTATTAGTATGTATGTATTGTTCTAAAGTTCCTTTTGTATCAAGAAAAGAGAAAAGAGCAACAATAGTCCACCAGACACAGTAGATCCAAATGACACATCATCAGCTACATATTGCACTTAGCTACCGTTTTTAGGAGAGACGTGGCTACGATGGCTTTTTTTGTTGTCAAAAGATGCTTTTAAAATCACTTATCTGCGCTGGGAAAAGAAATGCAGGGTATGATTCATTTATATTTATGCTTTTACTTTTGATTTTATGGCTCTAAAATATATTTACCCTTCAAACAAAGATATCAAAGTGCTGAGAAATATGTCATGAAAACAACCAAAGGTTAAATGGATCGTTTCATAGCCTGGAGAAAAAAAAAAGGGTCTCACTTAACCTTTCTTTTGTTCTTTTTGGCTCCCTTAACTGTGCTGCACACCATCTGCTGCCACTCACCTACCCCAGTTGGACAAACTTGGCTTATTGCGCTCCACCTTAGCACAAACACAGAAACAAATTCTCTGCACCATGCGTGGCCTCACTACTGCCACCGTTGCTATGGCGACTACAATGCATGTTTGAATTAAGCATTACATTACAGCAACTGCAACACCCTCTCTCCATCTGAGTCTCTCTTTCTCCATCCTCCTCTATCTGCTCTGCGCCCTGCTTCTGTTGCAGAGTGTGAGCAGGCTGCTGAGGAAATGAAGATATTTGATTGTGGACAGTACCCGGGATGGCGTATGTACAGGAGATGTCCAGCTGCTGCATCAGGGCTTGTGTGTGATCTTGGGAGTTATGGCTCTAAAGTGGCTGCCTGGTTGATCTTGGAGCAATCTGATCGAGTTCTGTAGTGCCGTATTGATGAGAAATTTTGTTACGTTTTAGATTTTATCACGTACAGACTGCTAAAGGGCTGTGGCTTCACCGATACCATCTTACTGCATGATATTTCACTGTTACAGCTCTTTTTTTTTTCCTGCAGTATTTCCAGCTTAGTTATGGGCAAAATTTAATTACACTTATTTTGAAGCCTTGTAATTTGCGATTTGGTTTTTGAAGCCGTCGTTTGGCAGATATGATTTACTGCCTTGCCTCGGATTTTAACAGCCCAGTTGCCTTGTGTGTGTATGTGTGTAGTAAGCTTGGAAGGCTCCCAGGAGCTCTAGTAATGTACGGGCTGCAGCGCATCATTTTCCTTAGCTGTTAAATTTGCTGTCATCCCTTCGTCTGTCGGCCCTCATGTCATTATGTCTTCCCTCAAGGAGTTCTCTTTGTGCGAGGGTATGCATGTCTGTGTAAACTGAAGTGTTAATGTGTTTCTATCTGATGCACAAATGCTAAATTCAATGCAGGCAGCATATTAAAGGAGAAGATGGATGAGTTGTTCTCTCTGTTTTACGCACACACTGCACTTATGCTGCCTATTGTAGCAGGCAAATTGTGTTGCTCTGTGTTTAATGGAAGGATTCAAACGGCTCGAGATGCTACAGAGAAAAGTGAATTGTTCATTTACTGCCAATGGGCTCCTCAACAGAGGGACATTCTGGCACCACAAAGATTACAAACCTGAAAGTTGTGAAGAAAGACAATTTAACCAGCCATCGGACAAAGAGAGAAGCATGAAGAAGTTGAGCTTCAGCCGCAGCGTGAACAAGTGCGAAGCTTCCAGTTCCCTCGATTACGCACAAAACAAAGCGGTGAAAACTGGATGGGCCGGCCGACTGGGGGACGCCAAGAGGGCACTTGGTCGCAAAGCCAAAGGATTTTCATCCGCGGCAACATCGTCCTCAACTCCATGCCTTGTCTCCACAGCTCCCCCTCCACCCAAGAGGGCTCCCAGCACCACCCTGACGCTGCGCTCCAAGTCCATGACGGCTGAGCTGGAGGAACTGGGTGAGTGCCAAAGACCTGGCGAGCAAACTCAACCGTCTCTTCGTCCTTTTCTTTCATATTTCCTCCTTGGCTATGTCATTTAAATATGGTCTGTCTCCTAACTTTTAGAATAGTCACTTGTTTTGGCTTGTTCTTGTCCTTTTTCCTCCTCTGCTGACGCTATCTTTTTCCCACCAAGCTTCTGCTCGGAGAAGACGAGGAGGTGAGTCTGAGGCAAGAATCTGACTCTTCTCTGAGCGTCACAATCATGACTTGTCGCCGCTGTGTCATTAGAAGCCGTGTTGATTAGGAGCAGAGGCGGTTTTTCATATGGGCCGTCTGAGCAGTTTCCCAGGGCAGCATTAGAAAGGGATGTAAAATACATACATCCATTGTGCCCTGAAGTTTTCTACTCCTGTGATGGACGCGCAGTGCAGTAGGTTCCCCCTGTTTGCTGCTGAGAATGTGCTTTCCGGGGGGGTTGCACTGCATTTTAACACCTACACCTCCCTGGGTGTAGTCACTCAGGGAACAATTCATCCAAGAACCTCCCCTGATTAGAGCGTAAAGAAAATTGACTTTCTTTTGCCATACATTGTGTCCTACTTAGTTACTGTTTTTTCACCTTTTGGTGCCAAGGAGCTAGGAAGTACGCAACAAATCGTTTGTCCCCCAGAACATAAGGATTTCACACCGCAGTCTGCAGCTTTGTTTTAGATTGGTCTCTTCATTGTCTTCCATTTACATTGTCTGGCATCCATGTCAGAAATTGTGAACGAACATTTCCACGGTCTTAAATCTTAGCATTTAGTTCTGGCTCATTTCCTTCTTAACAGAAAGACTAGATGAGATGTTGGCATCGCAGGAATCTATGTTGCATTCTCAGCCCCCGGAGGCCGATTACAGAGCAGCCACTGTCAAACAACGGCCTACCAGCAGGAGAATAACACCAGCAGAGATCAGTGTGAGTGCACCAACACACAGCACACTCCCAGACGGCTCTTTGTGTCACGCTGCTCCACATACAAATCTGATACACACTGCTGTACAAAAGCTCCTTTTCTTCATACCTTGTCTAGAAGAATCAAGACTTTTGAGGCAATCCTGTTAAATGCCTTTCTTTTTCCTATGACCTAATTTGTCAGAACTAATCTCTCACTTATTTATGAAAAGGTGTTTGCCTCCCTACAGATTTCTTCTGCTTTGGTTTCCTTGTCCCACTTAGATGTTTCAGATCATCAAACAAATTTAACCTTCAGTGCTTTGGATCATTGTCCTGGTGCAGAATCAAAGTGTACTGGACTGGGCATGATCCTGCAGGGATTTCTGCCAGAGAGCAAAACCCATGATTACATCAATTACCATCCCGGTCTTGAGGAAGGAAAGCAGCTGCCAAACCATCACACTGACGGCACCATGTTTGACTGTCAGTTCCATGGTTTGTTTCTCAAATGCTGCGTTAGTATTAAGGCAGATGCAACGGGACAAAACCTTTCAAGACATGACACTCTGGTATGTCCACAGAATATTTTCTCCAAAATCTTCAGGGTCATCGGTATTATTTTAATTTTTATTTCTTTTGGCAAATGTGAGCCGGGTCTTTCTGTTCTTTTGGGTGGTTTGGCCTTGTAACTCTCCCATGGAGACCATTTTGCCCAGTTTCTTAGTGTTAAATCTTGAACACTGACTTAACTGAGGCAAGTGATGTCTCCTTTAGATGTTGTCCTTGGTTGTGTTCTGACCTCCTGATTGAAATATTGATGTGTTGTTGGACTAATTTGGATGACGGCCCTTTCTGGAGAAGGTTAACCGCTGCTTACAGTGGCTTTTAACTTGGTCCCCTGGCATCCCAAAATTTAAGTAGCTTTTCAACCCTTTCCAGACTGATAGATGTCAATTGCTGGGTTTTTTTTTGCTTAGAATTATTAGATGAATCCCAGGTATAGTTCTCTGAAATCTTTAGGAGACCAGCAGAAAGCGTGAAAAAAAAATATTGTGCAAAACAATTTGTGTGATTAAAGGAGAGTTTGTCTCACTGGAAGCAAAATAAAGGAATAAGAGATGACACAAGACCATCACAGCATGAAGTAATTCACGCATTTACTAACTATTGTTGGGATAGCTTTTATGAATTTTACTTAAGAGGGTTTAGTGTCTTTGATTACAAAGCCAATTCTGGATTTTTTTTGCTGCAGTCGCTGTTTGAGAGACAAGGGATGACGCTACATGGAGGTCTGCACCCTGGGATCGAGAGGGGTCACATACCACTCCCTAAAGGCATGTCCAGGACCAAGTCTTTTGGTAAAGCGATCATTCCTGACTGACTTAATCAAATAAGAAAAAAATTCTTGGTTATTTACATGTGTAAACAAGCACGTTGAAGAAAAACACTTTATTTTGTTTGTTTGAGTTTTATGGAAAAACAGCATTTAAACAAAATAACATCCAACATAGATGTATTTAAAATTCTGGTTTGACAAGAAATTAATAATATAATAATATCAGAAACAATCAAAGTTAAGTTTGATTTTGAAACTGCATTAAGTCCAGCAAGGGTGAAAAGTTGCAGCCAAGCCTTTACGCAACACGAGACACAACCATATTGGCAAACTTGTTGGTAAGTTTTCCAGCACAAAGATCAGTAAATAGGTTGCCTTCACTGATTTAAAAACTACATATAAAATGTTTGAAAAAGAGATTTAACAAATTCATGCATGTGTACATATATAATACTGAAGAGTGTAAACGATCATCTGGGAAAATAAAACGGAACAAAATGACATTATATTTAGCATCCAAAAATATTTAAAACAAATGTTCTACAAAAAATTAAACAGCAGAAACTGTAGATATTGTGAACAGATGTTTTGCTTTATTTCTAAACATACTGTTAATAGAATTGTTGGCTCTCCTAGCAAAATTAACTAAATCTTAATAGTAAAGATTTTTTTAAAGATTTATTATAACATGTTTTTTGAAAATATATTGAGCAGCTCCATAGTTGAGTGCCAGAGGTTTTTTCAATTATTGTTATCGATTAACTGTGGACCTGGTAGGCTATATAGAAAAATGGCTCCTTGTTAGCAACCCCTGCCACTTCAATAAATAACCTGTCCTCTATCCCTCTGTCACCAGGTGCCACAGAAGAGGATAGACTGTCAGCACTTGCAGGCGAGCACAGATTTCCACGTAGTTCCTCTATGACAGACAGCCTCCGAGACCACTCACAACCCCATCCTATCCCTCCACCTCCTCAGACGGCACCTCCTCCGCCACCTTACTACTTAGACACAGGTCCTCCTCCAGCTTTTTGCCCTCCCCCTCCCCCTTCTAGGACCCAGAGTCAAGGCCATGAACCTGGAGGCCGTTCCAGCTTCAAGCCATCCTCTTTGGACCTGCCTTATGAAGCTGCTCAGCGGCAAGCCACACACCTCGAGAGACAAAAGAAAGCTCGCTCGATGATCATCCTGCAGGACTCCTCCCATCTACCTGTAGAACCTACAGAAATTCCTCGTCCCTCTGCTGCTACTCCACCAGAGCGAATCAAAAGAAAGGGAAGGGTAATTGACAACCCTTACGCAAATGTGGGTCAGTTTAGCATCGGACTGTTCACACCCACAAAGCCCCAAAGAAAGAAAAGTCCTTTGGTGAAACAGCTACAAGTAAGTTGTATCTTAATTACATTTTTTTTTTCTTAAATTTTTCCTATCAAATGTGAAAGGATTTCTGAGCTTGACTGTTTATTTCTCCATTGCAGGTAGAAGATGCACAAGAAAAGGCTAGTCTGGCCTTAGCTGCTGCCCACTCGCGAGAAAGCTCACCCTCAGGACGACACCCACGTGGGCACACGCATACCAGCCGCGTCGACTACTACCAGCAGCAGCTCATGGCCGAACGGGAGCGACTGCGAGCCCAAGGAGAGATGATCTTTCAGGGTAAAGGCCCCTTCGCTGCTGCAATTGCTGGAGCAGTGAAAGACCGTGAGCGTCGCTTAGAAGAACGGAGGAAATCCACTGTCTTCCTTTCTGTTGGGACTATGGAAGGGTCACCCACAACTAGCCCTGACGCCCCCTCTTTGACTCCGTCTCACTCTATCGATGAACGGCTGCTAACCCGAGAGCTTGGCCAGCTTCCGCCCCCTGCTTTAACTCTGAGCCCCTCACCTAGTGGGACCACCTTTATCCATCCACTCACAGGAAAGCCTCTGGACCCAAATTCGCCACTGGCTCTTGCGCTGGCCGCAAGGGAGAGGGCGCTGACCTCTCAGAGTCAGTCCCCAACTGGCAGCCCAGAGCCTCGGACTAAACAAGAGCGAGTAGGCCAGGTTGTAATGTTCTCTGACACTCAGACCAAAGAGTCTCCACATGGGGATGGGGCAGCTGCATCTCCCCCTTTTTCACCTAAAAGCGCCAAGGCAGCAGGGTATGGCACTCCATCCTCCCCAGCTAGTATTTTAGCTGCTCAACCCACCAAACCCCAGTGGACTACATCATCATCGCCGATATCATTCCGTCAAGAGATGGAAGCCAGGATTGAGGAGAGGAAGGAGGAAAAGAGACTGGAGGACAAAAAAAGTATGTTGATCAGTATTATGGATACATCACAGCAGAAGACAGCAGGGCTGATCATGGTTCATGCGACCAGTAATGGTCAGGCTGTTGGTGTGGGGTCCGGGGCTGAACAGACACCTGTGCCTACGAACATAGAGCCCAGCAAATCACTGAGTCCACGGGCTAAATCCCCCATTCCCGCTGTACCCCAGCCCCAAACTCAGCTCCAGGTTCAGCCTCAAACTCAGCGTCCTGCCAGTCCCGCCCAAGAGAAGAGCCTGGCTCAGGGAAGCTCAGAGGAGGATGTGGATGCTTACACAGTCACCCTACCACCTGCTATGTTATCTTCCAGCGATGAGGAAACAAGAGAGGAGCTACGCAAGATTGGGGTGGTTCCTCCACCAGATGAGTTCTCAAATGGGTTAATGGCCCTGGCACAGGGGATACCAGTATCACTTGCTAAGACTGCCCCTTCTCCTGCCACACCAGCCACACCAACACCCCAGACTTCCTCAACTCCAACAACCCCAACTGTGACAACCACCCAGCCTCAGCCTCCCCAGCCACCACCTCCACCCAGTGCAGCAGCTGTCTCAGGGAAAACCTCGGACCCTCTGGAGCCCCCACCAGTGGGCGAGGCTGGTTCTGCAGCTGACTCGGGTGTGGAGGAGGCTGACACGCGCAGCTCCAGTGACAGAGAGAGAGACCACCATCTTGAGACCACCAGCACCGTCTCCACAGTTTCCAGCATGTCCACGTTGTCCTCAGAAAGTGGCGAGCCTGCTGACACGCACACCACGCACACCTCCTATGCTGACGGGCAGACTTTTGTTCTTGACAAGCCGCCAGTGCCTCCAAAGCCTCGACTCAAATCCCAGATAGGAGGCAGCAAAGGCCCCGTCACCTTCAGGGACCCTCTGCTGAAGCAGAGCTCTGACAGTGAGCTGCTATCCCAGCAACAGGCCGCTGCGCTGGCTGCCGCGGCGGCTGGCGGAGCCGGGCTTCCTGCAGGTGGTTCCGCCTCAGTGACCGGTCTAGGTCCCACCAAGCCACGCTATCTCTTCCAACGGAGGTCCAAGTTGTGGGGAGATCTGGTAGAGCCCCGAGGCCCAGGGGTAGGGCTAGGTATTGGGAGTTTGGGCAATCTTGGTGGGCTAGGGCTCGGGCTTGGTGCAGACGAGGGGACGAAACCATCAGTTATGGGAGAGCTCAGTTCACGTCTACAACAGCTAAGTAAAGACACTAGGTCTCTGGGTGAGGAGCCGCTAGGAGCGTCTCTTGACCCTGGGAGGAAGTCACCTGTGGCAGGTGCAAGGTAAGAGAATATCTGGCAAAAAATACCACAGAATGGTCTTTAGCACTGAGTGACAGAATAGAGAGTTATTGTAAAAAAAGGATATTGTTAGGTTTTATTCATATGCTATACCTGTCATAGCAGAGTGCAAGAAAATTATAGGTGCCCAGCTCTGACAGGTAGGAATGCATTTAGTGGAAGTTATACCTGATTTAATCCCCATTATACAACTGCTTAATCATTTGTCAACACTTTATACTACTCCTTAGATACGTGACTCTCTGGTGTTAATTCCTGCCGAGGGTTTGATGCCCTCACTTCATGTAAATCTATTAGCAGTCTTTCGTGAATGGTTTAGGAGATTAGTCATCTCAAGCACTGTTCTGAAAATTAGCGATGCGTAGAGATGTACCGATAAAAATGTTGTGGCCGATTTACGGTCTTAAGTTTGGTGAAGCTTTGAGCTACCAGTACCAATTTTAGGTGATTCAGATTTCCGTTCAAGAACTGAAACATAAGATGACACAAGAACAGCTTTCAAATGTTTGTTTTTTTTGGCCTTTTTAAAGTAAGTAGTCAGTAACTATATTGGGTGCAGAGACAAAAATCATTAGAAGTATGAGTGACACAGCGCATTGTCTCTGTACTGAATTGTGCTATACAAATAAATTTGCCTTGTCTTGCCTTAGTCCTCGACGCGGTGGACCCGGGTTCGACTCCAACCCGCGGTCTTTTGCCGCATGTCTCTCCCCCTCTTCCACCCCCCTTCCTGTCAGCCTACTGTGTTAAAAAGCGAGCCACTAGAGCCGCGAAAAAAGTATTAGTGAGCAGTCGCTATAGGATACTTTTTTTTCATGTTTTACGACAAAAAATATAAATGTTTTGTCATTCAAAACTTTCTTTAGTATCTTCTTTCAGTAATTGCCGAGCAGCTGCTTCTTAAGCCTTGCCTCACCCGGTGCATTGCAAAGCATTGGGTGTAGTAAGCATGCTGCCAATCGACTGTAGAGCAGTGGATTGGATGAGATTTCATATAGTGAAACTTCATACATGTCTGTGCTTCCTCTGAACACCTGATACCGAAACGAAAGTAACTAACTTTGCATGTTCTCCCCTCAGTGACGGTGCCTACACCATAACGTAAAGTTGGTGGTGCCTACTCCCATGTTGCCCTGACAAGACAGTGCTTACTGTGGTTCATTCACTAATAGGAAAAAGGTGGTATTTCAGATATTTCTACTGGCCTGGTATTGTTCTAAGCAGACCAAGCTGAAAGCCGTCCATTTCTGGTCACCAAGAGATTTTTTCGGTGCATCTCTAGATAAGAAGTCTCAAGCAAATGTACGTTTTTAAGACTTAAAGTCTGTTTCAGCTTTGTGATGGGGCAAAGAACGTAGTGCACAAAGCTGATGAAAGGTTAACTGGCATCTGAGAAACAGTGGTGTTGTAAATCTGTTTTCTGTGGGTGTTTTTGTTTCCAGCATACCTAAAAGTGCAATGTAAATCCTCTATATTTCTGCAGATGTGAGGACACCGAAGAAAGTAAACCTTAAAGTTATAGACCCTAGGGTAAACCAAATAAATATTTTTTTCACATACCTTACACTTTAACCCTATAAACTAAACACAATAACAAGTAGAAATCTTTTTTTAGCCTTTTTTTAATCCGTTACCCTTTAAACATTGTTACCTTGTCTGCATTAGAGTTTTACAGCACTGGTATGATTCAATTAAGAAATCATTTGATTTAGAAATAAGCAAAGGCAGTAGTTTGGCTTAAACTGCTCTTAGTTTTACTTGTCAATGCTGCAATCTTTTACCTCTTTACACATGTTTTAGTCTTTAATTGTTGACAGTAGCAGCTAATACGTTAGTGTAGTGTAATTTGTGTCTGAGTTTACATACTGTAAATGTGTAAATTAAGATAACTACTCGTGCAAACAAGGTAACAGGATTTAAGGCATGTACTTTGTGAAAGAATTTCCTCATTTCTTACACACTGCCATGTTTTCTTCTAACCTAGGGCCCCACTAGTATCTACCCTTTCTGCGTTTTCCTACATCTTTGTTCAAATGTTACACAATACATCCTTTCATCCACAGCCCTTTGCAGACATCACTGATACAGACGTGATAAGAACTGAAAATATAGTTTTCCCTCTTATCGCCAACACCTCCACTGTTGAGAGAGTGATGACTTCAAAGATTCGGGATGTATTTTTAAGAAGTATTTGAACAGGATTGAAATATGATGGGGTGTTAGTTCAAATTGTCCTCTTCTTATAGCAGCATTTACCTTGCCTTGCCTGATTATAAGACAAAAACCTAACAATGTCAAAAGTCATTTGAAATAACTGTCAAATAAATGGTGGGACATCTACATTTTTTTCTTTCCATGTGAACTTTGCTTTTGCTGAACAACACCTTGCTTTGTCTGGATACATTTTCATGGCCATTCGGGTTGAAAACTCGACTGGATGTTTCAAGGAAGATTTCCTTCATGGATTTAAAAGATGTCATAATAGATCATAGTCCTCACATTAGTAGCAAACGCAAAGTTCATAATTAAAGTACATACTAGGTTAGTGATTAGTGACTGTTTGTAGACGTAATCAGTTCAGTGTTATTGTCTCCTTCAGTTTCCTAGAAATGTGAAAATATTTGTTTAAAGTTTGCATTTTAGAGTTGAAGTTTGGGGTCTACAGCAACGTGCTGCTGTTACGAGCAAATGTAATTGGCTGTTCAAGACTTACCCCGCCTCTTGCCCATGCCTGCTGGAGAAATGCACCACCACCCCTACCCCCACAATCCTGGATGGATGGATGGATGGATGGATGGATGGATGGATGGATGGATGGATGGATGGATGGATGGATGGATGGATTCAGATGTTATTCATCCGTATTGTTCGACTACACTTCTTTGACTACACACTGGGCTATCAAAAATATATTTGCATCTCAATGAATTAGAATATTGTTGAAAAGTTAATTTGAGTAATTTAATTCAGTAAAAACAGAGACTCATATATTATACAGATTCATCATAGAGTCCAGGTGTTTAGTTTAGTTTAGTTTATTTTGATAACTATAGCTTACAGCCAATGACAAAAAAATGTTTTACTTACTTTTAGCAATGAAATTGTATGCAATGACAATATTTTGCCCTGCAAAATCATTTGGGAAGACTGCTGGGAAGACTACAGCCATTGACACCCTTCACCGGGAGAGTAAGATATAAAAAGGGGTATTACTCAAGACCGTAACTCCATTTACAGAGTATCAAGGGTAAAAACGAAAAGTTACGCAAAAGGAGTGTTTTAGAAAAAAGGACACAAACAACAGGAATAGCTCCACCCTTCAGAAAAATGTAAAGCAAAGCCCATTAAAAGATTTGGCACAGACTGCTGCTGGAGAAAGTGCTTCTAGAGCCACCGCATGCAGAAGTTTCCAGGACATGGACTGCAGCTGTTACGTTCTGTCTTAAACTGCCCCTGGACCAGTGAAAGTATTTGTAATGTCTTTGCTCGGCTAAAATATTAAGGACTGGCATGTTGCTTGGTGGCCAAAAAAAAGTCAATTTAGCATTTGATTTAAAAATCCAGGCCCCAAAGTCAGTTTGAAGAGCTATGTCATCTAATAGTGTTAGTCCATTAGATGACATAGCCATCTATCAGGAAATTTTAAACCGCTTCTTGTTTTCCTCTGCTGACACGCTTTATGGAGATGATGTGGGCACATGTTGACACTGCCGAAAGTCTACCTGCTATAATGACCATGGAATCACTGTGCTTGATGAGCCAGCAGACTTTACTTTAACTCCTGTTAAAGTAAAAAGAGTTTCCTTAACACCTCAGCAGTGCTATAGGCTGATTGTCTCCACGCCACCTACCATTGAGACAGTAATTCAAGCTAAAGGGGCCCCGACCAAGTACTGCGTGCACATACTGCACAGTACACAGAAGTACTTTTCAGTACGCCAACATTTCTGTAATAGAAAAATTTTTACATGGTTTAAGGTAATATTGAAAATTTCTGAGGAGCTGAATGTGTGTTTTCATTAGATGTAAGCCATAATCATCAAATTTTTTTTTTTAAATCTATATAACGTGTATTTGACTTTTTTGAACAAAATCAACTTTTCAATGATAGTCTAAATATTTAAGATGCACCTTCACTTGTGATTTGATGGGATATCGTCACTTAATTGTGTGGGTTTGGCGGCCGGGTTCCCATAGGTTGGGTTCATTTTACGGTCCGTGTGGATATTCTGGATTTCACATTTCGTTTTGTTTTTGTGCGGAGTCAGTCTTTAGTATTTCCTTAGTTTGGCGAAGCAAGGTTCCTAACTAGCAGACTGTATCGATTGCTAGTGTTACTTGCATAACCTGACAGCATTTTTTATTTTTTTACTGTTGTGGCTTGTAAAGGTTTTGAGCAGGTAATGGTCTAACAGCAGGCAAAACCCAAACATACGTTCCTTTATTTTTGTGGATGATGAAGAAGGCCATGGTTTCGAAGGCAAACCATCACGCAACATTCAGTTCAGATTTCTCTCACCCTCCCACCATTTCCACCCTGACAGTTAATTGCCTTTGGCTGTGATAAAAATGATCATGCACACCATTATTCCTCCTTCTCTATCACTCTGCATTTGCATTTAATCCTTTCCACCTGCTGGAGGACTTCTCATACATCATAGGCATCCCAGCATTTCTAATTGTAATGCTCCTCCATCTCGTACCCTGTTTAAATCCTTCCACACACCGCAAAGCTCTATCCTGTCTTCGTTGTTTCCCCACATCCTATATATCACAGAACTTTGATGTTTTCATTTTGTTTCATTTGTGGCCTTTGGTTTTCTTTTCTGGTTTGTTCATGTAAAGTGCATAACTTTGTTTTGTTTTTCAGTGTTTGTGTTGAGAATGGCCATGGTTCCTGACTCTCTTACCAGTCCAGCCTGTATGTTTCTCCAAAAACGTTGAAACTGAACAGAACAGAACTTGCACTTCTTCAGAGAAACACAATAGTGAGCGCACATCCCTGCGGATAAGCACATACAAATGTAAATTTTTAGTTTTCCTTGTATGTGCAAACAGTCACAAAAGTCAAGAGACATGTGCCTTCACCTTATTTATTCATTTATGTGTTGTTGTTTTTTTTCTTTGTACAGTGTTTTACATGTGGACAGTGTGCTCATTTCTCTCTCATGAAGCCCACTGGTCAGACTTTGCAGTGCTGAAGCTTGCTCTGCTGCCTTCATCATGCACACACATCAGCAACAGACACTCACGCAGGGACGCAAATGCGCCTGCATCCAGAATCCGAACATCCATGCGCACACTCTCACAAACACACGAAGCGCTTGGAAGGCATCAGAGTGGGCTGAAGCATATAGTGAGTCTGGTTAGCAGGCTGCGTCTCATGGAGTGATGCTAACATTCTCTCCCATTGCTCTCTCTCTGCTCACCTTGCATGCCCCGCCCTGCTGCTCTGATCTGATTGGTCTAGAACTGACTGTGCGCCCAGGAGGGCAGGAGGACTGTGTAAGTGCGCATGGAGCTCATCCCAGCCTGTTGGCTCCCTGTATGATCATTTTTTTCCCCAGCCTGAGCGACCTTTGCTCCATTACATTTTGTAGTTTAAAAGTCACTCATAGCAAAGCTCCAAACACATGCAGTAGAGTGGCGGTCTCAAACTCAGATCGTCGAGGGCCGGCGTCCGGCAACTTTTACGTATATCCCTTGCTCTCCGCACCTGAATCCAATGGCTAAGCTGCCTCAATAGCATGCAGTCAAGCTCTGCAGAGCTCTGCTAGTTAGCTAATATTTTATTCAGGTATGTCAAAGCAGAGACATCTAAAGGTTGCAGGACACCAGCCCTCGAGGACCGGCGTTTGAGACCACTGCAGTAGAGGGATAACTCTAGCTACAATGCATGAATTTAGGTATATCCTCCTTGCTTCTGCCTGCTTCCACCAACACAAACTTTCTTAGTTTTAGCTTCAAACTCCCATCTGTCCCTCTTTCTAATCACCATTCCTTCTATTTGACAAGTAGTAAACTAAAGACTAACCTTAAAGAGTGTTTTTACTGTTTTTCAAACAATGTTGAGGTGTATTTGTTGTTTAGTACCTCTTGTTGGGCTCCTGATATCTTCTCCTGTAGAAGCATAAGATGCTTTTGGTACTCCTAAAGGCTACAGATGGTAAGACTGGGTTGGTGGGTTGGTCGTCATATCAGCTTCAAGTCCAAAATAAACAGGCCTTGTTTTGTTTTTGTTTTTTTATAAAACGAGGCAAAGCTTTGGGAAGCCTCATTGGTGTCTTTATAGACTGAAATTCTTCATTGTCATTTTCACAATATGTACATTTTCTCAGATCAAAAGAGTCGTTAGCAATGTTCAAGACTAAGGAGAAATCATGAAGTTCTAATTAACCATCTGCCTTCTGTTTCTGGACCTGTGAGAGTATGTGGTTTATGTATTTGATACAATAAACAAGGATTTATGTGCTTTCAGGTCAGAGCTATCCACATTTTTCTTGTAAACCAGACTGCATCTCTTTGACATTGTAACTCTCAATTCTTGAATGCTTACATTAATTGTCACAGAACATTAATTCTGAGCAGCTGATTTTAAAACAGAGTCTAACTCGCTTATTCCTTATTCATTATGAAAAATAAATACAGCATATATTTAAATATAAAAGCTTACAGTCCCACGATACTGTCAGACTTTCAAACTATTTGTTTGAAGCTTGACTGATATTCGAGACTAAAACAGCTCTGATGTTGCAACGTGAAACTAGATTAGTGTTTTAACCTATAACCCTTAACCTGAAAACTTAATGTACTTTAATGGGATTCCTTTCATATATTTACACAAAGTAGTGCACGATTGTGAAGTGGACAGAATGTACATGCTGATTACTGATTTTTATTTTCTTTTTAATAAATCGACTTGTGAAAAATGTGCCATACATTTGTCATCAGCCCAAGTTGAGTAAATACGTTTTGGGCTATGCTTTTACTGACTTTGCACGGTAAGAGGCTGAATTTGTTTCCCAATATCAGTCAGACTGGATGCAGAGAATCAGTTGAACAATGTGAACACCTGAACTGGATTTAGGGCTGGACCTTAACTGGGCCATTCAACCAAGTCAATTCTAGCTCTGGCTGTGTGTTTAGGGCCGTTGCCCTGCCAGAATGTGAAGCTCTGCTCCAGTCTCAAGTCTTTTGCAGCCTCTTACAGGTTTTCTTCCACTACATTATCCTCATATTTCGCTTCGATGTTGTGCATGTATTGTGGTAGTTTTCTGTTCATATGTGTTTTGCTTGTAGGTCAAAGAGTTCCCTTTTGGTCTCTTTCAGACCAGAATGCTTCCTCCGCCTGTCAGTTTAGTCGAAGGGGGCTGTGTTGCCAGGTTTGCAGTGGTGCCATACATGTTCTGTTTTGAGATGATGGATTAAACAGAGGTCCCTGAGATGTCCATTACTAAGAGATTGTTTTATAACCAATCCCTGTTTTTAAAATCCTACAATTTTTGGTCTTCATGGTGCTGTTTGTTCGCTATTGTTCCCTAACAAACCTCTAAGGCCGTCACAGCTGTGTCAAATTAATAATCTATTGCTGAATTTTATTTACTTATTAGCAGACTTCTGAAAGCCTTGGTTGCACAGGGGTACAAAGTTTACATGGGAGTACTAGATTAAAGAGGGCCCAATGCAAATTCATGCCACATGTCCGGGTTTTTATTCGTAAAGAAAAATATTGAAAGCCATCCTTTTCCCTCCACTTCTGAATTATGCGCTGCTTTATCTTGGTCCATAATATAACTGCACAAAATTAGGAAAAGCATGTAATACGTGAAATAATAGTGAATATTGCGAAAGAAGGATATGACTTGCGAAAACAAATGAAACAAAAAGTATTAATGTCATTCTGCTTTGGGCTCATAGCAGATCCAGACACCAGATAATGTGCAGTCAATCCAGCTACTGTGAAGGGAAAAAAATCCTTTACTTCCATCTCAGCAACAAGATTTTATCGAAAAATGTACTTCTGGCTGCTGTTTTGGCGGTGAAAAAAAAAGGTTTTTAGTTTAGAACAACCTCTTTACCTTCTAACTTTTTATGCTGCATTAAACAAGTGTCACCAAATATATTACAGACAGAGAGCCTGAATGCTTGGTGATTAAATATTTAGTTAACAGTTGTCGCGCTCCAGGCAGATTTTTACGGTATGCACATTGCGATAACAATACATTTGTGATATATTGCGCAGTCTGAGACTATGACATAAAATCCCAAGAAATACATTAAATGTTGTGCTTGTAATATGACAAAATATGAAAATGGCAATGGGGAATGAATACTTTTGCAAGGATATGTAAACCCCAAAGTTTGGTCTCTTTCTTTGAAAATGTTTTTAAATTTTTAACTGTGTGTTATTTGACCATTTTAAAACTCTGTGTCTCTGACAGACTTTTTAGCAGCCTAGGCGAGCTACACACCCTTTCCCAGAGAAGCTATGGAACCACATACACCATCCGCCCTGGCAGCCGTTACCCCGTCACCAGACGCACCCCCAGCCCAGGTTCATGCTCGCCTGATCGGGGTGACCCTCTTGGACGATTCTCAGGCTTCGGCCTGCCATCCTCACCGACTACACCGCCACAAACCATCCTCAAGTCCTCTAGCCTCAGCCTTCCGCAGGAGCCTAAAGAGGTCCGCTTTGTGATGAGGAGCTCCAGCGCCCGCTCCCGCTCTCCGTCGCCTTCGCACTCCCCTGGATTAGGCTCCCCGCTTTTAGCCCTTCGACCCTTTCACCAAAAACCCCTCCACCTTTGGAACAAGTATGACGTCGGCGACTGGCTCGAGAGCATCAACCTGGGGGAGCACAGAGCAGGCTTCCAGGAACACGAGATCGAAGGCTCCCACCTCCCAGCTCTAACCAAGGATGACTTTGCAGAGCTGGGAGTGACGCGGGTTGGACACCGTATGAACATTGAACGAGCACTTAAACTGCTGCTAGAGAGCTGACCCTTGCCCTGAGAAAGAGCAACAGATGGACGACATGAATATTGAATTGGGTAGAGGAAAATTAGCGGACCAGTGAACGCTGCTCCTCTTTTACTCCAGCGGCTTTTATGTTCAGTATTAAAATCTTCACCTCTGGTTCATAATGACACTTTCTGTTCCGCATTAACAGCCTGCACCTGGCAATGCACTGATGAGGAGGAGGCAATACTCATACGATGTACATTCATCCACTTTTGCTTAGCCCTTACTTATGTTACAGCCCCACCTTCTTGCCTGGAGCTAATCAGAGCAGACATCCCGGAGAGGGTATCTGGCCTTTTTTTCCTTTTGCTAAGGAGAATCACCGGAGCTTCAATTAGGTCATTTGATTTGCAAAAAGTCCAGTTGTTTCCTTAGTAACACCCACATGTTCTCACTGCACCCTCTCTACCTCTCTCCCCTCTCGTATTAGGCCTCTGAGAGCCTTTGGCAGTTTGAGTAAAGGAGGAGGAGGAAGGATTCTCGTTCCAAACCGAAAACTCAGTTGCCTTTCAAAAATGTTTCTACTGAAATCAACTCTGATGAACACAGTGCTATGAAAATAGTGCTAACACAGCTCTGAGAAGTTGTGTCTTCTGAATACCTGCTATCGTTTTTAAACCGAAGACTTTTGAGTCCAGAGGCGGAGCCCCGCAGGAGGAAGACCCCACCCCCACCCACCTCTGCCCTGGTACCAAGACTGTGCAATCTATAATATTTGGAGAATGTTTAACCAACACTCGTGGCTTTTTTCATAATTAATTTTCTGATTTTTCCAAAGGGAATATTATATATATTACTATTATATGGCATAATATGATATATATGTATCTAAATATAGCTTTCCGATGAAAAGACAATGTCGCAAAGAAAAAAATGTAGTAGATGACTCTGCAGCTGTTTTTGGTTTTAGAATAGAAGACAGAAAGTCTTTAAATCTATTCCACCGATAGTTTACTCATTTCTACAAGTTATATATATACATATATAAATATATATATATATTTGAAAGAAAACAAGATATAAATACAGAAAAATTAATTTTTTATCATACATATAGAAATCTCCGTATGGTCACCCTTTCTTGAAGCGTAGCATGACGAGTTGCATAATGTTCTGGACAGTTTGTTGTACGTTTTTATTTTGTTTACGGTCTTCCGTCACACTAAAGGGCATCCCATAATGTGAGGCTAAGACCCCAGCTGAGATCCATCCCTACTGCTTCAGTCTGATATTTTAATGACACATTGTCAGAGGGGGCTAACGAGACAGAAAATGGGGGAGAATTAGTTATTCCTTCCTGTAGAAAGTTTGTATCTTTTTTCTTTTAAGGATTTGAATTATTGTATTACACAATGAAGGAGATATTCATGAATAAGCATGGGCTGGAAAGTGTTTCTGCGGGTATGACAATCTTGCTTAAAAAAGATGGTTTCCGTTTTCTCTCAGAAGTTGAAATCTCCAGACTTGAACTTGGTATTGTTATCAAAAGATGGAATATGAATTGGGAAAAATCTGAGGTTTTTCAACAACCGCGTCCTCACAAACCAAAATAGCTGCCACCGTTGAAATTGTAAAATTTGTATCCAGTGAAATCTTTTGACACATATGCACAACCTCCATTAGCGAACATTTGACTCTCACCTGCTTCAGTTTGGAGAATAGCTTTTCCCTCTTAGAAGTTTCCAAAGAAGTAAAAGTCAATGTTCTTTAAAAATGCTTTTGGCTGCTGGAGTTCCTATTTATCTGTTTACCAAGCAAATGGTTGATGCCACAAATTGTTCTGAGCCACCAGTTCAAGAACCATGGATAATGATCGCTACAGTGGTAATAGCTGACAACAGCGTTATTTAAGCCATTTCTTTAATTTGGATGCATACACTACCTCTCAAACGTTTGGAGTCACTTAGAAATGTCCTAATATTTCCAATAACAGCACCATTTTCATCAATTAAAATAACATAAAATGAATCAGAAATAGTCTAGACGTTGTCAATGGTATTCTGTCTATAATGGGGTGGCCAGCTCAGTCACCAGATCTCAACCATGTTGAGGTGTTGAGGGAGCAGCTTGACCGTATGGTGCGTAAGAAGTGCCCATCAGGCCAGTCCAACTTATGGGAGGAGCTTCAGGAAGCATGGGGGGAAATTACCTCAGCAAACAGTTGGAATGCCAAAGGTCTGCGAGGCCGTATTGGCTGCAAATGGGGGATTGTTTGATGAAAGCAAAGTTTGAAGGACAAAATTATTATTTCAAGTACAAATCATTATTCCTCACCTTGTCAATGTCTTGACTGTATTTTGTATTCATTTTGCAACTCATTTGATTAATAACATGTTAGGTTTCTTGGAAAAACAGGATGACCCCGAAGCAGATTTGAGCAAAAATACCTGCTAAATTAAGCATTCGTTTTTTGAAGTCGCAGCATGACCGTCTGGGTTGTTCCCAACTAGAAATGTTTTCAAATAGCCAAATTGGTCTTTCTCATAGCAACAGGTGGAGGAGGGGCAGCACTGTGTTCATCTTTATTCCATGCAGCTTGAGAAAATTCAGATACTTTGTCTGGCATCTAATCGAAATAACTTTTTCTCCCATCAGAATGGAATGATATGACAAAGCATTTAGAAAACTTTGGTATGCCTTCGTAGCACTAACCGGCCCATGCCTATTGTGATGCAAAAAAGTGAACGATATTCCTGGAGGTCATGAAAAAACGTCACATAAATCCTTACCAGACAGGTCTATAATTTTTTCTGCAGTGGGGATGGGTAAGCTAGTGAAAGGTCTTAAAGAAAATTCAGTATTTTACAACCTGAACGTGCAGCTGCTTTCCTTTAAGGTATAACAATATCTTAGTGAGTGAAATATTATCAACCAGAACTATAAAAATAAACCCAGGTTGTAAAACGGAGGGAGACAAAAAAAGCTGAATTTTCTTTCAACAATACCAATCTGTAATTGTACTCATGAGCAGCTTCTGCTGGCAGTGAGAACCAGTGAGTTTTATTCATGCTACAAAGAAAAAAAAATCATTTTCCGCATTCTAGCTGTTTTTTCTGACAGAATGCCAGGAAGTGTCTGTTGCCACTAAAAACCTGCTCATCAGAAGCATTCAGCCAAGGCACTTTCACTTGGCAAAAACTTGTGTGCACCTTTCCTTTCCACCCGTCTATCCGTTCTGAAAAGTAGGCGGTGAATAAAATCAGTATCTATGAATTGTAGGAATAGCACTCACTGCCTCACTGTGACCTCACTCTTTATTTTCCTTTAAACTCCAGTGTTACGTCCTCCTTCTCGCTCTCCTTATGTTGCTGATTTTTGTTACCTTCGGCCACTGTGGGTAGATTTTGTAGCGTGTGGAACATGATATTTTACTCATTTGAATTTTAGAGTGGCGGGGAGGAAGAGGAAAAAAAAATCTCCTGTCCATTCTGGACATACCTACACTTGTAAAAAAAAAAAAAAAAAAAAAGAAAAAAAGAAATGAACACACTACAAATATTTGGTTTTTTTAAATCACAAGCAATGTATATATAATAGATTTCATATAAATTTTTGAAAAGTATATAGATCTATATATGAATGTTTGGCATATATGCATAGTTAACCACCTGTGGGAAAGGTGAGCAGATTTTATTCTTTCTATGAACTCTTGAACTTTTGAACTCTGAACTATGAACTAGGGGATGATTTGCACAAAACAAGGTGACAAGGTGCTAACATAAAAGCCACCCATCGTCCAAGCGCATGAGTGCATCTGGATTCCCTGAATCTCTCTGTGTGCTTGTTCCTCTTCACCGTGCGCGTGTGAATGCGTGTGCATGTGTGCCGACTGCTTGTTTCTTTTCACGTCTGCGTATTTGTTTGGGAATGAGATGCAGAGAATGCATGCGACCTTGAGAGTGCGGTTAATTGTTGGGGTTTACATCTTTGGCGTTAGTCCACTATAGCCTTACTGTACCATCAGAGATTGCCGGCTGTGGCTGTGTCACACAATTACACTCGCGTGCACACACACACACACATACACACACACACACACACACACACACACACACACACACAAGCAATCACACACATGCACACACAGAAAAAAAATACACATTCATCTTTAACACTGAAGCTCATTGTTGTGTATTGTGTTTTTGTTCAGAGTTATGTCTTCAAAAAGTGAACTGTTCTGCCCAAGAGGGAGAGACAGACAGAGAGAGAGATAAGCAAAACACTGTCAAATTTTCTACGCCTGAGTCGAGACAAAACGATCTCACCTTGTAACTGCGTAGGTGACTCTTATGCAGTGTCACTAATTCTGTACAGCCTTGCCCAAATGGCATTTCCACTCCGCTGCACTCTGTCTGGCAGCTCTCCTTTTTCCTTTTTCAGACTTTCAGCTTCTGAGTTTTCAGTATGCTATATGCGATGATCCAGTGAGGAACAAACAACACAAAAAATGTGCCAAAAAGTAACTTGACTGTACATTTGTTTTTGTTTTTTTGCTTTAGGACTATCTTAGTTACAGCGTTCTTAAGCTGTTATGTATTATGACAATATGGTGCCATCTCCTGGTAATCTTGAGAACTGACATTTTATTGATCCTTTGGTATTTTCCTGTAGGTGGAATAACGTGCATCTCAGTAAATAATTGAAAGGTTTCTTAATTTCTGTCATCAGTGAAACTCACATTTCTAATACATTTATTACACGCACACGTCTACATTTCAATTGTTCTCTAAAATGTGAAGATTGTGGCTTGCAGCTTAAAGAAAATCCCAAATTCAGTTACGTAATCAGAAAATTGACTTCATACATAGGATCAAACAAAACAGAGATTTTAAAACAGAAATGCCAGACTGCAGGACAGTATATGCACCCAACACCTGGTCTGGCCTCCTTTTGCTTTTTGCATGAATCACTTTTGCACCAATGCTGTGAGGCATGGAGGTGATCAGCCCGTGGTTCGGATGAAATTTAAAAAGGGCTTTAATAGTGGACTTCAGCCTGCTCTCATGGTTGGCTCTGCTATTTCTCATCCTCCTCGTGATAACAACTCTTAGTCATTATGTTATTTTTTAAGTCGAGTACAGTGATACCATGGTCATTTAACTGGGTGTTGGCACTTTTGGATTAGGATCTGGATAGGTATGGAGTCCTGTTAGTGAATTGAATCAACATCTCTGGAAAGCGTGTCAGCAGAGGGGAGCATGAAATATCACCAGTTTCTTGGTAGACGTTGGCTTTTGACTTGATAAAACTTCGATTACTAACACCTAAAATAACATGGCTCCCTAAATAATGCTTGACCTCAAGCTTTAATTCTCTGCCTCCCCACTCTTCGTCCAGACACATTCATTTCCTTTTTATGATCACCAAATGAAATGGAGAATTTACTTTCATCTGAAGAAATGACCCTGGGCCACCGGGCAGGAGTCCAGTATTTTTTCTCCCTAGCTCAGTTAATTAAGATGCTTCTGAGGTTGTCTCAGGCTCAGGAGTAGCTTAAACGCAAGCTATGCGATATATATTTCTGCCATGACCTGAATACGTCTGTGTGTCGTGCCTGTTGAAGCACACAGCTCTCCAGCCACAGTCCACCCCTTGTAAATATCCCAAAACTTTAATCAACTTCAATCAACAGCCCACTCAAGGCTGCCTTCAAACCTGCTACTTGTACCCCCTTCTCTGCCATACATTTCTTCCACTAAACTTTCCATGTATCTGCTTGCATTCAGCACTCTGAACGAGCAACTTCTTTAGCAGTGATGTCTGTCATGAATTGGAGGCAAGGGACCCAGAATTCAGCCAGGCCAGCAGAGGTTCGGTAAAATAATATTTATTAACAAAATCCAAAAACCAAAAAGGGCAGAGAAACAAACAGTCCAGTTGGGCAGGAACAGACAGAAATAGGGTGGCTCAGATCTCTGGGGAACAAGTGGTCAAAAATCCAAAAGCAAACCAATAAACAAACTTGCAGAGGAGACTCACCTATACTCAAACAGACGACCTGGCACTGATGTCTGGTCTCAACAGTTTATATGGAGGTGGAAGCAGGTGAAACCGCTGAGAAGTGATTGCAGCAGGGGTGGAGTTAGGCAGGTGTGCAGATTAAGTAATTAGACCAGACATCAGTGCTGAGGCTCAAAACAAGAACAGATCAGACAAATATAAATAGCTGACAAGACAAGTGGACAGAAACAAACTACACACACGATCTAATAAAGAACAAAACAACCCTGAAGTACAAACCTAAAACAGAAAATAAAGCTAAGACTAAAACTGATGACAAAACAGGATAAACTAACAGTAAACAAGAACCTAGACAAGACAAAACTCAAAGCAACCAGAGAACCTAAGGAAGGAGGGCAAAATACCTTAAACATAAACCAGAACGTGACAGATGTCAATGACTGCCTACTGGAAAATTGTCTGCAGTCTTACCTAGGATTGTGTAGGCCATAACGTAACATCACTGCATCAAAAATCTTTTTTTAATAGCTCTCAAATGATTTTCTACTTTCCTAAAACCAAAATATTTTTTATTAAGTATATATCACTCTGTGTGTAATGTGAATCTATATAAAAACTGGGTTTCACTTTTTGAGCTCAATTATTAAACTTTCCAATTATAACATTTAAGGAGATGCACCTGTATTCATTTTTTTCCACAAAGACACAGGCTTTATAGATGTCATATTCATTTACGTATGTATAAACATATATACAGCCTGCGTGTTTCCACTTTAACGTTTGTCTTTAGATTTTCGAGTCATGGCGACACAGTCACTTGATTTGAATGATAAAGAGTTACTGTTCCCAGAAAACGTCTGATCTCGGACACAGGCTGGCCTGATGAGACGAAGGGTTGAGCCGGGTTGTTGTGGAGGTTTGCTGCGAATGAAAAAACGTTCAAGTAAGCAGCGAGTTACAGACGGACACATCATTAGGTCAAGTTCTGCGAAGTTGTTCTCTTCATATTTCTTAATCAACAAAGCACAATCTACACGGTTAAGGAGAAGCAGTGTGGCTTTTCCTAACGACTCCCTGGTACCCGTCGACAGACCGGAACCAGTGATCTTATCATCAGAGGTTTTGTTTCTTTCATTGTTGGTTTTACTCCTTGTTTGCACTGTGAAGTTTAGAGCGGTGGATGTATCACTGCAACGCCTCGGCCTTGTCTCACACGAGAACGTCCCCTTCTCGGCCTCTAATGACCAGGAAACTCATCCACGACTTCTCTCCCTCTGGACGTGATTATCAGACGCATAAAAGCCTACGCTAACAACCCAAGCTAATCAGAAGCTACCTAGTTTTCTCCACGTAAATAAAAGCAGGGGCGATGGTAAAGGCTGAGGCAAGATCTGAGACGTTGCGCTGGATAGCTCCACCACAGAGATATATGTTTGTTATATTATGTAATAAATTTATAATTAAAACATGAAGTGGCATATTTTTTGTTCCTGTTTTAGTGTCTCATTAGTGGAAATGATTCCGTCATGGCTTTGGCTCACAAAACGCTTAAATATGCTGTTCTGTCTTCAACATAATCACAATTATAGAAAAGTCCAGGTAACAGGTAATGAATGAGAAAAGAAACGGCCAAACTAAGGCCATAACCCTCGGTTTATTATAACCAGTGGTTGTCAATCAAATATCTGATGATCTACGGAGAAAATGGTGTTTCTGTGAATAATTCAGCAGTAATGCTAGTTGTGCAGACCGACTTTTACACTCATAAGTATATTAATTTAGGGGTTTTAAAGAGGCTTGAAAGTTAGAACATAATATGATCATACATTAAACAGCTTCAATTATTTTTTAACACTAGAATGGGGTGCATAAATCGAAATGATGTGATTATTTTTTCTTTAATCCAAATCAATTGTATACTCACACCCTGACTAGCATTTAGATGAATGTACCTTAGCACACACACAAGTTGCAGACAAACCTAGCACGTTCTTTTAATCAAGAGCAAGATCTTGGCATATTTCTGGCACAACAATCCCAAATGCAAACCAAAACTGCTTTTAAGATGTAAAACTAAGATTAGGCCTCCCTAAAGGTCTGATATCAAGGAGGCTAAACGGTTCTAAACTAACCGCCTGGTTCATGCCAGGAAACCAACCGATGAAAATGCGCTCCACCAATTCTGCCAAAGGAGCGAGGTTAAAGATCAAGCCAGAATTATGCCAGCAGCTTGTTGGAGTAAGAAAGGATGCATATGGTTTAGGTGGAACTTGCTCACACATTCTAAGCTGTACTTTGAAAACAGTCTCTTCCCCATAGAGACTGTTTGTGTGAATGTGTGTGTGAATGGGTGAATGACTGTAGTGTAAAGCGCTTTGGGGTCATTGGACTTGCTACAGCGTTATTCAAGTATAGGCCACTTACCATTTAGATTTTTTTGGTCGTAGTTCATTGATTCAGATCATCAGACGAAGAGAACCAGAGTAAATAAAAATCGAAATGTGGTTTTTAGCTTTCCACAGCAAACTAATCATGTGTCAAAAAGTAAAAGCTCCCTCAGTAGATCACAAAATAACGTATTCATTATTTTTGGAACATTGACATAATAGAGAAAACTTGAGAAGCCGGCCTGCCCAAAATTACTCCAAGAGTGCACTGACTTCCCATCCAGGAGGTCATAAAAGAACCCAGAACATCTGAACCACTGTGGGCCTCACTTCCCTCAGTTAAGCTTCATATTCATGGTTCAGTTCAACATTAGAGACTGAGCAGAAGTGGTTTTCTTGAAAGACCTGCAAAGCAAACACAAAAAAAAAGCCTTCTGAGCCTAAAGAACACAAAGGCCAGTCCACCATTTGCCACAAATCATTCTGCTGATCCCCAACACTTTTTGGAAAACTGAACTGGTGGTAAACAAGTGAAACTTTATGGAAGCAGAGGATCCCATAACATCTAAAATAAGACTAATACAGCTTTTCAAAAAATATGATACTGACAGAGTTGGTAGTTTGATGGTCTGGAACTGCAAAGCTGCATCAGGACCATGATAACGTGTCATAAATTAGCGACCCAGAATAAGAATCCCGCTTAACGGTACAAAATCCTGCAGAAGGTCCAGCCATCAGTTTCTTAACTTTATGTTTAAGCACACTTGGGTTAATCAAGAGGGCAGCGATCCAAGGCGCACCCGCAGGTCCACCCCTGAATGGCTCCAAAGGAAAAGGTAAACAAAATGAAGGTTTAGCAGTGGTCCAGTCAAAGTCTGGACTTCAATCAGATTAGGATCCTTTTTCATCCTTTTAAACAGGTGGTTAATCCTCAAACACCCTCCAGTGTAGTTGAATTACAACTATTAGAAGAAAGTAAAATAAAATAGTCACTGCCAGAACCAGTTAGTAGGCTTGGTTTGTAATTACTTTCTCCCACAGGGACCAGCGTGGTTTGGATACACTATTTTCCCCAAAACAATGTAATCAAAGTTTGAAAACATTTGTATTTCCTCAGCTTATCTTTATCTGTATTAAAACTTGCTTGAAGATCTGAAAGAGTTTGACAAAAATCCTCAAAAAACTGAAGACATTTAAAATCTGAAAGGGAGTAAATCGATCAAACTTGCACACTGAACTGTTGTTTTTATTGTTTGAATCATTATTTTTACCTGGGTAGTGTTCATAGAATTCCGTAAAAGTCCAAAAGGTAAACTAAATTCATGTTGATGATGAATGTATGTAAAAGAACTGTTATATCTACATATTAACATTATTGTGTCGTTTTCTAACTCGGTTTATAGTCATAGATGGGAAAGTGTGGGAGTCGAACATTTAAAACTCGAATAAACTCACTCTACAGTTTATCAACAAATTCAGATTTTAAACATCACATTTACTTTTTTTATTTAGTTAAGGGTAAAAAACATTTTACAACAGGAAAGAGGAGGGTCAAGTAGAGGTCTGCTGATGGGAGAAAAATGTGCCTCGAGAATTAATTTCATAAGGTGAGAGGTAAATTCAAGTTTCCCCCAGAGGACCTTCACCTGTAGATGACAGGAGTTACTGCGTAGACACGGTAATCTGCCTTTTGATAATAAACACATTGATTTAAACTGAACATATTTGGCTGAAATTACCAAAGATATTTTTAGAGGAATTTATATGTAAAAATGTAGAGAAAAAAAACAAGGGAAAAAAGACAGTAACATTGTGAAAAACAATGTTACTGGAAGAGCTAAGCATCCATCCAGTACATCCTAATATCATCCCAGGGTCCATCATATAAACAGAATCATCAAAAGATGCAAAAGTAAAATTATCCCTGGGCTGTTTGAAAGTGCTACAGGGTGTCCAAACTTTTGCCTGCTCTAAATTATTCCCGAATTGTAAAACAGTCTGGGACTTTTGAACAATTGTGAAACAAAAAAAAAAAAAATTGACAAAAGGGGAAAATGGTGCCTCAAAACTTTATGCCTTTTAGAGTTGCCCATAGCTTCTTAGTAACGGGCTCGTTTCTTATAGAACGCTGATGTTGGGTTGATTTTGCTGCATCACAGCAAGATGCAAAGGGTCATGATCACAGTTTGTTATGGGGTACATTAGGCTTTCATTAACAAGGCGCTAGCAAAAAAAAACAAAAAAAAAGATTTCATCATAAAATTTCTGCAAACAAAGCAGCCAAAAGCTGCAGCAGCCTGCCGGCGCTCCACACAACACTACACACAAACTCTGGAGAACAGCAGGAAACACTTTATAATTGCACATTATCCTTGCTGTGTCAGTTTTTCATGCTTCACATTGTTATACACAAAAAGTACAGTTTTTTTTTTGTTTGGTTTTTTTCCCACATTTGAGAAAACATTCAGTTATACTAATGACAGTTATAAGAATGTCAAACATGGAGGCTAAAACACAGACGCTGAAAACTAGACAGAAATCTCCCCGGTGATGGAGGGCAGTGACTGACATTGATCACATGACCGTTCCCAGCAGAAGACTTTTAATCCAGTAAGACAGAAGTTCAAAAATTACACAAGAATAAATAATGTGCCAGCTGATAGTGTCAGTGATGGGAAAACAATAAGTCCAAAACTGATTTCAAATAGCATAAAGTTTCCTTTCGTTGAACTGAGGGTTGAAACCCTTTCAAGCCAACTCCGGACTTTCTGACCTCAACCCGTTCTCATCAACCTCCGAGTTTTCCTCTTTCTTCTCCAGGTCAAAGTTCTGCGGAGGACACGCGACAGAAAAATGTCATCCAACACATCTTCTTGCACAGTTAATTCCTACAACTAGATTAGCCGATGCCTGTTCAATGTGAAAACCGCATTAAAAAAGGTCTGATGGAAAGCTGCAGGTTTTTAAGAGGAATCCAAAAAAATAAATTAAAAAAATCAGCATCACAAGAGAGAGGCCTACCTCCAATTCTTCCATCACTTCATCCATGAAATCACTGGGGTTTTGCTTGTAGTCCACCGCTCTCTTGATCATCTCTCTGAACATCTGACGGGACAGTTAACAGCAGAAGACTTGGTGAGCAGATAAAATTCAGACTCTGCAAGTTTCTGCAGGTTAAATTTAAGACCTAAATGAATTTTGAAAAATAACCCACTTCTATAACCTCTATTTAATTGACTTTATAGCTCAAGCAAGTTAAGTATAACCGTGTAAACTTAAAATTGCTTGGAGGGGGTTTGGCTCTGGTTTATGAGATTTTACACCTCGACTATTTACATCCATCAGCACTGATAACAGGGTTCAGCCAACAGCAGAAACCCCAATTTTCAAGGCCTGCCTTTTTAAATATGCAGTCATGTACAAAAAATTAAGGACATCCAACAGCAGCGTGTTTTGAAAGCGGCTCTATATTCAAGATTCCCCTCGAACATCTCCTGAAAGGGAGATGAAGGGAGGGGTTGAAAGTGAACAGTGGGACAAACTTTCCTCAGCACGACGTCGGCGGCTGGTATAAAGGCTACAAGAAGCATCTCACTGAAGTAAAGTCAACACAAACGGTGAGGTGTCTTTAATTTTTCCTTGGCTGTACTATTCTGTTTTTTACTGAATAAAACAAGGTCAATTTTTGGTGTTTATCTATAAAAGAACGACTTTCTGTTCCAAAGATAATAAAGAGGACCGGCCATTAACATGTAAAGATCTCTTTTGACAGGACTGAATATTTAATGGGGCATCCTTAAGTTTTCTAATGACCGTATACTTCCCCAGGATGAAGGAGCAGGCAGTGTATAAATTCACAATTTTTAAATTTGTGTTGCTTAAATACGCAATCTCAAACCAGTTTCACTAGCAGATTTGCAACAAAGGCTGAATAACATTAATTCATCTTGAATCAGAGCTTCAAACTATTAACTTTAAGACACTTTAAGGCCTAGACGTTGCATAAAACCTGAAGTGGCACAGAAAGTTTGTGATAGGTAACAATTATTGTAATATTATTATTACAGGAGTATAATCAATCAATCAAAAAACAAATTAAAACCACGGATAAGAAAACAGCAAAGCCAAACCTTAACTACATTGGTCCCATCAGCTGCCGAGACAAAGTAAAACGGAAGCCCCTGCTTCTTCGCGAAGCTAAAACTTCTCTGTGTGACCTTCAGGTCGGCTGCAGACGAGAAACAGAAAATTCACATTTGAATCTGATCGTAATTTTCCTGATCGGGAAGAACAACAAAGGTTTGTGCAAGTAAGTAAAAGCAGTACCACACATCCTAATGTACCGTATTGGAACAATTGAATATCAATAGTAAGCTTTTAAGTCACAGCCATACTTACCATCAATTTTGTTGGCTACAACACAACAGGGAATCTCAGGTCTGTACTCCCTTAGCTCTTTATACCAGTTGGCTAAATTCTTATACGTGATTTTCCTTTGCACATCAAAAACCTGAGGAAAAGAAAAGAAGCAGGAAATGACTTCCAGTTAAACAACCAAGATCCTGTGATCATCTAACTGTGTAGCGTCAGCGTCCCTCTCAACCAATTACTGTCTTAATTCTAACTAAGGTTTTGAATATTAGATTTATGTAAACATTAACCATGAAAAGGTTTATCACCCATCTTTGAGTATTTTATAGGTAATCTCATTTCAAAAGCAGTGAAAATTCTGAGCTCAGACAAAACCACACGAAAAGATATTATCCAGATGTAAAGTCTTTCATTAGCTAATGTACACAAACAATAAAACCAAAACTAAACTAATTAAATATGGGTTTCCAAAACAGAACTTCACAGAATACGAAGTTTTTAAGAAGTGCCCAGATTCTAAAGCGCCAAAGTTACATTTGAGCTGGAACGGGTTCGGCCCTACGTCTTTGAACCCTCGGCCATGATGGCTACTTCTGTGGACAGGGAAGCTGAAGCAAATGGTGACAAAGACAACAATCTTCTTTAGATCTTCACTGGAACCAGTCAAGTTCTACCCCTCTTTGAACTTGTAACTTGAATCTGATTGCTTGCCGTACATATTCTCCAACTAGAAAAAAAAAACAGTAAAGGCCGTAACCTGCTTGCATCGCCTTCATCGATACATTGATGTACCACTGCATATATATATATATATATATATATATATATATATATATATATATATATATATATATATATATGTGAACCTGAAAATCTTCTTAACGGAACTCACACACCAAACACATGGTTTTAAAAACAACTTTATAAACAGTCACTGAAAATCTCTGGTTAAAAAGAAAATAAGGCCATTCTAGTCTGCCTCGAATTTTTTTTTAAACACCCTAAGGTGTGTTTAATTCTTGACAAATGCTCCTAAAATCTACAGTCTTCTCATATGTGGCTCAGACATTTTGCTCCAGCCACGTAGAAAGCAAGTGAGCACCTTTGAAGAAAGAACATGATTAAAAGGCAACAACAAGAAAAGTGAAAACAGGTTTATTCAAAAGAAGTGCGATCAGATAACACCAGAAAGCTCTGTGTACATTTAGACCCGTTTAGGTGAGGAGTCAATCTTATTTACGATAAATGAAAATGAAACGGAAAACCCTGATAGTGGTTCTACGGGTGAGAAACTGACCCAACGTGAGTTCGGCTGATTTAACAGAAACAACTAGGAAGTGTGTCTTACCATGATGCACGCATGAGCTTTGTGATAGTAGGAGGGGTGCATGCTCTGAAACCTCTCCTGGCCAGCAGTGTCCCAGAAATCTGTGGATCATAATCAATTAGATGATAAACCAATTAGTTCAGTTTTTTTAACCGGCTAAAACTATTTGTAGGAGAGCAAAAAACGGTGCACTCACCAACTGCAACAGTCTTGCTTCCTACGGTCGCCTTGTGTTTGTACAGAGTCAAAGCATATGTGGACAGCTGCTGGGGGCGACTGTGGAAAGTGTTAAAGGTCTTAAATGATATTGACTACAAAAAAAATTAAAAATGCACATTTAAAGGTATAAAGCAGCTGAAGGATACAACTCATCCAGAAGAAACCGCTCCATCAGCCTGTGAGAAAAAAGACAGAAACGATGTTTCCTCGTAGACAACCAGGAAAATGTGTTATTGGGGCACTTATTCCAGCCGAGACTCACTTTGATTTACCAACAGCGCTGTCTCCCAGGCAGATGATCTTCACTTGTTCGTCTGCATCGTATTTCTTTTGGTCCAGTTCGGGGATGCTGCCGACGTCGTCAGCCATTTCGCGCCGCCTCCTCGGTAATTTCTCCTACTTAAGAGGACTTGAGAACAGCCGGGTGACGCTCCTCGGCCAGACTCGGCGATATAAAGAACCGCTAGTTAGCTTGCCACCGGTTAGCAGCCGTTACCATCGCGTCAGCTAGCTTCTTTAGCCGCTTACTCAACAGCTTCAAATGTGTTTATTTCACCATATTCCAACACATAAACTGACGAGAGCGCCTACGAGCGCGACAGTTACTGGCTCCATGCTAAGGTTTGTGGCGAGTTTTCGGTCATTACGTCTCACTGTTCGTCCCAACTAAAGATGTAACAACTCCGCTGATCACAGTCTGGATAAATAACAAGGACTGCGCCTGTTAAAACGGGCTTTGTTTACTGCAGCAGAGATTCTGGTCCAGTTTCTGAGGGAACTGTTCGGTTAATACACGACGTCCCAGGCGATATTCGTTCCTATGCAACAGGGACGCTCACAGGACCACTAGTCTCAGTTTAGCTGCCCTTACCAAATGCCTGTCTCAAAATTACAACCAATGCAATTAAACTGCATTCACGCGTTCGTTCGTTCATTCATATCATTTTACACGAGGCCCAATGTTCTTTACAATTTGATTTGGGGACTTGCTTAAAACAAAAACAAAAAAACATTAAAAATGTGGTCTACCGTCCCAGAATTTAGGCCTTTGAAAAGGACTCCGTGTATCCAGAGAAAGGATTTGCTCCACCAATGTCGATCAGCATAAGCATAGACATTATATACATAGACGCCTCGTTGGGCGGGTTCTGCTTATGCTGCGGGTGCGTCAGAGCGTCCGTCATGTTGAATGTGGCAAATCTGCTGTTAGACTCAGTCACTTAAACAGTATCAGAGGGACTTTAATCTCAGAATATACTTTATATTCGTAATATTTTTATTTTTGTAATATTACGAGTTTATTTTCGTATCCATTTGGCTTCATTCTCCTGACTTTATTCTCGTAAAGAATAAAAATAATTATAAGAATCTAACCTGGCCCTATTACTCCAGGACTAAGATAGTTCTGCAAACTGTGACCATTCTGGAAATGTCCCCCCTTAATTGTCATAATATGACATTTTTCCCATAATATTACCACTTTTGTCTTTTTTTCACTTTATACTACTAGGACGTTTTTCTCATATTAGTAATTTTATCTCTTTAATACTCCCCCAAAAAGTCTGTTCCTAATCTGTGTCTATACCAGATCTTAAAAGGTTCACATGTGACACGGTTTTATGAAATAATGAAGACCACAATGTTTAGATTTAACCAATTGATTTTTATATTCATAACACATACTCAGATATTTATCTTTCTCTTTCTCCGGCTCTGCGCCTCTCTCTCTCTCATATATATATATATATATATATATATATATATATATATATATATATATACATATATATATATATATACATACATACATCTATAATCTGCACATATACTTATATATAAACACACCTATTTATTTAGAATACTTCAAAATCTATATATGCACATCGATCAAAACATCAATCAAAAGCCAATTTGGCTGCCAATCTCTATCAATTAATCTCTATATATATTTTTACAAGTATATATAAGCTCCATCTATGTCTTTCTGTCTGAATACTTAAAACATATACACAGGGAACATAGACGTTCACTACTTTCTGCCACATACAATATGGCGGTGACGTTGACGTACAAACCGGCGTCCAATGGGGCATCTACGTATATAATGTCTATGAGCATAAGCACATCAGTTTTGATCATGTTTCGGATCATATATGAAAGCAGTTCTTCAAGAACCACATAAATGACCCAAAGACATACAACCCCAAGGCAGCCTTTGCTGGTTTGTTTTGTTTATTAAATCTCTTTAAAGCAAAAGTTTAAAATTCTTCCAATTAAATTTAACATGTTGTAGCACTGGTATAAAAAAGAAAAAAAGAAAATTAGGCAAGGCAAGGCAAGGCAAATTTATTTATACTGTATAGCACAATTCAGTACATGGACAATGCAAAGTGCTTTACATGATTAAAATATAGCAAATTAAAACAGAATAAAAGCAAGTAGGAATAAAATGTAGATAGAAATTAGAACAAAAAAGTGGTGATTCAGTTAACTAGAACAGTTGAAGGCAATCCTAAACAAATGTGTTTTTAATCTTGATTTAAAGGAACTCAGGCTTTCCGCACCTTTACAATTTTCTGGAAGTTTGTTCCAGATAAGTGGAGCATAGGAACTAAATGCTGCTTCTCCTTGTTTAGTTCTGGTTCTAGGTATGCAGAGAAGGCTGGAGCCAGAAGACCTGAGTGGTCTGGATGGTTGATACACTGATAACAAGTCTGTGATGTACCGGTATTTAGGTGCTAAGCCATTTAGGGATTTATAGACTAACAGAAGTATTTTAAAGTCTATTCTCTGAGATACAGGGAGCCAGTGTAAGGACTTTAGAACTGGGGTGATGTGCTCTACTTTCTTAGTCTTAGTGAGGACGCGGGCAGCAGCGTTCTGGATCAGCTGCAGCTGTCTGATCCACTTTTTAGGCAGACCTGTGAAAACACCGTTGCAGTAATCTATTCGACTAAAAATAAATGCATGGATTAGTTTTTCCAGATCCTGCTGAGACATCAGTCCTTTAATCCTAGAAATGTTCTTCAGGTGATAGAAGGCCGACCTTGTAATTGTCTTTAGATGCTTTTGGAGGTTCAGGTCTGAGTCCATCACTACTCCCAGATTTCGGGCCTGATTAGTGGTTTTTAGCTGAAGCTGTGTGCTAACCTTTGATCTCTCCTCTATTGGTCCAAATGTTATTACTTCTGTTTTGTTTTTATTCAACTGAAGAAAATTTTGGCACATCCACGTATTGATTTCTTCTAGGCATTTACTCAGTGCTTGAACTGGTTCATAGTCACCTGGTGACATGGTGATGTAGAGCTGTGTGTCGTCTGCATAGTTATGGTAGCTGATGTTGTTGTTTTTTATTATCTGAGCTAGAGGGAGCATGTAGATATTGAAGAGGAGGGGACCCAGAATGGACCCTTGGGGTCCATTCTGGGAAAAATAGCTGTTCTGATATTTTCAGAACAGCTGAACAGGGGACCCAGAATTTACATGTTACAGACCCTTGGGGTCCATTCTGTGAAAAATAGCTGTTCTGATATTTTCATACAACTTCCCCATATTAATATAACTGCTCCACATAAAAAATATTTAAGATTTTTAAAGCACAAACAGCATGAAGGGCCAAATATAATTAAATATCCCAATAATCATTACATTTTCTGTTTCTTTCAACAGCTAGATTTCTGCCTTTATTCCTCTTGGTTTACAATAAGGGGAGCGAGGTATTGTGAATGACGCAGTCCAAAGGTGAAACTGGGAGCTTTTGCTCTTGTAAAGGTGACCTAGAAAAAAAAAAATTAATATATTAAAAATCTTACATCTCAAGCTTTTCATTATGAAAGTTGAATGTTTCTTACCCTCTCGGGATAGTGTGCTCCTGGGCCTGGTTTCTTTGTGTTTTCTTCAGGAGCAAAGTTGCGGCCCTTTATGCTGTATTGTGGAGGTTTCTGCCTATAAATATAGGGGTCAACAACGTTATAGGCCGCGGGACCTGGAGTCTGGAGGAATCAGAATCAGAAATACTAGTCATAGGACAGTCACAGGACAGTTAGGAAGTTAGGAATTTAAGGTGTTTTTTTATTTTGTTTAAGTGCCCAAGTATTCATTGTAAAACCTTGTTACAGTCTTCATGGAAGCTTGCAGTTTTACTGCGGCCTTGAAGTGTGTAGTTGGGTGCTGAGGGTGCAACTACAGTTTTATGGCCCAGCATGGGTGGCAGAGTGTAGGTGGCCGGACCTGCACAGTAATTGTAACATTTAGGATTACCAAGATTTTTCACATGACTTCTGAGGTGAAACTATGGTACTTTCTACTTCATATATATATACTATATATACGTATACTATATATATATCTATATAGATATAGATATATATATACTACCTGGCGTTTGAGCATTGCTCCGATCTCTTCTTCTCCCATATAGAGAATAAGCAGGAGCTGAACGGATGGTCATCTTTCCAGAACGCTCTGGAGAATATTGGCCTATAAGACTCAAAAGAAAGTGAGAAAAAGATCCAGCTGACAGGTTAGCCCACAGTATATTGATATCATCCGTACTTGTGTGCATTTCTGAAATTTTCTTTTAAATTGGCTCCACTGACCTGGTCCAGGTACTTGGGACAGTTGTAGCTGCTTAGGTCGACCGAGAAGAGAAAATGCAGGCGTTACACTTCTGCCCATCCTGGTCATGTTCGAGGGGATTAGATATGTTGGTCCAGGAGAGCAGCTTGTGTTAGCTTCCTCATGCCGAGCACCAAAGGAGAACATTGGGGCTTTATATTTGGTAGGGTCATGTTGAAAAGCACCTCCACAGAACAGAGTCAAGTCATGTTACCTTTTAATGTTTCAATAATATATCTAATGATGAAATATTACATTTTACTCTCACCTATGAGCCCAGGAAGGCCATATTTGGGCCCCGGGCTTCCGTAGAGAGCAGCAATAGGTCTCCGTGGTCTGTGGGGCCTCCAAGGTCCAACACAAAGGTCATCACTTGTCATTGTTTTGAGAGAATGGACTGGCATTTGAGTAATTAAAAAAGGAAAATCAGTCAGTAGGTTGTTTCTTATTTTATGTCTTATCTTACTGTATTTGCCCCCTATTTATATTTACACAGGAACAGTTTCTGTGATAAAGAAATTAACTTTTTCAGTCCAGTCACAGGAATTTTTCTCATGGTAAAGGATATTTTATATATATAATTGTCTTGTCTACATTTTTCTGCTTTAATAATATACTCCTTGTTTGTTTCTTTTAATAAATAAAGATTTGTGAAACATGTTCCGCAACATGGGGAAATTTGCTGCATTGTCTAACAATAATTTAAACTGAATTGAAAGATACTTTATTTATCCCAAAGGGAAATTAAATGTTGATGTAACTCATTTTGTCAAGGGGTTATAGATGGTGATGGCTCTGGGCAGGAAAGATCTCCTGTAGCGGTCTGTTTTACAACCAATCTGAAGAAGCCTTTAACTGAAGAGGATATTCAGGATTGTCCTTGATTTTATGCTAAATCATCATCTCCAGAGGTTCCACAGTTGTCCCCAGAACAGAACCAGCCTTCTTTATCAGGTTGTTGGGCCTTTTTAGGTCCCTGGCTCTGATGCTAATGCCCCAACAGATGATGGCAGAGGAGATGGCACTCTCAACAACAGACTTGTAGAAGATATGCAGCATCTTGCTGCAAACCTTGAAGGACCTAAGCTTCCTCAAAAAAATATAGTCTGCTCTGTCCTTTTTTTTTGTAGAATGCTTCACTGTTGTGTCTCCAGTCCAATCCGTTGTCCAGATGAACACTGAGGTATTTATATTCCTCAAACACCTCCACTTCTTCTCACATGATGCTGGTGAAGATTCTCAGTCATCCAGGTCATGGTCATTCCAAAAAAAGTAAAAATCAAAACAACTGGACTTGTTTTCCGAAGTTTGAAGACGTTTCGCTTCCTATCCAGGGAGCTTTCTCAATTCAAAAAGTCTGGAGTAATGTGGAGCATCAAGCTTTATACCACTGCCCAACAAAGGCTTTGTAATGGCTAGATAACATGCAAATTCAACAGAAACAGGTCCACCCCTTAGTAATGGGCAGTCGTTAAAGTCATTAAGCCAGTAGACTGAACCGAAACTGGTCCACTCCTCTGTAACGGGGAGTCGTTAGGGTCGTTATTGGCCTGTCTTAAAGGAACGATGTTTTGATCACCCGCATGAGGGTGAGAGTTAAGGTGAAGATTGGCTGGAATTAATCCTATAGCTGTATTATAGGTTTTTGAGAGTTGGAACCTAAGTCCTCCTCCTCTGTTTAAGGTTGGTTTTTCTCTCTTAACGTAGATGGCTTCCTTCACACCCCTTTCAAACCATCTGTCTTCTTTGTCCAAAATGTGGACATTTTGGTCCTCAAAAGAGTGTCCTTTGTCCTTAAGGTGTAGGTGGACAGCAGAGTCTTGTCCTGAGGAGGTATCTTTCCTGTGTTGAGCCATGCGTCTGTGGAGAGGTTGTTTGGTTTCTCCAATATAAAGATCAGAACATTCCTCACTGCACTGAACTGCATACATCCCTCCGCTCATCTTAGGTTTGGGGGTTTTGTCCTTGGGATGCACCAGCCTCTGTCTGAGGGTCCTGTTTGGTTTGAAATGTACTGGGATTTTGTGTTTGGAGAAAATCCTCTTGAGTTTTTCAGAGACTCCAGCAACATATGGGATGATGATGTTTTTGCGTTTAATCTTCTCTTCCTTATGTTCTGCAGCGGGTCTTTTGGATTTTCTTCTTCTCACATGATGGAAATTGGGTTTGATCTAATCCGGTTTCTCCTAAAATCTACAGTCATCTCCTTTGTTTTGTTCACATTCGAAATGAGATGGTTGCTTCCACACCATGTCACAAAGCGATCCACCAGCTTCCTGTACTCAACTTGTTGTCCATCTCTGATACACCTGACAACTGCAGAGTTATCTGAGTATTTCTGTAGACGACAGGAGTCAGAGTTGTGCTGGAAGTCTGAAGTGTACAGAGCAAAAAGGAATGGTGAGAGTACAGTACCCTGTGGTGCTCCTGTGCTGCTGACCACCACCTGATTAAACACAGTCCTTCAGTCTCACAAACTGTGGTCTGTTTGTCAGGTAGTGTCTGATCCAGGCGATTGTTGAGGCCTCCACCTGAGTCTTCTGGAATTTCTGACAAAGCAAATCAGGCTGAATTGTATTTAAAGCACTCGAGAAATCAAAGAACATCATCCTCACAGTGCTGCCTGCTTTGTCCAGGTGACAGTGGGTTTGTTGAAGCAGGTGTATGATGGCATCTTCAACTCCAACAGCATCCAATACAAGATGAAGCGGTTGTCCAAAAAAGGCAGTTTTCCCAAGAAAAGCAGGGATGAAAATTTGAAAGAAAAAGAAAAAAATCTGATTCAAAGTTACAGAGCTACTTCAACGTGCTGCCACCCCGAGCGACACAATTCTAGAACAATAATCGAATATAATAATCTGATATTCTCAAATGTCAACATTGTGAGCTCCAAATCAGGAATTAAAAAAATCACTGAAGAAAGGACTCGAAAAATAAAACATTAAATTAAAAACAGTGAACATAATAAACACCCAGGGTTTCCTGTAACAACAACAAACACCACAACCAGTAACACTGAACAAACCTAATGAAATGATTTAATGTCAGTTTTGATAAACAGATTATTTTTACCTCATAAGTTTCGCCGTCCAGCCGCCAGGGTATGCTTCGTACTCTGTCCTCACAACTCAGACAGTCCAGTCAACCCAAACACAGATTGTTCAAAGCCCCACATTGTTGCTATGACAACATTGTCATGGAAATGACTCTTTAACAGCCGTGCTCATTATGTGTTCAGGGTTGGTGTGTTTTTTTTCTTACTCTAGCAGAGCAGAGGAATTTCAGGGATGTGAAAAGAAAAAAAAAATTCACAATGCACAGCTTGTAAATTATTTATTAGATATGAAAGGCTGCAACCAGCCACAGGGTGACTCTGTGGATACAAGTTTGGGATTTTCCTTGAACTTAGGTTTACCATCTAAAGAAAACATTAACCAAAATGGGAACCTAACCTCCCACAGTCCAAAAACATGACTGTTGGGTTAATTGGCCTCTCTAAATTCTCCTGTGAGTGTGTGCGAGAATGGTTGTTTGTCTCTGTGTTGCCCTGTGATAGACTGTCCAGGGTGTACCCCGCCTCTCTCCCATTGACAGCTGGAGATAGGCACCAGCACCCCTCATGACCCCACAAAGGATAGACGTGTTAGAAAATTGATGGATGGATGGATGGATGGATGGAAATGGTTAACATCGTAACTATTTTAATTTGTCATTGTTATTTGGTCGCTTCACATCTCTTGTAGGTTTGGAGAACAATATTTTAATAAAAAAAAAAGATCTCCCACAAGATATTTCATGTGGGGTGCCATGGGCATCTGGTTTGTTTGTAGGGTTTAACAGGTTGTTGTATAAGTGCCTTTATGGACATGATGTCAAGAGGAGAAATCCTGGAGAGGAATGTGTGTGGCTTAGGGAAACTTTCATCTTTTTTTGTAGGTGGTGTAGTTCTGTTGTTGTCTTCAAGCCTTGTTGTCTAGCAAGCACTGGAGTTTTTTGCAGGTGAGTGTGAAGTGGCTGGGATGAGGGTCAGCTTCTAAGGTCTGAGGCTATGGTTCTCCTTTGGAAAAGGTGCATTCCTCCCTTCAAGTTGAGGGTCACTCTTTGCCTCGAGCGCAGTTCAAGGTAATGGTTCCATTCCTTGATGGAGTGGGAAGTGGATTGCTGGATAGATGGATTGGTGATCTCTACAGTGACACAAGCACTGCTTTGGTGGATTCCGGTGAAGAGTTGCGCTAAAAAGGACTCAATTCTGACCCCGACCTATGAGATATGGAGCGTGACTATAGAAACAAGATCCCGGATACAAACTGCTTGAACGAGTCTTCCCTCCGCAGGGTGGCTAGACTGGGGGAGCTCAATATGGAGCTCATCGTCAAAAGGAGTCAGTTGCGGTGGCTCAGGGATCCCCCTCTACCTGTTACACTCACAACTCGTTATGGGATAAGTGGAAGATGGACAGACGGATGGATTGTATGGACACGCACCTTTGCTGTCAAGTAGATGTTTTACAAGCAGCTGAACTTTTTCAAGCTGGTCAGCTGGAAATCAGATTTAAAAACGGTACTCATTTAAACTCAAAACACAAAGTGCTTGTAGTGAGTGGGATCGTTTGAAAAATATTCTAAACCTTCTTCGAAGGACATGTAATTTTTCCACGACCTTGCTATAGAATGAATAATCAAAAGTCTTTATTGTCATTCTGTGACCATAATGAATTTTTTGTGAGACGCCAGCTCAGAATTCACACATAACACACAGACACAAATCAAGACATAATGTTCAAGTTGAATGCACCAACAGCCCCTCTGAGAAGCTCAATGCGTGCAAATGGTCCTTAGCATCTGATAAGATGGTAGTCACATCACAAAACAATGTGTAAATTATTGTCAATTACTGTGCAATTGCGTAAAGGTATCAGGCAAACATTGCTATAGTCTCCACAACAAAGAGAGAATCATATTTTATTTCAAACGGTACCCTAACCCAAAATAAATAAATGTCTTTAATGGCCAAAAATATCGTTTTGAAGTTAAGATAAGGAGCTGAAATAAAGAATCACATTAATGTTGTCTTAAAATTTCCTTTTAATTCATGACTGTTAACAGTGACAACATACAACTGAAGGAGCTATATGAAGTTCTGATGTTTTGTAGAAATGTTTTTACTTCTACGACTTAACAAAATGTTTTCAACAAGGATAAAACTAAAACTTTTTCTTATTTTTATTTAAACTTCTAGCATGTAGCATTGATGCTGCAGGCCCTGGTGATGTGTCTGTGGGTGTTGACAGTTTCTCTCAAACTGGCCTGCAGGACTTTCATCAAGGGACCAAGGATTCCAGTTTCCTCTTGAGGACGCTGTTGGGTAAGAAAAATACAATTTGTTTGAAGAATTCATATTAAGGGAAACATCTTCACTCTAAACTCTCAGTGCTTTCAGATTGTATTACCCTTGTAAGTGCACACATGAGCCGCTGGAGGATGGCATCCTCTCTGTGTGGGCACGGGCTGATCACTGTACTCACACAACTCAGCAGACAATTGATCGTGTGTCTTTGTGGCTGTAAATGCGGGAAAATATATATATTTGCTGAAAATATTCTTATGTTCAGGACAAAAATCACCATGGTACTATGTCCTGGTATTGACCTTTTTGAGGATGCTGAGAGGCTTTCTGTTGTTTCCGACTTTTAACCTTTCTACATCCTCCCTGCTCAGAACAGGGTCCTGGATGACAGAGGAGGAAACAGAAGAGACTGAGAGAGAAATTTAAACAAGGATTTCAAAAAAATAAAATAATGCAAAGTGGGATAATTTGCTTTTGTTCATGCTACTGACCCTTAACCTCTCCAACCAGGTCCACAAGAGACAACAGAGGACTTGAGGATCCGACTCGGTGACCAGCAGGGCCCACCCACAGTCACTGCTGTTCAGTTCCTCCTTTAGAAAATGACAGAGTAAATGCAATGAAAGCTAAGTGATATGATTATATGAGAAGCTGTAGTTTTTACCTGTAGCAGAGCTGACCTCTGCAAAACAGTTTCGCCTGGGGGACCCTGTTCTGCCATTGCTTTGGCTACCTGTCGGGCAATCAAGGTTGGGCCAGGGGTATGCAGATTTCTTTGCAACTTCATGTGAGAGAGGTTAGAGTGTTTACGGTATTCTAGACAAACCTTCTACATTTTCAACTTGACCTTTAAGAAAAAAAAAATAGTTTACCTGCAGGTTGGAGCCGCATTTTTGGATTTCCCTTTTATTGGAGCTTTTTAAGATTTTCGTGGAGCTGCTGCTTGTTCTCATGTTCACCACAGCGGTGTCGAGCCCATGAAATTCCTTTTTGGCATATGGTAGCCCAAATGAAAATGTGCCAAAGACTGGACTAACTGGTCTGAGATCAGCACGTATCAGATCCTGCAAGCACCAGTGCTTCTCATCTCCAAGAGCTGCAGTCCAGTATGAGCTCAGTTCCTGGTCCTTCAAGTGAGAAGGCAACAGAAAGAATTTCACCCCCACAGCCAGCCTAACATCTGTTAAAATATATGAAATTCTGAATGCATTTCACCTCGTACACTCTGATCTTTGTAATGTCAGATTCACTGTAGCTGCGTTTGCCCAGCAACACCTCGCTCTTCCTCTCTAAGAACCCCAGAGGCTCGTCCCAGGAGGACACTGACCCTGAGCCGGCCCACGAGCCCTTACGACCTTCGTTTGGCAGGGGCAAATACTGCTTGGATGCAAGAGTCTCTCTCACAGCCCTGTTCAGAACCTTCAGAGCTGATCTCTTCTCCAGCTCAGCAAGGACCTCTGGAGGAGAGGCCAGACCCAAAGCCAGGCAGGAGAGGCGCACACACAGGAGGTACACCACCTGATCAAATGGGGGTCAGAAAGGATATGCAGGTTAATTGCGACACAGGGCAGAGATGTGTGATCGTAGAAAAATGAAGGTAACATAGTGGCAAAGTCCCGACCTTGGGAGTGTGTCTGAGTCTGCGTGCCTCCTGGCCATGAAGCAGCAGAGCTTGCCTGTTCAAGTAGTGCTGGAGAGTGAACGGGGCTCCATGCCGCAGGCTGAGGTCTGGATACTGAGTGAGCTGCGTGCCGAGCAGGCGAGCAAAGTCAAACACATGGTTTATCTGCGACCGGGTCTGGATAGAACGAGGCCTTTTAAGGCGCACGTAGTGGACCGCCTCGCTGGGGCTTATACGCAGGGTGTAGATGAGGTAGCAGGCTATCAGGACACCTTTTAAACAGCAGGAACAGAACAAACAACAAACACCCAAGAACCCTGAGCATCAAATGGTGTTGTGCAGTGCCTTGCAAAAGTATTAGTACCGCTTGAACTTCTGCATATTTTGTCACATTACAACGCAATGCATTTGAGAATGTTGGGATTTTATGGGACAGAACAAAACAAAGTAGCACATAATCGTCCATAAGTGTGAAGGAAAATAATGTAGTTTTTTTTATGTAAATAAAAATCTGAAAGGTGTGGCCTGCTTTTGTATTCATCCCGCAAAAATCCTTTTCAGAAGTTTCCTGTGTGTAATATAATCTGTGAGTAAATACATCAGTTCTGTGAAGACCTCAGTAGTTTGTCAGGAAACCTTAGTGAACAAACAGCATCTTGAGTAGCAAGGAGGCAGGTCACTGGTGACACTGCATAGATGTTTGAGGCAGGGTTTGGACATCTCACTAAGCAATTCATCATCTGAAAATGGAATAGAAATTTTAAAGTACAAAGACAGGGATGTTCATGTATGTTGAAAAGGCTCTCCAAGTTTTGTCATTCATAAGAGAAGCAGCCAGGGGGGCCCATTGTGACTCTGGAGGAGCTGCAGAGATTCCCCTCCCCATTAACACCACAAATCTGGCCTTCACGGAAGAGTGGCGAGAAGGAAGCAGTTGTTTAACAAAAGCCATAAGAAGTCCAGTTAAAAGTTTGCCACAAGTTTTGTAGTGAACACAGTACTTAAGTGGAAAAAGGTGCCCTGAGACCAAAACTGATCATTTTTGATGAGATGCAGTATGTTGTGTGTGGTACAAAACTAACACTACACATCACCCTGAACATTGTGTTGCCTTGATAAAATATAGTGGTGGCAGAATCATGTGTGTGGGGATGCTTTTGTCCGCAGGGACAGATAATCAAAGCTGATGAGAAGACAGATGGAGCTAAAAGCAGGGCAAACCTTTGGTGACGCTTTCACTTAGCTGCCACTCCAGTCTTCCCACTCACTCTTTTGCAGGCTTGGCCGATTTTTCAACTCCAGCCACTGTCGCTTCGCATCTCTCCCAGGTTTTGTGTCAGCTCTGGCTAGAATTGGCCCTGTGGCTTTGCTTGGCATCGCTTTGTGTCTCTAAGTGACACCTGCAAGGGATGCACAGCGACAGTTGTTGGAGTTGAAAAAGCTGAACTCTTGTGTCCTGTCACGCAGCAACCACCAATCAGGAACTGAATGTGGCTGTGACGTGGAGCGAAGGACTGCGGTGGAGACGAAGCAGTTTTCATTCAACATAGAAGAAAAACTGATAGTGGCGGTCTGCAGTCAGCCTGACTGTATGACTCAACCAATTATTACTACTGAGACAAGTCCAGAAAGGACCAAGCCTGCAGAAGAGTGAGTGAGGAGACTGGAGTGAAAGCATCACTAAATAGCGCCATTGTACTGCTGTATTTCCTACATTTGTAGGATCTTTATCACGCTCCCCGTCTAATCTGCTTGGGCCGGATCTTTTTTTTCAAGAACATAACAATACCTACGGTGGCCGTGAAGTCCAAACCACATCAACAAATCTCTAAACACAACTACAAATTAATAAACACAACAACATATTCAATATAGCAACAACAACATCTTATAAAGACACAACGACATTAACTAAGCACATGTACTAATTAAAAAAAGACAACATATTCAAAACAGCATCCTAAGAAACACAACATTAACTAAGCACATGTACAAATTCAAAAACACAACACATTCAAAATCACATCTTGAAAAACCCAACATTACCTTGAAACAAATACAAATTAAAAAAACACAACAAAATATCAAATCACACAGTAACATAATGAAAACACAACATATTTAAAAAACAGGACAACAAATTGAAAATACAACAAATATAGAAAATTACAACAACATTTTCAAACCCACAACAACATCTTAAAAAACACAATAACATGAAGCTATTGGAAGAGGCAGGCGATCAGTGGGAAACGTGACACGTCGGTGATTTGACGTCGGCGCCGTTTGGTTTTTGAACTGGAAGTTATTCTGCCTGTAGCGGGTTTTTCAAAACATGAATGTAAAGGTGCGTTCACACCAAACGCGAATTCAGCCACAACGTCGCCACTTTTGCATGCTGTCGCTCACCTGACATATCGCCAGCAATTCACACAGTGGGTGACATGCCAGAAATACAGCAGTACAATGGTGTTGTCTAGCGACGCTGTCACTTCACTGCCTCTCCAGCCTTTTCAGACACTCTTTTTCAGGCTTTCTCTCTGGACTTGTCCCGGTAGTAATCATTGGTTGTCAATTCAATTCAACTCAATTTTATTTATATAGCGCCAATTCATGAAACATGTCATCTCAAGGCACTTTCCAAAGTCAAATGTCGACCTTGTCATACAACTCAGGCCGACCGCAGACCGCCACGCTCAGATTGTCTTCCATTTTGAATGAAAACAACTTCGTCTCTGCTGCAGTCCTTCACCCGACGCGTGTCTTGTTGACGCGACAAGACACAAAAGTTCAACGTTTTCAACTCCAGCCACTGTCACTTTGCATCCATCGCCAGTGCCGTGTCGCTCTAGCTTCGCCTTAATCGCCAAAATCATGCCTTTTGCTTCACAAGAAACGTGCCCGTTGCGTCGCTTTGCGTCACATCGCTCCTGTGTTGCACCTGAACATCGGGATATCGTGTAAATCTGTCGCTTGGGCTGCCACATTTGCGTTCAGTGTCTCGTGTTTCCCACTGGTACCTTCCTCTTCCAAGAGGTTACTGTTATTGTGTTTTTTTAAGATTCTGCTGTGGGTTTGAATATGTTGTTGTGTTTTTTCATGTGTACATGTGCTTAGTTAACGTCATTGCGTTTTTGAAGATGTTGTAGTTGTGTTGATGTGGATCGCACGTCAGGGCCACTGTACTATTCAGCCTCAGGATGTGCAAAGCTGGAAGAGTCAGACCCCACATAACTAGCAGCTCTATTTGCAGTGAAAGGCAGTTCTACAAGGTGCTGACTCAGAGAAGCTGAATACAAATGCACACCAAACCTTTCCGATTTTCAAGTTTAAATTGAAATCTATGTGTAATTTTCCATCCGTTTCACAGTGATGCACTACTTTATGTCAATCTAGCACATAAAATACAACTAAAATCCCTTAGAGTTTGTGGTTGTAGTGTTACAGAATGTGAATAAACTGTAAAGGGAGTGAAGTCTTTTGCAGACCATGCACATGTGAAAACTGACAGCATATTTCATTTTACCTGTCCTGCCCAGGCCTGCATGACAGTGAACAGCTACACGGCCTTCCTTCACGGCGAAGGCCAAAACCTTCACCCCGTCGATGATTCCAACCATAGACGATACTCCAAAATCTGGCATCCCGAAGTTATAAAAGTAAACTGAAAATGAATAGATTAGCAGATTATTGCAGGGCTGCCTTGAGTTTAATGAGCAGCCATTGGATTTGAATTTGGCTCTGGCTGCCGTGGGGAGAAATGCAGTACAGCATAACATATTCTTAAATAAATAATTTCCCCCATTGTCAGACAATAACAAACAGCTCTAAAGCATTTACTTCCTTTCTAATAATATGTTATAATCACTATGTTAGCCTCTCACTTTCATTGTCCATGAAGATTTGTGGAGAGTATGTGAAACCACTCCCAAGGTCTAGCGGAGGTCCACAGTGAGCATGCTCCCCGGGGAGCTGCATGTTGATGATCGACCTGATCTTCAACCTGGGAACAAAGATGCTGGTTGACTTTTTTTGCACGTCTCTTCAAGAAATTTGTTGCAAAGAAGTAAATCGGGGGATTACCTTTGAAATTGCTCTATGACATTGTACTTCTTGATTAGATGATTGGATGGACGAGCCATCGCTATTATATCGTCCGTCACCCTGGAACAGTTGGGGATTCACAATCAACCTGCTATCTTTTTTTTCTATTATTCTATAGCATTAGCAAGTCCTAAAGGTCTCTGAGACTGTAGTCACATCTTCTCACCAGGAGGAAAAAATGCCTCGAATGACTTGTTGGTTTGACTTCCAGCATTCTGGTCCCTCATAGCGACAATCTTTACCTCCACAGCCCAACAGACAGAGAAGCTTGGGTGGGATGGCTCTCACCAGGTTCTCCCTGGCCTGAGAGTAGGACGGCCTGGGAACTGGTAGATGTGGGCTCAGACTTGGCATCATCCTGCAGACACAGGACTTGCCCTGAAAGCGATGCCTTGCAAAGACATTTGCACCCCTTGAAATTCTCCACATTTTTTTTCCACATTACATCCGCAAACTTTATTTTATTTATTAAGATTTTATGTGACAGGCCAACAAAAACACGACTTTTAATTTTGGATTTTTAAATAATTGTAAAGTGGTGCATGCATACATCTTCACCCACTTTTGCTCTGATACTTCTTAAAGACTCCAGCCTATTAGTAACCTTATTAGTAATAAGTCCCGTGTATAAATTAATCTCGGTATAAATAAAGTTTTTCTGCAAAGGACTCAGATGTTTGCTAGAGAACATTAGCAAACAAGCAAAGGGCCATAGTCGCTCTGGGGGAGCTGCAGAGATCCACCGCTTAAGTCATGCACTGGACCAGTCTGGCCTTTATGAAAGAGAGGTGAGAAGAAAGCCATTGCTGATAGAAAGACGTCGGAAGTCCCGTGTTTTGTTTTTAGTTTGCCTCAGTCTGTTTAGAGGATCCTGTAAACATGTGAGAGGAGATGCCCTCATCAGCAGAGAATGAAACTCAACACTGCAAAAACGGAACTAAAAATAAGTCATATTTTCTTAAAATGAGTGTATCTGTCCTTGATTTGAGCAGGTAAATAAGATGATCTGCCAACGGAATAAGAGTTTTGCACTTAAAATAGGAACAACTCATCTCCATCATCTTATTTCAAGTGTAGGATGTCTAACCATTATCTTATTTTAGGGGTCAAAATACTCATTCCATTGGCAGATAATATTATTTACCTGCTCAAATCTAGGTCAAGAACATTTTACTTATTTTTATATCAGTTTTTGCAGTGAACTTTTTTGGCGCACATGCACAACAGTATGTGCGTCAGAAAACCAACATAGCCCTTCACCCTGAAACATTTCACCTGCGTGGCAGAATCATGCTGAGGGCATACTTTCCTTCAGCGGGGATAGTTGATCAGAACGGATGGGAGGATGAACAGAATGCCACTAAATGCAGGGGCACCCCGTTTCTGTAAAGCTTTGACTCAAAACAAACAATTTAGATTAGTACTACCTTGTGCTGACTTCTAACAAGAAATCCTAAAACAACAATAAATCATTTGTAGTTGTAATGTGGAAAAGTTCAAAGGGTATGATTACTTTTATACGTCATGCATACCTACATAAACTTCAGGTGTTTCTACGAAATGACAACCCTAAAATAAACCCAACGGACATGTAAAATGATCTAAAACCCTGTGCAACAATTATTTTAAAGGCTTACCTTTGCTACGACGATGGTCACTACTGCTGTTAATCCCATTTAATTTACTTCCCAGCAATCCGACGTTTGAAGTGAGGAGAGAAATGCTCTGGACACACATGCGCCCCTCTGTCTTGATCCCTTCTGCTTACACACACTAACAAAACTGAGTGATGACCCAGCTCCACTAAGCCTGATTAGCTGTCATAATTACATTAGAACAGACATTCATGCACCGCAGCAAGCCAATTATACAACGCTTATTCCTTCACCTCTCCAAACGACCCAATTACTTGCAAACAACCGTGATTTCGCTTTGCTTGTATTGCTGACATATTGAATGATTAACCATAGCCTCACACAAACCGAGTCCGCATGTAAGAGGCCTGGACAGATTTGTGTGCGCTGGGAAATGTTTCTTGATGGGGACGACTTCAGACAGAAGTTATGAACCTGGCATCATTTGAACTGCTTTGAAAGTTTCAATTTGCAGGATTACCTCTGGATACAGTCGCCCTCTCTGAGCAGCAACAGGAGCAACCTTGCTAATGATGCGACTATAAGCTCCACCTCCTCGTTTTTACTCACTTCCACTTAAAAGCCTTGTTGGAATCACAGTTTAAGAAGCAGAGGAGTCAAGTGTCAATGTCGTTTTAAGAAACAATGTATCTGTATGTCTTTTGATGTAACAAGCTACAAAATTTGCAGTGTGCATTTTCTGCATCCACATCTTTGGAAAAGAAATGCAACAATTTTGAAACTATATAAGTTTATCAAGCAGACTGGTTGAACAATTAAAATCCAGGAACACAGGTTTGAATAAAAAAAAGAGACTTTATGAGAAAATATAAGCACAATGGCCAGACTCACAGACAATATGACTAAAGGTAAGCAGTAGATTTGACTTAGAACTCTTAAAACCAAGGAACATATATACTGTTAGTTGTGAATGGTAAGTAGAACATGGAGCAGGCAGAGAAAAAGAGCCAAAATAAGTAACAGTAGATATCTAAAGTTTATTGACAGGAACTCCAAAAACAAGTCAACATGGTTCTTACTGAACTAAAAGTTAAAACCAAAACAAACAAGGCTACAAAACTCAGCATTACATTTAACCACAGGATGATCATTTGGCTATTAACATATTAAAGAAAATGGTATATCAAATATAATTTATACATTCTCAGCAATGTGTAAAAGTCTTTATTGGCAATACACCAAATAAACCCTACCTATATTTGCTGACCCGTTTTTTTAATTCATTTTTTTATTAATGTCTTTGAGGTTGGAGGGTCTTCTTGCCAGCAACCTAATCTTTACCTCATTCAGACTCCGCCAGTGCCTCACTAAAACCTTAATATTACTTTCACTCAGAAGAAACCTGCACGTAAAATTTGTATTGTTTTAAACCTAAATCTTCCAGAAGTATGAACACATTTTGGGCCTGTCTGAACAGGACATGAAAGGAAGCGCAGTGTTAAAATCCTTACGTATCCGAAAACACACAGAGGACATGATCCGCTTTTAAAGTCTTCCAGAATAAAACGCATAACTTTGTCCTTCAGCTATAGATCCTGACAAAAGAGCGTATGAGCAATAAAAACGCTGGAAACAGCTTAGTGTAACAGTGGCTTTATTCAGAGCTTTTTTGTAAAGACAGGTAAATATCTGAAAGCTGGAATGTACACTAAGATAAACCGATAGGCCAGTATGTTGTTTTATTAAAGAGAAAGACGAGTAATTGATACATTACAGTGTTTGGTACACAGTACATTAAAGTCAACATTACATGTTGCTGAACAGAAAAAAAAAAAAAAAAACAGAGGGGGAAATAAAGTGGGACTTAACAGCGTTGCAATGTCCCAGGTCCTGTGTTAACACTGAGAAAACACTTCCTTCCTCTTTTTGGCTGAAGCTACTTTCTGTTAGAGGACAGAAAAACGTTGCTGGTTTTAAAAAGAAAAACAAAGCATGCGAAAAACAACTTCACACATAATTGAACACGGTGAAATCCGGATTCATGAGGAAGTCAATCTACAAGATATCCATCTATGCTCACAGTGGCGTGGTTCTGCTGCAACAAAGCATATAATGCAGCACAAAGCAGAGAATTACATAACTTTGTCTTGCAAAAGCATAAAGACATAGATGCGTCACAAAGAGGAGCTTTACTTAATGCAATAAGGCAATGAGCAACTGTGGTTTACTATTAGCAAATCACTTAATCATCAAGCCACAGACCTACAAAAGAGGAGCTGGCGTGGAAGTAAAATAGAAAAGACCAGCTATTCAGAAATTAAATAACAACAGGGGGAAATGGTGATTAACAGCTTGTGGGAGTCAACCTTTACCAAAATGCCCAAAATTCTGAAGACATTTCTTTCTCTGAAATCTCTAAAAAATAAAACGTGCTCACCATCAGGAAGTGAAAATGCAAGAGTGCAAAAGGAGCAACTATGCAAAAAAAAAAAAAAAACAAGAAAAAGAAAAAGAAAGAAATTGTACTGGAAAGCAGAAACAGAGGTCGTTATAGCTGAGTTAGCTGTCCAACAGCCTGGTTCTTTTTGTAAACATTGGCGCTAAAAGACAAAGCGGTTCTGGATTGAATGTTTGGGTCTTCGCTCATGTCCCGTGTTGACCAGTCTCCCTCTGCCGTCTAGCCCATCCTTCTTTAGCTCTTCGACAGCTCTTTGGACAGCCAGTCCAGTCCTTCATACAGCCCGGTGCCCTGGGTGGCGCAGGTGGACTCGATGTGCCACTGTGGAGACAAAGAGCACGACGCCGTCAGGGGCCGGCGAACCCATCTCAACGCGCTCCAGGGTTAGAGTGAGAGGAATCAAGTTACTCACGGTTCTGCTGCGAAGGCCGTGCAAGCCGAGTCTGTCCGCCAGCTCGCTGACTGATAAGGCATTTGGAAGGTCCTGTTTATTGGCAAACACCAGCAAAACGGCATCTCTCAGCTCGTCTTCTTGAAGCTGCGCACACAGGAGGCATTACTTATCAGATACAACAGCAGAGGTGCAGGATTCAAATCTGTTAAACATCCAAATTGGAAAAGGATGTCTTGATCTGCGATCAAAAGGGGAAAAACGGAAAAATCCTTTTGGTTCCCCAAATTATAAAATGCCTCAAAACCAAAAACTACCGCCAACGCTGGTCTATAAATGCATCAACTACCACCATATCCACTTTGTTTGGAGTTTAGAAATGAGATTTGATGTATAAATGAGCAAAATCTTGTAATTCCTCCTATTTCGGTTAGTGCCACTATTAAAGAACCTGCAGGTTTTCTCTGAAGTGGCAAAGGCCTAAGGAGTCGTTCACAACTCTCTACATTTTCACAAGCGTACAAAGCACCCTTTTTTTATATAAACATAAAAGGCTGATTTTGGCAATCCCTAATTTACTGTATTGGAGATATAGAACCCATGTACATATGGGGCTATTGTTTGACAAAATTGTTGTCATTGAACATTTTACAAAAAAGGAATGCATTGGGTATTCATACTTGTTTTTTTAAAAGCAAATTCCATTTCCGAACAAAACACTTCTGCATTTTATTACAGACTACATATTATTGATTGGGCAGAAAACTTTATACCAATACTTTGTCCAAATATTATGCCTAGCATCATCATCTGGGGTGGTTGGTGTCATTTATAGTAGGTATTGTCGCAGCGCGTGCAGTGTTTTTTGACCTCTGTGGACTAGTTGTATAAAACTTCCTATTGCAATAAACGCACCAGTCACCTAGCAACCGTTGCATTTCGAAAGCGGCCGTGCATGCGCCCTCGTTTTCTAAGGGAACCCCAGCCATTGGCTCAAGGAGTTTTTCCCGAGCCGTTGTGTTGTTAAAAGTGATCAAAATGACATGAAAACTAACTGTAATAATTTTATTTGGGACCTTTTTACAACATGCAGGAAGACTATTAAATGCAGGGTTGCATGTTTTGAAAGCTGGCCACGAGCAATTGAGAGAAGAGAAGAGAGAGAAGCAGGGCAAAGAGCACTGAGGCACAAAAACACGGCACAGTCGGGCAGCTCAGAGACACTTCGGGGTGAGGCGTATGTGTGTATGGCGACAGGTATTTTAGCCGAGCAGGTCTCATAATAGCTCTTGTGCGGCGCGATGACTAGGAAAATGGGTTCTGTTGGGAGGGGGAAAAAAAAAAAAAAAGCCAAGCCCAAATAAAGCGACATTAGAGAAAACAAGCCCAAAGTCGCTTATAATAAGCAGACTTGGCAACACTTTTTGCCTCCTGTGATGACAGGTTTGCTATGACGGAGAATACCAAAGTGTGCTAAAATATGGCCCGTATTACAAGTCACTATTTAAGCAGCACACGAGACAGCCAACGTTGCCCCAGCGCACGGTTTGCTTGTGAAAAAGCTGAAAATTGTGAACGACCCCGAAAGAATCAACTCATGGCAGAAAACAAAAGCATGAATGGTGCTTCACTATCCACCTAACAGAAAGAAATGAGTCCATAGAGAACACTCTGAGATCAGGAAGAAAGCCAAAGCTCAGAGATGAAGACATTGAGTCTTAATATTCAAATATGATCCCAGAATGCATGTCTGAACCCTTTATGTTGGACTCACTCTTTTCTCTCAGTTAAGACGGCATAAATCCTTCAAAAGTATAGTGAATAGAGAAACAGAATGTCCAGTATTCCTTCTAGTGTTCCACACAAATTATATCTATACTCCAATATTCATTTTGATTCACTTTAGACTCAAAGGTAAAAAAAAAAATTAAAACACAACCTAAAAAGCAAGATTGAGAGGAAACAGTGGGAGCTGGGATCAAATCCAGAGCCATACAGTCACATAAAGAACCGAGCTTTTGTGAGCAGATGCCTTGGATCGCCAGTCTTACTTGGCCTCAAACATTCATCTGAGCCATTGCCATAAAAACACGTGTGTTGCTGGAACAAATAGAGAATCAATATTAATGCTTTTATTGACCTCATCTGTCAGACGTTTAGCCTTCTGTAAACTCCCGCATCTGATAAACTGGCTGAACATCTTCCGGCAATGATAACGTCAAACAAGCGCTTCCAGTAAACTCAGAGGAATTTCTACCAGAAGGATTGTCACGTTATCATGTGTAACGCCACATTTTGAAAATAAAATAAATAAATACCATTTTGGTGAGCTCCTCTGCAGACTCGGTCACTCTTTCTCTGTCGTTACTGTCCACTACAAAGATGAGACCCTACAAAAGAAAGAAAAAGCAGAATGACAATAAAATGAATTATTGTACATTAGCTACCATGTTTGGATCAAATGCTAAAACATTATTAACCTCATGTTCAGTTAAGGCATTTAACTTTGCAGGAAAGCATCACAAAACGAACAACATTCATCTTCCCCCTGAACTTTCTGAAACGTGCTATAAATGACGGCACATTTTATTCAGATCAAGTAGAGAGAAGAAGGATGGAATAAAAACACTTATTTTCAGATTTCACCCTTTTAAACCAGGATTGTTTATCAGTTTTAAAAGGTGGACCCTCGCCCCCCCCCCCCCCTCCCTTTTTTCCGGTATCAATCTGAAATCAGACAGAGTTCGAACAACCATTTGTCTTTAATTTCTTATGTTATTTATCTTCTTTTTACCCATAAAACTTGAGTTTGGAATCCTGGAGTTTCCCAGTTCAACAACATTTCCATTTTCTTATATTTGCTCCAGATTTTAGACACAAATGACACGGTGTGGCATTTTTGTTTGTTACTATGATCCATGTTTTTCTGTCTTCTTGAAGGACTTTAACCTTTCTGTTGTTTCAATCTGCCAATCAAAGGATTTCATGTCCAAAGGTTCATTAAGGCTGATAAGCAGATGCATTTTAACGAGAACGTTCTGCATTCATATAAATAAGTTTTAACTCGTATCAAAGTAGAACCTGACTGAACATAGGGCTGGACGATAATTCAATAACAATATATATCGATTGATAGACGTATATCGATGATAGAAGAAAAGGTCAATAAAAAGTTCAATAGAATAACATTTTTCCTTCCTTTTACATTATAGCCTATCATGTAGGTTAATATTACAGTCATTAAATCCTACCAACCAATCAAACGCAGACCCAGGAATGCTCCGCCTCCAAGCCCCGCCCCCTCCAAAGAGTTCAGAGACCACAAAGTATCTTTTTTCTTTTTTAAAAACTTGCAGTTGTGGTAAAAAGTTGGTTGAATAAAGGGTTGAGTTCGAATTCCGTGTTTGTGAGTTCTGTATCTAGAAATAAGTTGCTAAGCAACAGCATAAAATGGCCAGGGCTGCACTTAAAATATGTTTTGAATTTTATGATAATTATCGATATTGAGCAATGATTTCTATTTTATCAATATGCTTTTTTTTCTATATCGTCCAGCCCTAACTGAACATCTTCCAGGAGCGTAACAGGAAAAGACAGAAGGAAAGAAAGAAAGGGGGAGAGACATAAAGAGGAGAACAACTCAAACTGTTAAATGGTTGAGGGACTGCACTGTGATAAATCCTCTACTTCATGCTCACATAACAGGGTTCTCTCTGTGTGAATCCGAACCCTAGTCGCTCTCATACCTGTGTGTTCTGGAAGTAATGCCTCCAGAGAGGTCTGATCTTGTCCTGGCCGCCCACATCCCAAACCGTGAAGCTGATGTTTTTATATTCTACCGTCTCCACATTGAAACCTTTCGCAAAAAGGAGATCAAAAAGGTTAACATCATAAACAGTGACATGCCACAAAAAAAAAAAAAACAATCACGTTTGCGATAAATGTCTCACCTATGGTTGGGATAGTGGTCACAATTTCACCGAGCTTCAGTTTGTACAGGATAGTCGTTTTTCCAGCAGCATCAAGTCCGACTGAGGAAAACAGACAGAACGTGGCGAGGTATTAAAAGGAAGAGCTCATAATCGTCACAGGAGAAGAAACGCAGTATGGCTGTACAAAGCCAGTGCAGCTTTTTTCTGGCCCAATCAGAAAAGACAACAACTATTTAAAGGGAAGTAATACTTTTTGTGCCATTTACTAACAAAGCTAAACACAGATTTGCTTTCACAGATAAAAAGACAACAGCACAAGCTCCGTTTTAAGATATGCTCCACTGGAAAAAAGCCATTATCTTTTTCTTCACACTAACAAAAAACTATATTTTCTGTATTATACCCCATTTAAAAAAACATGGCCAGTCGAGGTTAAGAAACTAAAGGGGTTCCCCCATCCCTTTTGAAAGCTGCAATTATTGAATAAAAACAAAAGGAATACCAGATTACCGGGACATTTCTCACTCAACGTTGTACTGTGAGAATCTCATACCCAGCCAATTTCTAGCCATATTTAAACTGTTTGTTTGTTTTTTAAACCAATGGTTCTCAATTTGTGGCTTTCTTTTCTACTGGCTAGAGATGCTTTACGTACTCTCGAGCAAGTGTTTCACACAGGAAGACCGCTAATAGCGCACCAACCTCCCTTTCCTGTGTGAATAACCACTGGATTCTTTGTAAATCACTGCCTAATTCAAGCTCGATGACAGTTTAAGTGTTCATAGGTGACTATTTTCTTCTGGATCCCACAAAAATGAACTTTTATGCTAAATTAAACTAAGCAAAGATGCAGAGAGATATTTATTACAGGAAGGACACAAACCTTTTCACAGCACCTACTGAATCATCTTGTTAAGTCGGGCTCCATCCGAATAGCCTTAATAATCGCTTCTAGCTCCTGTTCCTTGACCTTTCATGGGGTCAACAGTAAGAACTCTATCGTGGGTAGGAAAGGAATTTCGGACTACCGTGCCAAGTTCGGACAGTCTTTAACTCCGACGTCATTACGTGACAGAAACGCACATGGATGACGCAAGTGAAATGCGGGCCTACAGCCTTCCAAAAATGAACTACAAAGTGCGCCGACATTTTCATAAATTTCCGTAAAGTGCGTTGTGCTTATACGTCATGTCACGCAAATGATTGTGGGATTCCTTATAGCTCCTTAGTGTCGGTAAGGAACATGACAAGGTTCCTATGCTAAAGGAGCTATAAGAGGAAGCATACAGGCTCCTTTTTCTAACTCCTTCAATTCGGACAGCACTTACAATGGCAACCGCTGACGCACTTCCACTTTGGCTAGAGTCCTAACCCAATAAGGGTATTCTGATGGAGCCTAAGTAAGCTGTGCAAGGCGGCCATATTGGATTGTTAGGTCAGGGTTGGTGAGAAACTGAACTTCCCTGCTCAGAATTCCAACCTTTAGGAAACATTTTGTTTAATTCGTCTGACTACAACCTTGGTAATTTCAATTTCTGAGAGAAAAAGTGAATGTATAATTTTGTAAACAGGTTTCAATCCCCCCCCCCCCCCCCTTGTTTGATAGGATGACAAAGTAACCAAGTTCAAGTGCTGCTGGCTGGACCGCAGCCATTAAACACCTACCACAAAGGTGGTACTCGAAACACTTGCTATTTGTTAAGGTGTTATTTGTTGTAAAAAAAAAAAAAAAAAGAGGCATGAGAATGTAGTATTTTTTTTTTTTAAATGTGTCGTTATTGTCAATAACTGAAAACCACGATAATGCAACAAAAAAGCTGTGTATCTGATGTGGCAAATAAATCCTTGATAAGCCATTCAAATTTTTAAATAAATGCACGTATAGAAACACTTGTATCATCATCATTATATTGGAAATTGTATCTTTTAGAAAAATAGAAGAACAAAGCCCTTCATCAAAGCTCCACAAACTTCAACAGGAAATACTTATTTAAAGTCTCACTTTTAGTGACCTCCGCAATCCGTTTTTTTGTTCTATTAGTATTCATCGTTATTTATTTATATACCAACTTAAGGGGATTTTATCATCCATATATCTTTTTTTAAAGTCGTACGTTACTTTTTATTTACAGAATTCCCTGAAGGGGGCCACATTTAATCTATGGTGCCAAACGTTTTAACCAATAAACGTCTTTTTTGGGGGGGATATTAATTTTCTTTCCTGGAAACAAAGGGCACCCTGCCTTGTACCCGTTTTTTAGTCCTCCTGAACCTTTGAACAGCACTTCTGAACTCACGTCGTCTCTGTTAGCGATGCTAGCTGCCGTTAGCCAAACAAAACTTTCACTCACCCATCAAAATCCTCATCTGTTTCTTCCCAAACAGCCGCCCGAAGATGGACGAGATGGTGAGCCCCATGGCTGCCCGAGGGATGTTTCACTGTATAAAACTAGAGCTGATTTTTTGTTTTTTTTTACCCACGACAACAGCAAAGACGAAATCTTTTTCAAACTGGTCCGAGGGGGAGGGAAGTTAACTGTGATTTCAGTCCAGACTGCCACGTCCGGTGTAAACGTGGAAGGCGCAGCGTCATCAGCCTGAACCAGCGTTATGTGTCCGCAAAGGCAGACAAACTTCGGGTTATTACTTATATTTTTGAGTGTTTCTTCGACAAAACCTGTTTTTTTTTATGTGCAAATAATTGGTTGAAAGTTTAAAAGGGATTCCAAGCCTCAAGACCTCGTTACACAATGTAATGTGTATCGCTACTCAAGTACGAGTCCCCTGTCACAGTTATAGAACCACCACTAGATGTCGTTGTTGCACAGAATGTCCAGCTGTTCAGTGCAAACCTCGCTGTATTTACGTTTTATATAAATATATATATATATATATTTATTTATTTGTGACAGGGACAATGCATATTCATAAGTATGCGAGATTATAGCCAGAGCTAATATCCATACATCTAGTACCTCTTTGGTCAAAGCTAGCTGCACAAAACAACAAACAAGAGATGGATATCTAAAAATGTTTAAAGCACTTTAGGCTACAAAGAAGCAGACACACACACAGGTATATATATATATATATATATATATATATATATATATATATATATATATATATATATATAATATACCTTTCAGGCGTGACAGTGGCACAAATACACCTAGACAGAAGACACCAGAGTTGCAGACTAGATTAAATAATATGAATATTGAATATGGATTCTGCACAATTATTAATAGATAATACAGCATATTCAGGTTAATATATATATATATATATATATATATATATATATATATATATATATATATATATATATATATATATATATATATATATATATATATATGCCTATTTGTACTTTGTCTATAGTAGTTAAATGAAGAATGCTAAAATGTATTACAAAATCTACTGAAATTTCCACATGGTGATGTCATACATATTATCACAGTTAACTGAACTGCCAATTGTGTGAAACTGACATTAATCTAAGTTCATAAAAATGCACACTTGAAAAAGATCAGTCTGTTACGTTTCTAAACCCTTTACGTATTTACAATGGTAAAAGCAAATATATATGCAATGATATATTACTATATATTTCTAGATATATATCAGAATCAGAATCAGAAATACTTTAATAATCCCAGAAGGAAATTATTTCCAGAGGGAAATTATTTGCATACATAGCCATCATACTGATATATTATACTTGTTAAAATGTGATTTAATTGCGCTAAGACATAACATAGCAGAAAAACAAATACAGGTAAACGCATATTTTACTTTTGGGAAATTGGAATAACCAGAGCAAGTCAAAAAAAATATTCCAGAGGAAATTCAACAGTACGATCTTTGGAAGGAAAGAGTTTTCCGTGTGGGGATTCCCATTTGAAAGGAGTGCCATCATACCAACTACAGCTCTTGCTTAAAAAAACCAAAGCAGGTGGAGTCAAAACAGCACCATGTGATAAGGTCCAGGTGTTCAGAAAGAATTACCCTGTGACAAGTTAAAGCACTTTCACAAAGGACTGTGATGAAGACACATTTTATAGCAGCGGATGCACTCAGTGTGAGCTATGGCATTATCAAATTATTCTACGGATTTCAGTGGTTTATTGGACAAACAGCAGGTAGTTGAGAAGATATCTTTGGAAATATACAATATTTTTCTCAAGGGCGCTCTGTCAATTATTCAAATTTACTTTTTATTTTGCTTTTCAGATTGATGCGCTCTCTATATTGTACACAGTGTTGCTCTCTTTCAGGTATTGTTATTACTCAACATATTTGCTTGGATATAACCGAATAGAATCTTACAGATATGATTATAACTACTTAAGAATAGCTATTTTTTTGTTTAGTTTTTTTGTCTGCAGTACATTAATGCCCTTCGGCACATTTGCCAAACTTGCAGGGCAGCATGTTTCCAAAAGGCAAATGTACTGTCTTTTTTTTATTTCAGAAATGCGCTTACATAACACAACTGCGTTAATTTCATAACTTGGAGTTGTAGCTAGGTTCTTCCAGTTTCACTCAGCAAAGTTTTTTTTTCAAAGTCAATGTTTTGAGTTCCAAGAATATTGTGTTTTTTTCATTACCCCCTAAACTAGAGTAGGGGCTATGATTTTACAGCTTTTATATTGTTCTGGTATGATTTAGTAGAGGTCAGGTGATACGGTTTAGTGTTTTTTAACTACTTCAATTTTGTGCATTTTTGGTGTCACCTACTGTGAAAGAGAGTTTGCCCATATCAGTTTGTTTAAACACAAAATTGATCAAGTGCTGACAATTTCTCCTTATTTTCAGAATATTTATCAAAGCTGGGAATTAAAAAAAGGTTTTAACTGTCATATTGACACAACTAAGCAACAAAGCACAATTCTCTTAATTGATATGCTGGCAAATTTAACCGATCAGAGATTAAACCAGATCCGTTTCTATTTTCTTATTTGAACAGTGTCATCTTTTTTATTTATCTTAAAGGTATAAGTGCCTTGTTTCACATGTTTTACTTGTTTTTTAATCAAGCTTAGAGTTTGTTCTTTGTTGGTTCAAAATTGAAATAAAAGATTTTCTCCTAAACTCACCATTTCTTCAACGTCTGCAGTGTAACTGGGAGTTGTTCAGTCTTGCTGGTTTCGGCAGTAAGATGGAGATATCTGAGAGGGCAGGTGAGTCCAGGAGCTTGTACTAACGTGTGTATTGTTCATTTTTGTGCTGCTGTGTTATTGCTACACTTACAGTGCCTTGCAAAAGGATTAAATCTTTTGAACCTTTTCTCATGTAACAACCACAAATTTCAATTTATATATATATGTATATATTTGCATATATATAAATAGACAGACAGACAGACAGACAGACAGACAGACAGACAGACAGACAGACAGACAGACAGACAGACAGACAGACAGACAGACAGACAGACAGACAGATAGATAGATAGATAGATAGATAGATAGATAGATAGATAGATAGATAGATAGATAGATAGATAGATAGATAGATAGATAGATAGATAGATAGATAGATAGATAGATAGATAGATAGATAGATAGATAGATAGATAGTGTGATAAGCCATCCCAAAGTAATACATACAACAGTTTCAAAGAAAGGTGTTTCTAATATTGACTCAAGGAAGCTGAATACAAGCTGCCCTTTTCTAACTTTTACTTGTTAAAAAGGAATAAAAAAACATCATCATCCTTTCACTTCACAATTTTTCACCACCTTAGGGTCGATCTTTCACAAAAATCTCAACAAAATATCAGTTGTGAGTGTAACATGAATAAGATTTGAGACAAATTCCAGGGAGCATGAATGCTTTGGCAAGGCGCTATTTTCAGGTGTAGAACGACTTATCACATTTGTGAAGATTGCTTTCTGACTCGCATGGTTTCACAGCAAGTTCACATATTTCATGTGCATTACTTCTCAGGTGCAGCTCCTGGTGCAGCTCGCTCTGGCAGACCTGCTGGCTGCTGTCATCCTGTTGTATACCAGTGTCATGAACAAAGTTTACCCTTACAGTAGTGTCACCGCCTGTCCATACCTCCTGCCGCTGTCACTGGTGAGGAACTGCATTTTCAGTAAAGACAATCATTTGTAAGGCTGGTTTCTGCTCGGGCAGATTTTTATTCTTTTTAACAGAAAGAAAACTCCAGCAGAACGTGTGTGAGCATCGGCTACAAGCAAGCTTAATTGCACTTGGGGTGGGAAGGAGAAAAAGAGACAGCAAAATAGATTTTGTCAACCCATTTAGCTTTCAAACAAATTCTGGGAAACATTATCAAACTAAAAAGCTATTTAAATGTTTATTTTTTTTGTTTGTGTGGGATTTTCAAATACTCTGAGGACCTTAAAACCAATCCATGTTACATTCTGACGAAAAAGTGCTTATAATTATAGCTTGCTATACTTGCAGAATTTGTGCTTCTGTCACTCCTTGCTGAACTTCGAACCCTTCATGTTACATCGGCTGAACTCAAAGTTTCAAAACAAAGGATTGGAGACATGCTCTCATGACTCAGCATATTGTTCCCATCTAGTCTAGAGATATGGTTTACACTGGGTTGAAGTTACACTGAAAGTCACAGTGTGAGGAGGTTCACAGAAATAGTAAAATATCCTCAAAAAGCATCATAAAGATAGTCCATCATGAAACTGTCTGATCTCACCAGCCAACTGTAAACTTTTATTACTTTAGACATTATGCAATGAAGCACATTTGCTCAAATGTACTTTAAATCATTCCTTCTAATGATTTAAATTACCGCATTGTGAATGATTCCTCATTTGATTGTCATTTGTCTTCCAGACATTTTACTTAATTTCATTCTTGTTGGTGGTTGTTTATGCCTGGAAGTCGAAGAATGCCATCCAGGGGTGGAGGGAAAGAGCAGCAGATGATGATGAACATGTGAGGCAATAAAAGAAAGTATTTTGCTTTACACTTATGCCTTATGTGTAAAGACTTTGTAATTGTATTCCTTTTTCTGCCTGTCTTGATTTATAGTGCCAGTGTGAAGGAAACATCATGGAAATTCCTGTGTATGCCTTTGTTTGGTAAGTCTGCCATCTTCCCAACTAAATACCACAAATTCCAGAAGCAAGCAGCAACCAATCTTACCTCTCTTGTATCACAGGTTGGTCCCGTTTGCAGTTTACTTCGCTTATGCATGCACTCTGTTGATAAAATTAGCCGCATTAGTTCCAACAAATGATGTATCACAAGATGGGCTCATTGAGGATGGCAGCTCTTACTGCAACAGGTGAGCATGCAGCCCTAAACAGTTAAACCTATTAGAAAGGCCAAAATTAAAAAAAGGAGCATCTTAATGAATTCGAATTTGTTTTGCGTGATATTTAATTATTATTTTTATCATTTGTATTTTACTGCAGCTGTATTCTGTTCTTGCATCTCTGGCAGGATCCTTGTGCTGATGCGGTCAGTGTCCTGATCTGCTTTTATACACTTTGTACCCTGTCATTACCACCTCTTGCGTACAAGTTATGCACGTTTTTGCTAACAATGTTTAATTTTTTTGTTTGTTTTTTGTAGGATGCCCAACACAATACTTTCATCAGAGTTTTCCTTGTCATTACAGCAGTAACAGTGATGTTGTCTTGCTCTGTGAGTCATCAGCAGTCAGATTACTTCAAAATGAACATTGATATATTTCAAATAAAGCACTATCAAAAGACACAGATATTAGTTCTGAAACTGTTTTAGCAGTTTGTAACGAAACATTTCATCTTCAGGTAATTTATTGCAAAGTCAGAAAGTGGTATGAAAGGTACATGCATGATGGGCTCTTCCCAGTGGAGGGAGATGGGCATTCAAGAAGGCAATTGAAAACAGTGTTTTCTACAGCACGAAACATCGTTATAGTCATAGTATTCTGCTGGTTGCCAGGTACTTTCACACACACACACACACAATTAAAACTAACATTCAACTGTAATTTAACTTGAAAACTGATGTTTCATTCTTGAATCCCCTGCAGCTCTTCTCCTCCTTCTGATGTCTCTCACGATCCGGACGAAAGTTAAACAGAGCAGTCTATATGGACTTTATGTGATACAGGTTTGTACCAGAATGCGAAGATCTGCTTCTAAATGCCATGTGTTATCATTTTTCACAACTTTTCAACTGGGTTCAGGATTTTTTTACTCTGAATAGTTGTAAATATTTCCAGTACTGAATTTAAGAAATATGTAAAAAAAAAAAGTGAGAGGAAAAAAACACGCTCAAGGCCACGAAACTGAACGTTGCTAAAGTGTTGACATTGGGTTTTGAGTGTCAAATGTCTTGATGCATTGCACAACCTCCCACCAAGACACAAGCAGTATCCAACTCTAATTTGATTTCATCAAGTGAATATGTATATAGGGATATATCCAGTGAGGAGGAAGAGGTCAGGTGAAATCTTGTCTGAGAGCAGCAGAGATTTAACAAAACGGCAACCTATGGAAGGATTTAAAAGCGCTGTCATGAGTTTACTCTGCTTGTAAGTCACTACAGTAGCAAATGATTGCTTGTGGTAAAAATTGTAATTCAACGTACTTATGCTCTGAGAGCATTCAAGCAGACGTCACTTTGGCTCTGAATCGCATTGCTACTCTAATTCCACAGGGATGCGTCAGCACTTTTCTCCCTACAAGGTGTCACCAGAATAGCATAGACTTTGCTGTGAGCCATGGAGGGGATTTATGCAAAATTCATTTCTGTCCACACAATCAGTCCTAAGGTCATCTAAAACTGGGACTGTGTCAGGAAATTGGGGACGTCTGCCATGTGACCCTAGGCTATCAGTAGCGTTAGCATTAGATTAGATATCATCATCCATTTATGGTACTCAATTCCTGTTTTTCTAGGAGATATCTGGCTAAAAAGTTGTTTTGTTGTCACATTCCTTTGAAGAATTACCATCTACTTCGAAAAACAATGGAAAGGCCGATTGTGATTTTACATCTTTTATACTTAAAATATTTATTGTTTTATGTCTCTAAAAACATGTTGGTATTTGCTCTTTAAAGAACAAGTCAAGCTCTAGTTTTTATAATATTCTGTTTTTTGGGGGGGGATTTCAGGCTGCCACCATATCCCTCCAAGGATTCCTAAACAGTATGGTTTATGCCTGGAGACGACCTAACTTCACAAACGCTGTTCTCGGGGAAAACACACCCCTGCTGAGATATAACCGCAGGGCCTTTTTTGAGGAATCTCTACGAAGCTGACACACTAATTGTACTAACAGCTATTGTTATTCTATGACATGCTGCACTGATCTCAGAAGGACAAACTGGACACTTTATGACACTATGGCTGTCTAGACCAAAACACACTGACTTTGTGTACTGAAATTAAAAAAATGTTTTTTATTTGAACTGCTGTGAATTGTGTCATCCTTGGATTAATGTCATATTTATATGATTATAATTTAGGCCTAGATGTATTCAGGATAAATGATTATCTATTTGTTAATTTGCTGCTTGTGTACAGCAGTATTGACTGTTGAAGATATATATAAAAATAAGTAGTTACCATCCTTAGTATTTTGTGGTTCATCTCATCCTGCTGTATCTATCTTTTTTTTAACACATTTTGATCAATAATATGCTTCTGTTATTATCCGTTTTATAACTGACTTGTTATGTTTCCCTTTGCTTTAGAGGATAAAGAGACTATGTGAATCTTGTGGTGGATGTGTTTTTATAGCCATTGTTATGTCATCAGTTATGGCAGTGAGTTCAGTGTTTGGACTCTGTATGTGTCAGGGCACTGAGGAATGCTGAGTTTTTACAGAACTGAAAGGGAACACAGTATCTGCTCTGTCACAACCGTCTGCGACCACAGATCTTAACGTACCGCATAAAAGGAGCTATGTATGTTTACATAGCAGGGTCACACATGGGGCATACTCACACACGTGTTGGTCTAAGTGTAATATGCACTCACCGTCAAGTCTTCTAGAGGATAGTCTTCCTTTGACTTTTTCTAAGGATCTGTTCATGCTTAATTCAAGCAATGGGGGATGAAAATGACATATAGACTAACCAGCCACTTACTTAAAGGTATAGTGGATGATTTTTCTGGAAATGTAGGTAATAAACTCTCAAGTCACTTTTTGAAAAACTGCGCATGGACAAGATCACTTACCTGCTCACATGAAAGACTCTCCCAATTTTTTCTTCTAAGGCCTTCATCTTCTTCTGAAAAACTTGTAAGACAGTTGCTTCCCGTGACTCAGCCATTTTTAAAGTATACGGTGAGAGCAGTGGAGCTACAATAAACAGCTAGCACCAAAGCGCACTGGATACATAAACACTGGAAGAATGCATACGCAGCCAGCAAGAGGAAACTAGCAGGGAACAAGCATGCACACTGGGGCTAGGTGAGCACAAAACCAAGGTTGGCATGTGGGATAAGTGCTAGATGAGATGATCCCCCTGGAACTCAAAGCTTAAAAGAAGATCATCAACTTTACCTTTAAGTTTAACTGTCCAGTGGCTTATTAAGGGGTGTTGGGCCATTACTCACGGTTTTAAAAAATATATATAGCCTATAATTATTTTTTTTTTCGTGTCCTGTCTGTCAATGTGGCAATAAGAATTGTTGTCTTAATGCCAAAAAGAGCCCAACAGATTTTACTTTCACAAGCGGAACCTTACTGCTTTTGCCATAATGCTCCGCTTGATTTATATATGCAAGAAGCTTTATTAAAATTTATGCTGGGACTATTTCATGTTTAATGGACACTGAAACCAGAAGGTAAAAGAGGGAAAAAAAAGGAGAAAATGTGAAAGAGAAAGAGGAGAGGGCCCAGGAGCCGCCAGGAGCCGCCAGGAGCCGCCAGGAGCCGCCAGGAGCCGCCAGGAGCCACCAGGAGCCGCCAGGAGCCGCCAGGAGCGAGCTCATGTCAATGTGGACCAACATTTCTGAGGAATGATTTTGATGTCTTTGAGGGACTCTGAAGGCAAGTTTGCCCAATACTGGCAAGATCTATTTAAAGTGGCCCCTAAAAAACATAGTCAAAGGTTAGAATCAGCTACATGGCAATTTTTATCCTGTTTCCATCTGAGATGATGGAAATGATGACTGATTGTTACTGCATACAATGGCCCATAGGGCTTACTGAGCTGCAGCCTATGTATATAACAACTTTACAGAAAAAAAAAAACTTAAAAATATTACACAGCAGTACAGTTGGTAACCTGGATCGTTTGCATGGAGTTTGTATGTTCTCTCCCCGCATGCGGGGGTTCTCTCTCAATACTCCGGCTTCCTCCCATAGTCCAAAACCTGACTGTTGGGTAAATGGTTACTCTTAGGTAACCATTTACCCAACCATGTTGTCATGAGTCAGAAACAGAGGACCCTGATTCAGCCAGACAAGCAAAGGTTGAAATAAAAAGGTGATTTATTAACGAAGCAAAAACCAAAAGAGGGCACCAAGCCAAAAAGCAAAGAGGCAGTGTCCAAAAAACTTAAACAGTCCACAGCCAACAACCTAAAATAAACTGGTCAGATATCAGGCTGGTCTATTAACAAAAAGAGCAGAACAGGTCAAATAATCCAGGTAAAAACTAATAGAATCAGGTTGGGTACAGGCAGACAGGCAAAACAGGATCAGACTTACCCCAGGCAGGAAAAAACACAAACACAATGATCGGGCAGAGTGCAAGGAACAGAGGCAGGCATAAGTAGGGGAGTGAGCAGGTGAATGGAATCAAACTAATTAGACTAGGAGGAGCTGATCAGGGAAGTGGCTGGAGGTGGAACTGAACTACTGACATGTGAAAACAGGTTAAACTAAAAAACAGCTCAAGAACCACTCTAGAACACACAATAAATGAGAAGGCCCAACCTAAGATGGAACCAAGACTGAAACAGGACACAAGCTAAAGTAGAAAAGAACCCAAAAACAGAAACTAAACTAAGGCAGGAACTCAAACTATGACAGAACCCCTCCCTCAAGGGCGGATTCCAGACGCCCCTAGAAAATCTGATACAAAAACAAGACGACCCAGACCGGGAGGGTGGAAGGGGGTACTGGACGGAGGGCCAGAGTCCTAACAAAAAGTCCAAAAAGAAAACAACCCTCAAAAGGCAAACCCAGTCCATGGGATGTCTCGATGAACAGACTCCAAACAGTCAGGATGTCCGGAGGGGGTCCTGGAGGAAGATTATGCATCAAAAGGGGCAGGCGACGGAGCAGGGCTTTCGGCGGCCGGCGACGGAGCAGGGCTTTCGGCGGCCGGCGACGGAGCAGGGCTTTCGGCGGCCGGCGACGGAGCAGGACTGGAGGTGGGTCCCCCTGGACCGCCCCCTCGCAGGACTGAGGAGCGCCGGCTGGAGGCGGTTCCCCCTGGACCGCCCCCTCGCAGGACTGAGGAGCGCCGGCTGAAGGCGGGTCCCCCTGGACCGCCTCCTCGCAGGACTGAGGTGTGGGGGCCAGTGCCGGACCCTCGGTAGCCAGAGCAGGAACAGCAACGCCAGTCAGGCCCCCGGCAACAGAAGACCAGGGGAAACCACCCTCAATGAAGACCTCTGCGGCAGGCGGGGCAGGACCCTTTGATGCCAGTGAAGCGGGAGGGCTCTGCGGGAGCCCTCCCGCAGCGGGTGGGCTGCGGGAGGGCTCAAACTATGACACATGTCCAATGTTCTTTATACATTGGTATTAAGTACAACCATGTTCTTTATACCTGGTTTATGCAGGTATAAAGAACTTACTAGATGGATGTCCTTCTATTGGTAGCAGTAACGCCATTAGAGGAGGACAGTAACTGAATCTCTATTGTCTGTTTAAGCATAAGCTAACATTAGCACTGCAGTGCAGCTAACTTCAACCACAACTTACAACAACGGTAGCGGTATAAAATTATTTCAAATCTAGATTAAAATGTTCTTTGACCTTTTCTGACACCTTTGGAGTAACTAACTTGAGGTATTATACATAAGGCACCATGACAAACATTCCTTTGGCACTTATTGCCAGTATCGAAGTTAGAAAGAAGCTACAGTAATACTTTCATGACTTGCAACTAATGGGTGTGTGCATGCTGAGTAATGAAGGTACATCCTCCATGTTTGATGGACATCAATCATTTGCAGCTTTGCTGCCTAGTAAACATGAATGTGTTACCAGGAAAAACAACAGTGTCTTAAACAAATTATCATCTTTCACAAAAGGTTGTGTGGCTCAACGTCTCATTGTATGTGTTCTTTATGAGTATGAATGACTTAAATATCACTGCTGACATTTAAAAACACTTTTTTTTTTAATCGGCACTCACTTTCCCAAGTAAAGGTCTGTCTTCATGCTCATGTCGAGGACATTGTTTACCCCAATGCGAAAAAGTAAAGAGCTTTTCTAAGTGATCAGCTTAAACTCCTGAAGAAGCACTTCTACATGTTTATTCACGATATCTTCAAAGATAATGCCCCATGGTATGAGAAGTTCCTCCGGACAATACCATGATACCACACTTTTCTTTACTTTGTCCACTATTATTTCGGACCAAAAAAGAAATACTCTAAAGTGTTTCTTAAACAATAAATTTACTGACAAAAGGAACTCTCCATCAAGAATAAAAATGATCTCATCACAGAGCAAAATTGTTGTGTCATTTTTCTGCTGTAAAAGTTGTATCTCATGCACCTGTTGATCTAGTTTCACTTTCCACTGAGCCGTCTATTATATAATGTGACATTGATATGACACCTATTCATTCCCAATAATGTTTTATGATTATTGTGTTGATATTTTATGGGACTGATGTCTGTGTTACAGGTCTCTCTTGTAAATGAGACCACCAGTCTCAACGAGAGTACCTGTCTAAATAACAGTAAATAAATAAATTAAATGGGCTGTTGAACAAAAACTGACACTCACTTCCAAAGTGTCTAATAGATCATGTTCCTACTGATCCCAACTCTCTGTGGTATGAGAAAAGGACTTTTTTTTATCATATTTCCTTTGTAAGATTAATGTTGGCAAACATCTGCACAACGCTGGTGATTTTTGGGCATAGCATTCCAACAGTTCAAACCCTTGTTTAATATAGATCAGCTTTGCACAGGCGAAAAGGTCCTGTCAAATTGTCTTCATTAATTTTCCACCAGGTAAGATGAGAAAAATCCCAGAATGGTCATATAAACAATAAAGAACAAGATAATGACACTTCTTTATTGTTGTATATTCAGAGCTACTGGCTTTTGGATTATCCCTGATATATTGCTAAACGATCTTTTCTCGTGAGTCGGACAGTATAAACTCATGGTGTGTCTATGGTAAATTGTGGAATAGTTAACAAAGGTTTATAGCGTTTTGTAAAGATCTACTTGCCAGTGGTACATATAACACAGCACTAAGCCGATTACTTTCATAGGGGAAATTCCATCTATCATACCTGAAAGACACATCTGTTAAAGATCAAAATACTCCTCCCTGCTGGGAAAATCCAGCTGGGTCATAATCAAAGGCAAGATGGGATTTCTCGTTAATCTACTTTGTAGCATATTTCTAATTTATTCGAATTGACACATTAATAGATCAAGCAAAACTTGAGTAAACTTTTCCATTGAATTTAGACTTTATCTTGAAACTTTTTGTGTAACCTAAATCCATTGTTCAAAAAAGATAAATAGAACCCATCTTAATATGTGAAAACTTAGACCCCAATATTTCACATATAGACTAGAGGTTTTACTAATCACAAGGCCTGCTTTAAAGTATATCGCTGTAGAATCATTTTGTCTAGGTTTCAATGCTTTATATATGGTGTAGTTTTCACGCTTGGGCCACTTTAAGGTGAACCCAACCCCAAGAGAGCACAGAAATGACTCTGTTCTGTGCTTTCGCAAAATTTTAAACTGCGTTTTAAATAATGTCTAGTGTTAACAATCCCCTTACAGTTGAACTATATTGAAAACGAAATGGAACGCCATGTTGAATGCAATAAATACTCTTAAAAACACCACAGAAAAAGTGCTTTGATTCAAAACCAAATCATAATTTCCAAATCAGATACCAACCTCAGCTTCATTAGGCTCCCAGCATACAGCATAATGTTCTAACAGTACTTAAACTGTGTGCATACCACAGAGGGGCACTGTTCCCATGATAGAGAATCCAAATTAAGAAAACAAAAAAAAAAACTATCTCTGGCAAAACTGCCTCATGGTGCCTCTGTACTGTACCCCTGGACAGAGAGACATATCATATATACCAAAAACGGCGACTGACTGTTTCAGATTCAAAGACAATTTGACAGTCCTTTAAGTTCCTGACGACATGCCCTTTAGCAAGACAATGTGTTGTAACCTTAACACAAAAAAGGGAAAGTAAAAATGGCAGACGTAGGAGAATCTGCTTTTATCCTCATATTTTATTCACATCCGTACATACAGTAACTGTTCCCAAATAGTATAATCTGTAATGTGCTGACCTCTGCTTCCTACGCTAAAAGTCCATGGACTGAGATCTTTGCTGAGCCATGTCATATCTTCCCCTTCTGCTTCCTGCTCTTCTTACATACAGATCATACCTCCCCTCTTCTTCCTCTTCCTCCTCATCTTCTTCCATAACTCTATCCTGCCGCCAAAGCGCTCGATCAACCATGGCTGGGTGGCTCTGCATTCGGCTCTGTTTTACATTGGGCCAGCTCTTCTTCCGCAAACTGCTGTTCACGTCCCTGAAAGGAGGCGCGGCGGTCTGACTGTCCCGTCTGAAAGGGGGTAGCTCCAAGGATCCCTTGCCCAATACATACGGACCGTGACTGGCTTTGATGGAGTTGATAGAAGCCTGTGAACCACAGTGATGTTCATGAACACAGCGAGATCCAGATGAAGATCTCCTCAGAGCCTGCAGGGACAGGAGTTCTTCTGAAAGATCCCTCAAGTCTCCAGACATCTCCTAAAAATGAAAATAAAAAGATCAAGCGTGTTCTTTTCGTGTTTAGATAGGTAAAAGGAATGTTGTGTAGGTCGTTAGTTGATTGAAGTTGTAAAGTTAACCTTGTCTCTGATAGAAAACAACTCGTAGTGCTGGGGGTCGAACATCTTCTGGAGGTGAGGATGTTGGAACAGTTTTTTCTTACGTATCACTACCTTGAAAATACGATCAAAAAGAATTCACACATAAACAGATTCAACATGAATGCAGTTGATATGAACTGATATTTATAGCCTTTGCTAATTTGCAATGCATGTCCCCAAATGGGCCTTTGACAACTTAAAACTTCTTAAAAACAATTATTTAAATCAGACTGTAAACTTCAAAATAAAACATAATTGAACTTTATTGATCTCACAATGGAGAAATTCACTTCTGCATCTTAACCCATCCCCTTGGGGAGCAGTGGGCTGCCACTGTGCAGTGCAATCGGGGGTTAAGGGTCTTGCTCAGGGACCCAGAGTGCAGGCAGTGGGGATCAAACCGGGTACTTGCATCCTTCTCAGAGTGCAAGCGCGCTGCTCTAACCACTAGGCCAACACCTCCCCAAGACCTCCCTCCCTCCTGTTTTGTGTTCAAAACACACAAATCAGATTCCAGGGTGTCATTATTTATAAAAGTAAGAAACCAAAATGGAAAAAAGACGTGGATTCGATTGAGCACTCCTTTCAGGAGAAAACATGAAGTCGTTTTTTTGTCTGTGACTTTTGTAATCATTGTTTGAAACACCAAAATTCAACCAAGCTTTAGCTCTCAGACAATAGGTCTCAAAACTGAACCAGAATAGTTTGCCATATTGAGTCTCCATATCCTGTGGCAGAACAGGTGCAAATCTTCATACCTTGTGCTAATATGTTATTTTTGGCCAAACATGGAGCTGAAAATAATAGCCAAACCCTTCTACTTTTCATTGGTCTAAACAACTTTAGTGGTTCATTCAGATGCAACTTGGCAAACTGAACGTCTGTAGCCTCGTTCATTTAGGAGAGACTGAAACTGTTTCCTAGGACCGTGTTTTTAAACTCTCGTTCCCAGATGTGCTGTATTCGGGATTTTGTTCTCAAGACCAGTCTGCAACGAATTATGAAACCTTTGCCAAACATTTTTTTACTTTGTAAATGTTCACACTGTCACCTGTACTCCTATCTGCCAAGGATGAGAAGATGAGAGGAATAAGGAGACAAAGGCAATCAGTGCGCATTTATGGTTTTTCATTTTTTTTCTGCCTGTACTACAAACAGAAAAAAAACAACGGGAAGTGGGTCAAGTCCTCAGAAAGAACTCTGAGTTAAGCCCTCTCCCGCTTCTTACTCTGCCTGCAGGTTGTGCTAAGTTATTTATCATTTAACTGGGGTCCAGTTTGTCTGTTTAGCCTGTTCCCGCCGTATTAGATTTATCAGACTAGTGTCACATAGTTGAGGGTCTGCTTACATACATACATTGCATTTGTGCAGGTAACTGAATAAGTTAGGCCTGGTGTGCCTAATTTATTCAGCAAACAATTAGCCTGGTATCCAGTTACAGGTTCATTTACTAATTAACTGGTAGATTTTAAAAATATATATATTAAAATGTTTGCAGCAACAGCTATATTATCACAGTTACAACAATGGTTTTAAAAAGTAGTTTGTCTTTGGTTTTTGTTCGGGTCTTGGTCTCCCCTTGCCTTCTGCCTCACCTCCCTCAGAGTCCTGGTCTTGTTGTATTATCTGTTTGTGGTCTTGACATATCCTCGGGTTAAGTGTCGTTGGCTACAACGCTTAATAGGTGTGTATTGAACTTCACTATAAAATTTACAACTGGACCCTGTAGTCTGAGGCATAACTATTAGATTGATGTTTTTTTAGCATTGTACATCCTGATCTTTGCAAAAATATGCAGATATATCCACTCCTTGGAAGATTAGAGACTGTATGTTTTCATCTTGTGAAGAATTGATTGACAGTGAAAAGAGTAGGTTTCAATAAGAAGGTCATTGGTTCGATTGCTGCACCCATCTGCTACCCCAACCGCAACCAGTTGAAGTAGCCTTGGGTATACTGTATACTGTGTATCAGTATGGGCTGATGTCAGAATCAAACCTGTGGTGTAAAATCATTAGTTTGTTCATTTATGTTCAGTCAAATTAGAACCCTTCTTAGATTTATTGCCGTTAACAGCTGCTTTTTTAAAATCATTGCTAGCATCTTTCCTTCCTGGCATTATGTTAGCAAACACACAGCTTTTCTGTTGCATCTCTTTTTTGTTTCATAAATAATGACAATAATGAAACATCATTTGTTATTATCATTATCATGCCCTGATTTGAACAACTCTAACTTTAAAAGACGGCATATTTTTTTTTCTTTTTCAGCAAGAGCGAAGATTGACTTATTTTATTAGCGACTGAAGATGTTGTATGATGCAGTGGATCCTTGTATCCAAGGTAAATTTCTGCCAAGGGAGACTAATAAAGCTTACTTTGACTTTATGTGTCCACGCCTCCGTTTGATTACCTTTTTACGTGGCTGTTTGACTTGCACCATTATGGAGAAAATCAGGAGTAACATCACTACCCCTGTAGAAATGCAGATGATTGTTCCCTGAGTCTTTGTGATTTGAAGAAAAGCAGCTTTGTTCTTTGTCTCTGGAATATAGACATGAAGAAATTTATAAAGATAAAGATGAGAACAAAACACCAGAAGCTCTATACTGTAGCCATTAACTTGTTGCCACATGTCGGTTTATATATACCTGCTAGCCAGTAGCAATTTGAAGCCTTAACTAAATAATAAAGCAGAAATTCTAAGTAAATCTCTATACTAAAGTACTCCACGTACTCTCATGGCAAAAAGAAAGTAAAAATTCAAAGGTTTAAACATATTTTGTTTGTGTCAAGATTTTTTTTGAGAGTGTTCCTAGTTTTTATCCACCCTTTCCACTTTGAATCTTTCTTTATTGAATAAAGACTGATATGCTGTAATCTGCACTGAGTGGTTTTGTATACATTTGGCTAGACTAATAGCTTTCAAACCTGGTAATCTATGTGTTGAAACCCCAGAATTGACTGAGGGTATACTTTATTTTTACCATGACCATCTGACCCAGAAAGTCTTAACTGCCTTTGAGATGAAAACAGGTCAAGATGATAACCTTCTGAGTTTCATGTAGAGAGAGATTTTAGTAGAGCATTCCCAGTAGTTATTGTTTTGTGGATTCAGAGTAAAAATATCAATCCAACTCTGGCATCCTGGAGCAAGTACTGCAGGGAATTACAGCCAGAAATCTTTGCTAAGGCTCAAAAAGACAGATCAGACACAGGCACGTGCACTCAAAGTGTTGCACAACATGACACCAATCCATGTAAAACAGCGCAAAGAATGTTTCTAGGAGTGTTTTGGCAGAACTGGGGTACCTTGGCAGTTGTTTTCGTCCCAGGGGAAGACACAGTTTTGTACGCCGTTGCACACCAGCGAGTTGTTGATGCACATGTTGCTGTGGCAAAAGAATGCACTGCCAATACAGGGAGCTAAAACATAACAACAGCGGCATTGTTCAGGAAGTATGCAGACAAGCCAGTCATAGACAGTTTATTCAGTGGTACTGATACAGAGCAACCGTCATGTCGCCATGTCACCCCGTTTAATATTCCTTTCTTTCAAAATAAAGGCTCACATATACTACTGAATCTTTTTATTTATCTCTGGAATAGAAACTGATTTAAACTAATTTACACAAAAGATATTCTGATATATATATTGTGAGCACTTCCTACGCTCCACAGTTGTTCTGAGGTTCCTTTCCTGAAATGCTTTTTTTCCTTTTTCTTTTTTTTTTTCAAACATGTCCTCTGTTCTGGAGTCTAAATATTATTTTTTAAATGATTTTTATTCTGTGTTTTGACTTTGTTTCTGACATTGTGTTTTTATCCTTTTGTACGGTGATCTTGAGTGTCCAGAAAGGCGTCTTTAAAAAAAAATCTTATTATTATTATTATTATTAAATAGTTACATTTTAAATTAATCTGTCCAAAGAACATTATTCAAGATGTCCAGGTTTCTGCCTGTGTTCTCTCTTGCAAACTTAGGCTGGGATTCATCATTTTAAGTTAAGGAATAATTGACTCATTTCAAATTTTTAGACCTCAGTATATCCCTTACCAGCTCCTATCTGTAGGCTTCAGACAGCTTTTTCGATCTCAGTATTGTATTCGCCCTTGCTTCACCAGTAAGGAGCACACAATTTTAGCCATTTTAAGTGGGAATAAATGTGAGTGTCTCCTAATTGATACTTTCAAGGAGCAATAAGCGATATTTCACCACTAGGTGGAGCTTGAGCACGATCTGTAGACCAAAACAAGATGTGTATCAAGCCACACCTTTCTCTACCACGCTCCAGCACCTGCCACCCATTTCCCCTTCTTCTCACACATCGGCTCGTATCAGCCTATTTGCAAAGGATAAATACAAAGCAAAACAGCATCGCCTGTCAGAGGAACATGTCTGGTGAAGAAGTAAGAATAACTTTAATAAAGCTGATAGCAAGAGAATGTTTTGATCCGATGGGCGTGCTCTCCGCCATTTTGTGCCTGGCGGTGGCATTTTCTGGGCAGGGAGTGGGTAAACCCTGAGCGGCAGCTGTTCACGTGCACGTACGGCTGGCCCGGCTCATGTTAACAAGGGACTGGAGAACAACACAGAGAGATGGTGTGTGACGTTTAACCATAGTCCATCTAAAAAGAGACCGTTAGTTCTTACCAAAACTATTTTTTTGTTCTATCTAAAACAATAAAATTTTTCTTATTGTTCCTTTTTGTTATTATACTTTGCTTGAGGTTTTAAAATGGCTTTTCTTCTGTTTTAAAATATTTTGTAAAATTAATAAAATTTGGCAATAGTCAGTTGATACTAAATATCCATATGTCCAAATACATTATAAAAGCACACAGGTGGTCAAAGGTGTCCCAATGTTGTCACATTATTGTATGTGGATTACTAGTGCGTTCTTACAAATCTAATTATGATATTGCTGAACATTACATTGAACTGGTCGCTGCTCTTCACACTGAGTAGAAAAACAGAAGAAATGCAAAGAAAGACACAGATGAAGGAGAAACTCACGGTCAGAGAAAACTGTGAACAGCATCTTGAAACGGCTGAGACGGCTCGTCTCGTCCGCCCACATCCTCACCACTCCAAAACCAGTCTCCAGCATGATATCATTAGCAACTGTACTACAAAACTTGGCCTGCAAGAAACCACACACCACGTTCATTGATAGCTGTGAATGTGTGGCCCCATTGAGGCTAGGGATTATAGGCCAGCTGCTCCTTAATCATGTGTCAGGTATACATTTTATGGCAAGGAAAGAAATAGAAGACATGAAAGAAACTCAGAATGACAAACTGATGCAATGCGGAGGCACATTAAGGAGTTATTATCATACAGTTTGCACAAAAGTTTGAGATGCACCTATTGCACCTTTCTTGGCCAATACTTATTTATGGTTTGCTGTGAGATCTGGCCTACTGATTCCAATTTTAAGCAAATCAAAAATGTTTCGAAGCAATTTAACAGACAAATGGCAAAGGTTACTTGATGAAGTTTTTAATCCAGAGAGAAAAACATAAAATTAAGGAATTACAAGATTATTCTTATTTATGCATCTAGAAAAATAATTTGTAATGAGCTAAAAAAGTGCATAAAATTTAATTCAGTGTTGATGTACTTAAACACTGAAGGTGGTGGGATTTCTCAGTTTTGTATTAATGAATAGAAGGAAAACAAATATTTTTTCAGAATTCAACCAATTACTGATCTAACCAAGTTAAGAAAAAAATTCCCGATCCCAGTCTCTGGCTAATTGACTGGTGCATCTAACTTAGAATATGCTAAAATGTTAGATAATGTATTACCTTAAGGTCCTCAATGGCACTACTGCCATCATAAACAGCCACAAAATTCTTCTTACATTCATTTGAGTTTTCCATCTGATACTCCATGAATTTCAGGTAAATCTGGAAGAAATTGAAGAAAGTGGCACATATGTGGGAATAATAGAAACTCCTGGATTTCTACTGTTTAAGCTTATCATAGGTATGGCTTCTCAACATGTAAAATCCTTTCATTCTAGCAAAAGGGAATGCTAGAATAAAGGATGAAAGGAAATGGCTGGAGACTCATAATTTCATAGTTTTGTAATTTTGTTCCAGACAAATCCCATTCCGATTTCCTATACACGAGTTTGTTTGTATAGTCTTTTCCCTATTCAAATAGAGTGCCTTGCAAAAGTATTGACCTCCATGGACTCTTTAGAGCATTCCAGCCAGTGCTTAAAATGTTTTTTAATCTTCAGAGGTCATCATAGCACTGAAACAGCTCTGGTGAAGGTCACTAATGATATTCTCATGGCCTCAGATAATGGACTTGTGTCTGTACTTGTCCTGTTAGATCTCAGTGCTGCATTTGATACAGTTGATCACAATATTCTCCTACAAAGACTTGAACATACTGTAGGGATTAAAGGGAAAGCATTAGGCTGGTTTAAATCTTATCTGTCGGACAGATTCCAGTTTGTTCATGTTACTAATAAATCTTCCTCAAACTCTAGGGTCACCTGTGGAGTACCACAGGGTTCAGTCCTTGGACCAATTCTCTTTACTATATATATGCTTCCGATCGGCAAAATTATCAGACAGCATGGGATTAATTTCCACTGTTATGCTGATGACACTCAGCTATATTTATCCATAAATCCTGATGAATCCAATCAATTACTTCGACTGCAGTCATGTCTTGATGACATCAAAAGCTGGATGACTTTAAATTTCCTGCATCTAAATTCTGACAAGACCGAAGTTGTAATCTTTGGGCCAGAGTGCTCAAAAAATAAACTTCTTAACCAATCACTTAATCTGGGTGGCATTAACTTGGCCTCTGGTAATAAAGTAAAAAATCTTAGTGTTATTTTTGACCAAGACATGTCATTTACATCCCATATTAAACAGGTTTCCAGAGTTTCCTTTTTTCACCTCCGGAATATCGCCAAAATTAGAAACATTCTGTCCAGGAGTGATGCTGAAAAACTAGTCCATGCATTTGTTACTTCAAGGCTGGACTATTGTAATTCTTTACTATCAGGAAGTCCACAAAATACAGTTCAAAGTCTTCAGCTGATCCAAAATGCTGCAGCAAGAGTTCTGATGAAAATCAACAAGCGGGATCATATTTCTCCAATTTTAGCTTCCCTTCATTGGCTTCCTGTTAAATCAAGAATAGAATTTAAAATTCTTCTTCTAATGTATAAAGTCCTTAATATTCAAGCTCCATCATATATCAGAGCTCTGATTACCCCGTATGTTCCTAACAGAGCACTTCGCTCTCAGACTGCAGGTCTGCTGGTGGTTCCTAGAGTCTCTAAAAGTAGAATGGGAGGCAGATCCTTTAGTTATCAGGCTCCTCTCCTGTGGAACCAACTCCCAGTTTTGGTCCGTGAGGCAGACACCCTGTCTACTTTTAAGACTAATCTTAAAACTTTCCTTTTTGACAAAGCTTATAACTAGAGTGGCTCATGTTACTCTGAGCTACCTTTATAGTTTTACTGCTATAGGCTTAGGCTACTGGAGGACATCAGGATCTAATTTTCTCACTCTATAGAGTTCTACTGTTCTTCAATTATGCATTACGTGTTGTCATTTCTGCTTTAACTTTCTGTTCTCTCTCTTTTTTTCTTCATAGTAGGTACACCTGGTCTGGCATTCTGTTAACTGTGACATCATCCAGTGAAGACGGCTCACCCGCTATTACCATCTAATGTAGAACAGATTACTAGATCAATGTGTGCTTCGGTGCTTTTTTGTCTCTCTTGTTGTGTCTCTGCTCTGTCTTCTGTAACCCCTAGTCGGTCCAGGCAGATGACCGTTCATACTGAGCCCGGTTCTGCTGGAGGTTTTCCTTCCCGTCAATGGGGAGATTTCCTTCCCACTGTCGCTTCATGCTAGCTTAGTATGAGGGATTGTAGCAAAGCCATGGACAATGCAGACAACTCTCCCTTCATGAATTGGCGCTATATAAATAAAATTGATCCATCCATCCATTCCATCCATTTTCCAAACCGCTTTATCCCTCGTGGGGTCGCGGGGGTTGCTGGTGCCTATATCCAGCGTTCACTGGGCGGGAGGCGGGGTACACCCTGGACAGGTCGCCAGTCTGTCGCAGGGCAACACAGAGAGACAAACAGGACAAACAACCATTCACACCTAAGGACCTCACACCTAAATAAAATTGAATTGAATTGAATTGAATTTATGTTGGTGAAGCGATATAAGAAACATGAGCCCCTTTTCTATTAAAAGCCCCAAGAGTTAAATCCCCAGGCCGTGGTTTCCCGGGGTAAACCAAAGTCTGGGGCTTTTGGGTTTTCGTGTTTCCATTAGCTAGGGGCCATTTATGTGAAACAGCCGCAATGACGTATGGGACGTTGGAGACATTGAGGAAAAAACGCATTACCACTCCAGTCCAGCCGGTGGCAGCAAGAAGACAGTGGTCAAACAGACTAATGCAGAGAAGTTGTATCCATATCCTGCCACTCCTCCGGACTCCAGAGAAACAGGAGGACAACGCAAAACTGATGGCGTTACATCTCCTTAGCTTCTTTTACACCGCCGCCACCCCTATTTCTCACCGCCAGGCTCCACCCTATTCTACTCCTGTTGGTATAAATAAATAAAAAGTAAAGCACAGCTTCGTTCTGCCTGGGCAGCGCTGGGGCCGCAGTTGTGTGTGTGACAGAAGTGGAGGGTAGACGATGAGACAATGAGGATTTTTAAGTACAGTATCGAGGACTTTTTAGCACAGCAAAAAAAAATGTATACAGGTTATATGCTATACGCGCTGAGAAGTACCCTCCTCCTCTTTCTCTGCCACGTAAAGCGAGCCTGCTCTGTGCACGCACAAACACACAGTAGCAAAACAGTTTATAATTAACTCAAAACGACAAAAACATCCAGCCAAGATTTCCACTTTTGATACTTGTTATATGCAGATATTCCCCACTAACTTAGTAGTTACTTTTCAGCCGCGACAAACAGGTCCAGCCTGTGGGAAATCACAGATGGTCTGGCTGAGTAATAAGGCTGCAGGTTAAAACTGCAGTCTCCACGGTAAGACCACCCTGTCAGCGGGTCTTTGTCAATCCCGACAAGTCCGAGCAGAATTAAAATTGGCTCATAATCCTGATGAACTGACTGCACAGATGAAGTTTGGAGGTGTACTTTCTCAACTAAAAACAACTTTTTGTTTGTAAACTCCTCATCTCCTTACTGCTCCTTACTCCACCCTTGGGGTGGATAGCTTTTGTTCCTGCTCGCAATATATATATATATATATATATATATATATATATATAGATAGATAGATAGATAGATAGATAGATAGATAGATAGATAGATAGATAGATAGATAGATAGATAGATAGATAGATAGATAGATAGATAGATAGATAGATAGATAGATAGATAGATAGATAGATAGATAGATATAAATATATTTATATGAAATGATTTAAAAAAATAAAAAATGAAATTTGCCATGTGCACATCACTTATGCCCTTTGGGATGAGCCCCCTAGTGAAACCAATTACTTTCAAAAGTCACATAATTAGTGAAATTATCTCACTTGTGTGCAATCTAACTGTCACATGATCTGTCAGTATTACGCCGTTTCTGATAGGTCCCAGAGGCTGCAACGCCACTAGACAAGAGGGATCCCACCATGAAGACTAGAGCTCTTCAAACAAGTCAGGGATAAAGTTGTTGAGAAGTACAAGTCAGGGTGGGGTTGTAAAAAAATATGCAAATCTCTGATGTTTCCCAGTACCACCATCAAATCCTCAAATCAAATTAAATCATCTTCAAATGGAAAGCACGTGGTACCACATCAAAGCTGCCAAGAAATGGCTGCCCACCAAAACTCACAGACTGGGTAAGGAGGGCATTAATCAGAGAGGCAGCACAGAGACCAAAGGTAACCCTGAAGGACTTGCCGAGCTCCACAGCACAGACTCAAGGATCTGCCAATAGGACCACAATAAGCTGTACCCCTTAGAGCTGGGCTTGAAATGAATGAAAGAGTGGCCAGAGAAGAGCCATTACCTATTGTTAAAAATAAGAATATATGGTTTGAGCCATCCTCATCAGTGAAATATGGTGGTGGCAGCATCACACTATGGGTATGTTTTTCAGCAGCAGGGACTGGGAAACTGGTCCGAGTTGAGGGAAAGATGGATGGTGGTTATTACAGGGATATACATGAGCAAAAGTCCACCTGTGATCTGAGACAGGGACAGAGATTCACCTCCCGGCAGGACAACGACCCTAAGCATACTGCTAAAGCTCGATCAGTTATTCCCGCTGAAGCTTTCTGTTATTTTGTTCTATTTGCTGTTTGCATCACAGTAAAAAAAGCATTTGTTGTAGGCATGTTCTGTGAAGGAAATGGTGCAAGCTCTCAAACAATTGATTTTAGATACCCATTGTGAGGCAAAAAGAAAAAAGAAAAGAAAAACATGAAAAATGCCAAAGGGGATAAATGCTTTTGCAAGGCACTGTATGTTTAGAAGATATACTTATTTAGGATATGATTGATCAAAGCATAAACTTAAAACGTCCCATGCCATACCCTATTCTTCACTGGGGCTTGTATAGTCCAGATGCAGTCCACCGCCTGGTCCGGCTTCACTTTGTTCTCCTCGTCAACTTGACTGGAGCGGATCATGCCGTCCAGCCCAGTTAGCTCAAACTGACAATCTGAACCACAGACAGGCAGAAAATAACCAAGAAACATAAAAAGAGAGAAGCAGATGTGATCCTTTTTTAGGACACTGATTGACTGTTTGGGCTAAGGAGGCGTGACTTGAGGCTGTCCTACCTGGGATGGGGTTTAAAAGTCCTCCTACATGTAGATGAAACTCAGGATCTTTGCAGAAAATGAGTACAGTTTTTTTTAACTAAAGTTGCTATAAAAATAGGCTTGTAGAAATAACCAAACCAACTTTACGAACTTCCTTCACCTGCAGTAAATTTGTAATGGACCTGGAACCCCTTCCCCTCAAGCTCGTCATCACTGTAAAACCGGATCCACATGAAGCGCCCACTGGAGTGGATAAGGCCAGGGCTGGCTGTGCCGCAGTAACGATTGATGAGCGGTGAGAAGCTGAAGGGGCCATCCCTCACCTCGATGTGGTCAAACCGGCACTCAAAAGACGCTTCAATTTGGAAGAATTTGTTGAAGAGCAGCTCTATCCTCTGACGGGGCAGGGCTGTGGAAACATAAGCAGTTTGTCACTTCCACTGAAACAAACCTCATTCCGGGATGTGACACTGCTATAAAAGCAGTGCATTGAAGAATAATCAAAATTGGTAGAAAGCTACTCTGGCTTTCTTGCTAGGGTAGATAAAACCAAACCTAACATTTGATTTCTATCCATCCATCCATCCATCTATCCATTCATCCATCATCCACCGCTTATCTGAGACTGGGTTGTGGGGGCAACAGGCCTAGGAGAGAAGCCTTGACATCCCTCTCCCCGGCTACATCCTTCAGCTCATTCTGGGGACACCTAGGCATTCCCAGCCCAGAAGGGACATATGTTCCCTACAGCGAGGTCTGGGTCTTCCCAGAAAACCCCCAAAGGAAGGCACCCAGCTGGCACCCTGATCCAAATGCCCAAACCTCCTCAACTCATTCCTTTCGATACAGAGAGGCAGCGGCTCTACTTTGAGCTCCCCCCAGATAACAAAGCTCCTCACCCTATCTCTAAGGCAGAGCCCGCTACGTTTTTGAGGAAGTTCTGGGATCTCATTCTTTCGGTCATGATCTATACCTCATGACGGTAGGTGAGGGTTGGAGAGTAGATGGACCGGTAAACCGAAATCTTTGCTTTTTTTCACTACAACAGACCAGAGCAGCACCCCCCCAGGGAGTACGGTTACAAGTCTTCTCCAGATCCACCAAACACATGCAGCCTGGAGAAGCATACTCCCACGATCCCCTCAGCAATTCTGTGAAGGTAAAGATCTAGTCCACTGTTCCACAGCCAAGACGAAAGCCGCGTTGCTCCACCTGAGGAAGTGCTCAGCAAATGATCTTTATAAATTAGGTTATTGAGATTCAAGATAAGTTATGCATGCGTCAACTCAAGAATGTTGTATTTGTTCCAGAAATAAGTTATGTTTAAAGTGTATAATGTTTTGAAATGACATAAGGTCCATTTTTTCACCTCCCAAAACTTGCAATTTTAACAACGGAAGAGTCCTTAAAATCTGCTGTATTCCACAAAATAACTAATAAACCGCTTTTTCTGGGAGTGGTTTTTTTCATGCCTGTCACTGGTTACCTTCCAGTACATAAAGGCACTCCTTGTTTGGAGGGTACGTATTTGGGTAGTCTGGGGAGCTGAAACTTCCACCGTCTGGTCTTCGAACCCAGGTTCCACAGTGTCGATTGTTCCGCGACTGCTCACTGGGTCTGCCTCCTCTAAATCCTCCACCTCCATCTACAAATGGTATGAAACACTTTAATCAGTTGAGAATGTGCAAAAATTTGTGTAGTCCGTACGTTAAAGAGGATAAAAGTCAACGGGAAGATAAATAAATTACCTTTAATCTTCTGTGCAAGACAAAATCCCTCTTTGGTGAATAGGAGGAATATCCAGACTGTACGAGAAGTCATCAGTAAATGATGCCACAGCGAGGAGGGGTACAATCAAGGAATAAGAGAAGGATAGAGAGAGCTTAGCAGGATTTGCTTGCCCATGGTTGAGATCTCGGTGCATCTAGCAGAATCTCTTGATGTATATAAGAGGTCGGAGGTAAAGAGTTCAAAGTATCGCTTGGAGCGTAAGACCATGCTGCTCCTACCATCTGGTTGCTTTAGCAGTTCCATCTTTGCCCAACATCCATGTGCCTAGTTTTTTATTTTCTGCTTCAGCGTTTAAATGAGAGGCAGAACTGTTGACAATCTGCCCGACTTGATTCGACGCAGGGGTGTCTCATAGTAAACAGAGAAACCACGTGCCATTTATGATAAAACACATCTTAAATAGACAAGTTTCCTGGGGACCTCTATGAATGTTTTTACCAAAGTGACATGGTTTCATTTCACTTTTAACGTGCACAAACCTGCAAGTTAGTTTTTACATCTAACATGTTTATATAGTGTTTTGTGTGCGTTTCGCTTCAGTTTTCTTGTGCGTTAATATGAACAGTTCCTCCGATGCTACCATGTGTTGCACAGCTTAAATTTACAATAGGATTAAAAATATTAATAGAAAGAAAATGGCAACATAATATTAATAAAATAAGCTAAACAAGCTAAACTGTCTTTACACTGTTTACAATAGAATGCAGGGAAAATATATTGTTTTAGCTCAGTTTCAGATCTTCACACAGGAAAAAAAACATCTCAACATTCAACAAATTCTGTCTTTTTCTGTTCGAAGCAATCAAACAGCAATAAACGCTCCAGTGGGATTGTGACGTTTAGAATCAGGGCATGCAAAATCAAAGTTGGGGACAAATGAATGAAAAAATAAATCCAAGAAGCTTAAACTAGATGTCTTGTAACCAGCGGATTTAAATCGCAAATGAAAAGTATAGGTTTGTGGGCAACATATATTTGTAAGACAAAGTTGTTGGATTAATTTAATCCACCAATTTCACTCAGACAAGAAAGCATAACAAAGATAACAGATTGATCTCACTCACCTGCATGCATATTTTAGCTAGACTCCGTCCTCCTGTTTTTTAAAAAAAAATGTATTTCTATCTTCAAACTCTACCAACTGCGCGTCCCACACATCCCGTTTTAAGTCTGCGCTTTCGGATTAGCGCATGGTGACATTGCTGGTTTTCACAATCCACTTTTTATCCTAAACTCTCTGATCAGAAGAATAAGGCTTTTGGTGAAAAAAGCGTGGCAAAAACTTTGGATTCATCATCAGTATTCCATTACAGGACAGTTTTCCAGGGTAAACCGGCAGCTTCCACAAAGCTCAGCTTCCTCCTCTCCTATAAACTGATGAACTGATGATCCCTCTGCAGATGCAGGAGGTTATAAGACTGAGCTCAGTTGGCGCTGGATGAGGGAAATGATGATTGCGCATGTGCCTCATCATGGCAGAGTTATGAGTTCTTTGATAACCCTGCCATGTCCTGCTTGGATTAGTGACGATTTAAACTGGGAATTCCCTTTTTTTTTTTTTTTTTTTTTTTTACAATTAATTAGTTGAGTCTGGATGAGCTTCCAGAAAGCAATTTCACTTTATTCTAAATTTAAAAGCAATAAATACCTGTTTCTGAGGGAAACATCTGGACATCTACTGACAGCTAACCGCAAAGAAAAGTATTTTACGTTCAAATGATCCTGGACAGATTTTGGAGCTTTAATTTTTTTTATTTTTTTTATTGAATCGTTCTTCTACAAGTTAATCGCAATGAAAATCCAAGGATATTTAAACATCCTCAGCTGACACTGTAGGTACAGGTTTTGCTGATATCTTCCAGTTTATCTCAAAGAAGACATGAATTGTCACATTTAGACTAAAGGAAATATCAAGGTGTGGTTCAAGGAGGACAGGACCGAAGGGGCAGACAGAGGCAGCGCTGTGAGTCGAGAAGATTCATGAAAAAAAAAAGAAAAACTTACACAATGCTTCAGGCAAAAAGCAGGGAATTCAAATCTATATGTAACTGACTTTAACTGTATAATTTTGCCCCATCATAGATAAAAAAGAAAAGAAAATCCACATCAAGTTCTAACTTGTGTACACACAGTTGGACACATACGTTTCTGTATAGTGCATCAGCTGCATGGGATGCCGGTTAACTCTTTTAATATCCCCCAACCAGCTTTAACATAAACGCCCAAACGTTCTTTGAATCAGCCGAATCTGCTTGACAGTCCCACGGTGTCGACAGGTTGTTCAACTGAGAGAGTACGAGCGCTGCTGAGCGGCTTCCAAAGAAATCTCATTCATTTAATGCTACTTTCACAGGATGTGTAGCTTATCCCTTGTCTTTGTGATAGGCAACTTTTCCAGGAATTCCCATCTTCAACACGGCTCCCAACATCCCAGGGAGCTCCGATGTCCCCAGCCCTTTCTTCTCACATGTCTTAATCCTTCAGATGTCATTGTCTCTGTGCATCAGAGGTTACCCCGCAGGTTATGTCACAACTAATAACCCTCATGTATGAGTACTGGCCAGTGTTTAATCCCACGCTCAGTAAATGAGAAAACAAGTTGTTTATTTGTACAGTCAGAGCACGATTTATGGCTTACTTTTACTTTTCTTTGAGGATCTTCAAAGTTGTTTTTGAAAACAGAATTATCCGCATAAATTTACAACTTGAAATGTAATCATCGCCATAGATGGTTCTTAACATAATACCCGGCTTAGAGTTCAGAGCTGTGCTGTCCCAGGAGGTCGAGCCCCGAGAGTTAACACAAATATCCTATTCTTAGACAGATGCAGACATATCATGAGGCAGGAAGCGCTGATGCTAAACTCTGTTCTTATCTCAGGCCCATATGACAACAGATTAGACAACAAAAGGAAGCAAACTGACCTCATAAAACAAGTGCCAGCGCTTTCCAACACACCACACGCCAATCCACTGGCGACAGTGAATACTACAGATGTGCCACAAAGCCGAACGAGAGGCTCATTCTTAACTCTTCCCTCATCTCAGGTCCACAACGCAACAGATTACACGAAGTAACACAACAACCTGACCCCATTAGACAAATATCGGGTAAGGAATGTTGGGGGTTAAGCCTTGAGAACGACCTTTAAGCAAAACCCACTGGTGGGATAAGTGTTTTTAGTTCATAAATGTTTGAGATTACTGCCCCTTGATTTCGCTGTAATCCCATGCTTGTGTCTTTAAATTGACAATGTTCCTTCGTCCATGTTCTTACAGGATCTGTCTATGCTCAGTTGCAGTTTGAGGGGTTGACTTTTTTTTACTTAGTAAAACTAACCTACATTTATCAGCCACACCTTATCTGGTATGCCTGTTTAATTGCTTAACGCAAAAACCAGCATAGTCCAGGTTGATCGCATGGTAGCAACAAAATACCTTTGGGCATCTCCACATGATGAAGACATCTACTGATGTTCAAACTGAGTATTGGAAAGAAACAGAAAGGGGACTTAAGTGACTTTGAACGCAGCACGGTTGGTGCCAGACAGGCAAATAATAGTTAAACATCTCTCAGGTTAACTAACAGAGAATGGTCAGGGAAACACAACATACAATTATCTGCAGTTGTTTAGTTAAAAGTTTTTTTTTATGTCAGAGTTCAGAACATGAGGGGCAGACAAGATGATAGAAAGTAAACAGTAGCTCAACAAACCACGCAGTACAACCAAGGGATGTTTAATAGACTCTCTGGACCTTGAAGCAGATGGGCTACATTAGCAGAGGACAACAATGGGTTTCCATCCTGTCTTCCAAGAACAAGAAATTGAGGCTAGAATTAGGACTAGCTCACCAGAACTGGACAATGGTGGTTTTCAAAAGCAATGTCTGGGCTCATCATGCTACAGTGTCCTGATCTCAATCTAATTTAGCGCTTTTGAGATGTGGTGGTGGGGAGATTAGCATCAAATATGCAACCATGTGATGCCATCATGTCAATGTGGACGCTTTGTCAGAAAACAAATGCATTAATTCTGAGCACTACATGTTTATAACTTCCGCTTTTACTTGAGTAAAGACATCATGCTGTGTTCTCTGTCCTGGAACATTCTGCAGTGGACCCAAAACCCAACATGAAACTCACAAATTTTTATATATATATATATATATATATATATATATATATATATATATATATATATATATATATATATATATATATGTGTGTGTGTGTGTGTGTGTGTGTGTATACTACAAAAAAAGACTTTTCACAAAGTAGATATTAGAATATTACTTTTTTTAAAGTTGTATTAAAACCTTACTGCATAATGCAGCATTCACAACTAAGTAGACAACAAACCCTTTTCTTAGCTGCTTTGTCCTGTCGTCTTGGTAATATGATGTCATTAAACCAGCATCCCAATGCAGTGATACGATTGTTGATTTTATATAGTAGATGATATTTTATCTGTGCCAGCTGGAAAACCTTCAGTTACTCAAACTCTTTCTAAACTGGTGCTCTTCTGTACCATATGGCCAACGAGGGATTCTGATTCTCTAGCTTTCTGAGACAGATGGCCAGTGGTAATGATCATGTCTAAGGTTTATGTGCGCTGCAATACGTTTAAGATCAAGATGCCATGGTGGAAAGGCAGCAGAAACCCAGAATAAATTCAGAATAAATGAGGTAAAATCAACCAATCAACTCATAGTAGTGCATTTAAATATTGGGAGAGCTGCATGCTTAGCTTTTTGAGTGTCAATCCAGTTCTTTAACATTGTCACAGTAACATAAAGTGTGTAATAAAGAAAACCGTCAAACTGATGCTCTTATATAAGTAACTTTGAGACTTTTTGGCCATGTTTGACCTGAAATTCAGCAAGCAAGAAAAGCAGTGACAAGATTTATGCCATTAGTGAACAGAAATCTTCTTACAGCCTGATCTTTGGATGTGGCAGGAAGCCTGGGGGAGGATGAGTCCCATGCTAAACTCAATTCTACACAGATGGATTTTTTTAAATGTATTGGTAATTTTTCATTTGCAATCGTCTTAAATGAGCAATGAAATATGTGAGGCAATGGCGGTAAAGCCTTTGTAAATATTCCATATGCTGTCCTTATTTCTAAAATAATGGGAGGTGTTTTTACATATTCTTTTATGACTGAATGCAGCTTTGCATGCATCTAGCAAATCTTCTCTGGTAAATATATTTTTGTTGTTTTCAGAAACAAGCTGTTCAGCTTTCTTACATAAAATCAAAAGTGTAGACAAATCTGCATCACTGGTTCAGTCGCTGGGCGCTATATGCTGCAAATAATAACACAAACGCCTTGAGAGATTGAGGATTTTTTTTTCTATTTTATTCACCAGTTCAAGCTGCTGATTATTTATTGTTCCTAAAATGCACGGAACTCGAAAGCTTTGGAGAAAATTAGATTGTGAATGCAACACACTGGTTGACTTGAGATTCCCCCCCCCCCCCTCCCTCCCACACTTCTTTTTCCTGTTTTTAATTTAGTCAAACACACAAAGCTGGCCTTTGCAATCAAGGCCTAAGCATTTGCAGGAAGGAGCTTAAGAGAGATAATTAAAAGGACCGAGTGCAAGATGGCAGCCTTGTGTGCCGAGGGGCAGAAAGTGAAAGTTTGATACAGGACTGCTGGGGGCTTGGAGATTGAGGGCGGGTGAGAAAAAGATAAAGAGAAGCGCAAGGAGAGAATAGAAAGTGTCATGCAACAAGACGGGGGAAGATTATCTGCCGTTAGCCCGTATTAGAACAAGAGCCATGGACCTAAAAGGAAAGCAGATATTCAACACATCATCATACATGCATAAACCCACATTTATTTAGGGGATAAAAAATAAATAAAAAAGGAGCAAAATTCCAGTAAGTGAATTAAAATGTTAGATGGGTGGACAAAAGAGTGTAGTTTATTTTAATATGACTCAGGAATAATACGAGTGCAGATGAGCAGAGACAACAGTGACTCTTGGTGGAGGAGAAAGGAAATGAGCTGTTCAGCATTAAATGCCGTTTTAATTAAGCAGCACACTAACTGTGATCCTGATGTCACAAACTCCAGTAATTGTGTATATTTGTATGTCAACATCTGTGGCAGCAAAATGGTTGGATGTCAGATTCCCCCCTTCTTTTTCTTAACTACACGACTTCTGCTTGAGCCTCCTTAATATTTCTCAACAGGCCATATTCTGTAAGGACACAAGGATCATGAAAATACGTCAATGATTTACTCATGCGGTGTTGTACTCACGGCCTGGCTGGTGTTTCAGCAGCACACATAGATCCCCAGCTTTAAAAAGGTAGCACTCCAGAGTCAGATACTGCAGCACAATGTAGTTTTATCGCCAGCTAATCCACATGCCACACATTTTTTATTTTTTTTTGGATGTATCAAAATAATTTCTTGGTGTTACCTAGGAGCACCATAGATAAAGATCACCTATGCCTATTTCATCTCATGGCACACTGTACACACGCTGCGTCTCCACTCACCTCGGCATGAGGTGAGTGGAATAAAGCATTGAACTGTCATTCCCAGATGGTGAGATAAATACTAAGCATGACACATAAAACAAAGACGTCACAATAAAAAGTAATAGACCTCATGCTTTGTACAGTGGTATCATGTACCAAGGTGGTAATCCATAAGAAAGACATAAATGTTACAGGGCTTGTTGTGCTTCATTTCTTCAGGTTTCAAGTCATATAAAATTATTTATGTAATTCTCAGAAAAGTAATAAACAGTAATACAGAAGCTTGAAAATCACACAAATATTTATTTATAAGGTTGGTTAGTTTAAACCAAAGACAATATAATATTTCTATAATAAAACATCTAATAGAAGGTATAAAGGGCACACTTTTATCCACACCTTGTAACGGTTTGAATAAAGACTCTTCCGCTGGCAAAGGTACCCCTACTATAGGTCTATAAGCGTTTTGCTCTGCAGTTTGAGCATTTGTCTTGATTACGCCTTATTAGTTTGTCCTGTCAGTTTGATGCAAAAAACAAAATACTGTAGTCTTCAAATTTTCAAGCGACCGTGTGTGTTTTGTTGTTGTTCTTTTACCATTTAAGCCAGAATTCAGTAAAAAAATATATATATATATTTTTCTTCTTTTTTTTTTTTGCAGACCGGAACAGTTTGTATATTGAACTTGTTAAAAAAAACATGTAAACAACAGCATATAAACTGCAAACAAAGACTGACTTGATACGCTATGTTTATATAACTTTGTCAACCCATATAAGCGTTTTTATGGCTCAAAGGATTTTACACCTAGACAACCTAACTTCATTTCCTACAGTATACAGTAAGTTTTATTGAACAGGTTTTAGCAAACTAGATTGAAAACTCGTTTTTCAAGCCATGATCAAAGAGGGTAAAGAATGATATAACGAACATGTTTTTATTTTTATTAGCCTTTTACAACAACGCGGTTTCAGGACCAAGGATCTTTTGTAGGTTTATAGTAAAAGCCAAATGTCTGAGGATCAATTCCTTTTAATATGGCTTATTGCTTTCCTGCATCATGGAGTTTGTGGTTTCATCACCGCATAATAACACCCACAACTTCCTCATCCAGCTAGAACAAAAGTAAGCAAGAGCATTTCATTAAAAAGAAGGTGAAAAAACAAAGAAGCAGTAAATGAACACGCCTTTCATAATTGCTTTTTATCATTCTCATGTTATGTATTCATTTTAAAACTAACTTTTAAATTTCAGACATAACTAGGTATAATGAAATATCTGGTATTGACTGGACGTATTTTTTAAAGCATAATGATTGTGTTTAAATTTAAGACTTTGTATGACCTTGCAGAAACCTTGAATAGTGAAGAGTGAGGAGCTATAATGCAATCTAAAGCAGGAACTGAAGTTTTCTCTGAGCTTTTGTTTTTGTAGTTTACTCTAAGTATGGACGCGGTAACCAGGTTGCAATGTACTAAACTGGACTTTGAGTGGCGCTAAAGAGGCCATTGGTATTTGGCAACAGAACACGTTCTTTGGTTCTGTTTCACGTGCAGAAATGCAATGGAGATCTGAAATCCTCGAGCAGACGGGCTGCGCCTACTAAGCCGAGCTTTAGCGTCAAACATGGCGGAAAAGCAGCGGGCGCTCCCTTCGTGGATGGCGAAGAGAGAGGTTAAACAAGTGAAACAACAGGCGCCATTGAAGAGTCAGAGAAAGAGGGGAGCTGCAAGGTAGCGGAAAGGAAAAACGACAGGTCGTCAGTTTTATGGTGCAGTTGTTGCTACTGGTAGTGTGTCCAGCTAACCGATGGGCGCCGGTTTGTCCTCAGGGCTGCGTTTTACTGCATGAACGAGGCGGAGCTGGTAGAAGCTGCAGTTTCACTTCTCACCAAGGGTTCCTGCGAGGATGCGACGTTCCCGCTTCACCAGCAGGTGGCACTGTTTTACCTGTTTTTATTTCCTTGTTTTGTTTTTGATACCCAAGTCTGTTCAAACAGAAGGGGATTGTTTAAAACAGATCTACAAATGAAAGCAAAACTTACAATAACAGTAAAAACACAATTTCATTTTTATGCTCTTTGTGACATTTTGTGCAAGATATCCTTCGCATAATTTCTTCACCATAAGTCCATTAATGTTTAGTGTTATGTTTTTGGGCTGTGAAAACATAATATATTGAAGTTGCACATATTGATATGTCTGTTAGAATATACACCAATCAGGCACAATATTACGACCACTGACAGGTTAAGTGAATAACACTCATTATCCCCTTATGATGGCACCTGGTTGTAGCCAGATGGGAAATATTGGACAGCAAAAAAATAAAAACATGTCCTAGAAGTTGATGTATCAGAAGCAGGAAAAATAAGCAGGCGATTTGAGCAGGTTTGGCAGGGGAGGCTAGACGGTTAGGTCAAAGCACCTAGTGATGTGTACCCAGTCTGCTGTGGTGTGAATCTATTATAAGTGAACCAAGTAAGGAACAGTGATGAATGAGTGACAGGGTCATGTGTAGCCAAGGTTCACTGATGTACACAGACAGTTAAGACACGTGAGCGTCAGAACTGGACCACGGAACAGTGGCAGAAGGTGGCCTGGTCTGATGAATTAGGGCTGGGCGATATAGAAAAAAAGCATATCGATAAAATAAAAAATTACATTGATCCATATCGATAATTATCAACAAATTCAAAACATATATCTTAAGTGCAGCCCTGGCCATTTCATACTGTTGCTTAGCGACCCATTTTTAGATACAGAACACACAAACACTGAATTCAAACTCAACCCTTTATTCAACCAACTTTTTACCTAAAGTGCAAGTTTTCAAAAAGAAAAATGAATGTGCGCTCTCTGAACTCTTTGAAGGGGAGGAAGCGTTCCTGGGTCTGCGTTTGTGATTGGTTGGGAGAATGTAATGACTGTAATATTAACCAACATGGCTAGAATGCTAAAGGAAGAAAAACTGCTATTCTATTGAACTTTTTATTCACCTTTTTTTCTATAATCAATATATGTCTGTCGATCTGTATATACTGTTATTGAATTATCGTCCAGCCCTATGATGAATCAAGTTTTCTTAAAGAAAACGGCATTCCTGTGTGCGCATTGTTTATTTGGGAACACAGATAGTGCCAGCATGCACTATGGTTAGGCGTCGAGCTGGCTGAGGCAGCGTGATGCTGTAGGAAAACTTGGGTCCAGCCAACAATGGGGATGTCACTTTGACACGTACCACCTTCCGCAGCATTGATGCAAATCTCATACGGCCTTTCATGCAAAGGGTTATTTACTAATGGCTGCCTTCAGGGGTCTAGTGGAGTCTGTGCCCCGGTGGGACAGAGCTCTTTTAAGGTACAGCACAACACTGAGCAGGTGGTCATAATGTTATGCCTGATCGATGTACTCTAAAAACATTTGTAGACAGAATTGAAACAGCTTGAAAAATGTGTTTGTATGGTACAAAATGTTTATCTTATGTTAACACAGGACATTTTTTTAAACTTTCACCTGAACTATACGCCAGATTCCATTATCTTCGTTCGTACTACTCGTACCTCCCTTCCTCTCAAACACAGGTTGAAAGGAAGGTAAAGCCCGCCTACAGGAAGGACGTGCACCCGGGCACTCCAGAGACGACATCAAAGCCAGTGACGTCTCCTTTAGAGGAAGACTCCTCAGACTGTTGTGATGACGAGGACAAGACGTACGTTTCAGAAACAGACCTGGACATTACAGAGGTGGGGACCGTGCCCTACATCAACAACCCTCAGCATCCTGAGCCCCAAGGGGAGGGATCAGGATCTGCCCAGGGTTGCCGCGAACCCACGAAGAACAGTTTGCAAGCTGAGCGAGAAATTGAGCGGCTGCAGACGGCGGCAGAGGAGGACGATGCTTTACAGCTCGTACGAGAAATCTTTTTCCCCTGACTGTGTAGGTTTTTCAAAGTAAGTGTAGGAAATGTGAGACCTCTTACAAAGCAGCGCACCAAACTTATTTTGGAAGGAACACTGCTTCCCCCTGACAGGCCACACTTTGGAGGGGGGGGGGAAATCCAATAATTGACCTGGATGTCACTTCAATGGATGTGATATAATCCTTCCAGTTGATCGCCATTACACTCGACCGTCTTAGACTGTTAAAAACCAACAGGTTTTCCATAACTAAGTGCACTTCAGAGGAAATAAATAATGATGTGATGCTGAACATTACATACACCCCCTCGGTAATGAATCAGTGTGAAACAGACGTGGCGTGGGGGAGGTACTGTATGTTTCCGCAGACTAGCCTTACAGAACACATATTTACTAAACTTGTGATTTGTGTGTAGAAATGACTGAATGTATTGGAGGTTCTAGGCCATGTTTTGCAATGATAAAAGTATGGTTCACAAACTATGGTAAAAGTAGCGTTGGTGGTACATGTGTTGCTCTCAGTGGTGCTCAGGAGAAACATTAGTATTATTTGCAAGGTTAGACATAAAAAAAAACAACTTGAATTTTATGCCAATAAGCAACAAGTCCTGCTGGCTGCTAAAGCTGTGTTCTGGTTACCTCTGATGTTGGGACTTGGATCTGGGGATGACATTAGGCCCTCAATTAACTTCCAGTTTTAAGTTCAAAAATCATTTCCAAATGGATTTGCACAGTGACAACGCTAGCTACCACTAGCAGAACATGCCGAAAATAACACATATCTCTACATTTGGTCCTCTCCAGCACTTTAGAAACATCTGCATAAAGGCTCGCCCGGCGTTAAAATGCATCCTGAATGATCCCATCATGTGTGGAAAGTGATAAATACAGGTATGATATCCATTATCGAACTCAGCGCTGCAGGTAGCTAATCTAAAGTAGTTACTATCTGGAATACTATCTGGAATATAATACTATTTATGTAGTATAATACAAATTAATTCAAAATACATGGTGCATGGAGCATGGTGACGAGTCGAGCTTGGGGGTACAGTGAGGTGGATGGAGGAGGAGGATCTGAGGGAGCAGGAGGAGGTGGCGATGTGAAGGAGGTCTGATAGATGTGGAGGAGCAAGGTTATGGATGGCTTTGAAAGTATGCAGAAGGATTTTAAATTGTATTCTAAGGACAGGGAAAATATGATGAAAAGAGGGGGTTCTGGTGATGACAGTTCTGAAGAAGTTGGAGTTTATGGAGGAATTTATGAGGGAGGCCGAAAAGAAGAGAGTTACAATAATCAAGACGGGAGGTGATGAGGCTGTGGATAAGGATAGAGGCAGTGTGAGTGGTGAGGGAGGAACGGAGGCGGTTAATGTTGCATAGGTGGAAGTATGCAGACCGGCTAATGTTATTTATGTGTGACTGAAAGGATAGGGAGGAGTCGAGGAAATCCCAGACTTTTCTTTTGCTTTTACCCAGCTTCAAACTTGAAAACAACTTCTGAGTAAAAATGAAATCCATTAAAGTACATCTGTTTATCAACCACACAGTTCCAATGATATGTGAATAATTTCCCTCCCTTTTATGACATAATACAACAAAACAGCTCTGAAAAGTAGATATTTACTTAATGTGTTTGTTACCTAAAATATGTTCTATATATTAATACACCCATCTCATTGGTACAGCAGTAAAAATAAAACTCTTTCAACTTGAGCTTGAAAAGAAATGACTCCAAAAGTATGTCAGCAATACAAATTTTAACAAAGGCGATGAAATTTTTTTTTACAAATGGAGTCCTGTAATACTGTGGAGGCTAGCCGAGTGTGAATCCATTTATTTCCAGTCGGAAGTCAGCGTCCGTCCTAAAACCCTCGTGAGCACAGTTGTTACAATCAACTGTAACTCCACACCCACACATAAGTAGAACCAAAGTGTCATGTCTTTCCAACTCTGGAAGGAGTGATACCGTATCAAAAACAGAATGATGCCTCCCAGAGTGAGCAGGCTGGATGCGGCCTGGCAGAACAAGCTGCACTTGAGCGTTGTTCTGTCTTTGCCATAAGCAGCGAACATCATGCTCAGCAGCCCGAAGGCCACAAGCACAACTGGAACATAAAAACACACGGGGATCATCGTGTCAAACATCAAGTCAATGTGACTAGAGTGTTTTGGCCTTTCCCATCGACTGCACGGTAGTTTATCATGTTGACGGTTTGGGCAGAAAAATGAAGGGCCAATGAGGACTTCATCGGGCTGGATGAAAACTCCACCAAAGTACAGCATCAAGATTTGAAGGAGGATGATCAGAAGCAGCACAGAGATCCCAAAACAGCCGAATCCCGGACTCCTTATTGAGAATCCAGCCATGTGGAAGGGCTCTGCACTCTGGATCTGTAAATTAAATAATATTGACAAAAATCAATGATTTTCTGTTGTTGCTCATATTCTATAGAACAATTTACCTTTCCAAATTAGACCTGCCCACAGCCTGGATCATTTTAAATCGCTTCTCAAAACTCATTTTTATTCTTTGGCATTTATTGGAAGTAGTGTTTTGATCATTTTTATCAATTTGTGTTATTGTTGTTCTTGTACAGCACTTTGGTGCAGTTTTACACCGGTTTTTAAAGTGTTATACAAATACATTTGACATTGAAATTGGTAAGCATTTAAAACCACACAAGCATATGGTTGGGGGGTACCACTACTGCTCACAAAACGGCAAATGGGTGAGCCTGAAAAGCTGAAATAAATTTAAAAGTCATTACAAATTGGTTGATGATGCACGGTATTTGTTAACAAAAAACAGTATCAAAATGATTGAGACTTTCTCATTATGTGGGTAGGTATGGAGCTAGCATCTCAAATTTGCCTCTATTTTGTTATCCTGTGGAGACTGGGAAGCATGTTCTCCCCCCCCTAGAGCAATATAAGCTATAATTGGCAATCCTGTTCAGAAACACTTTTTGTTTTACTGGGTGAAATGGTCCTTCCACCCTGACAGTAGTTAATACAATATGTATTCTGAAAAAAGAGGTTAAAAAATTAGATCTCTGTGAGAGCTGCAGGACTGTAAAAACTCTAACCAACCCCTCTCTTTCGGACTGAATTGCAGGGATTGGTCAGAGTTTTGGTCCTCCCCATGCCCCCATCTGTCCCTCAAGTTCCGGGGTATCGCCTTATCTATTGGTTGTCCCACATGCCAGTCATTCTGACGCTCATGTAACGCCAATGTGCGTGCACGTCTCTTGTTTGCTTCAGCTTGCTGACTGCGCATGCCCACTTCTAGTGTTTATGTATCCAGTTAGCTTAGCAGTTAGCTGTTCATTGTAGCTCTGCTATTGTCAACGTATATTTTGAAAATGGCTGAGAGTCACAAGAAGCAAACCAGGTACAGGTTTATGAGAAGAAGAGGAAGGCCTCGGTAGAAAGAAATAAGACCAGAGTGGATTTGAGAGATTTTTTCACACGATCCCCCTGAGGAGCAGAAGAGCAGTTATACAAAAGGGGACTTTCTTACTTACATTTTTGGAAAAATTCCCAACTCTACATTAAAAAAAAATAAATAAATATATATATATATATATATATATATATATATATATATATATATATATATATATATATATATATATATATATTCCAACTTTCACATCCTTTTGTACAATTATGCATTCCTTTTTAATACAGAAAAGCTTGTAGCTGGAATTAGCTGGAAAGGTTCAAAGGGTGCAAAAACTTTTTTGAAGCACTTTATTTCAAACAGATATATAATATATGTAACAACTTTGGATATCACTCTAGGCTTGTGTAGCTGACTATTCTTAATTTGCATTTATTCCTATCAAATCCCTCATTTCTGCCTCCCTTTGAAAGTATGGATGTGTCTTTTAAATTTTAAATGTGAAAGTGATAGTATAGTCCAGTTCTTTCATAAGTGCGTCATATAGATCAGCTGATGTTTGTAACATAACTTTCATGTTTCACGGTAATCTTAAATTTTCTTTTTACGTAAATTTGAAATCTCTTACATGGAGTGTAGATATTTTATAAATCCAGGTCTAAATGTGTTTTACCTCTTTTTTTTCTGGACAAAATGAACAGGACAGATCGTTTTTAAAACTGCCAGCTTTCCCGAAAGAAGACAAAACGGTTATTGATCTGTGGCTATATTTAAATAAGTGACAAAACAGTTTTGCTGTAGCTTGTGTCGTTTACTTACTTTCCAAAGTAAATAGGTCTCGCCAATCGCGGAGCTCTACCGTCCGAGGTTTGAGCGCGCACGTTCTTCCCGCGGACGCGCACGTCTCGGGCTCTGCCCCGCGGGTCCGCACAGCGCATTCACCAGGCACTCCGGCTCACGCACGGACTTCTGCTGAGAGCCGTGATCATCTGCACTTCGACCAGCTTCAACTGCAACCTCAAGGAGTTTGTTAAAGGTTTGTGGGAAAATCATTACGTTTTACGTAATCTTACCAGCACGTGGAAGTCGGTCTCTTTTACCCGCTATCATTTTAATCTTTTTTTGTTTTGTTTTTTCAAACGTGAAGTGGGCTCGTATGAAAAAAAACAAAAATGCTCCATTTAGTAAAAAAAAATAAATCCTAATAAATATTAGAGTTTTGTAGTAATCAGTGTTTTTGATTACTAAATAAGTTTGGGACATATGATGTCGGTCGGACCGTTGTGATGGAAGAATGTGCGGCTAAAAGTATTTTTTGTTTAGAAAGGTTGACTTAAAAGAGATGTACGAAGTTTGCTTTAAATGTATTTAGAATGGAGTTGCAGATGTACTGCAAATGCTTTCAGGCAATATCGTAGAGTTTGTTAGCTAAATATAACAATATTTAAGCAGGTATAAACCAAGTGTTTCAATTATTTAGAAAAAATTAACCAAGGAATGGCTTCTTGTACCACAGTACTGGGTAGTTAACTAAATCCTGATTCTTAAAGTTTTGACTTAATCACTAACTTTGCACATCACTAATTCCAAGTCCAATTTGTTATGTGTAATAAATATTTCAAGGTTATTTTAATCGGTTGTACAGGTTCATCATGGGAAGCAAGCTCAGCAGAAGGAGAGAGGCCCCTGTCAGCAGTGCTGTAGCTGTGGTCGATGAACAGAAGAATGCAGCGGAACCATCAGCACCCCAACCAGCAGCAGACTCCGGGATGAAACAGGAGGTTGTCAGGGCAGAGGACCTGGATGTGCTGGTAGAAGAACCGCCAAAAGATGAATGTGCATCAGAGGTTAACGAGACAGAAAGTCCTGCTGCCTTGGTCCCAACAGAGGATACAGAGGCAGAGCTGATAGCAAAGGAAACGCAAGCTCCAGCGCAGCCCGAACCTCTTGTCTCAGACGCAAATCCTCCAGAACCAGAATCGTTTGCACAACCAAAAGCTAACGCTACAGAGGAAGCTGAAGCTCAAGATGCTTTAACCCCAGAGGATGTTTCAGAGGAGTCAAACGCAGACACTGACCCCATCTCTGAGTCCGTGCCAACACCAGCCAATGCTGAAGAGCAGCACAAAGACCAAGAACCTCTAGCTGATTTGCTTCTCTCTTCACCTCCACTGATTGACTTTGTCCCTGACGTGACTTCCTCAGCAACCACCATCCCTACCGATCCAGATGAGTCATCAAATATTTCGACAAGTGAGCAAAGTTTTGCAGCAGAGCCAGAAAAGTTTACTTCAGACTTTCTGGAGAAGTCAGCTGGGGCGGAGGCCGAAGAGGGCCTGAAGACGCTTGGGAGTGATGTCAACGTGGAAAATGTAAGCGAACTACTACAAGACTTCGAGCTAAAAGAAAACCTACTCAGTGACATCATCCCAAGAGAAGTCAAGATCCCGGATGACACTCCCATCATAGACATGAGCACATCCATGGAGTTGATGTGAATCCCACCAAAGGCCCTCCTTGAGTCACGCAAAAGGGTGTTATTCTGTAAAAACTTCTTCTAAATGGGTCAACGAACACTTTCTTTGTTTCCTCCCCCCAAATGTCCTTAAGAAAAATGTCCTTTTTTTAATTGAACCAAAAAGAGCCGCGCAACAGGTTGGACTGAAGTGTTTCTGTTTTTCCTGAATTCGAGCAGCTAGTTGATTTGGCTTCGGGGCGTAAATAGGTTCAAACATCACAGAGGTACGGCAGCATCGCAGTCTCAGACGACGGGGATCTTCCTCTATGCAAACTCACTAACAAAATATTTAAACCAGCACCTTCTAAGCACTAAAGAATTAGTGAACACAGCTTTAAAACAGCTTATGGGGAACCACTGTGTACAAGAGATAAGAGTTGATTCCTTTAAAGGAAAATACGGGTGTGTCCTTTAATCTGGTCATCGTAAACCAACCAACAATGTTTTATTTCCCAAACATTGACAGATCACAGGACTAGCAGACCAAAAATGATCAGTTTAAAGATTGGAACACATACCAGGAAGTGCTTAGTAAATATTTATGCATTAAAATGGTAGTGTTATAGCTTACAGATATTGCTCTGAATGGAATGATTGTAATTTCTATTCAATAGTGGCTTGCTTGTGAAAATAAAAGTGAAATATCTGTTTTATGGTCCTGCCGCCCATTCATTTACCAACAAGAACATATATGTGCTGATTTCTGAGCAACTAAACTGGTTAATTACACTTTTATTGGCTGTTTTCATGACAGAGAGCATCTTACCATGTCCTGGTCCTGCACGGGACACCGGTCAGACATGTTTATCAAATTATAGCTTCCATATTTCAGATCCTGTGAGGGAACCAATGCTTTTTCAGTGTCTCTGGGGAGAGAAAAAGCGAGAAGGGGGAGAGCCTGGGCCACATTCTTTCCAGAGGAAGGAGGGTTTCGGGGGGCCTGGGTCAAAAGTCTCCAGCCTAACTGGATTTCAGCGCATGAGAAATCTGCTCTTCAGATGCTTCCCCCCCCACCACATTCCCCCCGCCCTCACTGCTATCTCAACATCTTGTACAAGCATTCAGGAAGCAACTGTTATAAATGCAAACTCAAACTTCATAATAGAAAACAAGAGGGAAGATATATTAGCCTTTCCTTTTTTTTTTAACCACAAAGATTGTGCACTGATAAACTTAAGCAACGTTAAAGGGCTTCAAGTCACAAAGGCAAAATGAATATCCTAAAAAAACAATAATAAAGTTATAGTCTAAAACAAGTATTTTTTTCAGAAAAAGGCTAACTTTGCCAACCTCCACCTTGGGACAGTGAAAATGGGTAAAATCCCACGGTTTTGACAACATACTGATGAGTCCCCATAGAATGGGAAAGGCATACTTTAGATAGTTATCTCAGTCCAGCTCGGCTTTGGTAAAGGATAGTTTACAGACGGAGTCGCTTCTTGATGCACACAGAAAATAGATAACGGCACGATTTGCGATTCCTGTCATACCAGAGGCTTTCGGCTCAATAAACAAACGGGCAGCACTCCGGTCCCCTCTCCCCTTGTTGATTTCCTGTCTCTCTACGGCCTGGGATGGCCAAAGCATGGATATCAAGAAAACAGAACTTATTTGCTTCCTGGAGATCATGTGTCAAGGAAATGGCAAAGAGGATTTCTATGGGTATAAAACAGAAATGAGATAAAAATTGACTTTGTTCCTGCCTTCCTCCAAAAAACGGTTTTCTCCAAATATACACTCACAAATATATTGCTTATGTAAATTATTGGACTTTCCTGTCAAGTAAAACTTAAAGGTGGCATCAATTATTTATGAATTTCCTGGATGAAAAGTTAAAGATTAAGAACTCACGCAGATTTCTAACGCAACCAGTTAAGGCTACAGTGTGAACAGAACCTTTTTACTGCCATGGTGTGCCAAATGTAAACTCCTGGACAACAACACAGGAGCTCACTGGCAGGTAACTGAAAGGCTGTAAATCTAACTGCCTCAGATGCAAGAAATCCTCACAAAGACTCCAGATTGGTTTCGGATTTGCTCTCAACATTTTATAAAACGAACAGCAAGCATATACAAATACAATTTGCATTTTACAACAACAAAAAAAGCATGCAATAAATTACAAAAGCATAGAAATACCAGCAAATACCTTAAGAAATTAACAGAAAATATACTTTCAAAGTTTAGCAACATATATAAAATTCTTGTGAAGAATATTTTAAACACTTTGAACTATATGCAAAGTATTAAAAACAAAATAAAGACTAATGGTACTATATATCACACTACTATAAATTTTCTGTTATATATTATCTTAAAATAAGTTAATTAAAAAAAAGCAAGATTCAAAGGAACTGATCTTTACAGGAACAGTCTGACTGGACAGGCCTACAGTCATAGCAGTACAATCACTCAGAATAATAACGTTTTACGTATCCGGGGGATTTTAATGCAACCTAACGGCCATTTAAAATCACATCGTTTTATGGCTTTCATTTTCCCATCAGCCTCCTGTATTTTTTAGCCAGATCAACATTGGTGCGTCCAAGCTGGAAAGGATAAGACCACAAGATGGTGTTCCAGGAGTAGCCGTATTTCTTAACTCCAGAACGCAGGTAATGGACTTCCTCACGGCTGAAGTCCTGCCTCTTTCTTCTCTATCAGTATTTAAAGAGAAAAAAAACAACAACAAAGAAACAGTTAAAGCAACAATAAGAAATTAGCTGAAAGACAGACATTTATATTTGAACAGCACCATCCATAAAAAAGGTAATTCATAGTTCTTAGTTTTTTTCAGATTCATTGTCAAATGAGACAAAGAACCGACTTAGCACTATATACATGAAAATGCCAGCAATTATCCCATTCTGTCAAAGAAGACTGAAAATAATGAGGCAATCTAAAACATTCACATTTAGCTTCACATAACATTTTCACACCATGGTACTACCAAGAACTTCCTCTAATGTATTATTTCTTATGCCCTCTGGCTGCTGGACTGTACTTGTGCTGAGTAATGTATTACTGATTGATTTTTATATAGTTTACTTTGGATTAGTGCAGTTAAAACCAACAAAACGTAAGATAACAAATTCAAGAAAAGAGGCTAAATATATGTACGTATTTCGAGCTGATTATTGCTTTTATATCTGTGTAAACCTAGCCGAGTATGTTCAGTGTTTTGAGATCAGGAAACTTGCAGCTCATACATTTTAGCAATTTCTTTGTTCAAAAAACTTCTTAAAACCTCTTACATAGGAAGAATGGTCTGTGCTTATATTTGACTGATCTTTCACAGCACTGTGTTCTCTATTACTCCTTCCTCTTCTTTCTGCGGTTAAAACATGAACAAGATTAAGTTTAAACATATAGCTACATTAGGGCTGGACGATGATTCAATATTATATATCTATCGATAGACGTATATCAATGATAGAAAAAAAGCATCAATAAAAAGTTCAATAGAATAACAGTTTTCCTTCATTTTGCATTCTAGCCATGGAGGTTAATATTACCGTCATTACATCCTCCCAACCAATCACAACGCAGACCCAGGAACCAAGCTCCGCCCCTTCAAAGAGTTCAGAGAGCACGCGTTTTTTTTTTTCTTTTATAAAAACTTGCAGCTTTGGTAAAAAGTTGGTTGAATAAAGGGTTGAGTTTGAATTCAGTATAAAATGGCCAGGGCTGCACTTAAAATGTATGTTTTGAATTTGTTGATAATTATCGATATCGATCAATGCAATGTCTATTTTATCGATATGCCTTTTTTTCTATATCGTCCAACCCTAAGCTACATGTTTGGCCACTTATTCAGCTAAGAGGCTTTATACACACAGAACATCATCACAGTGACAAAGACATTAGAACTGAAACCGCTGCTCTAGAAACAAAAATGAAAACATAACGGAGAGGGTTAGGATGCCGCAAAAAAATGTCAGCATGTTCAAAAGTGAACCGTGCAGTCAAAGTGCTCTCAAAGTGCTCTCAAAGTGTGCACTGGGAAAAAAAATCTGTCTGAGAGAATAAGAGAAATAATAAAACACAACGTGAACAACAGAAATACTGTGCTTTGCAGAAGCACCCGCTGAAACTTTTGGCCTAAAGGATACCTGATATAAGAATAAGGGGCGAGAAAGAGGTAAGTCAAAAGATAAACTTAACGAATAAAACATTTTGACAGTACAGGCACACCATATCCTACTACGCTAAAGAATTCTCTGTTGGTCTAAAACATTACTGAATATCATTACAGTATCTAATGTTACGGCACAGAGACGCTGTGAAACGGCTCAATAAAGCTGCGGCGCTCTGAAGCAGCTCTGCCCCGCGCAGCGAGAATGCTGGCGACAGCTCGACATTCTTTCTGCTCTCCGGCTTGTCTGCTGCCAAGAGCACATTGCAGAGGACAGCTCCCAACGCAGCCTCTCAATCATAACATTCACACACACACACAGGGCGAAAATGTAAATACCCGAGTCCGATGTTTGATGGCTGGCTTCAGGTAGCTGTGGCCTTTTTAGGGGAGTCAAGCTTGGCCCTAAGAAGAAGAATTGGAGTCAGAGTCGTTGAAAAACGGCAAAACTTACTGAGCGCGTCGACGTCAAAGGAATAGCACTAGTAACTCATACCGGTCCTGTTCTTAGAGGTGAAGGCCCCTTGGCTGGTTGTTTTGAACCGAGGGGTCAAACTGACGCCTGTGAGGCACATAATACACATTTGCATTAAAGGAGTTTTATACATGTGTGTTAGACGTTTTCTTTACATCTAGCAATAAAGCACATGTTTTAAATCATTAAAATCACCTCAGATAAACACTTTGCTGAACAAATTTCTTTATGTTTTAAGACTTTCTTTGTATTTGTTTACAAATACGAAAAAATACTTTTTTCGCCTCAGTGTCTGAAGAACTCAGTTTACAGTTTCTCTTCGACAATATGCTGTAGGAGCATTTGCCTCCTGGACTTATACAGCTCTGGTGAAATGATCGGTTATCCCTTTTTCTAGTCCATATGAATCAGAATGAAAAACTTGATAGTGGTAAAAACTTAATTTTAATTAATAAGATGCTTTACTAGCAAACGTTTAAAGTTTAACCGCGAGTTTGATCTAATCCGTGTCCGATGTAGGGCAAATTTCAAGCACTGAAGGTGGCATTGGACTGCATGTGCAATGAAATAGTTCACCATCATAAAAGAAAAAAACATTAAACACAACAATGGCCTATTAGGGATCAAATGTCCAGAGAAATGACAGGCATATAATAACTATTAATAGTTTACATTGGTGTTTTGGGTTAGCATTTAAATGTGTTTTTTTTCCTCATTATTTTTGTGTTTTTGTTGCAGTATCACACAAATATGGTTAGAGTATATGGCAATTTTTTAGCACTAGATTTCCCTAGGCTCTAGGCCTTAAATATGATAAATATTATTTATTTTTATTTTTTTTGCTGTTTAATTCTTACCATTATGCTCCCTCCAATGGTGTTGTTGCAGAGACCCGTGGTCAATCCCAGCTGTCCGTAACGGAAGATATTACAGAATTAGCACACTGTTATGTCTGTTTCATGAGTCAGTTGACTCAAGGCGTAGTTATAAAGTTAGCCAAAAAGAAGAGGGAAAAAAGTGGGCAGGGAACAAGTTTTTACTTCTAGTCCTTTTCAAACCGTCTGTTTTGCATATCTGGTTAGTTTTGTTCTTGCCTTTTCTTTTTCTTTGTCTTTTAGCTTATGCTCAAACAAAGTTTGTCCAACAAGAAAAGGACAAACTGACTGTTAAGAGTCAAGGTGGAAAAAGGACAATTCAAAAAACATAATATAATATAATATGTACATATGTGCACTGCCTTCTAAAATAGCTATAACTTTTTAAAGTATTCCTGAAAAAAATAATTTAACTGAGCTTCATAGTTTTAGGAAAATAAATACATCTAAAACAAAAAGGCATTTCATTGGAGCTGTTTCTTCTAAAACATTCTTCTGCTTGACAGATGCTAGAGGGGCTAAAATTTGCTGTATGGAGCAAAGACACGACACCTTCACCAAATAGTTGACAGATGGTAAGCAGCTTTGCATGGTGAAGCCTCTTACCACGCAAGTTTTCACAGCTTCTTTGTAACCTTGTCGTGGGACCTTTTGCAGAGCTCATGTCTGCCTGCTCAACAGCGACGCTCTTTTGTTCTTGCCTGACCCCAAAGTCAAAGCGACACATTCTGAATCGCTCTGTCGCCTCCTCGAGAACTCGGTGCATGTCGCAGCTGTTCTCACGGGAACTTTGAAGCGATGCAAAAGTGCGACTTGTCACTTCTTCAAATGTTAACACACAACCTAAAAATGACAGAAAAAGGATATTTATATAAAGAATTGATTGACTGTGTACTAATTTTACTCAGAAGCATCCTAATATTTCCCAACCTGCACAGCGGCCATTAGAGACTGAGCGGTCCTCGGCTGGAATCTTCCCCGTCTGGTTTAACTCCCTCTCCTGTGGGTCTTTACACAAATACAGATTACTCAAAATCTTAAAATCTACAATCAACAATAGCTAAAGCATTTACGAGTTAAGGTATGATTCTGTCCCCTACCATCAGAGCGCGTAATCTCTTTTGTTTTTGTCGGCCACACTGACAAGGGACGTTTAAACAAGGAACTAAGCAAAATTAAAAAATAGAGGATTTTATTAAAGAACATATTTTCTTTCTTGTGCTCAATAACTTTTATCAAGTCGACTGACTTCCTGGTTGAACGTGGCTCGCTGCCTCTCTCTAGTGACCGTACATCAGAAGACATCAGGACTCCTCCTCTCCTGTCTACAGAACACATCGCGTCACCTCCATTCGTTTTGCCTCCTTCTCCTTGAGGAATTAAACTAGAAGTGAGTCTCTGCATGCCACCGATGTCTTTCATTCCAGCCGCGCTTTTCACTGGTTGGAGGTTACCGTTGCTGTTGGTGCTCTGCTGCATGGGCCTCAGTGTGAAGGAACGGTCGCTGCCTTCCTGTTTCTGTGGCGGTAGAGGTGAAGGTGGCAGACACTCGGGTTCGGCTGCATTTGGACAAAGAATGTCGTTTCGTTCCTCTTCAATCACCTAAAGAAAAATGATATATAATATATATATGTATATATATATATATATTATTTTTTTTAAGTCACTAACCATACTATTCCAACTACATTGTGTGTGTGTGTGTGTGTGTGTGTGTGTGTGTGTGTGTGTGTGTGTGTGTGTGTGTGTGTGTGTGTGCGTGTGTGTGTGTGTGCGTGTGTGTGTGTGCATCTGACCTTTAGCTGTCTTCTCTCCAACAGTTCGATCCTGCGCAGCATTTCTCTGGCTGAACTCTTGAACTCTTCCATGTTTATAGAAGGCTCCTCATTCTCTACTTGCTTTTCCACCAGACCCTGCGCTCCCAGGCTCAAAGCTTAGGCAACAAGCAAGAGAGGTCATTTTGAAAGCTCGACGCTGTACTTTCACATATCATGTCTTTACAGAATTGCGTACACATTGTAGAGAGACGTTAGAGTGAGACACGTGAAAGAGTTAAACGAGGAGAACAGATACACCCCTGGTAACACATTACATACTACAAAGACCACAGTGAACCTATTAAGAGTCTAAAAGGAGCCTTTTACACCTATTAGGCATAACATTATGACCGCCTTTGTTAATATTGAATTGGCTGTTGTTGAGAATTAAAAATATATCTTAGTTGGGGTTACTGAGGAAAGCAGAGGGGAGTCTGCTCTTCCTGCTCCACCGTAAGATAAACATGGAGTTTTATTGTCCTGAGGGGGTGGTCAGCAGGAGAGGGGGTCAGTCATCCAACCACTGAGCCATGCAGGAGGAGTTTAAAAGTTGATAAAAGGATTGTCTTGGTAAAACTTACTTCAGACAAACAGACAGACATATTTATCCACCGCGGTGAGAACAACATCTTGTAAATGGTATGTACTCTGTCTCCATATTTAATTTCAATGAATTAAATATGTATTTAAACCGTTCTACCTCTGATCAATGATTCCTTATTTTATTGTCAAATCTTAAACCGGGGTAAAAATGGGCCTTTAGTAGCGAAGCAGGATTAGGCCAATAATAAATTAATCACAATTTGGTGCCATGACCCGGATTTGACATTAAAATGGAGGAACATTTTGAATTTGGGCACGAAGAAGTAATCACTTACAGCAAAACAGGGTCGACCCGAAAAAAAGTAAGGAGATTTTGATTCTCCTATTGGCTAAAGATTAGATGTAGGCTAAATCAAGTGTTGCTGTAAATGAGAAGCTTTCTTCTCAAAATATCAGAGGTTGAACAGAGCAACTAGTGTGAGAGGTTTGAATGGAATTTATGTTGAAACCGAGAAATGATTGAATTTATGTGTTTGTTTACGTCAGAAAAACGTAGAATTGGATATTAACCTAAATGCCAAGAAGCCTTGAAATGGTGAGGCGAAAAATAAAATAAAACGAAATAAAAAAGATAAAAACATAGACAAAAAAAAAGGGATATGTCCGGGGATTGGCCAAACGACAACCAGACTGACAAACTGGTAATTTTATGGCTGAGGTGTTGCGCTACCTCTTGAGAACTTGGGACACTCATAAAGAAGCAGGGGATAGGTTTTTAATAGAGAAAGAAAGATAAGAGATTAAAAAAGGGGCCCCAGGGAGACAATAGAAGTTTGTTTTCTAGTTTTCGAAAAACGGGGTTTTTCGAGAACACGACGATCAGACGAGGAGATTTTAACATAAGGAAACGTTTCGTCGACTACGGAAGGGACGAGGGTCTCTCTGTGATGCGCCAGGCTGTCTGTCTTAAATGTTATATTTGTTATGTCTTGTCTGATGTTTTGAATGTCTCGGTAAAATGGGATCCATGGTTTGAATGATTAGAAGCTCCGGTCTGAGTCTGTCTCTGTGTGTGCGCGGCTTCGAAGTCTCTTGTGTGTGTGTGTGTGAATTTCTCCACGCGCGAGGGCCTCAAGATTAGAGCAATGACTGGGGAGCAGTTTAATTTTGTTAAGTAAAAGTGATAAGTAAAATATGGGTGAAAAACTAAGGGGAATTTGGAAATCATTAGAAAAAAGGTCGATGCATTAATAATGTTTGTTGAAGTGCAGGAGAATTTCAATGCAGTAACGCGATTTGAGGCATTGGCTGCAAGCTGTATGTGTGAGTTGCATTGGAGAGCATGAACAGCTGCATTTTGGTGAGTTCTGGAGAAAACTTTTTATTTTGAACTGTAGCCTAAAAGTTAGAAAGTGGTTGGAAGTTTGGAAAAGTTGTTAAAAAATTTGGCAGAACATTGAACATCTGTTTGAGGCATTATAAATTGGGAAAACACAAAAAAGGGAAAATGCCTTCTGTTAGAGTGTAATTTTAACTAGCATTATCTATTGCAAAATAGCGTTTTAAAATGCCTAATGAATATATATACTTTCAGACATGAAATATAATTTGCGATTAAATAGTGATTAAATGGTTTTCATTGTTTGATAGCCCTAGTTATAATAGATAAATAAATAAATATAATTCATCAGACTTAAATCTGGCTGATTAATAGGGAGCAGAAAATAGCCACCCTATAAACTTTTGCTCGCTTGCAGGCCTGGGAAAAAAAAAAAAAACACAAGTAAGCAGAACTACACAGAGTTAGAAGTTAAGGTTAAACTGTACCTTAATAGTGTGTGCAAACGGATATTGCGGTTAATTTGACAGATTTTGTTAACACTGCATTTAGTCATGAGTCAGTTTTGAAGTTATCCTCAAATGAAGCAGCTAAAATTGAGGAATCTGTGACAAATGTTAATGGCGTGTATCATTTTATTATAGATACTGATATTGCAGAGCGCCAAAACCTAGTAGAAATAGACAATATTACGGGATCATCACAGGACGGCCCCAAATTTATGGGGTAAGATCACTTCCTAAATAGACTTGTACATAAAAGGATAGTTGTGTCCATATTAGTCAGAAGTTGTGCATAACAAACATTTGTAAACTCATAATAATTTAAATCGCATTCAAAAGATACAACATACAGTTTAAATAGTTACAACTTCAATAACTAATAAATACAAATTTCAAGTTTAAATTTGTGCTTTACTCTTTATGAATACAAACAGCAGCGGCTGCTTGAGAATACGGATTTTTTCTTTGAGAATACGAATTCACAACAGTGGTCTGACGTCACGGTTTCCAAGGCTGGTTAATGGAGCACAGAGTGCGAAGATAGGAGCCGCGCATGCGCTCTTCAGACTGACCGTCTCTGAATGCACCGCGGCTGCAGCTTCATTCCAGACAGCGCAGAGATCACAGTGGTAAGTTAAACATTTCCTTTTCTGCTGCTGTTCTTCAAAAGTACGTTTTCAGATCGTTTGAGGTGAGAACATTATACTTTTAAGCTTCCCTATGTGGCCTGTTTACAGAGGTTTTTTTTAACATTGACAGCCTATTTCCTACTTTTATCTTAAAAAACAACAACATTGAGGATGGTATTAAACATGTGATCACATTGAAATTGTGACTATCTGTAAATAATTAAAATGAAAACATAATTGTATATATTATTAACAGTAAGGGGATTAGGGTTAAACTACTTTCTTGCACCTACTAACCTTCACAGCATTGATCATTAAGGAAAAGTTATTTCTGTCTGCCCACCTTTACAATGATTAATCTATAAATTGTGTGCAGTTAGTTCAGTTAATTCTTTCAGTGAAATGGTAGAAATACCAGAGAAGGGAAGCCATTTGTTACATTTACTACGATACATTTGACCCTTTCTTTCTTGAGAACTATAATAATCTGCATGTTAACCACATATAGTTTTATGGTGTGAAAAGGTGAGAATTGAAAAAACAATTATGGTAACATTTGGCATTTTTTATTTACAGGAAGAAACAGAAACAAAAAATGTGAGGATAAACACTTCTGTGCCGATCCTCCAAATATTTTTTAATGAAGGGGACCTGAAACCAGCCGCCAGGCTAAGAAGGGCCACCATCGTCCTCCTCCTTCAGCTGCTGCCCATCCAGAAGGTCCATGGATGGCCACTGGCTGGCCTGCGGTGGATCCTATAGGGAAACAGCTTGCCAGTAAGATCTCTTACCTTCTTGTCCTTAAATAGAGCCAACAATGACACACAATTGATACATAGATTATATTAATTGGATAGAAGATTAAGACATATCAGCATATTACCTAAATTACAAGTTAATTTTATATTTGGTACAGGTCAAGTGGAGGCACGCTACAACAGACACCACGCCAGGGCAAGAAACATCATTGAGCGTGCCTTTGGTGGTCTGAAGACACGGTCGCGTTCCATCTTCTTAAGGGCGTTGGAGGTCTGCCTGACGTTTGCCCCAAAAGTAATCGCCGCCTGCTGCATCCTCCACAATATTAGTATAGCAGCAGGTGACCAACTTGACTTGGAGCACGAGGAGGTGGACCCAGAGGAGGATGAGGAGGTTGATCCAGAGGAGGACGGCCATCTGGCGGCTGAAGACAGGGAGCGGCTCCAACTGCTGCATGTTTAAGTTGACATGACCACATGTGACCTAATGTAGATCAGTTGTAGTAGTCATACACATGCTGCTTCATTTCATTTTTTTCACTACCTGTAAAAATACATAAAATAATCAGTAAATTAATTTCCATTCCAACTATTTTTAATTGTGTTTGTAGGCGTTGTCTATTTGTATAAGATGTTAATAGAAGTTATTTCTTTGTTTTAAACCACGTTAGTAACTTAATTTGTTAAATATGTTACACCTTCATTCTGTTCCAAAGTTAAAACATTTGTCTAAAATAAATATCTGTATTTTTTTCATATATTGTTACTATTGTTTTCTTTCCCTCTTTCTTCTCTCAATTCTTCGTGTCCTCACTCAGAGGAAACTCGCTTAGATAGGAAAAACATTTATAGAATTTATTTATTTATTTATAGATTTTATATTAGGGCTGGACGATATAGAAAAAAGCATATTGATAAAAAAATGCATATTGATCGATAGATAATTATCAAAAAGATTTAAAACCAGGCTCTTATAATATTGCTAAATGACTTACTTTTAATATATCACACACAAACACTCAATCCCAATTAAATTCTTATTTAACCAACATTTTTAACCATAACTGATTTTTTTTATGAAAAATGACTTAACTTAAGAGACCTGGGTGATGTTATTAAATACTTACAAAGAATAAACTAAAGTGACCAGCGCTGTTAGAGAAAAACTTGCAGCCCGGAACTTTATATCGCGGATCAAGAGTGGCGAGTAGTTGTTTGAAGCCAGGTTTTTCAGCTGCAGACAACAGCAGCATGTCCATCACTATGAAGCAGGTTACTGCATGCCTGATGTCCTTACGCCGCCAGGACGCTTTGTCATTTTATCACAAAGAAGGAAGCCCAGTTTAGCTGCTATACCTGCTTTGTTTTGGAAGAAGTTCCATAAGATTCCTTCGAAGATGACACGGAGTCGCGCGGGGCTAAAACGGCTCGCGCTGCTGCGGGAGTGAGCGGCTTACGTGATGAAACAAGTTGGTTGCGTTTGTCGTTACCAGACTTTGTTTTTACCGGTTCCTTGCAAGTTTTACAAATCACTGTGGTTTATTTCTGTCAGGCTGGCGAACTAGTAAAACCCCGTTTTGGGACAAATTCCCCCGCCGCTCCTTGCTGCGACATATTCACGTGCTGTGTGTTGTGGTTTGAGAGGGCTGCCTTTGTGACGGTGTGCCTGGGTCCGCAATTACGATTGGTTGAGAGGAAGCAGTGACTGCAGCATCAACTAATATAATAGGCTAAGAGGAAGGAAGGAAAACTGTCTCTATAACCAACTTTTATCGACCCTTTTTTCCCCTTATTGTGCCACACGTCTTTCGACTGATATATATTGTTATTAAATTATCGTCCAGCTCCATTTTATATGCTGCTGTCATCCTCGGGACACATTTACAATTTATTCCAGCAATTATTGAGTTAATAAAGCAACACGCGCAGCCTGATAAACACAAAACAAATAAATCAGACTCTTTTTTTAAATTACGCACCAACTCTGTAAACAGGCGACATAGGGAAGCTTAAAAGTATAATGTTCTCACCTCAAACGATCTGAAAACGTACTTTTGAAGAACAGCAGCAGAAAAGGGAATGTTTAACTTACCACTGTGATCTCTGCGCTGTCTGGAATGAAGCTGCAGCCGCGGTGCATTCAGAGACGGTCAGTCTGAAGAGCGCATGCGCGGCTCCTATCTTCGCACTCTGTGCTCCATTAACCAGCCTTGGAAACCGTGACGTCAGACCACTGTTGTGAATTCGTATTCTCAAAGAAAAAATCCGTATTCTCAAGCAGCCGCTGCTGTTTGTATTCATAAAGAGTAAAGCACAAATTTAAACTTGAAATTTGTATTTATTAGTTATTGAAGTTGTAACTATTTAAACTGTATGTTGTATCTTTTGAATGCGATTTAAATTATTATGAGTTTACAAATGTTTGTTATGCACAACTTCTGACTAATATGGACACAACTATCCTTTTATGTACAAGTCTATTTAGGAAGTGATCTTACCCCATACAAATTATTCATTATATGTAATCACATTTTCATAGTCCCACAAAATGCAGATGCCCTTGTTACACAGTAATTTAGAGCCCGAGGAATCTTTTTTCTTTGTTCATTTGGTAATGTGCAAATTCTGGTGAATGAACTTTTCAACATCAGTTGCTGGTGATTGTTTGTGGCCCGCAGAATTTGACTTCAAAATTTACTAAACACAGGCGCATAACTGATTTTAGAGCTGTTTTAAAATGTACCTTTGGTGTTTTTTATATATTTTTCCTTAATAGATGGAGTTACACAGCATTTTCTTTATACACTTTAGCAGAAGGTTCCTGAGTTTGACTGGGACTCTCGATATCTTCTAAAAAAAGCAGTAGGATGGATCTAACACACAGGTGTGGATCCTAAATAAATCAGTCCAATTTAGGGGAATTATTTAGAGTAATAGTGTTACAACAACAAAAAAACGTGCCCTCTTCAATATCTCAGCTGATGAATTTCAATCTTGATACGCTCGCTCAGACAATATTTGATACACCATTTGCCTGTGACTCAAAGGAAGGTTGATACACAATGCTTGAGTTTGTTAATTACTAAAAGTTGGTAAATTACAGTTATTGGAAAACAATATAGGAAGGAGTGAGAGTAAGCAGCTGATTCCATCGAGAACTGTCTCTATTTTAATTTAAGGTGGGGGAGCTCCCTCCCCCCCTGTTTTTCTTTTTCTATCTTAATTTTGTTACAGGTCTGTTCGTTCTGGAGTATGGACACGTCTGACATGAGACGCAGATCGGTGCCGATTTGGGGTTGGAAGAATGGAACTGAGCATTTACAGCCGATATGTGTCGTGGGGTACCCATCACATCTGGGACAGTTGCTTACGCTGGACACTGGGCCAAGGACTGTTTCACATCACTAAATCCTGGCAAGAAGTCCCAATACCACCTCACCTTCAAGAAGGTCAGTGCCCCATCTAGGGGATAACGCTCCCATGAACAATGTTTCCTCACCCTGGAACAATGGCCAACGCCTATGAACAGCACAGATCCTAAGCTGTCAAGGAAAAATGACTGTCTGCATACACTGGAGTTGAATGTCTCATCCAGTTTCTGAGTCGTGGACCAGAACTTTGTCACTGAGGTGCATCGACAGCGAATCACTGCAACACGTGGGGGATGAAATGTGGAGTTCCATACATGGAAGCTGTGAGTGCGACGTCTAAACTCCAATCTCTTTTCTGCCTGATCTGCTGTACATGTCAGTCCAGTCCATCTCAAGGACCACAGACTGATAACAGACTTTTTGTTAAGGTAATTCAGACTGTTATTTCTAGCAATATTCTTCTGACCAAATTTTATGGAATGTGATTTCTAATATTTTTTCTGTGTCTCCAACTCTTGAGCTTCTAGGCAAATGGATTGGTGTAGGTAATAACTTCTTAAGGCAGCCGATTGAGCAGATACCAGCAGTACAGGTTTGCGGTTTTGAAAACTATACTACTGTCTCTTAAAATTTTTTACTATATAACTGATATGTTCCTTTTTAAACATGAGTTTTAGTTCTATTTAATTCTATTATGTCCAGGATCGCATTGCTCATAAGTGACAGCAGAAGGTGTACTTTACCATCACAATTATTAGCAGAAAATCCACTGGGGTGGGGATATTTTTCACATTTAGGGTTCTGTGATGCTGCATGCTCACAGCTGCATGCCATAAATTTACAGACTGGGAGTTCTTATCAGCTTCTATGACGCAGGGGGCCTCTCACTAGCAGGCACAGCGGTGATCTGGGTGAGACGTCTTGTTTCCTATTCATTGTAGAGATACACTTTTTAGGTTAAACGGATCCGTTAGGTTATTTCTTAAATAGCTCTCAAGTATTGAGATTTTTCTATTGTACAATATAACTGTTGCATGCTAAAACTTATCAGATTTTCACCAGAATTCGCCGTTACCAGGTGTTTTATTCAGGTAAAACACAATATTTTATCAGTATGTAAGTACCTTGGAACATTCAGCATTTTCATACCATCAACTTGCTGTGAGCAAATTAGTTTACAATCATTATTTCAATGGGTACACTGATCTTACACAACTTTTGGAGGACTTCTTGTAGATCTGTGGGATTATGAAATTGCATTGAGTTTTGATCTGAATCCAGGATATAGGGCAGTGTTTTTCATACTTCAATTCAGATAATTATTTGCAGTTAATTGATTCCCTGTGATGACTAATACTATTCTTTGTTAATGTTTTGTAACAAAATTAATTTTGTTCCAAGCAGAGGGATATGACATAAACATTTATATGATAACACTATATCGTAAAGTTATATAGATCTTAAACTTTATATCAACCCTTGGCACAAGTAATTTAAGGGAAGGATTCTTGTGCAGGACCCCACGGAGGTATGTAACTGCGTTGTAAATCAGATAACGGTTGTTTAAACAAAAAGAAACCCCCCACAAAAGACCTTACCCATGGCTCTCTGGAATGTTTGTTAAGTGACTCCCAAAACAGACCGGAACCGTAAATTAGATTTAATGGGCGGAGTGTCAGACACCACGTATCTGCTAGAGACAGATTCTATGAGGGGGGTTCTTGGAAAAAGGCTTAAACAGTTTAAGCAGGACAATAAAGTGAATGTTAAATTAAATAGAAAAACTACATAAACTACAAAAAACTGGATAAAACAGAGATAAACAGAGGGTAACTTAACTTGAAGTGCTGAAAGGTTTTATGTGAAGTGGTGTGATGGAGGGTAATCTTTAATCTTTAATTCAGAGAACATTCTGACATTCTTACAGGATAACAGTGTTATGGAAATATAATCACTTACATATAATAATGTAGTTTAAAGTAATATAGATGTTAACCTTAACCCAGTGACCTGAACAGATGAGGATGAGGAGAACAAAGGTTGGTTTCACACTTCAGTGGGCCTTGTGTCAAGCACAGGATACAGCAAGGAGGTCTTGTGAGCAGATAAGTGCATGTCACAAGGTTTTACGATTGTTCCAGTTAACCCCAGGAACCGAGCTAAGAGAAGAGATTAAATTTGACGGTCAAAGGTTAGGCAGCAGACTCACTGTCTCAAGGAAACTTAGACAAAAGGTTGGTCCAACACAAACAGGCCCCAAATGCGTCTCGTTACTATACTTTGACTTCACAACTGCATTAACTAATTTTTGATTTTACAGACAGGGGGATCTTCACCAGAGATTAACGTATTTGTGTGGTCGTTGCATTTTCTTACAGGACAGCGTAAGGACGGGGAAAGTGAAATTGCGATAAAATGTCTCATTAACTATTACATTTCTAAAATAGGATGGAGATGGAACAATGGAAGATGTGAAGTGTGTTTCTTGTGGGAGTGTTCAGTTAATTTCATTACAGGATATGATTCCATATGACTGAAAGGAGCTTTTCGGGACCGAAGTCAACCTCCGGAATTACAGGTAGCACACAACATTTGATATTTAAACGATTGTCGTGTAAGTTTCAGGTTGTATTGGAGATGTAAACTTAGGAGAGTCCAGAAATGTGAAGGGAGTCCACCGACCCCCGACCTCGAATGGGAGTACAAGCTAAGGTCATCAACAGGCAGATGTGGTGGGACAGAGGTCAGGGGCCAATCTGATTCCAGAGCCATGTGTACCAGCCACCAGAGGGTTCCAGGGAGACATCACCGGAACAACTTATCTCGCAGAGCCACCCACGGAAGGGGCAGCTGGAATTTTATTTTGTTTTCGTTTTTTATTTTTAATAAAGATTAACATACAGTTGTGTGGAGACCGCGGTTGGAACACTGACTCTTTAAACCATCTTCTTTAAAGGCGAGAAGAAGACATCTCCGAGATGCAAGACATCATGACAACAATTGAATGCATTGTGTAAAAGAGAAAAAAGAAAATGAGAGTTTTTGTAATCACTGCATATGTCTTATAAGTTCCATATGTATAAGGTGTTCAATATTAGTATCATTAGAATCTTGGTTTTGTATTGCATGAAAATCTTTTTATTCTGTGGTTTGATCTGAGTGTAGTGCTTTCATGGGTTATCTTTATTTCTAAGAAGCAATTTGTTAATCTAGGTTAGGACTCTTAAAGTCATATTTAGATCATATAATAGTCTCTGGTAGTTGCACATTTACCTTAGCCTTGCACCTCTCGGATAAAGGTGCTTACTTTTCTTAATTCTAGTAGGTTAGAGATTCAGATAGGTTTAGTAGCTTTTTAGCTTATACTTGGGTTATTTTACATTTAAGGGGAACATTTGAACTTCATTTGATTTCATAAGTCGCCAACAGAGGGGACAGTGGGTTACAATATTACATCTTATCATTTACATTTTGTTTAAGGGTTGCAAGACATAGACTTAGTTTAGCCTAGTTATTGGTTTGATCTTTGAGGGATCAAAACAGAGGGGTTGTTGAGAATTAAAAATATATCTTAGTTGGGGTTACTGAGGAAAGCAGAGGGGAGTCTGCTCTTCCTGCTCCACCGTAAGATAAACATGGAGTTTTATTGTCCTGAGGGGGTGGTCAGCAGGAGAGGGGGTCAGTCATCCTCCCACTGAGCCATGCAGGAGGAGTTTAAAAGTTGATAAAAGGATTGTCTTGGTAAAACTTACTTCAGACAGACAGACATATTTATCCACCGCGGTGAGAACAACATCTTGTAAATGGTATGTACTCTGTCTCCATATTTAATTTCAATTAATTAAATATGTATTTAAACCGTTCTACCTCTGATCAATGATTCCTTATTTTATTGTCAAATCTTAAACCGGGGTAAAAATGGGCCTTTAGTAGCGAAGCAGGATTAGGCCAATAATAAATAAATCACACTTTCCTCTTTCAGCCAACAAAAGTCTGCCTTGTTGAGGCTGAGACCCTGAAGGTGTGCCCCACCGAGCACCAAGCCGTTAGCAGCGGTTCCTGAAGGTTGCGAGATGTGGCCTTCATGCATCTGGCTTATTTACAGATGCTCAAATGGATTCAGATTTGTTGAGTTTGGAGGCCAAGCGAACCCAACAAACAGATTGTTGTCGACCTCAAAACATTCCTGAACCGTTTTTTTGTTGAGTGGTGGCGCCTATTACCCAGCTGAGGGAGGACACAGCCGTAAGAGACCGTTTCAATAAAGCGTAGATGGTCTGCAGTGGCAGTAGATGGTTCTTCCGGTAGCGGACTGGAATCAGCTCGGTCCTCCTGACCATCCTGTGGCTATACAGCCCCATACCCACTAAATTGTGATGTACCTTCCATCAGGACCACCATGAACTTCACAGCGATTCCAGCTAAAGGTGCTCATCCATTTGTTCAGACCACAGGGGCCAGTCTTCGTTCCCGAGCCACGTCAACCAACCTCGGAGCCATAACGCTGTCACAGGTTCCTTTTAACAGATGCTGACACTTGCATACAGGTAACACCTCATAAGAGCTGCAGTTTTAAGCTTGCCTCCTTTTTTTTTTTTCTAACACAATTTTAAAGCAACGAGTTCACTTGCGGCCTAACATAACACACAGAAGAGATAATCGATGTCATCCTATTCACCTGTAAATGGTCATAATGTAATGCTCAATCCGTGTCTGCAAACAATATATCAAAAAATATCTAATAATGTTTTTAAATTTCTTAAAAATCTTTTAGAAAATAGTAGTAAGAGTATACAAATTACCTCTTCTGACAATAAAAAAAGGTTATGCAATAACTGACAAAACTGAGTCACAATGTCCACAAATATGCCTTAAAAGTTAATTAAGGTAGAATAAAAACGTTTACAGCAGAATTGATTCTACTTACTGGCCTTTTTGCAAGTCTGCAATATGAACGTGGCTGCCTTTTTAACCTCCTCACTCGAGTCCTCTGTGAGAAAGGTTATCATGAGCGGGAGGCCCCCACAACTCACCAACTGACACTGGTGCTCCTCTGCAAATACAAACAGAAGCCAGGGCATGAAAAACATTTGAGGTAGAGAGGATCTCAACCATTAAGAGACGATTCTCAGCTTAAGCACGCATCGCTGGTTTCTCACAGCAGTCTCACCTGAGGCCTCAGTGCACTCCCCAATGGTAAGTAAAACTGAGAGTCTGTCCTCCGGGTCTAAGTGAGAGCTGTTCAGCAGAAAGAAAAGGTGGTACACCAATCCGTACTGCGCCAAACCTGATGCCAGAGTGGCTAGAATGGAGAAGAAGAACAGAAAATAGAGATTGGAGAGGGACAACAGCGTGAGTGAGGTTCTGTTGAAATGAGACTGTCATGACTGAGCTACGTTATTGAGAGGAGGACTCACAGTTATCGGTGATGCAAGCTGACAAGGTCTTGACTATAACAACAGACAGCTGACAAGACAGCAAGCTCGTGTCCGCCGCCGACACGACGCGAAGCAGTACGAGAATAAGAGTTTCCAAACCCCCGCAGGCAGCGAAACTCTCCTGTACGTAAGCTGCGACAGGTGAAACGTCGGGATTAGTGAAAGGTTTTAAACGACATTGAGAAACGAATGGTAAGCAGAAAAATCTTAGTGTTGTCTCACGGTTGTTGGAGACCGTCATGGCGATAAAGGAGCATAAAGGCTGAAATGTTTCTGTGGAGGGCACCGAAATCTGCTGCAGCCAGGTTTTTACGAAGGGAAAGGCTGCCACGCAAACACGCTGACCTTCCTCTGCAAAACAAAATAAAGGCAAAGTGGAAAGCCACTGATCTTATGTACTATATAGGGTTTGAAGGATTTTACCTGCATGGCAAGATAGTCAGTGGTAAGGATCAACTGTACAGTGTATATAAAAAGTCTACGACCCACAGTAGAAATGCCAGGTTTTTGTAGAGTAAAAGATCTGACCGATAATTTAAGAATGTCCTCTCCCTTTAATGTGACATAGATACTGTATTATTATAAAAATACAAACAAAATTTGTATTTTTGCTCCATGCCATTGCACACGCTTAAACTAACCCTTTGTTTAATCGCAGTTTGATTCTGTTCTAGTGTTCAGTCTTCTTGGGTTCATATATTTGCTATCAATTATTGTAAATCTGGTGTAACAGAAGTTAACAAATCAAAACGCTTTTGTCCATTTGCATCCATTGTCTAAAACCCAAGTTTTCAAAGACGTTACAGAGAAACACAATGATATGATCACTACACAAAGGTATTAGTCAGGAGAAGGTTAAAAAGGAAAATGGAGAACATTTTATGTGCATAAAGGAATTTCCTCAGCATGTGACAATAGAGAATATTTGTATTTTATTTTTCTTAAATCATTGACAGATTATCTTGCAAACTGCATTTGTTGGATATAGTTCTGGACTCTGAAGATAAATTGTCTTCAGTTTGGATCATTCCTTTTTAGAATCGGATGCATGCTTAGACTTATCAGTGTGGAAAAGTTAATCCGTCTTTATCCAAAGCTTCCTATTGGAAACCTGAGTGCTTAGGGGCAAAAATTAGTAATATTTAAAACTTTTCCGAATTTGACAACAAGTGTCTTTCTGTTAAAACCCTTCTCATCAGTCCAGATATACAAAGAATACAGGAGCCCATTATTACATCTAGAGCACAGGCAGTGTTTGTTACAAATTCCTCCATCTCCTTTGGAGTTGTTGCTGGGTTTCCTCACTGCAAAACAGAACTAAAAATAGGCAAAATTTTCTTGAAATTAGTGTATTTGTCTTTGATTTGAGCAGGTAAATAAGATGATCTGCCAATAGAATGAGTATTCTTACCCCTAAAATAAGATAATTAGATATACTGCACTTTAAATAAGATGATGGAGATGAGTTGTTCCTATTTTAAGTGCATAAATCTTATTAAATTGCCAGATAATCTTATTTACATGCACAAATCAAGGACAAATACTCATTTCAAGAAAACTTTACTTATTTTTAGTTCTGTTTTTGAAGTGCTGACAACCGTCATCTTGCATTTTTATCAAATTTGGGTAAACATCCAGTTTTTGTCATTGCATAGTTTCGTATTTTCTCAAATGGTCTATGATTGTCTTCACTGTACCATGGCATATTTAATCACATGGATTTTCTGTACTCTCCTCCTGATACCTTTGTGCCTTTTGATTATTTTTAACTTTCTAGGAAACTCTAGCTTTACCTAAAGAATGCAAATAAGCTAATGACAAGAAAACGCTTCTAAGAGAGCTGAACTTTATTTTGGTTTGATCAGATTCATTGGGATCGATAGCAGCGGTTTATCTAAGAGGGCTGAATTGGATTGGTTATTACACCTTTTTTTACATGTCTAATCCATACCAGACTTGTTTTTCAGTTGATCTGTCACATTTAAAACAGTCCTCTTTTCACAGATGATATTACCATTCTGAGGATTGTTGACAGATCCACATAGAGCACTAGACACAGATGCCCAGAGTTGGAAGGTTTGGCTAACAGTTCTCAGATTATCCACTGGTGAGAAGGGGAAATTGGTCCTGCAAAGACAAAAAAAAGTCACATGAGTGTATTATTTAAAACAGGAAAATCTATGTGTTCATCATTCACACAATACAGTACCTGAAAAGGTCCATCAGAATTTCCAGGCAGCCCGTGGTTTGAGCTAAAGTCTGCCCTAATTCTGTGGTACCACAAAGACAAACACACATTAACCAAAGCAAGTTTAAATTTGTCAAAAGAAGATGGCCTGCCATCCAAAGCAAAATGTAAATATCAGCTCAATAAACCAATCGTGTTGCTTTATTTTTCTTCTGTGAGTTACAGAGGCCTGATCTTACTGTTGTGTGCAACCAGGACAAACAGCAAATAGACAGACACCCTCTTCTGATTCAGTGGGCTGTCTTCTTGCTTCAAGAGTCCAGCAATGTCGGTGAATATCTCCTTTCTGCATAGAGAATTCTTGCAATACACTGCATAACAAAAGCATACATAGGATATTACCATCCATTTCAGTGTGTATGAAATTACAGCGCAAACAAATAAAGCACGTAGATGTGGCAACTTCATTCAGGGATGGATGGATGGATGGATGGATGGATGGATGGATGGATGGATGGATGGATGGATGGATGGATGGATGGATGGATGGATGTGCAAATCAACACGTGTACCCACCATTAGCCTCCGCTAGTGTGCCAAGAGTAAAGACAGCTGTCTCCTTAACATCTGAATGAACAACACTGGATTTGGACAGATTATACAAAAATGCCACGCCGCCTAGGTCTCTCAGCAGATCCACATTATCCTCTGAAAGAAATAAAATGTAAAGTGAATGAGACAGTCGATAAACATCATCCTGGTTATTTTAACAATACTGGATCGTGAACGATAGCAACATGTTGATGATTGGCTGAAGCAAAAATTGGGGCATTAATTATGAGGTACACTCTACGCACTGCTGTTTGAGCAAGTATCAACACATTATTTTAGCAATTCAATTTAAAAGCAAAATTCATATATAGATTAATTACACATAGTGATATAACGCTTTGAAGATTATGACGTATAGCTAATAAAAACCAAACATTTCTCAAAATACTATAATATTGCATAAACCCAAGAAAACAAAATTAACTATTATAGCATGGCCAAGTTATTACCTAGAAAATCATGGGAAAAGCTGCTGATTCGACAGGTGCCCACAGGAGAGCTCTGACAGCCTTCACAAGGAGGGTAAGGCACAAAACGTTATTGCTAAAGAAGCTGGCTGTTCACATAGTCAGCAGTTCAAGAGCCACCTCACACACATGTACCTAGGACGTGGGCTACTGTTCCTCGGGTTAAGCCACGTCTGAACCAGAGACAATCAGATGTGTCTCAACTGGACTAAGGGAGACAGGATTAGACTATTACGCAGTGGTCCAAAGTCCTCTTTTCAGGGGAAAGTGGTTCAGTAATCAAGCTCCCAGAGTCTACTTTGAAAGTGGAGACGGACAGAATCGTTGCATAAAGTTCGGTATTAGGATTACTCAGGTGGTCATGATTTGGGGAGCCATGCTCTCTGATGGTATTGGTCCACTGTGTTTTCTTAAGTGTGGGGTTTTAAAGCAACCTGAGCTTCCTCAACATTCCAGTGGTCCTACAGGCTGATAGTCTCCACGCCATGTGAAAGGAGTCCAGACAAACTACTGAGTGCATATACTTTACAGTATGTGAACAAACCTTTCACAAGCACATTTCTGAGAAAAGATATGCTGATTTTACGGTCTACATTTTGACATTGGGGTTGCAAAACTGTAAGTAAATCTTGATATGATATATATATATATATATATATATATATATATATATATATATATATATATATATATATATATATATATATATATATATATATATATTTACATAAGGCCACACCTACTTGTATTTAAAAACACAACAAACCTCTGCTTTCACTGTTACCTTTCTTTTCGCAGATGGAGTGAATGGTGAGAAGTGCTTGCTTCTGCAAATCTGGACATTTCATCTGAAGCTTCACACACTCAAGCAGCAAACTGAGATCTGTCTTTGTGGCTGAATTTGGAGCAGTGAAATTAAACGTATTTGCAACGTATGCAAAACTGCATAAAGTTGGCCTTTAATAATATTTATACACAATATTTATACTTACTGTTGCGGCTGTTGCTTGCCCTGTCCATTTCACGATTATACAGAAAATGTAAAACAAAGAAAAAAAACACACAAATACCTATAATGTCATTTGGTGGCACGTTACCCTGGCCTGAAAGAACAACTTTCTCCGACCTTAATGCTACATTTGGGGGTTAGTGCTAATTGACAACAGTTGCGTAATTATTTAACCAAGATATCAAATACAGACAACGGTTTTCTCACAATAAAAGCGCACTTTATCTCGCTGTAATATTATTTCCTATGTAATATCGCTACAACTCAATAATAGTTACTTAAAAAATCGTACAGTACATTTTTACTAATACGTTAGGGCTAGCTGTTGCTTATTCTGGCTCGCGACGCGAACTCTGCGTTACCATAGAAACCCCTGAAGGGGGTTGTCGTGCCTTGAGCTAAAGAAACAAAACAAAACTCTAAAATTTTATCTGAAGGGTGCTTTTGTCCCTATTCATTACACGCATATTGACATTCTAAGTAAACAAACAATGAATGTTATAAGCGACAGAGACTAACATAGGAATGGATATTATGGCCACCAGGCTGCAGTGTGCTGCTGACAGCGGCTTTTCCTCCAACAATCTAGCTAGGTGACCGTCAGAGCACTACGTCACACGTTGGACGTCCCCCTTGTCACATTTGTTGTTTTGCTGTATGTTGACGGACTTCGCTTCATTTGTTGCAAAGCTTGTGCGCGTCCATGTAAGTTCTGTATAAACGGGATTCGATAGATTTCCTACAAATGCGCGCGCTTGCAGCCTCCTTAAGAATCCCATTTTTTGGGTAAATAGTGTCAGCGGAGTCAGCTAGAGCTAGCGTGCTAACAGTTGTAAAGTCGTTGAATCGCCATGGTGTGGGTCAGATAGGCATAGACGTGTAGTAACCATAATGTGTCGTGTTTTATTTAGCTGCAGTGGTGCTTCGATCCCGTGCATCGCTTTGTTTAGTATTTACAAAAGACACATCTGTATAGCCTCAGTTAGTGCATGCACACCGTGACACGTTTTCCTTCTCAGCTCAGACAGGAAGGGGAATAAGCTGCAGCAGCGATGTATGGACGTGTGTACTCCAGGATTCTTCAGAGAGCTTCTAGCTACAGGCTGACAGTTCATCCCACAGTCCCTGTTCAGGTTTGTGTCCTGGTCAGATCTGCTACATATTGTGTACCTCATATGCAGGCGCCATCAACATGCTTTGATTTTGCCTTTCAGGCAGCCCACAATTGTCCCTTTTCATCCTGGAGGCCGTCTGGATTAGACCAAAGGTTCTACGCTGGTGAGGAATCTGGAATCTGGACTCGACGTTGCTGTCGTTTCTCAACACACCAGGATTTAGACTTCCAGCAGAGCCAAGTGCAGATCAATAGCCTTCTGAGAACCAACGAACAGGTAATGGAAATCACTGAACACTCAGCTCGGAGGTGATATTTGATTGCAAAACGTGCTGTAGCCAAGCTGGTTCCACAACTAGACAAGGACCAGTGGCAGTTTTTGATTTGGGCGATATATGGCTCTCCACCCAGGGCGGTATGGCCTGATGGGTTCCATCAGCATGTGATGGGTGGGGAATAAAACATCATTTGCTCCTCAAACATGTTTTTTTTTATCTTGCTTAATTTCATGTCAAGTCAGTGGGAAGCAGAACTGTCAGGTGTTTCGCACTGTGTAAGTCCGTCAAAAATAGGGTTGCGCCCTGTAGCTGGTTATGGTCTTAGGTGTTACCGTCTCATCTACAGCTACTAAGTTGGTAGTAAAAAAAAAATAGGCTATTTTTTTTTAAAGAATGTAGCAAAATGTGTTTCTCCCTACTTTAAAAACCAAATTACTTACTGGTCTGGTTCGGTGATCTATAAAACCCCTTTATTAAACCAAAGGATTGGTTTGTAAGTATTTTGTTTAAATACCCATTGTTGTTTCTAGTCGGTTAAATAATATACATACAGTCATATGCAATAAATGAGAATTTTATTGAAAAGTTCATTTATTTCAGTAGCTCAGGTCACTAGGTGACGTGTGTCATAGATTAGTTACACACAGGCTGATGTATTATAGCTTACAGCTAATAAAAACATTACATCTAAGGTTAGAACATGACAACAGACCAATAAAAAATACAGAAATATGGGCTTAATGAAAAGTATATTTCAAAAGGTACTTTTAATCAAACAGAAGAGCTTCATCTTAATCCATATTCTAATTTATTTAGATAGATAGATAGATAGATAGATAGATAGATAGATAGATAGATAGATAGATAGATAGATAGATAGATAGATAGATAGATAGATAGATAGATAGATAGATAGATAGATAGATAGATAGATAGATAGACTTTTCAGAATGTGATTGGCAAATTGAATCATGGCTGCGCCTTTTTGCTTTCAGACTGTGAATGTGCCAGAGTTTGATGGGAGGGCACTCAGCGCTGTGAGAAAGTTTGACAGCAACCAGTTACCTGCAAACACTCCTAACGAGGACCGTCGCAGCGCAGCCACCTGCTTACAGGTATGCATCTACTTCTCTTTATCTTTCTTTTCCCAACTACAGAAATGCAGCATTTGTTCTGTGATCCCCAGTCGAAGGGCATGCTGTTCGGCGTGTTTGATGGCCACGGGGGCTGGGCATGTGCCCAGGCTGTCAGCGAGCGGCTGCTGTACTATGTGGCAGTGGCAATGATGCCAAAGCAAACCCTGGAAGAGCTTGAGAAGTGCATGGAGCATGGCAGACCTGTTCCACCCATCTTACAGTGGTATAAGCATCATGCGGATTTTAACTATCGCGAATCCGCCCCCCTGTATATAAACCACCTTAGAGTCTTCTGGCAGGAGTTACTGGACAACGAGGACCACGATGAAGGCATGAGGTAGGTTAAAATGGTTGGAGGTTTAACATGCTAGGTAGGGCCGGACGATATAGAAAAAAAAAAGCACATAGATAAAATAGAAATCATATTGATTGATATCGATAATTATCAACAAATTCAAAACATATATTTTAAGTGCAGCCCTGGCCATTTTATGCTGTTGCTTAGCGACGTATTTTTAGATACAGAACACACAAACACTGAATTCAAACTCAACACTTTATTCAACCAACTTTTTACTAAAACTGCAAGTGTTTAAAAAATTCAAAAGAACGCATGCTCTCTGAACTCTTTGAAGGGGGCGGAGCTTTCCTGGGTCTGCGTTTGTGATTGGTTGGGAGGATGTAATGATGTAATATTAATCTACATGGCTAGAATGCATAAGGAAAGAAAACTTTTTTTATTGAACCTTTCATTCACCCTTCTTCTATCATCGATATACGTCTATCGATCGTTATATTTTGTTATTGAATTATCGTCCAGCCCTAATGCTAGGTTTGAGAGTCTCATGATCTGATAACTGAGGAAAAATACCACAGTTTTATGGAATCTACACAAATGCATAACACGATTTTCATTCTTTTATTTCATTAAAGAAACAACTGTCCCTGCTACTAAAATAATATGGGATGTAATTAGTATAGATAAAATACTGTCATCTATACCATTAATTGACTGTGTGTGTGTTCGTTTTTCTTTTCGACTGGTTATATTTCCAAACAGTAGAATTTGTCTTTCTTGTAAGCAAGGGAAAACTGTAGTAATCTTTGTTCAGCCATCTGACAGGCAGTGTTCAGTAGCAGACGGGGGAGGGGCTGCACCGTCTTCCTCTATGCCCCACACAGGCCAGAGAAAAATCCGGTCCCTCTGCCACTTTCTCTGGCATCTCACTGAAAAGACTAAGTAAATATTCTGAGGGAAAGATTAAGCAGTTTTTTTAAAACTTTGTGATACTTTGATACTAGTAAAAGGCCCATTGGTACGGCTTATATGTATCAAATGAAGGTTTGATTCAGTTACAACTCCCTGTTGGCGATTCCGTGAGTCCAAAAGCCGTAATTATTACTATTGTTTTCTTCGTCATCTTTAAATTAGTACAAATCAAAACACATGTTGACTGTTTTTGAACCAAAAAAGAAGCCTTAAAGTTAAATTGTGTAGACATTTTATTACAGTATGCTGCTCCATGTCTGCGATAGCTTGGTTATTATGGTTCCTTGGAGCTGTTACCACACAAGTTCTTATTTTTTATTGCCCATATCTCTTGCCTTTGTCACTAGATTGTATTTTCTTGAAAATGGCTGTTTCTACCATGGCTCTAGATGTCTTTTTGCTAAATAGCTCTTGCCCTTTCTAAAACTTTGGAGCTGCAAAACCGCTGGTTCTCGGTAGAGCTTGAATGTGATAACATGGATTTGCAACTTCACAGCAGCGAAATGTCTAGTGAATCACACATGAATCTTTTTTATCTAGTCCCCAGGACGCTCTGGATTGCGCTTTCAGACGTCTTGATGCTGACATCTCTTTGGAGGCTCAAGTCCCACTTTCCAGTGACCTGATGAAAAGTACGGCTATCCAGGTAACTACAAACGGCAGTCTTTTCTTCACCTTAATGCTTCAGAGGTCGCACAGTCATAATGATACACGCACAAGGAAAAATATTTGCCAACCAGACCACCTCCTCTCACCATGATGCGTTTTGGCCGATGTTTTAAGGTTCACGTGATGAGAGGCAATCACTACTCCAATGCCTTTATATGCTCTGCTATCAGGCAGCGAAACCCAGACATATGTAACCTTAAACAGTTACTCTGGAGACACAAACATCCCCTAACTCTGACTCTGCTTTCCAGGTGGCGTTTGCTGGGTGCACTGCCTGTGTGGCTCACGTCGGCACGGACGGGATCCACGTGGCAAACGCAGGAGACTGCCGCGCAGTCTTAGGGGTGCAAAACGATGACGGCTCATGGAGCGCTGTGCCTCTTTCCAAAGACCACAATTCACAGAACCACGCCGAGCTGGAACGGATTAGAGCTCAGCACCCACCTTCGGAGAGAGACACGGTGGTCGCAGATGACAGACTGCTGGGGGTGAGTTACTGTTTCAGCCCTAGAGACAAAGATAAAATCTAAACAATAAAGTGCGTTTTCCTCGTTCTTACGCTCAGGTTCTCATGCCCCTACGTGCCTTCGGTGATGTGAGATTCAAGTGGAGCCTTGAGCTGCAGCAGAGCATTTTAGCCAGCCTTGAATCTGGCGTGGACCTTGACTCTCTGAACTTGTATCAGTACACTCCGCCAAACTATTTAACGCCGCCGTACCTGGAAGTGACGCCCGAGATAACCTACCACAAGCTGAGACCTCAGGACCGCTTCCTGATCCTCGGCACCGACGGGCTGTGGGACGAATTCGCAAGTGAGGAGGCAGTGCGACTGGTTGGAGAGCACCTGAGCGGGATTCACCTACAGGTTTGTTCCCGAGTAGCCCCTTAATATGCCAACCCTACGTTTTTATGCTATGTGTTATGTTTTTTTCTTATCTCAATTCAGTCTTGTGTTATCTATTTACCTGCAATTGACACAAAATGTCAACTCGAAGCACTTCACTTCATAACACAAGCAGGTCCGATTCATATCCCGATACACCTTTCAGAAATCGCTGCTAAGGCTTCAGAATTCCAACAAATCTCAGGAAATGTATTATCCATGTATGGAGAAAACATGGAACAGTGCAGCGGATGGCTCACCTAAAGGGTTCTGCAAGCGGCTCAACTGATGGCTGAATTAATGCGTATCTGCGAATGCAAATATTCTTCTTAGTAGGCTGCTATTGCCAACACATGGTAGCAGCTCTTTCCGCCAAGGGGGGTACAAACACTTATTAGTTTTAAAGGGCAAATGCTGTTCACATAAGTTAAGGTTGGTTTGGACAGCTTTCATCACAGAATCAATGAAAACACATTTAGGAACCGGATTTTGTATTTACTCGGGTTATCTTTTGTGAAATATAAAGATTTATTTGATGATGTGAAACATTTAGGTGCAACAAAAGAGCAAGGACCGAAGAAATGTTGTAAGGGGTCAATACATTTTTACAGCACCAAATACATAAACTTAAATTTAATCCTCGTTATAATACAATATAGTCAAATTCAGGTGAACATTTATTGTTTTCAAACGTTATCCAACTAGAGAAGACCAAGCGAGTCCACTGAGTCAGACGCTTTGCAGTGGTTCGTGTGGCATTCTTGTAAACATCGCTCCTAATTTTTTGTCATTTGACATTTACACATCTAGGAAAACAGAGATCACACATTGAGTTCCTCAAGATTTAAATTGTGGCCCACTGATTTAATATTCATTTCCTCCCCCCTAGCTCAGATCATGGAGTACTAACAGATCTGCCAACATGTGCGTGCTAAGGATACACAACTGCATTTTTCAGTCTGAGAAAAAAGGCTAAAGTCCAATACAGTCATTAAGTTGTTGTGTCTGTAATATCAAGACGTCCCAATTTCCTCCAGCTTAATACAGAAAGGAATTTATTGTTTTTGGTGGTAAAACTGCATTAACTGTGGTCAATGAAGTGAAACGTTAACAGAGTATGTAAGAAACCATGCAATGTTTTTATGTAATCAGATCCAATGTCCATAAAGCTTGTTTCTAAATCAGCCTACTACCATTTTAAAATGTTGCTGAACACTACTGTTCACTGTAGCTTTCCTAAAAAGGTCAAACACTGCTTGATTTGTTCATGATCATGTCCTAGCTATTTTTTTATTTCACATTTGCTTTACATATGGAGTTTAAAGGAAAGTTCAAGCTGGAAGACTCACCTCCCTTCAGTGCACCTGCTCCACCGACTGCCTCATCAAGTGTCAGTGCTCCAGCCAATCACACCAGGATCTCGTCCTTCCTTCCCACAAGACTTTGCTCATAAGGAGCCCCACACATTGATCTTCCTGCTCTTCAGCTGACCCCCCATTTCCCCCCTCACACTCCCGAGCTTCACCTGACTACTCCTCCCTGCTGTGCAGCACTCGTGCCTCACAGCAAGAAAGTCCCGGGTTCGAGTCTCAGGCTCGGCAGGTGCCTTTCTGTGTGGAGTTTGCATGTTCTTCCCGTGTCAGCGTAGGTTTCCTCCAGGCGCTCTGGTTTCCCCTACCACTAAAGACATGCTGGTCAGGTCAGCCATTAGTGGCGGTGCGCTCAATCGCTGCGCCTCAGGCTAACCTTCCATCTGATCTTCGAAATTTCGTTGTGTGTACAATGACAAATTACTTTATCCTTATCCTACGGCCTCCACCACCAGTGTCCGGACACCGTGGGGAAGTCTTCACTAATCCTAATCCTAAAATGAACACCCAAACTCATAGACATTCGCAGCTTTCACGCCTTATGCCTGGGTCCAAGCGCCAAAGAACTTTTAATTTATGTCAATAAATCTCTCTAATTGCCTCTTTTTGTCTGTGATAGTCTCCCGATTGACGTTTTTGCTATACGATGCATAGATTTGACATTTTTCCTTTAAAGTACTTCTTGACTTTTCAACCTCTGCTCCTATAGGCTCCAGTCTCTCCGTTGGAGCGGAAGCTGAAGCTGGGTCAGATGCATGAACTCCTGCTGAAGCGGCGAGCTCGTGCCTCTCCCGCGCTGGACACCAACGCTGCCACTCATCTCATCAGACACGCTCTGGGAACTGGGGAGTATGGGGAGCTGTCCCAAGAGAGGCTGGCCTCAATGCTCGCCTTGCCAGAGGACCTGGCCAGAATGTACAGGGACGATATCACGGCAACTGTGGTGTATTTGAACTACGACCTGGCTAAGCTCCACCACAGTTAGCCGACGGAGAGAAACCGCCACCGAGCTGCCCTCGGTTACGTTCAGTTAGTTTTTTGTCACGGCTGGTGTTCTGGCCAAAAGGTACCTGTTACGTTAACGGTTTTATAGATGGAGCAAAGTGAAAAGATCATTTTCATTGTTATATTATGAACGTGTAACGTTTTACATGAATCATTGTTAATTACCCGTAATCCAGACTGATGAATAGTTAATTTTTCAGACATAAAATCCAAGTGATGTTGGAGAAAAAAGGTTTCATCGTGTCGGAAACGGAGCGCAGCGGTACAGAATGATGCACTTTTACCTTTGTCAGTATTCCTGTCTGTCTTGCACAGACAATCCTTTGTCTTTTTTTCCTGTTCACTTGATATTTATGTCAGCTAAGCTGTTTACCTTAAAATTTCTATAAAGGTTATCCTGTTGATTGAATCAACTTTAAATGTTTTTATTATTATTATTTGCCAGTGGCCTAATGTGAAAAATGTTAATATTTCATAAATAAATACCTGAAGAAATATGTATTTTGTTTTTTTTTTTATTTGTTTTGTTGCTGATTTTTATTTATTCTTTTTGGATTGTGTAATTTAAAACAAGCCGACAATATTTAGCAAAAGACAGCGGTGCTCTGATATCTTAACATAGGAAGCGGAGGGTTTTCAAAGTTTTCCCAGTAAGCTGCTAACGTATGTTAACAGCGGTGCGTCATGGGAGCCAATCCCATCCTTGGCTGTTTTGTAAACACGAGTGTTTGTCCTCATGCTGAAAGTTTATCCAGACTAGTCTGATTATTTTGCAAACAAATTCTTAGTGGAAAACATCAGTTTAGTTTATGACTGTCACTAAAACACTTCAGAAGAAAGTGTTTTTTTTTCCCTTTTAAAGCGTATCAGAGAAAGATCCTCGATGTATGAATAGTTGAGCCTCCACTAACACCTCTATCTCTACGTTAGGCTGAGCTGGATATCACACCTGACTTCTGTTTTCAACCGTTACACCCCCACCCCCGACGAAGTGACACGGAAACTCAGCATAATTCCTGTTACTTGGTAAACAGAGGAGGAGTGCAGCTACACGCAGTTTGATCAGGCGGAAATAATTCAGTAATTGAGGACGGGCTAATATTGGAAAAGGTCACAAACTTGACTAGAACAAAGCAGATAATTTAGTGACGTGCGGGAGAGATCCGTTGGCTCTCAGAAATCAAATAGATAAATAAAGGCCATGACTGGAAGAAGGAGGATTTGGAGAGTTATCCTTGTATTCTGCCAGGTCCAGGTGAGTAGTTAATATTTAAACAGTAATTATATTTCAAATTATATTTGCAAATGTTTATTGTTGTTCAACAATAGTCTTCTTTATATACCATTAGATCTATATAATTTACCAGGTTGTCCTCATATATATATTACTTCCCACTTTTTGCTTTTTAGTCACACTTAAAGTTTTTGATACATTAAGTTTCATTATCAGCATTAGATAACCCGACGAAACACAAAAAAGCAGTTTTCAAATGGTAATTTCATTTTTTAAAGGGGAAAAAAAGCTATCCCTACCAACTTGTCCTTATGTCATAAAATACTAGCCCCCTAAGCCTAATAAAGGCAGTGGTAGTAGCACCTTCATCAGCAACAGCTGCCATCAGGTACTTTTCCTTGCAGAATCGTTTTAATTCTGCCACACTGCAGGGTTTTTGAATAAAAAGGATCTGTTTAAGGTCACGAGACAGCATACCTTTCCATTTGCAAAGACATGCAAAGGCATTTGTGTGGCAAATCCTTTTGCAAGTGAGTCCTTTTTGGTCTGTCTCAAAACAACTTGCTCTTTATAATAAAAAAAAGCCCACTACAATAGCCCTCCCCTGCCTCGATGTCTCTGTTGTTATGTCAGGGGCATAGCCACAAGTCCCTCCATCTCTGCTAAAACAAGGTGTTCATAAAAATGTTGATTTACGTGTTGCATTTTGGTGGCTTCCTAAATCTTTAAATGTTCTAACCTTCTTTGTTGTGTGTAGGACAGTTATGCATGTTTATTATTTTAACTGTTATTTAATTATAATGTAAACAAATCATTGACTGACACAAATATGAGCTCTAATAAATGTCTAGCCTTTTTGTACAGTTTAATTTAGCTGTGGGTTCCCTACAACTCGGGCTCTACATGCAGATACCCCCCCCCCCCCCCCCGACCCACCATATCTATTAATTTGCTCATTTGTTAATGAGAAGATTAACAAAGCTGACTGCTCCTGAGCAGGTCCTTTGGTAGACACTAACATGGCCTCATCAGTGCACAACAGACCATATTATCCCCCCAAAACCTCAAAAATGTTTAATTTGTTGTCATGGCCCCTTTAAAAAGTGAAATTCATATGTCATAAAGAATCATTACCACAGGGTTAGGCTACTTAACACCCAAATAACCAACAAAATGGAATTTCAATACAGAAACTTTATGTTATGGCCATGTTTTGACCTCCAGAGTCATAAGAAAGACTGCGGGCTTAAAGGGGACATATGCAAAGGGTGAAGAGCCTCCTTTAGATTTAAAGAGACGGCACCAAAACGAGTTGCCCTCAGATGCATCTCAGAACAGGGGGTAAAAGGGGGAACATGGGGGTAAATTAACAAGGAATTCAGACCAAAGGGTTGTAGTTTCACTTTATATAGACCACAACTAATTTCAATGGGAAATGAAAGAACTGAAAAGCATCATGTGTCCCCTTCAACAGTTGTCCAGGAGACAGTTACTCACACCCTCCATAAGGAAGTTCAAGCCACAAAAGCAGAGGCCACTCAGTAGTTTGGGGAGATTCATGAGGTGTGGACTACAGCTGGAATGGAGCCACAACGTACACATGTGTCCTGGAGGCGGTTCACAAATGTCACATTCCTTCCTAACACTGATACTCCTAATAATAAAGGCCGAATTACTGCCATATAGTAACTGCACATAAAACTGTCTGCTTAATAAATACTTTTAAAGTTGAAACAAGATGTTTACATACACCACCTAAAACCGACGAAACCTTTCCTGTTTTAGATAAGTTAGGATTAACAAAATGGTTTCTATTTGCTAAATTCCAGACTAAGAAATAAAGGTTCTGTCTCTTTATACAGTGTATGGTAAATATCTGGTTTTAACTGGCTTCATCTATCCATCCATCCATACTTCCATACTCGTCCAGACATGCCTGGATAACTGTTGAACGTTTGCTCCACAGATTTTGGTTTCTTCCGCTGCTGCAGGGACACAGCTGTGGTCCTTGGACAAGATTCACAGTTATACTCATCCAAAAAGTCTAAATGAGAGCAACCTTGAGGTACATGTAAAAGTCCTTTTTCATTACTCATTGATCGAGAAGATGCACGCATCTAACGCAGCATGGCGTCCCGATTCATACAGAATGACGCTGCCGCCGTTCTCCAGCTGCCAGAGTGACCGGCAGACCGAAGCGGGTGAAGAGGGAGTGGGTCATTCCCCACATCAACATCCCAGAAAACCACAAGGGTCCATACCCACATTACGTGGTGAAGGTAACTGGGCTTTGTTTGCACTTGCACCAATATAGGCCTTTTTATATGAACAGCAGTGTTTAAGCTTTTCTTTTTCAACAGCTCAAGTCCAGCAAAGCGGGAACGGTGGCCATAACGTATATGATCAGTGGCCCGGGTGCAGATAAGCCCCCTGAAGGTGTTTTTACTGTCGATGGCCAAAGTGGTGTGATGTATGTGACCCAGCGACTGGACAGGGAGAAAAAAGACAGATACATTGTGAGCCACAACTAAGCATCTCACACGTTTGCCATCTATCATGAGCAGATGAAACATTTTTTGGACTTCTTTTTGTTACAGCTGTGGGCTCACGCCCTGAAAGAGACGGGACAGGCAGAGCAGCCTATGGAGCTCACCATCAACATCATTGACCAGACCGACAACGCCCCTGAGTTCACCCAGAAAGTCTTCACCGGCAGAGTGAGCGAAAGCGCTGACGTTGGTGAGGAGATGATAGAGCAAACTCGCAGAACATCAATATACAGTTCAGCTTGGGAGCCTAAACTCGATTTCTTCAAACAGACGAAGCCATCACAAAGGTAACAGCAGAAGATAAGGACGACCCAAAAACAAACAATGCCATTGTTAGGTATCGACTAAAATCTCAGACGCCTAAGATGCCCACAGAAGACATGTTTGCCATAAACGCAGTGAGTGGATTGATCCGTCTGAAAAAACAGGGGCTGGACAGAGAGGTAAAGAGACTATGTGAGAATTATTCTTCCCTTGTCTTTTATTTCCCCAACAATGTCATTTTATCACTTTATCATTTAAGACCCACCCAGAATACAAACTGATCATTGAAGCTGCAGATATGCTGGGGGAGGGCCTGACCACAAGCTGCACTGTTGTCATCACCGTTACTGACAGCAACGATAATGCTCCAAATTTCACCGAGACATCCGTGAGTTGCAAAGAAGCAAAAATATATTTGACGTTTAGACTTTAAATTCACTTCTCTTCCCCAGATGTCCACGTCAGTCCCTGAGAATGCGATGGGAGTAGAGGTAGCAAGACTGAAGGTCACTGATATGGATGAGCCAGCATCCCCAAATTCAAACACCAAATACTTGATTGTTAAAGGCAACGAAGATGGAGCCTTTAACATCACTGCCGGGTCAGATAAAATGGAGGGAGTTATCACAACTGCCAAGGTTCAAACTCACCCTCGAGGGTTTATTGAAAAGTTTTTCCAGCATCATGTTTACTTATCGTCTCTCCTTCATTTCCAAGGGGCTGGATTTTGAGAGCGTGTCTGTCTACAAACTGTTGGTGGAGGTAACGAACGAGGCACCGTTTTCTCTCCCTATGCCCACCGCAACAGCCACGGTCACCGTAAAAGTCGTTGACAGAAACGAGCCTCCTGTTTTCAGCCCAGCTGAGGTGCAGGTAACCCTCTCAGAGGGAGTGGCAGTCGGCACTTCTGTGGCTGAACTCAAAGCAAAGGACCCAGACACAGCCAGAAAACAGCGCATAAGGTAATCAAAACACAAGCCGTTTATCTACGCCACTTTATTGAACGACTGACAACAAAAAATCTTTTATACTATTACAACAGTTACCAAATTGTGGCAAGGACCTTTATCCATACAGGTAGAATAGAATAGGATGCTTTTATTATCATTATACATCACTGTGCAGTGAAATAGATTCAGCTGCCACTGTCCAGTGAAATAAATCAAATAAGTTGTAACAACAAAAGCACCCAATTAAAACAACAGGTACAGAATGTATTTACATATGCATGTATGCACGCACAAAAAAAATAAATACATGTACACTCAGTAAACATATCAGTAGTATAGATATACTGTACATCACTACATTATTGTGTAACTTTGCTACAAAATGAGGAAATTAGGATATTGGAATTATTACGAGGATGTTTCACTTATTATGAGGATGTTGCATTTATTGAAATGACACATATCACATGGGGTTACAAGAAGAGTTGAGGAATCTGATGGCTAATGGATAGCAGCTGGATTTGCTCCATCCATCCATGCATCCTGCCATCCATCATCTTCTGCTTCCCTGAGATCGGGTCCTGGGGGCAACAGGACCAGGAGCGAAACCCAGATTCCCCTCTTCAGTAACTGTAATCCATGGCCATCAAAACCTAATCTTTGTAATATTACTTCAATGTGTCTGTCAATATATAGGAATTTGGGCTAGTTTGTAAATATTTGCCGATGGTGGCAATAAATGTCCAAGAGCCGCTGTACTATTTGCTTGGACAACTCAGGGTTAAGTGCCTTGCCCAGGGGCACATCAGCATGTGACAAGGGAGAGCTGGAATCGAACCAACAACTTTCCGATTGCAAGGCGACTACTTTTTCCCCACAGTCAGAAAAGAGATCCCAAGAAATAACAGAACCATCGTAGCTTGGAAAACAAATGCGTATTGTATAAGAACAAATTTCTGGATTTGTTAGTTTTAGATATTTGTAGCTTATGATGGTTTCTAAAAATAGGCTATGAATAATTGTTAATAATAACTGAATAACAATTAATTAAAATGAATCAATCTGCAGTTAAGTACAGACCCGTCCTGTTCATCTTCAATTAAACAGGCCCAGTTCAGTCCTGTTTAATTAAAAGTGAATTTTAAATTAAATAACTTGTTTCTAGATTAATAGTTATTCTATTTTTGTCATGGATTTTTTTTAATGATGGGGTTTAGTTAAGTTGGCATCTGGATTGTTTTTATGCAGAATGTTTTTCTAACAAGGCGGTTTGTCTTGATTTCAGCTACAAGCTCTGCAACGACTCTGCCGGGTGGCTCAGCACCAACTTCAGCACCGGATCAGTCAAGGTCGCCAGCAGCATGGACAGAGAGTCGCAATACGTCATAGACAACAAATACACCGTTTTAATTCTAGCTTATGATGACGGTAAAATGAAACTTTCACTGCTGCTTTTACAGAACCGTCACTGTGTTTATTCTGTGCAACAGGCTTACCTGAGTGAAAGACGCCTCCTGCCTCCTTCTCATCTCCTCTAGATACCAATTCAGCAACAGGAACAGGTACTCTGGTTGTGAGTTTGCTGGACGTGAATGACCATCGTCCGGTGATCAGGCAGAGGAAAGCCAGTCTGTGTAACACGGACTCCTTTCCAGCACTCCTGGATATACTGGACCGTGATGGACCGGGTCACGCCGGGCCATTTACCGTGGAGCTTACAGGACAACACAAGACAAAATGGACTGTCAAAACCAATTCCACAAGTAAAGTGGCTAGTATGCTGAAGTAGTGTATAGTATGTCCCATGAAGCCCCGATATGTTGGATAAAATTACAGCTAACTAATGATCCAAACCAAATTTCTTGTGCAGTGAAGTCTAAATGATCTTCTTTTTTTCCAGGCAATGTTGCATCTCTTTACCCCAGAAGAACCCTACCTCCTGGGGACTATACAGTTACCATGAGGATTTATGATGTCGAGATGCTCTACCAAGACAGCACGCTGGCCGCAGAGGTGTGCCACTGTCAAGGAGCGGTGGATGCCTGCTTCATGCCACCTCCTAGCCCACGGTCAACCGTTCTTTCTCTGGCAACCCCTCTCCTGGGAGCTACCTTTGGTGTCCTGTGTAGGTAGCTGTCTTATCCTGGAAACAACTTCCCTTGTTTTGTCTTCTGTCGCCTACTTTGCATTTGATTGCAGTGCTGCTCCTGCTGCTTCTCCTGCTGCTGAGAAAAAGGAGGAGGGTAGGGAAGGGGGACCCTCTTCTTGAAGATTTCACCCGCGACAACGTCTTCTGCTACAGTGAGGAGGGAGGAGGTGAAGACGACAAGGTAAGAGGAGATGGAGCAGAAGAGGCTTCATAGCTCTTTGCTAGGTTTTTCTTTTTCAGGGGAAACTGATTATGTGACGTTTTTAATCTTTTATCGTTTTTTGCTCATTTGCCGTATTCCTTTTATCATTTATTAATGTCAGCACATAGTAATCCCAGGATAGTTTTATTGAAAAAGGTCACATAATCTAAGAGAACGGGACCTAAACGTGCTGCTCTGTTTAACTATGACATCATCTTGTGCCTTGTAAAAAATATTCATACGCCTTGTCCTCATTTTGTCACATTACAGCTACAAACCTTAATGTATATTAGTTAAAAGTGTATGTGATTGACTGGCACAAAATGGTGCACGATTGTTAATTGAAAGGAAGAGGACATGTGGTTTCCTTGATTTTGTACAGATGGAAAGCTAAAAGTGTGGCCTTCATGTGCATTCAACTCCTTTTAACTCTGATGCTCCTGAAGAAAATGCATTGCAAACAACTGCTTTTATATCAGGCATGTCTAAAGTGCGGCGCAGGGATCATTTGCAGCCCTTGGACTTATTTTGTGCGGCTCCGCCAACTGCATTTAGAGAAAGGTTTGGTCCACCAGCACAGGTGAATGGTGCAGATAGAAAAGTTTTTTTTTTTTTTTTTAACTTTGGCAAAAGTATTACAGACAGGTTACGGTCATCAAATTTAAAATATTAGGTACAACAAACTATTTGTTTTTTTAATAACACTTTTTACATTGTCTTTAACTTCATAGTAACAAGGACCACATCTATTCTAGGATTTCTACTCAAATACCGACTTATGCATTGAAATTGGTGTTGAATTCTGTCATTAAAATTAGCTAAATATACTAAATGGTTTTAAACAAAGACTGAACCAAATCTTGCTCTTATATTACCACACCAAAAACAATTCTGTTTTTTTTTAAGTCAAGCCCAAAATAATTTGCTAACTGGATGACCGTCTTTTAATAAGGCAAATGAGCAAAACCCTTTAACGACTTTGGATTTTTGTCGATCCAGCAGAAAATCTGACTAATTTAAAATGATCATACATTGTAGAGCAGGTAAAACAATTAACAAAACAATTTTCCTGTTATTTCTTTAATTCATTTTTTTGGCCCTCAAGTACTTTTAATTTGACAATTTCGGCACTCGTGCAGAAAAGTTTGGACATCCCTGCTTTATAAGAACCTTAATAAGTAAATAGAGACTGCCTGTGTTGCTTACTTTCAGTGTAAATCCAGCTGTTTTCTTGTTGCCTCGGTTCTCACATCTCTGCGTGACAAAAGCATCACTGCTTTCACTTTGACTTAAACATTTCTGCTGACTTGCTGATCACCTTCAGAACTGGTTGATTCAAGTGGGACGTTTGCCAACATTAGTCTGTAATCCCGTTTTTATTATAATTATTTTTCTTTTCTTAGGATTATGATTTATCCCTGCTACACAGAGGGCTTGACAACCGACCTGAAATTTTCAGCACGGATGTTTTTCCTACTGTCCAGACTCGACCAGTGTACCGCTTTCAAATTCAAGCCGACGAGGAAATTGGCAAATTTATCGGGCATGTGAGCAACCGAAAAACTGAAATACGACACATTAGAGACGCTTTGTGGCTCCGAAAAAATACTCAACGCATACCTGCATCTTTGTCCGTCTCTGGTTTGCTTTGTCCAGAACCTGCAAGCTGCAAACAGTGATCCCACTGCTCCCCCTTACGACTCTCTCCTGGTGTTCGACTATGAGGGTGGGGACACTGAGGTGGATTCTCTCAGCTCCATCGAGTCCTCAGATTCAGATGAGGACCAGGACTTTCAGGTCTTGGCACAGTGGGGGCCACGCTTCAGCAGACTGACGGACCTGTACGCTGGGGGCAGAGAGGAGGAAGACGGTGACGACCAAACGCTGCCAGGAAAAGCAGAATGGGTCTGACATACCCAAAGATATTTGGAGATCATACAACCTTGTGGACTTCTGTCCTAAGAATGATCTGTGGGCTTATTCGGCCACCGTGTGTGTTTTATCTGTACCTGTACCGTATTCCTTCTTACTTTGTTTATACTTTTGTGTGCTATTTTGTTGCTGAAATCTTTATTTCTAATAATATTTAGACAGAAACTTAATTTTTTTATGAGTTTCTGTTATCAAGTCATTGTTTATGCTTGTTTAATGCCAATAAATTACAATGTGATGACTTACAGGGCCTTGGAGAAATATTCATACTCCTCAAACTTTTTCAAATTCCTGTGTATTTTATGAGGATTTTTAAGTATAGAACAGATGTCTGCAACCTGTGGCTCTTTAGACCCTACTCTGCGAAAATTTAGTAATTAAAGAAAATGTAATAGTAAAATACCAGTTTAGCAGTTTCTCCTAAGCATTTTCATGCACAACATGCATAGCATTTCCACAAAGAATACACTAATAAAGTAAGGAACATTGTTTTAAATTGAGTTATTTCTTTTTCGTTTTAGTTGCAAACTATGTGCTTTTTTGACATAATTTTCTATTTAATAAACCTGAAACTTCAATTTAAAAAATGTATTCAGTCCCTTTATGTTATCATTTGATTATTTTCTTTATATTGAATAACCTTGCCTGCAAGCTGAATTCTCGTGGTATTTGTGCGTTCACAAACAAACAACAATCCATCTCAGTCGTTTGGGACAGAACCAAAAAACGGTTCAGGCCAATCACGTTGCAGTATTATGATTTAAGGCGGGGATATACCAGCTGTGACAGAAGCGAGAGCTGCAGAGCCCACAGCTGAACCGATGTAAACATCGCAGTGCAGGAGGACTCAGGCGTAGCTGCTGGTATCACATCTGATTTGTTAAAATCCATGATTTCATCTTTGAAATAGGTGTCTTGACTAACGTAACTTTTTGTGGTTTCTCATGACGCCTACTGTTTACGTTTCCATTTGATACCATGATTTGCTAAAACCAACATTTGGCAGGCGGGCACTAGGTGTCGCTTCGCCCAATCAGCTCTGAAAGTTCTGCTGAATGTCCCTCCTTTCCCCGAATGGATTCGATGGCAGCAGGCCCAGATTGATCATGTGCAGAACTTATAGTGCTCCATATTATCAGTTTGGCTTGCCAAGATATTACTGAAACCTAAGAACAGAAATAATAAAAAAAGGTATTTAAAAATATGAACAAATTGTCCGTAGTAGATACTGTAACAATAAGCTCATTTGTTTCAGGTTTTGTGGCTCTAAACTGGACCAAGGGCAAAAATGTCTGTCAGCGTTGTAAAGGTTCCTGACCCCTGCTTAGACCAACACAAAGTACCACATACATGTACAAGTGTGACAAAAGATCCATGGTTTTTAATTTAATTATTATTATTTTTTTACAGATTCTTTACAAAACACTTTGACTCAGTCTAGCAAAGTATTTTCAAGATTTGAAGACTGAAGTTCAATATCAGACTAATGGCATGGAGAAAGTCTGTCAACATAATTTTTTTTTATCTCTTCCCACAGATTCTCAAGCACACCTAGGTCTGGTCTATGATAATACTTTGATCTAAACCACTAAATAGTTTACATGGCAAGTCAGATTGATAACGTGTAGTAAATTCTGCACATTACTAATCTGGGATTGCTTTATTGAATCCATTTGAGGAAAGTAAGGACGTTCAGCAGAACATTTTGAGCTGATTAGGTGAAGCGACACCTAGTGCCCGCCTACCAAAGGTTGGTTTTAGCCAATCATAGTATCAAATAATTCTGTAAGCAGCAGGTGTCATGAGAAACCACAACAAGGTAAGCTGGTCAAGGCACTTCTTTGTCCTTCTTTCAGAAAGGAAATTGTGGATTCTGACAAAACAGATGTGATAGCAGCAGCTACGCGTACGTCCTCCTGCACTGCCATGTTTATTTTGGTTCGGCTGTGAGCTCGGCAGCTCTTCGTTACAGCTAGTATGTCCCACCTTCACTTTTACTGAAAAGTGCTATCTAAGTAAACTTGCCTTGCCTTAAACCACAATACTGCAATGTGATTGACCTGAACTGTGTTTGGTTTGGTCACAAATGGTTGAACCCGGAGCAGTACAAGATGGTTTGTGAACGCACAAATGCCGCGGGAATTCATCTTGCAGGCAGGGTTACGAAATAGTATCTCTAGCTGAATATTTAGGTTTATGGAACTTCTTACAAAAAAAATTCTTTTTGACACGCAAAAAAAACAGACCATCTGTTTGGAATGGATTAGCATTAGCATTACAGCAACCAACCCCTTTTTTGGATGTTACTCTTGGTATTTTTGAAAATGTGGTGATGCGCTCCAACTCTTTGAGGTTGGAAGGTCTCCTTGTCATAATCCTAATCTTGAGCTCTCTCCACAGATTCTCAATTAGATTCAAGGAGACTCTAGCTGAGCCACACAGAAACATTGACAGTACCTGCAGTCAGAAGAAATATGTTGTGTTTTTAAAAATACTTTAAACCTAAATCTTCTAATGTTTCTAAATACATGACAGTATAGCGTATGGCCCGTCACAAAATAGCCTAATTAAATCAATCTATGTTCGTAGTTATAATAGGAAAACGTTTAAGTAGTGTGAGTACTTTTGCGAGGAGTAAAGCGAGCACTTTGCCATAGAAGGTACAGAAATAACACAATGCAAATTTCACTTTACGCCTCGGCATTTCAAATATTATCTAATCCGGTGTAAAAAAACAATTATCAATTTGATCTTAATAGTCTATTAAGATCTTCTTATTTTATTCGTGTCATAGGATGATGCATTTTATGAGTCCTCACATTTAAAATGTGGATGCAGGAAAAAAATGCTCCGGAAATGAAACCCAGGCTTCAACGCTTCGATGATCCCTCCCTCCAGACGGATGACGTGCCTGTTTGCTGGCCAATGATTCTCCTGAACTTCTTTCTCAAGCGTGAACTTTAGTCCTTCTTTATCTTCCAACTCAGGTGAACTTTGACACCATGGATCATAGAAACAATGAGAAAAAACTTTTAGATGTCTGCTCTTTTATGCTTCAGTAATTTCACATTTTCCTTTAGCAAGAAAATCCTCAGGTAGCATAAGTAAAGGTGAACGACTTCCAGCAAAGGTAAGCAGTAAATAAGGAAAAATAATTAATCGTTTTTTTTCTTTATAGGAATGACAGTCACCTTAACTTTCTTATTTGACCTGTTAATTTTTATTTTTCCATCCCCAACAGATGATGCAGAACATGTTTCAGGAGGGGCTGTACCATGTTTTTTTCAAGGAGAAACCTCCACCTGGTCCCACCCCCCAGACCACCAACGCCAGCAGCGAGGAGCTGACAAACGTGAGGATTCATCGCTGGTTTGGGAGTGTGGTTAACACAAGACTTTTACTCACTGGGGTAAGATGCTGTTCTTCTCTGCTCATCCGAACCACAGGGCCATTAAGAAGTTCTGATACACTCGACAGGGACATGAGTTTCATCTTAATTGGGAAGTTTTAAAGATGAATTTGAACAACAACAATGACAAACTTCTATTATTTGTTTTTTTTACAATAACTTGGTGATCAACTCTAAATTCATTTGGACTTTTTTTTTAATCGCTGTGGAGTCAAAATTATACATACACCCCTACTAATATCTGAAGAGACCTCAGGAAGATGCAGGCACTTTAGTAGCAGTCAGCAAGTTCCTGGCATTATTCTGGATGTAAATGTAACCATTCTTCTTATCAGAAATGGTAGAGCTCATTTAAACTGGCCCAGACCCCACTTTTAAGATCAGTCCTTTATTAGGGTTGAAGTCCATAAATTCCCCGTTAGCCTGCTTTGGTCCAGTACGAAACCAGTCCTGATCTTTACTTGGGGGATCCTGTTTCCATTGAATTTATGGGAAGCTTAAAAATGTAGAGAAACCACATCTTCACGTTTCTATCCACTTAATGGAGCGCAAATCCTGAGCATAATGCTACCACCACCATGCTTTACAGTTGCCACAATGTTCCTGGATTTCCTCAACACCTGCCGAGTCAAGTGTCTTGCCTCGCCGTAAAACAATTCGGCAGAAGTCAAATCCCAGTTGAACTTGAATGTGTGGATTTTGGGTGCAGGGTGAACACCCCGTCTGTCCATGTTGAGGTTAAAGTTGTCTCCCTGTGGGCAGCAACACTGGCGTTCCAGCATCTGATGGTTTCCGCCAGGCTTTCACCTAAGAGGTTGCTGGTTTGCTCCTGGTTATTCTGACCAATTAGCCTTCCTCTTAGGGAGACAGTTTGGTTTAGATGGTTGAAAGTTGGACTCAATTGGATGATCCAGCAAGAGATCATGTATTCACGCACATGTATTCAATGAAGAAAAGAGGAAAAAGTGACATTTATTAAATGGCAGAAACCTCAACCATAAAGAAAATCCATCCATCCATTTTCTAACACGACTATCCCTTGTGGGGTTGCAAGGGGTGCTGGTGGCTATCTCCAGCTGCCAATGGGCGAGAGGCGGGGTACAACCTGGACAGGTCGCCAGTCTATCGCAACACAGAGACAAACAACCATTCTCGCACACACTCACACCTAAGGAGAATTTAGAGAGGCCAATTAACCTAACAGTCATGTTTTTGGACTGTGGGAGGAAGCCAGAGTACCCGGATCTGGGTCTTTTTCTTGCAGGTGATTCAGGTCCTCAGCGCCTTGGCGAGCATTCTGACCACAGTGAGCTACGCGTGTGTGAGGTATAACTGTTCGTCCGCCATGGTGACGCCGGTGTGGTCGAGCTTATCCGTGAGTCAGCATCTACTTCACCGTGTTTTCCCTAAGTGCGGTTAAACGTGAGCGAGCGGAGCTAAACCTAACTGTTGGTGATGTTGCAGTACCTAGCTGCCGGGTGCCTGGCCATGGAGGTTCAGAGGAAAGCGAGTAACATTAAGGTAAACATGTGCTTATGTCTAACACAGCTCTGTCTACGTACTCCTTTGACTTTTTCTTATCGCTCCGAACAGATCATCGTTCTCATGGCGCTGAACGTTTTCAGCCTGCTTTTTGGATTTGCTGCTCTGCTGGCCAATGGTCTTGCGTCGGTGCAACCTGCAGCCCTGAGCTCATTCCAGCAGGTAAATCTAAAGAGCCCAGAATTAGATTGTTGTTCAGGAAATGTAAGGCTCTGATAAGATGGTAACGTGTTGCTGTGATCTCCTACTCTTTGCCACCTTTCTGCTTTTCATACGATGAGCGGGCTGGTGCTCATGTTGCAAAGGTGAGCTACATAGGGTTCACAGGCCTGTGTTTCCTGGGCACGTCCTACATACTGTTCCTGTGCTGGAGAGGCCTGCGCCGCTACAGTTCTCGCAATATCAAGGCCTACACCAGCGTCTCACAGGTACACATGTCTACTGATTGATTGTACTGTTTATTTGGATGTGTTTTAAAGCAACTCTACCAAAAACAGAACCTTCCATGTATGACATCAAGGAAAAATCAAAACGTTATCAGGCGGACCTCCTTAGGTCTGATTCATCGTTGTGTAAAATATCTTAACGTCTAAAGGTGCCGTGTCCAAACAAAGCATAAATAGGAGAGGGTCCTGTTTTCCAGAGAGGAATGGGTTTTAGTGGGGAATATGTTTCTTAACCCCTGAACAAACGCAAAAGATCCCGTGAAGACGACGGCTGAAGCTAGTAAGAGAACTGCGAATCCTGGGCTAAATGACCACTCGTTTTGTGTCCTGTGGTGTGATGAAATTCAAACGCTGAACTGTAATGACCGTCGCTACATTTGGTGAGGTTGGGGGGTGCTGGGCTGGCAAGCTTTAAATAACCATCACAACTGTGAGGCACAGGTGTGGCAGCATCATGCTGTGGGGATGTTTAACTGCGAGAGAGAGCGATGCGCTTCACAAAATATGCCACACCATCAGGAAAGAACGTTGTGGGAAAATATCAAAGCAACATCTCAACACATCAGGCAGGAAGCTAAAGCTTGAGCACAAGTGGGTCTGTCAGGTGGACTATGGGTCTAATCATACCTCTAAATTAATTGCAAAGTCAATGGTTTGGAGTAAACATCACAAAGCCCAGCGGGCACAGCTGAAAAGGTGTGTGGATAAGTCAGTCTGCAAACCCAGCCCAGTTACAGCGGTCCTGTCAGGAGGAATGGGCCCACATTCTGGCACACGTCTGTGAGAAGAGACCCAGAAGGCTCGACCCAAGTCATACGGTTTAAATAGGCAACTCATACAAATATGAATATGAATTGTTAAAATCATACACACACCTTTTTGACAGCTCTCTTACTCCGTACAGCTTTACCTAATACTAAAGAAATGTAGGTAAACTTCTGAATTTTAACAAATTTCTTTTGTAAAAAAAATATGTCTATCATCAATTTGCCACCTACAATATAAAAAAGAAGAATTTTAGTGATCCTGACCTAATAATTCTTATTTAATGTCAGCTAGTAAGAAAGTAGTTTTATTTATATATATATATATATATATATATATATATATATATATATATATATATATATATATATATATATATATATATATATATATATATATAGTCTATGTAAATATGTTGCTTTAACTATATCAGTATTTTATTTCCATATTTCCACCTTCGGTAAGGTTTTAAAATGAGCGTCTTTCCAAAATCAGAAATTATTTTTTTATTTAAATTTATCTAAATGATCTCTTTTTTATTTCTTGCTTTGTTTTGGAAGATTTTTGCTTATTTATCTTTCCAGAATTTTTTTTTTCAGCATTAAAACTTTGTTTTTAATGTTTTCGCATGCATTTATCAGCTAAGACACTTTCGATTTATTTGGCATTGTATAAAATTTAAACAACCTAAAGTCATTCCAATTCCTGCAGCAAGGACAGAAGGCCTGCACACGGATGTTAAATAATTTTTTAATTTTAATCAATTAGGCTGAGTTTATAGTTCATCACAGAGACCCAACCTGGTTCTTTTACTCATATCATGTTGCTTTATCATCATAAACACGGCAAGCAGAAGCACAGCGGTTTTATTTCTAACTGAACATTTTAATGTACCATTACCATTTTTCCTAATTTGTTGAATAAACATTTATATATTTGATCATTGAAATAGATATTTTCAAACATTGATTCAATTAGTAAAACAGTCTTTATTCATGGTAATGTGTCAATAATGTATTAAATGTGAAATCTTATCATTAAAAGTAATGCAATGAAGCTTATGATGAACACCAAATCAAATAAACCATTGTGGTATTTTCCCATAGTTGTACTAAATGAATGAAACATTTGAATAATAATAGATGCATTGTTTAGTTGTGCATTTAGCTGCATATGTATGTATTTCCTATTTTTAAATATGAGTATTTACTTACCTGGTCATTGATTCATTTTATTTTAGGAATTTACCCCATAGCAGCAGAGCCTTTGAAATTCTTATCAGTCACATAAAAGCCCGATTAATGTTGTTTTGATGGATTCTCTGAACAGGGAGAGGACATGAACGCTCTCTTGGAGGAACAAGAAGACCTGAATCTATAAAGCTCGCTGGAATTGATTATCTTCAGATATATTTTATGTGCATGTCATTTGTATACTAAGTTATTGTAGCTAGCAAGGCACTGTGAAAATTTGGATGTGAAAAGAATAAAATAAAATCACCAGAATGAAGCGTTTACAATAAACATCTTAAACGTTTCAGAAAAAAGAGATCTCAAATAATAAATTGGTTATTAAATTGAATGTCTATGCTGATTTTATGCTAAAATGCCCATGTTTAACCCTTTGGGATGGACAAGGGGGAAGTGTTTTCTTTCTTTCTTTTTCAAACACGTTGCGCAGCGATGACCACTAGAGGGCAGCATTGTTAATGTTTAAAGCCAGAGACCCAGATTCAATCCAATTCCGTTAACTGGACTTTTATTTCAAAACCTTGAACTAAATTCACATGTAAGAAGGAAAACAATGAGTAAACAATGATTTAAAAAATCAAAAAATGAAAACTGGTGTAAACATCCCCAAAACAAATATTTCTCTAGATTTAAACTAAATGGTGGCCAGGTTTATTCTCAGTGTTTCTGGCATCTACAGCTACGATACATCAGAGTGGGTTGCAGATGTAGTGAAGGGTGTGGCGTTCTTGAGCATTTTGGTGATGCGGGGGATTTCATTAAGAACACATTACAAGGTCACAGACCATTCATGTAGCAAGTATGCACACCCACCCACTCTCACTCACACACACACAGTAATACGCACAAACTTATATGAGTGAAAAAAGTCAGAGTGCAGCTACTTTCTCACGACATGTCTGACTAACAGCTTCCAGCTGTTGCGTGGTCGGGAGAGCTGCAATGGGAACCCGCTGAATACAAAGAGAAAGATGGGATTAATGCATACATGGACACCAAAATGTGGTACAAACCAAAGCAGGAAGGAAAGCACATGTGCAAAAGTCTTCATGTACCCCTTAAAGGCAAGGCAAGTTTATTTGTGTAGCATATTTTAGTAACAAAGCAATTCAAAGTGCTGTACATGAACAGAGCATTAAAGAAAAACAGGCAGAGGAAAGCACATTGCAGTAGGTCAAGATAGGTTGGACTACAAATTTAATCTAATAAAGTTTAATTAACTACAACAGTTTGAATTGAACCTTAATATTTAAAGGAAACTCTAAGCAAATAGGGTTTCAACCTTGATTTAAAGGAACTCAGGGTTTCAGCACTTTTACAGTCTTCTGGGAGTTTGTTCCAGATGAGTGGAGCATAGGAACTAAAAGCTGCTCCTCCATGTTTGGTTCTGGTTCTGGGTATGCAGAGTAGGCTGGAGCCAGAAGACCTTAGTGGTCTGGGGGGTTGGTACACTGACAACAAGCCAGCTATGGTATTTTGGTGCTAAGCCTTAAAAGCGACCTTACAGACCTTAAAGCGATTCATCTTTTGGAATTTTACAACCGCAGACCTTAATGTACTTTCTTGGGATTTTCTGAGAGATGAACTCCAAATATCTCAGAATTGTGAAAAAAAAACCTCTGAAAAGTGTAGATTGAAATTCAACTTCCTTTACTCTGATATCCCTAAAGACCAAGGGGACCAAGCCTTTCAGTCTGCAGCACCATGGCTGTGGAACAGACCACCGCTACAATGGCCATTTTATTGGTTTTCAGCGCAGCACTTTTTGATGGATTTGTCTGTGAAAGGCGCTAAACAAATAAACTTTTCTTTATTTCCATAGACAAATCCCAATGCTACCAGTTGCTTTAGGGTCGGGGAAAATTAACTATAAATCCTTCTGAAAGCACCATCACCACCGTGAGATAAATGGCGGTGGCAGCGTCATGCTGTGGGAACCCTTGTCTTTAGCGGGGTTAAAGCATATCCATGTTAGAACGTATTAGTCGAAGTCCAGAAATACAGCGGACAACACGTTTACATAACCTGTTTAAAAAAAAACACACAAGATCTTTTTTTTCCCTCGCTACCTTACATTAAATCAAACCAAACCTTTTTTGCTTTAGGCCAGCCGGGATAACACATTTTTGAAGGAAAATTCTTTATATCCTTCAAATTCAGATGTTCACTAACAGAACAACCCACAATATCTCTATGGGTCTGAGATCAGGTTTTATTGTTTCAATGTGTAATCATCTTTGTGTGAGTTTTGACTTGGTTATGATTGAAGAAAGTAATTAAAACATTCTTTACACTATTCTCTTTTATTATTAAGGCATTTACCAAATATAAATCATTCTCTTAACTGACCTAAAACAGGTCCAGCTGGTTTCGATTAACGTGAGAAATCCATCCATCCATTCAACCCAGACGACATCTCTCTCTTCAGCAAGATCCTCCAGTTCAATCTGTGGGGACAGGCAGCGGCTCTAGCACCCCCCCCCCCCTCCCCCGGATAACAGAACTCCTCATCCCATCTCTCAGGCTGAGCCCAGACACCCTCCGAAGGAAGCTCGTTTCAGCTGCTTGTACCCGGGATCTTGTTCTCATAATCCATGCCCCTCATGACCAAAGGTGAGGGTTGAAACGTTGACGTACCGGTAAATCAAGAGCTTTGCTTTACGGCTCAGCTCTTTCTTCGCAACAGGCCGGAGCATCGCCCGCATTACTGCAGACGAAACCTCAACTCGTCTGTCCAGCTCTCGCTCCATCCTATCATCACTCCAGAGCAAGACACCGAGATACTTAAACTCCTCTGCTTCAGGCAGAGACTGACCCTCAACCCAGAGGGGGTGGTACCCCGTTTTTTTGTGAGCCAAAAATGTGTACTTTTATAGTTAATCTAAATATCTTGATTTCAGCTGAGAATCATCGGACGACTGAAAAACGGATGTTTACATTTCTTCTTAATTCAGTGTGACTGAGCTCCAGCTGCCTATGGACAACAATAGCCCTGTGGTTCTGCAGAGTCACGTCAGTTATGTCCGTTCATCCTCCGGCTCCGTAGGACGTCCCGTGAGAGGGAAGTGACTGGATGTGATGACATGAGAGCGAACGCGTCGACTCCGTGTCGGGATTCCCTCTGAGAAAGCGTGACGCTGTGACATCTTGGCTCAAGGGCCTCAGAGGTTTTTCACAGAAACACAGAAAAGAAAAAAAAGTAGACAGAGGCGTCATTTTGAGAACATTCATCAATAATTTATTTTCTTACTCTCAAGAACCACCACGGCGTCTCGTCTTGAAAATTCATCATTAATTTCCAACAACACAGTTTTGCAAAATGTAAAGTTACTATACAAATTCTTAATAGAAAAAAAAGAATAAATTAACTGTGGAATTGGGTTTTCTTCTTAAATCAATTCCACATTTTCTTCTACGACCCCTTTAATGTAATATTACAGCTGAGGAGAACTGATGAACTCAGGTTACATGCTCTATTGTCTTGTTAAGGAGGTGATCTAACGTTAAACTGCCTGTTAAAATAAGCTTCGTCTTGACCGCATCGGTCTGAATGGAGAGAGATGTCTAGATCCTACGTGACAAAGCAGTAACTGGTCGTTTTGTAGCACCTGAAAGGTATTTTTTTTTTCCAGAGATGGGGGGGAAAAAAGAAACACTGGTTCATATAAACTGTTGACATTGGTAAAACAGTGAATGTGAGTTAAAAAGCCCACAGGCCTCCCCAACAGCTCCGCTCCAAATATACATGAAAAGAATCCTCTGTGTTGGGAAGCGTTACAAAAATCGTCACACGTGATCACGGGAGCAACGGAAAGTTTGTATTTGCGGAGCTACAGAGGGTTTTCACACTGGTTTACAAACAGCTTAGAGGTCAGAGATTACATCCGGATCTGAACAGCTCTTTGTGGGGGTGGGACAGAATAACGCCACTGAACAATAACGGTTCGTTTAGGCAGGAGGAAAAAGTGGTGCTGCGTTTGAGGTCTTTTGCCAGTGGATTTGCATGCATGACATTGGGTCTTCAGCACAGGCTGAGACGTTAATAGGGAGATATCAAACCTGACCGCTGTCCTAAAATGAATTCCTAACAGATGGTAAACGTGATTGCTGGTTCTAATCTTGCATAAAGACGTATTAGCAAAGGATTGGAGGAGCACACGTGCACTTAGGGAGTGGGCTGCGCCTTCTTGTAGAAATAACATCGTTTTAAACTGCTTATGGCCACTAATAAAGGAAACAACATTGTGAAGGGCATCATGAGGTTCGCGCCAGTCGCTGGGAGTCAAAACAGCACAGCAAATCCTTGATCCCTTCCAAAATAAACACATAACGAATTGCGATTTTGTGCTACAACAAACAACGGACCGGGATTCGTCGGCGGCAAATGTAGGAAATGTGTTGTAAAGACCAAGTGTGCTTACTAACCCTGTTCTGAATGCTTGATTGGGGCGTTTGGGACAAGAATTATGAGAGTTCATGACTATTTCTCCCACCCGGTCACATCTTCTCTTTTGCAATGATTGTGCAGCTTTTTCGGACCAAAGCTGGCTAAGAGAACACAGTAACTGCAGGTCCAGCCTAAATGTACTGTAAATGTTGTGCTTTCAGACAAGAGCATGTTTAAATGAAGGTGTTTGAGTCGTTGAGTGTTTCCTGGCTGCCGTTTCATAGGATGGCTTCAGACAGCGGCGACTGGATGGGAGTGGGTTTAGTGTCTGGAATACTGTGGGTTCTGTGCTGCGTTACGGTCCAAATGCGGAGCACCGGCCTGTGTGGAACCTGCTCCCAAGATGGGCAAAAAAAAAAAACACAGCAGAACAGGAACTGAACCTGGAGGACCAAAGTAGGGGGCGACGCCGGGAAAACAGTTCACCACAGTCACTGAGCAGCTTCGAGAGGAAACTGCACGGCAGAACCAACTGACTTCCACAGGTGTATTTTACCGAGGAAAATGAAAGGTGGAAAAAGCTGAAACGAAACACCACAGCGTCTGTGACCGGACGCAGCCAGAAGAACGTCTCGGACAAACCCCGTGCTCTGACCGCACACAGGTGCATCTCAATGAAATCGGTTGCTATTGAAAAGGTGTCTTGTTTCAGGAGGAGCGGAGAAGCACGGAGCCGAGGGTGCAGTGGGAAGTTTTTCCCACAGTCAGTGATGATTTGGGGAGCCGTGCCATCCGCTGGTGTTTGGTCCACCGTTTTCAAGTCAGAGCAGCCGTCTACCGGGAAATTTTAGAGCACTTCCTGCTTCGCTCTGCGGACAACCTTTTCTTGAGATGCGGATTTCATTTTCCAGCAGGACTTGGCACCTGCATCCACTGCCAGAAGCCTCAGTACCTGCTTTAATAACTGTGGTATCACTGTGCTTAATTGAACCTGAAGCTGCTATTATAAGCAACCTGGGCCACTTTAACACCTCAGCAGAACCACATGCTGACCGCCTCCATCCCACAATGCATTGATGCTGTAATTCAGGCCAAATGAGCTCTGAGTACTGAGGGACTATATTTTACAGTACCTGGGCCTACTTTACAGTAGACTTATTGGGCAATATTAAAAATTGAATTTTAATTGTTCGAATGTACAATATTCAAATTTTCTGAGAAACTGAATTTGGGGGTTCGTTAACTGTACCCCAAATTCATCAAAAGAAACAGAAATTAACTTAAAATGCAGAAACAACAGGTCAGTAATAAAATCTATATGAGCTTCAATTTTTGAACGGAAATTTGCTGGGGGAGGGAGGGGGGTTCACCTTTCAACAATATTCTAATGAATTGAGATGCACCTGTATGTTCCTGCTCTGACACCCAAAACCTTGAGGCCAAACTTCAAGTCCAAAGAACTGCAGATCAAGGCCATATCCCAAAAATCCTACTCTGGTTTCTAGCAACACTAAACTACAAGCCCTCCACTCCAAGCTTTGGGGAAAAAAGGCCTGTTTCACTTTCACTCAGTCAATTAAACCACTTCAAAACCTTGTGCAGTGTTCTTTATTGCTATAGTCCTTGTCCTTGTCTCAGATATTGTCCAGAGAACATCCTAATATGGTCGCCAGGAGCTCACCCGCGTATCGCTGACTGACGGTTCTGTTATGGCACCATACCGGGGGATAATGTTACCAGTTATTCCTACACATGTCTGAAAATCATCTGTTCTTGTAAGTATGCATAAAAACGTTAAGGAAACAATGCTTATGGGAATAACATAATGCAATAGAGTTCGTTAAGAGCAAAAAAAAAAAAAAAAAAAAAGAGTTTTAAACCGGTGGCTCAAATCCAGCGTGTAGCTTCAGACCGGGTGGCAGAGGCCTGGAGCCATGCAGGATGTGATATGGAGCAGCTCGTCGACTAGCCCATGTTGGGTTTCTGATATTCTTCTGTGCTCTGTCCACGCTCTTGTCCCCTTGCTTGTGTGCTCCAGACGCTGAATAAAGAAGGGACTGTATAGTGCTGTAAGGAGGGGAGGAACAGTCTGTCCTGTGAAGTCGGCCCTAATCAAAGCCCAGCGAGTGCGTCCCTGTCCAGCTGAGCTGTGATAGGCGGGCCACCAGACAACAGGTCGGCGAAACTCGGGGAGGGATAGCGGCTCGTGTGGGGTCAGGTCTGGGCTGGATGAGGTTGTTGGTTGTCGATGGGTAGCAGTGAGGGACAAAGAGGAGCGCGGGTTGTTTGCAGGCCGTACAGGAAGGTCTCAGACCAACGTTCCGGGTTTGGCCTTGTCTTTTCCGTACCACTGCACATCTGCCAGCTCTGAGCACAGGGGGCTGCTGAGAAAACAGCTGTCATTGAAAGACCTGCAGAGGAAGAGAAAACAGGATCACTGACTGCGGGGGTGATTTTATAAACACTAAAACGGCCAACAGGCTCAGAGCTTCTGTGCTTAAAGCTGTTTGACGACAGCGCACTGTAAAGTATTTGACGAATCAGTCCTGTGAGGAGTTAAGCACAGTGAAGCATCGCGGCCAGAACACAGCAGAGCACATGCAAAGACCAGGCCCAGCCACAGAAACAGCACGACAAGCATGCGGCACCTCCACCAATATCAGTGCTTTATGTGATAATAGGCAGACAACGGGGGCTCTGTTTACATTGTGTTGAACGGATCGGCCGTGATCGTCTTGTCAGAAACTCAAAAATCGGGTGTTTCTCCGTTCAGTAAATGCACCACACTAAGTGCTACTGGACCACACTTGAAACAACACTTTTTATTCTGAAAGCTTTAACTGAGTAAAGAAGACAAAGTTAGCTATTTTAAGATCGGAGAAGAAGAACAGAGATCTAACAAGCTATTCCAAAGGAAACTGCCTACATTTAGAGACATGTGGTACCACTACTACTACTACTTTATTTAGTAGTAGTAGTAGTGGTAAAACAACAGCAGCTGCGACAAAGTGCTGTACAGGGACGGACGGTTACTGTATCGTTGAGCAGTTCTGTTAAGAAAAAACGTTTTGGGATTGAAATTGTGTTGATAAACTCTTTTTTTCAATGATGTTTAGATGAGAGCGTCAATACATTCGGCACAAACTGTTGTGATCTTATGCAGTGCAAGTGGGCGTGGCATAGTGGTGGTTCCTTCCTGGTTTTGTGGTGCAGCTGCTGGCAATCCTGAAATCAACCTGACAGTATTTAACCCCCTGAAACCAGACAGCAGGCGCCAGTTTGTTCTTCTTGATTTCGTTTGGAGAAGTTGGATTCTGCTCAGATCACGCTGCCTGCCTGCCAGACAGCCAGCCAGCCAGCCAAACAGCCAGCCAGCCAAACAGCCAGCCAAACCCACAGCCGAAGATACATGCAAGTAAACTGGAGAGTCTTGCATCCCTTTGTTTTCCTTCCCTTTTTGGAAGCGCCTTATGTTAAAATAAATTATTATTTATTTTTACATCCTGAGTCTGAGTCTGCATTTGAGTCCGTACAAAACTAACCTTAACAGAACAAACTGGCCACCATGGACTCAGCAGACTCAGCTTTTTTTCGTCAGGCACTAAACTCCCAGGGCGTGTTAATTGGTAGCCATGAACAAGAGATTAAGGAATCTAGACGTTCATTGCAGTTACTCAACCAACAAATGGAGGAGTTAACCCAGAAATTGGATCAGGTGGTTAATCACCTCAACACCAGCAACGCCGCTACAACCACTTCTCCTGCCACTGGAGCGTCATCCTCCACCACCACTTCCGCTGCTGCTCCTGTGGATCAGGTACCATCCCGAGAGCCATCTTTTCCGCTGCCAGAACGATACTCAGGTGATGTAGGAAATTGTGACCGTTTCCTATTCCAGTGTGACCTAGTGTTCCAACAACAGCCTTCCACCTATGCGTCAGATAAAGCCAAGGTTAATCTGATATTGAGCTTGTTGTCCGGTAGAGCGGCTAGATGGGCCATGGCATTAAAGGAACGTAATTCAAGTGTTTGTTCCAGCTACACAGAATTAACCTCAAACATGCGCAAGACCTTCGACCATCCTGTTCGTGGTCTCGAGGCAGGAAATAGACTATTCACCTTTACTCAAGGCAATCAATCTGCAGCTGAATATTCCATAGACTTTCGAATATTAGCAACTGAGAGCGGATGGGGAGAGTTAGCTCTGCAGGCCGCTTTTATTCGAGGTCTTGTTTCAAAGATCAGAAACCAAATTGTGCTACGCTCTGATTTAAAGACCCTGGATGAGATTATCGCGTTAGCCATCCACATTGACAACACTCAGCGGGAACAGTTAAGAGAGAATCCCAGCCAGAGAAGGTCCAGTAAACTTGAGAATCCATCTTACAGGACATCCATTGAGTCATCAGATACATATAACCACCAGGTGGCATCCCTTAACCATTGGTCTCCCCAGGATACCAGTGAACCCATGCAGCTGGGAAGAACCAAGTTGACCATGGCGGAAAGAAGTCGACGCTTTCGAGATAAACTATGTCTCTACTGTGGCGAAGCGGGACATCTACGCAACAATTGCCCAGCGTTAAACGAGCAGACTCATCAATAAAGGGAGGATTATGGGTGAGTCATGCTATCAATAAATCCTCCAATTTTGACCGGATGGAATTGGATGCCACACTCATCAGGTCTGAAGGTCCCATCAATCTGCGAGCCTTAGTGGACTCTGGAGCAGATGATAATTTTATTGATGAGAGACTGGTTGAGACTGCCAATCTGCAGACGGAGGAAATAAAGGACCCTCGTGAGGTCAATGCCCTGGATGGACGGCACTTGGCTCGCATCACACGGATTACTACACCTCTTACCCTGCTACTGTCTGGCAACCATAGAGAGGAAATTCAATTCCTGGTTATTTCCTCACCCAATGTTCCCATAGTTCTCGGTCACACCTGGTTGAAGATTCATAATCCACACATTGACTGGTCTTTGTGTACTGTCGCTAGCTGGAGCCCGTTCTGTCTCTTCCATTGTCTACGCTCAGCTATTTCACCCACCAATTCTGTCCCAAGAACACCACATAAACCACCTGATCTCTCCGCTATTCCTCCAGAGTACCACGACCTGAGTGAGGCATTCAGTAAGGCCAAGGCTCTCTCTCTTCCTCCTCATCGGCCTTATGACTGCTCCATTGAATTACTGTCTGGAGCCCCTTTACCATCAAGTAGGTTGTTTAACCTTTCTCGTCCTGAACGTGAGGCTATGGAGAAATATTTATCCGAGTCCCTAGCGGCTGGTCTTATACGCCGTTCATCAGCCCCTGTTGGAGCAGGATTCTTTTTTGTTAAGAAGAAAGACTCTAGCCTAAGACCCTGTATTGATTACCGAGGCCTCAACAATATCACTGTGAAGAACAAATATTCTCTGCCCCTGATGGATTCAGTTGTGGAACCTATATGCGAGGCCACAGTCTTCAGTAAGCTCGACCTGCGTAATGCATATCACCTTGTGCGTATCAAGGCTGGTGACGAATGGAAAACTGCATTTAACACTCCCCTAGGGCACTTTGAATATTTAGTGATGCCGTTTGGATTGACTAATGCTCCTGCTGTTTTTCAGGCACTAGTGAACGACGTTTTGAGAGATATGCTTAACCAGTTTATCTTTGTCTACTTGGACGACATCCTGATTTTCTCACGCAACATGGAGGAACATGTGAGACACGTTCGGATGGTTCTTCAGAGACTTTTGGAGAACAAACTATATGTGAAAGCTGAGAAATGTGAGTTTCACACGTCATCCATTAAATTCCTGGGTTATGTTATCCAGAAGGGAGAGCTAAAACCTGATGAAAGCAAAATCCAAGCGGTGACTGAGTGGCCTGTTCCTAACTCCAGAAAACAGCTCCAACGTTTTCTAGGGTTTGCAAATTTCTATCGTCGATTCATTCGAGACTACAGTAAGGTGGCTGCACCTCTGACTACTCTCACTTCACCTGTCAAGTCTTTCACTTGGAGTCCACAGGCGGATGAGGCATTCGCTAAACTGAAGACTCTGTTCTCCTCAGCACCCGTTTTGGCGCATCCAGATCCCGAGACTCCATTTGTGGTGGAGGTTGATGCGTCAGATTCTGGTGTGGGGGCTGTACTCTCTCAACGGACATCTGGAGAAGGTAAATTACGTCCATGTGCCTTTTTTTCCAGGCGGCTCACTCCCGCGGAAAGAAATTATGATGTAGGGGACCGAGAACTTTTGGCTGTGGTAATGGCACTTCAAGAATGGAGGCACTGGCTGGAAGGTACTGTGGAGCCTTTTGTTGTGTTCACCGACCATAAGAATCTGTCTTACCTGAGAACCGCTAAGAGACTTAACTCTCGTCAGGCTAGGTGGTCTCTGTTTTTGGGAAGATTTAACTTTACGCTTACTTACAGACCTGGATCAAAGAATACTAAACCTGACTCGCTGTCCCGTCAGTTCCAGTCGGAGGAGGTTGCTACTGGAGTTGGCACTGTTCTTCCTACATCATGTATTATTGATGCTGCCACATGGGATGTGGAAACTGCAGTTAAGGCTGCTCTTGCCGACCAGACTGTTCCTGATGGAGTTCCGGAGGGTTGTCTGTTCGTTCCATTGGATTTACGTTCCCGAGTCCTGCAGTGGGGTCATGACTCTAAACTTACCTGCCATCCTGGATTCTCGAGAACTCTGTCATTCATCCGTCAACGCTTCTGGTGGCCTTCCATATCATCTGACACCAAGACCTACGTTTCGGCCTGTTCAGTGTGCGCCAGGGGCAAGGCATCACATCGCCCGACCACAGGTCTTCTGCGCCCCCTCATGGTCCCCAGCAGGCCTTGGTCCCACATCGCGTTGGACTTTGTGACTGGACTTCCATGCTCGGCAGGTAAAACTGTCGTTTTAACAATTGTCGATCGTTTTTCTAAAGCAGTTCACTTTGTCGCCCTCGAGAAGCTGCCTTCGGCTACGGAGACCGCTGATCTAATGGTGCAGCATGTCTTCCGTATTCATGGATTACCGGTGGACATCGTGTCAGATCGCGGACCCCAGTTCTCATCCATGGTTTGGAAAGCTTTTTGTCACTCAGTGGGTGCTACTGTTAGTCTGACGTCTGGTTACCATCCCCAGAGTAACGGCCAGACGGAAAGAGCTAACCAAAGCTTGGAAGCAGCGTTACGCTGTGTGTCGGCAAAGAACCCTCTGGATTGGTCATCTTACCTGCCATGGGTTGAATATGCCTGCAACTGTCTCCCCAGTTCTGCAACGGGAAGATCCCCGTTTCTTGTGATGTTTGGCTATCAGCCGCCACTATTTCCGGAACAGGAGATGGAAGTGGCGGTTCCCTCGGTCCAGGCCAACATCTCCCGATGTCGGGAGATCTGGAAGGAGACTCGTTCATCGCTAATGAAGGCAGGTGATCGCATGAGAGTGGGTGCAAACAGGCGAAGGATTCCTGCTCCTCTTTACACACCTGGTATGAAGGTTTGGTTATCGTCACGGGACTTACCCCTTCAAGTCGAGTCCCGTAAACTGTCGTCTCGTTACGTTGGACCATACGTAGTGGAGAAGGTCATCAATTCATCAGCTGTTCGTCTAAAGTTGCCTGCAGCTTTGAAAGTGCATCCTGTGTTTCACGTGTCTCTGCTAAAGCCTGTCTCAAATTCTCCCTTAAGCCCTCCGGCCGACCCCCCTCCACCCCCCCGTATCATCGATGGCGGCCCGGTTTTCACTGTGAAGAGGATTATGGAGGTACGCCGGCGTGGACGTGGGTTCCAGTATCTCGTTGACTGGGAGGGTTATGGTCCTGAGGAGCGGTCGTGGATACCCCGCTCCTTCATTCTGGACCAGTCCGTCCTGGAGGACTTCTACCGGCTCCATCCTGATCGCCCTGGCTGGACGCCAGGAGGCGCCCGTTGAGGGGGGGGTTCTGTTGTGATCTTATGCAGTGCAAGTGGGCGTGGCATAGTGGTGGTTCCTTCCTGGTTTTGTGGTGCAGCTGCTGGCAATCCTGAAATCAACCTGACAGTATTTAACCCCCTGAAACCAGACAGCAGGCGCCAGTTTGTTCTTCTTGATTTCGTTTGGAGAAGTTGGATTCTGCTCAGATCACGCTGCCTGCCTGCCAGACAGCCAGCCAGCCAGCCAAACAGCCAGCCAGCCAAACAGCCAGCCAAACCCACAGCCGAAGATACATGCAAGTAAACTGGAGAGTCTTGCATCCCTTTGTTTTCCTTCCCTTTTTGGAAGCGCCTTATGTTAAAATAAATTATTATTTATTTTTACATCCTGAGTCTGAGTCTGCATTTGAGTCCGTACAAAACTAACCTTAACACAAACGTCTAAAATATGGCTGATCAAAAACGTTTAGCGGCAAAGTTGCAGTATTTTATGTCGCTGCTGTTGAGCTTTTTTTGATGAGAAAATTCTTTTTTTAAGAGCATCCGTTTTTGTAACTGTATGCAGTTACGGATTCATAGCCAAATAAACTGTGATGACTTTTCAAATAAGTTCATATTGCTAGTTTGCAGTTCACTCAGGCAGCAAGGGAGAGAGGAAGACTTCCAGCTGATAACAGGAAGGATGAAAGGAATGCAGAAAGTTGTTCTGTTTCATGCAGTTCTGTCCCAAGAGCTAATCTGCTCTTGGGACAGAACATGGAGGATTTAACCATAAGGTAAGGATCAACATCTTTACTATACGCTGCTTTTGTGACGCTGAAAGAACTAACCGCTAATATAAGTAGCTGACGGGAGTTTGAAACGTTAACTCCATCATCTTTTTGTCTTTGTTTTTAAAATAATAGTCATCAATTAAGAAAACAAATAGTAGGAATAGTTTCACTGTGACGCTGCCTTTGGTCCCACTATAAACGATTAACGGCAAATAATCTAAAGTCAACGTCTCGCTGCAATCATTTGGGCTTACGGAAGATCCTCTTTAGTTTACTAAATGGCATTAAAAGCTGAATCTGACTGCAAGTATTTTAACTAAGATGGCCACATGTAACTAAATTTAAATCTGTCTTTATAACTGGATTTACTGGATTGACTTCTTTCTCTATGTATATTTTTCTTCTCTTATGTTTTTAAGGACTGTTTTATTGATGTTTGTTGTTTTAATCTTCCTGCCTCTGTGAGCCACTTTGAGGTTTGGTATCAAACATAAAGTGCATTACAAATAAAATGTATTATTATTAATATTTGATTATATGTTTTAATTTAAAACCCTAACCCTAAAGGATTACAACCAAGCTCTGTATAAATATAAACACTTCAAACGGTAAAGCTAGAAAATGTACCTTTGATGATTTCTTGTATTATTCTGTAGCTTCTCTGTAGAAATCAGATTCAGCTAAATTTGATATTAGCAGGTCAAAGGTTTATATATAAAAAAAAAAGGTTGGTAATTGGCCACAAATTTCTGATGAGTGCATCTCTAATATTAATTAGATCTAAATATTAAACTCATATCAAACCACTAAGCAAAATTTAAGGCCATTTTGTTCTTCTATTGCTATAGTTGTGTTTTACTACCAACGCTACACGGTACCTCTATGCATCAGAGCTGGGCTGAGGAGGAGACTGACAGACGTCCTCAGTAGGAGAGCTGTCTGCTGTGCCTCTAGACCAGGAGAGAGGACACACACAGGGAAAGGGGGGGTTAGTAAAGCCAGAAAGACAAACAAGAGAGAAATAACAAATATTAAGTGATAGGAGGACAGAAGATTGGGATATGAAAAAAAGAATTGAGAAAAAGAGGAAAAGAAATGCAGTGAGTTAGCAGTGACCATCTCAAACGGAAATAGAAATTGGCTATAGTTAAAAAAAGCTTTGAAAGAGAAAAACCGAAATCCCATAAAGCGTGATGGGGAAACATTAATAGCTGACAGAAATAGAAGCAAAACCAAAGCTTGTGTTAGGGTCAGGGTTTGGACAAAGACGAAGAGGCCGAAGCTAAAGCCTCCTGAGGCCGTATTTGTGTGTCTCTTACCCGCTCTTCCAGTTGATGATGTGCTGCGGGCTGCAGGGCGGTGTGGGCGTGGCTGGGTGCTCGCTGGACGGCGTCAGGCTCCTCTGGCTGTGAGGGGACGCGGCTGAAGGGGGAAGTGACAGTCAGTCAAGCAACACCAAAATATGTGACAAAGAGGTGATGGGGGGGAGGAATCCCAGCTATGCCTCACATGAGGGGCCGGGGGGGGGGGGGGGGGTGTCAGTGTGACAAATGCCTTTTGCCTCTGGGGTCACTTGGAGAAAAATCCCAATTTCCTGTTTGTTTTACAGTACTATTTTCCTGTTTTCTTACATCTTTCAAACGTTAACATGTTTTTAAGGTATTATCAGGTTTATGAAAGAGGTTTAAAAAAGTCTGGAAAAATTAAACAGCTTTTTTATTTAGGATTTTCTCTTTATCATACTTATGTTTAACTTCTTAACTTCTATCACAATCATTTTCCCCAAGTATTTGGTAAACATTTCAAAATTGTCCATCCCTAATTAATAGTACTTTTAATAATGTTTTGTTTATTATTATTTCAAAGGTGCAGAGTACACAATAAACCATGTCAAAACTACACATAGGATACATAGGCCTAATATCTCTAGTGTTAGCCCTACATAACAACATATCTTTAATTTCTATACTGATATGCCCACTGGAGTAGAGACGCACTGACCCGATCGGATATCGGCGCCGATATTGACTAATTAGCTGAGTCGGATATTGGATGAATGATGTAGATTCATTCAGTTCTCTTTTTTTTCCAGTTCTTTGTTTGCAACACAACATGGAGCAAGCGCCGGACCGAGCCAAGTTAGCTATTTGGAAACATTTCAAACTTGATACGCCAACAAGTCCGACTGCAACACAAAGATTGTGAGTGGTGGTGATAAAGTTGCCTCCGAAAGCAACATGCTAAAGAGCACGCAGAGCTTTTTCTTTAACAATGTTTATGTCAAGCCTGATTCCTTCACTCACATGGCAAGGTATACGGTTCATCCATTCAACAGTAACATCGGATCGGTATCGGGTATCAGCTGATACACTCAGCCCAGGTATCGGTATCGGATTAGATTAGAAAAAACTGGATCGGTGCATCTCTACACTGGAGTAAAAATGACATCAAGATATGCAACAATGAAAAGCAGACCGTCTTTACCCAGTCATCTAGATCTGCTGGGATCTGTTGACACGTTTCAGATACAGGTCATAAAAGAGTCCAAACAACCCAGCTGAAGTCTCAGTACCTGACCTCTGAGGGCGGCCCCAGAACTATTTATTTCCAGCTGTTACTAGTCTAACTCATTGGCAGCAATAGAAATGTACTCTATACTAGACGGGGGTCATTGGGTTCCAATAACTGAGATAGTTAGTCTCCATCTAGATAAGATTTTGCAAGAAAGGACACAACCATAAAATATATGGTAAATCTACTATTAAATCATTAAATTTCAATATATTCTTTAAAGTGACTTTCCTCTCTTGAAACATAAACTGCACAGTCACCCATTCGAAGAAAATACAAATAAACTCTGAATCTCTTTTAAATTGTAGAGAAAGAACAGGAAACGTGTCCTAACTGGTAGATTTAGTTTATATCACATACTGCATCACGTTTGCTTGGCTTTAAATTCATGACTGAATAAAACTCTTTTTCTGTAATAGGAAACAGCTGATGGTCCGCTAACTCTGATAAATGGAGTTTAATAAAAAAATAATTGAAAGCATACCCGGTGAGCCCTTCGCAAGTGATCCAACTCTGCTCCCCCGTCCATGTCCCAGAGTGCCTTGCTGTGACCCAGTCTCAGACGATGTGGATCCTGAATGTGAGTGGCTTCTTTCTTTCAGGCTCCCCGATGACCTCTGGTACCAACAACGCAGCTCCTCAGACACCGCTGCCCTCCCCCCTCCGCCTCCACCGCCGTCTCTCCCTAACGATGGAGTCCGTACGATCTGAGATCGAGATGGCGTGAGCCGGCCACTTCCCTCTCCCCCCTCCTCTCCGCCCCAGGCCTCCTTGTAAAGTCCGCCGGCCGTGTAGGAGCTGGAGGTCTTGAACTGGGCCTTCACGCTGTAGTGACCCTCCTGGTCGCTCTCCAGGCTGCGAACCACCACACCGTTGGAGCTACCCTCCACATACAGAGGGTACTCCTTGATGCGGTACTGGGAGGAGGGCTGGCTCTGGCTGTGGAGGTAAACTCCGTGATGCCCGCCTCCGATCCCACTTCCACCTGAGCCTCCAACTGTGCCGTTCTTAGCTGCCAGATTTGGCATAGAGCCTGAATTAGAGGAACCCAGGTGACCAGCAGACCTGTGGAGAAAATATGGTGATGTTTGCCTTTGTTGGGACTAACTTTTTAATAAATTGAATAAATACTAATAAAAACGAAAGTCCCCAAGAGTTTATTTCACGCCCTCACCTGTGCCTTTGCCGTTGTCTCTGCCTGGCTTTGGAGGGCGAGTCCTCTCCCAGCGTAGAATAGTTCGGGTTGCTGCCCGGGGGTCCGCTGGAGGGGCAATAATGCTCTGAGCTGCTTTGGCTGGTGCAGGATGAACAGTCATCCAATGGGTCAGAACCATTGGAGCCTCGTCCTGGGACAAGGAAAAAGTCGGGGCTGCCCAGGGTGTGCGGATGTGCATCGGGGTCGGACGCCAGCAGCTTGCCCTGGGACTCGAGGCTGGAGCTGCGGTTCCTAAAGTGCTGAGAGAGACTGTGCAGACGTGTGGGACTGATGTCCACTGACCTATGGAATGAGCAACCACAAAAGGTCACAAACGACATTGAAATGGGCAGAGGTTCGCTGTTTGGTGTCTTCAGTAGGCTGACTGACCTGGTGGAATGTGCATAATGCGGAGTTCTGGTTCTCAGGTCCGGTGTTGATGGCATGCTGGACTGAGAGTTCCAGTGAGGCGAGCTCCTGATCGGGCTGCTCTGAAGGGAGTTACTGCCCCCTGCTTCCGCACTGCCAGAACTTGGAAAACGCCTGTGACTGAGCAGAGGCGACAGAAGTGATTTCTTTTCACACATGCATGCCGCTTCAACTTCTCTATAAATTCTACTGCTTTTAAAGACATTAATGTTTGTTTGAAATGGATTTACACTTAAGATAAACAATTCAGTCCCCCGCAAGAGCAGGTTATTTCACAAAAAAAGCACATAATGCATTCTATTGGGATATTATGTGATAGAGCAACACGACACCAACACAAAGTGGCGCATAATTATGAAATGAAAGAAAATGCTTTCCTGCCCTTGTTTAATGAAAGTAACCCCTGCCCCCCTGATGATGCAACCACAACTATGTTTCACAGTAACCATGTTTCCATCAATGTGGTTTATGCATATTTGAAGGTTGATGGAAACGACGAAATTTGAATTAACTCACTAAATCTCACAAAAAAAGTTTTTACGCTCGCTTGAGGTGATTTTTGACTTTTTCGAAAAAGACCAAATGCGTTAAAGAAGAGATGGAAACACGTTTGTCTAATAAGCTCTGACATCGCAAACATGACTGATCAGCTGTTTCTGCTGCCGCCGTCTTCCCGAATGTTCCCATAACGCTCGAAAACAGGGCTAAAAGCAACAACCGGTACGTGTGGAACCGATGAAGAGACGCGGACATTTCTTAGTGTCATCACATTTGCTTGGCTTTAAATTCATGACTGAATAAAACTCTTTTTCTGTAATAGGAAACAGCTGATGGTCTGCTAACAACACATTCATTAAAGCCTCGCTCCATCTGTGGTCCGTGCTAGTTTACGACCTCTATTTCCTGTTCATTACAGCCGTGCTTTACATCAACGTACGATGACATTATGCTTTGCGTCGCCTGGTTAATTCGCTACAAAGCAGGAGATGGAAACATGTCTGAGTCACACTTTAAACGTTGGGTCAAAAATCACACGAGAATCAGAAGGAAACACGGCTAGTGAGGATGTCGTTCAGGGTGATGTCTAGCGTTATATTTCCTCTCCACAAAGCATTTGCTGGTAGACCAAAAAGTTCAACTTTGGTCTCATCTGACCAGAGTATGTAGCTCACCACCGTCAGCGTGTGAATGTGAGCATGAATGGGTGAACGATTGGATGTAGTGTAAAGCACTTTGGGGTCCTCAGGACTCGACAAAGCGCTATATAAGTACAGGCCATTTACCATTTTACCTTCTTCCACACGTTTGCTTCATCCTCTACGCGGCTTGATGGCAAAAGGCAACAGGACTTTCTATGGCTTTCTTTCAACAACGGCTCTCTTCTTCCCCACCCTTTAATTAAGGTTAGAATCGTGGAGTCCGCCACTAAAATTTATCTTGTCAGTAAATTATTCCTCTTGAGCTACCATGCCTGCCCTGGCAGTTTAGGTGCACAGCATAGTATGGTGGCTGTGCTATACTCTTTCCATCTTTCAATGATGGACTGGAGGTTGTTCTGTCAGGAGGTTAAAAGCTTGGGTATGGTGTGGTTTTACCTTCCACAAGTTTCTCCCTGACACATCTGCTGTGTTCCTTGGTCTTTATGAGGCTGTTTGTTCACCAATGTTTTCTAACAACCCTCTGAGGCTTTCAGCTAATCTTATTTAAAGTTATCAGAGTGAGGCGCACTAAATATAATTGCCCATAAGACATGTAATTCTTTTTACTTGTTAAAAACACAAAAATACATTGATACTTTTTTTTACTTCGCAATTATGCACCACTTTGTGTTGGTCTACCACGTAAAACTCTACTAAAAGGCATTGAAGCTATAGAAGTAACATGAGTAAGTGTTAAAAAAAAAAAAGGTCAGAAAAGCGAGAATACCTCGAGTGGGAAGAGCGCTTCTTTACTTTTTCGTAGGGCTCATCCAGTGACGATTCGCTCCACATCTTGGGTTTGATGGGAGATTTATCATAGTCAGAGCGAGTGTAGTGCATGTGTCGCAGTCCATCCAGGGACTGCGGGGGAGGAGGCCGGCTGTGAGAGGGGGGTCGCGGAGGGAGGCCTTTATGAGGCGACGCTACAGGAGAGAAGGTTGGGGTACCTGTAACCTGAGAATCATCTGAAATGAAAAGAAGAAGGGTAAAAACTCTAGGAAATATTATTATGTAACATGAAAGCCAAACATTCATGTAGACAAGTTAAGAAAAGATATAAAGGTTTTACCATCATCCAAGACCAGTGCATCAGACAATGAACTGTCTTCGGAACAAATATTGGCTTCTAAAGGACAGAAAAAAACAGAAAAAAAAATTCTGTTATATTTATTGTCAGTCTCCGAGCAGTACATAAAAATAATTATACTGTCGATGGAAGAAATAAAGAAATAAAGCTCAGTGTGGATAAGAATGGCTCCAAGCTCCAGATGCACAGAGAAAATTGAAAGAGATTGTAAAATGCAAATTGATTATTGTTATTAAGTTGAGGTTTGTCTGTCCAATAACCAGAAGGATTTTACTCCATTTGTAGATTTTGAGACCTGTCCAGGTGTACCCCGCCTCTCGCCCAGTGAAGGCTGCAGATAGGCACCAGCAACCCCCGCGACCCCGTGAGGGATTAAGTGGGTTAGAAAAATGGATGGATGGATGGATGGATGGATGTAGATTTTGAGTGATGCAGAGATAGAGAGCCAGCTCTATAACTCGGACTGGTGCATCTCCAGAGGAATCGGTACCTTCTATGATAAGTGACGCCCTCTGAGTGGGCTTCTTGCCAGAGCGGACCCGGTACTCGTTGATAGAGTTCTCAATTTCCTGGAGCTTCTTAAGTGCATTCAGATAAGAGGTTTTCCTCTGCTTCTTCAGCTTCTTGCTGCTCACGTGAGGATCGCTGGCGAGCCGCCGGGCCGCCTCTGTAATCTGCGACTGAATGGCAAACTCCCGCTCCAAACGCTCAAGCTCCTCCTCCTGGCATAAACACACACACACACAGACACACAAACTTTATATAAAACATGTATTCCTTCAATGTTTTAGCAACAGAGACAATTGAAAAAATCCAAAGACAACAAATCTGAGCTTCTAGACACAAAGTCATACTGACTCTCCCACGCACAGATATGTCCGTGCCAGTAAAAACACACTGCGGAAGTCATTTATCTGTGCTGTAGCCGCACTTTTTCTCACCACATGATAGTCTCTATTAAGAGCCACTGTTCCCCAATAATAACACCCCAGGGTCAATCTATCCACTCCTACACAGCAGCTCTCAGGAGACCTGTGGAGCGGGGCAGGTTGGCCAAAGAAAACACATTGCAAACAGCAAACAAATAAATACCAGTGCATGCATGCATGCATTCAAGCTCTGAATTGCACAGCACTGTATGGTAAATGGGAAAGAGCTCTCTCCCCTTACACGGGAGTGTAAAATCAGCACACATATGATTTCAGTTGCTTCAGCCTAGACAGGATGATGATGTATTACCCTTTGGTTCTCTTAATATTAGACTGTGTGAGTTCTGAAGAACCCTTCTCACTAACAGCGGCTTTGCAGCACCGCTAGACCAGCTTCTATTTCTGTGTACACAGTTTAAGGTGCTTAGTGTAGAATTATGACATAGCTTTCTGCTTGGAAGGCAGTTTTCGTGATACTGTGTCCCTGGATTCTTTTCAAAGGACACAACCTCAGTGAAACACACATTCAGGCCAAACACAATCCTACTATCACCACTTCCTGCGGTTAAAATGAAGTCAGACTATATTTAGAAGCCCGGCTCTGTTGGGAAAAAAAACTACCCGTGGCACATAAAGGAATCAGAAGAAAAAAAAAGTTAAACTTCTTATAGGTGCAAGACGTTTCAGATTATGAGCTTTTCTGGGAACAAACTTCAACATTAGTGTTAAATGTTGTATATTTGTTTCAACTGTATGATCTCGTGTTTTTGTTACACTTGCATGGATAAGAGGATACTCAGGACTATAGAGAAAAGGTGCTGGTGAGGGGGAACTGGAAATGGGGCCATTACCTCGCCCTTTGGTAAGATTTTCTGCTCATCCAGTTTGAAGGCAGTGCCAATCTTCCGCCTCACCGTGGGTGGTTCCTCTCCGGGATCCAGAGGATATTCCTTCGGAAGTTTTCCTGTCAGTTCCTGCAAAATGACGAGGGTAATAAAGTTTATTCAAGGAAGTATTTAAGTTTCCTAAAATATCTGGCAGTTCTGTGACCGGTTCTTTTTCCTCTTACCGCTTCTCTGATGCAGATGCTCTTGAGTTCCTCTAGTCTCTGCCGCAGGGTTTCCTCCAGAGCTTCCTGCCTAGCTCTCAGTGCTGCCAGCATGTCCTTCTTAGCAGTTTGGGAGCTGTCTGATTCCTGAGAGCCTGCAAGGTGCAGACGATACAAAACGTAAGGCCGGGAGCCAGGAGCGCTCTCGTCAGGCCCGATTAGAGAAGGGGGAGCTGCGTGTGCACCTGCCGCTGCCGCAGGATGTTTACAGGGAAGCGAGTGGAACGTTTTGATAAGGAAGCTGAGTTTTAGAGCGGTGTTTGTGCGAGCATGCCAGTGTTTAGAGAAAAGGCCAGCTTAGGACAAAGTCGGTGACGCACTTCTCCAAGGCCCGGAGATGGTGCCAGTTTTCCATTTTTTTTTTTTTTTTTTTTTTGTACTATGCCACGTTGTAAACAACACAAACATACACGCCAGAGACCCGGTTCCTTTCTGTTGTTTTCTCACTGACCTACTGTGGTTCACAGCGTGGCTGAAACAATACAAAGTAACCAATCCTGAAGATTTTTTGTTATAAAAAAAAAAACACACACGAAAAAAAGAAAAATCTGACCGTTATAAAATGCATAATTTTAAGGTGAAATTTGTAATCACTGTAGTTTGTCGTGCCACAATGTAATGTGTCAGCGTTTCTTTCATGTTGCCACTGCCATGTACTGTTGCAGAGTTACTGTGTTTTGGAACCCTGTTCTCTTGCATGACCCAAAGTTTTTATACATACAGTATCAAATTAAAGATACTTTCCTAAACAAAGACCAACATGAATAACTTAAACACTAAAAGTAACCTGTGCAAGCTGAACAGACTTACATCATCTATCTCCCCCCCACTGTTTGAAAATGAGCACAACCTATTTTTGAGATTTTAATGATTCTTTAGGTTATCTCCTATTCTGTAAATGACTGTATCAAATTTTCCCAGGGCTGTAAAGGTGAAGATGCAGCAGCCAGCCACAAACCGGGTAGCTGTTCTTGAGTTTCTTCTTAAAATCTGAAAAAACAAAAAACAAATGGCTTTCTGGAATCTATAAGGGCGTTTTCCTTTCAACTCTAAATTTAGCTGAAATACGCACCTTCCTGTCTCATTCATTACTTGTTTAGCACAGATAAGCATTGTTTTAAAGGCAATGGCAAATATGTACTCATGCTGCCGCCCTTTCATTCTCTCACCCCCCCTAAATTTAGAGGAGGCAAGGGCCTCTGGAGGATGAGTCTGTGGCACGAGGGTGGGAGTGGTACTCCATACATACTGAAAGACCCAGGGTGGGGTGCTTGTACAGTATATGCGTGAGAACATTCAACAGAGAATGAGTCTTCCTTATCCAGTGACAGCTGCTTCTGTCGCTCCAAACCTCCTCGCTGCCAATGCCAACACATGCACATAGTGTCTCGTATTGTTTTTTTCTCCTGCAGTGTTTGTCAGATCTGCCCCTTTTTTCTTTCTCCACCAGCACACTCAGACACACACTCAAACACTCAGACTAACACACACACACACACACACACACACACCGACCTGAGGAGAGCAGACTGCCGCTGCTGCCACTGATGATCTTGCCCTTGCTGCCCATGTTCGCCAGTTTGGAGGTCTTTAAAGTTCCTGTTTCTGTGAGATCTATTGCGATCTCGCTCAGACTCCGCGCAGCATGGATCTTTGACTGTAAAGATAGCAGAATAGAAAAGTTTACAAATACAGTTGCATCTTAACAAATTTATTATCATTAAAAAAGTTTATTAATGTTAATAATTTGATTCATACATTTAAACCTAGGCAGAAGTTTTACATAAAGTGATATATCTATTAATTTTGATGATCCTAAATAAAAGCTAATAACTCAAAATCTGTTTTTTTTTCAGATAACTAGATTATAACATAAAAACAATGATTCTTAATGCAGAACTGCTATGTAATGGCCATGAGAAAGACACTGGACTTCCCAGTTGTTCAGCAGGCAGTCAGGGCCTCCCTCCACAACTGAGGTAATCCAAAAAAGGTGCTAAAGAAGCATTGCTGAAGAAGGTGGCTTTACAAAGAGCTGTATCCAATGGAATGTTTAATGGAAGGAAAAAGTATAGCAAAAAGTGCAGAACCAATAGAGATAACTACAGCCTTGAGACAACTGTGAAATGAAGCTCATTCAAGAGTTTGGGGGAGATTCACAAGAGTTAGTCTACAGCTGAAGTCTGGGCTTCGAGAGCCACTACACACAAAGGTATCCAGGACATGGGCTATGCTAATTGCTAGCCTACCAAATTCCACGTGTTAAGTCACCCATGAAACTGGGCTAACCTGGACTAAGGAAAAAAGGACTGGACTGTTGCTCAGTGGTCCAAAGCCCCGTTTTGAGAGGAAAGTACATTTTGTATTTCATTTTGAAATCAAGGCCAAAAGGAAGGTGAGAGGCACCAGCATCAACAATGCAGATGTGATGAAGGCCACAGCACATATACTATATTTTACAAACACTGACATGCTATTTAGAAAGCCCAATTTTCTGTATTAAAAATATTTTATTAGACAGTTTTGAGTTTTCATTAGCTCTATGTCGTAATCACTAAAATTAATGGAAATTAACACTTGAAATATAACACTCTGTGTGTAGTAAATCTATAAAAGATGAGTTTCCCATTTTGTATGAATAACTGAAATAAATCAAACTTTTTGGTGCTATCCAACTTTAATGAGATGAACCTGTTAGACTTGCATATTTGAGCCTAAATCCGGTGTATTCTCTGACTTAATGCTAGCAGACTGACCTTGCTCTGTTTGCGGTCCAGGTAGAACTGATGCTGGCTGATAGCCATGGCCCAGATGGACTTGATGAGAGCAGGACAGGCGTACCAGGTGTGCACAGCGATGCCACTGTGTCCAAACGTCCTTCTCGTTACCGACGCCCTACAGTAGGAGCGGACACAAGGCCTCCTTATACACACTGAACACAAAAGATCGCTCAACCACTCCAGTGACTACCGCTGCCACTGAGACGGACAAATAATGATGATAGAGATGTTCTTTTTTAAGTAAAGCCACGCACAATGTCCCAAATTGTTAACTCGTCCTTTTTTAGACCCACATCTGTAGCAGAGCAGCAGACCAGCTCACTCTAATGACAGCTTCCTTTAAAGAGAACGCCGCTGCTCCCTGTTTCACCCCGTCTGTCTCTTTTCCCTCCCTTTCTGTCTGTAAAATAACACCCCATATATATAGCCATGTTAAACAAACACAAGAGAAGTCACTTCCTCTACAAAGAGCTATCATACATCTTTCCTTCTCCTATAATCTATCAATGCTTTACCCTGTGTGTGTTTGTGTGTGAGAACACACGGTTTAGACTCAGACCATCAATCTGCTCCACCATGACAACCCCAACGCTCTGCAATGCTGCCAAGACAAATCCTACAACTTTGACTAAATTAGACTCCAAGCTCTCTTTTCCTGCTCCAAACAGAATATTATTTGAATCTCTGCATACCTCCATTTGTCTGACTAGTAATTTAAAGTAAAAGCCACTGGAAGGTGTCCACAGTAAAGGAAAGTTATCTCGTTTTAAATTAGCAGATGTTTCTTTGAACTTGAGATCAACAAAACAGAGCCAATGATCTAAAAACACAAGACAACATAAAAGACACAAAACAGTAAAACATTTTAAGAGCTTGAGTTTGTGATATAAATTTACCTCCTGGGGTCATGGACTTCGACTGAAAACTTCTTCTCTCTGAAGTACAGGTTCTCCAGCTGACGCCATTGAAACACCTGAGGTTTAGGAGAAACAGACAGCGTTTAGAAGAGCTCACAGGAAAGCACACTTCACATTAAATCATCACAGCCTGCTGCCTTCTGAGAAGGCTTCTTTTAGTTTGGCAGGGACAAGCAAAGGAAACAGAGAAGCAGGGGAGAAAAAAGAAAAGCTGATAAGAAAGGAGCTGTTAGGAAACAATAAGATGGGACCTAAAATCTGGAGGTCTATGATCCGGTCCACACCAGGCGGTCTTTCAACAAAGGATCCCAGCACTGGATGACTTCACACTGAAGCAAGACAGCTTGAGCGGAAGGAGGTTCGATTCGTCTTTTTTTTTTTTAATCCGTTTCCATCTCCTTAATGAACCATTTGCTTCTCTGTGAAATAAAGTCCAAGCCAGCTGTGTGGGAAAGCTTCCCTGAAGACTTGCTCCCCAGCAAGTGTGTACGTTCAGTCCTTCCAGGCGTGAGAGGAAAAGAAAGGTTTGTGGTGGTGTGTCCACCATCTGGAGCCATGTGTGCGTGTTTGTGCAGAGAAAGTGAGTAAAGTTAAGTTTCGTCCTCTCCTGGAGTTTTGCTGGGAGGGTTTAGAAACGAGAAGGGGAGTTTATCCCCTCCTCATGACCCCTCCTCCCTCCCTCAGGGACTCTGTGTTCAGCTCAGGGCTGCAGTTGGGAGGTGTGTGTGTGTGTGTGTGTGTGTGTGTGTGTGTGTAACAGCGGGCTGGTGTAGAGGTTGTGGTGTGTGCTCTTTGGAAAAGTAGGAGGGAGGCCTTCTGCGGGCCTGGTGATTGAAGTGCCATTGCTTTGTTAATCTGAACTGTCCATGATTGAACAAAGTAAGAGTCTTGCTCTTGTTGATCGAGTAAGTAGAACGGGAAGGGTTTTCAATCGGCCAGACTGAGGTGCAAAGAATAATAGAAGCAAGAAACGGTGTGAAGGATGCAAAGTGTAAGGACCCCCTGGACAGGAATTTGAACTCTGTGCCGGAATAATAAACAAAAGTGGATGGGAGGTGCCCAGGTAATGCACCAAAAAACATAAATAAACAATGTTGAAGTCTGTGTATGTGCATGCATGCAAATGTCTGGGGCAAGAAAACCTTCAGTGGAGTGTGAAGTGCTAATGTAGCGTGGTGCTAAATATAGCAGGCAGGGCAGATTCTGAGCATGTGTGGGTGCGTTTATTACATAAGATAAGATGGGTGTTTGAAACGGTCTTCGAGAGCCATGGCTCTCAAATTTGTGGTACTTTAGTTGCAGTTAGTGGTACTCATGATACTTTTTTGTGTCAACCATTTACAGCACAAATACAAGAGTAACTAACTATTATGTAGGGCCCATACAAACAAATTGGCGAAAAAGATGACTAGTTTAGAAAAAACACCCCTGAAACTTTAGAAAAGGGGAGTTGAGGAGGTTTTACCAACTCCTAGTACACAAACATAATCTCAATGCAACCATATTTGCTAGTAAGATATATGATAATTACTGCATTCTGTGACAACCTTATTACAATGTGCAGAATGAGATAATAAAAGTTGTTTGTCACTAACTAGCAACCTTTTTTGTACACGTTGCTATTATTGCTTTGGACCCCCTTTTGCCTTTAGATATGCCTTAATTATTTGTGGCATCGATTCAATAATCAGATGAAGGCATCACAGTTGCTGTAGATTTATTGGTTGTAAATCTATGACACATATCTCCTATTCCACCACATCCCAGATGAGCTCTATTGGATTTGAATCTGATGACTGTAGAGACCCTTGGGGTTCGTTACCATATAGAGCGTGAATCAGTGCATTATCCTAGTGAAAGTAGCCATTGGAAAATGAGTGCACTGCAGTCATGAAGGGATGAACATAATTATAACAATACACAGTTATGCTGTGACATTTAAACAATGCTCAATTGTTGCTAAGGGACCCAAAGTGTGCAAAAAAAATAAAATCTCCGACATTGCTATATCATTACCATCAGCCTGAGCTGTTAATAAAAGGCAAGATAGATCCATTCTTTGTACACCAAATTCTGGTCCTACCATCTGAATGTTGTAGTTGACATTGAGATTGATTAGACTGAAATCTGCTATTGTTCAATGTTAGCAGATCTGTGAGAATTGGAGACACATTTCCTGGTCTAAGCTGACAGGAGTAATACCCGGCGTGGTCTTCTGCGACTGTAGGCCATCTACTTCAAGGTTCAATGTGTTGTGCATTTAGAGATGGTTTTCCGCATACCTTAATTGTGACTAATGGTTAATTGAGCCATGGCTGGTTTTCTATTACCTTAAACCAATCTGCCCAACCGCTGACCTCTGATGTCTCAACAAGGCATTTTCATCCCTACAACTGCTGCTTACAACTTATATCTTCCTTTAGGGCCATTCTCTGTGAATATGAGAGATGCTTGTTTGTGAAAATCTCAGTAGGTCAACAGCTTCTGAAATACTAAGGCAAGCCAATCTGGCACCAACAATCAAGTCCATTGAACCCCCTTCTCACTGTATCCTGAAACTCGGTTTTAAGATCAGCAAGCTGTTTTCACTATTCCTAGATGCATAAATGTAATGAGTTGCTTCATTGTGTTGACATGCACTTGAATAAGTGCATCTAATTAAGTGGCTGCTGGGTTGTTACTCAAACACTGAACGAATATGTTCACTAACATCCTCATATTTAATGTACTTTATCCAAAACAGTTAATGGCAAGCAAGCTGTCCAAAGTACAAATAAACAGATCTTGAGTTTTGGGTTTGTGAGAAAAGTTTTTAATGACCTACATGGTTTTCATTTAAATTCTTATATTTGGAAGTTTTGACTTTTGAGTAAAAATAAAAGGCACAATTAACCTGCACAGTTCAATCCAATGTGCAATTACAATGAACAACATATTTTATTCCTCCTTTTTGCATTTAGCGATTTCAGGCAGTGTTGTAGCACTGTTATGAAATATCTTTCAGTATGGTAAAATGTGGAAACCCACTGTTCTAGAGGAAGCATACAAAAGCTGCTATGATCATAATTCTTAAAGAGGCAGATCTTTTCGTTTTTTTAGGCTCCTCTCCTGTGGAACCAACTCCCAGTTTTAGTTTGTGAAGCAGACAACCTGTCTACTTTTAAGACCAGGCTTAAAACTTTCCTTTTTGATAAAGCTTATAGTCAGAGTGGCTTAGATTATCCTGAGCTATCTCTGTAGTTAAGCTGCTATAGGCTTAGGCTGTGGGATAATATAATGACCAATTTCCCTCACCTTGCTACAATCTCCTACTACTCTCCAATTTAACAATATTTGCTTAAATTTCAACTTCTAACTTTATGTTCTCTCTGTTCTTTTTCTTCCGCTTAGCTACATCTGGCCTGGGGATTTGTTTAGCCGTGACACCACCGTGGAGGGTGGAATTGGCTGAGCTACTCCTTTTACAGATAATACATGCCCCTGTCTTTTAACTCCATCTTTCTGAACCAAGTAATCCTTGATCAGTACTTCTGTGCTCTTTTTGTGTCTCTTCTCTGTCTTCTCTAACCCCCAGTTGGTAATGGCAGATGGCCGTTCACACAGCCTGGTTCTACTGGAGGTGTCTTCTTGTTAAAGAAAAATTTGACTTTCCATTGTTGCTACATGGATGCTCAGAATGAGGGATTGCTGTAAAGTCAACGACACAATGCAAACAACTGTCTACTGTCTACATACTTGTCCTGGAGGACTGCCCCAAGTCAATGACTCCATGCAATCGTCGAGGATTCCTTAGATATAATTTTTTAATGCAATATTATTAATAAATTAAACTTAAATGCATTGTTTGTTAACTAGGATCGATTGGAATGTGTGAATGTGACTTGGAATCTGTGTGTATGATTCGATTGAATTGACTTTGTAAAGTGCCTCGAGAAGATGTGTTGTGAACTGGTGCTATATAAATAAACTGAATTGAACTCTTTCAGTGTTTCCCTACACTGCAGTGTCCTTTAATATGAGGTTTACATGTGAAGTGTATTGTGTTGAGTACTACTGTCATATTATTTCAGTATGCACACACATCCAGTTTAAAATGAAGTTAGCTATTTTTAGTACTAGCCTACTTTGAAGTTATATAAGCCTTTTTATTCTAAAAACAATTGTAGCCCTTGTAATTTTTTTCTTTTACTTCTCCAGTTTTTTCTAGGATTAATATAAAAGCCACTGGGTGGTTCTGTTATTAGGGTTGTACATGTACGTGTGTACACACTACAGACCCTCTTCCTCTTGGTTGTAGACTGCTCCTACACAATGGCACAAACACAAAAGCAAAGGAAGTGACTGGTCATTATTCATCACCGAACAGAGCGCTCATGTGTACAGACCCTTGCCTGTCTCATAATAATGTCAGCACAACCAAACGCACATCTATCACAGAGGTAAAGGTCAATTCTGATAGAGTGCAAATGCCTTTCTCTTGTGTAGCAGACTCCCTGGTGATTACAGAAGAATAGAACATCTAAATAGCATAGCTCAGGACAGCTACAGTGACGCAATGTATTATTATTTTTTTGGACTTGGACTGAGCAAGAAAGACCAAATGTTTTGTTCGTGAGTTGGGGTTTCACTGTATGGCACTATATCCAGCAGTTGTCAAGGAGCTGTACATCGATCTTAAGGCACTTCCATTTATTTATGGCTCATTTCTGCTTTGCATAAATTAAATCTTAAAATATCTAGTTTGGGTTATGTAGTTTTTCACAAAAGAAATTATACAGTTTAAAAGGCAGCTGTCTCTATATCATTTAATATGCAGCAGAATGTATGATGACAAAGGTATTTGAACTTCAGCTCAACCCCTGTAGCATTGGTGGTATTTTTAGGGTTGCTGCCATCCTTCAAGGTGAAACTCTGAAAACTGCAAATAGATGGGTTGTACTTAGTAGTTAGGTGACTTATGAATGCGACTGGTTGAGCTGGATTTAATTTAGGGCTATCGGATTAAAATGAGCTGAATAAAAATGTGTGCCTCACTTTTCATATTTTTATTTGTAAAAAAAGATTTGGAAACTATAATTTTCTTTCGACTTTAAAATCATGAAGTACTGTGTGTTGGTCTATCGCATACAATCCTGATAAAACACATTAAATACACTTACAGTTACACATGAACAAGCTCATGGGGTATCAATTTAAAAATGCAATAAATAAAACCATTGTTTGCCATTTTTCACAAAAAAAAACTTCTGATGACCTCTTGACAGTAGCCAAAGGCTACGCTTAATCAATCTTTAAAGGGTTCTTATTCAACAAGAAAACTCTGTAATTGTTGCCTAAAGGAATCACAGGACTCTAATGAGAAATAAGAACAGTGTGTCCCTATACAGTAAACCCAAGTATGAACACTCCATAGATAAAAAATGCATGTTTTTAATCTAGACATTTTTACAGTGACTAAAGATATTACTTCACCTTCCTAAGTCAGAGTACTAAGGACTATAGACACAGACTATAGACAATTCTCTGAGTCAGTGGTTACTGGTACTAAGCCAGATAACTGGCCATCTAATTACAAAATCTGCTTTACTTTAGTTCAAGTAGTGATGACCTTTCTAAACTAAAACAAGCATTGCATATATGCTGATGACCTCTGTCTCTTTCAGTCGTCAGCAGTGAAAGCAGAACACCCTCCAACTTATTTTCACTGTCTGATTAATCTGTACGGTTCTCAACAGGGTTTAACTGAATTTGTGATGCTGAAGCAGTCCACCATAAAGAGGCCCAGACTACCCCAGTGTCTGCTCAAGAAAGCTTGTGAGTCAGTATTGAAGCTCAATGGACCAGTGACTCACGCTGACTGTTGCCATGGCTGTTGAGTACTGGATAAGTCACTTGTGATAGAATGCTAGGACACCTTTCTGTACTTATTCAAATATTATTCATGTTCAAGGCATGTGTTGATTTTGTTTGTCATTGTCAACTGGGTTCAGGGGTAACAGGATGAATACCATTAAGTAAAGTAAAAAAGGTAAATAATAATAATAAAAAACTGCGCTTTTAACATATTCGAAGGTTTTTGTGTATGTTCTGGTGTTAATGTGTCTGTGAATTGGATAGACTATTAGTGGAATAAATGTTACTATCATGTTAATTATCTAACTCCGAGGGTAATTTAGGATTCTTTAATGAGACAATTTGAACTGAATTGTCCTAATTAAGATGTGGGCACACTCAAAAAGTGGGCTTGCGGCAAAAAGGAAACGCTTAGTAGTTGGCAAGTAAGTCTACAGAGGTTGTTAAAGAGCTTAAAGTTACAAGGCTGAATGCAAGAGTTTAGGACCCTGAAGAGGACCAGCAGTCAAAGATAAATTAAAGTGGGAGTTACTTCATCCAGACACACACTGACTGGAAGGAAGGTTCAGGACAGGATGTTTCATTCAATGACTGAAAGTCTCCAGACAGTTGCAAACATGAAACATTGTTATTTCTTTTAAACAATTACAATTTCCTGACTCACTGATTGGAAAACGGACAGAAGGGAAAACAAAATGTTAGACACAGGATTCCTGCATGCCTTTCATGACCAAATACCACTCTTTTCTATTTTCTTATTAGTAAAGTTCTAGGTTCCTTTCTAAAAGTTCACTAAGAATTTACAAGAAAACCTCCTTAAGCAAACCGATTGATGAATAAACAGATTGATTTATGGATGGAATGAGGAACATATAGCTGGATGATGGACAACCAGATGCATAATGGATAACTGGATTAAGGGACAAACAACTGGATGAAAAAAACGTTATAGACAATGAAATGGCATAAGGCCAGGGGATTTTTTTTCAATGCTTATCCACACCGGGAAATCAAAATCAAATTCTATACTTTCCCAGAGTTCCTAGAAAAGTTATTAAAAAACTGAGCAAATAGGTTTCATTGTAAAGCAGTAGACTAAAGAAAGAGGAATTTATCCAATGTTAATAATGGGCACAAAATATTTATTTAAAGGTCATACCTACAACTTTTTCATCAAAAGGATTAATTTAAAAAAAAAAAGAATACATCCACAGAACGTCTAGTGGTGCAGAATAAAATTATTAATTTTACAGAAAAATAAATATATAGTTTAAAAACAGTTTTATAAATTTTGATTGGTCCAAAATGTATAAATATTTACTTCTGGTTACGATGCCAATGTCGGCACGAAAGGATTCGGCATCAATAGGAATAGTAGGTTGCAGTCATGTGAGATGGAGCTCAGGCGTTGCCAGATTGTATTAGCTCCGTGATAGCGCTGAGAAATGTCTTCTCGGTGATACATATCTCAGATTCATGCGGACCAAAAACGAATCAAAACGAGGGTGAGCATATCGGTCAAGCTTTTGAGCGTCGGTGCCGACTTAAGGAAGCAAAGGGACTCAGATATTACGCGGAGGTTGCTGCTTTCCTTCTGGACAGGTAAGTTAAATGTTTGCTAATGCTAACCTAAAGAATTGGCAGCCAGCCGGTAAACAGTACAATTGAGGGTTGGAACGAGAGTGGGCCAGCACGAGTGTGCCACCTACTGGCATGGAGGCGTTAAACTTGTAGCTATCTCCTTTAAGTTCTTGTTTACTAATGGAAATTATGTACAGAGAAATTGAGAGACTGATCAAATTGTGCAGCAGAGATCAAAAGAAGGACCATCTCACCTTCCTTGGTTTGACTTTGTCCTGGTAGTCATACTGAAAGATGCCTTTATAGCTCAGACCCAGCCACCAAGGGATCCCCTGTTTGTCCTAAAAAAACACAGCAAAACTTCCCAGATATCTGCTTGCAGGCCCCGAGGAAACAAGAATCTGTGTAGTGCATGTGTGAGAAAAAAAAAGTAAAGGCAGAGTAGTAAAACTGTACCTTTACACCATAGTAATGCACTCCATATGTGGGTAGAGATTCCACAATGCTCATATAACTGTAAGGAGCAGAAAGACAGGAATGTAACGAAAAAGAAAAGAAAGTCTTTCACATTCAGGACATAAACAAAACCAGAGACACATAAATATACTTACTTTACAATAGCCTGCCCTCTAGACTGCCCACTGAGCTTCTTGTAATGCTCTATGACCCGGTCTTCACTGTATGAGAGAGTAATACAGCACATTATTATGAAGACAGATTTTGGATGAGCTTACACAATGAATAAATGAGCAGGTTCTCACCAATAAGCCAGAGAAGGGTGCTCCTTTAGAGCTTGAGTGGGCAGAGCAGGGAGCTTTTTGAGATCAGACCTGGTTGCATCATCGCTGCATAAGAAAAAGGAAAATCAAATGCGGTTAAGGCTATTTCACCAAGTCTGGCCATGAGTTGAGGAGGGTTTTACCCACACATGAAAGCCTAACAGATGCCAACGGTCAGTGAAAGAGGAGAGCACATTTTATCACAAACATTCAACTGTTTTTGATCCACTTTGTGGGGAAATGAGCACAGGAACTGTGTTCAGTAAAAAAGAAGAATAAGTGCTGATGGCCAACACATGTGCTCTATTTTAAGCACCGGGTGTGGTCTAAGTCTAAGCAGCTGCAGGAAGAAAAAGAGCAACAGAAATACAGATGCAAAATCAAAAGATAAGAGGGGATAAAAACTATCAAGGAAGGAGCTGGAACAGATTAAGACACAGATAGGGTAAATGAGACACGGAGCCATGCAGAAAGCTACAAGGACTTGGCCCCAGATTCAGTTTTCAGGCCTCCAGTGGCAGGAGTTCTTAATGCTCTACTCTAATCCCCAGGCTTCACTCCAGCTTCCACCAAAGGCCCAGAAGATTGGGAAAAGCCCTGGGACGATGACAACCTATGAGCTAAGACTCTGGAAGAGATCCCATCCGCCCAGCCTGTCTATTCTTCAATGTGTAAAAACAACTGTGTCCGATTTGTTCATATCTTGCTCGTGTTGCTAATTATCAGGTACAGTGCCTTGCAAAGGTATTCATGCCCTCGGAACTGTTTCACTTTTTATGTTGCTAGAACCACAAACCACCTATTTTTTTTTCCGGATTCATTATGACACACTAATAAATTAGCACATGAGTTTTCAAAAATGTGTTACAAATGCAGCTGTTCTGTGAAGGCATCAGAGGTTTGTCAAAGAACACTTAGTGAACAAACCACAACATTAGGACCAAGGAATCCACCACAATTATTATGAATGAAGTTGTGGAGATGCTTAAAGGTTAAAAAGGGTTAGAAAACAATGTTCCAAGCTTAAACATCTCAGGAATCACTCTTTAACCCCTCATCCAAAAATGGAAACAGTACCCAACTAAAAACCTACCAAGTCATGGCCGTCGAGTAAAGGGGCCTGTGGGGTAGCTGCAGGGATCCACAGCTCATGTGGTAGATTCTGTCGACATGACAACTAATAATTGTCCCCTCTTCAAATCTGGCACTAATGGAAAAGTGGCAAGACGAAAGCTATTGCTTAGAGAAAACCTTAAAAAGTCTCTTTTTTCAATATAAGTTTGCCCCACGCCAAGTAGGGGACACAGCAAGCAGGTGGAAAAAGCTGCTTTAAATTGAACCTTCTGGCCTCTAATCAAAACTCTTTATGCGGGCGATAACTAATTAACTGTACATCATGCTGAATACGCCATCCCTATGCTGAGACATGGTAGTGGTGTAGGTGGAATGATGCTATGGGGATGCTTCTGTTCAGGGACCAGGAAGCTGGTAAGAGTTTAAGTGAAGAAGGCTATAGCTAAATACAGGACACTGCAGGGGTGGGGGACTGTGATAGGCTAAATAAGACTTGAAACTGGGGGTTGGGGGTCACCTTCCTGGAAGACGTTAGAAACATTTCAGATATTAAAATCCCTGTAAAATGCATTGCTATTTGTGGTTATAATGTAAGCAAATCTGAAAAAGTTGAGGGGGCAGGAAACATTTTGCAAGGTACTCTGTATCAGGCTTTTTTTAATTCTTTTTGCAATATATACATCACCACTGATAAGAAAACACAATTACTGCATACAGATATTTTAAGTATTTCATTAAACCTATAGTTGTTGTTTTTTTTACCCCTAAAAGAAACAGACCCTTATACATATATCTGGATTTTACAATGCAATTATAACTTAAGAAAGAATACCCTAACGAGTCTGTAGGATATATTTCAGTAAAGCAAGCAATGAAAGACGTAAAATAAACAATGTGATGGTGTATGGCTATGCAAAGGGCACAGTTTAAGGACTTTTAGAAAAGTAATATGCATGTGAGTGGGAGGAGGTGGTAAGTAAAGAGAAAAAAGATGAAAGGAACGTCTCCAGAGAGTGTTACATTCCAGCTCTCTGTAGGATGCTTTGTGTATTTGCTTCTTTCCCCCCCCTGACAGAAATGGGGTCAAAGGTGACGGCTGCTGTAGTCTGTTATCAGGGCTGCAACAAGGGATCAGGGATGATGCATATTTAGGGCGACGAGAAGATCCACTTTAGGTTTGCTGTTTATACGAAATATTACAGAGACAGCTCCATATCTACTGAGTTAATCTAATTGATGGCAAACGGACAAGGAAAAACATTTTACTTTTTTCAACACTCGTTATCATTATATTAGGAAGCCTGTTAATAGTTAGCTCCCTCATAAGTGCTGAAGTCATATCTTTGCCTTTCATGCAGAAAGGGCAAAAATGAGTGAATCCAAGTCCAAAAGATTTGAGAAGGAAATGAGTCGCATGGGATGTGAGTCACTTGGAGAGCGATAAAACTCTATTCAAAGGAGAACAGAAGCAGATAAACAGCTGATATAATCTCCATTGTCTCCCAAGCTGGACTTCTGGTTTCAGGTTCAGTTCAACACACACACACACACACACACACACACACACACACACACACACACACACACACACACACACACACACACACACACACACACACACACACACACACTCAACACACACACAGAAAGAGAGTTACACTTTCAGACACATTCTTTATACTGACCAGCTTAAGTAGAGTTGTGAGCGAGGAGAAACCGGGAATAATTTTGTAGCACATGAACTTTTACTGTCAGAAATTACATTTACAGGCACACAATAAATATGCTGTAAGTTTTATGTGCTTTCAATGTAGCTAGTGCATTCTCTCTCATGACAAGAACTGAAAGGGTAGTAAGAATAGGTTCGGTACGCCAAACTGATTTCATTCCTGCAGCGGTGCTTACCTGGTAAAATCCCCTTTAGCTTCCTGTGGAAGAAAAGGAGAGTAAAAGAGGAAACCTATTAGACATGTATGAGCTACAACAGAGCAGTAAACATAAATATTACATTTATGTTCTGTTTGTAGAGGTAAATGAGTAATAAACGGCACACTGCTGGAATAAAGAGGGCGGCATTAAACATCCACTCAGAGGGGAACCTTTGAAGTCATCCAGAGGAGATACCTGATACTGAACATCTGCACCTGCACGGGGCGGGGGGGGGGGGGGTGGCTACACACTCACAGAGATATAAACCATTCGGTCCGCTCTGTAACGCGACCTTGCATGAGCACAGTTAACGGACTGACCTGCTCTGTGGGAGGGACAAGTAAGAGAGTGGGTCGGAGGTGAGGAGGAGTTTTTATGTGGAAGAGAGAGCCTGATATTATTTTCCCAATTGCCACAAAATGTATATAATGGTAACATATTTACCGCCAGCCATGTATATTTTATTTGCAGCAATATTTGGTTGCAAAATGATGATGACAAATTACAATTGCGTCAAAGATTTAGTCAGCTCTTTAAGAGGCAAGACATTTTAGGAGATTTGCATGCCCCCGGGGCCCTGCAACACATAATCAGAACTGATCGGCGACCACATTAGCTAATTTGGGTTTGATCTGTTAATTATGAAACCAGCAGATTATGCAGGATTAGACATTTTGAATCGGGATCAAAGGCTGTGGAAGACATTTCAGTAGCTATATTAGATATTTTGGGCAGCATCCAACAGCCCATGGAGTACTTCAAGTACTCTGATTAATGTGTGGGCAAAACAAAAAACTAAGAAACTAATACGTATCATGGTGAATAGTCACACACGTACACACGTCATAACTTAACAAAAAATAAAAAAATAAAAAAACTTTCTTACTTGCAGGATGTAGGAGGCTAATTCAAAGACCACCTCGCTGTCCACTTCAATAAGCTCCTGCAAAAATGAGAACAGATGAAATCAGGTTCTGGTGATTGGCAGATAAATTACAATAACATAAGCATGCATTTCCCTCCTAGCTTGCAGTTACGGACAGCAGAGACGTACTTAATCATGAATGGTTCCACCACACATACATTTAAACGCTGCCACTGTTTAACAAATGGATGTTTTTTCGTTTGTTTGTTTGTTTTTTTACCGGGATTAAAGTGATCAGACCAGATTTTTGCCGTTTTTAATGGCTGATCATTGCGGTTGATGTTTCCAAGCCAGACTTGCTGAGGTTCAACACTCAACTCCTCAGTTTGTCAGGTCTCTGGATTTTTCTGATTTTTGCGATGCAGTGAAAACTGAGCTTTGCTGAACCGCCTGCACGGTCAGAACATCGTTTCACCCAACATGAAACATCCATTGCAAACTTTGTTAAAAAAAATATATATATAACACAAATACTCCCCGGCAGTCAAACTTACTCAGGCGTTTCTAAAAAGATTAATTTCCGCCTACCAATATGGCAGTTACCCATAGTCCCTGGGTATGTGACGTCACATGAGAACTACGTACTGTTTGGCAGATAACGAGCAGTTAAATAATAAACTTTGTCATTCAAGATACATGGTTAAATTCTCTTTCCTGTGCAAGCCACAGTTCTTGCTCCTTTCTAATCTCACGAGATAAGAGGGGAGGTAAAGTGGGGTTTATTTGAAAAAACACATTAGGAAATAATACGCTAATCAGGCCAAGAGGTGCGAGAGCGGGTAGAAGAATGAATACACCTGTGTGGTTAGTTTGTATTTTTACCAACGATGTGTGAGATACCTTCTCCGTACACAAAACTGGAACAAAGGGATAAGGGTCAACAGGATGCGAGTAGTGGTTGAGGCATGCTAGGAATGCTACTTTACAATCCACGTCTTTAATTGGTTAGAAGTTCAGACGGCCTGGATGAAATACGAGAATGAGATAAACCCAGATGTACCACCCAGGATGACTACAAATCACAAGATTCTTTTTTTTTCTTCTCCTAGCTTATGTTCTTTTATGGAGAAACAAAATATTGCTACATCCTAAACTAAACATAAATGACAACATGAAAAATAAATATAAAAGTCCTACTGTTTGAATGATCAGAATGCTCTTATGATTATCTTCTGCTGAACCTGGAAGATTTAGCCCTGTTGTTCAACTTAGAATCCATTTTTAACCAACTATCACCACAATATTTCATCACTATTAACACCCACAATTTATCTTCTCTACAAAAGACAGCTGTTTTTAATGCAGATAATAAATGATCTCAAGTATTCTAACAGCTTTTATATATAGGACCAATTATTAAGTTTTATATAGGATCGTAAAGTCAGTCAGTTCAGTTCAGGTCAAAAAGGGAAACTCAAATGTTATATAGGTTCATTAGACACAGATACGTTTCTGTGTTTTGTTTCTGTTATTTATTGTTGAAATCAGTTAATGAAAACCGCAAACATAGCATCTTTTTACTGTGTTACATGAGATCAATAAACCATTTTGTAAATACAGAAATTTTCTGTTCCTCCATAAGGAGGGTAAGCCCCAAATGGTTATTGCTAAAGAAGCTGCCTCTATAGACGGTCTAATAAGCAGCTTATTGGAAAGTTGGTTTGAAGAAAAGCATGTGGTAGAAAAAGGCGCACAAGCAACCGGGATAACAGGAGCTTTGGGTGGATGCTGATGCAAACCCCATTCAAGAGTTTGGGTGGGTAATGGCTCAACCTGTCACACTCCTTCCAGTAAGCCAACTTCGAATGAGAGATTACACCAGAAGTATCTTCCCTGGCTTAAAGGAGAACAGGGAATGGACTGCATTTAAAAGTAAAATTTGCATTTCATCTGGAAATCAAGGTCCCAGAGACTGGAGGAAGAGTGGAGACATCAACAATACAAGCTCCAAAGAAACGTTTCCATCGTCAGAGATTATTTCGTAAGCGATGTCATCTGTAGATGTTGGTCAACTGGATAAGATTAATGGGGATACTGTTTTAATAACCCAGCATATCTTCACACCTAATTCAATAACTATGATATCCCTGTGCTTTATGCTAATCCTTACCAAGGTAGCCCCAATCAGTCATTAAATGCATATCCTGTACAGTATACAGACGCATTTTCAGTATGATAGTTCTTTATTAAACATGCTTTTTGTTTCCTGGGTCTAATTGAAATTTTCCAATTTTTGAATCTTTGTTTTTATTAGCTGTAAGCCATATTCCCCTAACTTAATAAAAATAAACACATTATATCACTCTGTCTTTAGGCGATCTATTAATTATCAATTTCTCGTTTTAAATGAAAAAAAAAAGGGAAGAATCCCTTTACTTCTTCAGGCTACACACGCCCTCTTCTGGACAAAAAAACCAACTGCTAGACACAGCATTCACAAGGATGAGAGATACAGTGAAGGCTAATTTACTTGTGTACAAAAACTATTTCCTGCAGTTTGAGTTTTCTCCCTTTGCAACTTTTTAGCTCCGTTTACTCCGGTATATATTTTAAACTGCCATTTGCTAAGCCTGCATAAAATGTGCTTCAGCAGTGCCATATGGTGGTAAATGTGTCAAATCATTTGCTAACTGCTGGAATGTGGAGCGGCACACAGCGTGAAGGCCAACAGCTGATACAAACTGTTCACATTTTCTGCTCCATCAAACCAGTGTGCCGGATGAAGGTCCAAGCTTTCCTCGTGTGATGCCTCTTCATTTAGGTCAAAAATTAGGCTAAAAGGAAACATGCCTTGGAAACAGTCTGTCCTGCATGAAAGCTTCACCTCAGAACACCCTGTAAGCAACTCCGCCTTCTTTGATTAAAATAATTTTAAACCCAATTAAAATCATGGCTTTACAATCGCAGTTATCACAGTTAATCATGACAATGTTCATTTTGAGCTTTTATTTATGCATTTTAATAGGTTTTTCTTTTTTTCAGGATGGGAAATTATACAACAAATAACCCTTTTTGAAAAACTTTAAATAATTGTGCAAATTTTAAACTAAAATGGATTTTCTCTAATCCACACAAAGCATTCACATATACAGTCAGCTTTAATAAACCAGAACATGCGAGGCTCGTTTGTCAGATTAAAAATACCTCTTCAAAATAACCTCCTTTAAGCAGGTATTAACAATATTGTTTCTGTATTAAAAATGGCTTTTTATTGGTCTGATGTAATATTCTAATCTTAAATGTGTTTTCAACAGCTGTAAGCGAAAATCCTTATGATTAACAGAAATTAGGGCTTGAAAACATCATTCTGTGTGTAATTTATCTTTATGGGTTTCACTTGGTGACCTGATTTACTGAAATAAATAAATGTTTCTATATCCTAATGTATCAAACATGACTGTATGTCCAAGCTTAAATACATATGTACAGCTCTAACTATATTTGGCTGAATATCACACAGCAAGTTGCTGCTGTAGGTCTTAGCTAGAAGGGAGCTAGAAGGGAGTCATTTATTGGCACAGCATCGGCTTTTACGCACAATCCACACATTTCCAACAGGTTGAGGCCATGCCTGTTGCAAGAAGTTAATCTGCACAAACTAGTTTGATGGGATAGTTGTGCTTTCAAACACCCGTATAGCTCCAAATTTCATTCACCTGGCCCAGACCGTCCCGCCGATGCAAAGAAACATTTAAAAGTGTTTAAGAGAAACTCATAACCCACCAGAATTCAACCCTACCATGTCCTGGAAGATGTCAGTTTAAAATGAGTTTCCCTTCATCTTGGACCGAGAAGGTGCCGACCAAGAAAGAAGCATCTGCTCCAAATTTGACACCTTCAAGCTCAACGGAAGCTTGCAGAGGGCCATTCCTAGAACACAGTACATCCTGTCTAACATGATAGTAAGACCTCTGATTTCTTCAACTTCACCACTAATCAGAAGCATTTTACTCTTTAGAACTCCATACTTTTCCATTCTCAAATTGCAAAATATTTTTCTTGCGTTTAATTTTTTATTTTATTTTTTACTATTTTAAACATTTGAGTACAAGAAATTTGTTAAATGCTTCATTACTAGTCATATTTGTAGGTTTCATAAAACATGAAACAACAAAATGTTAAAACTGGTGACTGATTTTGGAGTGTGCTGTAGCTCTATTTCATTTTTTGGCATCTGGGTTACCTTTAGAGCACCTGTATTTTAAACTCTGTAACTTTTGTATTTGCCAAATAATGACTGGAGTAGTCTTTAATACATGCAAATGACATTTTTTTTCTTTAAGAACATCTGTACCTTTATTTTATTTAAAAAAATAAAAACACTTTTATCGTGTTGTTCTGCATGTTAACCAGACTCAGTTTTTAAATAGAGTTGTATCTAAATTTCAAGTTGTCTGACGTCCAAAAGGCGGTACTATGGCCCTTTTTAAATTTCTGAACGAGTGTGCATTTCGTCAGTAAGTCAAAAACCGAAATGCTGAGGAGCGAAATGTTCAAATCAAATGTGACGAATCAAACGAAATATAAAGAATGTCCTTTAAATATAAAATTATGTAAAAACCAAAAATTCTCCTTCCTTTTTCAGGCCTGGAAAATGGTCAAATAACATTTCATTAATCTTTTGGAGTTGCACAGACATCAACCATGTTGCAAATGTGTGAATTATGTTCAATAGCTAAGTCCGTGCCAGAAAACCAACCAATTAAAATGAGCTCCACAATTTACTACAAGAAGAGTGGTCAAATATAAGGCCCCAATTATGGGAGCTGGCCAGAACCAGGTTGATAGCTACAGAAAGTGTATGGTTTCTCTGTAACTTGCAAAAAGACATTCAGCTAAAATATTTTGGGGTATTTGAATGCATATAATGGATTTGAGCAAATCCACAAAAAACTCGCTCCTGTACAAACACATTTTTTTTTACATTAAAATGAATTGAAGTCACTTGTTGTATAATCCTTCCGACCTGAAAAATAATAGCTCAAATGAATTACTAAGAGCCAAAAACGAAGCTGATTTTCATGTCAGTGATGAGTATATGAGAACTTAAAAATGTCAACTCATCCAAATAGTATCAGACGCCATTGATACTTCAAATGTAAAATGAAAACAAGTGTTTACCTTGTATATGATGGACTTTGCATTGAGGAAGAACAGCTCAATTGTTGCGTTGTCCTTCAGGTAGGAAATACTTTCAATGTAAAACCTAAAAGCACAGGGAATAAAAGTGCATTAGTTACATTGAAGAATCCTCTCTGTGAGTTTTATTCTCCATTTGTTTGAGCTCTAAAAACTAAAAATGCAAAAAATTAGTACTAATTTTGGCCGTTAAATACTATTGCAATAGAGTGCAATGATTGAAATGACCAGAGGGGGGCACACTAAACCAAAAGCTTAACCAGTAGGAAAAGCACCTCTTCTGTTTTACACAAAATATCCCCCTCACCGTGTTAGCTGGCGGTAATCCACTATTAGACTGTTATCGTCATCACGTTCCCCAATCTGACTTTGTGAACACCTGCACCCACAGACTTTAATTGTGCACATTCTGTCTACCGCTGTGCAGCACCAGGAGTGATCCAGAACAAAAACACACACTCTCAGCAACACTGGAGAGTGGAGCCCAGTAACCCACTTCTGGCAGAGCGGTGAGCGGTGGTACTAACATAATAACGCCGACTAAATTTAGCTCATGAATACATGCAGACCCAGAGGGGAACAAGGATGGGGCACTGGGAGCCTACACATTGCTAGCTACTCGAGTGGAAATGTATCAAGCCGATTCTGTGTGCTGCTGAATCCCTCACATGCCCTTTTTTATATTATGTGATGCTTTATCAAATCCCTTATAAGCATGAATTTGCACACCACAGTTTGCACACACAGCAAAAACATCCATAGATTTTGTACTTGTTCAAATTTTGCACAATTCAAACTTCAGTGAATTGTATCGAACTGTTATGTGATAAATCAATAAAAGAAAGAGTATAATACTAAAGCAGGGAATGAAAATTATATGTGTTTTTTTATCTTTAAAGGTATAATTGGGTATGCATCTGTATGCCACCATTAATATTTTACTCCTGAATAATAGTGCGTTCCATTTATCCTCGGTAGTCGGACCTCTCGACCTCTGGTCGGAAAATTTAACGGCCCCTAAAGTCGGTATTATGAGTCGGAAGGTCGGTGCAACAGGATGGTACCCGACTTCGGCATTCATTATGGCTGCTGCTCACAGCAACGTTGAGTAGAACCTCATACTTTGACTGTTTGCAGCAGCTCTCTGTTATTGATGTGACATTTAGTCAGTCGTACAGGCGCTACCTTTCAGTGTTCATCAGACGGGATGTCTCAGCTCTGTTTATTTGTACAAAATACCACCAAGAACAGCGTTACTGTCATTCCTATTGTTTTAACAACAGTGCGAGCGTCCACGTTTTTTCCTACTGTCTGACAAGAGGGAAACTGGAACGCAAAAAAACGGAGATGACGTAATCTGTGACTTGTTAGTTCCGACCGCCGAGGCAAAAGGAGCGCACCGTGACATCCAGTGCAACCAAACGCCATTGGAAGTCACCTTATCAGTAAATGTGGTCCATCTGAGTGTAATTTAGTACAAACAACTGTTCTGTGAAGGTCTAAGAGGTTTGTCAGGGAACCTTAGTGGAAGAAAACAGCATCTTGAAGACCGCAGAACAAACTTTAGCACAAGGTATGAAACACACTGTGTTATGAATGTAAGAGAGATAGGTCTGCATAACGAGACCTAAGCCCATACCGCTGTAAGTACATCTGAATCAGTGGGATGTCGGTATACAGGTATTGAGTGTGACGGGTCGTAGGGGTGGTCGATAGTTGAGGGTTTGAATCGCTTTACTCATTGAGCTGAGAGAGAATGAGAGGAGCTTCGTCAATATTCAGTGTGGACATTTAATTAAATCCACAGTGCAAATGAGACACACAATCACACGCTGCCGGCATGCGCGCACAAAACAACCTCCTGAGGTCGGCACGGGCCACGCATCTATAGGGAGCACAAACAACACATAAATACCGCATAAGCATGCAAAGTGTGTAACGTGCATGCTCACAGAAGCGACACAAATCCCAGATTATTGGGTCTATTGGACTATATGCTGAGATTGATAACAGATAACAGATGACATTTGGAAAGGTGGGTTTTCAAGTGAAGTCTGGAGAGTGCGTGTTTACTGAGTGAATTTTAATAAAAATGCAGCTGGGAAATATTTGAAGGAGATTTCACCCTGTGTGACATTTGCAAAAATTGAGGTTAGCGACTGGCTTGAACTGCGTGGGGGTGAAAAGGGGATGCAGCTTCAAAATGGTGTCAAAGTTCACAGTTTCCCCACCCCAACCTCAAACACCTATTAGTCTATGTAAATACACAGAGCGAGACCCTCATCCTTCACCCTGCCCAACCCACTGCCGCCACACACAAACTCGGTCATTTAAAATAAATCTGAGTTTGACATTTGATACAGACGAGGTCTTGAGTCAGCAGTTATCAACCAAATCTGCACATTTAAACCACACGTCACAGTCGCATTGTGTGCCGATGCCCATTGTTCTCTACACACGAGAGAACGCGGCTTTGGTATACAGCCGGCCCATTGTGTCATCAGCTTTGTTGGAAATGTCAACACTGGAAATATCTAAACATTTACATTACTTAGGCTCCTGGACGTGCGTCACGCTACTATGTATGTTTTTAACAAAGATTATGATATGTGCTGTAACACGGGAGGAAAAAAATGCACATAAACACGTTGAGTTTCACTTTTAGGATTTCTCTAAGAATCCATTTGTTTGTGAAATTGCTAGCACTGGGTTTCAATCCACATTTCTTTTTTGCTTCTTAAATATCCTTATGGAAGCAGCTTAAAATACAGCTGAATAAAAAAACAGCAGGCATCACAGTGTTTTGCTGTCACTCACACAATGCTGATAACTGAGGGGTGTGTTACATAAGAGAGGGACCGGTGTATGAGAAGAACCGGGTCAAAACGAGGGAGGAGCTCAGCTCTTTAAACCCGACACAGCATCACAGAAAGTAAAGGAGACCTGGTTTTCAACTGAAGAGAGGATTTCTTTTACAATGTTAGCGTTATATCTGGTGGTATGAAAAAGTATTTACCTCCTTACAAATTTCCTCCGCTTTTCCTCTTTTCCCCCACAAATATTCAAACATACTCTATTTGGAAATCTAAATAATTCCCCGTATTAAATCGTGAATTAACTGTGGTTAACCAGCCAGCAAAGTTCAGTTTCTCCAACTAAACCCAGGGCTGATAAACTGCCTGACCTGTAGAAAATAAAAATGAAGAAAATAAAGAAATCACCTAAACCGAACATTCCTGACAACATGAAGTAGACTAAAAGAGAACACATTAGTCCAAATCTAAAGAAAGTCATACGGGTTCTGATAAAAGGTGAATGTGTCCAAGGTGTGTGTCTGGTACACCTGGCTAACTAACACAGCATTTCAGAACCATTGCTATTTTACAGAAAATCTTGAAGGAGACTTCAAGTTTGAGGCCCTAAGCTCAAGCACACTGGGGTTTTTGCCACAGGTCCATGTCTGAATGGCTCAAACAAACCAACATGAGGCTTTTAGGGTGTCAAGGTCTAAGTTCAAACTGAAATCCTATTGAGATGTTCATGCTTGAAAAACTTTGATTCTGTCTGAATTAAAATAATTCAGCAAAGAAGCAGGGGCCAAAATCCCTCCACAGCGGGGTAAAAGAATAACTGGCCGTGATTGAGTTGTTGCCTCTACGGCTGACAGAACCACTTATTAGGTTTAGGTCGCAATTAAATTTTCGCAGTGTCAGTTTGGCATGGATGGATAACAAACTAAATCACATGAAAACTGCCTGGTTGGTTTTACTCAGGTTATCTTTGTCTGATTATAACATCTGTTTTATGACCCTCTCTATAGAAAGATTTTTTGCTCTCTTTTTAAGAGTATTCTGGCTTCCATGAGGCCGTTTGCATAAAATTTACATGCACAGCATGCTGATGAGCTTTAAGAGGCTCATGATTGGCTGAGAGGCCCTTTGGCGGGTGTTAAGCACTGAGGTCAAAGCTATTTCATAACTAATCTTATTAATCCGTCCCTACAACTCATGAATCTAGTGTATTTGCAGGCAGCACACACACACACACACACACACACACACACACACACACACACACACACACACACACACACACACACACACACACACACACACACACACACACACACACACAGTGATGCATTCTATCTTCCTTTTTTTTTCACACAGCTGTTTAGAACATGAGTCATGAAAGTGAGCAAACTGTTAATGAAAGACTCACCTGACACAGAAGTAGAGAACAATAGGACCAGACTTTTTGGGGAATTCATGCTCCAATACCCTTCGGTCCAGCTGAAGCCAACTGAAGTGGCCCCTGTTGAGGAGAAACACCAGTCAATGACATTAATAACTGCAGGTGTTTAAACATAGCGTCAGGATGCATACGTATTCATCACATTAGGTGCATTTTTTGTGTGGCTGCAAACTCTAGATTCCACAAAATAACCTAGTCAACACAAAGTCAAATATCTTTTGTATGCGCCAGATCCGAGTTTGTTTTGAATCACAAGGAATGATCCTTTATTTGGCCCTCAGTAGTCACGTTTAATTGTATCAACAGCAAATTCACAGGCAAATGGAAGCAGAAAGTGGCACACTAAAGATTAGCACTCTGAATGAAATAAAGACCTGCATGAGTCAAAGGTACATACTTCTTCCATAAATGATATTAACACATATACTGCTGTAAGTGTTATCTTGTCCATTGTTTTGCCAGCCAGGGAAGTGACACTTTAAAATCATATATTTTCTAAATAAGGGAAGAATTGTCCCCTACATATTGGTTTTGCCCTAATTTAAAAAGTTAAAATATTTTCATATTGTAATGAATTAAATTTTTGCTCTTAACTAGAATATTCAAACGCTTTATTCAAACAAGACTATTTTGACCTTTTACCAGTACAAAGTGCTGTGAGAATTAAACAAAATGGCACAACAAACAAGAATGACTTCACAGATTTTCTTTTAGCAGATATTATGTGATAGAAAGAAAATACAAGCGCCCCATCAGCTAAAATCATCAGCGTTTTATAAATACGGCAACCTGATGTTCATGCAGGATGCGCTTAATCTTAAGCCGAGGTCAATGCGGGAATGTTAAAGAAGGGAAGTTGGGAAGGTAAGGAATCACCCCTTCGCTCTAGTCTCCCTCTGTTACCAACTGAGAGGAAAACTGCAGTGACAGCTTGTCACCCTGGTAACCCTGCATGGTCTACAGAGCAACATCTCCTCCAAACCATCCTCCTTCTCTCTCTCGCTCGCTCTCTCGCTCGCTCTCTCTCTTTCTCGGCATGCCCACCCCATCACAACCCTACCCTTCTTGACAGCTGAGCAGCATAAGCTGAATCGTCAGCTCTTTCCGGACAAACGTAACAAATCTCTATATGATGTGATTCCTCCAGTGGAAAGCGGACTGCTTTGCTGGGTTGACATTACTAACAGTTTCTATCAAACTTGTTCTCAAAGAGCAGAGGTCAGTCCTGCTTGATGTCCGAACTTGCTCTTGAGTAAAAAAGAAATAAAAACAAAAGATGATGTTTGTCTGTATGCAAATCACTGACGTGTTTGCATGGCTATCACTCTATGGTGCTTTGTTTTTCTACGCCACAAAGCACATAAAATTTGGATGTCACGTTTGCATTTCATGCACAGCACCCAATCTTCCCGAAATCCAATTGCCTGTTTTGATACTAAACCTCCCAACACAAAACATAAACAAACCAGTAGCACATATGAAAGCAGCCTGCAGCTTTTATTTTAATATTTCTATTAACAGCTAAGCTCATTTATTCAATGTTTTCTCTTGACTATTTAAATTTTTTAGGTTTCTTGACTGATCCAACAAGTAACGTCAGTTAGCTCAGTGCCGACTTTTGATAAAACAGGGTGGGGACAAAACACTGACCCGTTTAGACACATTAAAATATAGTTGTGCAATGGATCAAAGTAATCTGTATGGCACTATTCAAGTATGTTTTTATTTTGTATTTCATGCTGGCTGGTGGGCACTTCCGCTGCTGTCAAAGGGTGTCGTGAAGATGAGCGGTTAAACGTCTCCCTGGGAGGTATAAATTGATGCAATGTCAATGAGAAAATGTCCTGACCTGAAAAAGTCAGGATCAGCACCACAGCAGAGGTACTGTTAGCCAGAGTCAGTTCATTTATTTGGGAACACTTTAGATCGAAAACACACTTGGTGGCCTCTGCACCAATCGGCATCACAAGAAATCTGTTCAATCACATGAAATGTAAATACGGAGTGATCTGAGGGCAAGTACACGATGACACTGTTTCTTGAATACATTTTGACGAAATCTAAATACATGTACTGGCTCTTTTAGTAGCTGCACTAGAATGTGAGCAAATTTGTTTGGTTAGAAAAAAATACTTAAAGAGATACACGATATATATCTGCGTTAACACCGGTATTGGCCAATGTTAGTTAAATTTTTTTCAACATATTGGTATTGGTCCAATAAGTAAAACTGGGGTGATATTAATAACCAAAGGTTATTTCCGTTTTGTTGCCATTTGTGTATTGTTGAAGCAAAAAATGTTTTAATTTTCCAAACTGTCTCATAGAAGGAAGGAAGGAAGGAAGGAAGGAAGGAAGGAAGGAAGGAATTTACAGAAGGATGGATGGGTAGATTCACAGATTTAACGACTGACTGGATAGAGAAATGTACGAAGAAAACTCTCACAGAATGGAATAGGGAAAAAAGTCTGTAAACTGAAAAATATAAAACATAGTTCTAGAGTTCAAACTTATCCAGACTGCGTAGGAACCCTATATGCAGAAGTTGTTTTTAGCTCAGAACATTTTTTTATAGTGCCTTACGTTTCATCTGTATAAGCAATTCCAAAGTATTCCTTCTCCTTGAGGTTGAAGTGGGAGGCCACGAGGTCCAGCAAATCCTTCGCCATCAGTTTGGGCTGTAGAGAGGTAAAAACATGATATAGATTAATTGGAGTAAGTACATGAGGCAAAGCTTAATGCAAATGTCATATCAGCTATTGATTTAGGGCAATGACTATGCAATTCAAAAAGCACCAGGGAAAACACTAAATGGGCTGGTGTGGGAACATAAGTAAAGAACAGGGAAGCACAAAAAAAGATGGATGGAGTTTGTAGATGCTGCTGACAGTGCAGGTACCCTGCCCTTCCCTCCCCTCTCATTTTCTCTCTGACCCACACCTCCACTGCAGAGTCATGGTTTAAAGCTGAATCACTGAGTTGCAGACATGGCTACAGCTAGCACAACAGCTAATCCAATGAAAGGATAGCTAGGGTATTTGTCAAGAAACCATTTATTTATCATTACACCAAGAGAAGAAGGATCATCTTAAAGCCCAACCCATGAGAGGGACTAATGCCATATGCTGCTGGTTTGTCACATCCTGAGTAGAAGCATACCCAACCCTGAGGTTAACCATGGGCGTGCCTCACTGCCTACACAGAAACACACACAGAAACACACACACACACACACACACACACACACACACACGTGCGTAAACCCAAACACTTGTCACTCCCTGAACACACATAGGGAACACATGTGTTGTACTATTTGAGAAAAAAAAAAAGAACAGGAGGAAGATATTGATTGATACATATGCAAATAAAATGTAGATATGCACGTCATATAAATACATTACAGTGCAGATGTACACTACAGTTTTTAAAAATTAATCCATTCCCTGCACCACTGGGTTCAGTGTCAGAAGCAAGGGAGCTATTTAGAGAGAAGGAGATGATGTCATACACCCCAAACACACACACTCTCGCTCTCTCTCCCTCTCTCTCTCTCTCACACACACACACACACACATCTGCACTGACCTAGATCCAATAAAGGGACGATGCCTACAGTTATTACAATTATCCTGCTACACATAAAGGCTCTTGGGAGATAAGAACTGAAAGGGAGAGGTTAAGATGAAGATAATATGTGCACTCATCGTGCCTTACACTTGCATTTACAGGAATAAAGCTGAACATACCATAATATGACTGTAGTAATTACCGTGTATTACATAACTGTAATAATGCGCTCACTGAGATGTATTCTAACAAGTAAAAACTTGAAAATTAGTTTTTTTTCTTTCAATAAGGTAACACAGGGCCTGAAGTCACTGCCGGATTGCGGGTACTGCACATTACATAATCAATTCCCGCAAAAATAGTTTGGATGATGCAGGAAATTGCTGCATACATTTATAGCGGCATGTAATAAATACATAGACATTTGCAGCAGAACCCTAAACTAAAACAAATAAGAACACGTCCACGACACAGATGGCACACTTCCACCATCTCTCTTTAAAGTCATACTAAGTAATTTTCTCGAGTGGCGCTCACCCTACAGGACGTTTTGAAAATAGCATGAGAGTCGTAAATTCCCTCTCCTCTCCGCGTGTCCCCCCATCCCCCACCTGGCCCCGCTCCAGCACACTGTCAAAAGCTCCGGTGGCCGGATGTGGACGTACGTGAACGGAACGGAGCGGTCACAGAGGACGTGGAATTTGGGGGTCACCCTCAACGCAGCTAGAAAGACGGCGATTTGTGCCTGTGGACCATCTTGCTGTCTGTAGCGTAGGGGGAGCAGCTCTTGAACTAGTGGCTTAGATTGGTGCCCAAATAAGAGACTTCACGGTCAAAAACAAGCCCAATAAACTGCAACGTGTGACTCATGAAATTTACAAGAAATTGAAAAAAAAAAAAAAACAAGCCAGATGTCGCTTATAATAAGCAGTCTTGGTAACCCAATGGCCTTACATTGGGCTGCCGTAAAAAAATTTCATCTTACCGCGAGAACAAGAACAGAGCCGCAAGACCGCCTCCAGTTCGGATCACAGAAAGTTGCAAGTGTGGTTTTTTGGCCAGAGACACTAGGGGGAGATGACAGACCCCTCCGTTGTCTCATAAACACTTAGATTACCATCACAGGGACTTAGAAGAGGATATATTAAGGTAAAAATGTTACTAAGTGGGGCTTTAAGGTACGAGCTCCCTCTGCTGTCTCAGTATCTCTCTTGCTAGCAAACCAGCAGTTGTCTTACTTAACACCTTTAATAGTAAGGTCATTCAAACATGGACCGCTGGTTAAAACTTAAATCTAACGTTACATAGTACAGAACCCAGTCATGTTTGGAATGACCCAAATCCTCCGGATCCTCTAACAGCGTAGCGTTTCCCCTACCATTATCCAAGGGGGGCACTGCCCCCGCCAATGAGAATTCGCTAATGGAAAGTTGAGTGGAGGGAAAAATCTTTGCAAAAAGGGCTGGAAGTGCAAAAGAAAGTGGACAATGTCTATTTATAACTGCTACAATCATTGCAATATTTACCAGTAATATTGTCATTGCATGAATTTTGTAATATTGTGTCAATATTGTAAGGTAGGCTTTTTTCTGTAACACTGTGTACCTATATGAGACTAGCAATGCAGGGAGAAAAACAGCAGTACCCTGTCAATGAAGTTCTAAAATCTGTTAAAGAGGAGCTTTGATGGTTCCTTTTAAACAAGTCAGTATAGGTTTATGGGCTATAAAAAATATGCTCATTATATTTTTTGCACAAACTCATTCTCAGATAATGAGAGTTCACCTCCTTGGTTCTGGCATCATTCCGTTGCAAAAAAGCTGCAGCTGGCCACCAAACTCAATGTTTACACTACACGTAAAAATGGCTGCCAACAGATGCACAGTGGTACAACCGTGCATCTTTGACGCTGAGTCAGACCCACAAACTGAAGAAGTGGAGCCTCCTGCACAACCAGCAGGAAATCAGCGAGCGGTTTCGGAATGGCGAGTTTCTAAATGGACACATGGCTATCAGTAGCCTATTGTCAGCATTACCTTGTGCTAAATGACAAATCACCTTCATGCCAAACAGCCATTGTGCAGCGCATTCAGCGGTAAAACCAATGATGAAGCTGGCAGAGCTCTGCCTCCGATATAATAATCAGGAGGTTTTTGAAACAGCCCGTTTTCCAGACACCAACTAAAGATTTACTTTATTTAAGTGTTATGGCAGTAATCATTCACTCGCTTGGTTGAATATTCGCCTTCATGTACACCAAAGTCCCGTGTTTGTGTATCGCTATGTAACTACTGATAAGCTTTCGAGCGTTTCAGGTTGTTCATAGTGTTCCCGTCTATGGACTCAACAAAGTACAAAAATATTTTCGCTTGTTGTAACATTAGGCCTTTTCATCATATTTTTCTCCTAGTTCAATATTGTAGCTAGGTGAGGAATAGATAAACCACCTTTTATGAGAACTAAATAACAATGCACCCATTTTAGAGCCATCGTCTTCCAATGTTAATAAATGCTGACCTTACTCAACCAGAAATGACTTGCAGAATAACTTAATTTCAGAGGTAAACCGGAAATGCCCATGAGACCTGTCTATACTCTTTATTTCTAGGTCTTCTACGCAAAGAAGAAAATGAGCATCCATTTTATTCTGAGTACTGTCTGCGCTGTTTGAATCTGACATCTGTGGCTCAACATAAATTGGTACCTCCATCCACATCTAGATTGGCACTATTATTCTCCAAATAGAAGATCAACAGAATACTCTTTGAAGGGCTCAACACATTTCAGATGTTTACGGTCTAGAAGGAGGCTATCTTTAAGGTATTAGCAGTAATGCATGTTTTGGTTCAGCCTGAGAGACAATGTGGGGGTCTCTCATTACCACACAACACTCAACTGCCTATGGGAACGATACCATTTAAACAACCTCAACCCTATGGTAGCAACCAGCAAGTAGGGAGGCAGAGGCACATTAGTAAACACACAACAGCACACAGCTAGAAAGATGATATCGAAATCTAATAAACTCCAGCTACACTGTAAAACAGGAGGAGTCAATGAGGAAATATGAAAACAGCTCTGGTGTGAGTTTTGTGCCACTGTTTCTGCCTCCATATCGGGAATAAATACCAAGCAAAGCAATTCAGTCGCATCCAAAGCACATGACAGCTAAATTGAGTTTGGTTTCCTCTCAAAATGGCGATACCAACCTTTCCACAAGCACGCTATGAATTGGATTTGCGACACCACACCTATCAGATGTGTACTATTTTTGTGAAAGATGTGTTAACAGTGATACAGACAGTGACTGACAGGCAACACACACACACACACACACACACACACACACACACACACACACACACACAGAATATCTTTTCATCAGACAGAGCATCTCCTTGCTAGCTTAAGACAGCATTACCTCTAATAGACATTCAGCCTGTGCCTTCTCAGCATCGCAGGTAATTAACAGTGTTAGAATTACAGGGCACTGTGTTTTGAGGAGGAGACACATTCAAGACAACCACAGACAACTTACAAACACATACCTAGCTTGGTTGCTTCTCTGGCAGTGAGTCACAGCTCCTTCTATGAAAACAGCCACATTTGTCCCTGGTGCCTTTAGACTGTTTCAGATTTAAGATTCACTAACTGAAATAATTCATCAGCGGCATCCTTAAGAGACCTGAACTGTGTAAGAGTAAGGATTTTTTTACAGTATACAGTATGCTAGACATACCACTTTGAAATTCTTCAAAGCTTATGACGTCAAAACCACCAACTTTAGTATAGTGAGAGTTTGTGTGATAGAGCAACAAAAAGTAGCACATAATTATGAAGTGAAAAGAAAGTGATGAATGATTTTCCAGTTTTTACAAACAACATTTTCTAAAAAGTTACTCTGAGCCCTCTGAACAACATCTACTGCAACTCCCTGCCTTCAGAAGTTACATGATTAATAAATATAGCCGACCGGTGTGTTAGGAAAACACCCGACATGGATTTGGGGGAAAGCTTAAGGTACATTTGGTTTATAGCACAATCTGAACAGCTCACTGAACATTGTTCAATCATCACCTATGGCCCAACTGTACATCTCTCAAGAAAGACAGAGCTGATGGGAAGATGGATGGAGGTGAATTTAAGCTAAATCCTGGAAGAAAAGCTGTTAGAGGCAGCAAAAGACTTGAAACTGGAGTGAAGGTTCCCCTTCTAGCAGGGCAACTACACTAAACATATAGCCAGAGCTCCAACGAATGGGTTCAGATTGAAGGATCTTTGCACAGTATACATCACCTATATCTGGCATTAATCTGATGACTTTATATTTTAAGATGTTAGGAACAATATTTACATCTTGATCGGTTCGTATGTTCTCCCTCTGCTACTTCTGAAAATTAATACACAACACTTGGCCTCCAAGGTAGCACGACATGCAGCAAAGTGAACAACATTTTTTTGCCAGCCAGCCATTTCGTTTGTTCGTACTTGTCTGTACGAACATCGGTTCATACAGACAAAACTGCAGCTCTGAGGTGGTTCTTGGTCGCGTCCTTTTTAATTAAATAGCCAACTGTTCGCAATGGTTCTGAAGTAGTCTATTAACATCTTTGTAGCTCAAGCTTCCTTAGATAATCATAAAAGTAAGGAAAAACAGCGTGATCCGAACAGCCACCAAACTACGCAACTTCCACCCAACAAAGAGACACAAGAGGGACTGAAAAATGGAGAGCTGTTTGTTAAATAAATCAGGATGACCTTTGTCTCATTCCTTGCTTTTTTTCCCAATTGTACTTCCAAACAATTTGATATACTTTGAATGCAAACAAGGCATTTTAATATTTTAGTTGTGTGTAATGGTACCTGCTTATATGCCAATTCAAACTCCTGTTTGTAGCAAAGTGATTCCTTTCTAATGGTTAAGAGGATAAAGGAAAAGCAGAGAATAACATGAATGAGATAACTTGCACTAATCGACTCCGATCTCAACATATAGTAAGGAAAATTGGATGAAAATGAGAAACGGTGGTAGTGCTATGGAAAGGAGAGTCATGTGTGGTAAGTCAGACAGATAGAGAGACAGTGAGAGAGAGAGAAGAGCAGAACAAACTACCAATTTGAAAGAGCGGATCGGTTCTGGCAGAGTAATCAAATCAGAAAGTCAGCAGACCTATTCTCAGCTCAGCCTCCCATTTTCTCCTCTCTATTCCGACCCTTTAGTGTCATCTCCTTTCTCTCCAACCCTCAGCACTCATCTTACTTTTTTCTGTTCGGTCTTTTTATCCTTCATTTGCTCCTCCTCTCTTGTTCCAGAGCAATCCTTCTATTTTCTCCTGCTTTTCCCCCCCAGAAATATCAGGTAATGGCCAGTCCACAGCAAGCAAGGGGACACTAGGAGACATGCAGGAAGCACGAACTGCCTCTATTTCAGTCTCCTCAACAGACGAGTAAGAAAGGAAAAGAGAACTGATTAGCAATCAACTAAAAGCCCAGATTTAACCTCGAAGAAAGTGGAGAAATCCAAGGTGAGGACCCATGAGAGCTGAAGCAGGACTTTGATGGGATCAAATCAGCGTTGCAGTGTGTGTCTTCTGCCAGGAGCAGAGAGATCAGGTGAGCAGGAAGAAAGTGCAGCGTCACCTACTGCTGACCAAATTTCCCTTGGTCAGCAATAATCAAGCCCCTTAAGACACCGAGAACTGCATCTCTCTGGAGTATAAGAACTGTGCATCTGTAAAACGATAGACGACAGGATGGGTAGAAACATGAGAAACAGCGAGAGGAGAAGGAGGTACTCACCTGTACAAGGAGCTCCAGCTTCCTGTCGTCCAGTAGATGGACCTGACACCGCCTTCCCTCTGTCATCTGAGAAATATACAAAAAAAAAAAAACACACAAAAGTTGCTGTTACTATTGTTGCTTATTAATAAATGAGTCACTTGTTTCAAAAACTCATCACTTTCCCAGACTGAAACTTTGTGATTTGTGAGTCAGTTTTTATAGCATTCCAGATACCTGAGGACAAAACACTGACTACTGGTTTTTAACGTCTATATGAGCCACAAATGATAAAACAACAACATGCTGAACTTGACTTGTGATTAAGCAGATTAAAAGGGGGACTATTTCACTTTTTTTGGTATAATAACTTCCTTAAATCAGCTCTTTTTTAAATCAATGACCATCAGCGTTATCAAATCTGGGCTTGACGATCATCTGCTTAAGATGCTTTAAGCATTCTTTGTCATTTTTTATACCTTTATTCTGTTTATAAATATTTATAAAATAGAATAAATCCATTATTGCATACCATACTCAACGCCTTGTTTATCATCTAATCCAGATCCACTTAAAGTTGTCTTTAAAGGCTTCTTGGAGGGAATTAGAGCCCTAAAACCAATGAAACTCCAAATTATGGTTCGGTGACTCAAAGATGAAAAGTATAATCCCTGTAAAAGAGATATCATTTATTAGAAAGGATGATTTTTATCTTTTAGCTATATGAATAATTTGAAATACACTGACCAGGCCATTACTAATTTCTGATTTTCACAGAGGTCTAATCAGCCGACTCCAATTTTGACTGATACCTTTCTTTATTTCTAGAAGCTAAAAGAAATGAGAAAAATGCGCAGCAGGGTGCTTAATAAAGAGAGTAAAGAAATCTAACCACCAGGGCATATGTCCCAGAGCCTTATCTGATTCTTATTACAGTCAAAGAAGTACATCAAAGTACGTATTCTGGTTTCATGAATTTAATGCAAGAAACCATTTTGAGTTCTATTTTTATACATTTAATAATCTGCTGAAAAAAGGGAAAGTCGGCCGAATCTGCTCCCTGGCCGACTGATCAGGGCAACTTGGACGAATAAAGGTACAATCTCGAAACTCCAACACATTTTTCTAATGAAATCATTAAAGCAAATGTAATTTTAGTTTCTGGCCTTTTCAAGTCTACGCAGGGCCACAAATTATTGGAATTACAAGATGCCATAGGACAAAACAGACATTCCCAACCAACGCCTTATCAATCTCGTTCGCACACGTCGGTGTATCGAGCGGCAATCTCAGTCAGACCAGCATGCTGCAGCATGTGTGCGGCACTAACTTACTGAAAAAGCTGGCGTCTGTGTGGCATTTCAGTGAAGTCTTAACGAGGTTATCTGAACTACACGCAATGAGCCAACAGAGACAGTACCCGGCTCTCTGTCCTTCTCAGGCATTTTTTACATTCCTCCTCGGGCAGGAAATCCATTACCCATCAGCGCACCGGCAGCCACAGTCGCAAAACGGTACAGTTAAAGCACGTGCTGCTGACAACGCTCGCAGGAGTTTCTGTCTGTGCTGCTGACATCAGGTTTGCAGAGTGGAGCTGCAGAAACAAAGATAGATCTATATGTCTGCGTGCTAAGTTCAGATGTAAACAGTGACGACGGTGCAAAGAGGACAACTGCCAACGGTGGTAAACAACAAGCTACAGCGAATATTTCCCACACCAGACGAAGCCAACAGAACGAACCTGCTAGGAAGAGTTTGTTTATCGCGCGATGAAAGCCAAAACGAGCGAGATAATAAAGCCTAAAATAGCTGCAGAGTCACAGTCCAAATGGACCAACTGCTTTCAGGCACAGTGAAGAGTACGCTTATGTACTGCATGCATCTGCATCCTGCTGCTTCCCGCCGCTGTGTGCGGTTTCTCCACGATTTAACAGGAAGCTGGGGACCCGGAGGACCACAAACACCCCCTCCTGTTCCTCCCACACTTCCCTCGCATCTGGAAGATGGGGAGGCCGGGCTGGTGGAGGACAGCGCATCAGGGGAAAGATCTGTTGCTGATGGGAACACCTTTCAGGACATTGGTCAAGACAACAAAACAGCCACACGCAACTGGTTTGTTGCTCCTCGCCACGAGGCCACCTGGGGCGCATCAGGCAATCTAATAAGGGTGTGACAAAAAAAACTATTGTGAGAGTTAAAGAAAAAAAAACAAAACGCTTTCCGACTTTCTCACAGTTCGTCTCAGCTTGCGTGATAGTTTCAGGCTCGGGAGTGAGATTCTGCAAAGAGATGTCGATGGAGGGGAAAAATAAAGAAGGGAGAGAACTGTCATCTGGATGTCTTATTCCTCATGCCAGTGTGAACTGTCCTAAATCCTCCGTGCAAGTGTACACAGGGTTTATATTACACACACACACACACACACAACCCCCCACACACACTGATCCCATGTGGTTTGATGGTTTAGATAGGGTGCACCTGAGCACACAGATCCACTGACATGTTTTTGTGTAGTTTAAAAAAAATAAAAAATCCAACCTTGCTTGGCTCCAATCTACCTGCACCGAGGAGCAATGCAGTCGCCCAAGACGATCTGTCAAAATCTAATTCAAGGGTAAATCTATGAGTATGAGCAGTTACTGGGAAAAGCCAGCAAAACGTGCAGATTATGTTAAACTGCAGCGCAGGCACACACCATCAGCTTCAAGGGACCTGGGAAAAGTGCAAACCTTAAAGTCAAGATAACAAATCACTGCCCTGAAGCCCGAATCAGTCTGTCAGGTCTGCCAGAAACAGCCCCATTACTTTAACAACGTTTCTTGTGGCGTCGGGCGCAAAGCACAGAGCTTATTCTAACCACCACCAAACCAAATATAATAAGGTCTTTATGAATAACATGCTCCCAATAAACTGGACATTAAGGCACAATTCAACCTAATGCAACGTTACAGAGCCATGAAACAGTTGCCTAAGAAAAACACAATGCAGTGTCACTGCTGGGATGGTGAGGGGCTGCATCACCTCGTCACGGTCCATGCTACAATTTCTCCACCATTACTTGACATAAAACAGCTAACATTCACCATCGAGAGCAACAAACCGCTGACAACAAGAGCGTGAAATACCGTTTAAGGTGCACGTCTCCGAAGTGCCTCATCGTTTTGTTTGTTTGTTTATTTATTTCTACTCTGACAACAAGACAGCAGCCCCACACAGACAGAGATGCTGCCCGTCTGCGACAGAAAGCGACGTTATTATTGCCACATTACCTCGCCAACAAACGCCCCCCGTGAGGTTCCGACAGAGACGCTGCTGGTACCAAGAGAGAGAGAGAGAGAGAGAGAGAGAGAGAGAGAGAGAGAGAGGGGGGGGGAAACCTGGACGATTAATCCCAGAATGAGACGAGCCGAGTTCCAGCCACAAAATCATCGAAAAACATCCGTTTTCCTGGCCGGCCTAGAGGAGGAGACACATCAGCATCCATGTTTGAGCCCATTAGTTAACGTTAGTTACAAGCTGGCTGTGTACTCCCCGTGTCCTACAGCAGCGCTGCCTCCCGTAACTTCGCCATTCCAACTTAAAAATACATTTTTTTTTTAACTAGGCGCTAATGAACGGCGGCAGAGGGGGCTGGCTTCTCTCTCATCCCTCCTTCGGAAAGCAGAGAGCCTGGTTCCCTACACCGCCTCCCTTCACACCACCTCATCCGGTCACGCAGCCCCCCCCCTTATTCGCTGGAGGCGGCGGCGCCGCGCACCGGAGAACCGGGAGACCGTACCAACGGTCAGTGAGCTGCAGGGGCGCGAGGAAGGGGGGCGCGCCGTGAGGGGGGGGGGGGGGGAATAAATGCGAGCAGCTGACAGCGACGCTTCTTGTCACCGAGGGTTGCTTCAAAAACACGGGAATAATGGAGGCAAGATGTGGGGGCGGGGAGAGGAGGAGACGAGGGGGAATTTTCTGCAGCGGCTCCCAGCCATGAGAAACTGCAGACCTTTCTGTTCATGTGTGAGTGTGTGTACGAAGAGATGTGTGGAGGTGTGCGCTCACACCCAGACATCTGAGTCTAAAGAGCACCGAGTCTGTACTTGACGTGAGAGTTAAATAACATCGAGCTTTGATTCCATTCTACGTACTTTATGGTATATTGGGTTGGTAAGAAAAAAAAAATCATTCTCCGACACGCAATTGATTTCATGTGTGTTTCGAGAGATATTGATTGAAAAAGGCAATGGCAGTTCTTGCACAATGTCTCCCAAGGCGAGCCTGCAAGCCAGACTGATAATGACCAGCTGCATATTATCAATCTGGGACTGCTTCTATCCAATCGGTTTGGGGAAAGGAGGGACATTCAGCAGAACTTTCAGAGTTGATTGGGTGGAAGTCTAGTGTCCGCCTACCAAAGGTTGGTTTTAGCCGATCACTGTATCAAATTAAAATGTAAGCAGCAGGCGCTTTGAGAAATCACAAACTAAGTCAAGGCCAGAGGAGTCAAAAGTATTCACATCTAGTACTCAAGTAGAAGTATAGATACTAGAATTTAAAAATTCTTCTATAGAAGTAGACGTATCAATTCAAACCTTTTACTCAAGTAAAAGTATAAACTACTGGATATAAAACTACTTAAAGTATTAAAGTAGAAGTAATATCCCCCTTCCCCTTTACTTGTTAGAGGAATGTTAAGGAACATCTAAGCGTAGCTTCAGGAATTGATGAGGACAACAGATGTAAGATAACAAAACTGGACAAGAAAATAAGAGCATTACTCTCTTATAACATTTACCCTTGTATGGTTGTCCATATACAGTAGACAGTGTTGTCAAAATGAATGATTAATCTTAGCGGTTAATAAAAAAATGAATAAATAAATAAAATAAACCTTAAAATGCAATGTTCCTCAAGGTTTTGTTCTTCTTAAGTTTTTGTTGGGGCATTTGGCAAACAACTTTTTTGTTTTTTATTCACTCATTGAATGCTGTGCAGGTTGCAGTTTGCCACAAACCTCGACTCACACTGCTCCTAGGGAAACAGCTGGACCTGCGGCTCCAGCTGTGGAAAGGACACTGGCGAGAACAGAAGTTCATGTGGTCCTTTCTATCCCTTATAAATGATTAAATAAACAGCCATGATTTTATTTTTTTGGGGGCAAAACTCGCTATCTGTGCGCTGAAATATCCTATTTCATCCTCCAAAAGCACCTTTTTCCTCGGGTTTCTGTGTCGGCATTTTGTTTACACTAGACAAGCTAATTACGTTGGTGCAGTGATTTTATTCTGAAATATTCTATATAATCACTGGTACTTTATATTGTATAGCGCCCGACGTTCCCTGTTTAGCACGTGAAATTCAGGAGCTTGATCCAATAACTGCTGCGGCGTCCGGTCAAACTTCCTTCATGGCTAATTTTTTGCAGCGACGCACGGCCTCGGTAACCGGACCAGCAACAGCGTGCAACTGATGTGAGTTTGACACATAGATTTTTTGGGTTCCTTGCGGTGCAGCAACCATATCTGCACCGCATTCAATATGAGGTCAGGGTAATGAGACTACTTTCACAAGGTATGGAGTAGAAAGTACAGATAATTGCATTAAAACGGAAGGAGTAGAAGTAAAAAGTAAGCTAAAAAATAAATACCGTGAGAATTAAGCTTGCAGGCGACGTTATCATTTTGTGCCCTATCATTCTGTGAAAGATTCTGTAACCAATGTAGAATAATTCAGTCCTGGTTTGACCACTCTTGTGCCTTTTACGTTCTAAAAATGGAGAGACGCACCAAGATACCGGCTGTTGACTGGAATAAGAATTTTTAGCTTCATCTGTCCTAACCGGTGATCAGCCAGTTAGAAAATAAAAAATCCAAAAGTTTTCCAATCAGTGAAAACACCATTACCATATCAGTGCTGACAGCAACACCCTTCAGTGTTGACCCAATTACTGAGGGAAGAAGTCTAAATCATAGGTATTTTTAATATCTGTGAGATGTTTGAAATGAGGTCAGAAGTCAGAATGGGGTAAATTGACACTGATAATAAAAAAAACTGAAGATTGGAAATCAGCTACAAAGTTCTGATTAGTACATCTTTTCAAAAAAAGGCATCAAAAGGCTCTTTTTCTGTTTTTCCAGAATGCAGAATCAAAGTTTACTAAATATCAAACTAGGTTTTAAGAAATATCTTCTCAGTGTAGAATTAGACCAATTTTGACCACCCCTTCTATTTGCAAAAAGAAGAAGAAAAAAAAAATGCAATAAAAGTTAAACTTATAGTGGCAGCAAAGAAACTCGCCCCACATATGAACATTAGTGTCATTAGCATGGTGTTGTGTCACTATGGTGTAGCCATGTTCCCTCGCTGGACAGCCCTGGGGGTGTGGTGCAGGTGAACCAAACCTTGCAACTAACAGATCATCTATTAACACTCGCGCCGTTCCCAGTAGAATGACGGCCTGGAAGGTGAGCCTTGCTGCCCATTTAAAAAATTGCCACCAGATCAAAGTTACAATGCCCACACTAATATAGTTCAGTCTGCATCTTTACTAGCTGGGAGTTCAACTTGATGTTTTCCTGTGTACATCCCAACACAGATCCTGCTCTCAGGTTTGAGTGAAGTCCTGGCCCTCATCCCGCTGCAGCCGTTAGTCCTAGATTTTTTTTTAAACTTTTTTTTTTCCTATGGCCTAAATTGGGCGCTTGTGTTTACCTATACACAGCTGTGCTGCAGCCGTTGCAACCACAAGCTGGTAAGATGCCAAAATACATCCAGTTTTATGGTATCATAGGAGAGCAATGTGTTAGATAGATGCAAGCTTAATACTATTAGACTATACAGAAGTCTGTAAACTGCCTGAACGACTGAAGAAGTCTTTTTCGTACGTGAAAATGCCCTTGTATTATGAAAACAGAGTAAGGCCATATGTAAAGCATGCTGCATCAGGGACCAGCTCATTTGTTTGTCTTCTCAAACTGATTTGTTTCAGCCAAATGAAGTTGCAACATGTCTGTATATTTGGACTTAATCTTTACCAGAAACCCTCCCTTCTTTGACATGAAGCAATAAGATAGTTAAATTTAATGTTCTTGGCTTGGTGCTGCAGTCATAGAGCGCTCTGCAATCCCAAAATGCAGCTCAGTTTGCTAAACCTAGCGGGTCACATGGGAAACAAGGAGTACCCCCACCCCCTTGCTGGATTTTTCTGTTTCTGGATATTTTTGGCCTACTCCAGACACAGGAAACTGGCCTGTCCAAGTTAAACATCTCCAGATGACTCTTTCTTTGGCTTTAAAATAAACACCGGCTTCTCTTTTTCATTCTCCAACTAAATACATATCTCCACCTTTATTGGTAGCTTCCTCAGTTTTATAAGACAAGGACCCAGTTGTTAAACGGAGAAAGATTTGGAGAAAAAGGGGGGAGTAGTCAGCGGGGAAACGGAGCAAGGCTTGTCAGGACAGAGGAAGAAGGCAAAGTGAGCTGATGGATTCAAGTTCTAGACTGAAATGGATACGAGTTAGGAGTCTGAGTGAGAGGAGACAAATTCAGCAACTCTGACAAGGAGAAAGGAAAGAAAGGCAGGAAGCACGGTTGGAAGGAACAATAAAAAGTGGCCTTGATTTAGTGAACTACTCTTTTCACTGTTCAAACATCTATCCTTATCATCCTCTGCTCGCCTTTTCTATGACAGAATGTATGGAGGTGAATAATTTACGGTCGTGACTGACTTTTGTCATGGAGCCAGCAGGCTTCTATTTTAGGCCGGGCCGGGGTTGTAATGAGGTGCTGATCTGGTTTATTTCAACAGAAGATTGGATCCAGAGTGGAAAGATCTGAATGGTTGAGGTGGTATTTAACAGTGGGCGCAAATAGCAGCCCTGTCGGGTCAATACGGCCGATGGTCTAGGCTGGAAAAGTCAACCTCTAATGGTGAAGCGTAATATAAACACAACCCAACGGTTAATTGAGGCAGCATGAGGAATCCCTTTAACCCTGTCTGTGGGACGCTGCGGTAGGCAGCTGAGAATGACACACACACACACACACACACACGTTTGCACACTGAGTTGATCTGTCTTCAACCGTCTTCTTTCCCTCCATATTTATGGAAGTCCTCACACTCCGAGCGAGCGCCGTCTGACACACACAGCACCATGATGCGATTTATGACGAGGAGATTTGTGGAGCTGGAGAGGCTTGTCTGAGCTGTTAACGATAACGGCGCCCACTACCTGTGAGATGCAGGTGAGATTAAAACACGGGATGTATAAGAGCACAGGACAGTTCAATGGGATCTAATAAAAAAAAAAAAGAAATAGATGAGGGCAATGATCTTGCCTTCTTCTCCATCTTGCTTTTCTGGAGGGAGCACAGTACGATGTAGCAGGGAGGGTCATGGAAAGGCAGCCAGGAATGTCTGGAGAAACGACTGACCAGGATAGATCTGTTTTGTTTGTTCAAGTGTGCACATTCATGTGTGTGAATGTGCCTCGGCGCTCCACCCTTCCTTGCCCACGAGTGTGTTTTGGACTGAAATGTGGTTCCAGTTAGGACATTTTTGAAAATCAGAACCAGTGGCTCTTCAAAGAAACTGGAGATATTTCTGTAGCCGGCTCTGCTTTGTTCTCATGTTAGTACAAACCTCCATTCCCACGCTTAACGTCCACTCCCCCATCACAACAGTGACTGAAACTGACAGATGGAGAAAATTATGCATTTTTAAAATACTACTCAGGCCCATTCACTGGATATACTGCTGTAAAGTCTTGAAGTATTTATCATAGGCATTGGAAGTCCACTCTTGTCGAGTTATGCTGATCCATATTGTCTTGCTATTTGCAACCAGAGGAGCCTCAATATTCAATGGAAACATCTAATTACACATGTTCTGATTTACAATCTCAAGTTCTTGTGAAGCTTTGACCTGCCGATATCAGACAATTCCATTTTTTCATGAAAAGTTTTAAATTAGCAGTGTTTACATACTTCTCTAGCCAGCCTGTTGTGAGCGCTCAATGATAATTTATCGTAGGAGCAGCTGCAACATCCCACAGTGTGTTGAAAGATCAGTCGCTGTCAAATAGGATTTTACTACTTAGAAAAAGGCAAAATTATGTGGAATTGACATATTGATGGCATTATGAGTTCCTATTGTTATTCCATACAAACTAATTGCACACTTTAATTCAGAGGCTTTATAGCATTGACAGTTTTTTCTAATCCTCCATCTCCTATGATAGACAGAGGTTGAAAGCCCATGTGACACCCCCAAAATGTGACGCCTCCTTTTCGAGTATGAAACGACCAAAGCTGCCTCGGTACAAAATAACGAAAAAGCAAAGTAATCAGCGCCAACTCAAATCTGAACGAACCTTCACAGAAAGTATAGTTTCTTTAAATATTCTTCTTGAAATTATAGGTCTTCGTTGACTTTGTTTTTTAAAACACCCTCACTGAGCTAATATTAAGTTTTCTTCCTGCAGCATCACCTTCCACACAGAAGAGGGTTCTGGTTAGCACAGCTCAGTAGAGCCTATGTGTGGCGTATTTGAGATTCTGACCCACCTGTCAAGTTGAACATCATCCATTTTCATTCATTTCCAATTTACTCTATATCCAGTTATTGAACAGAAGATCACTGGACTTCATTCATTTAGAGTAACCATAATCAAGAGTTGGCTCAGAAAGAAACTAGATACTGGCCAGCGGCGGCTGGCCCATAGGGGGCGCTCGGGCGCTGCCCTCCCTAGATGTGGAGGGGAAAAGTCAAAATATATATAGATTTAAAAGTATTATTAATGTCAGTTTTTACTTAATAGTACGTGGCTACATGTAATAAGAATTATTAAAACACTTCTACTAATTGACTCTACCAATTGACTCTCATTTAACAGTGCATTTCCACCGACAGAACGTATCATTTCTCTTGTGGGGCTATCACTCAAAGCGCCCCACAAGTGTAGCGAAATAACCAATCGTATACTGTTGCTAGGGAAAATTTATAAATATTTGGCCAATCAGCATCGCCAAACTGAATGGCTTTGGGGCTCCTGGAATCTTTGCCCCTGCTACACAGTGATAGGTGTATAGACCAGTTTGCGCGTGACGTCATGAGCTAAGTTACATCCGCGCTACATCCGGGTCACGCTGGTAGGCAAAAACAGTACTGTTCTCGTCTACTACCATGACAAAACGGGTGATTTAGAGCGTGCTTTTAGTTAGTTTATTTTTGGAATCTAAACAATGCCTACGACTTGTTGTGCTTCCGGTTGCACACAGAGGCTTTCCAAATCATCGGATGTACGTTTCTTTCGTTTACCAAAGGACGAAGAAAGAAATGAATAATTTCAATGAAAAGGATGCAGGCTGACAATCCCAATCGACTGTGGGAGCCATCATACCACGACAGAATTTACAGTCTACACTTCATCTCCGGTAAATACAACTGAATTTTGCACTAGTCATTGTTCTACTTAAATAATTATATAAATAAAAAATTAGGATATATATTTAAGTCAAGACGTAAACGTTCGTTTCGTAATAATATACGTACATGTACAATGTTTGCAAAACCTCTGGCATGAGTCTGTGAAAAGGATTAATAAGACAAAAACACCAAAATAATCCTTTGTGAACAATGTTTTTTTTTATTAATTAAATGCTTATTGTGGAATCGTAGTAATTTTCCGACTTTTAATTTGAATAAAAGTTAGGCAGGGAAATCTATTGGCCAGCCCCACCAAGATTTTTTTTCACCAGCCGCCACTGATACTGGCCTTTGTTGAGTGCACAGTACAGGCATATACATTAGTCATAAGTTTTTATATATGCTTGTTTATTAAAAACTGTTAAGTAGGACCTTAATTAAGCGCTCAATGAATTCTGTTACTTTCAGATTCTGGTTTGAAACAAGCATATTTACCATGAAAAAAGACAGATGATGAGTCTTTCCTGGTTATCTAAATAGAACATCATACTTTACTTACTGACAATTATTATTACATCCTTACAAAGGTCTGTTAAAGGTCACACTTTCATGTCTACATATGTTCTTTTTATGTTTTGTGAATCCTTAATCTCCTATATAATTATGGCTCCAATAGATGTACATGTGTGCACACACCCTCCTGCAGTGCCTGGATTTATTTTTAAAATGGAGAAAAAAAGAAATTCAAACAAGACCACAGCACACATCTCCTGAGATGACATCCAAGCCAATAAAAGCCTTTCATGAGCGCAGCATTGTTACAGCGCCACAGCGCGTCCATCTGAGTGCAAGTCACCGTTTTGGGTAGCGGACATGCAGACTCTAGCTGCTTGTGTTAACGTTAAGGATCCACAAATGATCAACAACACCCATATATCTTTCAGTTCGGTTATGTTTTCATGAGGACGAGTCCTATTATGATAGCACTCTCTCTGCCGATCTTTTCCCTTATTTTACACATTTTTTAAATGCCTATACAGGCATTCATATCATAATGTTTTCTTTTTCTCCCGTGTGTCTAATCCGTGTTTATGAGTAAATGGAACTGAGCGTGCAACAAAGTGATCCTAAGGTAACATGGGGTTCACAGACTCCAGACAGATTAATGAGGGGGGCCCAGTGTTTTGGGATGAGGAGGTACCAGTGATGTCATGTACTCAGGACTTTTATCTAAGTGAAACAATCTCTAGTGTTTATTGGGGTTGATCTGCCAGGACGTGGACTAGCTGGTTGAGCCATTCACAGGGGAAGGATCCTTTACCCCTACACCTCCTCTCTTCATCTATTTTTCATACAGGCAGAAATCACTGTGGACTCTTGTGACCCGGTGTTCACTGATACCACTGGCAATGCATGCATAGAGACACTGTGTGACATAGAGTGGTGTCTTTAGTTCTTAGACATAAATCAGTAAAAGGTGTGTGCTTTTTTTCTTTCCATTGGAAAAAAAAGGACATTGTTCCTTCTTGGCTTTCTCCTTTGCTTTAATCAATTCTGTTTTAGCTGTTTTTTTTACGCATGGACAACATGTGTAGACATACTCCCACTCGCATTGTTGGGCCCAAAGCTTGAAGCATAAACTCAAGGTCACCAGCTGAAGCAGAGCAGAGAAGTTATGATAGCCGACAGAAAGACTCATTCATTTTGTTGAACAATAACTAAACTGTCTACAAAATTCTGTCTGGACGTGTGAGTCACTCTTTTAATGTATTCCTCAACCCTATCAAAGATTTACCCAGGAACCTGAACAGCTGAGACGAGCAGGTGAAAACATCCGAGCACTGTTCTCGGCTGATTTTGCCACAATGCGTGACTGGATGTTTATATGTGCTCAACCGCTCAAACCTCTCACAGCCAAAAGTGAGGACTGGGGCAAGCTTTTCTCAGAGCGATATCAGTGACTGCTAGATGGCTGCAAGAAGTGTCAAAATGAAGATATATCAGCCAAAGGAGTTATCGTTGCCTATTAGGGTGTTTTTTTGTTTTTTGTTTTTTTTTTTGTCAGATAGAAATTTTTTTTTATATATTGTTTGTTCAATGAGTAAAACAAGGTTAATTTTTGCTGAGCAATATCACTTTCTTTTCCAAAGATAGGAAAATTGACAGAAGACATCTATATGAAAGTTTTTTAACTAAAGAACTGGATGTTTATTTTGGTGCCGTAAATTTTGCATATGACTCCAGAATAATTAAAAGCCAGACTTGCTTGATGTACTGACTTTGCAAAGCGTTTTTAAGCCTCCATCCTCATTATATGTTTATGAATTTACAAACAACACCTATCAGTACGTCCACACTGGGATGGTCAAATATGTACCGAGTGGTGTCCTCTCCCTCAAAGGCAAAAAAAAATAAAATAAATGTCATACTTCAGAAGGCCTCGCCAGCTCTGCGTGCACACTGTGCCAGAAATGTAGGACACCTGCAGGGGGAGGCAGTGTAAAACAAAAAAGTAGAATTTTGGGGTACAATAATAATTCGAAAAAAATATATCTAGAAAGGGCTTCCCGCACAAAATGATTCACAATCCCAAGACAGTAAAGACAATCTGAGTCTAGAAAGCCGAAAAACACTTGAAAATATACCAGAAAGAGACCACCTTCAGCTCACTCCACCTACTCCACCCCCAACCTCACGTTCCTTCACTCCCCTCCTCCGGCTATACCGGCTGTGATGACGCGAGGGGATATATGAGCATGATCGGTTTAGTGAAAAGTATTCAGAGAGGAAACACAAATGCATGTTTCAGCAGTAAAACAAAGAGGCAAGGAATTCACAAGGGGAGTGTCTAAGGAGGGTGAAAGAGAACAAAAGAGGAAAAAAGAAACAGAAGATGATGAAGTAGGCAGAAATATAGAGGGAACATCATAAATAATAGCAATAATAAAAACCAGCCGCCAATGAGAGATATGATGTGACAATGTGTGCAAAGCGCAGACTGTAACTTTCCTTCATCTTCCACCAGCATCTAGTTTGAAGTACTGACAAACAGGCGAGCCAAAGGGAACCGTTATCCCCTCCACGGCGCTCTGCAGTCAGGATTTATCAATCCATAGTGTTGGCTCGTTGTGACCGAGCTCCATTTCTACATGCCTGAGTCCTCTGAGGTGGGGTAATGAAAAATGACCCGGCTCATCTGCAGGGAGAGCCCTCTGGCAGTTGTGTGTGTGTTCTCTGGTAGATTGTGGGCGCAATTCCTCCCTGTCCAAGGGGAATCCCGTCACCAGGAAAAGTATTAAATGTCTTCAGTTTGGCCTCGAGGAGAGCCAGAATCTGAAGGTAGTAGGTGGAAAGCGTCAGCTCAATAAATAAAAACACACAACCAATCACATGTTTGACAGAGTCACACATGAGAAGCGGGTTGACTTATTCTTTTGCATCAGCAGAGGCATGTTTAATTGCAATTTTTAAATGGTATGTTTCTTCAAAGCTCGAGGTTATAAATAAATGTTTAATATAGGCTACGAGGAGCTCATGAATGCACATGCTCTGTTTTTCTGACCTATAGAAATAATGCTTCAGACTGTTTTCTGCTCATTATGAGCCACAGCCATACAGTTGCATTCCAACACAACCATTGCAAATAGTGATCCTTATGGCAAAAGAGGTTTATTTCCCTCTGTAAAAGTATGACACATTATTCATCTTTTAAAATTAACCACACCTGTGCTTGGTAACCACATGGCGACTCAACATTAAACGACATGATATCCATGCAAATACAGGATCTGGGAGCCCCTCAGAGGGATTTCCTCAGATATTTACCAGATTCCCGTGGTAATCCTCTAGGATTACCATGCTATATCGAGTCCCTAACCTCTGAACTTAAAACATTGTAAGCGCTTACATCCCCACAAATAATGCCATAGTTAAACCTATCAGATCACTCAATAGGAGAGGAACACCTTTGAAAAACCTCATATCATACCCACTTTGGTCATGATTCAGACACACTTAGAGGATTTAAATGGATGCCTGCCAGATACATCAACTAGGCTGCTCAGCGTTGGCCTGGTTTACACTGAACCAAATAAATCATGTTAAAATGTGACTAGAATCCAACATGGTTTCCGGCTGCCGTCTGCAGGGGTTTTGTATTTGTCGGTGCATGCTGCATGCGTCAATCAAATTTGACCCCAGTCACTGGTCATCCCTCTGTAAACAGCAGCTTCTAAACAAATACAAAAAAAACTCTGATTGAGTGTTAAATGAGCAAAGTTATGCCAGTTTATTTTATTTCCAAAGGCCAGAGTGGTTTAAAACATTGGAATAGTTCAAGTTAAGGAAAGCCAAATCGTACATTTTGTTGCATACCACTTCAGCACAAGCACAATGCATTTTAGGCATCTGAAAAGACTCCACCCAGGGGCATCTGATGAGCTGGCAGAAAAGACAATTCATCGTGAGCTTTTCTGAGCTCCAGAACAAAGAAGTTAAGCATTTTTAAGTGAACCAATGTTAATGAAAACTTTTAGGTCGACATCAACTTAATTAACACTGCAGGTTTTAATGTACAGCCTACCACATCAATTTTACTGTCACTAGTTTTTACCACAATTATTTTTGTGAATAATGTAAATTTAAACAGGGAACCTTATAAATACATCAGTTTAATAAGCAGAACTTATCTTTAAGGGCATGGACATGTTACCGTCTGCAATATTGCATTTATTATTAAAGAGTTTAATGAAAACAAATTCCTTTTTCTTTGCGGTTGGATTAATGCATGGAATTGCACTTATTTTTGTTCATGTCCAGTTCAGTTTCACTGTAATTGACACTCACGACATACTGAATAGCCACATAATGTCCACATTTATTTTATTTGCCATGCAATACATATATCTTTTGTTAATTAAAATGCAGATCTTCTGACAAAAAGACATATAAATATGAAATAAAATACTTTTGATTCTTGTAGGATAGTTAGCTGGTTAGATTAATCAATAATAAAACATTTTTAAATAATAATAATTGAAAATGTAATTACTGGGGACAAAGCAACCAGCTCACATCGGGCCAGAGAGTCAGAAACCTGATCGTGGTTGCATGGAGTGTATTTAGTAGCACGAGCATGTAATTAATCAGACAACTGTCATCCCATCAAGTAGTCTGACATACTGTCAAATCAACAGAGAAATTAGAGTCTGGGATGACTAAGAAGCTTACAGTACAAAGCCACTATTGACTCAGTGAGATATATATACAGGAGGGATGTTGCTGCTTTAATATTTAAAGTGCAGAGAGAGGCTGTAAATCACGAGACGGTTCATAAAACATGTTTGCATCAACAAAATATGGGTGAAAGATTAACTTTTGATCATGATTTATGATTTATTGAGTGGCCTGAAAACAGCAAAGTGCAGAAATCAACTTGTGAGGGATCTCTACAGGAGACATTTTCTTTACTCTGTGGTCAGATACCAACAAGCATCGGCTCCAATTTCACACACGGTCTCTCACAATTACGCTCACACACTAAACACGTGATAAAACCTGGGAATGGAGAAGTTGAAATGTTTTCCAGACAAACTATGTAAATAGGGCCGTACCCAGGGGGACACTGTAAACGGCTTCAACCAGCAGCTACGCCGACTTCAGGCATGTGTGTGTGTGTTTGTATTCGGGGATATCAGACACAAACATGTCTCAAGGTAGCTGCCAACAAATTAGAAAATTACAGATAAAAATAAACAAAGCACGGGGAAAACTTGTAGTAAATGACCTTTTTAAAAAGTTCCCACTGCTGGTTCTGGGAAAAGATTTTCTCACATTCAGATCATAACTGTGCCAGGGAGAGTAAAGACTGCTGGCAGACAGCAGTTATGATCAAAATGCCTCAGTGGGAAGTCACAAGTTCAACGTCACTCTTGGTCCAACGGTTACTTGGATGGGAAGCATGGAAAAAAAAGAGAGGAAGGCTGGGAATTAGCACAGATTCCCCCGTTCTGGATAACCGTGTACCTCTCATCGAGTTATTTATTGGCCTCTGCTTCAGTGGAATATGAGAACAAAGGGATGATAAAGTGAACATGAGAGGCAGATGGGCTGAATAAAAGTAAGCAAATACAGGCCGCTGACAATCACCCAACATTAAAGAAATCCACTTGCTTGAAGAAAAACCCACCATGGTTTGACTGAGAGCCCAGAGCTTACCAGACCACGAACAAAGGGCTTAATTGAACAGCTACAAGTGAGCCGAGACCATGACAGGAGAAAGATTGTAGAACCTGGATGCTTTGCGTCTGTTTGTCTCTGGCTTGTATCGTAGTGGCGCACATCAGTCGGATAAGGAATATGATTTATGACAGCGCTTTTCTCACAGGAAACCAGACCAGATGAGTTCAGTGGGAGACAACTGGCCTGGTTTTCAATCGTGCACGTCATGCAGGCCAGCCTACAAGCAAACACAGCGGCAGGGCATAATGAATATGCATGATCAACGCAACATGATGTGAGACTTTAAATATGTATAAAACTTTTCACTGGGGTTACGTTGCTAGGAAACAGATAGGCTCGGAGTTTGTTGTTTAGCCTCTAGGAGAAGCAGCTTCCTTCCAGCTCTTGTTATTAGCATTTGTTGTGACAGGAAATAGATGAGTGTAACTAGGATGTTTACCTTGTTGAGTCTGGAAAAAAAAAAGGGATGATGAGCACTCGAGAGTTTGCTCACAAGTCACCTCGATTTCTTAAGAACAAAGTCATATCTGATGTTAGTCTTGTAAGCTGCATTATAACAGCGAGTTATTTGGTGCAGCACCTTGCAAAGGTATTCATACCACCAACAGTTTCACATTTAGTCATGTACATCTACAAGCTTCAATGTGTTGCTGGGATTTTATGTTCTAGATCAACACAAAGTTAAACATTAAAAGGGAAGGGTAAATTAAAATTGTATAAAATCAAATCAAATCAAATAAAAGACTAAATCTAAAAATGTGCTGTGCATTTGTTTTCAGCCCTTCTTAACCAATACTTTGTAGGACAATCTTTTGTGGCAATCACAGCTGCAAGTCCTTCGCCAGTTATACACGTCTTGAAACAGAAATGTTGGCGAACCCTCCACAAAAAAGCTCAAGTTCAGTCAGATTAGAAGAACATTACTTTTCTAGTCTTACCACAAATTCTCAATTGTATTGTATTTCTGACTTCCGTATCTATCTGATTTGATCTAAACCATATTTGTTGTAACTCTGGCTGTGTGTTGGTAAAAGGTGAACCTAAGCCTTTTGTGGCTTCTACAAAGTTTTTTCTTGCAAGATTGCTCTGTATTTAGCTCCATCCCTGCTGAAGAAATGCATCCCAATTGCATGATGTTGCCACCACCATACATGTAAGGCAAAAGAAAAAAATTTTTTTTAGGTTGAATCTGCCCAAAGCACCCACTTCCACATGTTTGCTGTGTCGCCTAATTAGCTTGTGGCAAATTGCTAATGGGGCGTCTTATGGCTTCCTTTCAATAATGGCTTTCTTCCTGCCACTCGTCTGTAAAGGTCAGATTTGTGGAGTGGACAATGAATAGTTGACCTGTCCACAGTTAGGGTCTTGGTAGGTTTTTGCTGGTGTACCATACTCCTCAGTTTTAAATAGATGAATTAAACAAAGCTCCATAAGATGTTCAAAGTTGGGGATACTGTTTTACAACCTAACCCTGCATTGAACGTCTCCACAACTTTACCCCTGATTTGTCATGCTTCTTGATGCTGTTGGTTCACCAATGTTCTCCAACAAACCTCTAAGGCCTTCAGAGAGCAGCTGTCGTTATACTGACGTTTATTAGACATAGATGACTTCTGAAGGAAACTAATTGCACTGGATTTATTTACAGCGTAAAGGAGACTAAATGTACAACTCTAAAAATAAGGCCACGTATCCCTTTTCTATCCAGTTTAAAACGATACCCTACTTTGTGTTGGTCTGTTACGAGAATTTGATAGAATACATGGAAGTTTGAGGACGTAACCGGGAAAAATGTGTTCAAACACTTTTGCAAGACGCTGTACATACGACCGTTGCCACCTGTGTTTGTTACAGTCGTTACAGTTGCTGCTTGCAGGATATCCTTCCTTTGGGAGTGAAAAACAACACAAAAAATAACAAATAGGTACCGAGAGACATTGTCTAACGCCGTACAGCAAAAGCACCGTTCTGGCACGCCTGCTGGTTCTAACCCTCTTTACAGGGTCACAACACAAGAGGAAAACGTGTGACTGGAGGCTGTTGAGTCAATATTACTCAGCCTGATGTATGAAAGTGTGAACACACGGCTGCGTTCTCTCAAAAGGGAAATAAGCGCATGTCTGTGCGAAGTAAATAACATTTTACAAATGATACTATATGGTGGTCAGTGTAGCACTGCAGCTTCATCCCATGGGATGCTGCTTCACAAAAGGATGCAAAGCACTGCAGGTGTAAAGCACACACTAGGTATTGTAAAATAGCTTGACCAAGCACGTGCATAGGACTCTTTAGCTGCCTGAGATGGATGAATCTTCCCGTCTGGGCAGAAAAAGAAAAAAAAAATTAGGCAGGAAAAACTGAAAGTTTGCTGTTGGCCAAAATCAGTATAAGTTTGGAATTGTATATTTTTTTCATTTTAAAATAGTAAGAGAAGACGATAGTGAAAACTGACAAAAGTATATGGACAAAGTTAAACCCCTCCTCAGGTGACATTAGTCTTCCTCTCCTGTGTGTCTTGATTATGTAAAGCTGCGTTTCTCATTAACGGTGAAATAGAAGATGGGAGGATTTCCATCCCGCTTCCTGACACTGTGAACCCTACTTCTCCACCTCTGCAACCCCCTCCACTATGAACCGCTTCACCTTGGAATATACCTCTGTCCTAAACCCAGGGTAACTTGTCAAAACACTCCAGCGGAAGTTTGAGAAATTCGCCCTATAAAAGCAGCTGCAAGTTGCTTTACTGCGACGACCACTCTAAAGCAGGGGGAGGTGCTAGCTGAGGATGGTGTTTTAAATAATTGCAGCTTCCTCTGATTGTCTTCCCCTCCCTCAGGATGCTTAATCTTAGGAGCTACAGTCGGACCACATTTAAACACAAAAGTAAGAACAACAACTCAGCTACTCCTCTGTTGAGAGCAAAAAAGAAAGCATAGGAACAAAGTTGGAAAGCCCACATGGTGTGTGTGTGTGTGTGTGTGTTTATCGCAGAGTGCGTATACAGTTGTGGCCAGGTGTATATAAACTCGGTGAACAAAAGCACGTTTTATCGTAAGACTCTCACATTAAACTGGACCACACTTGTTTTTTTTTTAGATGAATGTTTTATAACTTTCTTCAAATTCTGAAGTTTCTACACAGTTGGATTAATGACATGGGCTGAAAGACCACTCATCAAGGGAGAACACAGGAACAAAGATCCCCATAAACAGGCGCTGTGGTCTGATTGAACTAAAACTGAAGTGTTTGGACGAAATGACAATTTGCTACATTTGGAGAAAAGTGGGGAAGCTTGCAATCCTGAGCACAGCATCCCAACTGTGAAGAACAAGGGTGGAACCCATCCTGTTGAGTGGGTGTTTTGGGGGGGGGACTTGTGCGCTTCACAAAATAGATGGCATCGTGAGCTAAACACATTGTGTGTAAACATTGAAGCGCCACCTCAAGATTTCAGCCAGGAAGTTAAAGCTGGGACACAAATGGACCTGCCACATGGACAATGACCTTAAGCATACAGCCTGAATACTTGCAAAGCGGCTTTAGGACAACAAAGTTAATGTTTTTTGAGAAGTCTTGACAAAGATCTGTGATCTCACTTCCGCACAAAATGTGTAGGCCAGAGCTGAAAAGGTGTGCCTACAAACCGGACTCAGTTACTCAAGTTTGGTCGGGAGAAATTGGCCCAAATTCCAGCAAACTGTTGCGAGAAGCTTGTGGAAGGACACCCAAAATGTTTGACCTAAGTCATACAGTGGAAAGGAAATCACACCAAAAACTAGGCAAATGTATGTATGTAAGCTTCTGAGCACGAAGAACGTAAAAAAAATGTCTCTCTTCTATTATTCTTGCTTTTAGTGCATAAAAAATATTTTGGGTCTTCCTAACTGTAACTAAAACAACAGGTTTGATCTGTCTTATTGTCAGACACCGAGAAATGTATTTATTTATTTATTGGTATAGCTTCAACTTTATGTTCTATTGACCAGTCTGAGCAGTAGAGTAAAACCTTGTCCTCCGACAGACCCACAGAGTGCCTCTCCCTGAGTTTGTTGGGTTGTTCTGGTCCTGCCGTCTGCATAGAGGGCAGCTGGGACTCCTGGGGAATACTAATTGCTCCATGAAAGCACCGAGTACTGATCTGAACATGCTGAAGTGAATGCTGATCAACCATTTTGCTGAATCATAGCTGGAAGAAAAATAGAGCACTGCAATACTTTGTCACTTCCTAAAAATGAAATTGGAATAATAAAAACCAATGAAGGAACACTGGAAAACTGGCAAAAAGAATCCAACTTTTTGGGAAAACAACTTTGGGAAAGAAAGCTGTGTAATTGTGAAGTATCTACCTTTTCAGTGACCATAGTTACACGCTTGGCAGCTTGGTTACCAGCTCCTTTATGGTGAGCCTAGCAACCAACTTCCTGTTAGCCAAACACAACCACAAAAGAGCTTCGCAGACAGTAGCTGGAAAGTAAAAGCTAATTCTAGAGTTGTAGATGAACACAAGTGAAAAATAATTCTAGCCCTGTTATTTTGGTTGAGTTCTATTTGTTCAAGGGTAAAACGGGCATGCAGACAGATTTCTGCTCTTTTCTTTAGCCTCAGGTTTTGACACTCAAGAATGACACATCATCGGTTAATAATAGTTTGTTTTTCAGATGGCAAAGTATTCAAGTAGCAAATGCAGTCCCTGTTTTGTCAATTTTCAGGAGTGAATTGATTGAGAATGATGGTTGAGATTGGCAATGAAAGGACAATAAAATATGTCAGTTTTAAACCCTAAAGAAGCCAATGTTTCTTGTGTACGTGATGTACTCCATACCTGGTAAAGAGGCCTTGAAACACATCTGTGAGCATGAAATAGATGCAGGGGGCCTGGAAGGTTCCTGGCATGCATGCAAAGTCGCTGAACAGCAGTGGAGGTGAGAGTCCATAGCAGACCCCGACGAGTACAGACCGCCTCATCCAGACCCAACAAGACAGCCTCCGTCATCAAACTACCTCAGCGCTGAGTTTACGGCACAGAGAAATCCAGATGTCACAGCTTTATTTTCACAGGTGAAGCACTCAGAGTGAATTCCACTGAGGGCCAGGTAATAAAATAAGCGCAATAGTGGCGTTCAGTGTCCTCCTGTTGCCATTTAGCTCCATTAGATAATATTCAGCTCCTCCCTGAAGAAAGAAGTTCATACTGGTCATCTCTGTCCTTCTTGGTTTTCTGTCTCTCTGGGATTCATCATGCCTGCTGAAAGTAAAACCCAGTAATTCTCGGTGTCCCTGCCCCACAAAGTTAATGGTCCACTCTCTCTCTTTCCCTCTCTCTCTCTTTTTCTTCTGGTTCTCTCTTCTTTTCCTCAAACTGAAGCAAAACAGCTTATGCCCATCGGCCTGAGTGCCACAAACACAAACGTTCCCACAAAATAAAACAAAAAAAAAACAGCGACTCACTCAGTTTTTCTCTGACGGGCACTTGGTTTTAAAGTGGTATGCACTCTGTTCTGCTGCAGAGAGCAACCAGTCATCGCGCTCTCTCTCTCACGGTGTTGGTTTTCGAGAAGACAGGGATGTGCTTTAGGCTGAACACCTTTTCACACACCTGCTCCGACTGGACAATAGCAGATTGTTCATCATTCTCAGGCTACAGTGGGTTCACAAGACACATGCAGATGAATACTTTACAGAAGTCTGCAAGCTCGTAGCCTTCAGTGTTTTGCAAGACTATTCACTCTCTTTGACCTTTCCCAGAATGTTCACATTGACTACCACGGGCCTCCTCCTATTCTTGCCGTTTCTTTAGAGCTAATTTTAATTAGACTAGTTTTTCTTCCTCGTTTCATTGCTAATAATTGTGTGTAACTGTCTGTGTTTGCCACTCTCACACCCGACTTTCCCCTTTAACAATAATGGAATTTTTTTTATCTTATCTTATTCTTATGTTATCTTAATGCATTTTATCAGTATTTTTCCATGGGCAGTTAATTCATGGATAAATGGGCAACATAGCTCTCAAGAAGACACTATTTTTTAAAAGTCTTTTTTCTATGTAGTTCTATAGCACATTACTGTAAGGCATCTGTGTCATTGTCCACTCAACTTCTACTGTGACGTCCTTTTTGGACAACATAGGCCAAGATCATCATCATCCAAGAACTTCTTAATTACTTTATACATTTTTTTCACCTTTCAGACACAGCAATACCCTGTGTAATTTCATCATAAGTATGGAGCAGTTAAGCACGGATAGTGGCTGAATACGTGATTGAATACGTGATCATGTTTAATATCAATATGGCTAATGCATGGAGCAACTCAATGGTATGACTGAAAGAATTCCCTCCTTCCCGTCCTGGTAATTGAGAAAAAAATGGTAACTACATAAGAATGTGTTAAAATATCAAACAATTTTCCACCAACGGTATATTTTCAAGAATTTTCCCAGTGATGGTGTGAACTGAAACCATTGCTTGCAGGCATGTGGCTCATTCTGGTACTCTGATGGTGGCGCAGAAATCCCCACCTGGAAACTGCAGGAGTCATGAACATGAACAACCTGTTCGAAAAGGTGAAGAGACATGGTTCATCCAAGAACCATATGCACAATTGTTTAAAAATGTCAATGTTTGGGCAGGCAAATATTGTCACACAGGATTAAAGTTCGGCTTAGCCCATCTCAGGGACCGTGTAAAATTTTGCAGTGTTTGAATTAGGCGTGCAGTAAAAAGAAGAAGATGAAGTCTCAAACAATTTAAAGTGCATATAAAGGAGGAGTTCAGTGCTGCCAAGTTTGGGGCCATCCACATTGATGAGATTACCATTGTTTCAACACAGACGCACCTTATCCTTGTGTTAAGGTATTTTACTGTTTACAGATACACTTCTATACAGAAAACCCCTATTATTATCTCCAGCTGTCACTTCATACATGTTGTATTAATTAATACTGTGTATTCTTCAGTGACGGCATCAAAACATTGGTTGTTTGTACCTGCAATACCTTATCGGGTGGTTTTGCTGTTCTATTAACATCTCTCTTTGCAGGTGAAGAAGCAGACTCATAGGATGTTATATTGCTCTCTCCCTTTCCTCTCCTCTTTCTCTTTCACCTTTTCTCCCTTTTAGCATTTTGTCTAATCTGTTTCTCTCCTTTTTTCCCCTCTTTTACCTTCCCGTTTCAGTGTCCATTGAATATGAAATAGTCCCAGCATAAAATTTAATAAAGCTTTTTGCATTTATGAATCAAGCGGAGCACTATGGTGAAAGCAGTAAGGCTCCACTTGTGAAAGTAAAATCTGTTGGGCTCTCTTTGGCATTAAGACAATTCTTAATGCTACATTGCCAGACAGGACACGAAACAAGATATTTTACTGAGCAGCATGCAGTCCAAGAACGTCTGATTTAATAGACACTGTGCTATTTGAAAGTCCAAGCAGTCTATTTTCAATAATTACAAGCAGAAACTCATTGCTTGGGCTTTTGATGGTGCTTGTGTAAAGAGATCTGCTCAGGCCAGAGTGTTGTAAAAAGATCATTGAGCATTGTAAATGTTCAAGTTGTATGACTATTTTAGCATGACGCTTTATACAGAGTCAATGGAACAAACCCAAACACTGTCATCTGGTTTCAAAGACAAGAACATGCTGTATCCAGCAGCGCGCTGGGAGTTTAGTCAGGATGTTTAAGACCCCCATCAGTATTTCCAGGCCTGAGTATCCTCAGTTGACCCATTAAATTGGAAAAGCATGGGATATTATCTTAGCCAAGATAAGAATGCTTATATAATTACTGTGTTTATTGGGACAGAAATTAGCAATGGATCCAGTCTTATAATTGCTCACACGCACCCATTTGCAACAATGGCCACATGGAGGCGATACAAACCCCAGCATATGAGCTGCGCTCAGCCATCAGTGGCTGTGTGTAATGTGGGCAATTTGTTCCCAGTCTGTTGTAAACTCTGCCTTGCTGGTGCAGCTAAAACAATACGCCCCGAATGATAAATGTTTGCTGTTTTACGAGTGGGGAAAAGGCTGAAATACTGAGACCTGAGCCCAGACCCAGATCTCATGTCCTCTAATCCAGTGGGATCTTCATTATGCCAGTTCTAACATTTGAAATGGAAAAAAAGAACGACTCGAAGAAAACACAAATAACTCCTTTCTTCTTCAGTAGTAATATCGGCACAACTTGAGCAATAGAGATTTAACTGAATACATGCTGTACAGTAATTCTTTGCTCTTTCACAAAACCCAGTCTGGCTGCACACGGCTTAGTGGGCTTTTGTAGACCTCTGTGATTCATGACGAGGTTTATCAATGAAAGAGGGCTCTTCTTTCCTGCTGAGCTGGTGTCTGCTTACATTTCTATGAGACAGTGTGCTTGCAAGCTCCTCTAACATGCTTAAAATTGTATCAATATACAGTAAGTGTACTTAAAACATCATCTTTCGGATTGTTTGGTTCCTTTATATGTCAACGAGTTTAAGAGTGAATGAAATTTAATGTTCTTATCCAACCACTCAGTGCCTTGCTCTTAGGTTGTACCCACTGGTGTCTTGAGAAGCCCATGAGGAATGTGAACTAACTCCACGGTGTGATTTTTCCAAAATGAAGTGGGCCTTGACTGGAGATGTTTCAGCCCACTGTAATTTATAAGGGGGTGTAAATATTTGCCCCTGTGGGGCTGGAGCCGAGAGGTTAGGCATGACAGCGCACTGTTCCCATGATTCTATGTGTTTGCAGTGTCCCGCCGAATCCTGGGAAAGGTCAAAACAGTCCTGTGACTTAAACAGACAAAACCAGAGTGTCAGCTGGCCGAGTACATCCATAGAAACAAAACGGAGAGGGGAAGGCAGAGATTTGGGGCTTTAATACGTCACAAACCCTCCCATCGCGTTAAAGGTGGCATTAAACACCTTATTAAAAGAAAACCAAATGCCTTTGATTTATTTGGTCTATTGCTTTTTTTTGGTTTCTTGTGCTTGGAGGTAGAGTTAAACCCAAAATTGTTCAAACTCCTGGCAGATTTAAAATTAAAATGACCTTTTAATTTTACCAACGTGGCAGAAACAAACTTGGCTGAATGAATACGATTTAAAATCCAAATCTGCCAGGGCTAGAAATAATTTGCGACTGAACTATATATGTTTTGTTTTCAATCTAGCAAAACTAAATAAATAAACACATAATAGTAATAATAATTATAATAATAGCTTAATAACTGTCAAAATAGTAATCTATAGTTGAAATACCCAACACATTGCACAGGCATGCATAGATGTGACATCTGGGCTTCAATGATGAATTGTCAGGTCATCCCAGCCATTGACACAAACAGGACCCAGGAGAACCAGGAGGGAACTTTTCACCCTGTATTCTACCCCTGCCTCCTACTTTCTCCACTGCCACTCTCTCTCTCTCTCTCTTGCTGCCTCTTTAATCTTCCCCTCTCATCTCTCCCTATCTTTCAATCTTCCTCCTGCTCTGATCTCCACTCATGCATGTTACACTGGAGTGCAGAGGAGTCAGAGACGGTAGGGGGAATGCCGGAGAGCGGCGGAGGGAAATGGGTCACCTGCACGGAACATTATCAGCCGAGGCGCACATGTTGGCCCTGAACAGTTGTCTTTCTTTCATGTGTAACAACGCGGCTCCGACATGAGCAGTTTAATTTATTATAAGTTTGTTCCCAGCCCACGCCGCGTTAGCTGTCAAGTCAAGAAAGATTGCAAGTGACACGGAGCCGGGGCTGAAATTCAATTCCAATCAATCTCGTTAAATGTGATCGTATTAGAGGTGCAAGCAGGGAAATCGATGGCATAATGCTGCTGAAGAGAAGCGTGACAGCAGGGGGGTTGGGGGGGATTCTATGTGTGTCTTTTTGAGGAAATATTGTTCATGAGCTTCAGGTTGTAGTAAAAAAGAAAGAATAACACCCTGGATGACATAATACGTTTGAAGTAGGGTGTTGTTTTGTCTCCAAAGTGTTGAAGATGACCTAGTTTATGTGTTTCAGTCTTTAATATAACACAAGCACGCCCAGAAGGGGGTTCGCTCGGGAAAACGCGTACACGGACGTACGCTAACTCTTGCTCACGAGCTAATCATTCTCTCCACTTTGCCTGGCAGATAAATATTAATGAGGATTACCGTGGTACTGCAGTACAGCCACTGGAAAACAACAGACTGCAACCGTTTCCCCGTTCTGTTTCTCATCGTCACTCAATCAGCCACACACCAACGCGCAGACTCCCGCTACCTCCACCATTTTCAGCTGATTCTGAGCAATCTTTATAAAAATATATTTTTTCCTTCTTCCCCCCTCCCCACCTCTTCTTCCTTATCCCTCCTACCCTGTCAACGCAGGATTGACACACACTCCAACTATGAATAAACTCCTCCATGTGAGTGAGTCACAAACAGTGCCTTCGTTCTCACAGGGACATCTTATCTCTTTGGAACAAAGGGCACAGAATGTGGCGCGGATATCGAAGGAACATTTTCGGGTCCTCCTCATTCTGTTTCAGGGCAGAATTGAGATTCTTTCCCATCAACTCATCAAATTCTCCTCTTGACTTCCTGCCCTGTCTCTCTCCTTGTTTAGAGGACTGCATGCTGACATTTGTGAGAACATGGAAGCAGAGATAATGACGGTTCGGCTGCTGGGAACATACAAACACACGCATCTTTAAATCTATTCATCCATCCATCCTTCTACTGGGGGATGTTTTGGAAGTGGACACAAGAGTCCGATCTCACCACAGCTACCCTGTTGGCCGTCTGTCTCCATAGGGAAAACACATTATCAGGAGCTCACCACCTTCCTTCAGGCAGCACCCACGGCGAATAGGAGATCATCTCCACATTTGATCGTGCTGCGCTTGGGTTTACTTTGAACTTGCACGCAGCTGTGTCATGTCCCTATAGGTCTTTGGGCTGGTTTTGGAGGGGGGAGAATGAACATTACCTCAGACTGATTAAAGAGAAGAGGGTGGGAGGTCCCAGCATCCCATTCCCCCCTCTTTTTTTGCCCTGACTGACTCAATAACATTCCTCCTTCTGAGCCGCCTTGGGGAAAAAAGGGGGACCCTTTTCATGCCAAACTGGGTGGGGTACAAGACCTTCAGGAGGTGTCTGTCTTTCTCTCACTCTCAATCTCTCCCCGCTTCTCTTTGTGTCGTTAATTGGACGGACTGACCACGGCCCTCACCTACAGTCCTGCGGGCATTTTGAAATCCCAAGGAATCAATGCTGTTGCTTTGCAAGGCATAGCTGCAGGGGGAACAGCTCGAAACGGATCCACACTAACGGGGTTGGGGGGGGGGGGTGATAAATAAATTAAACCTAAACTTATGCAGGGGATTGTTTTAGAGCTTTAGCTGCCACGTTAACTTTGGCAGAGCGTCAGTGTATTCTGACTAACGTCAAGACGATAACATCAGTGGGTTGACCCGCAGATTGCCGGAGTCCAGCGCTGACCTTCTCCGCGATTGGTGCAGAAAACAAGTTTTAAGGTAACGAGGATTGATCGGTGTTCCTGCCTCATCACCGGCCTGTCTGCTTCCAGCTTGCGGGCGTATAACCCCAAATCACATTTGTCTGCTTGCATTCGGGTTCCAAAGGAGCCTCATAAACATGTGTTTGTGGGTGTACGCCCACCTTCCTACTCTCAAAGCCCCTGCTTCGATGCCCCTGACAACAGCATGTTTCCATGGGGAGCAGTTCATCCTGAAATTTAGACCCACACATAAACACACATAAAGCCACACAAGCCAGACATAACTGCAGGCCTGCTTCCCTTTGTTTGTTTTGCTTAGAGCTTAATTTCACAGAAAAAAAGAGAGTTGAGAAGCTTAACATGATACCAACATAACAAAGGCGAAAGATAATCCTAATTCAGACTGCTCAGAGGCAATCTAAACACAAAACATCCCCCTTAAAAGAAGTTGTTTTTAAACTGTCAACATTGCCTGCGCTGTTTGTCATTGTATTAAACACTTCTGGCTTTCCAAGGACTACGTCTAAGTACTTTGATCTCTTTTGTTGTCATCCTTACTTGCTTAAACGTTCTGTAAAGTTAATAGTCTGTATTAGACAAACTTCATATAACCGTTTATATGTAGAGGTGCCCCCATTTTAGCAGAGTTTATTAATATATAACAACTCGAACTGGAAATGCTTATAACACAGCTATACAACAGCATATTTCCTGATATTAAATAACTTTTAATAGAGATAGTTGTTAGGTTTGTTGCTGCTTTCTGAGAGGAATATAGCCTGAATTACATCATCTGTGGAAATCTAAAGGAATAGCTCAGATTTTATGAATTGAGGTATTGTGAAAATTTTACCAGGAGTTTGTCAGTAAAGTAACTAAATTCCCAGAGCGACGCAGGGCTAACAACTAGCTGCCAATGTGTTTACCTTTGAGTGGGTGCTTTCCTCAACATCGGGATCACCCAGGAAGAAGTGACGGTGGGGCGGTGTTGAAGGAAACAACCTCTTAAATGAAGAGCAAAAGCTTTTGCTGCTGGAGCTATTTGAGTTTATTATGTCATCAACCCCTGCAAATACGCACTAATAAAACACAAATGACAGTGGTATTCTCACACGCAGCCGGGAATGTATCATATTCTGCGGGGTCATTGGGTTTATTCAGTATTTAATTAAAAATCTGACTTGGATCCAGAAAAACATGGCTGTGTTTATATTAGTCCCGTGCTTCAAGTAGACGTCCACTGCTCTAGTTGGTGGATCTGAATGGGCCTTCCAGTATATGGGCCGGCTGATGTTAGATGGGTTTGAAAGTTTGGAAATACTGTGCAAACTATACCCAAACTGATGTACCGCTTCCATTAGTGGGTGACAGAATGGTATGCACCCTATTACGAAACTAAAGCTGGGTTGCAAGAGTCCGCCCGCTGCATTATTCCACTTGATCAGCTGCCTGGAGGTCCATTTTGGAAGTTTTCCAAACAACTATGAGACCTAGAAAAGCTCAGAAATGAAAAAAAACTAAAATACTGATGTGCAAATCACAGCCTTTGTTAAAATCCAAAGGTTCTCAGCTGATTGGGTGGACAGCTTCCCATCAACCTAACTTACCATGATAAAACACACTTGTTCAGCTGAGAAAGCGGCAGCATATTCGACAACTGTCTCCAGTAAGCGTGTAGAAATTTGATATCCACTATTATAGCGTTGTATAGATACGTATAAACCTTTTTTGTTTCTACTACTGTTTCTAGTGCAGGTAAGAACATGACATTCAATGAAATGTAAGCCAAAATGCTACATGCATCATTGTAAAATATGATGCATGGAGCAAAATAGGGGCAACAACGTGGTTTTTTTTCTACTATTTTCAGAACTAATTACACGTTATCCTAAACTGTGTCGTAACTCTACCATGAACAAAGGTGGCTCTTCTGAGTAGATGTAGCTCAATTAAATCTCATAGAGCCCAACATCCATCACAACCTACGCTGGCAGAAACATGAGGCAATTTATCTGAATTAGAAAAATGACAAGGCAAAGATGAAAAGATGGCATTCCTCCCTGCAGTATGGGAGACGGAAATCAAGCTTGAAGATATGGTTTTAAAATATTGTTCAAACACGGTAGCGAATGCTAATAAGTTAGAACTTTTTAGCCAGGGGCAGTTAATTTGATTATGTATATATATATATATATATATATATATATATATATATATATATATATATATATATATATATATATATATATATGCTCATAATACAGTTGGGTAAGTCCATGATTGGGAGGGACTGGATTCGAGTGAACTAAGTTATCTAACATGACATGTCAGAGCAGGACAAAGCCATAGGTGAGTATAAGAGTGAAAGTATTTAAATGACTCAGGAAAGACATACAGTCTGCTTGTGGTTTTGAAATCACTAGATTATAGAACTTTGTTTATTTGCCATTGCAAAATAAATAAACAAGCCCTTTATCTATTTACTGGACAATTTGCCTCCTATGTGGTCCTACCGAAAGCCTACATAGAACATTAGGTGTTTACCATTTTAAGAAGCTACTGCCTTGAAAGAACGTAGCCCACTTCAGCACTTTGTGCAAAAAGAACAAAAAATACAAACACATTTATGTAAATCACTGGCAGTAATCTTAGTCTTGAATCTGTCAGCACACAGCTGGTTACAAGAAGAATGGGAGGCAGGAGAAGGGATTGCAATCAGTGAAAGAGCAATGGAGACCCTTCCTCTCAGTATTTGGAAATGTGTTTCTCTCCTTTAATTAAGGAGATTTGTGTAACTGTGTGGGGTTTCAGCCAATCAGCCAATGGCAATTAAATCTCAACTCAAGCATCACTGGTCCGAAGTAGGTGACAGGATGGGGGAGAGGGTGTCATTCTTGCAACCAGTAGGTGTCTATGATTTTTTAGACTTTACAGTCCAATAAGATCAAGCCATCGTGACCAGGTTATCCGCAATTAGCTCGGCTCAAGTCTTCTTTGTTCCACTCTTCGGGGTGCAAGTGGCTGGCGCTACAATAGTTGGTGCGCTTGTCAGTCGACATTTCTTCTGCAGACATGGTTGTGCGCTGCTTCCTGGATTTATGAGTTTGTTCTAAGGGGTTGTTGCAGCATCGCTTTCTGGTGTTGCTGGCAATTCAATCCTGAAGAGTCTTTAAGGATCAGACCAAGGTACCTCTTGGTTGGACTCTTGGTCCTTTTGGAGTGACTGGGTTTCTTCTTGACACAATATTTAAGAGATGCAAACGCTGAAGATACAGACCTAAATCAGAAGTGGATCTCAAATGTTGAAGCTCTCTTGATCCCCACTGATCGTGAGGTGACATGGATGGACAGAGCGGACAATGTTCAATAAGATATCTGTAGTCAGAGCATCAGCACTGGCATTATAGCCAAAGTTTAGACCAGGTAACAGTTGCTAGAGCTGTTTATATCCATCATAGAACTATGGGCCTTGGATTCAGCCAAACAAGTAATTGGGAAGCAGGTTTCTTAACAATGACCAGGTCAATGCATATGTAATCAGCAACTGCCCTGTTCCGTGCAATCTTGCATCACATTTTCTTCGCCTGATTCAATTAGAGGGTTCTGGTCAACTTTTGCTAGCTTGACTCTTCAAACTAAATCTAAATTTTCATTATTGAAATGTGTAGCAGATATAAAGTGTTTTAAGTAAGTTTATACAAATCGGTATGTCTAGAATTGTTTGTTTTTTCCAATGGAGTATTTAAAAAATACTGATATTTTCACAAACCTACAAGCTGGCTTGCATCGCACGGAGAACGCAATTGGATCTAATCGATCAAAGCGAACAGTTTCATTAAACTATCCAGTCAGATTCTGCTCCAATCAATATTCCTCTATTCATCAAAGTAACTTGTCTGAAGTCTCTCACTTGAGCTCAGCTTAAGGATAAATAACAGTTTTAGCAAAGCAAGAGTGCAGATCGTATTGTGTGTAAGAAAGAAGCTGGCGGCGGGGGGATCTGAGCCTGAACTTATTAAAATGAAAGCTGTTTTCATCGACTGCACTCTCAAGCTGTGTGATTTATGATCACTCGTACAGTGTGTTTGCTCTTTTGCGTACCCCCGTTATCCTTGGTGCGCACTCAAAGAACCACAAAAAGAAACAGGGGCGAGTCTCAAAAAGTTTGTTGGCGAGAAAACTCTCCCAAGCATGAACAAAGTCACATCACAATTCATCAAGAGACTTAAATCACAAAAGAAAGGCACTGTTCTTCTCTGCTTGATCCAGCAGGCAACATGATTTAGAGCCAGTTGTCTGGGAGGACTTAAGCCTGAATCACTCATCACCTGGACGCAAACTGTACTTAACTATGATTCACTTAATGCCAGAGTATTTGCAACATGAAAGAGCACTGGTGTGCATCTTAGAATGGACACGTTTGGGGAGGGTATCACCCACTCCCACAGCTGCAAACTGTTCTTCTCTTTATGCACACGGGTACATTAGCTCTGTGCTGGAGTAAACAAGTTTTCTGAAGAGCAGAAGACACGGCACGTTGCAACCTGTCCTCAGAAGCTGACATAAAGGGCAACCTTGAATGCGCATTCCGTATCCAAGCTTAACTATTATCTCTGGTCCTCAGAGCACGCCCACCAGACACACAACAAGCGCCCAAAACACAGAAGCTTCTTCTGCGCAGCAGAGAGAAACCGACTTACACCAGGCAATAAGTTCAACACTCAAAACCAAGCTGGACCTCAGGCTACGGTGATGTTTAGGCTGATAGAAGGAAATGATCTCCGGTCTGAAGCCAGTTTACATGCTCTGGCTGAGGCGGCTCTCCCACTGAGAGACACTAGTTCCCCGTAACCTTGGAGCTGAGGACAGCAGCGGGACACATTTGCAGTGACTGACAGGCTCATCCTGACAGGCAGGGAACACTGAGAAGTATTGTCCATTGTAGAGATTAAAAGCTTTGCTCTCCACTCGCCTTCCGCCGACTCGAATCTTATACGGCTCCCTGGATTAGCCAGGAACCTTCTTTCAAATCCCGCTTCAAACGCACAGCAGCGTAAACCAAACAGTGGCGCACAGACCCAGACACAAAGTTGAGGCTGAAAGTACACCAGACGGGCGTCTTACCCTCTCTCCGCTGTTCCTCCGGAGAGTCCCCACTGGCAGCTTCAGCATCAGCCGGCGGGTCCTCCCGGGTGTCACGGCTCCCTGGACCACCATGGTACGCTCCAGGGTGTGCGTCCCGGTGGGCGTGCGGGCATGCGCGTGAGCGTGCGAAGCGGGTGTCCTCGCCGTCCCGTCCAGCCTGACAGCCGTGCTTCACGCGAGCTTTTACGCGTGGGTGTGCGGCAAGAAGGAAAAGTGCGCGGTGTTGCAAGAACTCCCCCACGCTGGCCCTGTTTATCGCGAGTCCCCCTCTGCTTCAGTTCCCCATCGTGGTGAAACAGTGGCCATTCTCCTGCGCTCCGGCTCCGCTTCAGTTTGCCTAAATGACGAGGTGAATGAGTGTGTGTGAGAGTGTGTGTGTGCGCAGGGGAGGGAGTGGGAGCGCGCTTTGTCTCCCTTCCCCTCTCTCTTCTCCTGCTCCGACAGCTTCCCCTCCCTTCCACTCAGACTCACACTTCTTTCCTTCAGATGGGGGGGCTTAACCAGGTCACTGGATTAATATGACGTCGTAGCTCTTATTAGCATACGTACTTGTGTCACATGACACCATAATGATTTTTGGAGCAAAAAATTAACCCCTCCTCCACCCCCCAACCCCTCCCCGCCACTTTCTCTCTCCGGCACGCTCAACCCATACTCAGCCCTTACACAGGGAATCACGTGGGGAACCTCAAAAGGAATATGGGATGTTTTGCCATCTGGTGGGGAGATTATCTCTGAAATCCCACATCCAGCTTTCTCTCCCTGCACTGTCAAGGCTGTAGGACACAATAGGGGGGAATACAGCCACATACAGAAAGCCTACATCCCTGCAGTCAAGCATGTGCTTTGCTCAGGCAAGTAGAACCAGGCTCCAGACTGACTTTATTGAGGGGAAAATGAAGACATTTTTTCACGTTTTGTTCACCAAACAGCAGTGACAGTAGTGGCAGCTCTTTTTATTTCCAGGGCACCTCCAGTCATAGAGAGTTGCCAGGAGAGTCAGCCCCCCCCCCAATTCAGCTGAGTCAGTCTTCTGTATCCATCAAAGTACTCTTTACATGTCCATTAACCCTATTGGAGTCATGAGTTACAGCAGCACCAAGTGACTTACTGTCATATTCCCATCATCATTCACTGCTGGGCTATATTCGCCTGAGCACATCAATACTCAGCTGTCAGCTGATTAACTAAAGTCAAACAGCTGACAGCTGTATTGATACACATCTAAAACACAGGCGATGCTGTTGGATGTTGGCCTTTATGTGCAGAATGGGAACAAATATACCGCATAAAGTGAATTGCAAAATTTTTCAGTTTTATACCTTTTCATATTCTGTTATTATAAAACCACCGACTTCTATGTATTTTCTGGCTTTTTTATATGACAGACCAACACATAGTAGGTCATGTGGATGAAAAAGGACAAAATAAATAGCATCTGTGCGGCTGTGTATTCCCCTTTCATTAGTACCCCTATATAAAATCCAGTGCAAGCGATTGCCTTCAGAAGGTTAGATGGGGCCAAATTTTAACTTCACGGCCTACACACACATGTCGAAAAGTAACATTGTACATAACCCCAAAAACATCATCCCCACAGTGAAAAATGGTGGTGGCAGCATCATGCTGTGGGGTGGCTTGTCAGGGTTAGGGGAACGATGGATGGATGCCATTTGTTAGAGGCTGCAAAAGACTTGAGACAGGATTGGAGGCTAACCTTGCAGTGGGACAAAAACCTTAAAGGAGACATATGCTTTTTAGTCTTTCTTTTCACGTTGAAATCATTCAGTTGTGGTCTATATAAAGTGGAACTGCAATACTTTGGTCTGAATTCCTCGTTAGTTTAAGCGCACATCCCCGTTATTTTACCCCTGTTCTGAGGTGCATCTGAGAACAACTTGTTTTGATGCTGTCTCTTTAAATCTAAAGGAGGCACTACACACCCCATCCCTCGCCAGGTTACAGGACGTTTGTAGTATGCTTGGGATGTTGTCATGATGATGTTATTAACAATTTAACATGTTGATTTATCCACTTGTAGCACAGACTAAATAATCTCTCTAAGGAATCAAAATGTCGGATTGGTAAACCAGGAGCCTATGACCTTGTTTAGCAGTTCCGTAGCAAATACTGTGACGTAATAGTTCATAAAAACTTAATAGAAAACAGAGAAAACAGCTTGAAATATATGCAGAATATAAAGATATCTATGCAGTACCTGGACAGACTATATTAGAATTTTCTGCATTTCTGGAGACTCCAAGTACACAACAAAATGTATTTAAGGGCTAAAAACGTGGATTTTGTATATGTCCCATTCAAGACAGTCAGGACAATAAGGTCAAGCGTTAGAATGGTCTAGTCCAAGCCCAGACCTCAATCCAATTGAGAATTGTAACAAGACTTAAAAACGGATGCTGACTGATGCTACACATGCAACCCAACTGTGTTTGTGCTAATTTGCAGAGTCGACAAACAGCTTTGCCTCTGGGTATGCAAAGCCGGTAGGGATATACCCCTGAGAAATCCGTCTGTAATTGCAGTCAATTTTAGTTCTAAAGGTTTCTGTACAAATGCTACTTAGATTTTTTTTTTATTTGTAAAGAGAGTTGAAAACCATATCTTTCCTCTTCAATGTTATACATGACCTTGTGATGGTCTACCCCTTGAAATTATTATTCAAATACGTTGAAACTTCTCTCTGTAATGTGACAAAATGTGGAAAAGGGTTAAAAAATGCTAACATATTGAATCGCTGCAGAATGTATGTAAAAATGTGGTCTGATTACAGAGGACTGGATGTTAGGATTTCAGCCGAAACCCACCAGATGTGGACTTATTTCGCTCCTTTAAGCAAGGACCCCTGAGGACCATGGTTACATGTTTTTCTACATGTCAAACATTGGCTCAAATGCACATTTTGCTAAGGTGTACTGACAAAAATTCTGGGGTCGAAAAAAATCTGCAGAGGTAATCCCCAGTAAGCATTATTTATTTAACACCATGTCCTACATCTGCGAGTGACTGTGGCCTACATGAAAAATATCTGAAGTGATATTTATAAACTCGTTCCGCACACATACAGGACTCAGGGAAGAATTACGGAAGTGGAGGCTCGGTGGGGGAAAACTAACTTAAAACTATGAATCATTTCTGCCTTTTTGTGGAAAATCTGATGTTTGTGGAGGATCTTAAAAAGATCTTAAGAGTGGCAGAGCTCATTTTCTGCTGCTGTGTTTCACAGATCCTAAATGATACACTTCTGTATAGTTTTCGTGCAAATAAATAAATGAGCAAATGGGTTTCACCCTGGTGGAACTGGTGCACATAATATGGGGAAACCTGTGAAAGCTGCAAATTTTAAACTACTACACTAAAAGCAGCTGTCCTCAAAATGAACCTACAGCTAAAAATAAACAGAAATCATGAGGATGCAAATAGACAATAAAAGAAAATAAAGAAATAACTCCCTGGGTATAAGAAGTGTTAATGAGGGGACAAAAGCAGCTGAATTGTCTGGGTTTTATTTCTGCCGTGTGTCTGCGGAGTCTTTGTTTGTAGTAATAAGATGCAGTGGTTCTAAATTGTACCGTTCTGGCATTGTTCTGCATTAATTTACCCCGATAACTCAGCCTGCCTCTGCCTACGGCTGCCTGACTCATCCTGACGACCCGGCTCTTGATTGCCTACGTGTGTGTGTGTGTGTGTGGGAGTGAGTGCGTGTGTTTATGGAATTGCCCTGTAGTTAGACTCTGCCCATCCCAATCAGGAAAAGAAGGGGGTGAGCTGAATGTTTGCATTTCCAGGCTCCACAAATTGCAAAGCATTGTGTTACGGCAGCGTCGCAAGGCTAAGAGATAAACAGTTCTGTCTTAACAGGGATAGAACTGTCTATGCTATTGTGTGTCTGTCCCTACGAAATAAATCTGATAAATAAATAAACAGTTCCACCCTGAACGTGTAATTCGATTCATTTTTCACTGTACGTCTCAATCTGTGCTCTTTATCTCTGTGTTGTTGTTTTTTTATTTCCCTTCCACCTCTACAGACCCACCCTTTTATCGGGTCAGAACCAACTACAAGGACTTCTCTTCAGGGGTGCTTCCACTTCAATTATCATTGTCGTGGCACCGTTTGCGTAAGAAGGCCTGGGAAAGAAGTCTACAAGCTCAGAACTGGTTGCAGATAGGCCAGAGGAAACAGGGACATGTGTGTGACTCACCGCAAAATCTAGGACAAATTTGTATTTTTCAACAGATTTACTAGATCTCTGGGACAGGTCGTCCTGGTCAAATTGCGCTGCTCACAGCTCACATCTGCTCAACCTGCCACGGGGAGGATATGTGGGTGTGATCAAGGTTTCTATTTCTGCTGTTGTGTCTCTCAGCGCGATTAACATTTTAGACGTCGGCACCAACAGAATTAAGCTATCTGATGAACTCTGTTTAGACTTTTCATAGGGTTTTATTGCGTCTCGACCCACACTCCACAGTAATGCGCCCATCTTTGCCTTATAATGATATTAGAATAGCTCATTGCAATGGCCCAGTCGGCAGTCTATTATGATGGCTACTGCAGATTTTAACGGGGTGCTGGAGGTGCATTTCGCCCCATTGAATAGAATTCATAGCTTTTGAATTATTCACATGAGTCAACTGGAAAGCCGATGTGTGTTGGGCCACTTTAACATCAGGATCTAAACTATGCAGGCAAATGAAAATTAAAGGAAAAATTAAACGATGAATGATTACAGCTGACTGGTTTGTGGATGCACAAAATCAGATAAAAATCAGATAAATTCTACCATCATTCTCTTTTCATTCCTTGTTTTCGACCAATGTCACAAAAGACTGAGTCAACTAAATGAACCACAAGTTGACAGTGTTATTCAAACCTGGTTGATTCCTTAGAGCACCCCTTTATTTCCAATATTAACGGTATTAGGAAAAATTATCAACCTTTATTCACATATTCTAAGTCAACCATGTAAAAATCTGGCACAAAACATTCATACTAATGGCTGCACTTTGTACCCATATGCAAAATCAAACCAATCTAACTTAATGGTAGTGTGTAATGCAGCTGAATTCAGAATGCACACAGCCTCTTATTAGCATATTCACATAATAGCTTATAAATTATAACCTCAGTAGTCTGGTAACTTTGTGATGCCACAGGTATAAAAATACACAAAAGTACTTTGGTACATTTTGCTTCAGGTATCCTAGAGGAATCCCCATAAGAGAGTTAGACCTAGTCCACACATAGCAAGGTTTCTAAAAAAAACAAATATCTCCCCTACACATATTTAAAAATAATACCATACACACGGTGGTTTTTTAGAAAAGTTTTAATCCACACCAACCTGCAGAAATATGCCACTGAGCATTTTTTCTTGTCAGATGTATAGGGGGCAGCGTACCGCAAAACTAAAACTTATGTCAGCCAATCAGAGTCCTTCAAAACAACCACGACCTCCTGTTAGGAATGAATCATGGTGCCGGGAGGTTCGATCTTGTGGACAGATAAAGAAGTTGTGTTTTTTTTAAACAACATATTAGAAAGTTATTTAAACTTCTAACCTCTCTTATGAAATAAATTTTTAACTCCACCGTATGGCCAGGTGTATAAACAATGTGTGACGCAGCGCAGAAATATTCGTCGCAGAACGTGATGCTCCGGAAATTAATATCCATCTTTTCATGTACACACGCAGGCTGAAAACCAGAGTGTTTATAAATCTCCACTTTGGCCGGAGTTTTTGGGATAATTGGTTCTAAGGGATGTGTAACATGGTTTATGTGTGCCTGAAAGGCAAAACTGCATAAAAATGTCATTTTTTTTCCCAGATATCCATCTACGTGTGGACTAGGCTTTAATCTGATAGACTATAAGTGCTTTCCACAACTATTGGCACCCCTCTGTGACATAAACCAACCCTTAGCTTTTGATGTTTCACCTCGGAGACTCTCCTTCTTGCGTCTCCTGCATCTTTGCTGGAGTTCTGTAACTGTTATCTGCAGAGATTTTTACTTTTCTTTCTGTGCTCCTTATCCACCCAGTTGTCACCATTCCAGTAGCTTTAAGTTTTCGATTGTTGATCCGGTTGTACTGAAGATACTAGCAGATTTGACTAAGGAGCTTTTTTTTTTAAATAGCTATTACATGACCTATGAACATTGCTGGTATGTCATACTTGATCAACAAATCTACCTTACTTTAGTCTCATGTTCTCTTGTCTTTCCTATTTTGATGAGTGGGTAAGCTAATCAGGATTTTACTGTCATTTCACAATTATACTCCAGGAAAACAGAAATTAATGGATTGCTTCTTCTTCTTCTTAGACACTCAACTCAAAAGGACAACGAATAAGTAAAAATGCTTCCTTTGCATTTATTTCATAGGGATTTGTGCCAAATTATATCACTTTCCAGCTTGTTCAAAACAAAATATTTTTCTTCATGTAATTTCTTACCCTATTGATATTAAAATTGGATATTTCCACATTTTCAAGTCTGAAAATGTGTCACGGCAATAATACATCAATTTAAAAAATACATATACACATCTTAAGTTGAATCACTACGCTTATGTGAAGGCCACCCTATATGAAGAAAAAAACTTGGAGGACGCACAAAAAATCTATAAAAAAACTCAGATCAGAATTATTTATTGAAATTATGACAACCGCTGCCAGAGAACGGGGGAGAGCAAGACAGCAGAAGGTCAATGCACTACTCATTGGCAAAACAGATCCATTACATAACCTAATTTTTCCTACACAAGTCCCAAAGTCAATTGCCACTACACCACATGAAAAGCAGCGTGGCAAATTCAGAATAATGAAGTGCTTTACACATCTGGGCTGTGAGGCCAAGCTCAGGACTCCACTGTGTTTCAGAGTCTGACATACAAAATGCTCTGTGACACCACAGGCCCTTTAGAGAATACAGTCTCTCACAGAGATACAAAGTCCAGAGATGCTGGAAAAGAGGGAACAACAAGGCAAGGATGCACAGCTGTGATGGCAACAATCCCATCCAGCTGAGGTCTTTTTCTACCAGAGCAGAACAGGGGGATGGGAACAAGCGAGGCCTTCATCTCAGCTGAGATGTACAGGGAGATGACTGGGAGGCTGCAGCGTTTGTTGGGGGTGGGAGGAAGAGATTCAATTAAACTACATAGGGAATGAATGCATCTTTAATCGAGTTGCTTCATTTCCCGATGTGACTGTCAGCCTTTGTACGCGACCATGAGGCATGTTCAGAGAGAAGAGGTGCCACCTCCCTGTTTCTTTTTGTTTGTCCCCTCACAGCTTTGCAGCTCAGCGACACGACACAAAGCAGCTCTGGCAGCGGGTAAGATGACGTCACCTACTGGCATTTTACAGCAAATGATCCAATCAGCAGAGACAGATCCTGTCATTATTCCATTCAAGTCAAAGCATGCTTTCATGTCATTCGGAGGGAAACATGTCGGCTTATTTTAACTTTGCCGTACAGAGGACATGCACATTACAGATCTGACCTTTCACCCACAAAGAACCTCTTCTCTTTGGGTTTCTTCAAAATAATCCTTCCCGGACCATGGGGATACCAAAAATAACATTTTCTTCTATGTAGAGGGTGTTCTAAGAGCTCCAAAATATGGATGTTTATATGAGTTCTGCTCAAAAAAGGTTTTGTCTGCACGCCTGTCAATAAATGTCAAAGTTTCCGTAATATTAATGATCTTACTTTGCTTATTTATTAATCCAGAAAGCTTTGAAAAATCCATGGTTAGTTGTAACTAAAGTTTTCATTCAACTAAAACATTATTTCTTTCAATTCTTGCTCATTATTTCAATTCTTTCTCCCATTTCCAAACAGCTCATTCGGCTGTTGACTCCAGTCTGTTGTCATTTGTTGGATTGGATCTTTGACTGTTGAGGAAACAAGATATTAACTTTACCACAAAATGTCTTTCTTCGTCCACGTGGAGCCTCTGTAGTGCGTGAAAGAACCATGCACAGCCACAACTGCCTGGTAATGCCTCCTCATGACGCCCACCAGTTCGCTCACACACACCACTGTGGGATGGTTTACCATCAGTCAATGTTGGTGTGTTGGACAATCTGGCATGAACAGCTCACTTAGGTTGATCCAAAACGTGTTGGATGTGTTTAAGGTTAGAGCAGCAGGCGGGTCATTCCACCCCCTATACTCCATAAGCCTGTGGGTAGCCTGTGATAAGCCCCGCACTGTGGGGACGAGTGTTGCTTGGAGGATAGAGTTTAGTCTCAAACTGTGGAGATTTGGGATCTCCACTGGTTACAGAATCTCACCTCCATATCTGTCCCATGATTGTTCCCAGTCTTATTTTGACCCGGTAAGGGAGATGCCGCCCCACACCTATCCCACTGCCTCCACCTAAAGCTGTTTGGTATTGGAGAAGATTTTCACAGGTGGATTCCGCATACTTAAATCAAGTGTTTAATTCACAAATGCATTTGCAAAGGAGGCAGAATTTCATGAAAAATATATAGACTTTCCAACAGTGGAAGAATCATCTACAAGAAAGATTGTCACAGCAAATAATTGATCGAACACAAATGTCATTACTTTTTGTGTCTTTACAGAAAGCCCGCTTCTTCTTTATTTGTAAAAAAAAAAAAAAAAAAGATTGACCCACTGACAGGAAAGGTTACGGAATAGCTTTTTGTTGGATGATGAGACTGATTGAGTCATCACCCTTAATATAGTTGAACATAGCTCAGTCTTGTCACAGGTGAAGGTTTTTTTTTCTTCTCTTAAATGCTGAGCTTTTCAAGTGTTTTAAATATCACAGCGATGTTGCAGAATCTATAAAAGAAAATTCAGCCTTGAGATAATAATGGATTTGCTCCAACTTCCTACTAGGACAACATAGCAGTGACCTGCTTTTCTTTTTGTAAGAGGGCCTGCAAAGAAAGGTCTTTCACTCTGATCCTCTCAGCGTCCTGAATCATTCATATGCAGGGGAGTACTAATGAAAATAGCTGTGCACCCTTGGATATATAGCCATATACTGCTGCCGCTGCTGCTGCTGCTGCCGCTGCTGCTCTGAGCCAATGAGCAGCAGCGGCAGCAGAGATATAGGGCTCAGGGGGTTCCTCTCCGCTGGAGGATGGAGAATCGCTGTCATTATTCTAATGACCCTTAATATTCCTCGCTCTTACACAGTTAGAGTCACAGATACTTTACAGCAATATTTCTCCCCCCCTGTATATACAGTACATTGCATATTGGGGGGTAGGGTAATTGTGCCTTGAAACTCCCCAAAATTCAAACATTTTCATGAGAATGAGACGTCTGCATCAAGAGATGGTAAGCCTTCCCATAATGGTTGTTAATTTCCCCTGCCTTAATTTGATGGTTCACTAAAATGAGCTCATCACTTCATGCTTTGGGTGCGCGCGTACGTGCGTGTGTGCGTACGACTGCCTTGCATGTGGCAGACCCAATGCACTGCCATATGCGCACATGTTCATCCACCAGAAGGAAAGGTTACTTGAGATTTGAATATTTCTAATTTAAGTATGCAAAGTGGGTAGATAACCCTCAGCTTTCCAGCCTTTTTTCCACAACTAAACAAATAAATAAATAAGCAGTCTAATTAGTGGAGAGGAAAAGCGGAGGAAAGAAGCATTTTCCTTTCTTTCCATGTCACAGGCAGAGCATGAATAATCCAAATCCAGTAGGGGCCCATAAACGCTAATCTTTATCGCCTCTATCGTAAATCATCTATTAAATGTAAGAAAATGGCCAAATCCCCAAAACAAGTTGATGGATTAGGGAATCACATTTTTGGATATATATATATATATATATATATATATATATATATATATATATATATATATATATATATATATATATATATATATATATATATATATATATATATATATTGGTAACATTCCAGGACCCTGCAGCAGAGGATTGAGCGCCTTGCTAATGCGCACCAGAGGCTCAGCATATAGGAATAAGGGCAGATTACGGTTGCTTCCAACAGATGCGGTTCCCTGTAAACAATGTTAAAGGGAAACACCAGCTTAACGACCAAACTCATTACAGCAGCTGGGTACATCAAAGCAAGCGGGGACTCTGCCGTTACCGAGCCCGCAAATGTGCCTGAGCACGCCTCCACAAACATATGTTTCTGGATATGAATTAGTGGGAAGGTACATTGGTGTGCCCCAAATGTTCCAGGAACCACCGACGAGAATAATCTCCCTCTAATGACTCACACATTGAGTTTCATTCATCCTTTATCATTTTAGAAATATACATATATTCAATTCCAGCCTTGTCACATAGTTTATTATTCACACAGTTCAAAGTCAATAAATCCTAAATCCGGTAATCCTGTGCTGAGTCAAGTGTATGTTAGGACATTCAATCCAGTTTGGAGTCCAGGTCAGATTATTTCCCGGGTCTGCTTCTCATGCATAGAGTTGCATATTTATTCATGTGCTTTTTTTTCTGTTCTATGCCAATTATTGAGCGAACATCTGGATGAGGCACAAACATATGTTGGCCTCTGGTCTCTAGATGCAATTAAGAGCTGGAGAGATGAAGTACAAGGAAAGGTAGGAGAAATGGTGCAAAATTGTAACTATTTTTAGATATTTAAAGTAAAAAAAAATATTAGAAGAGGTTGAAGGGAAATGAGAGCTGACTTACAAAAACATCCATGAGCATGTGTTCCAGGGTCACTTCTAGGTCTTCGAGACGAGCCGCTAGAGTCATCTTTCAATCTTTTTGGTAAGTCCTTCCAAAAAAAACAGTCTTTCAAAAAGCTCCCCTTTTAAACTCTGGCTTTAAAGTCCCTTTATTATCTCAGCAACTTCACCTATGATATAAATAAAAATGTAAGCTTGAAATTAACTTTTGAATATTAAACCTTTTCAGTCATAAAATCCAAGCTCTGAATTGTGCCATGTCCGCTTCTGATTGTCTCTGCTTTCCTTCTTCCTTCCAGGACAGAGTCCCAAATGCACCGGCTCCAGTCCAAATCCGATCAGTGAAACATGTCTATCTGCTGCAATCTTGGCTCCAGAGCCTGGCTGCGTTTCGATCGGTGCTCCAAAGCTTCCCGAGAAAGCCGAGGGTCCCGTCAGAACGCTTGATCCGCTCTCTCACGAAGAATTTGAGACTAATGATGAGGATATGAGTCAGCCCAGATTACTCTTTTAACTTTTAAATCTGAGTGATGATCCATGAGTGAGACGAAGACACAGACACATTCCTGTCAGAAGTAGGGCGCTTCCCTCTGTTCCTGTGTGGATGCACAGTGAAACGAGACTGGTGGAAGAGCATAGATGATGGGGAAAGTAATACTCTGTGAAGCAACTTTTTGAAGTCACGTGTCTCATTAGGTTTTTTTCCCCAACATCTTTTAGTCATTTTTTGACGTGGTTGCACTGTTATGCCCACCCCTCTTCCCTTCTATCTGTCTCCCTCATGTCCCGTCGCCTTTTTTGGGGTCTCTGTCCACAGTGCACTTCTTTGTTTTGAGGGGGTGAGCCTAAGGCAGCTGATGCACAGTTCTGGGCTCTCTTGGCTTGGGTCATCCTCTCTAACACTGGGCCCCTCATCAATGGGCCTTTGTGGCAGGCTCATTAAGGCTTGGCCCTGGTTGCTGAGGCTCCCATAGACACACCAAGACGGGGTGAACAAAAGCGATATGGCCTGTGTCTATGACTGGAGGCTTATGTAACAGTAGCACGCATTGGTAGGGAACGGGTAGTAGACAGGGCATGCGGGGCAGAGGGCTGATGAGGAAAAAGAAGGGCGGTGGGGAAAGAGGATGAGGGTGCACAGCAGAGGGGCTTTGGCTTTTGGAGGAAGAAGAAGAAGAAGGAAGCAGGGGCAAGAAGGATGTTGACAGGACGTCCATAGAGAGGGCTTGTTTTTGTTTTTCTGGAAAGTACTACTGGAATGTTACCCCCCCCCCCCCTTTTTGTCTTTCTCGCAGCTAACGTGACTTATTGGGAAAGAAAGAGACAATCTGAAGCCTGGCTGGGTTGAAGCAGAAAACAGGATACGAGGGAAAGGAGGGAGGAACTGTCTGACTGCGTTAACATGCATTCAAGATACCAAGAATTCAGGCTGCTGGTGGGGGGGGGGGGGGGGGGGGGGGGGGGGTCAGGACGGGGTTTTGGTGTCTTAGCACAAAGCAAAGTTCAGTGATATGCTGTTTACAGTGACTTGAAAAATGATTCATCCCCTTGAGAAAAAAAATCACATTTTGTGATGTGCAAATTCAATGCCTTTCATTTAGGATTTTATGTGATAGCCCAACACAAATGGCAAACTGAGAAGTAATGTATGTTTGGCCCCTTTTACTCTGCTACCCTGAGTTTTAAAAAAAAAAGTACTCTATGGATTCCTTTCAACAGAAAACCTTTTTTTTCCCCTACTATCTCTCATAAGGGCCATATTTGCTAAGTTGCTAAACTTACAAGTGTCCTGACAATAGATTCTCCCACCTGAGCAGTAGGTATCTAAAGCTCCTCCAGAGTTACCATGGGTCTGTTAGCTGTGCTTTGGTTAATGCTCTCATTGCCCAGTCTCTCAGTTTAACTGGACGGCCAGGCCAGGATTAAACTGTAAAATGAGCCAAAACTTTGTCCCTAATCTGTTTGCTGTGCTCCTTGGTCTTCATAAGGCTGTTTGCTCACATTAATGTTCTCTGACAAACCGCCGATCTCTTAACATAATATCTCTGTTTGTACTGAGATTTGGTTGCACACAGGTGAACTCTATTGGCTAACTCTGTGAATTCAGAAGACAATTTGTTTTGGAAGATTAAATTAAAGGGGGCTGAATACAGATGTGTGCCACACTATTCAGATTTTTATTGGCAAAACTTTGTAAATATAATCTATTCTTTTTCTAGCGCTTTTGACAATTTTACATTGTTTTGTGGTTTACTAACTGATAACCATAAACTTCATTGTGCTTTATTTAGGATTTTATAACTTGACAATGCGTGAAAAAATTAAATATAATTAAATACAAAATTAATATACTTTGGCATTTCTTGTAATTAAAATGGAAAGTTACAGAGCAAATAAGGGGAACCATAAAAAAGACAGTGATTAATAGCTATTGTATTATTTATTGTATTCCTCCTCAGTTTTTAAACTTCCTCTATCCAGTCCTTCGGTTTTATATCTCTTTCAGACTTCCGTCTAAATCTTATTCCTGCTCCAGTTCTTTTCCTCAGCCGCGCAGATCTTGTCTGCCAATGACCTTTGCCCTCTCACCCCTTACAGCTGTGAGGTCAACGGCCTCTCATCAGTCCTCAGATCAGTTCCTGCAGCTCAGAGCACGGGGTGTATCGGCTGCGTTTGCACAGCCATGATTCAGTGCACCCTTTAGGACACACATGCACACAGCGACACTAAAAAGCACACAACTTGGTGTTAAAGAGACTACATCCATCAGTTTATTGTTGCCCTCAGGAGGCTTTCTCATCTTCCTTATGTTGCTCCAAATGCTGCCTGCTGTGAATATGTAACAACTAGCCATTAACAACTAAGAAGTATCTCTCTAGTTCTCATCTGCACATTGCTCATGCATTATTTATACCTTTTTTTTTTTGCATCGGGAAGATGGACAGTATATGACCACTAAGACTTGTACACGGGTCAGTTTGTGGATGATGACTGCAGAGAGGAGAGTTGAGAGCTGCAGGTAGCTTATCCAAACTGGCATTCATCGGTAGTGAAGAGCTTAACCCCCAACAGAGCTCCAAGACGGGACAGCGTGTCCCAGTGTGACTCCTGTCTCAGAGCAGTGTGGGTTAACCCAGATTTCTGTCTATAATCCTGGGTGTTTATGTGGTGATAGGGGAAGCAAGAGGAAAGAATGAATGAATGTGACCGTTTATTTAAGAGGGAGCTGAATACAAGCTACTTTCAGTAAAAATCATCAATATAATGGCCTATTTGTGCACTTAAACAATTGTTATATGTAAAGGCTTGCAACATTGTTGAAGCTGTCACTTTGCAGCCACAAATTTCAGTGTACTTTAACAACATTTTAGGTCATTAACCAAACAAAGTATTACACGATTGGCAAATGGAAGATACATTTCTGAAAAGCGTGGCTTGCTTATATATTCCGCCATCCTGAGTCGCATACTTTCTAAAACCACCTTTTAGGGAAGTTTTTATGTAGAATCTTTTTCTAATTGTTCTTTCTAAAATAGCTCAAGCTTGATCAGATTAGATGTCAGTGCGTCTATGAGCATCAATTTTCAAGTCTTGCCAAAGTTCTCATCTGGATTCAGGCCGTGACTTTGACCTTTAGCCATTTTGACTGCTGAATCTGCGTTCATTTACGCAGTTCCACTGTAGCCCTGGCTGTATGCTTAGTGCCGTCCTGTCCTGGTTAAGGCCTCAGCTCAAGTCTCTTTCAAAGCCTCCAACTATTTTGCTCAAAGTATTCCCGTTGATTAAACTTCCCACCAACTCTCAAGAGCTTCCCCTTGCTGGCTAGCCTCTACTCAGCATGTTGTTGCCGCCACCATTTTCCCCCCATAGGTCTTTAAATGCTGATGTGCTGTTAGCCTTCCTTCATGCATGCAATATAAATGTAGGCAAAAAGGTTCATTTTTGTTCCCATTTGATCAGAGTGTCTTCTTCCACAGATGTGCTGTGGAAGGCAAAGGGATTTCTTGTGGCTTCTTTCCACAGTGGCTGTCTCTGTGCATTAAAGGCCGATTTGTGAAGTAGATTTTTTGCCATTTAGGCATATTAGAGGTGCAGAATACAATTGTACACTTTTTTAAACAATGCACCTTTTGTGTTTCACTTCACACTAATATTTTACGCCGTCCTGGTCTAACACAGTTAATCTCAAGACAATAAATTTAAATGTTTGTTTGTAATGTGACAAATATGACAAACCAATGGAGAGTTGCTACTTTTACATAAATGCCCAACTGGGATTGAAAAATTGGGTTTTTTGCACTATATGATCCATTTTGTACAAAAGGGAGTTTAGCACTGGGAATCCTTAGTGCACTTGATGATATTTTGTTATTTCACAAACAGAAACACAACATAAAACTCCTTTATATGCTGCAACTGACATGTAACAACTTGTATTAGCATAACATGATCTTACTGGTTTCAGCACCCTGGGATCAATCACGGCGAAGTCAAGGTCTGAGACGTATTTCCATCGTCCGCTGTCACCGGTTTCCTCTTGAAAGCTGACGGTCCCGCTAATCCAAACAGTTCTGAGAACATGAGAGCTGTGACCATCACAGCAGTTCACGCAGTGCATCTCAGCAGCGTTATCGCCCTAACAAGGCTTTCTGGTTGTGATTCATACTAAAAGCTCAGAGGACACTTTCCGCCCTTAAATCTAATTTTCAGCAAGAGAAGAGAGCAGCGCTCTCCGAGAGTCTGATTGATCATGATGTCCACCCAGCGTGGAAAGCACGGATGTGTTAAACAAATTCTTGGAGGTCCTCCAAGTGATTTCAGGATTCTGTGCACACACACACACACACACACACACACACACACACACACACACACACACACACACACACACACACACACACACACACACAAATGCTTGAAGAGTGCATCTACTCAAGACATGTTGATAAATCCTCTTAAGCACCTGTTCGTATCCAACTGTGAAAAGGTTTACTGCCGGCCTTTAAACTGGAAATAGAGGTGTTAAAATTGCAACACTCGCAAACTTCACCCAAAATTGTTTTATCAACCCATTGGGTAGAAGACTATAAACAATATCTTTGAAAAGTATTTTTCTATCCTGACAAAATAAATCTGTTCTTTTAGCGACAGCTATTCTATATTTTCCAGTTTTTACTGGGTTATACAATCATTGTTTGCCTCATAGGTTGCAGGACAGCAAGTACAGCCGAAAAAGATTCTGCTTAGTCATCCTCTGCAGTGCTCTCTGTAATTTGAATTTTGCTGTGTCACCCTGCATCCCAAATCTGTCATTCCTGATTACTGGTGAAAGGCGCCGCGCGGTGTGACTGTGTCACTGGGTGCATGTGTGAGTGCTGTTTTTAAGACAGATGTGTGAAGAGATGGACAGAAGTGCACTCTTCCATCTTATGTTATTCTTCCTGTTGCGAAGGTCACCTTGGGATTTACAAAGACCTGTTCATACTCAGTTTAAAGATGGTATCCACTGATATCCTTTTTTCACTACCAAATGTACGCTGAGAACAAAAAACATAGTGGTTGTAATAAAGTATGGAATTACCACTGCATATTTTATGAAAATCAATGTTTTCGAAGACGCACAGAAGAAATAAACAGCTAATTCTCCTTTAATTTGTATTTGGAATTCCATCACAAGAGGCACAAGAACCAAGCCATTTCTAACAGATTTCCATGTCAGTTCTGAGGCAATCAAGATAAATTGGGGTCTTCATTGGCTTCTTCATAAAAATTTGTTTTGTTGTTGCCAAATTTTCTGAATCCATACCAGTTTCTTAAAAAAACAAAAACAAAATGGAAATATCCTACTGTTCGTGATGAACCACACTTCTCTTCATTTTACAGAAAACAGTATATTTTATTGCTACATGTAATGTAATTTCTATATTATTCATTTTAATATTTTCATTTTCTTACTAATTATAATTTATATTACATTCTTATATTTTTATTTCAATATCTTTATTGTAACCTTTTTGTACTTTTTCCCTATTCTATTTTTACAAATTTGACTTGACACTGTGATCACATCTAATGACTTAATAATTGATTTATGGAAAGTTTGTTCATTAAGCATGTTTTTTTTTTTGGGGGGGGGGCACTAGAAGCCGCATATTATCATGCGATAAACTCTATTTGAACATACTGTAAATCCATCCACAGTCATTTGCATGTTGCTGGATTTTTAAATCTGGTCTAAGTTTCTTTATCTGCTTTTTTCCTCCAACAAAAGGCTGTTGAATTAATTATTTTGTGAATAAATGACCGAATGCTTGTTTGCTGGGCCATTCTTTCATGTCTTGTTGTTGTAGTCTCACTCTTCCATTCGCATCTAAACTACCAGGGGTGTGACTTGAATGATTCAAAAAGTGCTGATTGGTCACCTGCGCAGAGAGTTGTGCCCTGAATGGAAATGTTTAAGTAACCAATTAGAGACCAGCATTAAGTCACATGGAAGGCAAAATTGTTAGGATGTGCATATATATTGCTGAAACAATAAAAATACAAATAATAAATAATACATTTTATAATATAAATAATTCTATGTTGTAATTTAAGTTTACTGTCTACACTCATTTTGTGTAACGGGGACAAGACCGGGGTCAGAGCGCCCCCTATGGCCAAGCCACCACTAGTTACAACATGTTGGGCAATATTAGATTTAGTCAAAATTCTATGTGAAATACAGGCATTTGAAGGCACATAGCTACATTATATGCTTAGAAGAAAGACCAAAAACCATTTGATAAAATAAAGCTATATACACCAAGCTTCCATCTTGATAGTGTTTTGATGGTCCTATTTGAGGCTAGATAGAAATCCATGCCTTGCAGTAAAGCTTTAGTTTGCCATGATCGAAGACCAACCGTTATTAATTAAATACACCGATCTACAGCAACTTTAAGAGCCTCATATCAGAACATTTACTCAGGTCAATCAACTCTGCGGTCACATCTGAGCAATCGGCAGGTTTAGCGTCCACTTCAGTGGACACCGACGTTCATATTGTATTCCCAGACACATTCCAGTCTTTTCCCTCTTGGAATCATATACTTTTTTGCATTTTCCCCCCCGCTGGATCTTGGATCATTCTTCATTGACTGTTTGCTGGGAGATGCTAATAGCCATTAGCTGTTTCCTTGTTTTATCTCCTGCTGCGCATGCGCAGTGCTGTACTTCCTCTGTTAATAAAGGCTTTATTTACTAACAATCTGAGCAAAAATAAAGCGTAAAAAAAATAACATGGCAATGCACCTTTAAAATATTTATGTAGCGTATGTTTGATAATTCTTTTCACAATGGGGCTTGTTTTTTCATGAACATAGACAGCCTCCTGTATTACCTACAAATGGACATGTTCAAAAGAAATCTGATCAATTGCGTTATATGAGGTCACCAAAAGGATTTGCACAATGATTCTTTTTTGTCTTGTACAACAAAAAAGCAAACAATCTGGGAAAAAAATGGTAATGACATGTTCTTTAGGTAAAAAAAAAAATCACATGTAGAGCGAATTTCACTGATTTTACAGAAAAATATGGTCAGTAGCTTTAAAAGTTGGAGCAGAAAATGTGAAAAGTCTACATTTAAGTAGATAAACATGTCCTTAAAAGGATAATTATTCACACAACTGGAGTTATTCCAACCGCATTTTCCCAATGCTGCACAAGCCTCTTACAGCAGAGTAAGTGCATGTTTGAAAGCTACTGAGGACACAGAATACGACAGAGGCATATTTTAGAGGCTGGTTGTGTGGAGGCATTGGATTGAGTCACGCTCCAGCATTTTCTGCCCCAGTAAACCTAGCCCACTTTACCCAGGGCTGAGGAGGCTTCCCAGCCTACAACATGCCCAGAAATAGACACAGCATAGAATCATTTTTTGGAGGAAAAATAACAGTTTTTCTTATACTGATTTAACAATTCACACTATGTTAAGAAAGCATTGATATTTACATGCAGATCTACTCAACTTTTGGGACTCCCCCCAGTGTGCAAGCCGCTTACTCACATCAAACCATGCACGTGAGATTGGGAATTTCAAAACAGGACGGGCAATCTGATTTGTAGCAAGGAGAGACATGAATATGTGATGATATTGTTACATATTAAAACTCTAACGAGCAGTTCATGGGAGGAAATGGCTTATACATGATCATGCTGTCAGTGGAATTACTTGGACACTGGGAATGAAAGACGGTGTGAGAATAGCTTTTTATTGGGTGTTGTTTACATCTGTGTTTTATTACTTTGGGTTGGAAAACCAATAAAATGCGGAATTTGTTTGCCATTATGATTATCTGTGGACCAAGATTTCACCTTTTCAGCAGAGTCAGCTCAAAGGTTTTTATTTAAACTTATCTTGTGATGTTATTTCTCCTGCATTGTTTCCACATGGTGAATAGTTCAAATTTCTAAGATGTCTGTCTCATTCTGTCCTACAAGCAGAGTGCAGCTGTCCTTATGAGTGTCCATAGACTTCTAAGTTATTTGGGAACTCTCCCTTTTAAAGACAATGAATCACTAGGCTGCCACCATCAAAGCACATGCACAACACAATGGAGCACAAAATAGGAGGATGCACCTGCACACATCCCCCAAACACTCACTCAGACTTGCATTTCCGCCGTGTTTGACCAAGCCAACACGAACTACTCACTCTAACCCTTAATACATGCACACTTTCTCCCTGGGGTGCGGTAACCCAAGCCAGGCTGTTCTAGCTCCACCTCCTGCTTCAGGCAGCAGACTAATCTGCTTGTTACTGTACAGATGGGCCCCACACCTCGGACAGGTGCGGCAGCTCCTCAGCTGCCACACAAACCGAGGCAGAACCGACTCAGTCTTATTGTCTTTGTTGACTTGCTGAGATTGGGGGGAGACGGGGGCAGGACAGCCTCTGGGGTTCAAGGAAAGGGAGAGGTAATTTGAGGAGGCTTCTCTGCCTCCTGATGACACTACCTCAGGCCATTATTTTTGCCGTTACATGATTTTAGGGAGAAAATGGATCTGACAGCATGACACTATTCTGTGCATTTCAAGTCATCACTTTTGGTCTCATTTGTGTTTCTGTTCCTTGAAGGTAAAATGGATTGAATGATGCAGGATGTCAAACTGTACTGAGATTGGGAGGGAGGGCTGGTGGACCCCCCGAGGAGTCAGCCCCTGTCCGCTAGACAGACCAGATACCTTCCACCCTCCTCTTTTCTTTGTCCTTTCTGCACTTTCTTGTCTGCAGAAATAAAAATACATGCTGCAACTGAGTTGTCCTTTGACATTTGCCAAATCTTTACAACACTTTGTTATATTAAAATTTATCAGATCATCAAAGAAATGTTAATATCAGACAGAACCCAAGTAAATACAAAAGAAGGACGCTTAGAAAAGTCACTGATTTTATTAAGAAAGAAAAGCTATCCAAACTAAAAATGGACCGATTTGAATGACGTGGCATCAAGAAAACCCTTTAACAGTACCAGTCTGACAAGATGGTGTACACTAAAACATAAAATCTAAGGAAAATAGATCAGAAATGCAGCCCTACCTGCCCTTCTTGCCCTTCTTGCCCTACCTGATGAACTGGGAGGCCATTGACAGTGAGGAAATGGTTACAAAACGATTTATAAGACTTTGGAACTCTATTGAATCACAGTGAGAGCCGTTATCCACAAATGGAGAAAATAAGTAACACCAGAAAATCTTACTGGGACCGGCCTTCCTATTAAAAATACTCCAAGAGGCCATTGATGACTCATCTAGGAGGTCAGAAAACAAACAAACATGTAAAGCTCTGCAGGCCTCTCTTGCAATCAGTTCATGGTTTAACAGTAAAAAAAAAAAAAAAAGAGACTGGGCAAAAATAGCATCCATCGGAGAGCTGCAGGGTGAAAATCACAGTTGACCAAAAAGACATAATAGCCTGCCTTACATACATTTGCCGCTGGAGGAGATCCAGCGCTGTACAAAAAGAAAGATATAAAACAAGTTAGATGAAGCTGGGCTCATGAAAAATGAAAGAGAGGTGAATGATATATTGGGGGGTTGGGAGAATGGAGGGTAAACCTCTCTTAATTGCCCCTCCAGTCGACAGCAGGGACAATAGGAAAGCCACTCAGTCACTGACACAACTCGTAATTATTAATCAAGCTCAGCTTTTAACATATGCTCCCCCTTTTCAATATATCAGCCCCCCTATTTCTCTCTGCACTCGTTCTTTGCATTTTCTTTTCCTTAATTTCAGACCTTGACTTGCTGCTCTTTGTGTCTTTCTTGGACAGCCGGAGGAGCAGGATGAGGTCATTAATTATATACCCACCAGATCTCTGGTTGCCTCACGCACCTCTTCCCCCCCCACCCCGCCTGATCCCTGCTTATATGTCTGTGAAAGTTGCGATGACGAATGAGAGGAACTCCTCTCCGAGTCTGTGTCTGCTGGGGCCAGACAGCCAGCACTCACACACAGCAGCAGACAACTGCCCATTAGAGCCAAAGGTCTCAGTTTATTGTCTCCATTCATCACAGAGGATACAATAAAGAGAAGGCCGGTTGTACCTAACGGTAGCAAATCTGGGGATGTTTTCCCTCTAGAGTGCTGACCTTCTCAATGCAGCTATGAGGTGGAGTCTTCCAGCTTTCTCTTCACGGGAGGAGCTGCAGGAAAACACAGACCACTTTAGCCACAGGACCTGGAAGACCTGATCTGCATCCACTGGTCATTCAAACGCTGACACTCATTATTCATGTGCCCTTTAAGCAAAGCCAAGAATGGGATCTTGCAGCGCACTCTGGTGGTCTGAAAGGGAATTTCACCTGACAAAAAATGCCCTGGAAAAGGAAAATGGGTCCAAGTGCCAGGCAGCTCAGCCATTCAAAGAAAACAAATGTATTTAAGGGCAGTTAACACAGGAAAAAAAAGGTTTAATCTAGGATTTAAAGCCTAATCTGTTATTTACAATAATCAGTTTAAGGATTTATGTGTCTACCATACCTACAACGGCTTGCAGTAGTGTCAAGGATGTTTTAGCTCATTGTTCTACATGCAAATTAGCTTAAGGTCAGTTATTGGATGGAGACAATCCATAAACAATAACTGTTGGTTCTTGACAAAGGTTCTCATTTAGATTCAGAACTGGGCTTTGCCTATGCCAGTGGTTAGATAATAATGCTTTGATCTAAATCATTCAGTTGTAGTTTTGACTGTATATTTATAGTCGCTGTATTAGAGGATGGTGAACCACTGGCTCAGTCTCATGTCTTCTACAGGTCCTTACAGGTTTTCTTCCAGTATTGCCCTGGCGGATAGAGTTTATTAGCTCTATTCATCTCCCTGCAAGCTTACATGTCCCTGTTGAAGAAAGGTATTCCCAAATCATGATGCTGCCACTTCCATTGCACCTTAAGGATAAAATTTCCAAGTTGATTTGTAGTGTTAGGTTTCCTCAAACACTGCATTTTGCATGTAGGCTAAAAACCTCAGTTTTGGTCTCAGACTATATTATAAGAACAACGTCTTCCATTCCTTTACACAAGGCATTTTTTTCTTGACTTTCTTCCATGAAAGCCACAAATACCCAACCAAAGTGGACTTTATTTACTAAATAAGTTATCAGCTACTGGTCTCAGTGGATTTTATTTAAGGGTATCTGAGTAAAGGGATGAATACAAAAAGAAACCACATTTTTCAGATTTTTATTTGTATAAATAATAATAAACCAATCGCTTTCCTTCTTTTTTGCCATCTCTCATTATCTTCTGTTGCTTTGTCACTAAACTTTCACTGTCAATGTGTTTATATGCAGAAATACAATAAATCTGCAAACAGTTTTATTTAACTTTTTAATCGGTTTATAGGATACATCTTTTGTAATTGGAAACTAACTGAAGGAGCTTAACCACTTCCAAGATGAATGGAAATATCAGTACCACCAATGTCAAAGACTAATGTATATTTAAAATCTGGCAAATCAGACAACTTAGAAAGACAAGTTACACATAAACAAAGTGCTGCAAATAACAACAGCTGCTGCAGTTTACATGCAAACACCTCTAGACATGTATTAATAGCCTTAGCAGCAGTGGCAGATGTTCACATCTGTTCAGAATAAGACACACACGCATGCATGTGCAAACCCAAATACACACACGAGTGCGAGCTATAAATCTGACACACGTCACCTTTAATTGTTTTAACAAGCCATAACGAGAGCGCAGAGGGTCAGGGAGACATTTAGGATGATGTAAGTATCCCGGGGAGGATTGATGTGCATCAATCTGGAAACTGTGATTTCATATTTGGGGTAAATTCAGCGTAATGACAGCTGTCTACACATGGGAGAGAGGTGGCAACACGATATCTGGCAAGCACTTCACAATATTTCAAAGCACATAACGTGTGTTGGTGGTCAGAAAGGTGAAACGCTAACAAAAGAGACTCTGTAAAGAGCAGTGTACTATTAGGCAGCAAGGCTCCAAGCACATTAAATTCACCCAGATGCTCCAAAAATATTCAAATTATAGAGAAATGTATAATTTGTTATGCACACACATGCAAGAGGAGATTTTTCTTTTTCCCATACCAACTGTAGATTATCATGTTCAATGAAAGCCTTTGAGTTACTACTGCATTTTCCAAAAATGAAGAAAAGTATCCTTCCAACCCCGGAACCACCATCCTGCTGCAGTCAGATTTTTTTTCTTCAATCCATCCTTACAGCAGCCATGAAATTACTCAGCCTATTCTGGGGTGCTATGCAGCTGAGAAGTCAGCATTAACGATATAGTGCGATGGCAGCATATGGGTCCATATGTCTGTGGACTGAGCATGCAAATGAAGCAGCAATGCATGCACGTGTTTTCTGGAGGCAGATGATTTGAATCTGCCATGCATCTGCACAGTGCTCCGTGTCTCCATGACCAGTCATGTATGGAAACCATAAATTAGTCATTAGCGCATCTGAGCATAAAAAGTGTAAATGCAAAATGGGGACGTGGTGCGTTAACTGAAGACTTTATGAATTAAACGAAGCTCTGACCACAAAAGTAGTACAGCTGAAAAAATGAATATAGTGAAAAAGTTCAGCGTTCTTGGTCACTTATATCAGAAAGTGCAACACAAATACAGATCCATTGCAGACAGAGTGAAATATTTCAAGCCTTTACTAATTTTGATGAATATGGCATGCAGATAATGAAAACTGAAAATTCAATGTCTCAGGGAAATATATTGGTAATGAGGATATTTTCAAAAGAAATGTCAGGGTGCTGAAATGTATGTCTGTTTCTATGCACTATGTTCTTTGTTGGGACTCCTTTTGCACGAATTATTGCTTTGGCTTGCATTTTTGCAAAAAAAAATGTCAAGGGACACATGTGACACAAACAAAGATGAATGTGCTTTGAAACATAAACATATTTATTGGAATATTTATGCATGCATTAATAGTTATCCAGGCTTATTTCCTGTTATATTGCTACGTTTCTTTCAGCAGGCTCCCTCTGTATGTCTGGAAATAGCTGTAAAACACACGAGACAGTAAGTAACTTCATCTTTCAGGTAGAAGCTTCACCTAGAGGCAGTTGAACCACAAATGAATGCCTACAGACAACCAGTGGAGGCCATTAGTACTAAAAAAAATACTCCTTTGTGGCTTTGAGTCTCCCACTTTACTAATTACGCTCAAAAGAACACGAAAGCCAGAAGCTATAAACACTGCAGCCAGGGAATGAACCCGTTGTCTCTGTGGTGTGAGAGGAGTGATGGCAACCTTGAGCTGCAGGCTGCATTCGTAATCATACTAGTGTACCTCGCTTCGTGTGATCAGGTCAGAAGTGGAACAAAGCAGTTGCCGCAGGAGACCGAATGTACGTGCTGTGTTTCAAATAATAAAGGTTAGTTCAGCATGCTGTTCCAGGATAAATGAAGCAATTTGGCTCCATCTTGTCTTTTTTTACCCCCCTCAAATTCACTACTCAGGGCATGGTGCTGATGGCTGCTAAACTCTTTGTTAAAAGCTGGCATTCACATGGAGACCAAGCTGGCTGGAAAATATGGATCTGTGTAAGGGGGACAAAATTAATTAAATAGAAAATAAATTCTGTTGACCAAGTAGAAAAGGAAAAGGAAAATCAGTACATGATGGGAAAATGTACTTTCCTGTGTGCCATAAGCAAAGGACAAGATAGATAGATATACAAAAGATGAAAACTGACTTGTTTGGACCATTTGGAGAAATGCTAGCACAACATCCTTACTTCAATTGATGTATGGTGTGAAATTATCAGTGTTACACTTGGTGGGTAGGGACAGGGAAGCTGCTCTGGTTGATGAGAAGATGAATGCAGCTAAATACCGGAAATTACTGGAAGGAAACTTGTTAGAGTACACCAGAGATCACTTTCTGGCAACAACCCTACAAATACAGCCAGGGCTACATTAGAATGGCATAGATTACAGTGTATTCCCATGTTTAAATGGACTAGTCAAAGTCCAGACCCAAATACACTTGAGAGTATTTTCTGAGACTCGGAAAATGCTCTTCACAGAGACTCTATATCCAGCCTGACTGCTGATCTTCTCTTTGCTCTACAGTTACATCTGTATCTGTTTTCTTGTACCTTTCTGTGTGTGAGTACAATCATAATTACCTTCCAGCACGAAAAAATCTAATTTTGCAATTACCGTGTTCTCATGGCTGGCCTATAAAGCTGTCCCTTGGGACCATCTATTTGATGCAATAACACAGATAGAGCCAATGTACACACTGCTGGAGGCAGACTTGAATCGGACACTGACAAACCCAAATAAAGGCTTTAATTGAAGTATGGTGTGAAATTATCATTACCATTCATTTGTTTGCGCCCTTATTGGGAATTATTTAAAATTGCCTGCAGACTGATCGCAGCAAACGAAGTGGAAAATGTGCACACTTACGTTTTCATTGCTGCTTTCCTTCCTCAGTGGCTCAATTTCGTTCTGGCCGATCTTATCTTTTATGCCGCCTCAAGGGAACAACAGAGCGTTTGACACGCCTGACGCGGCGAGGTGCACACACATACACACATCGTGCTTTCAAAGAAAACGAATGAGAATGTGGCCAGGCCTTGTTTTAGTCCTGCTTCCTGGGTGTGATTATGTCCAAAGTAAGAAAATTTGCTCAATTTATTACGATGTGGCATGATAAAGCAGGAATCCTCATTTGTTTGAGAATGAGTATGATAGGCTGACACTAAGTAGTGCAGAACATAAAAGAAAATTAATTTGTTTCTCTGATAATCTTTAGAAGATTCTAAGAAATGTGTTCCATTTTCTTCCACTTATTTGAGTGAGTGAATAAAGTCTACCTGTTTATAATTACTTTCATCATAAATACTGCTGTTTTGTGAAGGCCTCAAAGGTTTGTCAGAGACCATTAGTGGACAAAAAGCAACTAACAAGCCCACCTCTGGAAGAGCTGCACAAATCCACAGCTCAGGTGGGAGAATCCTTTGACAGGAGAACTGTAAGGTGCGTTCACACCGAACACGAACGAGACAAATGGAGCGAATGGTTTACATGTTTTCCCCATGTAAAGGCACGTTCAGGAGCAAATTTATGGTCTGCGATGCGAACGGCACGGAATGGGCGAATAGAGCGAAGCAAAACTGTGAATAGAGCAAACCGTAATTTCGCTTGAGTTCAAAAATATAAAATTTTTCTGTCAATTTGTATCTCGTTAAGAGTGCTTCGTGTCCCTATAGTTAAGCACAAACATGTTTTTTATGTGTTACATATTTAGACATTATAATTAGGCTATATTTCTATTGAGCAATGATGGATTTACTGATCGAAGACACCCGCAGTTCATGGATGGGTGCGGAGCAGCAGCTCTTCATACTGGGCCCTGGAAAGCTGGAAGTACCGCTGGAAGCGACCATCACCCAGACGTAGCCACAGGTGGTGGTACTCACTAGACCAGATGCCGATTAGGTTGTTTGGTTTTCCACATGACCTACGGCACCGTGACTCACTCAGTAAAATCCATCTCCACCACGGTGAGTTGAACAGACAGGAGGAACCAGCAAGCGGATAGACACTCCTCCTATTTCATGACACAGTGAAGTGAGCTGGAGGGAAAATGGCTGCTTTGTCAGCGCATTGTCAGTGTGGATTGTTTGCGAGAGAGGCGAAATGTCCCGCACCCAATGGAAGGCGATCAAGGCAAGAAATTCACCTTGTTCGCATTTGGTGTGAACGCGCCTTAGTTTTGCTCTACACAAGACCAGCCTTAAAGTGAATAGACAAAGCACACAAGTACAAAAAGACCTTCTGGCCAGATGAGAGCAACATTAAATCTATTGGCCAAAATGAACTATATTCGCCCACGTTATGTGTGACAGATAATTAACACCGCACATAACCCTAAATGCATATCTCTTTTGACAGAAGGGAAGGATTTTGGCACCTGCTCTGTTGAATCTACTACGTGGAATCTGCCGGCTAAGTTCAGCTGTAGACAGAAGAAAGCAAGCTTGGCATATTTCTTCAATTAGAAATACAACTACAACCTCTCAGACATTCACTAACCTGGGGATCTTGACCTAAACTAAGCTCGGCAATTAACACGACCGTGGCTGAGATGACAGCTGGGAGATGAAGCTCCAAATTCAATAAACATATGTGTGTGCATTAGTGTGTGTGTGTCCATGTCTGCACCTCTGTGTGAGTGTGTATGTGTGTTTGTTTGCATGTGCCCCATGTGGTTCCAGCCACCAGACAACCCCTCTGCTGTTTTCTTTGGCCTTTAAACGCTGCCAGCTAACCTGCTGTGCATCAGCAAAGTATGGATGTGTGTGTCTCAGTGTCTGAGTGCACTGCCAAAGACAATCCCACCTTCTGCGACAGGCCCCTTAGTCCACCAACCCTGCCTTTCTCCCCTAATTATTTTCATCTGAGCAGTGAGGCGGCTGGGATTCCGGGCTGTGGGTCTGGTCACTCTCTTTGTGGCTGAGTTTCGCTTCTCTCAACCCTGACCGTAACTACCGGGCCAACCGGCTGCCTTCGAAAGGAACTACATGGAAGGCTTGATGCAGGGAGGAATGAATTATTATTTTTTCATCGACGAAGGAAGAGAGGAGGAGCTATGCTGAGTGACTTGCATATTCAGATGAGGTGTGGGAGACACAAGGGAGGAGCGTCTGTGGTTTAAACTGTCACTTTTGCATTGAAAAAAAGTAGAGGTTTGTGACAGATTCCAGAAGATAAGGCATGAGGTTCTGAGAGGAACCTCATGCAACCAAAAGCAAAAGAGGAGCAGCAGAGGATTCTCTCTGATTAGACTGACAGAACACTGACAAGGGGTTAATCTCTAGATAACAACTCCCCATTGATCTGCTCACACACACAAGCCGATTAGAGAACTGATACACAGCACACACTTACTGTGTTCTCCAGAGAAGACTTTTATGAAGCTCCACATCCTCGTCCTACTGACCTATATGCATATATTAGACACAAGAGGGGATCCCGCTGAGGGTCTTTCTTTTTTTTTTTTTTTTTTTTTTTTGAAGCCTCTTTGGATGTTCTGTTTGTTTTAGATGTACAATTTCGGGGTGTAAACAAGTGTGCGAAGTTAAGAAGAGAGACGTTAATAATGTCAGTGCCGTGATTTCTGAGGGAACGCCCTGATATAAAAATACAATGCGACTAAACGGAGACTCACACATTAGAGCGAAGATAATGAGACTGGAAATATTACTGTAGGAATTTAGAGGCACTTCTCAACGAGAGCACAGAGAGACGTTATTTATTCATCTGAATTTTTTTATATGAATGTGTTGTTGTTGTTGCTGCTAAACAAATAAATGTGGTAATAAAAGCACCAAAACGTAATGTGTTGGGCTTTGTTTATCATGTTTAAGGAGCTAAGCTTTGCGCATCCAGAGTTGTCTCTGCCTTCTTATTGGTAGCTTCCTGTTTTATTTTGATGATTCTGGTCCCTTCTGTTCACTTTACTTCTTGTTTCCTGTTGTTTCTGAGTTTCCCAGTCTCTTGTTGGCTTTGAGTCTCTCTGATATCTAGCTGTGTCGTGTTTGTGCACTGCTTATTAGTTTCTTTTAATCTTTTACTCTACCACCTAGTTTGTTTGCTCACTGTGCTTTTCACTTTACGCTTGGCTTGACCTGCTTTTATAGCTACATGTAACAAGGTGAACGTAGACACACAGCTCGCTGGTGCTTATGTTATTTCAGTTTTCTGCTTCAGTGCACGTTAACTACATCCTGAATAGAAACACAGAGGAAGACAAGCAATGTTTAAGACGGTGTGGGCATCTCTGCAGAATGTCCCAATTTAGATAGCTAAGGCTTTGTCAGATTGATGCAGCAAGAGCTAATTTGTACCCCATGTTTGTTATTTTGGGGTAGATGTCAAGTTTGGTGCATCTGGAGATGCCTTGCCTTTTGTTCTTTGGCCTGAAAAGACATTATTGCTGTGTTTATTTTATTTTTTTAAAACACAGGATAAAATCATCCAATACTTCAAATTCCACAAGACAAAACATTGTCATCTGAAATATAAGCAAACAAACATGAGTAGTAATTTAGGCTACTTGAAATCCTACTCTCAAAAAGTAAGTAATACTCTAATAAAATAAAGAGTTCCAAAACAAAATTGAAGCTTGATACCTTCTTTCATCTCTGAAGCCAAATGAAAGGGCATTAAAAAGGAGATTACACAGGGCAAACTTTGACAGACTCCTCCGCTTGATCATCATTCCCCAAGTCACAAATCGGTTAAACTCACTGATGCCAAGACTGAGATACACATATATCAACTCCCGGGCATGGGAAGTTCAATCTGGCTCATGCAGATAAATGAAAAAGACATTTTGCTATTAAAAATGACTTGGATAGATATGCCAAAGAGCAAAATCTGGCCAGAGTCGCAGACGGCGCAGTGCTGATCCAAGGCAATATTACAGAAGCCAAGTCTATCTTCAAAAAGAGAAAACAAAAACGCTGCTAATGCTTCTCTTTGGATTAGATGACGGGCCCGTCTGCAAACACCAATTATAATGCTCATTTACCTGCCAAAAAGCAGGGCAAGGGGCAGACAGGCAGACGGAGAGGCAGACAGGTGGGCAGACAAACCCAACCCTTGGCTTGAATACTAAAAGGAATCATGCAGCATGTACAGCACTGGAGTGAAAAAAGGGCTCAAAAACCGCAAAAAAAGGAAAATAAGGAGCTTGAGTTGTATAGGTGAAGGAAGAGAGTCGAGCAGATGGTAGTCATGTATGATAACAGTTTCAATGCTTCAAACATCTCACAAAGTCAAGGCTAAAGCAGTGCTATTTGGGATTTCCAGGAAAAAGAGTATCAGATTGAATAAGAATGAAGGTACATTTTTTAATTTGGCACTCATAGGATTTTTTAGGGTTGCTGGAGTCAGTGACAGCAGGGATAATATGGGAAAGGAGTATGGTTTGTAGGAAAACACGAGATAAAATGAAGATAAACTGTCTTTTTGCTCATGGACAATGAAAAGCAATGGAAAAATAATAAGAGAGAGAAAATAAAAAGCAAGTTCTTTTCCAGATAAAAGTTTAGATTTATTTCATAAACCATTAAACAGCAGCTCTTACAGTGGAAAGCTGAGCAATACCTGCTTGTATTAATTAATATGGAGCATATCAACAGTATGCCAGTGGATGAAAATAAATGTGTGGTCGCACTCTGGATCAATACACAGCCGAGAATTTATATTTTATAGAGAAGAACCAACGCAGACATTTCCTGGCCGACAACGACTTTCAATTTTCTTTTAGGTCTGGTATGCCGATTCCAATTATGACCATTTCTAATTTATTTTCTGGCAACTAAAACATAAAAAAGCAGGGGGGTGGATGGCACTGCAGGTGTTCTGACAGAGATATTAATATTGAAATCTACGTAAAGCGAAGGGATTCCTACCGTCTCGTTATTCATGCATCAAAGCACAAGTCTTGAACCTTCTTTTTGGATATATTTAAGTAAAAAATGTGCATGTTGTAAATTTATTGAAATCGGTGGGGGTCCTTTGATTTCATACATTAAACAAGGAAAAATTTTGGTCTTTCAGTGTTGGACCTGCTGATCGCTGATCAGAACAGATCAAGAGAAAAGGGGCGATTCCAATCTTTTGCCGTTTGGTTGGTGCATCCTCAATAGTTCACTCATTTGACACCCTTGTATGTGACATTAAACAGAGCATCCAACTACGCCACACCATTTTGGATGAGACGCGAGCCTCTGATACAGAGAAGGTCATGCTGTACAAGAACAATAGTGAATCCCCACTTTTAGAAATTCATTCGATTCACCGGACAATCAACAGTCACTTCCTCCCTTGCACCCCTGTCTCCACTCCTTTTTGTCACTATAGCCTAAATCTAAAGGCCAGCAGTTTGTGCTGACTGGAGATGGGCACCACTTTGAAACACTGAGTCATTCTTTCAGAGCGATGCCTCATTAATCTGTGCAGGCACACACACACACACACACAAACACACACTTATACACATATACAATCAGTCACTGCTTGCAAGCTGCGTTTTTGAATCTATATGTCCCATACATTGGAAACGTTCTGCCTTTTTGCACAGACTGATTTACTTTAACAGTCCAGCATCTGTCCAGCTATCTAACATTTGTCTTTCTGACGATGGATTTCTATGAACGAAACAGTAGTTGCCATTTTCTGAAATCCCCATGGTAACTCACCCTCGTCCTCATTGGAGACAGCAGTCCCTCCATAGCTGATTCGGTTGGTTCCGCTGGGTTTGCGGGGCCCCCTCAGCTGTGTCGGTGTATTATCCCAATCCGCAAATAGATCCTGTTAGAAACGCTGTCTCATCCTCAGAGCGAGCATCTCTTCTTCAGCAACAGCTCTCTACCCACCCAGAGAGCCCGGCACACTGACAGGCACACAGAGAGAGTCTGTGTGTGTTGTGGGAGTGTGTGCAGGCATATATGCACCCACACACACACACACACAGCGTGAAGCGGGAGGCAAGTGGCCAGTGAGAAACTCCTGGTGCTTCTCCCTCTTTCTCCAACCTGTCAGCAGATGTATGATCTTCCCCTGCACTGGGCTGTTAATGTGCAATGTCCATAAAGGGTATCTCCCTTCTCTGCCTTCCTCCCTACATCCTTTAGCTTATCTCTCTCCCCTTGCCTCACTCACTCTCACTCAGTGCCTCCAGCTACATTCATTCCCTTCAATGTGTCAAATGATTCCAGGTCTCTCTCACTCTTTTTTTGCATTGACCTCCGTCTGCTGGTCCTCGCTTCCCTTCCTCTCCGTGCTGTCCCTCGCCCACTCAGCCTCTTTGTGAATCCTTCTTGTAGACTGTCTGCTAATTGTTCCCGCCCAACTCGGGAGGTGAGACGCAGCATACGTTTGTTTGCCCGTGCGTTTTTGAAAGAGATGGAGATAGAAAGCAAGAAAAACAAAGAGAGAAGAAGAGAGAGGGCACTCTTTGGTCCACTATTGTCCCTCTAGACAATAGTGGCTCTTGATCGCCTAGCAACCTGATCAACCACTAATCTCATAACAGACAAGGCATGACTCACCAACTCAAACATTTAGACCTTGTTTTGTTGCTTCCTAACCTGCTCTAACGCACATATAGGGTTTCCACACCTACGTGCTTCCAATGCCAGACCAGGACTAAAAGAAAAATGCCAAGTGGAAAAGTACACTGAAGCCACTGCTGATCTTCTTAATTTCTTTATCATGATCCAAATACAGTGGAAAGGGGTCAATTGAGGTGATTTGGACATCTGATCAGGATGCCTCCTATACAGCCACTTCTCACTGTTAGGAGAACTTGGAGCAAACCCGGAACTCAAAACATTTGAACGAATCTTTTCAATGTACTGATTCTGGTGATTCAGCCCCCACCCCCCACCCCCCAAAACAACCGCCGTTCCCGTTTGTGAACAAAGTCATAAACGGCATTCATAGATTTAGTTTTGGAGTGAAGTTTTAAAAGCAACTCTCTGTTGTTCGTTCACAACATGACAGACGCAATTTATAACCAACACTAGCGAAACCAGCGGGAATAAGCCTGTGATATTCCAGGTCTTACCCCACTTTGTATTAATGTTCAGGTTCAGTCTTTTTATATTGCTGTTCCCTATATTAAAGAGACTAAAAGCAAAACAAACAGACAGCCTGGATCGGTGGAACCCTCAAGATTTTAATTGGTTCTTTGTTCATCGCGCCTGACAAATGTCTTTTTCTGTTTCCCCTTATTCATCAAAGAGTTGCTGGAAAGAAACGCCCGACATTTCCAGAGCTTTGGTGGTTGCAAACTACAAGATTTTCCACACTTTTAGAAAGATAACACATTCACTTTTCTCCTCGGTATTTCATTGTTGCCATGAGAACCATGTCCATAAGGGCACCAGCGAAAGGAAGCTTTGAGAGCTTTAAGAAATTAAAATAAATAATAAAGTCTGAGCATCTCTCTACCCACGGCCTTTCCCTGCCACAGCTGTTGGATGTAAGTATGAAGCGAAATGACACACTGTGGTTCAGGTGGCCGCCTGAAGACTTTGACAAGCCTTTCTGCCTTAACTGCATGACTCCGAGTGAAGCACTCGCTCTCTTGCTGTTCTTTTTCTCTCTCAATTATTTTTAGTCTGGTCCTTCTGCATTGACCCAGATAGGACCAAAGAAAGCGTTGAATTAATGAAATTAATGATGACAGACTATGTCACTGGAGGTGTCCTTTCCATTGCTTGTGCAGAAATAACCTTCAATTTTATCTCTGTAAATTCTTTAGCTCATTATTAATTTTAATTAAACGTGACAGATATTTCCATATTGACACATCATTTTTGATCATCATTCAGTTAGAAGACAGGACGATGAACTGGATGTACATAGAAGTGAGTATTTATTTTCACTGAGCCGTCTGCATGCAGCAAACAAAGATTACTAATGTTATTTTTTCTGATTGTGGCGTTTGGCAATGTAAGTAACACAATTCGCTCTGGGAATGTAATTCTAAAGGTATGAGATAATTCTAAGTTCTAAAGGCATGAGGCATTAAAAGATTTCATTTTTCTTAAAAAAAAAAGATGGCAATAAACATAATAACCCCCTATATCACAATAAAATGCCCCCAGTAATGCAAAAACAGCCACCACCCTTTTAAATTGATGTTTAGGTGTGCTAAGGTATCTGTAAACCCCGTCAGCTGGTGTTAACCTACTCATTGATTTTTAGCCATCACATTTTAAGCGTATTATGACCGTAACACTGTCAAACGACCATTGCAGGGATCGAAAAGTAGATAGACTGGAACCTTCTATCCCATTTCAGCATTGATCCCTGCACAGCTGAAAGAACACGGATATTTCAGCACAACGACGTTTGGACATGATCAAAAAACACAAAGCCCCCGCAGCGTTAACATGCGTACTTCTGCAGAGGAAAGAGACAGCTGTAATTTTTCTGATGGAAACCATGGCACCATCTATCTCCCTCTTGATTTTCAAAGCAAAAAAGTTATTTTAGGAGCACTCTTTGCCTTGCCTCTTTTAAAAGTAGTTACCGAGTATGACAAACTGTAATCTGGATCCACTGTTTATTATGAATCATTACTGGACATACAGTAGGACAAGACCTCTTTATAATAGAACATAATAGAATAATGTTAAACGTGTGCGTGGACACTTGCTGGCAACACAGAAAAACAGTGCAGTGAGTCGATTTCCTACAAAGATCATCTTCTTAGGGAATGCAGGTGAGCTCCTTGGAGGTATCAACCAGACCACAGAGGCAGCAGCAGCTTTTGTTTGTGAGAATAAAGTTTGCGTTTAATCAATCACTATTCTCTCTACATGTTCTTCTTACATGTTTAGCCACAATAATTGTGCAAGTGTTTTTATTTCTCTGTGTCTGAGCCAAATGAATGACACTGCTTGACTGCAGGCGTGGTCTGGTTGTATGTCTGTACCTTATGTGTCTTTCTACCTAAGATGATGCAGACGTAGCACTAGCTTTCCGTGAGTTTTTAGTGCCCAGTAACATGCTGTCTCTAGAAAACAAACACCAGATAGATTTACTGAGTTGCAGTGCCATGACAGTGTCCCGAGAATAATAATGGCGCTGTAGTTAAACACTTTTAATTAGAACACAAGACTGATTACGCTGTGAATTACAAGCAGACATGGCTTTGACAGAGAGCTTTGCAATCCCTCCGTAGGGTCGTGGTTTGCTGTGTCTCCAGGCTATTACACTGACACAAAGGTTCTCCTGACATCTTGTCTCTGGATAAACCATCCAAATCTTAACTTAATGAACTGATTTGAATTTGTGAGCTTGCAATCATTTCTTCTGTATTGGGTGCGCACTGTAATATGCAATTTACCGTTTAAAATGCAACTTGATTGCTTTTTTGTTGTTGTTTTTTGTTTTCTCTGCAGCCTTGTGCGCACTTTTTTCATTCAGGCCTTTTCGTCTTGACATTTATTTTTTCAATTTTGATTAATGACACAAATATGACCATCGTCAGCTACAAGCCGCAACACAACAAGAAAAAGGAAAGGTGCGAAAGTGAGGGCCTATTAAGTGTATTTCAGAATGAGGTTTCTCGTAGGAGAACATTGCCTAAGTTTTTGTCGGTGAATCACCTTACATCATCTTTAGACCACATGAAAACACACAGACACACACTGACAGACACGCACACATACACACGCAAATCCATTAGCTGAACGTCTAATCCTCTTAAACACACGTATTGATGATGCTGGAATTGAAGAAATGTCACAGAGCTCTGTGTGGGAAGGCAACTGGAAGAGCTCAAATCTCATTAATCAGCAGACCTCTAAGCTCAGAGGTGTCATTAGGCTCAAAGCAGTTTACTACAGGAGGCTTACAGTTGGTGCTTTGTTGTTACCAAAGAGTTATGTGCTCAAATTTCTCTTCTAGTCAGTCTCTATTCTCAATACTGGTTGAAAATATATTATACTTTTTACTGTATTTTGTTTCAAAGTGTGTTCTCTAAGGATTGTTTTTTTTTCTTACAGTAAAAACCATGTCTTTGAGCCAAACTTGAATTTTTTTTAGCCTGATGCAATGTGGAGTTTTTTTAATTATCCTTTTCCACCAGGCTGGATGTGCATGTTCTTGACAAGCCACAGTGACATACAGCCCCATATATCACCATCATGCATTCCTGCTGACAGTGAACCTGTCAGCAAACCCTACATTCACACACACAAGTGCAGCTCGTGTCAACCCCCAACCATTCCCAGTCGCTAATAAACCCACACATACATAAAGAAGAGAATGGGTGGTTGGGATATGGGGGTGATAAACACCACAATCACAGGACAATACTGCACAGTGAAGTGCACATGACACTGTAGTGCACAATATCCTTAAACCCATTCCAACCCTCTTTCTGTCCCCATCCCCCTACAACATCATCCTCTCCCCTTCACTCACATCCCTGACGCCCCAGCTGGACCCCAAAATTAATCCCTCGTGACTTTTCCATCGCACAGATGTGAACGGACACAGCCCGGCTTGGTTCAAAGTGTGTGCTGATGTCTCCTGCTGGCTTCCAACTTCTTAATGTTTTATGTTTTTTGGTACAATACAGTTGTGCGCAGCAGATTTCAAATGTTGTAATTCAAGCGGCTTTCACAAGGACAACATGTATAGGATATTGGTTGATTGGCCTGCAATTTTCTCTATATTCTGTTCTTTTTTTTTCTGCGGAGAGCTGCAATTACACTGTACAATGCAGACATCCCATAAGCTCAAGCAATTAGCTGCAACTGAAAACACTGTAACACATGGGGGAAACAGTGAAATTAATCGCAACTATTATCATTATTATTAAACCACATTAGAGCAAAAGGTAGCTGAAGTGTTTATGGATCCTAACCCTTTATTTTCCCACTGAGTTTAAATTTTTGCTGTTTTCTGCTTCCTATTTAGAAGGGACAAAGCATGTAAAATCTACTTTTTTAGCCTTTAAATGCAACTTTGTTGTACACTCGGAGTCTCCAGGAATGCAGAAATTATTAATGTAGTCTCTCCAGGTGCTGCGTAGATATCTTTATATTCTGTTTGGGTCATATTTCTTCAGTCCAATCAGTTTTCTCTATCCCCTATGATGTATTTGAACAATTACGTCATTATTTGCTGCCAAACAAGTTCATGGATTTCCAGCTAACCAATTTCGCAAATCTGCTATTCTTATTTTTTGCTGCAATGTTGTAGTCGCAGACGGAAGGCGCGGATGTTTTACCCTTCATAGTCGAGCGTATTTTTGTGTGACAAATCCCTACGTTTCCCACACTTTCTGTCAGTGGGACGAAGCGGGGGAACGGATAGTAGCATGTTTGATGAGCTAGTTGAGCCCCTAGAGCCGTTTCTTCTCCAGCAGACATACACTGCACACCTGTCAGCGCTGCAAAGAGAGGGACTGTGACGCCAAAAAATAATAATGTATATTTTTTTGTTAATAAATTGAAAGCTAATTTTGTGTCATTGCTACTTCAGTCGCACAGGAAAACATTATCAATCTGATTTTAAAAATCTCTCATTTTATATGTATATATATATATATATATATATATATATATATATATATATATATATATATATATATAAATATATATACACTACCGTTCAAAAGTTTGGGGTCACATTGAAATGTCCTTATTTTTGAAGGAAAAGCACTGTACTTTTCAATGAAGATAACTTTAAACTAGTCTTAAAGGTATACTATGCAACTGGGATTGATTTTCCAGCGAGGCTCCCCCCAGAGGGCGAAAGTAAAAGTGCACTGTCGTAAATATGCTCAGCTGTTCTCCTGGTTTCTCAGTCAAGCCAGGCGCGGTTGTTTTGAGCTTAGCAGACAGGTGAACGCAATGAATACAAAAGTCGAAAAAACGGCAGTACAAACAATGACTAACACAGTGAAAGTATGAACATGCACACATGCACACAGAGAGAGATAAACCATTCCAATGCAGTGTTTCCCCTAGGAATTTGCTTACCGGACGACCGGCGAGTGAGCGAGCGGGCGGGCGGGGGAAAGAGACAAGCTTTGCGCGACCGGCGGAGCGACCGGCGGAGCGGGCGGGCGGGCGGGGGAAAGAGACAAGCTTTGCGCGACCGGCGGAGCGACCGGCGGAGCGGGCGGGCGGGGGAAAGAGACAAGCTTTGCGCGACCGACGGAGCGACCGACGGAGCGACCGACGGAGCGACCGACGGAGCGACCGGCGGAGCGACCGGCGGAGCGACCGGGCGGGCGGGCGGGGGAAAGAGACAAGCTTTGCGCAACCGGCGGAGCGACCGGCGGAGCGACCGGCGGAGCGACCGGGCGGGCGGGCGGGGGAAAGAGACAAGCTTTGCGCGACCGGCGGAGCGACCGGCGGAGCGGGCGGGCGGGGGAAAGAGACAAGCTTTGCGCGACCGGCGGAGCGACCGGCGGAGCGGGCGGGCGGGGGAAAGAGACAAGCTTTGCGCGACCGGCGGAGCGACCGGCGGAGCGACCGGGCGGGCGGGGGAAAGAGACAACTTTGCGCGACCGGCGGAGCGACCGGCGGAGCGGGCGGGCGGGGGAAAGAGACAAGCTTTGCGCGACCGGTGGAGCGACCGGCGGAGCGACCGGCGGAGCGGGGGAAAGAGACAATGCAGTGTTTCCCCTAGGAATTTGCTTACCGGACGACCGGCGAGTGAGCGAGCGGGCGGGCGGGGGAAAGAGACAAGCTTTGCGCGCAAATCGAGTTAGTTTTTTTTTTTTGGAATGTTGGGAGGCGGTAGCGCGAGGGAAACCCTACAATGTTACTTACAATCGCATCAGCAGAAACGCGAGGTCCGCGTCAGCTTTGCAGCCTTCTTTTTCTTTTAGCTCTCGCCATTCGGAAAAAGCTTGCCCGATGTTCACCCGTGTACGACTCCTCTCTCTTTCCAGAGTCCTTTTCCTCTTTCTTGCCTGCTCCGACATGGGCTTTCGCTGTTTTATCGCTGGTTCCGCCATGATAACTGCACAGATATCGCCACTGCACTAGCAACAAACATGTTCTCGCCGTAAAGCAAGACCGAATCTCGCGATCTTGCACGAGATTCTGAGCCTGTGGGCGCGGGCCGAGGGCTCCTGCAGTTGCAAGTGCTGTATTTCCCCCGCAGACCACCAGGGCGGCCAAGAAAACCTTTGTTCAACCTGAAATGACTCATTTAATCATCCAAAACGGTATGGAACACATTAATTAACTGAAAAATGTTGCATAGTGTGCCTTTAACTTTAAAGAAATACACTCTATACATTGCTAATGTGGTAAATGACTATTCTAGCTGCAAATGTCTGGTTTTTGGTGCAATATCTACATAGGTGTATAGAGGCCCATTTCCAGCAACTATCACTCCAGTGTTCTAATGGTACAATGTGTTTGCTCATTGGCTCAGAAGGCTAATTTCAAAACTTGTCTTGACTCTATTTTCTATTCATTTCACAACGTATGGTGGTGAATAAGTGTGACTTTTCATGGAAAACACAAAATTGTTTGGGTGACCCCAAACTTTTGAACGGTAGTGTATATATATATACACACACACACACACACACACACACACACACACACACACACACACACACACACACACACACACACACACACACACACACACACACACACAATACCAATATTCTGCTATGTTCAATGATCTTAGGTTTTTCATCTTGCACATTAAATATCAGACAGAGTTCTTCATTTTAGAGAGCCTTTAAATTGGAAAATTAAATATAGTTTTTGAGTTATACCAGAAATTATTCAAATTTTTCAGGCCAGCGATACAGGCCTGACAAAGGTATCTCTATTTCCACATTTCTCAAAATTACAATCAGAAAACTCCAATTTATTTGATTTTATACAGTCCAGACAGAATTGAATAATTTAAAAATTAGTGTTGGCCTAGTGGGGGGGAGTGTTGGCCTAGTGGTTAGAGCAGCGTGCTTGCACTCAGAGAAGGATGCAAGTACCCGGTTCGATCCCCAGCGTCTGCACCCTGGGTCCCTGAGCAAGACCCTTAACCCCTGATTGCTCCCCGGGCGCCACACATGGCAGCCAACTGCTCCCTAAGGGTGATGGGTTAAAAGCAGAGAACAAATTTCGTTGTAATGTATGTTTCAATGTATGTTTCAATGACAATAAAGATGACATTACATTACATTACATTACATTACAAAAATACATATCAAAATGTGAAATACTTCAACCCCTTTAAATGAGATACCCCTAAATAAAATCCAATGTAACCACTGACCATCAGAATTAGTAAAATGTAAACAGAGTTGAAATGCAGAAATAAATGCAGCTTCACTGTGAAAGGGGTTAAAGGTTTAATAGATAACATCTTTGAATAAACAGAGTGATGATAGTCATCAAAAATCATTTTCATTTACACTGATCTTTGTGGTTGTAACACAGCGACATTTGAAAAGGTCGAAACAATGCTACTGAAATGTAAGGCTGTGTATGTTGGAAAATCTCCCAAACTCTCTCTGCTGCAGGAGCTTTCAACTTATTTCAGCAAAATTTGCTTGCTGGCTGTTTGGCGTCAGATCTACGGTGATATATTGGAGTGAGAAACTACTTTAGCCCTTTCCCAATGCCAGGAGGTCCAGGTTTCTGGGAGCCGGTCTCATTGTTGCCTCAGGGAATTTATTTGACATCTAATCTAAAGGCTCATTAAATAGCCAGGCAGGAAACATGCTTCACGTGCACTCTCACATGCTAGCTGCTATGCACAGAAATATCCTTCACCATTATCTGCATAGATATATTTGCAGTGAGTGGTCGGTCTTCATTACGGTCTGTAGTCCTAAAAACGGAGAGGGAAAGACCCTTCTTCTCTCATGCCTCACCACAGCTCAGTGGGAGGAACATCTTATCTCACAACTGCAGAGAGGGAGCGAATTAAGAGGGGGAAAAAAAAGATGGATGAGAGTGCATAATGTGAGTAGGGCTCTGTAGGAGAAGGACATATGGTATTTTGGGACAGTGGCCAAAAAGGAAAAGGTGTGACAGAAAAAATAGCATTCTGCACAGTGTTGTAAGTTAAAAAAGTGTATGTTTCTTTTTTTTTTCCTTTTTTGTACAGGACTAGACAAAAATCTTATCTCAATGTTACCTCAAATCTTTTGCATTATACAAAAAACAACAACATAAAAAAAAAAAAAACACCCACCACTTATTACCCACCACATATGCGTCCACTGACACGGTGATATCAGTGTTGAAGAAATGTTTTCTCTTCAAAAACACATTTACGTGAGAGGAGGGATTGATTTTATTCATTGTGAGCCGCGGTGTAAGCATGCTCCCGATGCAATGATGTCATTCCTAAATGGTTTCCTAGCAACTGTCGTCGGGGGCAACCAGCATTCTCTGCAGGCAGCGCATGGAGAGCGAGAGAGAGAGAAAGAGAGAGAGAGAGAGAGAGAGAGAGAGAGAGAGAGATTTAATGTTTAAACAGCTGCTTGTGAGTCTAAATCCAATCAACATCAATGCAATTTTCTCACCTTTCATCTAGATTTCTAATATTATGTGTCGATAACTATAGGAAAGCCTATTTTTTATATGTTTTGCATATTGATTTTTGATTTTGTAGGCATATAGCGACACCCACAGAAATCCGACCTATTTTTTTTTCTTTTCATTTATTTCTGACAAACACTCTTACCTCACATTCACAGGCTCCAGCTCACGAATGCAAGTCTTGGTACATCTTTATCAATTTTCATTCACACACTGCCCTCTACTGACATGCCTCAGAAAGTGTACAACACAAAGCCTGAAGGTTGATCACACCGTTACCACAGTCTGCTGGGAATTTGCCATCAAAACTTGCAATAAATGGGACGAGGAATTTATCATTAAGCAGTTAGAAAAAGTCTATATCTGCTTCACCTAAAATGGTCACCAATAATATGGTAACTATAGAAAGTGGATAGGAAAGATGATAGACCACAATATGAACGGATTTGGAAAAACCTATATTCCTTATTAGTGAAAATCATCTCTTTGTTGACGTGGATGTTCGTCGAGAAATCAGAAGCATAAATACATCTTGAATTTTCAGTTACATCCAATTCAGGACGTTTTTTTTTAATCGGAAGCAAATCACAACTAGTGTTATCTCAAGGAACTTTCCAACATGGAACAGGTCCAATTTATGTTAATTTAAGTAGAATTAAATTAAGTGTCGAAGAAATACAAGTTATATTTCAAAATGTAAATTAGAGCTTTCCTCGTTCATCAGGTGTTACTACAGCAGCTCCATAAATGTGAAAGTTGACATTGGATTTCTCCTCTTGTTATTCTGAATTGAAATGTGAGTGGTGGCATTTTAAACATGCCAGTGTAAGATCCATTCAACAAACACACAGACAAGTGATGGATTTCCCTTCTCACATGCAAAATGATGGAAACTTATATGAGCTGCTCGTTCTGCTAGGTAATAAAATATGCATTGAATGGGAAAATAATGTGACAAAAATGCCAATATCAATAAATCATTCAATGGGGGATTGTTGGTATAGGCTACAGTACATGAAACAGACTAAATCTCTCAGCTACTTTCAGCTCCTTTGTTTGCACTTGGACTAATATGCGTATAAATCTAGACAGACTCATAGGCTTATACACAACATTTACAGCTCCTTCACCTCTCTGATCTGCTCACAATCGCACTGTTTGCAGATTTGAACAGTTACGTTAAAACAAGGCAGGTAAATCATTCTGCACTCCATTCTGCCTTCAGGCATTAGGCGATACTCATGCAAGTATGTCTGCCTCTGAGTCCCAAAAGGCACAAACTGGTATCACTTCTGAAGGAGCGAACTTCTTCAGCAATCATTACTGCCCTCCAGTGGTGTACAAGAGAACCAAACATGTTACCTACACCTCTCTCACCTGTCTTGGTTCCTTTATGTAACAAATTGCAGACGAATGGTGTATTGTGGTATCATCTTTTATTTATGCTGCCATTTCTTTCTTTGAATGCAATTAAACCATTATTCTTATTCAATTTCAGCCACTAAGAACTTTTGGAAACCTGAGGACACTGAATTAAATATCGTTTATTGAAGATAAATGTGTTTTTGTAGCATCATTCAGACAGGTTTGGCGCATTAACTGTGTCATTATGTTTATCCACCTATTATTTACACAGTTATCATAAATACATAAATAAATTGGGTCAAGCACTGTTTTTACAATTCAGACAATTTAATTTTTTCTTTCATGTTACCCCCCTAACTCTTTAGGCTAAGATAACAAAAAGAAATGCACAAACACTTATTTGCATTCCCTTTGCTTCTGTTATGAACATGCTTTATAGAAATAATCTTGATTTAATTCCTTCTTACTCCGCTTATGTATTTATGGCAGTTTCAGTTTATTAGTTGACAGTAAAACGTTCTGAAAACATTGTCTTGTTAATATTTAGTTTGTCTTGTGTGTCTCTGTGTTGCCCTGTGATGAACTGAAGACCTTTCCAGGGTGTAACCCGCCTCTCGCCTAATGCCCAAATAACAAAGCATCAGAATGAAGAGGTTAATTAGACTATTGGAGTTTGATGAAGTGCCTCTTTCCAGTCTGCAGACAATGATGGCCATCTTTTGTCCTCTAATTTACATTATGGGTGTATATAGTGCTACAAAAAAAGGCTACAATAAGCTGTAAAAAGAGTTTGAATATTAAGGACAACTTCTCCAATACTTACACACAGATAAGGAGCTGGTCATTGGTTTGCATTCCCTCATTGTCAGCATGAATGTACAAATGAAGTTTTTTCTGTTCACATCAAACTGATGTTACAAATCAATCAAACAAACAAACAAAAAACTTCTATGTTTTTTTAAAAGAGTATTGGCTGCACAAGTTAGCATCTATTTTGAATTTTCTCTAGTCTACACAGATTCGAATGTGTCCATATAAATTGACCATTAACACTGACTGAAGCCCCTGCTCTAAAAGCAATAACTTTGGAGCGACTGAGATGTGCAGCTTCCCTCAGGGACAAGTCAAATCCCTTCTGGAGAAGCTTTCATGGTCAGAAACATACTGAGATATTTAGCCATGGTGATAACAAGTATGTCTGGTGGAATTAGGGTGAGGGTTGCAAACCTATCACAAAAACTACCTTTTTTGTTACATGTGCAACAATCATTATGTCGAATGTACTCCCAAGCTACAAACATTTTATTTTTTAACTGAAAATGCAAACTACATAAATAAATAAAACATATTTTAATAATCACTAAACCAAGAATAACAAACTAGTCATGGCTTTGTAGAAAAGCAATGTGTAAAAACTTTTCCAAAATATGAAAAGGGTTTTGCAAGTTTGCTTTGTTAACAAAGTTTTTGGGCTGGAAGTTTTTTTTTTTTGACTATTCAGCAAAAAGAAGGAGATTTGGGTCACTCTTTTAAAATGCTTGCTACCTTAATGAAGTTTGATAGATGAATAAAAAGAAATCCAGGTTTACCCAAGTCTGCCTTTGAGTAAAAGACGCTGAAATATTTGTTACCATTTACTCTGCAACTTCATAGAAAGAAAATTGTGTGTTTGGGAAAAGGCAAATACTTTGCTGTAGTTAACATTTAGTGTTGAGATTTTAATTTGGTAGTAAACAGAGTCTCCATCTGCATCGACTGCCTGTGCTAGAACTGAAGATACACCTGGATTTTTCAAGAGGAACATTTTCCCAAAAGAAACCATGAAATTGGTTTTGGAATTGATAATGCAAACATTTACCCTGTGGAGTGGCCCTTACTGCAGCCCTACTGAATATTTAAGGACGTTGCCTTATCTGTGCCAAAAAAGCAACTTTTTTAACAAACCTATGCCTTCTTCCAAGAAGAGTGGTCAACTATCCTGTGGAAATCATGCTAGAAGCTCACTGATGGCTGCAGAAAGAAAGTGCTCATGGTGCCACGTGCTATGGCAGACTTATCCAAACAATAATAAGGGGGCATGTACAGTATATATTCTGTTACATCCTGAAATAAGAATGGGATAGTATCGTCAAAATCCCAAAGTTAAAATTAAATTGATGCCTATGAGTGTATGCAAACCTCTGTAATGTACATATTTAGATATTGAGCTTTACTTACACAACTGGATCTGAGCGTTGAACAGACAAAAAAAAACAAAGGTGCCTTTGAAAAGCTTTACTTGTTGAGGGTTGTTGCCAGGGTAACCAAGGACGGCATTTATTTTTTTACGATGGTGTGAGGCTAAAACGAAAGCTTTTCAGCTGTGCAGATTGAAAGTTGTTTCTGTTTGGAGTTATAATATTAATTAGACGATTTAAATTAAAATGGGACCTAATGTGGGACAGCTGTTTTTTTATCATAAATTCTTTGCAGTTATCATTTTGCTTTCATTTGAGCACAGAATGTCTTTTTATTACTTGGAAAGAAAAATTAAACAAATATGGTAAACATTATCCACTTTAAGCTGAGTCATGCACAAACCTGTGGATCTGTTTCAAGGCAGCACATCAGACAAGTGCTTGACACAATGGGGAAAATGTTAAGAAATCAGGCTGGAGTTAAAGAAGAAAACTGTCGGCCAGTCGTTCAAACAATTATATGCTTCTATAAACACCATAAATATACAATCACCATACTGTTGAGGAAGAAGATAGATTCTCGTAGATGAGTGAGTTTTGATGTGAAAGATGCTTCTAAACCACACAACAAAAACAAAAGACCTAATGAAGATGCTTAACTACAGAGAAACGAGTGCTGTTCTGACATGGACCATAACGCCACTAAGAGGGGAGGAAGCCATTACAAAAAAAAAGCTAGATTAAAAAAGCCAGATCACAAATGCACACAGGGACACAAACCTGACAAACACAAGCAAAACTGCAAAGCACAAACATGGCAGCATTCAGAAAATAGATTGCATCATGTGGAGAGAAAGGTATGTGGAAATATTAAAGGAACATGTTTATCGTTTGTTGGGTATAAACGATCTTCTTGGACAATGACCCGTAGCAAATTGTCAAATTAGTTGCAAAATGGCTTAATTAAGGACAACAAACCCAGGAAAAATTGAGTGTGGTTAAATGTCAGACAGCTGAGAAGAGACGGGTTATGTGTTTTATTATACACTGTGTGAAAGTATCTGGTATCAGCTGTAAATAAACCAGACCATAGCATTACATTTCCTTACATAAAAAATGGCTCAAGTAATCTATTGACACATTATTTTGGTACATTTTCTTTCAGAACAAATATATATATTTCAGGGTATTATTCTCAGTTCCACAACATCTATAATTCTTAAATTCAGTTATTTTAATGTATTCTTATTTCATTAAGCTTTTTGGATTTTTCTGTTTGATATTCTTTGTGTTTCTTGTCTCATTTACAGTCTTTTAACATCCCTAAAGCACTTTATGATACACTTATATGTGTGAGAAGTGCACTTCAAATACAGATTGACTGATTGATTAAAATATAATGAGGACTAGTCTCCCAGATTAATTTTTCCTTTCCTTTGTGTGTGAACCTAAAATGTGGGAATTTACATTTTAACCAGCAGATATCACTATCATTCAGCTAATTCTTATATAAAAAAACGTTATCTACAAGGAAAAAGATGGAAATGGAAATGAGATTGATTCTTTCTGATTTTCACTTTTATTAAATCAAGTGACTGAATCCTGAAATCTCACCTTTGGCCTTTTGCAAAATTTCTTCCTATGACCTTGCATGTCTGATGAGTAAAGTCATTTTCTAGTCAGCTTTTTTTTCTCCATTCCTATCTTGTTTAGAGCTCTTAACAAGACAGATCGGCATTATGTCAAGGACCTGTTTGGTAGTTACCGAGTCCATATGGAGGACAATCAGCCCCACTGGGACCTCTGTCAGCCAGCGTGTGAAATGTCAGAGGCACAAACGCTGTTGCAAACACACACACACACACACACACACACACACACACACACACACACACACACACACACACAAAAGGCTGCAGTCACATTCACAGCTATAGCAACGGGATATACACTGAGCTTGGAAACGAAAAGGGATTGGTCTTTCTTCTCTGACATCTGCTCCATCACAGAGACAGATGGTGGGCCAATCAGACCGCCTGGTGCCTCTACCACTCTGTGCCCGCCTCTCGTGTGACTCTCCCACCCTTCCTGTAAACCTGCATCTTGGCACACAAGGCAGGTGGCTTCTTGCTAATGTGACACCGTCATTGGCTTGTAAATTATTCATGCAATCACTTCATTAACGCTAGCATGGAGCCGATAAGTCAAGAAACCAAAAATACCTAATCCTACCCTGAACATTTAACCTTTTGTACTGAGAGCATGGCATACCGTTAGGCTTACAGCCAACGCTACCCTGATGGCTTAAAGTGAAACACTGTGAGAGAATTGCGTTTTCTTTTTCTCTGGCTGCAAACGAAAAAAAAGTCTAATTTATCTGCCCTGAAAGGTGATTTTACAGTAGCTTGACTTTCATGGGACAGGCATCAGAAAAAAATGCCATCAGCTTGCTTTAGTGGAAGCAGCTTTCCGGAAAAAAAAATCTCTCGAAACTGTTGCAAAAAGTCTTTTTAAAAAGAAATGTGGAGGTAAATAAACATGAGAAAAAAAGGAGGATCAGTTCACATCCTCCCCATGCTTATGCACGGACTGATGTCCTGCATCACTGCAGAAATTGTTTGATATACAAACCTTATTATAGCTGGATCATTTCCGCGTATATGGTCGTCCTGTGGAGTAGAAAGTGCGGGGATGGAGAGCTTCAGAAAACATCAAGGAAAGCCTGGGTGCAGAGATGCATTGGCAGACTGATGAGCCTCTGCCAGTGCACCTGCTCATGCTCAGTAATGCTGTTTTCATTGTCCCTTCCCTTTGGATCACACAATGAGCACAGCCGACAACCTGTCACACACCACTTTGGCCATTAAACCCATAAGAAATGCTTTCACACCTTGTAGAAAGACCGCAGTACAGATTAACATGCAGGAGAGGACACGCAGCACACACACACACTACAAACACTTTACAGAGTCACACCTGAGACCTCCTTTGCACACAAAAGAGCATAGCTAAGCCAGAAGGAGCTCTGATGAAGTCAATTAGGACTGAAGTGCCTTCACCTCTGCAGCCAATCAATAGTCCTTACACAAGACTGCAGTATAAACAGAATATTTAAGGGCAAAATTAGTCCAAAGCACACGCACACACATTTAGTCCAACATTTATTCATTAATGTGTGATGTAAAAATTAAAGCTAAAGCATTCCTTGTGCTTGTTTTTATTTGCTATATTCAAGTCTCACATTCAAAATCTGATGAAACCAAAGCAACAACAAAAACAAAGAAAACAAACTGACATGTGTCATCAACAGACAATACAAAGATTATGGCCAAATCCAGCCTGCAGCAGAATTTCTTAATTTCACTCCTTTGATGTTGACTGTCGGATCGATAGCTGTGATCATGCACAGCTTTCAAAATGTCTCAGTGGAAAAATCAAAGGTCTGATCAATATCAGATCAGAGCTGTTGACATGACTTTTAGATTTAGTGAATTGCTTTTAAACTAGTTCTTTAAAAAACTAATTATGCCAGGAAATAAATCTTAATATTTAAAGCGTTTTAAGTTTGCAAATAAATCTCATCAAGACAAAAATGTGTGGATGCCTTCCCATTTCACATCAAACCGTGCCACTTCAATCATATACAGACAGGGTGTTGATTCAAATTGACAGTATCTGAAAAAATAAAAGAGGAAGATAAATCAGACATTAAAACAAGCATTTCAACATAGATTTAATTTTTTTTTAAGTTCTAAGAGCCACGCAAGGCAAAGTTGAATCCCTGTTTCATATCCATGTGTTGCCATTTCCTCCCAGCCTACAGACTCTTCGTCCCAGGTAAACTAATCATTCTGTAAACATGTGCTTTACTGTCAGCCATCGCTTTATTTCTCTTGGTAGTTCAATATTTTAAAAAGTTATGGAGGTAAATAATTAGAAAATAGCTCTAATCTCAACATTATTTAAAGTCATATCACTTTCTGAAGACTTTATATTAGCCCCAATTCTGTTCATGGCCCTGTCAAGAATTTTATAACATACAACAGATTATCACATCTGATCAAACCAAGACAATTATGAGCCACTTCTTGTTACGATCCACTGACGTTATGTTTTGGTTTTCATCTGTTTTCATTTTTTATCATTTTCTTGTTAAGCCTTGTCATATTTATTTCTCTTCTGAGTTATTTTTGTTGGACTACTGTGGCCAGATTTTTTCATTCCTTTGTAAATTTAAGCCTAAATTTATTCTTTTACATTTAGATTTCTATTACATCCCTTCCTGTGCTCCTTCCTCTCTGCACCTAAGTATTCACCCATAACGCTCTGCTTTCATTGATCTCAGCTGCTTCTCGTTTCCTCTTGATTACCTTCACCTGCCTTCTACCTCGTTTCTCCCCCCTGACTTTCAATTTTCAATTCAATTTTATTTATATAGCGCCAAATCATGAAACATGTCATCTCAAGGCACTTTACAAAATCAAGTTCAATCATATTATACAGATTGGGTCAGATTATACAGATTGGTCAAAATGTCCTATATAAGGAAACCAGTTGATTGCATCAAAGTCCCGACAAGCAGCATTCACTCCTGGGGAACCGTAGAGCCACAGGGAGAGTCGTCTGCATTGTACATAATATACTGCTTTGTATATTAGTGTGTTCCATTTGTCCTCGGTAGTTGAAAATCTCAACCTCTGAGTCTGAAATCTCAGCTGGAACGGCCCCTAAAGTCGGCTTTCCGAGGCGGAGAGTCGGTGTAACAGGATGGTACCCAACTTTGCCATTTATGATGGCTGCTACTTGCAGCAGCATTGAGTAAAACCTTTTTCTCTGACTTTTCTTTTTTAGCAGTTCTCTGTGTAACATTCAGTTAGCTGTACTGCTTTTCAGTGCACATAAGACGGGATGTTTAAGCACTGTTTATATGCACAAAACACAGCGTAGAATGGCGTCAATGTTATTGTGTTAACAACAACAGCAGCCATAGTGGCTCAATGAGCAATGAAGGATCGCCACCTATTGCTGTTTGTTTGCTAATGTTTCATGTTCAGTTGAGCAGTTCAGCATGGCTTAAAAAAGACAATGATTTGACTATAAAATGGGTCTTTAAAACACATTCTCAGATGCAGGTTGGATGTATTTTTATATTTAATAATGGCTTTTGTGTGAGCGTCAATCTTTTTCCACTGCTATCTGACAAGAGGGACAGCAGGGGAAAAAAGCCACTTGTTAGTTTCGAGTTCCAAGGCAAATGGAACGCACCATATGTTCTCGCTGGTTCCCTTTGCTCTCTGCTGGTTTCTTCTGCTCACCCCCATGATCATCTCCTCCATGCTGGAAATGGTCAAAACTGCCAAAGGGGTGAACTGAGCTGCTCCTGCCATGAACCATTCTACCTTCTAAGGGGGTCCAGCTATAAAAACAAGCATCAGCAACAAAATGAGCCCTTAATGCAGAATTCTGGAGGTGCTTTGTCCTTCTGGGAAAATGCGAGCTGATTAAGAAAAAAATGTACTATCCACTTAAATGCGCTAGCCCACATTTTTGGTCGAACCTAAGTCCAAATCTAATAAAAATCCAGAGGCAAACATGTCACCAGAAAATGAATTCCCAGTTAAAAACAACTGAAATACTAATACATGGTGTTTAAAAATCTTTGCCAAAAAGTTTGCCACTTTTTAATGTCCCGGATAATTGCTTTTATAAGTACATTTTCTCGAACATTAGAAATGGTGGTGAAAACCCAATAAAGAGGAGAATTAAACAAATTGAAATGTTTCAATTTAGTCGTTAACGTATCAGAAAAAAATGGACTCAGTTTTTTTTTTTTATGAAACTGAGTCCATTTCAAACTCTACGAAGGGAAACAGCAATCAGTTAAAAACTGTGGCAGGTGTGACCCAGGTATGCACAACAGTCCTGATGGCGTCCTGACCTTACTGATGCTGCATTGCTGTTTGTCCCTTTTGTATGTGCTGTGACAGCTTTGTCTTTTTTTTTTACATAGCAAAATAATCATTAGCGATATTGTTTTCATGGTAGAGAAGACAGCTGTGTAATGAAAGCCTATAATTTGCATGAACCTCAGTCTAAGTGGTGGGAGCCATGCTGTAAGCGTTCTAGATATTGATTTTTCAACAAGCTGTGTAGTGTTACCCCCTCCATCACAACACATTCAACCTTTACTCAACCTACGGGGTGCAATGTGGAAACTTGCAAAACTGCGTTTTTTCTTTTTTTTTTCATTTCAACAAAAACCTCCCCTGCCTTGTTGTTGAAATGTATTTTCTTTGTAATTCATAAGTGTTTTCCTGCAGCTGCTCCACAGCTTTAGTTTGCTGACATCAGCAACACTGGCTCCCAACATCACTCAAGCGTGACTGTTCTGCAGGCACACTGCAGCTTTGGGAAAGAAAAAAAAAATTCAATAACATGATTCTTATCAACGCTTTGGTATATACAAAACACTGGACTAAAAAAAAAAGAAGAAATCTGTTACAGCGCCACAAAAACCGAATCGTAAAGCATCAGTCTGAGATCATTTTTAACAAAATGGCCATAATGAAATGCCTGCTGTGATTCTACTTCATAATAATCATCCAAAGGGGGCAGAAACAAGCAGACTTTTTAGTTTTGCATACCAGAAACTAAAGATTATTTGAGGTTCTACCGTATAAGATTTTTTTTTATTTCAACAGTTTTCACTGAGAAACATTGGTTTAGAGAAAGCATGTTTTCTTTGGGGTTGAATATATTAGCAAATTTATCAAACGATAAATACTTCTTTCCAGCTAAGTATCCCAGAAGTAGGACATACTATTTCTATCAAATGTTGTCTGAGTCTTCCTCCTTGCCATTGTTACAGGGCAGTAATCAATTATCTCAGTATGATCTCATTCTGCGAACCCTCCCCCATACTCCTCACTCCTCCTCTGTTTGTGCACAGGCTACACTGCTGCAGCGTGCATCAGGGCAAAATTATAAAAATCAAAATCTTATACATGTATGCATACATTTCAACTTTCTAATTCGATTTTCTTGTTAATTTTCTCTCACACACTATATATACTAATATATTTATATATATATATACTGTATTCACTAAGTCACATGGACGAACACATCATAGAGAAGTGATTTGATTAGTACACGATCCCTTGGCCTGATCACACTGAGTCATCTGGTCTGCATGCTCATTGGTAATTGAATAAGCAAAAACAATGAAGAAACATGGCAACAACATAAAGGCCAACGAGAAGTCTCTGCCGTTTCTTTTCTGTTCAGCCGAACAGATAACAAACCCACCAATGGCACCACTGCGACTCCGTGAACAAGATTCACACCTGCACACGGCGCAATCCACAACTGTGTAGCTTTATATGTGTGGCCAGATGTCGTGTACCTCACAGGATCTGTCACATGTGAGAATTAGAATGCGAAGTAGGAATTGTGAAGCTGCTAGCTGTTCCCTCGCTGTCGTAGGCAGAGCACACACCCTTCAGCATTATGAAAATAATCCACTTAGCCCCCGTGTGTGTCAGGATTTCAGTTTACCCTGCTTTCTGTCGGCGGTGGGGGTAAGGCCAAGTGTGACAGACAGCAAAATACATGTTGATCAGCTGAGCCTGCATGTGGAAACCAAAAACAATCACACGGACAGAAAAGGGTATAAAGTTAAAGGAAATGTGTGGCAAAGCAGAACACTGGGACAATATGTGTTTCTATTTTTGATTTCCTTTAATTAAAATTGGATACAATGTTCACAGCTGCCTTAATGTTTGTAAAAACCCGGATAAGCTATGTCAAAAAAATAGTTTCTGGTTTTTGTTCGATTTTTGTCATTACTGTTATTTAGCCTACCTCTGATGCCCGTCAAAAAAGTCAAAGTTCATGTTTAGTAAAGCATAATTTCTTCTTTGGCGACTTGTTGCCGTAGCTAAGTTCAGTATTTCTTGATGAGCCGTTTTCCAGAGGACTCAAAACTGAAATGTCATTCAAAGATGCTGACCCAGTCATGAGGCAGGATCAACCTTTGCAGACGGCTACTGCGCTGATCTTTCAGTTGCTATTTGTGCATTTTTAAGCATCCAATACCATTTTGAACACTTTTTTTTTTGTGGGATGAACAACGTGGATCTGAATTTAAAGTTAAAAATCTAAATCAAAAAGCTAGTACCAGGAGAGATCAGCACAGCTCGCTATTTCAGAGCGGCCTGCTGTTGGAGCAGAACAGCCGACTGTCCCTCCAGGTAAGAAGGAAGGAGGCAGGGGGACACCGAATCAAAAATGCAAGGTATCCTGTAAGACACTCGTTCACCATCCTAGTGCCGGCAGTCTGAAACTCAAACCGGACAAATTATCCTGTTGGGCTCGACACTTGGGGCTTAAAAAGTCACAAAAGTCTGAATTAGAGCGTTAAAATAACCTTCCGCTCCATCTGAGAGTCAAACAGAGAGGACTTTAAACAGATAATGTTTTTATAGAAAATAAAATCTATGTTTTGACAAACTTCTTCTAAAGCTAATAGTGTGAAGTTGAGAAGCATAAATGTTTGTCTTATACATTAGTCATTGATGTCCATCTCATTTTCTTCATTTCAGTTCATCCGCTCTGACTGTACCTTACTGACTTTATTTTCCCCCTGCAGTTTTAGGTAAACTATTACATTTTTCATGTTGATTCTTTCAATGCATCCTAAAAAATGACCCTCTTCTTCATATGTGCAGCTTTTAAATGAAATAAAATGCTTCAGGTGGACGTAAGGCTATTGACAAGTTATGAAACTGATGTGAATTTTCATAACGATGAAACAATGAAACTGGTTGAGCTATGGACACTAATATTATTAAAAAACACCACTATCTTTGCTGTACCTCTCTGTTGTTCTTGTTAGTTATTATTGTATTCGTTTTTTGCTACTTTATTTGATTCTAAGCGATGAAAAAGAAATCCTGAGCACCTAGAATGAGTGTATGTTTACAAATAGCCAAATAATGGTCTTCTTGGTGTGGAAATAGATTTTAGAAGCAGCTAAGCTTTTTAAAATATCTAAGATAATCATGATGTCTAAAACACATAATCTATCCATCTTTGCTGCTCCTGCAATCACTGCTGTGCAGTAATCACGTATTTACCTGAAATATTAATGCACAGGGAGGCAGGAAGCATGATCAATGTTAATCTTGGCTCATGCACCCCCCACCCAGCCCCATTAATAATTGAGATGGGTTCAATCTAACATGTCACTGTGAAACCAAATGCCACAGACTTTGCAAAAAAAAATCACTGAGCGCTAAAATTATGGACGTGATGTTATCCCTGTTCAGTGCAAGACAAAGAAGGAAAAGTCGCAAAGCCTCCTCAAGGAAAATACCACAAGATCAAATGGTGTCCTCTCTGGAGAGCGCTGATTACTGGCTGCTGGTGCAATGCAGAATTGCTCTGAATGAGAGGGTTCTGACTGGAACCGTGGCTGTGAAACAGGTTTGACAGGAATGCATTTAAAAGCTGTCAACTGTGACAGTGAAAGGACTTGTTTGGGAACAGCTTCCATACTAATGGCAACATGCACAGTGGAGGAGTAAAAAACGCTCTCTGGGGAAACAAACTGCCTGTCAGTTGAACCCATTTTTATCTCCATGCAGCAAAAAGACCCAAAAACCATTTCAGGCAGACACGGGATTTTGATGGGGAAACAACCAAAAGCTGACAGAATCTCTTGTAAGTTGTCACTTTTCTTGACACCAAACCAGTTTCTATTTCTTTGTTTTTACCGTCCACCCTGATGCTTCCCCTTTCTCTTCTTTCCTCCAATGACCTGTCCATCATGCTCATGCCCTTTTGTTTTGCATTTCTCCCAACAGCGCTGTCTCACCCCAGCATGTACCGCATGGCCTATCGCCATAGTAACAGACAGCCTTGACAGGTGGGGATAGCAGGTAGAGCGGCAATGCGTGACTCCCCCTGGGATTGCAGGATGCCCACATTATAGACTCAGAATAAGCAGAACATATACAAATTAGCCTTACACACAAGGTTTGTATTTAAATTGAGGACAATTCAGAAAACTAACCCAGGCCAAATCTCTACTAAACACGTGCTGCAAAAGCCACTCTATCATTCTCATACTGTTCAGTTTGAGAGTAGGGACATTAATCAGTTCACGTCATAGAAGAAGCTGCCACACGTAAAGACATGCGCACAACATTTACCTTCCTTGTATGGAACTGATTTTATTCAGTTATTCAAATGGTGTTATTAAACACACACCTTGATGATCCCTGAAAGCTCATACCTGCAAAAATCTATTCCTTTGGCCATGCAAGGACAAGTGCAAGTCTTCCTGCTCACAAACTCGTAAAACATTTGCCACCAACGTCTTGATGAGCGAAAAGTTTCTAAGCTGTACGGAAACGTTCTGCTGTAGGACGTGGACGGGCTCTGAATGTTTGACTGAATCTTTGGTGCTGCAGGAAGTAGTAAAATGAGAAGGGAACAGACAACCTATATGTTTCTGTTTGAAGACACAACAAAAATCATGACAACAAAAAAAAAAAAATCATCTGAAAGAAGCGGTATCCCATACTGCCCTGAGACCTACCATTAGCAAACTCACAGCTGATTCAGGGATGAGTTGGACAGCCATGCTGGGATCCTCTTGCAGATTCGTGCTGTGAGGGAATTGATGGTCACTTATGTCCGAGAGAAACCCTCCTACCTTTCTCCTTCAGTCTTCTGTTCTTGAGTACGCTCACTTTAGAAGCAAGACTCCCTTTGTTCAGGTAAAAACCTGAAGAGTTTTAACCAGCTCACCCCCCCCTTCAGTCTTTCGGTCAGTGCTGTGCACCGTCTCTCTGCTCCAATTATAATTCCGCAGTCTCTGGAGAGCCGGTGACCCCTTGGTCTTCTTATGCGTGTGCAGACTGACCGGATAGCAATCCCTCTTCTTCCAGTTTAATTTGAAGGCATAGTAGACCCCCCTCACTCCTCTTTCACTTTTAAAACATTCCCTATAGACTCCGAACCCTCCTTCTCAACCCCCCGTGACTGGTGCTCCTCTAACTCAGTGATCCCCTCCTAATGATTGTTGTCGTCTGCCTCTCCTTTCCAGTCTGCTGTCCTCACAACACAAAGCACTTCCTCTCTTGCACGTGGTTCATCTGTCTAGGTGTTCTCTCCCGGGGATGTCCTTCGCTGCTCTGCAGCATGCAACCTGCCCGCAACAGTGATGCTCCCCAACCTAAAGCGGTTCCTCTTCTCTCCGGTGGGAATGCAGACGTTCCTCTCAGCTTTCCTCTTTGAGATCCAGCACAAAAAACAGAAACTCCCCTTTTCACCAGTCCTCAGCCTCATGCATCACTGGCTTGAGAAGACCAGCAAAAACGGATAAGAAGAGTAAAGAAGAGAGTTTCAGAGGGGAGGGATGTTGGAAAAGGAGAACAAGGAGGAGAGAGATGTTGCGATGCGAGCAGCCACTGGTGAGAGAGGTCCCGCTGAACTGAGCGTAAATGAGGGTGGGTGGGGAAGAGGGAGGGGAGAGAGGAACAGAAATGCAGAGAGCAGGAGCAGACTGCGCCTATCGACACGTTCTGAGAGAACAAGGCGGTTCACGGTGTGCAGAATAATCATTTGCCCATTCAGAGAGAGGGTTTTACACCTGTGCTTGGCCATGCTCATTTTGCCCTCACAATGCCATGTTAATCAGAATCTGCTCTGTGGCTGCGGAGCTCCACTTTCACTTCGTCCTTTGTCAGGTTATCCTTGACATTGACTGCACAGAAAACAGCTTGCAGGAAGAGACGTGTGAGTAAAAGGGGGGAAATGACAGGTCTGTTCAGCCAGTCCGTTAAAACATTCCAACTAGATCTTTTCTCTCATTTCTAGGAAAAGAAACTAAAGAATCTCATTAAAGTGTCATTAAAGTGTCACATATTTATTATTAACTGGATATTTTTCTTTTTCAAAATTAAACTAATCGGGGATATTCCAATCTATCGGCAATACAACATAACTAAAGATGTTTGAGCCTCCCTGTAGGATGCCTCAAACATCTTTGGATTTAAATTCAAGGAGCTGCTCCATTAAGGTGCCTCATTGCAAACACTTCCATTCATAAAACACGACTCACATATCAGACATTACCAGCCCACCCGCAACATCCACACACAAGCACACATAAAAAATACATCTGACACATTAATACTTACAAAACACATTAAATGACAACCTGGTCACCCTTTTGCTTTTTGAAGAGATTGTAAACTGATATCTTATTCCACAATGGAATATTTTCTTTAAGTCACTTGTATTTTCAAACATTTGATATAATAACCTTTACTATATCAAATGTTAGAAAATACAAGCTGCCCTGAACAGGTTGTCTTCCAGGAGTCTTCTGCATTTAGCTCAATGCCATTCCCGGATAACTCAAAACAGCTTTTCCTATCCCTGAACAGCATCCCTACAGCATGATCCTGCCACAACCCCTCTGGTGTTTTTGGGATGTACAGTGGATCTAAAAAGTGTCTACTCCCCTGTTAAAGAGCCAATTTTATTTTTTAGTGAAAAAAATCAGACCAAGTAAATAAAAATTTATGTAAACATACAAACCAACCATATCAAAAACCTGTTTGCTTAGAGATAAGCCTGAACATGTTCATATCCCTGCGAGATTTAGGTTTAAAGTAATCTTTCATTTTTATTCAGATCCTTTTTGAAAATAATAAAAAAAATTATATTGGATATAATAACATTTTATGGCATAATTGTGGGTGTGCACACCTTTTAACTGGTCCTTTTGTTGATGCACCTTTTAAATCAATTTCAGCATTAAGTTTTCTTTGGTTGCATCCTGCATCTTGAATTTCCTTTGAGCTGTTTTCTTGGCAGCTACCTTTTGAAGTTGTAGCTTCGGCTAGAGAATGCAAAGGAGTAAATGCCAGAAAAAATAGCTCAACGTTTTGCTTTTGCTGGGAATTATTCTCATTAATTGGTGGCAGGTATGCAGCCAAGAAGACAAAATGCTATAACTGACATTAAAAATGGATTAAGCAAATTATTAGTTTAAGGGTGTAAACACTGCCAACAGGTTATTGTAATTTATTCTCTCTCTGGCCTTGAAGTTGAATTCAATTTCATATTAAAAATACAAAGTTATTTATTTTGATTTTTTTTTCTCGGCACAAAAACCTTTGCTTATAAGAAGGATTTGTAGACTTGATGTGTAGACAGGGGTATCGAAATAAAAAGCACTTATCAAATCACATTTTCAGCCATCTTTTCCCTTTCCTGTTTGGTGTTAGTCTTTCATAAAATGTGTGAATAATTTGGAGAGTCATTGCTTATCTACAGTCAAAGTAAAAAAAAAAAAAAAAACAGGAAATTTGAATGGCATTTTTTAAATGGAATGTGATTTAAAATCTCCAATTTTTTGTTATCTAAATCGTTGAATGACAAATTGTGTATGAGAAAATGCATTTATAAAAGTAACAACCTGAAAATACTATTTTTGTTTTTATAAATGGCAGTGATGAAAAATGTGTTATGCCAGAAGATGGTTGAATATGCTTATTATTATTATTAATTATAATTTGGCATTATAATTTAAATAATAAATCATTCAACTCAAAATTCCGCTACAACAAAATATAGTTCAAATGGTGGTGATGTTAGCTATAAGCTTGTAAGTATTTATACCATTAATGCATTAGTTAATTTGCTGTTATGAACTCATTTATGCTGGGATAAATGATCTGGTCGGACTTGTGACCGACGAGGTTTATCCGGCAGGCTATGAGAACCCCAATGTAACTGCAATTAGAGTTTAAATCCTTATTCGTCTATCACCATCCAATGATATTGTCTCTGTATTAATGTCAGATGTTAACTCCAAAGGAGGTTAGCTCTGATTTCTGAATAACCATACAACTATGAATTGGATTGAACACAAAACAATGTCTATTCCGCAGTGGTGTTTTATTGAACCAAAAGCAATTCCCTGTTACAGTAATTCTCTGATTCAACGACTTTGGAAATCTTACTCACTACTAACTAACACGCAAAATATATATGGAGATAAAAGAATAAACAAAACAAACAAAACGAAAGGAAAGAAAAACAAATGGATTAAAATGAGCGGTTGCAACTCTTAGTTCAGCTCACGGTTGTTTAAACCACATTCAGAACATCGGCATTTGACATAGCATTGACAGACAGAGCAGCTGTGGGAGTCCTACCGGACGCTTTGATGCCTTACAAAGCTATCAGCTAAGCTACAGCCCAGTCATCCGACACCCTCCCAAGATGGCCGCTACGATGACGTATGGTCTATCAATTTACGTGAAGCGTGAGGGGAGGTTCTGATGACGTAACCACGCTTACGCTGATGGGGTAGTACCTCGCTCCGAGAGGGAGTGGTTTACGCTCTGGTTCAAAGAGAAACCGCGAACTAAGATTCAAACAAAGCGATCAAATTCTCTGATAAGGAGAAGCAAAAGAGAAGGGGGAAAAGCATGGAGGAAGATGAAAAGAACTGAAACAGTGACCCACGGCGGGGTTATAGATAAACCACAATCAACACAGCAAAATCAAATGTAAAATACATGCACATACAAAGAAAATATTCAGAAAAATAATTCCAACTTCGTCGTGGAATAAAAGCATTAACCTAAGCCTACAAATTTCTACGTCTGCCCAGGCACTTCTAAACACCCTGTTGGTGAGACAGAAATAAAAGGGGAGAACCCCGTTACTTTGAGGTGGTCCGGAGTGAAAGTCCCGGCTTCGGTCCGGAGCGCTCCGGATCACGCGACGTCCTGAACGCGTCTTGACGACCGCAGGGTCCGCAGGCTGCAGCGGGGACCAGACTGAGAGAGTTCCTTCGTCTTTCTCTCTCTCTCTGGGCTCCTAGACGCTTGTTGGGCCAAACAACGCGTCGTCCTCTCTCGATCACTGGGAGATAAGGCGGCTTCCAGTATTTGATCAGAGGGAATTAAAGGTACCTTTTTGAGTCGACCTCCTGTCTGCACAGGGAATGGTTTTGCTTCGAAAAAAATCTCGGTCCAGCGAGAAACTCGAGCACGTGGCGTGGGATTACCCCAACGGAAACAGCTGTGTGTGTGTGTCTTCTCGGTTGGCAGGGCGCCAGGGAAGAAGATCGATTGCGGGGTGCAACTGAGTTTTATCAACTTTACCCTAGCAACGTTATCGGTTGCTAGGGCGCCGGCCATTTTGGGCCGCGTTGCATGATGGGAGTTGGTGGCCATTTTGACCACCATGCATCATGGGAAATGCAGTCTGTCACGTCCTGACATGGCACAACATACCCCCCTTTAGCTTTGAAGAGTGGGATGCTGGTCACAGTCTTTAAAGCTACAACCAAGTCCATTCTGGCGTGACGAAGATCCGTTGTGCATGAGTGGAACAACCTAATAGTCTTTCTAGTAGTCCTTCGGGATTCATGCAGTTCAGTTCATCATCCAAGAGGAAGGGAAAAAAACAAAGCATTTATTGTGCCTGGGTCAGTGACCTAGCCTGGGCAGACTAAGCTATAGCTAGTAATGTCTATTGGCTAATAAGGCAAACAATAAGTAAATAAAAAAAAGAAAATGCAAACTTCACAATCACCATTGTCGATACATTCATTGGTCATAAGGTTTGAACTTTGAACCAAAGAAAGGAGAGAGGGAGAAGGGAAAGGAGAGAGACAGCGGTTCGTAGTCTAATCAGCTTGTGGCCTTTGAGGAGCTGATGTTACGAACCTGGGGGCGACGAAGGTGAGGGTGTCAATCCTGGTTTGCAACTGTTTGATCTGCTTGTATGCTGCATATGTCATCGCAGTAGTGATGGTCCATCCAAATACAAGAAGAACCACAATAATGGTCATAATGTGAGTGTCGGTCGACTCTGTAGCTCTGGGGAAGCAAAGCAGAGGGACCGAGCTCAACTCTGATGGAGTGAGACTGAATTTAATCAGCTGGGTGCCTGCAAGTAAAAGCTGTCTTTCAATGCCGACATCAATGCTGAAATTGTATCTCTTAAAGACATCTATTATTTCAATCTCTGAGTCATATTTGTCAACGTCAAGGTAATGCAGAACCATGTTTCCAATGTGGACTACAGCACCTTGAGGTGAGGAACAGAAAATGGATTGCATGGACATACCCAGTGGATGTCCTTGGTTTTGGTACACAAATCCAAATTAGGGACTAAATAAAGTTTGGGGTCGGCATCATGATAGGCTAGCATCGAGGGGGTTTGTAGGTGTACGTGGGTCTCACCTTGCCAAAACCGACATTCAATACTGATTTAAGCCTATACACGTTAGCTCTTTCAATGATGGGAAGGTTTAGCATAAATCCTATCTCCAAGTTGTCAGGATTTACAAATATTGGAATTGCACTACCTAGGCTGTAAGCCAGGTGTGTTTGTGGTGGTTGCAGTGTTTCACTAGAGGCAGATTTGAGAACCTTTTCAACCAAATCTACCGGTACCAAGTACGGAGGAATCCGTCCTTCAGCGAGGCTATTTACGGATGAACTAACCTCTCGAGTGAGGTCCTGCATTAAATCTCTAACAACCTGAGTATACATCATGTCATTCTTTACCACTTCTGTGAGCGTTTCCAAAGAAATGCATGGTGTATTTCTGAGTGTGAATTTATAGACGTGAAGTTATGTATGGACATTTGTTTTATTAGTGCACGTTTAAAATGTCCTGATTGAACATGCACTTGTCCTGTTTAATGCTATGCATTGTTCTCTTCGGCGGGGGCGGAGTTAGGCTCCGTTCCCTGTGAGGAGAGTTTGGTGGACGGTTTAATTTGGTTCGCATGAACCCATTTGTGCTCCGGACTTTGCACGCTGGCCTCTAGGTTCTTTTGAGCCCACGTGAAAGTCGTTTGGAGATGGTCTTTTAAATCAGCGACGCACTGGTGTGCCGTGTAGACGGTTGTCACACTGACGTCTTCGGGCTGGTAGATGAGATTCAGAGGAAGTGTCATTTGTCTCCCTGTCATCGTCTGGAAAAGTGTCACCCCTGTGGAGCATGGTGAGGTAGAGCGGATTAGCATTAGGACCAAGGGAAGCTTTATGTCCCAGTCCCTGCCATGGCTGCTGGCATGTTCCTTTAACATACTGACCACGGTGCGGTTCATTCGCTCCACCTGTCCCAATGACTGTGGGTGTGAGGGGATGTGGAATTTAACTTCCACGCCCAACATGTCGAAAAGCGCGGTCATGATGTTTGACGTAAAATGCGTTCCTCTGTCCGAGTCGATGGGCAGGGGAAGGCCCCACCGGCTGAAAACGCGATTTAGCAGCAGGGCTGCGGTGGTGACAGCGGTGTCATTCGGTGCCGGCAAACATTCGACCCATTTTGTGAAGCCGCATGTTAGTGTCAAAAGATATTTGTTATCTCTTGACGATTTGGGGACTGGACCGATCCAGTCAGTCTGCAAATGTGACCACGGAAATATAACCCCCCTTCGCTGAAGCAGGGCTCGGTCTAGCGGTCGTGTGGGTTGTAACTGGCAGCAGGTTAAGCAGCCTTGTACATACTCCTGGGTGTCCTGGGCCGTTGAAGGCCGGGACCCCACCTGTTGAAGAGTTTTCAGATTAGCTTTGCAGCTTCCGTGTCCTCCTACTGATGAGTCATGGACGTGTGTCAATGTGATCCCAAGTTCGTTTGAATCTTTGGGCTGAATGGGCTGAAACTCATGGAGCAGCTCTTTAAGTGCTGTTCTCTCTGTTTCAGTGGTCAGTGCATCAGCTTGTTCCAGCTGCTGCATAATTTCTGTTTTGAAACCAGGGCAGGGCTCAGTGGGTGAGTCCCGGTTCTCTGGTTGATTTGGTGCTGGTTCTGTTGGGTTGGTTTCTATCGCATACCCCAACAGGTTTCCTTCAGCGTCAAGCGTAGCACCACAAATGGATCCAGCAGGCCGAGCTTCATGTCGCCTGATTTGGATCATGTTGGAAGGAAAAGTAAACAAGGTGTCCGGAGAGTCCTGTCTGCCGGTCAAGGATAAAGGCAGGTCTCCAATGACGGGAATGCTCAGCTCAAAGTCGTGGAAAGAGCTTTCGATGAGCACCCCAAGGGGTTTCTTCGCCACCACTTGGATTGGCATGTGGGTTGGATTCTCCACTAAAAGATAAGCTGAGCGGTTGTTCAGCTCAAGCAGGGGTGTGCCCCGGATGACCAGGTTGGATTCCTGGAAATAAGAAAGGGGTTGGAAGAAAACCTGTGTGTTCTGTATTTGTTGTCCTTTCAGGATGGCTAATCTAATAGGTACACCTGCAGTCTGTGGTGGTATTAGCATGTTTGTTTCGCTAGCCACCTGGCAAGCCTGTGGGATTGTTTGCCCTGATCGCATGACTTCAGGGGTGCCCAGGAAGGAACTTGGGGTCACGTGAGCCTGAGCCCACAGGACCTGATTGCAAGTGTCCAGCTGTGCACCTAGCCGTACCAGAAAATCAGCACCAACAAACACTGGAGGATGTAAATTCTCCACAATGCTGAAAGGATGAGAGAGCTGCCTTGTGCCAATCTGTGCATAAAGTATGCACACCCCCGTTGCTTTCAGAAGCCGGCGAGGCCAGTCTGCTGAGAGCAAATAGTGGCTGTGTTTTGTCTCAGCCAGATGGGGCTTTTCACGGCACAGAGAGCTGTACAGATCTCTGCTGATCGCAGATTTCTCTGACCAAAGAGCCAGCAGCACGTCTGGCATGAATGTGCTTTCCAGGTGCACACCTTCGGCCACTCTGGGGTTATAGGGTTCACCTCCAGAGTGTTTAAGTGAGCAAAGGAAAGATGTGTGGCTGCAGAGAGAAGTTCTCTGATCGCTGAGAAGCGGTGGTGTGGCAGAGGATTTTGAAATCGGCTCTGTTGAAGGCAGAAATGGTGCTAAGAGTTCTTTGGGCTCTTCGGAGCAGGTCACCTGGTTGATAGGGACGGACGGTCCACTTCCAGAAGTAAGAGGCTTGGGAGTCCCCACTTGGGCCCAAAGATGACCATGATGGCAGTCAATGAGTGGAGCTAACCTGTTCAACAGATCCTGACCCACAAGAAAAGGTTCTGTGTCCAAAGTACATATGTAGATGGGGTGCAGCAGGGTCATGTCACGGAAAGTGATGTCTAACCACGCCCGTTTGGTGATGCATGACTGATCCTGAGTGTAGCTGGTGATGCCCACGTTACAGGTCTCCACCTGGAACGGTTTCCCAAGAGACACCATAGCTCTGGTCACCTCATCAAACAAATCTGAGCACATTAGACTGATCTCGGAACCTGTGTCTAAAAGAGCGTTTGCTGTGACACATCCTCCTATAACTGTCGAGCAGTATAAGCGATGCGCGTTTTCACGATGGTTTAGTTCACCTAAAAACCTTAGAAAAGGGGTTTTCTGATCACCTGCTGATGGGATCTTAGAAGGTTGTTGGTGAATTTTTGGTTGGTTCCCCCACTTAATCAGATAAACTCTGTTAGAAGGGGGAGCCTGGTCCACGCCTAGTCATGCTGACGTGGGTTTTGGGCCTGGTTTCCCAGGAGGGTCGGCAGGATTGGATGGTGGCAAGGACGGCTGCGGCGCGATCTGACGCACTGTGTCGGCTAGCAACCTGCGAAAAGTCTCCTCCATCTCCTTTCTCATTGACTCTTCCATGCGCAGGTTCCAGCCTTTGTTGTCATGTGTGCCTTTCTGCTTTTCAAACCTGTCAGTTTGCTTACCGTGTCGGGCTGGATCCGGCCTGTGCCATTTTTGAAACCTCTCACCTTCCATGCTGTCATGCTGACCTCTCCTATCATGAGAAGCTTTCTTCTGCTGCGGTTCAAAACCGTGTTGCTTCTTGAACCCAAATCTAGTTTTAGGTTTAGAGGGAGGCATCTCATGTCCCTCCAGACCTAACCTCTTTTCTGGTTCGATCTGAATCTGTAGAACCTTTTTATCACTGTCGGCTCCTTTGTTGGGCCAAACACGTGTTTCCCATGCCACCTGCGCGTATTTCCTGATTTCCTGCATGGTAAGTCTCTTGGTTCTACAATGCATGGTAACCTCATACCGCACACTTTCATGAAGATTATGGAGGAACAAAGATTTGAAAGTGTGGTCTTCCTCCAAGCCGGGAGCATTTCGTCCCTGAAAGTAAGCAGCCCGTAAACGGCGGTAATACTCCTTGGGCGCTTCAGTTCTCTTTTGCTGAATTGCAAAAGCTCCAAGAGTCGCAGAAGCTGGGTCTGTGAACACAGAATATTCTTCTCTTAAAGCCTGACAAAGAGCTGAGTAACGGTCACGTGTAGCTGGAGGGAGGCTTTCTATGAAAACATGGACACTTCTGGACGTGGTTTTCCAGATAAGCTTCAATTTTTCTCGAGCCGAGGGGCTATATAAGTCTAGCAGACAGCGCTCTACCTCTCTGAGATAGTCATCAATGGTGGATTCTGTATTGCTAGGATCAAAACGCTCTATGTCTCGGGCCAGGGACTCAAGCTGACGCATCCGCAGTCCCTGTTCAGGGATCGGGGCTGGTCCATCTGAGTCCTCTCCTGACGACTCCTGCCTGCGGTAACCACGATAGCAGGGGGGCTCTGGTTCTGACCACCTACCTGGCATCGGCGGCCGTTCGTGGGACGCCGGGGGACCCTCCCTGTCATGAACTCTTGTCCGTGGACGCAGTTCAGAGGAGTGGGGTTTACCTGTGTCCCAGGAACGGTGCTCCCGTCGCCCTGGTGGGGGGAAAGGATCATAGCAGACAGTGTCAGGGGTCAGGTGGGAAGCAGGTGTTTTCCCATGATTTGCATCATGTGCATCAGTCCTGATTGCCACCGTAAGTTGTTTAGGCATTTCTTTCCGTATCACACTGCTATATCTGTCCTGACCTTCGCTTACCTCTCGCTCAGAAGGTGTCTGAGGGCCCAGTTCATCCAATGTCCTCCAGGTGTGATCCCCATGTTTCCCCTCAGATCCTTCTGGCTGCAAGTTAATGAGATCCTCCTCTCGCTCCTCTGTGAGATGACAGCTGCCCTGAACACTTCTCTGTTCTAGCTCTTTGATTCTTTCCTCAGCTGAGACACGCCTCTCAGTCTCTAGCACTAACCTTCGGTGGTATAACGCAGATAATTCACCCAAAACATCTGCTACCAATCTATCCTTTGGCTTGCTTTGGACCTCCTCCACCAATTCCTGAATTTTTCTCTCACAGTCCTCTATGTTAAACTGATTCAAGCGGTCTTGGTCCTCCGGTGTCATTTTAAGCAGTGAGCTAATGACACCCTGAGCCTCCATTCCAATGGAGGATTGTGGACCTTCAGCTCCTTTGACTGAAGAACCTTTACTATCCATTCTTTGTCAGCTATGGATAGCAGCACAACAACTGTAGCTCAGCACTACACAACAACAACAATCAAATAACAACACTGTAGTTTAGCTCAGCGCAAAAAAAACAGACAACAAACAACAACGCTGTATTCTAGCTTAGCACTAAGCAACAACGCATACACTTTAGTTTAGCTCAGCGCTAAACAACAACTGCTAACAACAACTGTTAAGTGGCTTCACTTTAACTGTCAACAGCGACTCGCACTACGACTGACACTTTACTGCAGGAAGTGTGGTCAAATACGTGCGTTTAATTAGGCTGCGCAGGGGAAAATCAACCCTGCGACTTACAACTCCTATGTTTAGGAAACGGTTAATATGCTTGTTTAACTTTGAGAATATTCACTGTGAGTGACATGGACCACTAACCTTTCGGCCAGTAATTAAGTGATAAAGCTGTGGCTTTGTTTGTGATGCAAGTTATTTAAGAACAGGTGCTCTACACATGTGTGGAAAATAGCAAAGTGTTTGGAACTTCAGAGGTGGCAAAGAATGACAGTTAAAAACCGCTAAATTGCAACCTTAGTTTCAAAATCACAGATCAACTTTGACCACTTATGATGAGCAGAAGGGGGAAAAGAAAGAAAAATAATTTAACAAAAATTAAAAGTTTAAAAAAAAATTCAAAGGAATAAAAAAAATTATAATAAGTTGACAAAATTATTAAAAGGAGTAACCATAAAGAAAGTTTTAAGAAACTGACATTCAAATATCCATTCAGGGAAGCCGAGTGCTTTCACCTGAATTTTTAACCGTGACTGCAACTACCTATCCTGGCCACCAGATGGAGGCAGGGTGCCCTTCACTTTTGGGAAGACTGAGCTGTAATTACACACAATGTCCAGCAGATGGGGAATCGTTTCCCTCATCAAAACAATTATGATGCAATTACACACACGTCCACCAGATGGAGGCAAGGTCTCTCTTTTCAAAGCAGAACACGACACAGGAGATGACTGATCAGTAGCAGGCGCTGGAGGCGCTGTACGTTCTAGTCAGTTCAGTCTAACTAACTCCAGGTTTAGAAATCAACATTCAAACCTCAGGTTAACAACCTCAAACCACCACAAACACGTACATATTTAGTAGGAGTACTTCCTTAATCAATTATGACTGAATAGCCCTTTTGGCAAGGTGAGCAGTCAAAATGCTGGAATGTAGATTGTGTTCATTAAATTCATAAGTTGCTGGTTATTCAGTTTAGTCTAAAGGAACGCCAAATAAGTAGACTAGCCCACCCAGGGACGCCAATTTATGTTATGCCAGAAGATGGTTGAATATGCTTATTATTATTATTAATTATAATTTGGCATTATAATTTAAATAATAAATCATTCAACTCAAAATTCCGCTACAACAAAATATAGTTCAAATGGTGGTGATGTTAGCTATAAGCTTGTAAGTATTTATACCATTAATGCATTAGTTAATTTGCTGTTATGAACTCATTTATGCTGGGATAAATTATCTGGTCGGACTTGTGACCGACGAGGTTTATCCGGCAGGCTATGAGAACCCCAATGTAACTGCAATTAGAGTTTAAATCCTTATTCGTCTATCACCATCCAATGATATTGTCTCTGTATTAATGTCAGATGTTAACTCCAAAGGAGGTTAGCTCTGATTTCTGAATAACCATACAACTATGAATTGGATTGAACACAAAACAATGTCTATTCCGCAGTGGTGTTTTATTGAACCAAAAGCAATTCCCTGTTACAGTAATTCTCTGATTCAACGACTTTGGAAATCTTACTCACTACTAACTAACACGCAAAATATATATGGAGATAAAAGAATAAACAAAACAAACAAAACGAAAGGAAAGAAAAACAAATGGATTAAAATGAGCGGTTGCAACTCTTAGTTCAGCTCACGGTTGTTTAAACCACATTCAGAACATCGGCATTTGACATAGCATTGACAGACAGAGCAGCTGTGGGAGTCCTACCGGACGCTTTGATGCCTTACAAAGCTATCAGCTAAGCTACAGCCCAGTCATCCGACACCCTCCCAAGATGGCCGCTACGATGACGTATGGTCTATCAATTTACGTGAAGCGTGAGGGGAGGTTCTGATGACGTAACCACGCTTACGCTGATGGGGTAGTACCTCGCTCCGAGAGGGAGTGGTTTACGCTCTGGTTCAAAGAGAAACCGCGAACTAAGATTCAAACAAAGCGATCAAATTCTCTGATAAGGAGAAGCAAAAGAGAAGGGGGAAAAGCATGGAGGAAGATGAAAAGAACTGAAACAGTGACCCACGGCGGGGTTATAGATAAACCACAATCAACACAGCAAAATCAAATGTAAAATACATGCACATACAAAGAAAATATTCAGAAAAATAATTCCAACTTCGTCGTGGAATAAAAGCATTAACCTAAGCCTACAAATTTCTACGTCTGCCCAGGCACTTCTAAACACCCTGTTGGTGAGACAGAAATAAAAGGGGAGAACCCCGTTACTTTGAGGTGGTCCGGAGTGAAAGTCCCGGCTTCGGTCCGGAGCGCTCCGGATCACGCGACGTCCTGAACGCGTCTTGACGACCGCAGGGTCCGCAGGCTGCAGCGGGGACCAGACTGAGAGAGTTCCTTCGTCTTTCTCTCTCTCTCTGGGCTCCTAGACGCTTGTTGGGCCAAACAACGCGTCGTCCTCTCTCGATCACTGGGAGATAAGGCGGCTTCCAGTATTTGATCAGAGGGAATTAAAGGTACCTTTTTGAGTCGACCTCCTGTCTGCACAGGGAATGGTTTTGCTTCGAAAAAAATCTCGGTCCAGCGAGAAACTCGAGCACGTGGCGTGGGATTACCCCAACGGAAACAGCTGTGTGTGTGTGTCTTCTCGGTTGGCAGGGCGCCAGGGAAGAAGATCGATTGCGGGGTGCAACTGAGTTTTATCAACTTTACCCTAGCAACGTTATCGGTTGCTAGGGCGCCGGCCATTTTGGGCCGCGTTGCATGATGGGAGTTGGTGGCCATTTTGACCACCATGCATCATGGGAAATGCAGTCTGTCACGTCCTGACATGGCACAACAAATGTTATAAATCTAAAATGTGTTTTAGAGAATTTGGTTCAGCGTGTTATTATCAGTTTCAGGTTTGACCTGTAAAAGTATCTTAGGGCTTTGACTGTACATAATTCCAGATTCCTTTAAAAAAAACTGTGAAATTGTCCTTAAAGCAACTGGTTATGAATACGATACAGACTTCAAACCCATAAGCCAGCCATGGTGCATGGCCGTATTTTCCTACAGTGCAAACATTGCACAAAAAAGCAAGGGGGCGCCAACTTTCCTTTGTCTAGACATGCAAATATGTATGTAAAACTTGTATGTGGTGCTCAGACTGATCCATTTTCTGTTGACTGCTTGTGTCACCTAATGAAAATATAGTACCCTGGAAGGTGAGGCCTTATTGCACATATCAAAAAATGCCACTGGTGTTTGTTATGTACCTGTTGTCGTTGCTCAAATGACAATGGCAACATTCAGCTGAGTTTTGATGCTATACTTGAAGAACGTCATATTTGATCCACCTTGTGGAGTTTCTAAATTTCACTGATTCAAAACAATCTGACTCCTCATTGTCACCTTTTTGGTCCCATCAAATGTTCTCATATTTTTAACAGAAGGCTTTTGGTGAGTTGGAGGTTTCTGATTTTGCACTGCAGACTTTTGTGGTAAAGTTGCTTGTCTTCGGGCTTGTTCTACTGCTTAGCAGGAAACATGTTTGACTTCCGTCATCAACTTTCTCCCAGCTGAGAATGAGACTTGATGTGTTTTCAAAATGATTATTTTTTTTACTATTTTATTGGGTTTTGTCATTCATGTATAATGCTGCGATTATACATTCTTCCTATGCCACTTACTGGCCATAATATTATCTAAATCTTATGCAATATCATGTCACACAAGCATGCAGGATAGAAGAAAAGAAAAAAAGATTCACAGCCATTCTATGGCCCAACAAGTCAGGAAATGTTTAAACTTCCTCCCACTGGGTGGTTATAATTACATTCACCTCAGGGAGCAGCATGTCGGTGTTTGTGGCCTCAATGACTGTACCAACAAAAGGGCACATAGTTCATGTTCTAATTATTGGCGTAAATTGAAATGTGTAAACAAGTTTTAAAGCTTGTTTCTTTATAATTCTAACAGTGAGTGTTAAATAACTTTCACATATGGCATGCTGAAGAGTGACTCATAGGAGGGAGGAGTTAAGTTTTATGTCATTGATGTTCCCACCCCTTGGCTGACGTTTCTGCAACCGCGCAAAGCAGAAGCAGGAAACTAGAAAGGATAGGGTCCTTTCTTTCCAAAACATTTCTTCTAGATTAGCTCTGAAAGCTCAGGTGGTAACAGTGGAGCAGAAACACAGTAAGTAGAACCCTTCCAGCTCACTCTGTTTCATTTAACAGAATAGTTATTGTAGTAAATGCTTTCTTTCATCCCCCCCCCTCCCTCAGCTGTCAGTATATTTGCAGTGCTTTCACTTTGAATAGTAAGGAACGATACAACAAATAATTCTAAAGTGGTTTTATAAAGCAAATATATAAGCTTTGGACAAGTTACCTTATAACTCTTTCTGTATTCTGTTCTTCAAGAATCTCTTGACTCTGTTATTTATCATAGATTTTGAGGTTACAAGCTGTCTATCCATGTTCAACGAGAGATGCTTTGCAGTGAGAAGTTTGGCGATGAGAACTTGGATCAATGGACTCGGATCGCAGGTGGGGGGTTTGGTACTGTCTATAGGGTCAGACACCAAGAAAAAGGGTTTGTCGCCATCAAAGTACTTCGTCAAAATACAGGGTACATTTATTTGATTATTATTTCATGTTATACATGTTGTATTCTGTGATTTTTTTTTCTAGATGACTAAATACCTAACAGTTTTAGTTGATCCGGCTTTCACTTTTCAGATCCTCTGATGCACTGCGCAAGGAGGCTGATGATCTGAAAAAAATGTCATCTCCATATGTTCTGTCAGTTTATGGAATTTATCAGGGAAAACCGCCACATGAAAATACAGAGCAACAGGGAATAGTCATGGAGTTCATGGAAAGGGGATCAATTCACAACCTGACGACGGACCTAGATGGCCCTCCTCCCCTGCCACTCGCTGTCCAATTGGTCTATCAAGTGGCTTTGGGGATGCAGCATCTCCATTCAAATAAGTTTATTCATCATGACCTAAAACCAAGCAATGTTCTATTGGACAAGGACTTTAATGTCAAGGTAAAGTGCTGGGCATTTAAGCTTTTTTATTCACAATAAATACAAAACTAAACTTAGTTGTGTTTTTTTCCCCTTCTCATTTCTCAGCTTGCAGACTTTGGTCTTTCCAGGGTAACCGCCAGTGTTTCATCCAACATCCAACAGTCAACAGGAGGGACTGCAGGCACATTACATTACATGCCACCTGAAGCGTTTGGTTTAAATTGTAAAGCAACTCGCTCGTTTGATGTTTACAGGTAAATAATTAAAATTTTTCATTGAGGAAACATGTACTGGACAGATTAACATTTTTCTCAGGCGATATATTTCTAATAAGGCAATTGACATGAAATTAACACACAATGTTGGTAGCAACACAACTATTTCACAAGAAGAAGTACAAAGCAAACTAACCCATACATTATAAAGTGGATATTACATTATAAAATGCAACATTCAGTTTAATTAAAAACTTCAACTGAGCAGAACTCAATTCTCATCAACTTCTTGTTTATACTCATTTTTAATAAGTGCTGTAAACTTTCAGATAAAAAAGGGTGGTAACTTATGAAAAATATTTATGTTGATTTCAGGCATACGCATTAAGTATTTGAAAGAGGGGCAGATTTGTGCAATTCAGTTTAACATCATTGGCTGTTTGGTTTTTTTGGCCATGGGTGTGGCCAGACAAAACCATGTGCAAAGTTGATGTTACGAATAATGGGACATATTCAATATGAATAAGATAAACACTGTGATGTGCAGTGTTGTATGAAGTACTGAAATCTCAGAGTCAAGTAAAAGTATAGGTACCTCTCCAAAATGTGACTTTGGTTAATGTCCAAGTCACTGACTGAAATGTTACTTGAGTTAAAGTCTTAAAGTATCTGAAATGTCTTGTACTTAAGTATGAAAATTACTGTAAAAATAGATGTACTCAAGTAATGTAATGAAAAGTAAAAAGTAAAACAAAGCAAATGCAGTTTGAATGACATTTTTTAGATTTTGGTAAACTTTGAAACAATATTAACTGGCACAGAGAGGGAACAGACTGGCTTTCTTGGTAATTAAAAATTTCAGCTATATTTTTGTGGCCTTCTGCCCCTTAAACTGGCACTTTTAAAAATTAATACTATGTAGAAACTACGGTCAGTTTTAGCATTCAGTTTTGTTAAATTCCCATTTGCCATCAATTACATGGAATCTGATCATCTAATATGATATTTTGTTGATGAATGGTAGAAGACATATATCCCTTTGAATGTGAGAGAAGGTTGGGTCTTTTTTATTTTATTTATTTTTTTTTTTATTTTTTTTTTACGTCATGCGGCATTGGCAACAAAGTGGCTTTAGAGCAATGCTCTTGTGTTTTGAGAAGGCTGCAAGTACCTGGTTCGAACCCCACAGACTGCCACTCTGGATCCCTGAGTAAGACCCTTAGCCCCAGATTGCTCCCCGGGTGCTGTAGGCTGCCCACTGCTCCCTAAGGGGTGGGTTAAATGTAGAAGACAAATGTTGCTGGAATATGCAATTACAACGACAAATATAGATTTGTTCTTCTTCTAAACGTTTCTGACAATTTAGCGAATTGTAAGCCACTGCATGGTGCAAATGTTATGTCAATGGCATCATAAGAAAGAAACAAGTAAACACTGACGTGTTCCATTCATTTTTTTACTAGCTGTGATTATATTAAAAATCCTGAATTGTAATCTATAACATCTGCCCCTTTTCAATCAGCTATGGCATCCTTCTATGGTCTATCTTTACTGGTAAAGAACCCTATGAAGGTACGAGTGATTATCTTCTCTTACATTTTCCCGTATTTCCGACCCTTCTTAAAGGTATAGTGGATGACTTCAAGATCCAGGGGATGGTCTTACCTATTGGTTGTCCCACATGTCAATCTTTATGACATGGTCACCTAACGGCACCGTGGTGGCTCCTTCCTTGCTAGTTTCCTTTTGCTAGTGTTTGAGATTCGGTTTCGGCCGTTTGTTTTAGCTCTGTTGCTCTCACCCAACACTTTGAAAATGTATACGGTGTCGCAAGACGCAAACTGGTTGACAACTTTATGAGAAGAATAGGAAGGCCTCAGAAGAAAGAAATAAGGCCAGAGTGTATTTGGGAGATTATTTTACGCAATCCCCCTGAGGAGTGGAGGAGCAGGTAGGATGGGTGTTGCGCATGCACAGTTATTGAGAAAGTGACTTGGGAGTTTCATGCCAACATTTCCAGAAAAGTTGTCCACTATACCTTTAAGTATAAATACAACCAACTGATTGTTTTGTCTCAAATCCCACATCGGCTACATTGTTTATTCTCATTTCTCCAATTTACAATCATATTCAATCTGTCGATGTGTCTATGTTGTTTTAAATGCAACAGGGAAACCATTTGAACTTGTGGCATTCAGGATCCAAAAGGGAGACAGACCTGATGTCAGTCTTTTGCTGAACGAGAAGAATGAAACGAAAAAAAAAATGGTTGAGCTCATGAGACGTTGCTGGGATGGGGATCCAAACAAGAGGCCTACATTTAATGGTATGAGTAAGTTTGTCATTAAAATCAGCATGCTTACTGACTCCTTTTATAATTTCCTGCATGCTACAATACTGGACTAAAATCTTTATATGGCTCTTTTAGTTATGTAAACATTCAGTAATGTAGACCAATCTTTTGATGGCCCATACCATCTTAAATCAAAAACTTTGTTTTTTAGATATCGTCGAGGCCACTAAACTTTTGTTCTCAGTCCATAAAGATGGAATTGGAGCTTCAGTTCAAGAGGTTTTGTCAAAACTAGTACCCAATGTAATCACAGAACAAAGTTTTGCGAGCCTAAACATCTTAATAATTCTTCTGTGCTTATTACATAATCTGAACGTCTCTTTTCTGGCAGTCACAGAGAAGCAGTCAGGATCATCAGACAAATGTTGCAGCTTGTGATCCTTCCCCTGCTCAAGGTAGACTGATGAATGCTTCTTGCTTGGCTGTTCCAAAACCCAGAAACAATTTCATGCATTTCTTTTTTTTTCTTTCTCTTTTTCAGGAAATGCAGTGCCAAATGATATTGTCGACCATCCCAGATTTGCAGCACAGGTATCTAGATTTATTAATTGTGAACTTTGAATTGACCAAATAAAAATAAATAAATCATACAATAAAACATAAATAACATAAAAGACAATACATAAAGAAAAACATTCAGGATATTTTTAAGGGAAAGTAACTGATCTCAGTTTTTTCCTATCACTGTATTTGCTAACTCTGCCATTGAGTAATCAAACCTTTTAAAGTGACTTTTACATTTAATTAACATATTCATTCCTACTTTATTCCATTAATTTTCATATCTGTTGCATTCTAATGATTGGTAATTTAGTCAATGTACACTTTTTTTTCTTTTCAGCAAACATCGGTCGGTTTTGGATCAAGAAATTTGACAGAACAAGAAAAAAGTGTGTATTAGTGTTCTATAAGGAATTCCTATGTCAGGAAAAGATGTTAATCATGTTTCTTTTTTTGTATGTCTTTGACCCCCCCCCCCCCCCCCCCAACAACAATACAAAAAAAATAAACAGCAACGTTTGTTGATGACAGGAGAGAATACATAATACAGGAAACCACAGATGCCATGGCAATAGCGAAGGAGCTTTGGGACATGGGGATGATCCAAAAAGAAAAGTACTCCTCAATTAAAGCAAAAGAAACTAATGAGGACAAAATGAGGACACTCTTCACGACATTACGTCAAGGCAAGAGGGTTAAAGCTGCCTTCTACGATGCCTTGATTAAACACAACCCGGAAATGCTCAACAGTTAAGGTACAATATGCTGTTACTGATCACACAGAGTTTTATCTGTATTGTTCAGGTTTTTATTTTCCTTTTTTTCTCCCTTTAGGTGGCAGTCAAGGTACTCCTGGATCAGACGACCAAATAGTTTTCTTCAGTATTTCTGTCATTTTCATGTGTAGATTTTTTACAATTTAAAATAAGGTATTTGTATTACAAGAAGATTTTGACTCTGATGCTCAGAGTGTCCAACATGCATCTCTCACAAACCAGTTTAAGTTTAGCTGCCTCAAAGCTTCTAATAAATTGCTGGCAAACTCTACAGTACATCTGCAAGAAAATCTGCCTCTTTTTTTCCAATTAATTCACACTTGCAAAATATTAATTTAGGCAAACTTAACTTTTGTTTTTACATTTTTATACTTTACTAATGTCCTTTGAGAGAGAATTTTATTAAAAATGGCTTTATTGGCCCACAGAAGGGAAACATCAACAGTGGCGAAAACACATAGACAGGATGCACCAGAGTTACACACTAAATTTTGTAATATGAATAAGAAGGGTATATAATGTCAAGTTCTAAATCAAAAGAGAATGACCTCATCACAAAGGAAGAAAAATCTTAATTGATAATACGGCACATTCAGGTGAAAATGCAGATGTTAAGTAAAAAAATGAAATGCAATATTCAAGTTAAAATACAGGAAGACAGCATCAGATTTAGAGGAAAAGGCTGAGCAAAAAAAATGTATGCAATATGCATGACTGTACAAGCAAACACCTCAGAGCAGCCAAAGCATGCCATTTGCATCTGAGAGACAGTGGAAATGATTCTTGATCAGATCAGGAACCAGTGGAACCAGTAGTATGTTTGTAAACACTCACTGAGTCTGTTCTCTCAGTAGCAGAGATTATAATATCTAACAGCAGCGGGACAAAAGACCTGTGGAAGCGCTCCTTTGGGCATCTAGGTTGCTTACTAGTCATGCACTCCACAAGCCTGGCCTTTACAGAAGAAAGGGAATAAAAAAAGACAATTGTGATGGCCCCTCTCGGGCGCACTGCTTTGGGGACCCCTTTGGGAGTCTGGGGTTATGGGTCCCCTGACTCCTGCCTCTGTGCTCGGGGAAGGCGGGTCTTTGGTTCTCCACAACCACTATCGAGCTATTTCCTTTTGTATAATTTTCACCTAAACTAGTGCACTCTCACAAACTCCCACAGGTGCTGGGTCCCTGGTATTAAATGTTCACTTATATACAGAAAGCCTATAATTTATTTATTTACTTTCTTTCACTTTCTTTTTTAAGGTATCACACTACACATGTCAGCTTAAATAATAATACATATGATTTAGCAATGGTAACTAGGTGTTATTCGATTGTATCTGTTGCTTTATGTCTGTTGGTTGTGCTGTTCTTTTTGCGTCTCTTTCCAGGTGATGGAGCAGACAGAGGACGTTTTATCATTCTCTTCCTTTTATCTCTTCTTTCTTTCACCTCTTCTCTTTCTTTTTTTTTTCTCTTCTTGTTCTTCCTTTACTCTCCCACTTTCCCATTGTAGTGTCCATATAATTTGAAATTCTCCCTGCAGGAATCACAATAAAGCTATTTACACGCACAAATCAAGCGGAGCATTATGGCGAAAGCTGTTTGCTCCACTTGTGAAAGCAAAATCTGTCGAGCTCTATTTGGCATTAAGACATCAATTCCTATTGCTACATTGCTAGACAGGACACTGGGAAGTAAAAAAAAAAAAAAAAAAAAAGACAATTCTGAAAAAAAGACATAGGGAGTCCCATTCGAAGTTTGCATCAAACCCTGTGGTGGATGTTGTCACCATGTGGAAGAATGTATTCTGATCAGGTGAGTCATAAATTTTGGTTTTAGGCCTACAGGGAAAATGTTATTATGTGTTGCACAACCAACAGTGCACATCATTGGGCACTGAGTATGGTTTTCTTCAGCAGGGAGATGGACGATGATCAGTGTTGGGGGTTTATAATGAGTCAAATTACTGAATCATTACTTCAATGGTTTCAAATTTTAAAATTAGAAAACCTTTTCCTTTCACCTCACAATCATGCATTTTCTTTCATATATCCGTCACATACATTCCCAATAAAATTCACTTACAATTCAATGTGACAAAATGTGGAAAAGCTGGAGGGCTATGAAGGTGTTTGCAAGGGACTGTAAATGTTAGTATCAGGGTTAAAATAATGTAAAAAGGGGTAAAGGTGCTTCTCATTGGTTCACCTGTGTGAGAAAAAGAGCTGTGGACCCAGAGAAGGTGAGACTAAGAGGCTTTTCTGGTTCAATCCCCAACTATAACTGTCACAAGCAGTCCATTAGCTGCAGATGATGGTGACAGGAAAAAAATCAACTAATCCCTCTCCTGTTGCACTTTAATTTACCGGCATTTAAGTACTAGAATCACACTAAAAATAAAGAAAAAAACATCAAACGAGAGCAAAATAAATCTTTTACCTACTCAATCATCGGGACATTTAATTTGTTTACAGCAAATGGTAATACATTTTCTTAACATCTATGGCAGAAATGATTTGGTGCATGTTCTTTAAGATTCAAACAATGGCTAAGTTCAGCTTTTACTAACTACTTTTATAACAGTATTTTTAAAAGTTATCCTGCCTGGACGCATACACCAGTTTCTACATAATTCATGCCGGACGAGACCAGACTAGGCGTTGACCTTCCTCTCCTTGGCATCACCATCTCATTGACGCTCACACATTTACGCAACTCTAGTCCTTCGAGGGAAAAGTGTTCAAGCGTAATCTTGACCCTTCCTTTATCCTTCGTGCTGCTTCCTCGCTCCACCCTACACACCTATCTCACCCCACCCCATCCTGCTTTAATGCTCCCAATCCTCTTTGTGGGAGAGTGACGTCTGCTACAGTCAGAAACAGAGCTCAGCAGGCACCAGGGGAGCAGAGTGGAGAGAGGCTCCAAGCCTTGAGGGAAAGCAAGCAGGACTCAGACCAACTCATCTACTCAATGCCTGAACCTGGATTTCTGAAGCTGCCATCCTTTCAGAGGCGACCTAACCTAAAAACTCCTTACCCTGCTTGATGGCCTTTTTGCCTTCCATGAAGGAGTTTGTTAGAAGTGGATTATGAGCTCTCTTGATCGCTGACATTTTTCTTTTATATTTGTTGCTGCTGTAACTGCCTTGGTCTTCACAAGGGCAAGCTTAAACTGCGAGAATATCCCTGCTAACCTGAGAATCTTAAATTATGGTTTAACTGCTGCTCAGAGAACAAAACAACTAACAACTAGCCACCTGGTGTGAACACGCAATCAAAGCATCCCTGTTGATGAGGGCATATAACTGAACAACGCTTTGACTGTCTCTTGAGATCTGCCAGTGTTTACGTGGAGTGCAAGAGCGTGATTTCAGTTGTATGCAAAAAGTCTGAAGAGGAGTGTGCGTGTGGGGGGGGGGTCACAGACCTGGATTTCCAAGAGATGGAGGGTCATTGCTATGACCGCATCGGAGAGAGTGAGAGGGACAGTTACCAAATAGACTACAGAAGGATTGTAGGTGACATGGAACCGGCACGGCCTCGAGTCGCAAACAGAGACGGGGAGCAGTCTCAGCACTCCTTCTTGGCTTATGCACACCAGACGTCGCACGGACATGGGCATGAGACTGCAGCCCAGAGGTACAGCGCCACACGAATCCAGGCTGGATATGAACCGGAGAGGTCAGTGTTCATGTGGACTAGTCATTACTTTTAGCGTACAGCAATTGCTCTGAAAGCATGGTACCGTGAAAGCATATGATTAACAAGAAATTGAAATCTTCTCACTTGCTATTGGCAACAACCTGGTCCCCTTCCAGGCCTATTTATCGGCAACCTTGGCAAGCGATCAAATCCTCTTAAATGCTGTGCTGCCGTCATGAGTATATAGACGGAGTTTCCATTGATGGGGATATGCTCCTTTTGATAGCAGTTCCTGTTTGCACTCCTGATCTAAACCCATTTAGTTACACAGAGGTCAGGACAGAAATAAACAGCAAATAACATTAAAGATTTAATGAAACATTTATTTGCTATTAATGTCAGACAGTTAAAGTTAAATTATTCAGATTTCCATGAAGCTGAATGATTCAGTGCAACATGTAGGTTTGTCGGTGATAAACTGCCTATATCTCTTAGAAATGTTACAGGCTTGATCCATGCATTTTTGGAGCTGTTGCTTGTTAAGATGTGGCCGGTCACAATTTCAGCTTATGTGTTCATGTTTCAGCATGGCCGACTACTTGATCAGCGGTGGAACAGGTTATGTTCCCGAGGATGGGCTCACAGCACAACAACTTTTTGCTATTGGAGATGGGCTGACATACAAGTGAGACCTTTATTCAAATATATGGACTGCTCATCTACTGAGACAACTGTAAAAATGCTTTCCACAGCACTTCCACTTGCAGGAAACAGACTCACGCAATGACATTCATGACAGCTAAAACTTAAAGTGATGACACATCTGCTTGGGCTTTAAATGAAGGATTAAAACAAGTAATAGTACTATCAGGGACCCTGAGTGGTATCATAGCACTTAAAAGCAGTACAGTGGTGTGTGAATGCATGTGTGAAGGGTTGTTCAGTGTGGTAATGACTGTCAGTGTGTGTGTGTGTGTGTGTGTACTTGTACTTGTAGCTGAGTAAGAACAATTTTTGCACAGAGAGAGAGAGAGAGAGAGAGAGAGAGAGAGAGGTGGAGTGATGGATAAAATATTAATTTTGGCATATTGTTAAGTCATACATGGCTGATGAATAGTGCCATACATCGCTTATGAGTGTTATGTACGATGCATGCTAATGTTTTTGGTAAATTAATTTGCACAAACTTATAACCTGCAGCAATTTGAATGTAATTTATCCTCACTTGTCAAACTACAGTGGGTCTTAAATGGTAAAAAATGGAACTTTAGGTCCAACCACATTTATGTTAAATATTCAACTACTGTGGTGCTTTGCGGTGGCCATTGAGCTAAATTCTACTTACTTGAAATGTAATAACAACAACAACAATAATAATAATAATAATATGCTTTCTTGCCATTTTCAGTGATTTCCTTATCCTCCCTGGTTTCATAGATTTCACTTCTGATGAGGTGGTGAGTATCATTAAATTTATGGCTTATTATAGGTAACATTGTTTTACTGTTCATTGATTTGTTACAAAGCTGTGTAAAAGTATTTATACCCCTCAAGTTCTTTTTTCCCATTACCACTACCACCAACCTCAATGTGTCTCTGGGGGATTTTACTGTATATGACAGACTAACACAATGTAGCACATCTTTTTACTGAGTATGTTACATGGTTTTTAAAATCTTTAATGCACAAAAATCTGAAAAGTGTGGCATATATATGGATTTACCCTCCCCCATACCCTCATATAATACACAGTGCAACCAATGTCTAATAATATCATAGCATAATTGTAGTTGGCCTGAGAAGTTTGTTATAGTAAATTAGTTGACAAACCAGTGAGATGCAAGGAACAGACCAGAAAGGTCAGGGATAAAACTGTGGAGATTTTTTAATTCGTGTTAGATTATAAAACTATACTCCAATTTTTGGATGTCTCACAATCTAGTATGTGAAACGAAAAGAGAATGACACAACAGCAAACTTACTGAATTATGGCCTTTCTCCTAAACTGCTTGGCCTGATAAGGAGCACATTAAAGCAGTTGCCAAGAAGCCCACCTTAACTGGAGAGGAGCAGCAGAAAGCCACCGCTCTGATGACAGAAACAATAACTATCAACCTGCACAAATCCGTTTTTTTTGGAAATGTACCAAGAATAGTGCCATTTTTAAAAGAAAGCCACAAGAAGTCCTGTTTGCAGTTTTCCAAAAACTTGTAGAAGAAGTTTCTCTAGTCAGCTGAGACCAAAATTAAACTTTTTGGCCTAATGCAAAACACTATTTGTGGTGGAAGACTAAAGGTATATATCATCTTTCACATGATGAAACGTGGTGATGGCAGCATCCTGCTTTAGGATGCATTTTGGCAGCAGGTTCAGTGAAGCTGATCAGAGTTAATTGAAAGATGGAAGGAAGGGGGAGCTACAAAGGGGCAGTCTTTGAAGAAAATGTGTTGCCGTTTGCAAAGAATTAATACTGGGGCAGAAGGTAACCTTCCAGCCGGATACAAACATCCACCTAGAGCTACTGTGGGTCAAAGCATCCTAATGTGTTAGAATGGCCCAATCAAAGTCAAGAACTATATTCAATTTAGAATCCTTAGCAAATCATAAAAAACAGATTTAACTGAGCTTGTTGAATTTTGGAAAGCAGAGCTTGCAAAAAGTTAGGTCTATAAATGTGCAAATCTAACCAAAAGATACCCCAAAAGGGATTGTAGATGTAGTTTCAGAAAAAAAATAAGTTCAACAAAGAATTGACTGAGACATACTGGGTTGCATATAAACACACAACACACTTCTATTAAAAAGAAGTGTGTTTGTATCTTTTAACTTCCACTTCCCTATTATGATCTAATTTGTGCTGTGCTTTCAAAAGACATAAATAAAAAGCAGTAGATTCTTTTTGTTAGGATGGCAGAATGTGAAAAAGTTCAATGGGTATGAGTACTTTTGTGAAGCACTATTTGTGAGTACTGTATGCACTATGGTAGTCAGGTTACTACTGCAGTCACTCACAAAAGCAGTTTCAAGCATTGACATTGCAAGAAAAGTTGTTTTTGAGTGGCTAAAACACATATAAATATATCAAAACTGCACTTCAAGTAGATTTCTACTTCTGTGTAGATGATTTTGAGGTTTTTGTCCCAAGCATATGAGCATAAGGTTGTTTATTTCCTTTACCCTATTTTGAAACTCTGCTGGGACAACAAATTAATTTCATGCTTGGTCACATGGGTGGTTGCCTATTACCAGGTGTTAAAAAACACACAGGACACACCTGCGTCTGTTAGCACTTAGGAGCAAAACCCAGCAAATAAGCCTTTAATTTGTCCAAACAGGCTTTGAAGCTTATTGCATTGCAGTTTTCAAAAGTGTCACTGAGTGAAATGTTGGTTCACACAATTTATTTTAAAGGATCTAACTTCTGCTCTGACAAGAAAGATCACACTGAAGACACCTCTGATTTCATCTCCCATGGATACAGTCACGGAGTCATCCATGGCAATTGCCATGGCAGTGAGTATATACTTTAAAAGGATACCCTGTACATACATGTACATCTCAATACATTGAGACTTCAGTTAAAAGGAAATGTATTTCACTAACTCAATTTGAAAAGTGAAACTCATGTTATATAGAATCATTCTACAAAAAATATGGAAGCAAGCCTATGCCAAACATGGTTTTAGAATGTATCAACTGTGTTTGGCCTTGGCTTTCAGCAAATACAGAGCCAAACTTAATTTTGTCAGAAAATTTAAATATTGATTTTTTTATATGTTCTTTTGATATCCTGAATGACAGCATAGTTAGCAACACTGTTGCCTTGAAGCAAGGAGGTCCTCTTTTCAAATTCCACCCTGGGGTCTTTCTGAGTGTTTGCGTGCTCTGCTCGTTCATGTGTAGGTTCTTTCTGGGTACTTCGTCCCAAATCCAAAAAAACATGTCTGTTAGATTAATTGGTTAAAGGTAGAGTCGCTGATTTTTCCGGGCATTTCCCCAAGTCCCATTTTGAATAACTGCGCATGTGCAAGGCCGTCTTACCTCTTCTGCTCCTCAGGGGGATCCCGTGAAAAAAATCTCCCAAATCCTGTCAGGTCTTATTTCTTTCTACTGAGGCCTTCCTCTTCTTCTCATAAACTTGAATGTTGTTTGCTTCTTGCGACTCTCAGCCATGTTCAATGTATACGGTGAGAGCAGCCTAACTACAATGAACGGCTAACACCGAAGTTAACTGCTAAGCTAACTGGATACATAAACACTAGAAGTGCGCATGCACAGCCAGCAAGTGGAAACTAACAAGGAATGTGCACTGGTGTTACATGAGGTTTAAGAAAACCTCATGTTTCCCTCTGCTTGGAGATTCGAGATGCTGATTTAATTTTCAAGTAGGACTTAGCACCTGCCCACACGGCAAAAGTACCAGTATCTGCTTTTTTTATGACCATGGTATTACTATGTTTGACTGACCAGTAAATCTCCCCACATTAACTTCATAGAGAAATTCAATTAATGGAGATTGTTAAGAGGAAGATGAGACACCAAACCCAAATAATGCAGATGAGCTGAAAGGCACTATTAAATCAATCTGGGCTTCCTGAGCAGTGCCAAAAGCTGATTGCCTCTTTGCCACGCCACATTGATGGATTAAATGAAGCTAAATGTGCTAATGCATGCACAGCACATGCACCAGGGGACGCATGTGCACAACACATGGATCCTGCAGTTTGTGCATCTCTGTGTTTAATGAATCCATATAATAAGTGAGTTTCACTCTCTAAATACAATTACAGAAATAAATCAACTTTTCAAAGACACTCTCCTTTACTGAGATGTACATGTACATAACTTTTTGGTGATGCCCGATTCTGAACCTCAAAGGTCAGTGTCCTGTTTTAGATTTGCTCTTGACCTTTGCAGAACTAATTTAAAATTGGCCTGTCATCTGCCTCTGCAGAATCTGATGGCATGTTTAGGAGGAAATTCCACCATCTAAATCAGTTGTGTTGGGAATTCACTTAAAACATGCATGACACAGAACACTGAGAGCCAAAGATGGTCACAGCAGCTCTAAATAAAACATGTCCTTGACCTGCATACTGACATAAGGAACATGTTTAGAGTTATCTAATGGGGTATTTACTTTTCCTTATTTCCACTTGGATGGTGTTAGCTGATGGGTGGGATTGGAATAATCCATCACAACTGCACTGCTGAATTCCAGGCTAACGAGGTGCGGAGAGTCAAGGTAAAATCAGAAACTGAGCATACACGGACCTGAATTTTCAATATAAAGAAAAAAATATATCAGTGAAACTATGGCTTTGGTTGTTTATATAACAAAAATATGGCTTCATGAAACGAACCACAAAGCTACTCTGTCAATATATTTGAATTTGTTTGTTTTTGCCAGAAATTTGAGCAAGGCTTCATCACAGACCCAGTGGTAATGAGTCCTCATCACACAGTGGGGGATGTGTTTGAAGCTAAGCAACGCCATGGTTTCTCTGGGATCCCAGTGACAGAAACAGGCAAGATGGGCAGCAAGCTGGTTGGCATTGTGACCTCCAGAGATATAGACTTTTTGTCCGAGAAGGATTATGAAAAACTTCTGGAAGAGGTGGGTGTGGCGATGCAGTGGCTGTGGAGAAATTTTGTTTGTGAGCAAATCACGTTACAGGCATCCTGATGTCATCTAAAAAACACGTATTAACATCAGTCACTCTTGACAGTTAGAATATTTTCTGATACAGGCCATGACAAAAAGGGAAGACCTAGTTGTTGCACCAGCTGGAGTCACGCTGAAAGAGGCTAACGACATACTGCAGCGAAGCAAGAAAGGTAACTCTTTCTAAATGTCCTGCTACTGAGAAGAAAATAAGTGAGATTATGAAAGACATACCCTTTTTTTAATACTGATTTTAGAATCTGACTGTTTCAGGCAAGCTTCCCATTGTAAATGACAACGACGAGCTTGTTTCCATCATTGCAAGAACTGACCTGAAGAAGAACAGAGATTATCCTCTGGCTTCCAAGGACTCTCGCAAGCAGCTGCTGTGTGGGGCTGCCATTGGTACCAGAGAGGATGACAAATACAGACTAGATCTCCTCATGCAGGCTGGAGTGGATGTGGTGGTTCTGGTGAGTCTTGAATATTACCTGGTTCAGCGTTTGATGTAATGCCTGAACAGAATCTGGAGACCCGATAATTCAGCTGACACAAGAAATGAACGTGATTATTGAGAATAAACTGGTGTTGCTGGAACAGGAACTGACAGGAGCTCGTACTGGAATCACTTCTCAGATGTCGGGAGGTAGCACTGGCTCTGATGATTGATCCTTCTGGCTCTGTCTGGATGATTCGGATCACTCGGTGACTGATCCAAATCTTATTGATGCTAGACAGGGCAAAGGCTAGCGGGGAGGTCATTGTCAGTTTGAGGGTCATGCACAGGGAGACAGTCCACAGGGCAGAAGTTTCTAGAAGGGCTAGGTGGGAAGGGTATCTGGGATCCAGGCGAGAGAATTGGTAACAGGAGGCACACACACCATGCAGAGGTTTCCAAACGGGACAGAGGCAGGAGACAGATCTGAGGTCCAGGCTTGGGTCCTACACGATAGGCAGCAGAATCCAAACAGGGGCAGAAGCAGAAAGACTTCATCTAGAGGCAAGGCAGGACGTCGATGTCCAGAGATCAGAAGCCAACAGGAGAATCAGACAAGAGCAAGGCAGGCAGGAGAAAACAGGAAGGAAACAGGTCAATACAAGAACGCTGGAAAGTCTACTCACACATTAGATTAATAATAATATTTTAAAGAATGATTTGCTAAATAAAAATCAAAAACCTTTAGGACACTTGATTTTTAATAAAGGTATACAGCCACGTTATCTCGTTATAAGACAAAAAAAGACGTTTGATCATGATAAAATAAGCTATATACACCAAGCTTCCATCTTGATACTGTTTTGATGTTTTGTTTCTTTAGGCTAGATAGAATCCGGCGCCAGGCGCGATGAACAGATATAAACATACGTGGCGCGATCCACCGACAGTATCACCGAACTATCATAATGCTGGTTTGTTTAAATAATAAATCACTTGTGAATAATGCCAGACCTAGCCTGACCTACTGAAATGCCTCCCAATAAAGCGGCAGCTTGCCGTGATTGAAGAACAACCATTATTAAATACACTGATCTACAGCAATTTCAAGAGCCTCATATCAAAACATTTACTCATGTCAATCAACTATGTGGTCACATATGAGCAATCAGCAGGTTAACGTCAGCTTTAGTGAACACCAATGTCCATACTGTATTCCCAGCGATATTCCAGACTTTTCCCTCTTGGAATCATATTTTTTTGTGTTTTTTTTTACTGAATCTTGGACCATTCTTCATTGTTTCACTGGGAGATACTAATAGCCCTTTTTTGCTGCTTCCTCGTTTTATCCCCTGCTGCGCATGCACAGTGTTGCACTTCCTCTGTTATTAAAAATAAACACGAAAGACTTTATTTACTAACAAACTGAGCAAAAACAACACGTAAAACTGCAAAATAATAATGCCAGCAGGACGTGATAATCCTTCCTAAAAACTTTGTATGCAACCAGAGTGAGCTACTGACATAAATAAAAAAAAGTCAAATAACGTGGCTATGCCCCTTTAATGCGATTATTTCTCGTGGAAATAATTAAGGTAACGTAGGAAGCAAGAGGGCGCTGTAGCAGACGATCGGTCATGTGGGCATTAGCTTGATGGGTTAATCTTAAAGTTACACAAGACACCATTAATGTGCACCAGGAGCACAGAAGATGCAGGTAGTGACCAGACCAGAACAGGCGATGAGGACCGAGGGAACCACCAGAACGGGCAGAGCAAGCGGCTGGAACTCACGGGGAAACAGGCAGAACTGCAGCACGCAGACACAGGAACTTAACTGAAGAGTCCAGCTGGCTGAGCACACAGGATCTGGCAGAGGCAGGGCACATCACAAAGGACAAGATGAGATCAGATGAGAAGAGACGTTCTGGCAGCAATGAGTTGGCTGAGGCAGGTATATGTAGACAGGTGAACAGAGTTCACTAATTAGTGCAGCAGGTGGACCTGATTAACAGTGTTGGCTGGAAGGAGACTGAGCTGATTGGATAGTGGCAGAGAGGTAAAAGCTGATCCAAGAAAAGTCCAAAATAAACAAACACAAACCTAAATCATGACAGTAGGACTATCGAACGATGGCGGAACTAAACAAACAGGTTATCAAAACAACTTTTAAGCTATATTTAGCTGTAATGAGCGGACCGTAAAACACAAACAGTAATGTCCCATAGGTGTACAAAACCCTTATGACAATAAAGTTTGCTATAATTGCAAAACACACCCAAAACACATCAACATGGCATTGCTTCAAATGTTGCTTAACCGAAACACAGTAAAACACATTAAAAGTAAACAATTTTAAATGATTAAGCCCATCCTGACTTTCCCTATCATCTCTCTGCCAAACCTCTGCCTCTGGGTCCAGTTGATCGACTTTGGGGCGTCTGGTTGCAGTGAATTATTCCTGGGTGAAGCTGTTTCTTCGCGCAGTGCCGGCGAGCAAGTAGCTAGCTCAAGAGGAAGGACCTCTTTTGGGAACCAGGCCTGGGTGAGCTTTACAAGAGTCTCCATTGGGCTGCGTTCGGCCTGTGGAGCATGGGGATCTGAAGGGTTTCCTTAAGCGTCCTGTTAGGGCCTCTGCACAGTTGCAGCGGGAAAAATGTTCAGGTCAGCTTTTCTCCTGCAAAGCTGAGGAAAGATTACAAACAGCCTATTTCATGGCAGTCGGCTGTTTAGGTTCTGTTGTTGAAGAAGGCAGGCTGTATTTAGCTGGGTCCAGCCTGCAGATGGTTGTCTCTCCAGTGCAGACCCCTACACGGTCCATGGAAAAATAGAAAGATGAAGGGGGAAAGCCTGGATTCATAGCAGTGGCACCCTGCTGTGATGGGGCAGCAAATAATTTGCTGATGACTGACTTCCATATATAAAGGCAGATGAACTGAATGATGACTGATTAGGCAGTGGCAAATGGGAGCAAGTGCAGCTGATAATGCTAATTAGTAGAGGTAGAATTACCCCTCATTAACACATAATCCTTCATCCATGCGTTCTCCGTTACGTCACAAATAAAAGCCATTCTAGTCAATAAGGCATTTCCCAGCAGCACAGTGCTGCTGTGGCATGACAGAGAACCCTTCTCCGTAGTCTGTGAGAAATACGCATTGAGTCTATTTATGACGTATGATGGAGCGAAATGCATCACTTTCTAAAAACCAAATGAGCCTGATAGGGAGTCAGATGAAGGAAGTGCAAAGTGGATCACATAATATTTCAAAATAAAGGAGGGAGGAGTCTTCTGGCTGTCTGGATGCATGAATAGATCCAGTTTGGATTGCTGCTCAGCACATTTTGCAGTCAACAAGGAACATAGTAAGTCCTCTTAGTTTCTAAAAACGTTAGGACAAAAAAACCCAAGACTCCAAGAAAAAATTATGCAACAATCAACTTGAAGGCTAAGTAAAGTGAAGAAATGCATTGACATGGAAAAACATCTAACAAATATGAATACGGAAAAGTGAACCTGTATGGCAAAACAGAATATGAAAAGACATATAGAACATAAATGACAAGAACAACATGGCTCTAAATAAAAAACATAACTGAACACCTCTAAATAGAAACACAACTGATTTATTCTTCATGGTAAATGTTTTATTGATTGTATTTATGACTATAAAAAATATATTTTTTTTTAAAGTGCATGACACTGAATAGGCTGCACTATCTCAGTGAATCCATCTGCTGATTGCAGGACTCATCTCAAGGAAACTCGGTTTATCAGATTAACATGATAAACTATATAAAACAGAAGTATCCCGATCTACAAGTGGTTGGAGGAAACGGTGAGTGCACTTTCTGTGGTAAATGACTTTGACTACATGTGTTTCCTTTATCTTTCAGCTCTTTTCTGTTCCTCTGTCTCTCTCTAGTGGTGACAGCTGCTCAGGCTAAAAACCTCATAGATGCTGGTGTGGATGCGCTTAGGGTTGGGATGGGCTGTGGCTCTATCTGCATTACCCAGGAAGGTAAAACTAAAGCTAAAGAGTTGAATATAACAATAAAAAAGAAATGTACAGAAAATAGTTTTCTCCTAAAATGTCAATCGTATGTCTCAGTCTCAGGTTTTTTATTCCTACCTCTAATGAGGTCTCGCCAGCAGGTCTATAAAAATTGGAACTCCACTCTACTCCAGACATTTTGAATTGAGAAAGCTTTCTGGATGGGAAGCGAAACGTCTTCAGCTTCAGAATAGAAGTCCAGTCGTTTTATTTTTTAACCTTTTTGGGTTTATTCCTACCTCAGTAATGGCATGTGGACGGCCCCAAGGAACATCCGTTTACAAAGTTGCAGAGTATGCCAGACGTTTTGGAGTACCAGTAATTGCTGATGGAGGCATTCAGACAGTAGGGCATGTGGTGAAAGCTCTTGCCCTGGGAGCATCTACAGGTATAAATGGGCAGGAGTCCTATTTGTAGCTAAGTTTTGGTTTAGTGGGAAAATAATGATTGTACCCCTGTTGCATTTTTTTTTAAACTGTACATTAAATTTATCCTAATAATAACACATTTTGGAAGTTTTCTTCTTTCATGATTCCTGCCAAACACTTCATTCCACATTTTTTGTGTAATCTTTTTTCATTGACAGTGATGATGGGGTCTTTGTTAGCAGCAACCACTGAGGCTCCTGGAGAATATTTCTTTTCGGATGGTGTGCGCCTCAAGAAATACAGAGGAATGGGCTCCTTGGATGCCATGGAGAAGAATAACAGTCAAAAGCGTTACTTCAGGTATAAATAATTATGACACTGGCGTGGGTTGTCTTTGGTTGATGGAGGTACAGCCTCCCTGTAGTGCTCGTAGGGCAAAGTCTCTCAACAAAAACTTTCAGTAAGAAGATTTTCTCAACAAAGATGTTGTTAGTAGCCACTAACTCTACTGTTACAGGGTATGAAAAACCAGAAGAAAACACATTAGAAATTAATAGTAAACCTTATGCTAAGCTATTTAGAGGGTTCTCTGATCTAGGCAGGGAGTATGCTTGAAAATTAAAGGGAAACTAATGGGAAAGTATAACTGATGTTTTACTTTCTGATTAATTTGGGTAATAATTATGTATTCCACTTTAAGGTGTTGAAATGTAACTCTCGGGAAATCAGAACACATTTCAATTAAAAAATAAACATGTATACTGTATTAAAAAGTGACACTATAGCAAAAGTAATGTTGTCGGTCCCGTTACTTTTAAACACCATGAATCCCAACTATTTAATCTTAATACACAAAAGTGACACACCTAATTTCAAAACGTGTCAGAAATTGAGATTTCAACAAATCCCCTTTATGTCCTCATGTTTGCATACCTTTCTTTACACTAGCATGCAGGAGAAGACAGGAAACAGTGTGACAGCAGCTTTAGGATTGTTCATTATACATAAACATTTTTTGGCCATGAGGCATTGATTTAAATTGTAGTGTGTCTTCTTTATTATATTATGGTTACTAAAAGGCCTTATGTCGAAAATTATTAGCTACCATGAAAAATGTTCCTCAAAAAATTAGTTGCATCCTTCCAATATTGATGGAATCAAAAAGCTGTTCAAAGCTTATGTGTTTTCATTTTGCTCTTTAAATTAATATAAAGGGTATTCCACTGTTTGCACCACACTGCAAAAAAAAATATAAAATAGACAAAAAACTAAAATTCTTTTTAATGTTCTGTTTATGTGGCTTCAATTTGTCCAGTGAGGGAGATAAAGTGAAAGTGGCTCAAGGTGTCTCGGGATCAGTTCAAGACAAAGGCTCTGTCCAAAAGTTTGTTCCTTACCTCATTGCTGGGATACAGCATGGCTGTCAGGACATTGGAGCCAAAAGTCTGTCCATCTTAAGGTTGGTATGAATACTTTGGCACATATTTATTTTAATTTTTAGTAGTGGGGAACTCTTTCATAAGTTTGGACTGTGTGTGTTGGGTTCCAGGTCAATGATGTATTCAGGAGAGTTGAAGTTTGAGAAGAGAACCATGTCTGCCCAGATGGAGGGGGGAGTTCATGGCCTTCACTCGTAAGCATGACTCATGACCTTTATACATTTTATTCTCTACTTTATATATGACTGTGTTTATATTTTCACTTCATCTATAGGGGAACATATGAGTTAAAATACACTTTAATTTCCTCATGTCTCATCAATTATCTTTTGTTTGTATATTTTTGTGTCACATGGAATGCAATTTAGCCGCTTGCCAACATCAAAACAATAATTTTTTCTTCTTACTTTCTTCTACATTTTATCATGTTAGATATTCTTTTGTGCCATGTAAGTACTTGCAAACTGTCATCTTCATCCTTCTATGACTCGTTCTTGCTGAAGTTAGCTCTTTTACTAATAAAATGTTGTATTTTTCCTTAACTCCAATTATAGTTACAAGAAGTGGCTTCAATGAGGCAGGAGGAAGAGGAAACACAAGATCAGGACCTAATGTCCCTACCCCGGCAGCTATGAGCCGCTGCAATGGACTCATGTGAATAGACAACTGATGCCAAGTTGATATGGCATCTTTAAAAATGGTCTCTTTGAGTTAAGAGAGGGTGAAAGAGCAAGGTCATAGAGGGCAGAAAGTCAAACTAATGTACACATGGATCATCCAATTAACTCTATCTGTCTTATGTATTTGCAAAGGTAGAGGGCTGGAAACGTTTCTAACTCTGTTCTGCTGGATCCTTTCATTACACAACACACGCACTCACCTACTTTAGTACGGTTATTACTGGTGATATAAGGAAAAGCCGCTCTATCAAACAAGGTACAGGTAAACTGCAGTTTTTTTTCTTTTGCAGGAGTCAGTTTTCTTTAATTGACTTATAGTTCAACCTCAGAATTCAACATGTCACAATTACAGTATGGTCAGTTGATATTTCCTTTTTAGATATTTTTAGAAATACACAAAAAATGTAAATTACAATAGGCAAATTTTGTCTTTCAAAGGCTGGAGAATCTCTTTGAATTTCATCTCGGACCTCTGTGTAACTCTTTTGTAGATATTTACTAAAGCTAAGCATTGCACAGAGTTCATTGTACACATTTGTAAGAAAGTGTTTTCGAGGTTCAATAAGCTGTGGTCTCGTCTTTAATTTCTCCTTAATTTCCCTGATTTACATCCACCTTACATCATTGACAAACGTCTATCATCTATAACGTTTCATTATTAGTATGATAATACTTGGTATTATGTCTATTCTATCTCAATGTTAAAAAGAAAGTAAACACTAAAAACACTTAAATCTAGTTATTGAAACGATACAGTAATCTCACCTGGTCAATTTACATCGGTTTACTTATTTTGAGCAATTATTTTAAGGTTTATGCAATGGTTCAAAATGTTTCTTTTTTTTAAAATCTGTTAGTTAATATCTTTGGTACCATATATATCACCAAGTAGTTATTACATTTATATTAACGAGATGTAGGAAACGTTGCATCTGGTTCAGTTTATTAAGTTATTGTTCTTAGCAACATTTTGGCAAAAATATTGTTCCTTTGCATCTAAATAAAACTGGAAATTTCTGTTTGAGTTGTAAATAGCATGGTCATAATAAAAAAAGTATTTTGAGGTAGATGTTGTGACATTCTTGTGAAGCTTTTCTATGTATTTTGGGATATAGGTAATAAACCATTAATTAGTTCTGACTTCAGAGGAAAGTTATTTCCCTGCTCTGTGTGTCACATGTTTAGTTACACATTTGCCTCCTAAATGATAATGGTATGTGAAATAAATGTAGCAGTTTTGTAGCTTTGAAGCTGAGGTTGTCGGAATGGCGTTCCGCGAGCGAGCTATTTCTAGAACGTGACGTCATATCACGTGGTACGCGGTAGGGCAAACCTGCGTTGTCCTCCGCTTTTTCACTGTAAAAGCGCTGTACGTTACCCTTGGTTTTATTCGGTAAAAACAAAGCTTTTTCCAAGTCTAAGACGTCTCCTAACCATGGTTGTTAAACATTGATGTTATGGAACGTGCAACAGCGACTCGAGGTACGCTGATAGGCCGCATATGAAGGATGTTTTCTTCATTAATTTCCCGAAATTCAAGACTGCCAAGGAGAAATGTGTGCGCTGGGTACACTTGTGCGGTCAGCCTACACAACAGTTCAACCCGGAAAAAGTTACCAAATTCACGTACATATGGCAACTGAAAAAAATAAAAATAAAATAGTATTTAGTCTAAACCATCCTAATGTGTCTACATGTAGGCCTAGGCTACTACTTACTAACTGAACAGCAAGCCTGCCTCTACATGTTCCCTCTATAAAAGGCCTAAAATAGGCCTAGCTGATATATTAGCCACAGATAGGCATGATAGGAGGCCGACTAGTTAATAATGAAGGGCCTGCTACCATGATAGCATATAGGCCTAAAAAAGACCTTACTCAAATAAATTTCAAATAACACAAACATTAAACAATTAGCCATGAATTTATTAAGGGCAATGTTCTGAGATGTAAACAGTTATTTTGTAGCTACCGATTGGCAAAATATACCGATTCCTGGATGGTGATTACAAATAGAAAAAACGGCCGATGACGCCGAGCAGGAAAAAAACATCGACTTACCGTTCTATCAACTCGGCCCATTTTACAGTCTTTCAAAGCCCTCGACACTCAAGCCATCGTTTGAGCTGAACGTTGGTATGTTCTTTGACAGTTCTTACCAGTAAACTGGGCGCCTGGGACATCCTCTTGCGATAGTTTAACAGCTGAAAAGTCGGTCATATCGTTGTATCTGTTGCACGTGTAATGACTGGTTGCTGCGTGCGCTCTCAACCTGTTTGTCCAACCTTAGCGGCAAGGAGCGTTGCTCATGAGATGGTGACGTCACATGCGCGGAACGCTATTGGAGGCCTGGTGCTGCACTGCAGAAAAAACAGCTGGTAGCCGAGGTCCCGTAGCAAGCACTGAGCCACCAAGGGTATGTGGAAAGCATAGTCCTAGATCCCAGCCAACCAGTCACCGCCATTTGCCTTTGTTTCTAATAGTTTATCTGCACTCGGTGATTCACCTGCTGAGAAGCTGACTCTGGCAGCTCCATAGTCAGAAACATGGCATTAGAGACACCAATGACCATAGTCAAATATTTGCCAGGTGCCAAATCCTACCCACAAACCAGTGGGTAAGGATAAGCATAAATACAGTAAGGTTTTTATTCACAATGGAGGCTATGCCAGTTTGAGGCTACTAAAATTAGTGTTGCTTCAGTGTGTTAGTTTGCCAAAACTGTGTTGGACTCTTTAATTTTCTCTGATCCCCTCCTTGATTTGACCAGTGACGACATGCTTAGTCGCATGTTTTCATCCAACCACTGGGTGTCTAGGTAGTGTCCTTAAAACAATGTGGGCTTTACTGATAATTGGCCAGCATTTCTGGAGACACCTGGTCTGATCTGGAGAGATGGCATCAATCAGTTCAATTCAATCTAGTTTATTTATATAGCACTAATTCTCTAATTCACATTTATATAGCACACATGTCATCTTAAGCCACAATCATACAAACAGATTGGTTAAAAAGTTTATTTTACCTAAGAAAGCCCAGCAGAGTTAACCAAGTCATTTAAAGCATCCATTCCTGTTGAATGAGCATGTAGACAGTGGACAGTTGCTTGCATTATGTCATTGACTTTGCAGCAATCACTCATACCATGCTCTCAGATATCGACAGTGGAGAGGAAAACTCCTCTTTAACAGGAAGGACCCTCCAGCAGAACCAGGCTCAGTGTGAACAACCATCTGCCTCGACCGACTGGGGATTAGAGAAGGCAGATGGTACAAAAATTAGACTGATCCAGAAGTATGTGAGAGAAAAGTAAAAAAGATAAAGGCAGTTCTCTAAAGAGAGATACACAGCTAAGTAAAAAAAACTCTCCAGTTTTCAAATCAATGCAGAGAGCACATTAAGTTAGTAATAGTAAAAGCTCAGCCATTTGAGGGTCAGGTGTTTCACCAATAGAAGGAGAACAAGAAGTTGTTGGCAGCAGTAAACCAACCAATAACCCCCTCCAACATAGTGCCACAACTAAACAGAACACCAGGCAAATGTAGCTACTATGAAGAGAAAGGCAGATAATGAAGATAAAAACTTAAATGACAGCAGACACCAGTAAACTTGTAGTTCTATTCAGCTGTGACAACTTCATATTCATATTTTGTTAGCTATAGCCATTAATAGCGTACCGCGAGCGAGCTATTTTTAGAAACGTAACGTCACGATGACGTCACATCACGTGGTACGCGGTAGGACAAGCTTGCATAGTCCGCCGCTGTTTCGCTGTAAAAGAGACGTGCGTTAGTCTAGGTTTTACTCCTTTAAAAGACTGCTTTTTCCAAAATCTAAGACCATGGTTATTAAACATTGTTGCTATGGAACGTGCAACAGCGACTCGAGGTACGCTGATCGGCCGCATATGAAGGATGTTTTCTTCATTACTTTCCCGAAATTCAAGAGTGCCAAGGAGAAATCTGTGCGCTGGGTACACTGGTGCGGTCGGCCTACATATGTAGCAAGCATTTTGTCGGAGGAAAGGGCCCAACCGAAGAACATCCTGACCCAGCGACATCAAGTAGTGAACAGGTAAGAGTATTTTGGTGGCCGACATGTTAATAATGAAGCGCCTGCTACCATGATAGCATATAGGCTATCATGGTAAAAAAAAAACAAAGCTTACCGTTCGATCAACTCGGCCCGTTTTCCGGTCTTTTTAAGCCCTCGACACTCAAGCCATCGTTTGAGCTGAAGGTTGGTGTGTTCTTCGACTGTGCGACCAGTAAACCGTGCGCCTGGGACATCGTCTTGGGAAAGTTTAATGGCTGCAAAGTCGGTCATATCGCTGCTTCTGTTGCTGGTTTCTACGTGCGTTCTCTATCGGTTTGTCCTACCTAAGCGGCAAAAAGGGCGTTGCTCTTGAGACGGTGACGTCACGTGCGCGGTACGCCATTCCGTCATTTTGCCCTTCGACCGTTGAGTACCTTTGCTGTTTAGGAGTCATTTCACACACAGTGGAGCTTTCAACGATCGTTCTAACCATGCATCATTTATTAGCCATAATGGGGCAAGAAGCATGTTGCCCATAACTATACAGATAATGATAACTTGTGCAGTCATGTTTCTTACTTAAAGGTATAGTGGACGATTTTTCCGGAAATGTAAGTAAGGAATGCCCAGGTCACTTTTTGTATAACTGCACTTTCGCGAGACCATCCTACCTGTTCTTCTGTTCCTTGCATGAAAGCATCTCCCAAATACACTCTGCTCTTATTTGTTTCTTCTGAGGCCTTCCTCTACTTCTCATTAACTTGTAAGACAGTTTGCTTCATGTGACTCTCAGCCATTTTCAAAGTATACAGTGAGAGCAGTGGAGCTACAATGAACAGCTGAAACCGAAGCTCACTAGATACATAAACACTCGAAATGCACATGCACAGCAAGAGGAAACTAGCAAGGAACACCTAACATTGAGGTTAGGTGAACACGTCACAAACGTTGGCATGTGGGACAACCAATAGATAAAATTAATCCGCCAGAACTCCAAGCCGAAAGAAGATTGGCCACTATACCTTTAATTTCTGCAGACGCATTACTGATCTTTCTAAATATCTGGTTAGCATAAAGTGTCAGTCTTTAAGATGCTTCGTCAGATTTGTGGTTCTTCCTGTCTTTCAATTCAACACTAAAACAGAAATTAAAGAGAAACAAATTTAGAGACATTAAATGGTTTGATTCCATGTTGTTGAGGAAAAATAAAAAAGCCTTGGATGGCTATAACAGATGTTTAACACGTCATTGTTGCTGAAGGTCCTGTTAGCAAGAGTTGGTGAAGAGAGTAAAACATTCCAGGGACGTTTTTGCTTTGTATCTTTATTTATTCTTCCATTGTTGTTTTAAGTTTGACATTCAAACTAAGTATTCTTGCTATACAAATGTTTTACTTGCTAAAGAAAAATAAAAATGCATACATATTGATTGTTTACTAGCTATTCTCATTTCCTTCTGGACAGTTTAATTTTCTCGGTCATTGTTTGGTGCATTTTTTATAAAAACTCCTTGTAATAAGGTACAATCTTCTCAGGAATTGCACAGTTTACAATTGGAAGTTTAAATCTTTAAATTCATGAACAGTGCTGTTTTTTAGTTCTTTAAATGTTTTGAAATTACTTGATTATTGAATGCCACCAGCTAAAAGTGCTATAGAAATTATAGAATACAGTGAAGTTGCAATTTAAATTTATTGGGTGGCCCCTTTGTATCTTTTTTGTGTAAGGGTAATAGCGTAATAGTAATTTATAAATTAAGCAAAATACACTTTGAAAGAGTATCAAAGTTATGACACATGAAGATCTAGGAAACAAAACTTCTAACTTCACATTCATTGCTGGACAATTTTCACTGAATACTTTTTTGTGCCTTTCTCAGTCGCTTTGATCCAGATTATACAACAAAAATGACTATTTATTTATAAGAAGACATTCATGTTATCACAATACTGTATCCAACCTGTAGTAAATTTATTTGGTTTCTACTGCAGGTGACACAACATTATATTTCGTTTTACAGAAGGTTCACCAGATAAACTTAAACTTGCGTTTGAACTCTTGATTGTGAGAAACCTTTGTAAGTTTATTGCACACTAGCATTCTGAACAAAAAACACAGATAAGATATTCCACTTATAAAAGTTTCATGCTGTGGTCTGAATTCCGAAATGCTTGAGAATAAGTAAAACCGGGATGTAAAAACTTTTATGTATACAGTATTTACAGATAATTATTATTGTTAAATTAAATAAAATCTTATTCAATAATATCAATTCTACTTACATGATGGGTGATTGCTTAATTTATATTATAAAACGTCTGTACACTGTCAATCTGATTTCTGAACTTACCTGAAACTTTAAATCTTTTTTTTTTTTACAATTCTATGGTGTCACTGCACATACTCAGGGCATCAATTTGTTTGCACACATTAACAAATTCTGCTTGTACAGTCATATCCCATTCCAGCTGTTTGCTTTCACTTAGGTGCTTAGTCCCTGCTATCCGGCTTGAACCCTGACTGTCCTGGGAAGCCAAGCTCAGGGTTCTATATCTCCTGTGATAAGACAGAGAAGGTATTGCTCTTGGAAAGCTGCTTTGGGCAATGTTTTGTCCCCTATTTGTCCAGGAATTGGAACGTAACTTATTGCTTTGTTTTGAATAATTGCACAAACCATGAGTTGAACCAGTAATGCTCCTTTTCCAGTCCATCTGATCTGTTGCCATTGGGGCTTTCTTGTGAGACATCAAACCCATGTGTTGTTGAGAAACTCTGGAACTGGACATGGCATTCTCTTCATCCACGTCTCCGCAAGATGAGGCCCGGCATAGAGTTTCATCAACACATTTGGTTCCTTCGTTTAATGTTCCTTGACCAGGAGAACTCAACGAAAGACTTGAGGAAGTATAGAACAGCCTTTGTGGATTAAAAATGCTGTGAGAAAATAAGGACTCACTAAATAGAGCTTGGTCAATACTACGTGACAGCTCTATAGGAGATGGGGGTCGGAGGTCCCCAGTTGAGTCACTATCTGTACCTACGCTATCCAGTGATGATAGCTGGAAGTCATCTGCATTTTTAGGTTGCTTTGGTGGGTTTTGTGGTGTATGTAAAGGCAGAATGGTCTGGCTTGGACTGTGCTTGTTTGCACAGTCTACTTCAGTTGCAGGATTGTCAACCATTGCACAAAGAGTGAGAGCATCTGATTGCTTCTTGGTGTCAACATCGCAGGCCACTAGCTTTTCCTGGTTAATCTGGGACCAAAACTCATGAGTGGTGAGGGTCGGAGAGTTTGCTTCTTCCTGCGAGGGTACGCTGAGTCCTCTCAAAGGGGAGCTACTGGATAGACGGGACCAGGATCCTGGCCTGGGGTTACTTATAGTTTTGACAGAGGAGTTGGTGTTACAGAACAGAGGATGTGTGCCAATAATGCACAAACCTAGACACACCCCAATCTCACATAACCTGCAGCCTATGTGGTAGCCCCACCAAGGCCATGGCTGGAACCCAAAACCAACCACCCCACCAAAACCAAGAGTATGCAGGATCCCATAAAGCTGAAGACCACCACATCCTAACAAACACAATGAACTTCCTATCCCAGCTCCTGCTGCTCTATCCCAATCTTCTACCTTGGAAAAGGGGCATTTTATAGGTCGTATCATTTCTGGCGATCCTCCAGTCTCTCCGTTATCGCTCAGCCTGTAAATGTGTTTTGTGTTTACTTTTTTCAAGCAGTAAAAGATGAGGTAGGAGGATGAAAGGAAGACGGTTAGGAAGACAAACAAACCCTGAGGGAACAAAATTATCACAATGGGGAGACTATGAAAGAGCTGGAGGAGTCCAACACATCCTAGTGAGATCATAAAATGCAACAGGCACATGCAAAGTAAAAGACAAGGCTTAGGCAAGGCCGAGAATGAGGTAGAAATAGCAAGTGGAAGCGAAAGATAGCTGCGTGAGTGCAAAGACAAAAGGAAGAAGGCCAAGGAAAAGGCTGATGTCAAACAAGGCATTGGTAATTCTGAGAGCAGCTGAGTGACCAGAGGTGGAAGACGATCTTGAGAATTGTAAGCGTCATATAGCAAACTGAAGCCTTGGATCCCCGCAAATGCCAGAACGAAGACGTGTAGCATGATAAAAAAGCCAATTCCAGGGGGGCACCGTAGAGGCAAGCCTAACAGGCAAACTACAGATATTAGGCAAATTAAAGCGAAGACAGATCCCAGACCATAGATGTGTGCTTCCCATGCAAATCCCCACGTTGCAAATGCAGAGTTCCAGTCTGAATACAGAGGAACCAAACTGGCAGGGCTGAGAGCCAGAGAGGGGAGCAAGGGCTCACTTGGTGTAAAATCCTCTGGGTAGGTGGGAGTCCAGGACTGATCTGATGTTTTACAGGGCGTGGTGGACATATCCATGTTACCTTCGAGCAACAGTGTGCCAGTGGTCTTTGGGATATTCCGGCTGTCCTTTCTGGATTCATCTGTAAAGAGAAGACATTGTGATACAGCGAAAGAATGTAAGAATATTATTTTTATTAAAGGTCTAACTGCATACCAAACTCACGAAAGGAAACTAAACACCATATTGGGGTCAAGAGAATGAGACAGGATTTAAGCAATATTTTTTTATTTTAAAGAATTTTTATTTCATGTAAAATATTTGAGTGGGCTCAATGCCAAAAAGCACTGAAAATGTTAAGTGTTTTTGTATTGCAAATATTGAATAAAGGTTTTATAAATCTTAAAATGTTATGCTTTTCAGGTGTCTGGATTTTTGGTTTGTTTATGTTGTCCAAGGTGTTGGCAAATTTGGTCATTCCTTTGTGTTTCGTTTCTTAGTCTATTATTATATTCTGTTCTTTGTACATTTGGAATTATTACAGTTGGATCTCTTTTAGACTTTTTCCCTTTTCCCTTTTTATTTATTTGTGTTCTAGTTCAGCTTCATCTACATTGATTTGTCTCACTCTCAGTCTCCCTGATTTCCTTCTTCCTCAACTACTCTACATAATGATTAGCACACCAGCATTTAGTGTCATTCTCCACTCTTCCCTCTGTATATAATCTCACTGATTGTCAGTGATACATTCTTCCGCAAATTCTGCTGGAATGCATGTTTTCTCTGTGTTTCTATCTTTGATCCAGGATCTGTTCCTCCTGCGATTCCCCTATTAGTTATTTTTCTAATTATCAAAGTATTAATTTACTATGGTATGCTTCTGCTCTTTGGTCCTTCACAAACCAGCAAACATGACACAACCTGTGTTTTAAATAAAACTCTGCCCAGTGTAAAACCTTCCAGTTTAGGTTCTATTTTAAATTTTAATTAGAATTTACCAAATGCACTTGGCTAAAAAAAAAATATATATATATTTTAGTTTTGAAGCAGAAGCCAAATATAGCATTGTTAGCAGTCATTCACATTTTAAGATGAGGTAAAGATGACCCAAGTAAAGCAAAAAGTAAAGCAAAAGCAATGCTAAGAGAAGAAGTAACTGATACCTAAATCTAATAATTGTTGGACCACCCTTAATAGCAACAACTGTCAATTAGCATTTGTGATCACTTGTAATACATCTTTTACATTGCTTTAAAATAATGTTGGCCATCTCTTATTTGCTAAATTGATTTAATTCAACCACAATAAATGGTTTTTGATCAAAGATTATTGATGCATGTTATCCCCCCCCCCCTACTTATTTTGTAGCAAAGAACAAGAGGTAAAAATCTAAAATACAATAATGACTTCAACTGTTAGGTCAGCATGCTGAAACATTCCTGTACCTGAATACATAACCTCCTTTATTGGTTATCTGAATGTGTTCTTTGGTTTATTCTTATTAATTATGTCTGCAAATAACAACAAAATCATTTTATCAAAATTATTAGTAACACTGGCATCTCAGGTAAATATTCTTCAAATCCAAATGCTTTGGTTTTAAAAAATGAGTCCAGGAGTGAGCAGTCAGTGTATGTGTGACGTTAATCCATAATAAAACAGAGCAGGCTTGTAACTGGGAAGCTCTAAGTGGGTCACACAGAGAGAAATGGGAGCAGGTTGTGTGCATTGGTGTTCATGTTAACATGACTGAGGGAGAGTGATTTGTTGATTAGCCAGTATCAACCTGATTATTATTTTCTTTTTAAGGGGTAGTTATTAAACACTGTCAAGATATGCTTTGCTCACCATGAGAATCTGGTTTGGTCCTCAATTAATGATAACTCATTGATTCTGTGGAGGAGGAGATGAATATCTGTTTGTTATCATAAAGTATTGGTTACAATATTAAGCTGTGTGAACCAGGTAGCCCAAACAGCTGATTAGAATATGAAATACACACTGTTTACGGACCTCCATTAAAAGTGAAGATATTGTGTCAATACAAAATCCGCAATCACCAATGGGTGTTAATCTGGTCATATCTATTTGATATAGCTTCTCCTGTAATCCAAATACCATTAGATGATTATTGAACCACTCCCTGATTAGCTACACTGCAAACTGTAAAATTATTAATGTGGTAAGACATGCAGATGTGGGGAGAAAAAAGCATTCTTATCTAGTTCTGGAAAAGTGCACCTCCCCCTATGCCTGTGGACATAAAACTCCCTTGACGAGCGACTGCCACCGTGGGTGAGTACAGTAAATAGTGGTATGTGGCATTTGATCACCATGTTATCTGTTGAGCGTTATTGGAAAGTGATCAAGATGCCACATATTATGAACACAATTATTTTCAGAGAGTGAAAGATCTGGGAATAAATATGCAACGGAAAGACTGATGGTAGGGAACCAAACAGTGGCATTGCTTAGAGATTTTTGATTAGAGTAAAGCCAAATTATTAGAAATGATGCAAAGCATAGGGTGAATGCTAAACTTGTGTCAAAAAATGCAGCAGTGACACAAAAATTACACAGCCTGATGCAATTTGGTCAACTTTAAGGCTCTACTTTTTTGGTAATGATCTCAAAAATTTCTTTACTGTGAAATTAAGACATGACTCTTACCTCTGGTTCCCTCTGTGCTGACTGTTTCTTTGATTAAAATAGCATCTGCACTACGATTTGTCCCATCTTGTGTTCCCTGTGTGGAAACTGGGATGCCTTTACTCCACCCCCCATTGTTTGTTGCTGATGATGGAGTTTGGTGCTCAGGGTTATTATTCGATCCAATAAATGCTGATGGGGTTGAGTTCAAATCCGGTATGGGTAATGGAAGGGATTCAGAAAAAGGCATAGCAAAATGTGTATTAGAAATTTCATTTTTCAGTGTTAGCTTGTTCTCTCTGGTTTGTGCAGGATGCTCTGTGGACACTCGGCTTGTTTCAGGCGACAGAAAATTAAGTGTTTGTTTCTTTGCAGGATTTTGTGGAGCCGTTCCTGATAAAAATCTAGATGTTTGCACACTGTCCATGAGAGTTTTATCCTCTTTCAGAATATCTGAAGGGCTGAATGTGAGTCCTCCATCATTGGGATATAAAATAGATGTCTCAGTGCCCTCCTGAATGTCACTGTATTCACCAATCACACCTTGCCTGTCCATGTCCTCAGATGACGATAAGGGCCAACTCAAGGGATGACTCAGAAAATCACCATTGTCAGGTCTAAACATAAAACTCTCTTGTCCCAAACTTGATTGGTGAGGTTTCTCTAGGGGCTGTGTAAAAAACTGCGTTGCGCTGTCATTGTCTGTCGCTTGTGTTTCTTTGACATTTTCTTCAGTAAAAGCAGCGGCGTGAAGTGAGAGAGGGAATGAAATGGGGAAAATAAAATAAATATTCCACAGGGATCCCATGCTGACGCTCTGCAAGCTTCACTGTTTGCTGTCTGTTCACATGTTTGGACCATAAACATCAGGATTCTGAGGTTTCAACCTAGAATAGAATTGAAGGACAATTCATATCTTGAATACTGTCAGTGTTCTCTTCACATACTGTGGCTCATTAAAGTATTTGCAGTAAACAGCTTGAAGGGCAGCATGTGGATAAGAAACACCACAAGATTACCGAATAAAAATCTTTACGCATCAGTATAGTGGAAAAAAAGCACTGATATTCTTCTTGGAATCATGCAGATATAAGATTTCTTACCCCATCAGTGGTCCATTCTGCTGCAGGCTTTACAAGCATATAAATCGTTCTGTGCTGCTTCATGTCTGCAGTCTCAGTCTGCTCTGCACGCTGTGTCTTTTCACTCTCACTGTGCTATGCCCTCTTCTCTTCATCAGCCAGTAGACACATGGGACACAGACCCCACCTCCTCTGGCCAACCCCCACCCTCCCACATGCTGCTGCTGGACAGGTCTGACAGCGAGACTGTTTGCAGCAGCATCTAGATAAGTACTGTCTCCTATTTTGGATTCAGGGACTGTAGTCCTTTTGAGTAAATAGAGGTTCGGTAAAGAAAAAACACAAACAGGAGTTAAAACATGAGATAGGACGTTTCTTAAAAATGTGTTGAGAGTAATTTACAGAGGCTGTTTGAAATAGTTGAAATATAGTCATATGTATCTATTTAATTAAAAAATATTCATTAATATTTCTTGACAGAAGCTGCTGGTGTGCACATGCACAGAAAACGTAAAAAAAAAAATCTCTTAGCAATGATTTGTTGGTTAAAGCAGCTTCTCCTTCAGTAAATCAGTTTGCAGAATCCAAAAGCTATTTAATTTAATTTGAAATTGTTGCTTGGCTATCACATGAAGAAAGGATACATGCGTGTGATATTGATTATCAAATTAATACAAATATTAATATTTCCCTTTTTTTAGTCCCACAGAGATGACATGTGTCTCTGCATTTAACACATCTCTTAGGAAGCAGTGTGCTGGCAACACAGTGTTCAATCTGTGGTCGAAGGTCTTGCTCAGGGACCCAGAGTGACAGATTGAGTTTTGAACCAGCAACCTTTGAGGCCTCTCCAAGACACAAATGCCTGGCTCCCTAACCACTCAGTCACCACTCCCACAATTAAGCTTGAAGTACAAACATTTGTACTTGTATCCAATCCCACTACTGCATATCTTGCCTTGCATTTCATTAACCATAATTTGATCACTAGGTCACTATGTTGAAAGTTTCGGTGGCATTAGCATCACAACCATTAGAATCTATATGTGAATCAGTTGTTACAGTGATGATCCAATAATTGTCATCACTTCAGCAAATGTTATGCGGTGCAGATGTTCAGTGTGCATTAATAAGATCCTCTCAAATTGAGATGTTGGATAGTTACAAAGGCCCCATCTGACATACTTACATACTTGTTGATTACATTAATCGATAATTATTTTACATTTTGGGGTTAGTAGACTGTGTAGAGAACATTCACATTGAGCGTGAAAAGAAACTACAATACATTGACCACAAGGAAAAAGAAATGTAACCACACTGTCCTGACACAGGAGAATACTATGAGTTTGACATTCTTCATCTAAAAAAAACATGCTTTGTACTAAACTGCGATACATGGAAAGCAACAAAAGTACTTCGTATGGACATAACATTTTTTTTTCCAACCCATTCATTTTCTCTGTTTTCTATTACGTTTTGTCAACAATTATGTTACAGTATTTGCTGCATAGCTGCTAAACAAGGTCTTGGACTTCCTGCTTACCAATTTTGTGAATCTGCCAATTTTTATTTTTGGAGTGAATTTGTGGTCCAAGCTGAAGGATGCCAAAGCTACAAGTGGATAGATCAAAATGTTTGGTTGTTCAGTACACCGTCCCCCGGCATACTACAAGAATGGTTGAGCGGGGTGGAGTGGAATGATCTGAGGAGATTTAAAGAGACAGCACCAAAATTAGTTGCTCTCAGATGCAGGAGTTAAAAAGGGGGGAATGTAGGGGTAAATTAATGAGGAATTTAGAAGAAAGCATTGCAGTTCCACTTTATATAGACCACATTTGAATGATTTCAATGTGAAAAGGAAGAACTGAAAAGCATGATATGTGTCCTTTAACACTGACAGTTGTTTCAAAAATGGTATTTCCTTTTAGACCCATCCAAACTGAACAACTTTGAACCACTTTGATAACTTTGAAAAAGGTATCAACCTTGACAACTTTTCATCCTCATTAAGACATGAATAGAGGAGTCGTGACCTTTCACTTTACAACCACATGTTTATGTTGACATGAGGCGATGCAATCTTTTGTTTGTGTTTTCAACAAATTTTTGTTTCGGGGAAAACATAATAAACCTAAGAATGTGCTGCCATTTCAGGAATAAAAAACAACTAGTTCTCATTGTCTCAGAAATACACAAAGTCAACACCACAATTATTTGTTTTTCAACAATTTGTATATAAAAGACGCACGCTAACCACCGGTTTAGATCTTTTACATTTTAACAAATTCATGTGAATATTAAGTATTAAAAACTAGATTATCAAGCAACAGTTAAATGCTTTGTGGGAGGTAGTCATTAACCCAAATGCAAGGGAGTTGTGATGCCATCAATTATTGGTTTAAACACAGTCTTAATCTAATTTTAAATGTAAAGAAATTAGCCCATGCAAAAAAAGAAAAGCTTCTGTTTCAGTTTTTATGGCAACTTCCTATTATGTGTATTGCTATCTGATTTGTCCATGTGAGCTGTTTGTCCTCTGTGGGGAGAATCCAGAAACCTCGTGACCTAATTTAATCCCAGAGATACTTCTAAAATAGACTCTGATCCACATACCTTAGGAAGCATCTGGAAACAGTGACTATGAAGTCCACACATTCATTGTCCTTTTTTTTTATCTGTCTGACTGATTAAAGCGTTTCAAAGATTTTTTATATACTCTACACTGGCAATCACATCTGTAAAGGCACACTGCCAAATGTACATAGACTCTTCTTTTATCAAGAAATAAATTCTAAAAAACAAATCAAACAGCATTCCCGAAAAACGTAGACATTTATGCCACAGAAAATAGCAAAGGTTTGTCTTCTGTACGCCAAAGGAAATGCAGGCTATATAAGTAATCAAACTTAGAGAAAGCCCTGTTTTCTTTTAACATTTGCCCATATGAATATGATTTACATTCATATAGGTACCATTTGGGAGTGAAGCTAAATCAGAACAAACGTTGAGTCATTAGTGAAAGGAAGTTCCACCCCAGCCCGGGGTGAGATTAACCTCGTGTCTGATGAGGACACAGGAAAGTATCAAGCCAGCCGTAACTAAAAGGCTGGGGTGGAACAATGACAGCCCAAACATATGAGCTCAGTGAGGGATACGGACAAATTATTGCCGCCTCACACTTGCTATCTGGATACATAGAGCAACTTGGATCTGTTTAGACAAATCATCCTCCGACAGGAAAAAGTCAGCAGGGATTGGGTCCCAGTTGGGAATGAGGACAGTCATGACAAGTCACAGAAAAAACTGCACAAGCAAAAGAAAAGCTGTATGTCCACACTGAATGAATGATGTAGGATTGACAAAAGGTTGTAATATATACAGAATACAATAATTCTCACAGAACATGCCAAGCCCTGATATTTTCACTTGACATTTTCTTGTACAGGACAAAGAATGTGGATGAGATGTAAATAAAAGAGTTTAAGATTAAACAAAGATTCTTACAGATATTTTATAATGTGTCCAACAGGATTGTAACATTCAAGTCATAAATGGTTCCATTTAGATTTTGTTTTTAAAATGTACATATCAATTGACCAATACAATATGTTTTTGGTTAGGTACTACACTTGCAGAGAGATTCATACGTACCTTGGGACACAAAGCAACATGAACATGCGGCTAATAAAGCTGAAATCAGCAGATTACCAAAGAGGGCCTTAAATGTTTGGTTTTTTTTGTTATTGTGTAAAAATAATTTTAGTGTGAATTGATTTAAATATTATACTAAACTTTTCTCTTAAAATAATAAAATATTATTTTATATTGATGTTCCTGTGTATAAATTAAACAATATTTAAAAATTTCACATGTGCACTAAATTTAAATATATCTTTTGATAATATTTTGCCTAATCCACCAGTGTTTTTTAATATTGTATTTTTTATGCAGTTATGACTGTTGGAGTGACAGGGTCAGATGACAGACAGTTGGGGAATTCATTTCATTCTTGACTGCAAACACCAGGTGGTTGCGGTAATTCACCAGCATCAAGAATGCCATTCAAAGGACTTGAAAATAGAGATATAAGTTGACAAATAAAAATCATTGTGGCTAAAAAGCAAATTTTTTTTTTCATGAAAATAAATTATTTTGTTGAAATTTATAGATAAAAAAGAAGAATATATATGAAGACAATCCAGAATATTGAACATTAAGCACTGGCAAAGCTGTTTCATTGAGCCTTAGGCTAGTGGAGGGTGTAAATTATGTTGAGCATGTTGAGCATTTAATGGGAAACAAGACAAGAAAATGTAGCCGATCAGGTGGTTGACAAAATTACAATATTGACCAGTTAGTAGCAACATTATTCACACAATATTCCAGGCAAAAATAATATTCATAATAATAACCTTGTGCAGGTGTTGATGAGCATAAGATTCAGACAATCATTCAGGTGAAGTAGGGTCAGCCAGGAAAGAGTTTAGTTCTAATAAATAAAAAAAGCCTACAACATCAACACCAACTAAAGTAGAGATCGTTGCTTTTCAAGGACAGTGCTTAGTATGACCTTAAAAGGAATTTTCTTTGATTTTTTGGAAAAACAGGTATTTAAACAAGTCGTTTTTCGGTTCCTTCTAAAAGATTTTGTGATAAAATGAATTTACTACGTAAAAATAAAAAGAAGAGACAGCATCCCAGTCATTACCGACAACATCTCACATAATATGACAGAAACCATGTAGGATTTTACATGCAATATAACTAAAGAACAAGCCAAAAGGATTCCCCATTCAAGCAGGAATATAAAGTGCATTACATGAATGTATCAGGTTGAAACCAAGACATGTACATTCTTTAAATGTGATGTTGTGTGATGGCTTTTTAAATGAGTTGTGAGATTTAAAGGATCAATAAGTAATAGGGACACGTAGAGTTGCAAATCAGAACAACACATTCACAACGTCTTCATGGAGAACAGACATTTTTCAACTGTCCCAGTAACAAACATTAAATTGTATCAGAAGAAAACATCAATGCACATCAAACATGTTGGTCAATGTTCCTGTTATTATGGGCCGAAATCAACTCTAAACAGGTGGGTATTCAGTCTTGAGTTAAAAGAACTCAGTGTTTCGGCTGATTTGCAGTTTTCTGAAGTTTGTTCCAGATTTGTGGAGCATAGGAACTAAATGCTGCTTCTTCGTGTTTGGTTCTGGGTATGCAGAGTAGACCAGAACCAGAAGATCTGAGTGGTCTGGAGGGTTGATACAGCAACAACAGGTCTTTAATGTATTTTTGTTGCTAAGCCATTCAGTGATCTATAAACCAACTGAAGTATTTTAAAGTCTAATCTCTGAGCTATGGGGAGGCAGCGTAAGGACTTTAGAACTGGGCTGATGTGATCTTCCTGGTTTTAGTGAGAATGTGAGCTTCCATGTTTGCAGATTGCTGCTCTTTTGCCAAGACAAAATAGCAAATGCTGAGCTCTGTTTTGGGAACTCTAGGAACTATCACATGATCGGCCCAGGAACCAGGAAGTAAACATGGGCTACACTGCACCGAAATAGTTCCAGACCGTACCTCTAGGTTTGAAAAGAGAAAAACTTGACTTACATTGTTGATGGAGAGGACTGATCAGAATCAGAATCAGAATATTTTATTTGTCCCCGCGTGTCACCGTGGCAAAATTTCTCTTTGGCTACTCCAGTTCACATTACAGTTCACATTACGCATACTGAAGGCAAAAAAGCTGACAAGCAAATATGCAATGAACAAGGGTTACATTTTTAAAAAAAGATTTATTTGTTATAGTGAATGTTATTTCCATCCCGGGTGACAAGTGAGAATGATTTAGGTTGGTTTTACAATAAATTTCTTAATTATTGTTCCTATAAGATATCAGTGTAAGATCTGAATTCAATTAAAGATGGTGGAAGGAAGTAAAACCTTTTGGATTTGTGTCTGGAGGAAATTGTCCATCAAACTAAGCTTGGTAGTGTGATTTCAGCTTTTGTCGTAAAAAATTGTTTTTTACCTGTTACATCCTCAGGCTTAGCTTTTAAATAATTTTCAGTTTTAATCCAAATTAATTGTTCAACCTTTTCGCAAAATTGCAAAGAGAAAAGAAACTATAGCTTCAACATCAAAGTGGAGATCATTGTTTCTGAGGATAAATATTGTGTAAGATCTTAAAATGCATATCTATGATTTTATTTAAGGTAAAAAAAGAATTAGAATTTAATAATGCTTTCCACCAATTAATATTAGTGAAATTTGAATTTTCTTATTTGGTTTAATTTTGAAAGACTTTTCTGGCCATTTCATTTGGCTTCTGTTATTGCTCAAATGTTCCAAATCCACATCATTTGATAAAAATGATCACAGTCACAGAGAAATTGAAAAAACAGATGCTCATCCAATTTGCTGAAATGTCCGTCAATTCAAACAAAAATACGCCGCACAGTGCTGAGGCCTCGTTCGTCTGTTCATCTTAAATCAGCAGGATAGGGTAGCAGGTCGACCACCCTAAGATGGCGGATGTAATTCCTGCACCGCAACAGTCAATGCGGGGTCTACTCCTATATCATGTCTATGGGTGCAGTAGTGCCACCTATTAAACATCCAGAGAAACACTACTGCACCTGTGCTTGGTGTCATCAACTGTTAGATACAGGCCCAAAGGATTGGAAAAATGTGACCATTAGCATGAAGATGTGTCCAGGTTGCACCATTAGGTGTATTATATTTCTATATATATGTGTTATGAATATAAAAATCAATTGGTTAAATTTAAACATTGTGGTCTTCGTTATTTCATAAGACCGTGTGAACCTTTTAAGATCTGGTATAGACACAGATTAGCAACAGACTTTTTGAAAGAGATAAAATGACTAATATGACAAAAAAGTCTTAGGAGAATAAAGTAAAAAAAAAAGACAAAAGTGGTAATATTATGAGAACAACGTTTTATTATGACAATTAATCTCATATTATGTCTATGCGTGCACCCATACCATAGACATCATATACGTAGATGTCGGGCGGGTTCTGCCTATGCTGCGAATGCGTCAGAGCGTCCGCCATGTTGTATGTGGCAAAGCTGCAGTTAGTCTGAGTCACTTAAACAGTATCAGAGGGAGTTTCATCTCAGAACATACTTTATATTCGTAATATTTTTATTTTTGTAATATTAAAAGTTTATTTTCGTATCCCTTTGGCTTCATTCTCCTGACGTTATACTTGTAAAGAATAAAAACAATTAAAAGAATCTAACCTGTCCCTATTACTCCAGGACTTAAATAGTTCTGCAAACTGTGACTATTCTGGAAATGTCCCCCCTTAATTCTCATAATATGACGTTTTTTTTTTCAAAATATTACCACTTTTGTCGTTTTTTTACTTTATTGTCCTAGGACGTTTTTTTCTCATATTAGTAACTTTCTCTGTAATACTCCCCCAACACGTTTGTTCCTAATCTGTGACTGTACCAGAATTTAAAAGGTTCACATATGACACGGTTTTATGAAATAATGAAGACCACAATGTTTAGATTTAACCAATTGACTTTTATATTCATAACACATACACACACACACACACACATATATACATATATATATATATATATATATATATATATATATATATATATATATATATATATATATATATATATATATATATATAAAACGGTTGGTACATTTCCAAGCGGCACAGGAATGAGGCATCTTCTCTGATCGACGTTCACTACAACAGAACTTAACTTCTTTCTGCCACATACAATATGGCGGTGACGTTGACGTACGGACTCGCGCCCAACGAGGCGTCTACGTTTCTATGACCCATACGCTGGTTGCCGACTGCAGAAGAAGAAGAAACTAGAAGAGAAGAAGCTAACAACAGACGTCTGATTCCTACAATGACAGAAGGTGCTAGGTAGACCGCATTAACTTGAACTCTTAAGCTTTTGTGCACCGGGCACCGGATATGTAATTTTTTTCCTAAGTTGTCAGTGTATGACTTGGTTGTTTGCTAAATGCGTTAAGCTAATTGAAGTTGTTACAGATGCCACTACACGCGTTAGCCTCGTTATTATTATTGTAGCTATGCCATGTTTTCACGGAAGGAAATCACAGGAGAGGTTTAGCGCTGCAGCAGAAGCGCGACGCTGAGTTGCGGTGACAGTAACCCGAGTTTTTCCCTCCTCCCCTCCCCTGCAGGCAGACTCTCGATCTTGTCATCCAGACGTGTGGCCGACATTAAGGCTTGAGAGAGCAGCATAGCTGCGATCATGTCTGCCAAGACAGCCCTGAGCAGGGGCATCACTGCCCACCGCCTCTGTAAGAACGTCACTTTGTACCGGAATGAACTGACGTCTCCGGACGCCGGGATCCAAAGCCAGACCCATGAGGACCGTAAACCCCTCATGTTGATGCTGCCGTGGCTGGGCTCACGACCCCAAGCTGTGGCCAAATATTGTGAGATCTACTTTCGCACTGGCTTCGATGTGCTTGTGGTGGAAAGTGAGGTAAGGCTAAAACAAAATCAAGGACTTATAATTTCACTAAATTTAGCTAGAAAGATGGCAACATGTGTGGCATAAAGGCAGTAGTTGTGTTCTTTCTTGAATTTTACACATAGTGGTGTAACAATAATGGTGTGTGCAATTTATGATGGATTTAAAGGAGCAAGCAACTGTTTGGTGCATAAGAAGCATATTCTTTCATGTAATCATTTAAAAACTAGAAAGCGTTTGGGGGAGAAACAAGGTCAAGCTTGAGGGAGATTTAGCTGGGAAAGTGGGAGTCAAGAAATGCAGAATTTAAGACATGTTAGGTGATCATTGAACACTGTACAAAATCAGGAGCTTGACTGGTTTTCTAGTCTCACACACACACAGCTGTTGGTTAACTCAATGCCAAGAGGGGGTGGGCCTGAGCAATAACCTTGGGCAGATAATAGTGGCTGCCTGTTAGTCTGGAAGGATTTAAAAGGCTATATCTAAACAATTTGAAGTCTGTACACCAAACTGTTATAGGGCCAAATGTGGAAGCCATCGATCTAACAGTTGAAACTTTGTCTAAAAAAGAGCAGAAAAGCCACAAAACAATGGCTGAAAGATAAAGAGAATGAAGTTGTTGCAAAGGCCTAGTCAAAGTCCAGACCACAAGCTGGTTGACATGATGTGGTTTGACCTCAATAGAGCTGTGCATAAAGAAATGCTGCAAATCTCAATAAAATGAAGCAATTATCTATAAAGAAGAAGGGGAGGGCGGGTCAAAGTTCCTCCTCAATAACGTGGAAGACTGATAGTCATACAGAACATTACCACTACAGGGCACTCCTGGAATTTTATAAGTGACACGTTATTTTTACTTTTATTTGGTGACTTAATACCACCCCAGATTGCTCCCCAGCCGCCACCCAGTGTAGGCAGCCCACTGCTCCCCGAGAGATGGGTTAAACGCAGAGACAACGTTTCCCCTCTCTGGGGACGATAAGGGAAATCTGTATTTTATTCTTTATTTAAATTAAATGTGGTTTTAGGTAATGGACACGGGGTTCAGGGTAAGGGCTGGCCTTAAAGTCAAAGTTATTTCTGAAATATTCAGAAAATGTTTGGAATTACAAATGCGATGCAGCTTCTGTATTATTCGCAGAGAAAACTGTTTTGTCGGCCAAAATGAGTCTGAAAATGGCATCCAACCTGCTTTACTCACAAAAGGCCATTTATGTGTAAACAAGATAAAGAGTTGGCTGTTAGCTGTTTGAGTTGAGCAAGACCATTGTATTTGAAAGCCCTCATACACTTTTCCCACCTACCTTTGGCACAACCTGTTGTTGTGTGCAAACCTTCAGCGCAGGAAAAAAAAAAAGGATACAGATGTTCAAAGGTCACTTTTAAAGATAATTTGTAGCAGCGGTTGTTTTGTAGCCCCTGAGCGTAAACTTCAAGGTTAATCTGGGCATAGGTGATCCAGCAGCTTTTAGTGACACATGGAGGTAGTTAGTTGTCCAGGGCTGCTGTTTATCTTGTTTTACATGCATATACCATAATTTTACAGTTGACGTTCTACACTGTTCTTCTCTGGTACATGTAAATGACATTTAACATTTTGTTAATGCTAAGGCGATTAATGCATCTCTATAAAAATAATCTGTGATCTCAAAATCCATTATTTTACCCCTGAATAAGTTGATATATGGTATGAATAATTACTAATAAGAACCAGAATTTCCACAGTGTATTGCGACACCTAATAGGGTTTTATTGCACATGCCTTCAGCTCTCGTCTAATTTTCCTTGAAGGAGTTTTGTTTGTGTTTTTTTTTTGTCCAAAAATCCTGCAGGACTGGTTAGGTTGAGGAATCCAAGTAACATATTCTTTATTTTGAACCATGTCTGGTCTGATTACGGATGTCAACGGGCACAAACCTCAGTGGCGCTGAGGACAGTGCAAGACATTATTTTCTTTGCTCTCTCCCACAAGCAAATGGATCAGTGTGCGAAATATTTTACATGCAGCACCTACCATAAATTAAATGTAGCAGTGTTTTAAAGGGGAGTCAGTATTAATACATTTTGCATTTGAACTGCACGATATCTGGAAACATATAATTGAGAGAGAATTGCTGAACATTGTGATGGTGACATGGATTAAGACTCTGGGTTATGCTTTTTTTCTATTATTACAATACTCACCACTGTCCTTGAGCTTGTGCATCTTGGGCAATTAAAATATACATTAGGTGGGCATCCAGGGCAGTTCGAAAATATCTGATTGGCTAGGTAAAGTATCGGTATGCAAGGCAAGGCAAATTTATTTATATAGCACAATTCAGTACAGAGACAATGCAAAGTGCTTTACATGATTAAAATATAGGAATAAAAGCAAGTAGGGATAGAATGTAGAAACAAAAAAAGAACATTTAAAAACAGTAAAACAGTTTAACTTGAACATTCAAAGGCAATTTTAAACAAATGTGTTTTTAATCTCGATTTAAAGGAACTCAGGCTTTCCGCACTTTTGCAGTTTTCTGGAAGTTTGTTCCAGATAAGTGGAGCATAGGAACTAAATGCTGCTTCTCCGTGTTTGGTTCGTGTTCTAGATATGCAGAGAAGGCTGGAGCCAGAGGACCTGAGTGGTCTGGAGGATTTATACGCTGATAACAAGTCTGTGATGTATTTAGGTGCTAAGCCATTTAGGGATTTATAGACTAACAGAAGTATTTTAAAGTCTATTCTCTGAGATACAGGGAGCCAGTGCATTGTGTGATTGTGCGTCTATCGGTTGAGTCCTTGGCATTGCAATAATGACTTGGTCTGTAATTGGAATACATCTTAGTTAGAGATCTACTAATTCCTCGTGTCAACTTTGTTTTGATTCAGCAATCTAGTGTAACAAGAATTGGCTGTAAAATAAGGCTACGTTCACACTGCAGCCTGAAGTGACCCAATTCCGATTTTTTTGCCCATATGCGACCTGGATCTGATCTTTTTATGACAGTCTGAACGACACAGATCGGATTTTTTCAAATGCGACCCAGGCCACTTGGATATGTGGTCCTGAATCCGATACGTATCTGATCTTTTCAAATGCGACCTGTGTCTGTACGGCCGGGTCGCATTCATCCGACCTACACGTGATTGATACATATTATTGATGCGGTAACAAGCACCTGTTGCAAGTCAATACAGCCCCACGGCAACGCGTTTACTCGCTGCTATAGCCCGCCGAAGATGTGTGTTTTTACGTGAGAGCGCTAAAGAGATCCGTTCAGACGCACATAAAGGTTGCCTTTGTCATTTGAAAATTGTGAATGAAATCCGTATCAGTAAAGCCGCTCACCTCGCTATCCCACCATTCCTGGCTTCGACTCCGCACCCACACGTTTCTCTGTACGGACGTTACTGCCGCACAAAACGCCATTGCCAAAAGTTTGGCTCTTTCGTTTCGATCTTCTTAAAAAGCTTGCGGCGGTAATGTGCTGCTCCGGCTGGAGAAGAACTTAAAGAACGTAAGATACGCTGCAGCATTACGAACCATGTTTACTTCCGCAAACATTGAGCACGCTTGCTATGTGTGACGTCATCGCGTCCTCTACAGCGCATGCGGGACACTTAAGTTGCATGAATGCAGTTCACACAGAGATCACATACAAGTTGCATATATTTGGAAGTGTGAACGGACACGCAAAAAAATCCGATTTCACAAAAAAAATCGGAATTGAGCATCAAGGCCTGCAGTGTGAACGTAGCCTAAGAGGATCGCTGCAGTTTTTCTGGGCTGTTATTAAAAAATCCAGCTGTTCTGTGGAGACCTCAGAAGTGTGTTGGGGAACATTAGTGAACAAACGGCATCATAAAGAACGAGGAACACAGCAGACCGGTCAGAGGTAACGTTTAATCTCCTAAGACCCAGGAGTTTCTGTCCAAACGTAGGCTTTTTGATGTATGTAAAAATTCTCTGTTTTTCTTCAAACATATATTTTTCTTTCTCCTGATAGGTCTGTAAAATGAGATTTACAACTGATCAAACATTTATGTTTGAAGAGAAACGAATTTCTTTCAGTTTTCTCAGACGCCTAAAAGCCTATCCTTGGACCGAAATTCTCAGGCCTTAAGAGTTTAAGGCCGATTTAGGTTTTAAAACAACGGCCCAAATTTCTAACATCTCAGAAGGCACCAGTCAAAGTGCCTTCATTCAAAAATAGGAGGAATATTGCAAAACTGCAACCCCACCAAGCACTCTGGAGAAGCTCCACAAGGCGATGCTGGTGGAAAACATGATTGAGGATACAAAATTCTTAAGATTGGGACGTGGGTTCCTTCTGCAGGACAGCCACTCTATACATGCAGCCAGAGATACAAAGGAAGGGGTTAAAACGAAGCATGGTCATGTGTTAGAACATGCAAAAAATAAATAAAACTTGACAGTCACACTTTAAAGTGTGGCGTGCAGGTCTACAGTATACAATGCATTGAATATTTTAAGATGTGAAAGACTTTAACGTGGTATTAATACTTTAGCAAGGCTCGATATATTGTGAGGAAACTTTGAAGAGAAATTAAGCAACATACCAGTGAGAATAATCCACACGTTTCACATTTTTAAATTTTGTTTTACTTTATTAGCTACAATTTTACAACATTCTCAATCTGAATACAAGATGCGTATACAAAGACTTATTCACATCATAAATTCCTTTTGTTCTCCTTTTAAACAAGGTGAAAGACTTCCTGTGGCCTCGCTGGGGTCTGGACCGTGGAAAAACATTGCTGGCGTTGCTCCAGAGCGAGCCTTTGATGTCCCGCCCCCTCGTCATTCATGCCTTCTCCATTGGTGGCTACACCTTCACTCAGCTGCTGGTCCATATCTCCAGGGACAAACAGCAATACAGTGCAGTGACAAACAGAATCAAAGGTCAAGTCTATGACAGTTTGGTGGTGGGCTCACTGGAGCACATGGCCACAGGTAAATCCGTATCCAAATAGTTGGAACACACTAGTACAAAGCACAACGTTTTAAATCCGCCTTTTCTGCTGCAGATGAATGAAATGTGCTGTTCTCCGTGTGTCTCTCCAGGTCTTGGCAAAACTATGTTTCCTCGTTTCGACAGTCTGGTAAAACAAGCCAGCATGCTGTACTTCAGCGTTTTTAAACGCCATACGGTGGATTACTTCAATGCCAGCATCGATGTTTTTTATAACACTCCCGTCCAAGCCCCGGCACTGGTCTTCTTCTGCGAGAACGACATGCTGAGTGACGCACCGAGCGTGGAGAAACTGGTGGATCACTGGCGGAAGCGTGGGATGGATATAACGTCGAAGAAGTGGGAGGTTTCGACCCACGCTGGTCATTTACGGAGACACCCGCAGGAATATCTGACGACCTTAGACACGTTCCTGCAGTCACTTCAGATCGCCCCGCTGAAGGCCAAGATGTGAGCTGTTTGTAGAACAGGTTAAATTCAAAGTACCTCAAAGTGGGTTTTGCTGTGGCAGGTTGCTTGAGCAGTTTTGAAAGCTAAACAATTCAGGCTTTCCTCTCCATGTAATAGATTGTGGTGCACCGGCAGAATAAAAGCCACCACACCTTCAGAATGACTTTTTTTTTTTTATATGTGTTAAAACAATGTTTAGCATATGAGATATAAGTATACATATTTATAGCCTATATGTGCACACTTATACTAGCCATAATCAGAGTTTTAAATTAACTTAAATATCATGAAACGTTAAAATTTACTTTACTTTGAAAAACCAACATTGCCTGCTCCTTCCTGTCTGGCTGGCTAGCAGCTACTGTGCGGTGTGCTGATCTCCGGAGTGAAGGAAAACTAGAGATGACAGTCCAGTGTAACCACCTTAGTCGCTATATTTAGCAACTTTTCTGACCCCTCTAGTGACTTATTTAAAAAAAAAAAAAACAGACTAACGACAAATATAGAGCCATTTTTCTGTGTTTTTGCCAACGTTGGCAACTTCACTTGAAAGCATCAATCGTTCTGCTGTTACTGTCTTGACAATAGCAGCAAGGAGACGCATCTGGGTCTGCAGAGACATTCTATTGGCAGCGAGTGCTGATGTGAGTGTAATGATTTTAGGAATTGAACCCGATTTTCAGCCGGACACAGAGAAAACGTCCAAAAACAGTTTTTTGGAGGAGCGAATAATGGAAAATGAGGCATACAAACAAAACCAGTCCAGGCAGAGGAATCTTGACTTGAATTGTGCAGGAGAATGACGACAGATAATGCAGACGGGCAGGGGTTTGCAGAAGACCAGGAGATAAACACACAAGACACACAAAACCAAAAAATGCTGGAACTCAGTGAAAAAACAGGCAGAAATGCTAAATCAAAACACACAGGTCACCTTAACGCAGGGGTGTCAAGCTCCAGTCCTCGAGGGCCAGTGTCCTGAAACTTTTAGAGGTTTCCTTGGTCAAACACGCCTGAATCGAATGGCATAATTAGCTCCTCAGTATGCAGTCAGGTTCTTCAGAGTCCTGCTAATTACCTGATTATTTGACTCAGGCGTGTCGGACCAGGGACACATCTAAAAGTTGCAGGATACCAGCCCTTGAGGACTGGACTTTGACACCTGTGCTAACGGAAGAGTCCAGCAGACAGGCACACCACATCTAGTGGGTCACAGAGATAACCACAGAGGGGGCCGAGCAGAGTAGTGAAGGAAAGGAGACGTTCAGGCAGGGAAGTGTTAGCAGAGGCAGGCTTAAATAGGCTGGTGCACAGGTGAGCAGAGTGAATAAATACTAGAGCGGGTGTAGCTGATCAGGGAAAGGGAAGTCCCTCCCCACTTCCCCAAGTGCTGTCTCACAGGCACAGACACACTGTAGCTACCTCATCCTGAAAGCCCCACATGTAGTTACATCTAATTATAGTTCCTAGCCTACTGTTGACCTTTCATGAGGTCAACAGTAAGACTACTATTGTGGGTAAGAAAGGAGCTTCGGACTGCTGTGCCGATTTCAAGCAGCCTTTAACTCGTACGTCATTATGTGACGAAAACGGACATGGATGATTCTAGTCAAGTCCGGGCCTACAGCCTTCCGAAAATGAACTACGGTACAAAGTGCACTCTTTTTAATTCCCATTTTATTCTGTTGCTTAGCAACCTATTTCTAGATACAAACTGCAAGTTTGTAAAAAAAAAAAAAAATTGTGTGCTCTTTGAACTCTTTAAAGGGGGCAGAGCTTGGTGACGGAGCGTTCCTGGGTCTGCGTTTGTGATTGGTTGGGAGGATGTAATGACTGTAATATTAACCTACAGGGCTAGAATGCAAAAGGAAGGAAAACTGTTATTCTATTTAACTTTTTGTTTACCCTTTTTTTTTTCTTTCATCGATATACGTCTATCGATTGATATATATTATATATTGATATATAAACCTAAGATGAGCGGAGTGGTGTATGCAGTTCAGTGCAGTGAGGAATGTTCTGATCTTTATATTGGAGAAACCAAACAACCTCTCCACAGACGCATGGCTCAACACACGAGAGCTACCTCCTCATGTATAACGCATGCACAGAGCTGCTGGTTATTCTGCCTTGGATTACAAAGTGAGATATACATATAATATAAATATAGTTTATAATCTAGTCTCTTTTTTTTCTCTCTGAAACTGCACCAAAATAATTCCCAGAATGTGATTCGCACACAGCTTCAATCACTTATTCACCTCATTCACTGTGCGTTCATCTGATGTAGTTTTGGTAAAATTTTATGTATGCAGCTTGGATTCAGCCAAAGTATAGAAATTCATTAATTATTTCATAAAGTTCATTCTTAGTTCAGGTCTGTTGAAAACGACCCAAATGTTAGTGTGTTGCCAGCAAAGATGTCTTTAATAAGTTACTGGTTCAGTTTTAAAAAAATGGACTACATGTGAGTGCAGTACTACAGACACATATCAAGCATTTTAAAGTGTTTGCAATACAATCACAACAGTCCATTAAATAAAAAGTTACCATGACAGGAAATACTCCATAGTTTTGCTATTTGAGTGAGCAGATTGATCTCTGGGCCAATGATGTGCTGTTTTAGCTCACATGTGATCTGGGCTTTATACAGAAAAAAACATAGTGGTTATGAGAGTATCTCATTCTTTGATCTGTTCATATGAGTGACACTGTGAAACGGCAATGAAGAACAAAGCAAGACGAATTTTACACCAAACTGTATTTATCCCAGTTTTACACATCAGAATGGCTTCAGTGTTAGAGGATCTCTAGTTCATCATAGGTTGTTTTTTTTTGTCTTGTTTTTAAAGCTAAACTCTTGAAGATTATTCTACTGAATGGAAAGTAAACAACTGTTGTTACTCTTTGCCGATTCAATATTTTTTCCTTGTAAATCCAGAACTGACAGACAAGAATCAAACAGATTTCCTTGTCTCCAAATGTCAGATAGGAAGTCTAGTTTTGTGGTCTTACTAGTGAATCTGCAGAATTCCCCCAGAATTATCTGAGTCATATTTTTTTAGTGTAATCTATTTCAATTTTTTCAAAAGGTCCAAATTCTTATTTTCAAGAACCCTGACATTCTTAGATCTAAACACAGAAGTTGTATTCCCTAAATATGATGACTTTATGACATTTCTTTGTTTTCATAAGGTAAACTGCATTTAATTTAGGGCTTTGGAAACGATAGGAAATGGATATATGCCTGGATTCTGCAGATAAGTCAGCTAAATTGAAGTTAGTTGCAGCTTGGTTTTTAGATTCAGATGCACATAAAAGCTTCAGATGCACATAAAAATAGAACTAGGATTATGTTAATTTAAGTCAAAATGTTTTTCAGTAATGTAGCAGCTTAGTTTTCTTTATTCACAAAATTCACAAAGGCAATGCCTGTCAGTCACTCTGCAACACTGGCTTTAGTGTTTGTATTTTCCCTCATATTACAAAGAAAAAAAAAATTAACAATAATTGAAGATCGAATAATTATTCCCTTTGTTGGCTTCATGTAGGGAGCATTACACAAGCCGTTACATCCCCTGCTGTCTTTGACATTTACACCATCCACACTCTCCTTTGTGTGTGTGCCTTTACACTTTGGAAGTGGTTATGTTTTTGGTACTGGTATTTAAAGAACACTAGCTTATGTGTACTCGTTCTTACTAAACTAGTGTTTATTCAAAGCAGAGTGTCTTGAAAGGTGCATTACAATTCCTTTCTTGGGTCTTTTATTTCAATGTGCATTCAACCGTATCGCTTAACACGCGGTATTATACTCAGAAATAATCTGTGTACATGAACAGTGCCTTCACAAAAAGACCAAAGCAGTAACTACACTTGAAAACTGAAGTAGCGCTGTTTGGAAATCTCCATTTATTTTTAATAGATTGCAAAAATAGTTTATTAATTACGTTTTTTGTTAAACCTTTGAGCTGTTTCATTACATTGTTTTCTTGTGAGGATATTACACTGCATCTAAATGTTAACTTTTTCTGTGGTGTTTGTACAATTTACTAATAAATATTAAGGAACCTTGCTCTGAAGTTGTACTGTTATTCCTCTTTTTGGTTTTTAGAAAACGATGAACTATGGTTAACTTGTGGAAAAAGTTATTAGGTCAGAACTGTTTTGTTATACTTTTTCAGGCTTGTTTTGGCTTCCCTTGGTGGCGGGAAAGTAAAATAAGTTTACCGAGATAGTTCTCAGAATCACCTTTATATGCCATTAGAGTAGTTTGACTCTGGATTGTATAAGGCTCACAATGTTTTTACTTGTACAATAATACAATGATGCGGTATAGAAAACACATCTATCTATCTATCTATCTATCTATCTATCTATCTATCTATCTATCTATCTATCTATCTATCTATCTATCTATCTATCTATCTATCTATCTATATATATATATGTCCACGATGTGACAAGTAGAGAGAATGGGAATGCTGGAATAAGTATTATATACAGGTTATGTTCATGAGGTAGGTGGATTGGGTTCACACTGTACAATATGACAGTATGACCTTTAAAAATGAACCTGGTAGGTGAGGCAGAGTTCACAGGAATCTTTTTTTTTTTTTCCAGCTCATTTTTTTTTGGCGTACACTGCTCTGTAGCGCCTACCAGAGGTGAGAAGATGGAGCATACTGTGCTCCTGAAGTCAACGCAGCTGGACTGAATATGTATTTCTCACATCACCTCAGTAAAAAACGTGGGGAATAAGTAAAAGTGTGTGTGTATATATATATCAGTATGTTTTGTTTTACAATGTCTAAAAATATGGCAATTTATATGCAATATGACATAGCTAATGTGCAAGATAGAGGTACCCACTACCAAGTTCATAGTTTATATAGCCCGACTACACTGGGTTGTATTTTTACGAGAAGTTAAGCCAGATGTATTTCTACTTTCTGATGTTTTTAAGATAAAAATGCTTTTTACGTTCTTTATTGCTTTTTCTTTTACAGGTTTTTATAATTATTTTTCAAACACAGAAATAAAAACAACATGGTTTAAATAATTTCTAGTGCAGTATCGTTATTTAAATATTCTCTCATTAAAAGGTAATATTTTCACACCTATGCAAGATAAAAATAAAAAAATCATCTTTCACAGCTATTATAATTTAATGTTTCTTACTTTTTGTGTATACAGTTTGGATATCGTTAAAAATATATATGTTCAAATGAGTTGAATGAAAGCTGTTATAACTTAAATGTTAAATTTTATCAGAAACTAACTAGTTAACTTTCTGTCATTAATGTTTAAGTTCATTTCCTTGGCTGTTGCTCTTTGTGCAATAATCAGGAGATATCTATTCTAAAATGAAACTTGTATGTAGTATTACATCTCTTATAAATGAATTTCTGCAATTTGATCAAATTGAGATCAAATTGAGATTTTAGAGTACTATCAGCATTCCTTCTTTGCTATATATATATATATATATATATATATATATATATATATATATATATATATATATATATATATATATATATATATATATATATATATAAGGTCAATGATGAACAGCTATTTGTACGTTTTTATTGAATATTTTGCTAGCTTTATTGAATGTATTTATATGTATATTTTTAGGTTTTTTTAAAAGTCTGAAAGTGGAAACCTCCAGGATGATAGATGGCAGCAAAGCTCAGCTAAAAGGACATGAAAAAAGTCTTCTGTTCTCTAAAGATGGCGGCTCCCACATGTAAACATGCGACATGAGACGTGGTACTTAGCGGCGCTTTTAGCAAAACCTTAATTTGTGACACCGGGTTATGCCCATACTAGCAGGTTGGCAGTAAAGCGTAGTGCTGAGTTATTAATAGTCCAGCCCTCGGTTTATTAGGGTTTTACAGAGCGGATAGTTAGGATTTCGCTTCCAGCACTGAGCCATGCCTGCGCAGACCATTTTCGTGGCTTCTCTGCCAGGATCGGCAACAAACGAGCGCCTTGAGGAAATATTCTCCGAAATCGGTCCAGTGAAACAATGCTTCGTGGTTAGAGAAAAAGGTGCTTTCATTTTCATATTACTGTTAAATATCGGAAACGGGTTTGACTTGCATCAAATTAAATTACCCTTAACTTTAAATTTGCACGAATATCCCATTAACGCCCGTTTTCTTTTCCTTCACCTAAACCAGGAACAGAGAAATGTCGGGGATTTGGCTTTGTCACTTATTCTATGGAAGAAGATGCACAGCGGGCCTTGAAGGAAGTAAAAGAATACGACGGGAAAAAGCTGTCCCTCTCGGTGGCTAAAAAGAAAATTAGAGAGAAAAAGAAAACAGGTTTGTATAAAAAAAATGAAGAATAAAACAAACAGCTTGACAAATAGATTGTTTTCAGTCAGTTTCATCGTTTCATGTCATTGTATTTCGCAGAGAAAGAGGCAGCATCAGCGCCATCCCAAGAGGAGCAGGAAACCAGAGACCCCAAGAAAAAAATATCCAAACATGGCAGACTTGTCATAAGGAATCTGAGTTTTAAGGTATAGACGATTCACTATTACATTCAAGTAAACATACATATAAACTTCCACCACCTGAAATCCTGAATGGACATTAATGTACTTATTATACATCATAGCATTATCTTGCATCATCTTGGCACCCAGGGATTTGAAAGCACTTCGTGAGGGGCCCCGTCTACTTTTAATTTGGTCCAGTGACGGAAAAAAAAAAGTACAATTCTGGCACAATTGACTGTTCTGATGCGAATCTGACCTGCATTGTTACTCGTATGTGTGTATTAACGCTCCCTTTTCTCCACACAACCGTGCCATCAGGATAACTTTTTTATCAAGGCATTGAAGTGGTTGCGTAAAACATGGCATAAGTGAATATAAGCAGCTGAAAGTCCCAAGTTTTCTAAAAAAATAATCAGCCAGACTTTAGTTAAATTCACAGGTGGTTTGAGCCTAAAAAGTCACTTAAAGCCAATGGCACATGTGGTGGTTGGAAGGGAGTTCATTATACTGAGATACTGTCTGTTATTTGGCACAGACACTCAGAAAATAAAGAGTCTGCTGGAGCTAATTATTGTGGGTAAACATTTAGAAAGACAGTGGTTATTGGTCTTATTTAAAAAAAAAAAAGCAATCTGTGGATTTGGCTTGTGCAAAATACCCAAACAGCACCTGTTGTAGCCTCATTGGTCCGGCTGTTGACTCTAAAGCTGTTTTTTGCTGCTGCGCCTTGTACAATTTTATTTATCCTTGGGTTATTTCCTCCTGTAAAGCCAAGATTCAAATGGCCTTAAATCCCCGGGAAAAAATAGTTTGGAACAGACAGAATATTGTTGATGGCTGAGGAAAAATCTGTTTTATCCACCTGTTTACCTTCAGACATCTGACCTACTTTTGCTACAGATCCAGATCCCTGGAGAAATATTTTTTGTTTAGACAATGAGCAGCCATACATCCATTACATCCGTTTTCTGTTTATGACAATAGGCACTTGGATTCTAGACAACATATCATCATCCTTATATGCTAGTGCTTTTAATTTTTTAGGCGAGTGTTTTTTTGTGTCAGAAAGTTCTTTTTAAATCACTTTCCTGCCTTGAATACTAAATGGAAAGGATAATTATGATTTAATTATGATATATATATTATCAGGTATTGTAGGTTAGTTGGCTTTGAATTATATTTGTCCTTTAAGAATCATATTATTCCCTTTGAACCCTATCCTTAATTTATCTGTTTACAAACCGATACTTGCCTTTTAGCCCACTTATTTTGTTTCTTGTTTTCAAATGTTGTCATTTGTTGTCTTGATTTACTCTTGTTGTTTGCATTTGTTTATCCTTTTTAAAAATGGTCCATAACTAATTTCACTGAATGCTGTAATGCTAAACCTATGCGTGTTTTGTAATATACATAGTTGCATACATGTTATGAAAAAGTGTCTTGAACCTTGAATCCTAAATTTTGCTAATATATGTCTCATGTTGCAGTGCACAGAAAGTGACCTAAAAGAAGCATTTGAAAAGTTTGGCACGGTTGTGGAGGCCAGTATACCCCTGAAACCTGGTACTTATTTTGTTTTTAATGCACACATAAGCTTTACCTAACGCTGCAGGAATACTTTTTTGTGTTTTTTTTTTTTATTGACACATAGATATGTTTTTATATCTAATTTTATTTCCTCATAGATGGAAAGAAGCGCGGATTTGCTTTTGTCCAGTTTAAAAATATATCAGCCGCCACAAAGGCACTTCAAGCTCTAAACCTGAAAGAGATAAAAGGTCAGAAAGCAAGAACAGTTTTTCTAGTTTTTGCGTAATTCAGTTTTTATCAATGTGGAGCCTATAATTTATTTTCTTATCTTCACAGGTCGGCAGGTAGCGGTTGACTGGGCTGTGCCAAAAGAAAAGTATATTGCTGCACAGCAGACTTTAAGTTCAGGTAAAGACATGCACTCAGTGGTTACCTAATTTATACTGGTATGGCTTTGTAACAAAAAGACGTGCAACTGTCATACACCAAGTTTCTTTGCACAACTTTTTTTATGATAAAAAGATTCACTACTTTCACTGGAGAGACATAGTAGCTATTGATTTTGTTTGAATGCATTCAGTTTTTTCCTTTCTTTTTGTAACAGCTTGAAGGTGTAGCAAGGACCTGATTATGTGTGTTAGTTAGAAACTGGAACTATAGTATTGTCAAGCATTATTATTGGTGAGAAGTGTAACCTATTGCAAGCAGGTTAAGGCAATTTGTAAAGGGCCTTTAATAATAAAAAGCCAATCTGGATTGATGCTATGTAGGTCTCTATGACATGTAGTTATTTATTTTCTACAAATTCTATTTAATTTTTTTAAAAAACATTTTGTTCTGTTTTTCTGGCTTGCATTATTTTACAATGTCAACACACACAACTACCAAAAAAAAACACTACAAAAACACAGATTAGTTTAAAAGTAAAAGCTGTCCAGGTACTAACTTGAAATTCAGTCTGAGTAACACTGATGAGGGTTAAAATCCAGATTTATTGGATCATCTAAAGGATTTTATTGGCCTATGATACAGTTTAGGGTAAACTGAGCCACTGTATGATATATCTGTTTAAATGTTTAGTAACCTTTTAGACTCACATATTTTAATAAGACTAGACAAAAACATTTTTTTGCAAAAAATATTTTCTTTTAGCTGTATTGCAAATTTTATCTCTTGTTTTTGTCCCCTGTTATGCTACGAAGAACAGCACATACAAAAGTCATTTTTTAATGAAAATGTTACAATTCAACCACTTGTTAACAGCTGTTACAGAGATTTAGATAATCTGGGAAAGTTGTGATCAGTGCTATTTATTATACTCCCAGCTCTAGTCTTAATGGTGTTTGGTGTTCTTTATTAGGGAATAAAGTTGCAGAGGAGGCCGATGCAAAAACAGGAAGTGATTCTGAGGATGAAGAGGAAGAAGAAAGGAAACCATCAGCTGAGAGGAAAAAGTGTGATTCTTATGCTTACATATTTTTTTTTGATGACGTCGTTCTGCTCTTCAGTGTTGAAATGTTGCTGACGCTGCTAATACCTTTACAGCAGTGGGTTAAAGGCAACTGCAGAGCAAGCAAAGGCTCCTGAGTCAAGCGATGAAGATGACATTGAAGAGGAGGATGATGAAGATGAAGAAACTGAGGAAGACGATGATGATGAGGAGGAGAAGGATGAAGAGATGAAGGAAGAGGAGGAGGAGGATGATGATGATGATGATGGCCTTGATTCAGATGACGATTACAATGAGAGTGAAGATGATGAGAAAGAGGAAGCAATCTCATCAGGTTTTAATTCATTTTATTTTTATTGTTTTTTTTATTGTTCTCTTTTTTTGTCTTTGATAAAAGCATAATCTTAACATCTGTTTTATTCTCTAGGCCCCAAACAAATGTCAAAGAAACGTTTACCGTCAGATGTGCAAGAGGGCCGAACAGTTTTCATCAGGTGGGGTCATTTTTCATTTATTTTGCTCCTCCCCTGTTCATGGGACAGCTTCACCCATCAGCTACAGATAAAACCAGATTTTTAAATACTCTTAAAAAACATGCTTCACCTTTTTTCTCTCACTGACATTAAATCAGACTAAACCTTACTTTTCTATATGTGTACCTTTCTGCTTGAGGTGTTGCCTTACAATCTATCCACTGGTGCGCTTATGTTTAACTCCCAAAGCCATGGCATTGTTGTCATCATCTGGGCTTTCTCAGATAATTTAAAGACATAATGATTTTTATTTCCTTCTCATTATTTTGGCCTATAGCAAATGCAAATAAATGTGGGTGTCCTAACTGGCCTAAAACAGGAAATATTCAGTCTGCTTTAATGTCAGATATTGAGGTGAACAAATGTGGTTCTTTATAAAGTATGTAAATATTTGGTTTCAGCTGTATGTCTCCAAACACTTCTACACATTTATCATATCATCATTTTTAAATTCTGGCATTTAGGAACTTGTCTTTTGACACTGACGAGGAGGGTCTGGAAGAAGTTCTTCTACAGTTTGGAGAGCTTAAATATGTAAAGATTGTTCTCCACCCAGACACACAGCATTCAAAAGGTCAGGAAAAAGTCATCCATTTATTGCCCTTCTTTCTCTGTAGAGGCGTTTACTTATTTTTTATCTTTTTCAGGTCTTGCATTTGCTCAGTTTCAGACTAAAGAGGCTGCAGACACCTGCATAGTTGCAGCCCAAGATGAGACAGAGGTAAACCAAAAAAGTAATCTGTCATGTTTTAAATTTTTACAAAGAATAATGCATTTTCTCTTTTCTCTGTGTTTAATGTGATCATTGGTCCAGTTTTAGGATATAAGTTGATGTTGCTGTTACATTTTCTGTAGAATGGCGGAATCCGTGTGGATGGCAGAAAGCTGATAATTGTTGCAGCAGTGAGCAGAGAAGATGCTGTGAAACTGAAGGTTGACAAGAAAAAAGTAGACACAGGCAGCAGGAATCTGTACCTGGCCAGAGAGGGATGTGAGTGTTTCCGCCTGTTTGTCTTTCTGAACATTGCACATCTAAGCTGGAGATACACCGATCAGATTTGTAGCAGATTTACGATCTCCAGGTTGTTGTAAAGCTTTAACCTGCCGCTACCAATTTTCTCCGATTTATAGATTATCTTTAAGAGCTCTTATAACAATGAAAATCTTTTTTTCTAGCCCTCCAATGGTGAGCAGTCATTGACAAATTACTCAATATTTTTAATAGAGGCAATGTTACGTTATGTGTGACAAACCATTCAGTATAAAGTTGGGTTTAATGTTTTTATTTTTTTAATAGTCCTTTTTTAGTATTTAGTTATTATATAGTTAACTTTGGGGCTCTAAGTGTATTTTGTCTTTATTTTTGGTTTTAACTTGTCTATACCACATAAAAAAATCATGTCTATGTTTATTATCCTTTTTTTCAAAACAACTAATACGTTGTATGTCCTTGTTTTCTTCTCTTTTTCATCCAAATCTAGTCCTTTAACGTATAGGACCCAGAAATACACTTAGGTCACCAAATACTTTCTGGACAAAATACACTTTTTATCGCAATATGCTTAAAAAAATATTTTGGAACTTGAATAAGTAGACACGTTTAAAATACCAACAAATAGTTCAAATTAAAATCTTCAGAATATACTGGATAAAGATAAGAACATAGCCCAAAATAAGTTCTTAGAAAATCAGTTTTTGATAAGTATGAGTTTAAGATAAAGGGGGAACAAAAGGCTTAATTGTGTTTTATTATTTTTTAGTTTTCCTGTGGTTGACTTCTGATTTGGCAGTTTTTGGCAATTTTCTTTTTAATGCACCCCCATTATTGGATTAAAACACAGACACCAGTGGCCCATGTGATCTCATATCTCTTGTAACATATTCACATCAGCATAATAATAGATCCCCAAGGGTAAAATGAAGAAGAGATGATTATGGCGTTCACATTTCTAGTGAGAGTTAACCTTTTATATTAGCAATTAGCACAGGTAGTGCAGCAAGCATTCAAAACATATATTTCCAATCGAAAATAATTCCTCACCCAAACTTTAAGATTTGCCAAAGGGTGCCAACATTTTCAAATCAACCATGTTTTATAGCAAAGTTTGAAAGTGCAAGAGGATAAAACAGAACTCTTTTACTGCAGCGTGTTCCTGCTCACTCTTGCTCTCTTCGTTTTCATTTGTAAATGTTCTTATTGATAATGGCTAAATGTCAGTGTTCTTCCCTCAGTAACAGCCTCCACCACGAAGAATGTTGTTACTGGGACCTGGTATGGCTTGTGTGTAGGGCATTTACTGACAGACCAAATATCAGACATAATTAAATTTCTGATCAGGCGGTCAATGCCGATCAAGCTGAAATCTGCCGATTTAGAAAGCCAGTTGATTTCTCTGTGTCTTGAATACAATTTTGAGGAAGCATTATCTTGATGTCTCCGTCAAATTTTAGTTGAGTTCTAAATCTATATTTCTATATTGTCTTCCTTCAAACCTTTAGTGGTCCGTGCAGGAACAAAGGCAGCAGAGGGTGTATCTGAGGCAGATCTTGACAAAAGAGTCAGAGTGAGTACATTTAGTTTTGAACAGTTTGAATAGTTTTGAAGTTTCAGTGCATGATCCCTTGACCTTGCATTAATCGTTCAAGTAACTCCTATTTTGACTCACAAGTGGTTTTGCCTTTTGTTTTAGTTTGAAGAAATAAAGAGAGCCAAGCTCCGGGACATGAACATATTTGTGTCGAAAAACCGCCTTTGCGTCCATAACCTGCCGAAATCCGTCGACAATAAAAAACTAAAAGCACTCTGCCTTAAAGCTCTAAATGGAGTCAAAGGAGTTCGAGTCACAGAGGTAAGACTGCGCTACCATGGGTGACGCATTTTTCTGGAACTTTCTCCCGGGAGATTTTTTAGATGTATTTATGGGTTGGGGCAGCCATGAAATTGAAATGAAATTTAAGCATGAAACATTTTTTTTCATGATGTTTGTTTGTCTCCTCCCTCTTCCTGTAGTGTCGAGTCATGTATGACAAGAAGCCAGAGAAAGGTAAAGTGATGGGTCAGTCTCTAGGTTACGGTTTTGTTCAGTTCCAGGACCACGAGCAGGCTCTCGCCACTCTGCGTTACCTTAACAACAACCCCAACATCTTTGGCCCTCACAAGGTACACTTTTACTATAGTTTATCTTAAAGTTAAAATCATTATCTGGGAATTTTATTATTACTATACTATTGCATAACTTTTACTTTATTAGGAGCATCTCAGTGTGTTGTAAAATAATAATTTGCGAGGGTGGACTGCCCACAAGGATGGGCACAAATAGTTTATTATTGACAAGAAATGAGTTTTGTCTCAATCTTTGTTTCCTCCGAGCCAGAGAAGCTCTGGGTCAAAGTTGTCCAAAATAACTTGTTTTTTTATCATTTTTCTTTTCTTTTTGCAGAGACCCATCGTTGAGTTCTCCCTGGAGGACTCCAGAAAGCTCAAACTCAAAGAAATGCAAAAACAGAGAAATAAAGTTCGTAAACATATTTGTTTCTTACAATGTTTTTTGTTACAACTTTGAATTCCTTAAACAGGATTGTTAATTTTTATTCATTAATATAATTTTCTCAAAGTTTTATGTTTTTTTTATCTTGACAGGACTTCATCCAAAATCGACCTGTAAAAGTACCAGTGAACAAGTCCCAAATAGGTTCAGACACCAAAAGACCAAAGACGGGTGGAGATAAAGGCCAGTCCTCATCGCAGCCGACAGGAAAGGAGAAAGGTAGAAAGGATCTTGCCTCAACTAATGCATTTGACTTTTTTTCTACCATATATTAAGAGCTTAGACTGAATGGTGCGACATGTGTACTGATGTTTTGCTCTTCTACAACAACTCATGCATGATTTGCTTAAAAGATTGGCAAAGGCAAGCTAGTTCTCCTAAAAAGAAAGTACACCCTCTTTCATTTCTTGGGTTTTCCATAGACTGCAAGGTGCCCAGTTACTGTGACATCAAAACAAGGAATCACTACCATGCCTTCGTTTGTACTGGCATGTGTGTGATTGTTGTGAAACATGAAGGTCTGCGTTCTACTCTACTTTGGTCCCTTTTGTCCAAAGGACATTAATCCTGGAATCCCTGTTCATTAAGATCAAAGGTTGCAAGTTGTGCTAACCTCGCAAGCTAGATTGATAATGTGTAGCACTCTCAGTTTAGTTCGGCACATGATCAATCTGGGACTGCTCCCATTGAATGCATTCAGGGAAAGTAGGGCCGTTCAGAAGAACTTTCCGATGTGATCTGGCGAAGCGACACCTAGTGCCCGCCTACCAAAGCTTGGTTTTAGCCAATCACGGTATCAAATTAAAATGTCGCAAGCAGCAGGCACCATGAGAAACCGCAACGTGTTATGCTGGAAAAGTTAAGCTTATTTGGATAGAGACACTCGGGACAATCGTGGATTCTGAATAGAATATTGAGAAAACGCTTTCTTCGGGAAGTCCCTCGAAACAAGCAGTACACATACATACCTATATTTAGTCTTTTTCAAGCTGTTGTGTTACAAACTCTTAAGACTTGTTAACCGATGCCTGTAGAGTCTGAGGTGGAGTTACTCTACCTTTACAACTTTAGGGGATGATCAAATATTTAAGTGTATTTTATTCAACACCCCTGACTGCCTTTCTCCCTTGTAAATTATGTTGTGGCTGCAAGTGAGTTCTTGATTTTGAAACAGACAACTTCTCTGTTTTTGGCTTGTTTTGGGTTGATAAGTAATGATGGTGTTAGGGTTTGGGGCAGGCAAGTAGATGACCGTTTAATGTTGTGCTCAAACATCGAGCCTTTCAAGCAAACAAATGATGCTTAACCTGGTTGGGGGTGAGTAAAGCATGGTGGCCGTGGACCCTGGACTGATAGCTCAGCAAATGTTTAACAAAGTTTGTGTTTTTTCTGATTTTTTCATACATAACTAAGCTTAAATAAAGATTGAGAGAATTGATGGGAAAAAAAACATTTAGACATTCTTAGTCTGAGTTTCTGCTGTTATTTACTAACAAGGGCTTTCTCTTCCCCCTGTAACAATGACCACAGAAGGGCAAAAGAAAAACTATTCAGGTTTTCTGACCAAACGTGAGATTGAACATGTTGAGTTACAAAATGGAAAGAAACGAAGGAAGGTTCTGCCTTTACCCTCCCATCGTGGACCCAAGATCAGGTACCGTTTCACCATTAGTCCCGTGTCTGCTAAGTGACATTTCCTTTATCTCGGTTTTATAAATTTGAACAGCTTTCATGTTACTATACACATAGCAAGCTTTTGTTTGACACTGCAGTGAATATATATTTCTGTCACAGTTTATCTTACTTTGTCCTCTTGCAGAATGCGGGACAAAGAGAAGCATCAGGTCCCCCCCGCCAAGAAAGCAAAGCCTGGATCTAAAAAGAACACGCGTCAAAGACAACTCATTGAAAAGTCCACTCAGGCCAGGAAACAGGTTTGGAAATCCTATCCCAGTTATTCCAGTTTGTTGCCCAAGAAACCACAGGTTCTTTTAATATGTGATCATTTTACCAAGAACTTAGCAGATGTAAAATATTTTACCTGCTCATCACTCACAGATTTCTTTTGTTCTTGCTTTTTTTTTTGTCACATTTCAAATCATCCATTAAATTCTAATATCGGATACAGATAACCTGAGTAAATACAAAAGGCAGTTACAAATTACGATTTCATTCATTGCCATCTTATCAATCTTGAAATGGATACAAAGCCCTTTCTAAGACGCTGGGATTCAAACTTAGAGCATTAATCTACAACTGGAGAAAAACATGCAGCAGTGGTAAACCCTACTAGGAGAGGCCAGTCAACCAAAACAAGTCCAACAATTTAACCAGGAGGTCGAAAAAGCAACCCGAACAACATCTAAAGCTCTGTAGACCTCACTTGCCTCAAAGTCAGTCAAGAGACTGAGCTAAATGGCCTCCATGGGAGAGTTCCAGGGCCAGAACCAGTGCTGACCCAAAAGAACATAAAGGCTCGTCTCACCTTTGCCAAACAATATTTTGATGATCCCCAAGACTTTTGGGGAAATATTTTGTCGACTGATGATACACAGGTGGGCCACTCTGAAAGGTGTGGGCCATGTTTTCATCTCACCTGAGACCAACGCAGCATTTCAGAAATAAACCGTCAAACGGAGTGTGACAAAAAAGCAAAAACAGAAGAAATCTGTTTCACAAAATCATATATGCAGATAGATACATTATTAAATATCAGACAACCTCTCAATCACAAATATTTGACAGAGTTGAAGGGTTTATGGACAAAAATGAATGTTTAGTCTAAATTTGTGTTTATTCTTGACATTAGAGCTGCAGGTAGACAGTTTGTCCTGTCTCCCGTTCTATTCACTGTCACATCGTTGTTTTTGTTTTCAGACGTTTAAGAGTGCTAAGAAACCGTTCCAGAGGACGGGTGGGGACCGTTTCGATTCCTTGGTGGAGCAGTACAAGAGAAAACTGATGGGCAGCAATGACAAGAACACCTCCATGAAAAGAAACAAGTGGTTTGATAGTTAAATCTGCTAGTGTGGAAAAAAGGAAGTGAAGCTTGAGAAATCCAGGTCCTGCAAAATACCATCAAGGGGGATTTCCGAACAGATATATTTTTAAAAAAATTGTGGTAAACTGTACAGGTTAATAATCCTTTTCAGATTTTAATTTTTTTCCTTTGTGCCTGATTTCAGCATCTTTCTTTTGTTTTTATTTTTTTAAAAGGGGGTTGTGTTTTTCTGCATATCATTGCTTATTATGTGCCGTTTTTTCTTGTCCCATGTTTTACAGATGTCTGGTTACATTTGAAGTCTTTAACTCAATTACATAAAAGTTAAGTACACTCAAAACACTTTTTCACTTCATTATGGCTTTTCTCAACAAATTTGTACAAATTACACAACACTGAAAAGTATGAAAAGCTTAAATATTTATTTCTAGTTTTTCTTAAAAACAAAAGTTGTAAGCATTGTACAAAAATACTCCAACATTTGTCTTGTTATTTACCCATTTTGCCACAGTTGTAAATATTGCACAAAAATAAAAGTTCCACTTTATTCCTTCTGCGCCTTTGGTTCGCAAACAAATCCCCTGGCTTCAGTTTAGGTTTCAGGAGTTTCCAGGAGTGACGGTTCTTATGTCATTTCATCTGGTACCACTCACCAAAACTGCTGATTCAGCTTTTGGACTACATCTCTCATTGAGAGCTTATTTACTCAACAGTCTGTCCATATAACAAACACAGGGCAATGTGTGTGAAGGATAGATTAAATAGGTTTAAAAATACCTCAAAGAGAATTTAAAATACATGAAATAAATATATTATGTGTAAAAAACATGCGATTCTTTTATAAAATAAATTCAAAATGTATTGCAAAATTCCACCTCACTCAAAGTGCGAGTGCAGACGTCATAAGTCTTGTGCAAATGTTTGATATTTTGGCTTCAAAGATGACTTTTCAGCAAGATTCAATAGTGTCAAATTTGTCCTGGAGCAGTTTGAGGATCTCCTTCACTCCATGGAGAGCCTCCAAGCTCACTGCCTCAACATGGTGCTCTGGGTCCTGTTCCCATACGTTCTGGAGGTGTTGCAGCCGCCTTGGAACTATAAGCTCTGGGTTTTGTGCCGCGCAGTTCGTCAGTTTTTGGATGATGGTGTTGGTCAGTTCGGAGATGTCAGTTTTGACTTGGAAAACATCCAGGAGATTTTCAGAGATGAGATTGTTGTAACCATCCAGGGCGGCCACTATGGACGTAAATTGTTGTAGTTCCACAGGAGGAGTGACCGTCGAGCCGGGAAGAGTCTGCAACAGATTACAATAAAAGCATATTTCAGTCACAAGCAAGCTAATTTATTTAAGCTTCAAGCTGCACTTTAGATTTCAGTTTCATAAACAGATTTTTGAAACATACCGGTAAAGTGTTCAGCCTAACCATAAGCGTATTTATTTTTAGTTCTATGTTGTGCTTGTCCTCTGGCAGAGGCTTTCCTGTGCCCACACTTAGAACATGAAACAAGAAAAACAGGATCATCAGCGTGGCGTCCATAACTGTATTATCCTGGATTCAGAAGAGCAAGTTCCTAGAAAAAAGAATTGGAACAAAGTCTTGATTAGAAGTGATAATTGTCAGATTGTAGCTATGTTTTGCTTTTAGAAAATCAGAAGCATGCAGTGCATTTGTGTTCCCATGTCTTTTTAGTTTCAATGTATTTTGTACCAGCAAATATTTGTAGTATAGAGAACTCTGGTTTTCTGAATGTGTATGTTTAAAGTTCACAGCAGCAAATGCAATATTCTTCCCTCTGTACTTTTTTTTTTTTTTGTAGTCTGAAAGCACCAGAAATCAGGCTGTTTAAAAGCTACAATAAACAATATTATGAACATCCTATATATAATTTGTGAACTAAATCTTAAAATCCAGTAAAGTAAAAGAAATTATACAAAACTAGATAAAGAACTGGTGTGTTAGTCAACACAGAGCGGAAACAACTGACAAAAGTAAATAAGACATCCAAATAGAAGCAGAGAGAGTGGACCTTACCTTGCTTGGTGTTTGAATGGGTGACACGGTTTGTGTCCATCGGGGTATCTTTATATTAGAGGGCTGTTGAGTCATCTCTTACTCACCTCGTCGACCCCCCGCCACCCGGAGTTCTTACTCACTTACGTCCATCTCCTGCAGGCTCTTGATACGCTGCAGAAGAAAATCTGTAGCGGCTGTAATCTGTACACACAAAATCTCAACAAAATAAAAACGTTTTCACTGATCATAAACAGTTTTTGCCCAAATTCCAATAGATGGTTAAACCTTTATTTTAGTGTCAGTGTTTTTCTTCTTCTTTATTTCAATGTAGTAGCTTGTTGTTTTGGGAATTTAATCTCCCTTTAATATTTGTAACTACAAAGATGTCGAATATCAACAAATGAAGATCAAATATATCTGTAAAAGAAGGATTTGGGGGCAATGGAAGACAAGTTATTTAAATAAACGTTTAAGCTGCCTATCATTTCAAATGACCCTTTGGAACAAACACAGGAGAAACCAAATAGAATGAATCACAAAATAAATAATGGTGTATGTCCAATGGTGGTTTTTCACGTAGCTGATGTTTGCAGCTCGTTCTCTAAAACCGCTGGTCATCAGCATTCTTGTTGCGTTCTTGCATTTGGGATGACTGATGTGCAATTATTCACTTTTTGTTTCAAATCTATTATTGTGATTCTAGTTCTTTTTCTTTTTGTACTGCAATTTAGTGTTTTTGCATATTCAAAGACAGTTCCTTCACCTTAGTGGACAATAAAGACCTCTATAAAGATAAAGATATTCTGATTATATTCTAATTCTTCATTCATGATACAGATTTTTTTAAAAAGTAGTAAATGATTTTTGAAACTTCATCGGTTTGTAATAACTAAAAAGGAACTTTCTTGTGTATGTATGTCGTGGGGAGCGAAGGGTCAGAACAAGGGGATTGACCAGGGCACCACTGATACAGGAATTAAGTTTCATGCACCATTTTATATTATAAATGATATAAATAAACACAGAAAGTCTGAAATATAAAGTATGAGGGGAAAAGACTTGCATATGGCATCTCTTAGATGATGTACTTGTGAACTTCAAAATACATCACATGACGCAATCCAAATGTATGACTATTAAATGTTTTTGAGATTCTTGCAATATTCAACAGGATGTGTGGAGTGATTAATTGGAAATCACTTTTACAAAAGAATTTCACCCTGAATTTCCGAGGGTACAGTAGGTTGCTTAATGAAAGTTTGAGTTTTGCTGTCGGTGCACAGTCTGAGTGAAGACATACGTGAGTTGAATTGAACTGCATTTCTCTTACAGTAACTTCCAGTAAAAATCTGTTTTAGGAGTTAGAGAAAATCCATCCCCTCACACCTGTTTACAATTGAAATACAGTGTGAATCATTTAAAGGAATATATGCTATCTTTTTTAAAAAAATCCATAAAAAAACATTTATCATACTAGCCCTCTTGAGATTTCCAAGGTTTCTAGTTAATAGTGCGTTTCATGCGAAGTAAAGCCTTTCCCCGACATCTGGAATGAGTAACATTGGCCTGTTCTTTGATTCTGGCTTTTTCCACCAAGATCTGACGTCATAATGGCGTCCCAGCTGTGCTTAGATCCAATCACAATCAAATGTCAGCGTAAGGGAAACTTTGATGATAGTTTTAAATTAAACCGCAATCATGGTCAAACATGTTGGGACTGACAAATCCTTGTTTTCACAAACTTCACTGTTTCAGGTTTTAGGGGTGTTGTTGAATTTAACTGTGCATTGCTATGAAGATTAATCAGACAGCATGTAATGATACAATGTAACATTAGCTGAGAGGAAAGTGTTAAGGAGACCAGGGCAGTTAATATCACTGCCAATCGGATCGAAATAAAAAATCTTAATCATTTGTCAACCATGCCTATGTCCAAGAAAACTTTTTGTTGTTGGGGAAAAAAGCTTGACAGTAGGCCTCTCATGGCAGTCTAAAAATATTAACCTAATACAAATATGAGGAAAAATACACCACTGAGATTATTTAAGGTATACGGTTCTTTAAAATAAATGTCAGAAAAATCTGCATAACAGTGTGACATGATTTTCATAGTCTTGATTAATCCAAAACCAGCAATTCAGAACCCATCTAGTAAGAAGACAAATTTAAGTGTTCTTTTCCATTATACCAAAAGAAAACGCATCCTTGATCGATGTATATAGCTTTGATTCAGTTGTAAAATTAATTTGGAATAAAGGTCTATTACAGGTGTAAAATCAAAAACAGAAACTTTCTGTTTCTGGCAAATTTGCATCACATTTTATTTGGTGATAAACTGGAGTCACCTCTCAGAGTAATCATGGGTTCAGACTAGTTTCTGGACACCTTTTGTCAGCTTCAGTCCGGGCTTTCAATCAAAATTTAAATGACACTTTTTAAGAAGAAATGTGTATGATGTTTAATGTTGTAATTCATTGTTAATTCATTTACTACTTAACTGAGCAGAAATAGTCTAGGGGTTTTAGCATCGTCATCACTTCATAGCTTTATATTTTTCTTATTTTGTACCCAATGAAGTCATCTGCAGTCATACCAACCTTGTGTTAATTCATATGTTCAGTGGTATGAAGCTGTAATGGGGCTAGCAGCGAGTTGCTATAGTTTAAAAAGATGACGTTCACTTATGTTATCTTGAAAGTTTATTCTGTTGTAGAAATTGTAGCCTTAAAATGCTTGATCAATGCACATGCACCACTGTATTTGTAGTGTAACTCAACTTTCTAGCCACCTCTATGCAGCCCGCATCCTCACTAAGACTAAAAAAGTAGAGCACATCACCCCAGTTCTAAAGTCCTTACACTGGCTCCCTGTATCTCAGAGAATAGACTTTAAAATCCTTCTGTTAGTCTATAAATCCCTGAATGGCTTAGCACCTAAATACATCACAGACTTGTTATCAGTGTATCAACCCTCCAGGCCATTAAGGTCTTCTGGCTCCAGCCTACTTTGCATACCTAGAACCAGAACTAAACACGGAGAAGCAGCATTTGGTTCCTATGCTCCACTTATCTGGAACAAACTTCCAGAAAACTAAAAGTGCGGAAAGCCTGAGTTCCTTTAAATCAAGATTAAAAACACATTTGTTTAAAATTGCCTTTGACTGTTCTAGTTAAACAGTTTTACTGTTTTTAATGTTCTTTTTTGTTACTACATTCTATCCCTACTTGCTTTTATTCTATTTTCTATCTACATTTTATTATTTTGCTATATCTTAATCATGTAAAGCACTTTGTATTGTCTTGTACTGAATTGTGCTATATAAATAAATTTGCCTTGCCTTGCCTTGCCTTGCCTAAAGGCTTATCAGCATCTTTTGGCTTGTCTTATTTCTCTGCCTCATAGGCAAAACACCTCCAAACAGCACCTTTGCTTTTTATACTGAGGAGGGTCATAAAGGCTCATCTGTGGACATGCAATATTTGTCATGTTAAGGGAGTTTTAAGTTTCCAGCACAATCTACATTTTTAATACCTAGTTATGAGGGGCTTCATGTCTATATGTATCCAGCGCTGCTGTGTGTAGTTATGTATCAACTTAGAAAGTGTTTAAAAGTTTACTGGTAATTCATTTCAAATCTTCAAAAATTATTGTTTTTATATATATATATATATATATATATATATATATATATATATATATATATATATATATAGAGAGAGAGAGAGAGATAGATAGATAGATAGATAGATAGATAGATAGATAGATAGATAGATAGATAGATAGATAGATAGATAGATAGATATGATTATTTTGTCAAACTTACTTTCAAGGCATGTTCCTGGTGGTCAACCATTTATTGAATCATGTTAAATCTTAAAGAAGAAAGGTCCTCATGCTAGAAAAATCAAGAGCTAGTAATGTCTTCTAATGAAGATTAAGCTAAGATATTGAGTTGTAACAGCACAGAGGTTGTGCAAGATGGGGAGTTTTTCTAAACAACTTTCCATTCATGCTACAGATTTTCAACTGGAATGTCTGCCTTAAAACCACAGACATCATATACGTAGACGCGTCATAGGGCGCAGGTTCGCACGTCAACATCACCGCCATATTGTATGTGGCAGAAAAAAGTTGAGTTCTGTTATTGTGAACGTGAATCAGAAACGATGCCTCATTCCTGTGCTGCATGGAAATGTATTCTGGCTGATTTCACTACTTGTATCTGCCTTCTATATATATATATAGAAGGCAGATACAAGATATATATATATATATATATATATATATATATATATATATATATATATATATATATATATATATATATATATATATATATATGTGTTATGAATATAAGGATCAATTTGTTAAATCTAAACATTGTGGTCTTCATTATTTCATAAAACCGTGTCACATGTGAACCTTTAGGAACAGACTTTTTGGGGGAGTATTAAAGAGGTAAAATTAATAATAAGAGAAAAAAAGTCCTAGGTCAATAAAGTAAAAAAAAAACAAAACACAAAAGTGATAATGTTATGAGAAAAACGTCATATTATGAGAATTAAGAGGGAACATTTCCAGAATAGTCACAGTTTGCAGAATTATTTCACTCCTGGAGTAATAGGGCCAGGTTAGATTATGTTAAATATTTTTAACATAGAATAAATTCAGGAGAATGAAGCTAAAGGGATACGAAAATAAACTTGTAATATTACAAAAACAAAAATACTACGAATACAAAGTATATTCAGAGATTAAAGTCCCTCTGATACTGTTTAAGTGACTGAGTAACTGCAGATTTGCCACATTTAAGATGGCGGACGCTCTGACGCATCGCAGCATAAGCAGAACCCGCCCAATGACGCGTCTACTCTTATATTATGTCTATGCTTAAAACTGTCCCAATGTACTCCTGGCTGCATGGTTAGTCTTGTTGTGTACCTCTACCTGTCTCAATTCTGCAACTGCCATGTTTTATCGGAAGCATATTTTTTATACAGTGTTATGCATTTCTGTTTGCCTCAGACACCCCTACACTGAAGTTTGTTGTTGTAACATGACCAAATGTGCAAAAGATCATGGGGAATAAATACTTTTTCCAGGCACTGTAGTGCTGAGCTTCAGTATAGAAACTTTCTGACCAAAGGATTTGACAACACTGAGGAAGCTAACTTTGTGGAAAAACTGAATTGACTGCTTTTATATGTATTTAATGTCAAAATGTAGCATTCTGACCATTAGTCCCAAAAAAGCATAATGCTTTGCTGATACTTTTTCTTTGGCCAATAGTTTCCTTTCTCTCATCTCATCTCTTTGCTTTTTTTTTTTTTTTTTTTTTTTGCTATTGTGGTTTTGATAGCAATCACAACTCACAGCATCTGGGTTTGCAGGTGTCCTTTGATGTTTGAATAAGTCAGATCTTATTCCTTCTGGGCAAGAAGTCTGTCAAGTACAACAGGAGGGCACTCCAAGGCCTCACTATTATTTTATGAGCATAGTGTGTCACGTGACTTATTGGACCGCATGAGTCACACCCATGGAGATTTTTTTCTTTTAACAAACTCTGCACCGCACCACTTGTGATTATTGTTAAATGTTACTGCTACCAGTAAGTGGCATTAAAAATGTGTAGGCTTCAAGTTCAATCAACTCTACTGAACCACTGCAGTAGCTGACTGCACCATTATGGGCCTTACACACTACCAGATATCTTGTCAACATGCAGCACTGAGTCCAGGAATATCAATCGATGGGATTTGCCTTGGTGAGTCACAGGAATGATAGGAATTCAAATTAATTATTTCTGCGTCTGTTGCCATTCAGGATGGTGCACTTTTATTTTTTCCGTTACTTCCAGACAGCTGAGTGACGTTTAAGTGTGAAAAACTGGACCGAGAAGGCCTGAGTCAGCAGTCAGTGTGTTGCAAGGCAAGGCAAGCCAAGTAGACTTTGAGAACAGTAAATCTTTGGATTTTAGGCAGCTATAAAGGTTGTTTTATGTGTGAAATTGGCAAATGTAATGTATTAAATAATTTTAGGAGAGGGATTTACTACTTTATTTAACTCTTACAATACACAACCTGATATGTTATGCAATGTCTAAAATATTTAAGGTTTACGGGCCATGGGTGGTTTTTACATCAGGATATCTGAGAATGTTAAATAATACATTCCAAAGGCTCTTTACAATATTAGTCTTCCAGGAAGCCAGTTATTTTTTGCTGAGCAAAAACCTGAAATGTGTACTTTTACTGTCCTTCTGAAGTTGTCGATTCATTAAAATGCAAAAAAGTCAAGTTTTTCTGGAAAATGTTAGTGGAACCATTTTAAGAGTTTTTTTGATGGGCACCTTGAAGTTGGGAGATTACTGTGTCTATTCTAACAAGTTATTTCATGCAGATCCAGAAAGGAAACACAATTGCTGTAGTTGCAGAAAAACAATCATGTTTTAGATGCAAAGATAAATTAAGTATTGATATGTGTTTGAAAAACTGGAAATCAACTCAAATTTATTTAATGCCTTCCTCTTCTTTACATAAGTGTGTACTAGTGAGCCATTTATGACTCACAATAAAACATGTATAAACAAGTACAGATTTATCCTGCCGCATAGATCCAACTTTTATCAGTGTGTAACAATGTAACCCATACCATAATTCCTCAGTATGCTCAAGTAGTGTGAAGGGACTGAAAGGGTCACGAAAATATTCTTCATACCATTACCCCACCACCACTAGCCTGAAATTTGTCACAAGGTAGGGTAGATCCCTGTTTTCATGTTATTTACATCAAAATCTGAAAAATCTGAATCTTACTGCTGAAATTAAGACTCTGTGGGTCAGGCTACACCTTCCCAATCTGTTATAGTCAGTTTTGGTTGTATCACAGAAAAACACAACAGAGGAAAACAATTTAATTTGCTCCTTTTTTACAAACTGATGTTCATGTTCATGCTGTTACTTTCTCATTGTGTTGCATTAGAAAATATGGCCGCCCTAGAAAAAGAAGGTAATTATTAAGGGGCTGGCTCCCTGGTTTAATTCAGAGCTGCGTACTATGCTGGAAATTGGAGCGAAAATGCTGCCCCACACATCTAGAGAAGTCCTCATTAATCTGCTACAGTATATAAAAAGGCCCTCCATAAAGTTAGAACAGTGTATTTTTCATCATTAATAGGCTGAGAATAAATATAATCCAAGGTTCCTTTTCAGTTCAGTTGCCAAACCTGGAGTCATAGCTCTGTTGAGCCATCTAGTCCCTCAGCTCTCAGCAGTAATTAGTTTGTGGGATTCTTTATTAATAAAATGTATTCTGTTAAAAATAAAATCTCTGTCATCTTCCCGAACATGATTACTTCATCCTCTGTAAGTGAGGCAGCATGGGAGGTATCTGTAGCACCTGTGCTAGGACTGTTTTGATCCAGTTTATCTTTTTGAGTTATCAAAAATATTAGCGTCTACTGGGTTTCTTTAGATAGGAAGCTTTTTGGCCAATCCATATGGTTTGATTGAATTTGACTTTGTGGGGTGCCTTGAGATGACATGTGTTGTGAATAGGCGCTATATAAATAAAATTTAAATAAATTAAACCTTCAATTTGTTTGAGAGACCCAATCCCAACCATTTTTTAGGAAGTGTTCCCTTTGATTGCAGACCCCATTTCAATCTATCCTTAGTCAACAGATATGTTAACAGATATGTTAAGCTGAATTCTTGCGGTATTTGTGCGTTCACAAACACACAAGAAGCAATGGAGTTAGTTTCCTGCCAAAACGTTGTGCGCAAAAAAGTGTGTTGCCCACAAATAAAACTTGTTTTGCACACAAAAAAATGTGTTGCACACAAATAAAACTTGTTTTACAAACTGTCCCCAGACGTTGCACTCAAAATATCATTTAAAAGTTGTCCCCGAGTACAAAACGGTCTCTGCTCGCACAAAACAGCCTCTCCTCGAGTACGAACATTTCCACACCTCTGCGGCAAATTTCTGCCAAAAGTCACGTGATGCATTAAGAGTTGTTGTTCAGACTTCCCGACAGCAGGGGGCGCACTCGAAAAAACTGAAACGTGCCGGTTTAGCTGAGGAAGACAGACGCGATATCACAGCTAACAGCATCAACACCCCACAGGTGAGTTTCAAAACGTTCCCGGTGAAAAATTAATTGCTAACTATGCAGATAGAACATGTAAGATTTCATTTAAAGGCACTGCTGTGTGACGGTAAGGGATCATGTTACTTTTCAGAGCAAATAACATGAAAGCTAGCCTTAGGTTGAACGGCATGCTAAAACAACTTTTGCATTGTAATGCAGCTCCTGTGGTTTAGGGTGACCAGACGTCCCCGATTTCCGGGGACTGTCCCCGTTTTGGACCACCAGTCCCCGACTAAAGCTGTCCCCGGAAATTTTACCGAGGGGGAAAAAATGTTGCGTGTAGACTGTTATTACGGTAGAGCTGTTGCGCGCAGAAACAGGTGTTACGGTAGCTGGTTGCGCTGCTGTTAACATAAAGACGAGGAACAGAGCGCACCGCTATGGGCGGTAATGATGCTTTTTGATGTCAGCTGCCATTAAAACACGGAGAAGAAGAAGAAGAAGAGCGCACCACTTTTAAAACAGAAGAAGAAGTGGAAGATTGTTGTCAACCGGTGGCAACTGATGGGGAGCTGCTGTGTTATGGTAAGTGTGTTAATCGATTCATTTTATTTGGATCGGACTGATCCTGTGATAAATGTTTGTTTCGAAAAGTAAGACAAGACCACGAGTTGCTGCTCACATGAGTAAAAGACACTCGGATAAAATGTTAGAGAATGATTGAAAACTCCTTGTAAGGCGCTAATCTGGTACGCTGGTTCTCCAGGGATCAACAAGGGTTCATCTAAAGATGTTTTAGAACTGATTGGTGACCTTTAGTTTATATTTCAGATAGTTATAAGTAGAGTTATTACAAGTTGTTTTGCTGATTTATGGTTGTGGTTTATGAGCATAGACTTTCAGGCTTAGGTTTAGCTTTTCTACTGCTCAGTTTGGATATATGAAAGTCAGTAGGAGTCAGTAACAGGAGAACTGAATGAGACAAGATCTGCATGATCTGAGAATGATGGAGGAAAAGATAACCACCTGTTTAATGGTCATTTATTATGTTGCTTCTGCTTTTAGCTCCTAATATTGTGGTAATTTGCATTTTTTGTATTTAATCAGATGAGATAATACTAATAATAATAATAGGGAGTTTTTTTATCTTGTACATTCTAATCTTGTACATTCTAATGTTTTTGGAAGTGATTTTAATTATATATGTGACGTTTCTGGCACTGGAGCTGCTGATTGCAATCAGCACACCTGTGCCCGTCTCCGCCCTGGCTGCTTAAAAGCTCTGCTCCTCGCAGCCTCCAGTGCCAGAACGTCTCTAGCCATTCGGTGAGCGCTTCCAGCATTTTTGAATTCCTGTCTGCCTGTCTGCCTCTCGACCTGTTCTGCCTCTGTTTTTTGGATACCTGCCTGCCCCTTTGGATTTGTCTGCCTGCCTGGGTCCTGCCTGTCAGCCTCAGAGTATTGGACTGCCTCACCGTGATTCCGACCCCAGCCTGTCCGTGAGTAAACGAGTTCGCCTGCCCCCTGTTCTGTCTGTGCCTTCTGGATTGACCTGGACCTGGACCTGGACGCTCTATTGGATTCTGCCCTCAGCACGTCCAGGTTAGTGACCACACTTCTCTCTAACAAGCCTGTTAATATCTGCTGGTCACTAACCTGCGACTCTGCCTTCAGGAGCGGCCAGTCGCTGAGTGCGAGCCGAACCAGGGACCGAGCCGCCAGCGTCAAAATAAAGACTGATATCATTTTTGTACTCACTTGCTTTCGGGTATTTCTTGGGTCCTCCTAAATTCATCACAGTACGTTCTGGCCAAACATGGACCCTGTACCCGAAACCCAGTGGCGCGCGGGGGTAGAGAAATCCATTTCTGAGTTAGAAGCCGGCGTCTCGGAGATTTTAGGCCATCTTCGTACTCAGGGAAGTACGCAGCCTTCACTTCCGCAAGCCGCTTCCTCTGGCCCTCCGTCACTTCCGGTGACGTCGTCCTTGTCAGAGCCCCGTCTCTCCCCGCCGGCAATGTTTTCCGGTGATCCAGAACATTGCAGGGCTTTTCTCACACAGTGTGAGATACATTTTGAATTGCAACCTTCCTCATTCCCTTCAGACCGGTCCAAAGTAGCGTACGTTATCTCACTGCTAGCCGGCAAAGCCAGGTTGTGGGGAACTTCCGAGTGGCAAAATAACTCACGCATCTGCCACTCATATCATGATTTCTCCACGGAGCTTGTAAGAGTTTTCAGTCCCTTGCTGCCCTGCCGGGAGTCCTCTAGGGGGCTTCTGACCCTGAGACAGGGAGATAGGTCTGTGGCAGATTATGTTATTGATTTTCATTTGTTGTCTGCCGACAGTCTCTGGAACGAGTTTGCCCTTATGGACGTTTTTATTTTTGGGCTCAACGATAAGATTAAGGATGAGCTCGCCACTCGAGAGTACCCTAATTCCCTGAAGCAGCTCGAGGAGCTGGCTAACAGAGTGGACCTCCGCCTCATGGAACGGCGAAGGGAACGTCGTTCGACGTCATCTATCCCCCCTCGAGTGTCGACCCCTTCCCCTGTTTCTTCACCGGTTTCGTCTAAGCTTTCAGAGCCAGAGCCCATGCAATTGGGTAAGGTGGGCCTAACCAAGGATGAGTACCAGCGCAGGCAACAGCAGAGACTTTGCCTTTACTGTGGAGGGGTGGGCCACCAAGTCCGGAACTGCCCGTTAAAAGACCAAGCTCAGTAGGGGGTGGGGCATCCCTACTGAGCTACACCAAGCTTGCTGTCCCACCTAACCGTTTAATTCCTGCTACCTTGTCTTTCTCCTCACAGTCCCACAGGCTCTCGGTTTTCATTGATTCAGGAGCCGACACTGAGTTTCTGGATGAGGGTCTGGCCAGGAAGCTTAACATCCCACTACAGAACGCCTCTTCAGCCCGTAGTGTTCTCGCCCTGGATGGGCACGAGCTCAACCAATCACGCCTCGTCTCTGAGCCGGTGGAAATGACCTTGGGAGGTAATCATAAAGAGAGACTCACCTTTATGGTTATTGACTCCCCGCAGGTTCCAGTGATCCTGGGCGCTACCTGGCTCCGCAAACACAACCCCCAGATTGATTGGAGGCGTAACGAGATTACGGGTTGGGCCTCTTCGTGCTCCGAGTCCTGTCTGTCCTCTGCTCACCCTCCCCGTTCTCCCGAAGGTAAAGCAGACGAGTTTTACCCGGACCTGTCCAGAGTTCCTTCCGTATACCATGATTTAAAGGAGGTCTTTAATAAGGCCAAGGCCACAAGTTTACCTCCTCATCGCCCATACGATTGTGCGATCGACCTGTTGCCAGGCGCCGCCCCACCCAGAGGCCGCCTTTACTCATTATCCCCTCCAGAATCCCAGGCCATGCAGGACTACATTAGTGGGTCCCTAAGAGCAGGCATCATCCGCCCGTCGTCCTCTCCAGCTGGGGCGGGATTTTTCTTTGTTGAAAAGAAGGACGGCTCCCTCCGCCCTTGCATTGATTATAGGGGCCTAAATGACATATCGGTTAAAAACCGATATCCTATTCCCTTGATGAACTCTGCTTTTGACCAGGTCCAAGGGGCTAAAGTTTTTACCAAGTTGGACCTCCGCAACGCCTACCACTTAGTCCGGATTAGGGAGGGAGACGAGTGGAAGACCGCTTTTAACACCCCCACCGGCCATTACAAATACCTGGTGATGCCTTTTGGCCTAACTAATGCCCCAGCAGTCTTTCAGAATCTGGTTAATGAGGTTCTTGGGGACATGATCGGCCGGTTCGTTTTCGTTTATCTTGATGATATTCTCGTTTATTCCAAGGACCTGGGTTCTCATCAGCAACACGTCCGCTCTGTCCTCCTCCGCCTCCTTCAAAATCAACTTTACGTTAAGGCAGAAAAATGCGAGTTTCATACTACTTCTACCTCCTTCCTTGGGTTTATTCTGTCGCCTGGGCAGATTGCCATGGACCCAGCCAAGGTTCGGGCCGTAACGGAGTGGCCTACTCCGGTGGACCGTAAGCAACTCCAGAGATTTCTGGGATTTGCTAATTTTTATAGGAGGTTTATCAAAAACTACAGCCAGGTAGCCTCTCCCCTCCACGCCCTCACCTCTTGTAAAACTAAGTATATGTGGAATGAACAGGCAGACAAGGCTTTCAGGCGCCTTAAAGAGCTGTTCACTTCAGCCCCGGTCCTCGTTTCTCCTGACCCTGAGAAGCAGTTCATAGTAGAAGTGGATGCTTCTAGCTCTGGAGTCGGAGCCATCCTCAGCCAGCAGGGGGAGGATGGTCGTGTGCACCCCTGTGCTTTTTTATCCAGTTCTGAGCAGAACTACGATGTGGGCAACCGAGAACTTCTGGCAGTTAAACTGGCCCTTGAAGAGTGGCGGCATTGGCTCGAGGGCTCCAAGATACCATTTCTAGTCTGGACTGATCATCGCAACCTGGAGTACCTCAAGACAGCTAAAAGACTCAACCCCAGGCAGGCCAGGTGGGCACTATTTTTCAGTCGGTTCAGTTTCACCCTCTCTTACAGACCGGGGTCTAAAAACACCAAGCCGGATGCCTTGTCAAGGGTCTTCGAGGCTAACGAGGGGGATCCGGAGGTGGAACGGGGGTTCATCTTGCCGGATTCAGTGAGGTGTGCTGTCTCCCGCCTGGAACTTGAGAGGGAGGTAAGGGAATCCCTCGCCTCTGTCCAGATGCCCGAAGCCTGCCCCAAGGACAGGCTCTTTGTCTCTCCTGAACTCAGATCAAAGGTGCTAGAGTTCTGTCACAGCTCCCGGTTATACGGCCATCCAGGCGTGAGCAAGACCATTCGCCTCATCAGGTCTCAGTTCTGGTGGCCGTCTCTGGTCAGAGATGTCGGGGAGTTTGTTGCAGCCTGTTCCTCCTGCAGCCAGGCTAAGGTGTCTCGTCGTCCCCCTTCTGGCTTGCTTCATCCTCTCCCAGTCCCTCCTCGACCGTGGTCCAGCCTCTCTATGGACTTTATCACGGGTCTCCCCTCCTCTGACGGTCACTTGGTCATTCTCACGGTCGTTGACCGTTTTTCTAAGATGGTCCATCTGGTCCCCTTAAACAAGCTTCCCTCTGCCAAGGAGATGGGGTTCATCCTTGCCAGGGAGGTTTTCAGGCTGCACGGTCTGCCCTCTGACATTGTGTCAGATCGGGGTCCCCAGTTTGTGGCTCGTTATTGGAAAGAGTTCTGTGCGATGCTGGGGATTTCTGTAAATCTCTCCTCCGGTTTCCACCCCCAGTCAGATGGACAAACTGAACGGATGAACCAGGAGGTCGAGACGAAGATCCGCCTTTTCTGCCAGGCGGACCCCTCTAAATGGGCGCAGAACTTACCTTGGGTGGAACATGCGATAAACGCTACACCCTCCTCCTCTACTGGCCTCTCTCCCTTCTATGTGGTTTACGGCTTCCAACCGCCAGTTTTTACCACAGAAGAGATCGAGTCCAGAGTTCCGTCCGCCCGTCTTTCTGCTCTGAGGTGTCGGCGAGCCTGGAGAAGGGCCAGGAAGGCCATACTCGCCGCATCTCAGAATCAGTCCCGTGCGGCCAACCGTCGGCGGGTTCCTGCCCCAACCTATCGAGTGGGAGATAGGGTTTGGCTGTCCACCAGGGACCTCCCTCTGAGGGTGGACAGCAAGAAGCTGGCGCCACGCTTTATTGGACCATTTCCCATCTCTAGAATCATCAATCCAGTGGCGGTCCGTCTCCGTCTGCCTTCAACCATGAAGGTTCACCCCACCTTCCACGTATCCCGTATCAAGCCTGTCAACACCTCCAGTCTGTCTCCCACCACCACGCCCCCACCTCCCCCCCGCCTGGTTGATGGCTCTCCGGTTTACACCGTGAAGAGGATCCTTAAGTCCCGTAAATGGGGTCGAGGCACCCAGTACCTCATCGACTGGGAGGGTTATGGTCCTGAGGAGCGGCAGTGGGTCCCGGCTCGCCACGTCCTGGACAAATCCCTCATTAGGGATTTCCACAGAGCCCATCCTGACCAACCTGGGGCGTCTGGAATCCGCCCTTGAGAGGGGGGCTCTGTGACGTTTCTGGCACTGGAGCTGCTGATTGCAATCAGCACACCTGTGCCCGTCTCCGCCCTGGCTGCTTAAAAGCTCTGCTCCTCGCAGCCTCCAGTGCCAGAACGTCTCTAGCCATTCGGTGAGCGCTTCCAGCATTTTTGAATTCCTGTCTGCCTGTCTGCCTCTCGACCTGTTCTGCCTCTGTTTTTTGGATACCTGCCTGCCCCTTTGGATTTGTCTGCCTGCCTGGGTCCTGCCTGTCAGCCTCAGAGTATTGGACTGCCTCACCGTGATTCCGACCCCAGCCTGTCCGTGAGTAAACGAGTTCGCCTGCCCCCTGTTCTGTCTGTGCCTTCTGGATTGACCTGGACCTGGACCTGGACGCTCTATTGGATTCCCCCTTGGAGACCGCTGCCTGAGTTAAACGGATTTCCCCCTGACAAAGACCTGGACCGGACCTGGACAAAGAGCCTTGGATAACCCCCTCTCGGACGCCTTCATAACAAGGAGTCAGAGTTCTGCCCTCAGCACGTCCAGGTTAGTGACCACACTTCTCTCTAACAAGCCTGTTAATATCTGCTGGTCACTAACCTGCGACTCTGCCTTCAGGAGCGGCCAGTCGCTGAGTGCGAGCCGAACCAGGGACCGAGCCGCCAGCGTCAAAATAAAGACTGATATCATTTTTGTACTCACTTGCTTTCGGGTATTTCTTGGGTCCTCCTAAATTCATCACAATATAATGTTTTAAAATAATGTAAGATTGATACAACAGGAGAGAGGAAGAAGATAGGAAGACAGAAAGGAGATTAAATGAGAGTGGAGGAAAATAGGAACACTGATGGAAAGAACGGAGAAATATTTACTTAGAAGAGTATTAATAAAGTTCCAGTGATAAAGTATTGACATGATTTGAGTGATAAACTAACCTATTGAGTAATGTACTGTGCAAAGTATGCTATGTAAAACAGAGAGGCTATATACTCAGGTTTGAGTTGTCTGAGGATCTAAACTCTTTCTGAGTCTCAGCACTGAACATGAGTTTCACTGCACTTCCCTAGCTGTGGCAGAATGAAGAGGCAGATTAGTTGTATTTTTTTCTTGTGTTTTAAAAATGTCTGTTCTGCACATAATATATCCTCTTCTCCTCTTATTCTATCCAGACCTCTGGATACCGTGGCTGATGGCTCTTCAGACACAGAAGGACTTGAAGAAACCAGACATGATCTCATGTTAGCTGACTCACTGACCGGAGTTAACTCACTTTATAGGAGCAAACAATATACTCACACATCAACTACTACCATACACATAATGTAGTTATACACACTTTGTGTAAGTTTATACATGCTCATGCTGCACTACACACACAATCACTTGCATTCATGTCAAGGAGATTTCCAAGTCTGTGCTTTTTTGAACATGTTTAACACCTTTTCACCTCACATCACCACAACCCATTTTCTCGTCCCAAACAGGCTCTATGCACAGCTCCACTTCTTTCTGAACCTCAGCAGCTCCTTTGCTTCCTGTCTTTCATTACTGGTCAGACTGATTAATCCAGGTGTGTCTGACCTCAGTAACCAGCCAGACACACCTGGATTAATCAGATTGTCCAGTAATGAAAGACAGGAAACAAAGGAGGAAGTAGTGGAGCTGTGTTTATAGCCCATTAGTGGGAGAAATTAATCTGCTATTTTGAGATGCACAGGCCCCTGATGTGGCCAGTTGACAGTAAGAAACATATCATCCTTTACCTGCAGCCTTGACCGCTACTTGTTTTTGATGTTAACCCAGAAAAACCTATTTCTCATAGGTATGTAGACGTGAACAGAATAAGTATTTTTGTTGCATTTTTATCCACGAGCAAGAAATGTCCCCAGATTTGATTTCAGAAATATGGTCACCTTAGCATTAGGTGTTGCTTTGCCCAATCAGCTCGTAAAGTTCTGCTAAATGTCCCTCCTTTCCCCGGACAGATTTGATAGGTGCAGTCCCAGATGGATAATGTGCAGAACGTAGAGAGCTACACATTATCAATCTGGCTTGCCAGGTTAAAGTTATGTACCACATGCTTTTAGGATAACTGATAAAAAATTATAATTAGAATACCTGAACCTCTTTAGTGTTTGTGTTCAGACGAGAACAGGCTTTAGCAGAGTGTAAGGTGTAAGAGTAAGAGTGTTTGGCTGTAAGCAAAAGACGTGATTGCGTCAATGAATCTTATAAATGTAATTACTTATTCACTTACTTGGCCAAAAAAAAAAAGACAATAGAACAGACATTTTTTCTCTGTTCCTTTCAAATATTTGTCCAATATAGATATCGATTTCACAGTATTTAGAATGACATTGGGAACACGTAATTCCTATGGAATAAAACATTCTCTTGATCAAGATGACTTTATAAATTACAGATATATTTCAAATCTTCCTTTCTCATCAAAAATAGTTGTGTAGTGTCTGACAATACAATGCCTCTGAGCACATTTGTTTTTCTTTTTTCCCCTCCTCATGTCCAGTTTAGAGGCAAACAGAATGGTGCTTTGGCAGCTGTAGTGATGCCAGACATATTTGTTTTACCAAGGGAGGCTTTAGACCTATAAAGCCTCCCTTGACACCAAACCCTCAATGGTTTATATTATTGCAGTTAAGGTATTAGATACAAACTAGGCACTAGGAGCACATTCCTAAGCCAGACGCTCACTGAGAGTGCTCAAAAAGGGTAAGGTATGGATTCATGACCATGTTTAGAAATCGTCTGAAGCTACAGAGTGGGGGAAGCCACACAGCAGAATGTGTAGATGGGAATAAATGTCCTATTGTCAAAGCGGTATGTTTCAAAGAAATGCAGCTAAATATGTTGTTGTATATGCTTTCCTGTGTGTTTGTACGTCAATAAAAAAGACTGTGCCTAAAGATCAACAGAGAACCCTTCTGCAATTTGGCTCTATAGTTGTTGATATGGGCCAGGTTGAAATAAAATATTCCATTGTTCAACAAGTCTGTGTCAACAGAGTCCATCTCTAAAATATTCACACACTGGGAGTGGAGAAATGACATACCACCATTATACACGACAGTGGCTAAAAAGGTGTGTTCACTTTTAAATAGAAATGGTCAGGTTTCAGAGATAGCAGTCACTCTACAGATGATGTAAAAATTTAAATGTTAAGTGATGCTCAAGTCAAAATGACAAGTAGTCAGTTTTCAGGATAATGTAGAAAAATACTGTGCAACTGCATGCATATATTGGACCTTTACAGAGAAGTTAAGGTGTGCAAATAGACACAGCTTTGGTTAAAAAAGCTGATTTTAAATCTATTAGTTTTTTTATTTGAAGTTCCCGAATCATTTACCTGATGGAAGTGGGACAAACAGTGCATTGACTGATGATGTGATGCGAGGTCTTCAAAAAAAAAAAAAAAAAAGGTTCAGGTTCAGGTTTCCTCTTCATCTGGGTCATCATGCTCCACAGCATGATGACCCAGGGTAGCGCTGTTGCCTTGCAGCAAGAGGGTCCTGGGTTCGAGTACACCCCTGGGTCTTTCTGCATGGAGTTTGCATGTTCTCCCTGTGCATGCGTGGGTTCTCTCCGGGTACTCCGGCTTCCTCCCACAGTCCAAAAACATGACTGTTAGGTTAATTGGCTTCTCCAAATTGTCCTTAGGTGTGAGTCTGTGTGTGAATGGTTGTTTGTCCTGTTTGTCTCTCTGTGTTGCCCTGCGACAGACTGGCGACCTGTCCAGGGTGTACCCCGCCTCCCGCCCAGTGAACGCTGGATATAGGCACCAGCAACCCCCGCGACCCCATGAGGGATAAAGCGGTTTGGAAAATGGATGGATGGATGGATGAGAAGTGTGCATTATCAATATATATGTGATCATGTAATGAGGGACCCCGCCTCTCGCCCAGTGAACGCTGGAGATAGGCACCAGCAACCCCCGCGACCCCATGAGGGATTAAGCGGGTCAGAAAATAGATGGATGGATGTAATGAGGGTGGTGTGAGAGACAACAGAAGCACTAGTGTCATCAAGAATGTATCAGCTTCTTTTCATGCAGAGATGTCATGTAACCAAGGTTATCTATCCTGGAGACATTTACAGATTTCCTGTACTTTCTACTCCTTATATTTTGAAAATAGCCTTGTTAATTCTTTTTTCTGCTTGTATTCAAAAAAAGAGAAAAAAAGAAAATCCAGACAAATTGCGCCACCTGGACACACTGAACCTGATTGTGGTTGGAAGCACTACTGCACCGAGTTGTTGTTTGCCAAATGCCCCAAAAAGTTTTTTTTCCCCAGCATCTATGCTTCTACACAAGTAATACATGTGAATACTTTTGACACCTTTAATTTCACACAGAGGGTCTTGAAAACTAATCAACAGGTGGCACAGCCTAGAGATGTTTCATCAAGGGCAAACATAATACAGATTTGTTGTTCCTGTTGTCTTTGATATATTCAAAAAATATATTTTATCAAGGCTAAATGTTAAACAAATGGTTAGTATGTTATAAAATGCTAAATAATAATAATAATAATAATAATAATGCGGGGAGCCGGGGTACACCTTGGACAGGTTGGCAATCCATCCCAGGCATTACTTGCTATTATTTCAAATTTTATCTTTATGTTCTCTCTCAGTTTTTCTCTATTGTACTCTGTTTAGCTGTAACACTGTCCTGGAGGGTTATCTGTGGGGCTATTGCTACCAACAACTTCATGTTCTCCTTCTATAGATGATACACTTGCCCATGTCTTTCAGTGTTTATCCCTGTCTCTCTCCTAGACATAGCTACCGACTGAGCCTTTACTGCAACAAACTGCATGCGTTCTCTAGATTTGAGAAATGACTCAGAGGTTATGTGTATAGCTATGTTTCTCTCTTTAGATGAAACCACTTCAGGAGCTTGAACTGCTTTTATCTTTTTACTTTTCTCTCACATAGAAGGTACTCCTGGTTCAATGCTAGTCTTCATTTGTGTGACACGACAGTGGTGGGACTCATCAGGGACAACAACAAACTGGCATATGGGGAGGAGGTGAAACCCCTGTTGCAATAGTGCAACAAAACCAATCTGATGCCGAATGTCAACAATACAAGAGATCGTTATTGACTTCAGGAAAAAGCAGCCAAGTCACACGCCCCTCGTCAATGATGCTGCAGTGGAGCGAGTTAGCAGCATAAAATTCCTGGGACTGCAGATTATAGAGACACTTTGACCTGGTCCTTTTACACCTCTCCTCTTGAGATCTTGAGAGCACAGCAGCGTTTGCACTTCCGATGAGATGCAAACCTCTCTCCCATCCTCACTGCTTTCTACAGCGGGGCAATACAGAGTGTACTGACCAGCTGTATCGCTGTCTCAGCTGGGGCCTGCAATGCCTCAGATTGGAAATGTACAGAGAGAGTGGCGAGGACATTAGAGAGAATGATTGGCACAGTGCGTCCATCCATCCATCCATCCATCCATCCATCCATCCATCCATCCATCCATCCATCCATCCATCCCACCCCCATCATGGACAATTCACCTTGCTCTGGCAAGAAATTTAGCAGCCTCAAACGCAGAACAACCAGATTCCAGAGCAGCTTCATTCCACACGTCATACACAACTAGACACTTTACATGGACACTGTTGCACTGAGTAACTGTACTATCTGCAATTCATCCTGCCACTACATATAGTACTTGCACTATTCATATTGCCGTGCATATAACCTTTCTGTACATATAAAATGTATTTTTTGGTTTACTGCTACATTCCTGACAAATGTCACAATATCTTTATTAGTTTCTTTTATGTACAATCTACATCATCATATATTGTTGCAATACATCCTGCTGCTATATATGCTGCTGAGAAATTATTTACAATATTTCCAAAATGCTCTGTCACAAGAGTATAAACCTGTTCAATCCTTTAAGGAGCAATTTTTCCACCAATGTCCAGATCGAATCCAAATGCTGGTATTGATTCTACAATTCGTGAAATCAAACAATTCATAGAGTACTCTTCAAATTAGTCAGAATTAAATGTTAAATATTGCACAATGATACAATATATAAAAACATTTTCAAAGTATACAAGCGAGAGCAGCGGGGCAATAATGAAGTGCTAATACCGAAGCTAACCGGATACATAAATAGTAGAAGTGTGCATGCGCAGCCAGTAAGCAGAAACTAACAAGGAACTTGCCCGCACACTGGCGTTATGTGAGCGTGTCATAATGACTGGCATATGGGACAACCAATATATAAACTGTTTCTCCCAGAACTCGAGGGACAGAGGGGGGTTAGAGCAGGACCAAAACTCTGATAAATCCCCGCCATTTCTTTCACCTGTTTAATAACTGTATTTTACCAGATTTTTCTTTTTGCGTTAATGGAGCTTTTATGTTCTGTAAAGCACTTTGGATTTCCTTGTGCATGAATGGTGAAAAAATAAACTTGCCTTGTCTTCAAAATCCTACCAGCACATTTAAATCAAACTTAGGTTTTGACTTTGTTGGGCATAATATGTCAAATTATTGAAATGCATTTTGCATTCTACTGTTACATAATCAAATTCAGACTAAAATCCAGCTGTCAAACAGATGGCCTACAGTGGGCTGCAGAATAGGTGTTGTTGCAAAGCAATCCTAATTTTCCATCACTATGCTGGAAAGCTGTCTGTACTGATATGCTATTTTTGGTTTTTATCAAATATAATATTTGGGGATCTATTTTGGTCCTTCTGAATTTAAGACTTCTGAAATAATGTTTTCTCTCTAAGAAGTTTTAAATGCTTCTTCCTTATGGAGACACTTTCCTTGCAACCCGTTTTAATAAACATATGTATTGGTCCTGTTTTTGTTTTACTTGTGCTTTGTTTAATTTCTTCCACTTCACATGCTAACTGAGGTCACCTGAGATGTAACTCTTGGGTATTCTGTCGTATTCATTGTTTGGCTTCAACTTTAGGAAACATACCAGGGAAGTTTACATCTCGTGAAATTGGCAACTACCATGATTTTCTTGTTTAACTGTTGTCAAGGTAGAATGTAGCATGGTATGAGAAGTGGCCATGTAATCTTCACAGCAAAACAGCCTGTGTAAGATCATCACTGATCTCTCACCTCCATAAGACTGATCTGAATGATCCAGAGCTGTGCTGTGTTTGATTAGTAACAGCTAATTGTTCACTTTACCCCTTAATTTAATTCACATAATCACAATAAACAGGTTCACATTTCTTTGCACCCTTTTTCTGAAATACATAATGATAATAATACATATTTAGTCTTTGTATTGTCCATAAATGCACAATTCAAATTTGTCGAATGAGGCAGAAAGTACTGTGTCGCACTAATAGACGGAGTGCTGAGTCCCATAGGAACAGAGGGTCAAGGAGCAAGTCGCTGTGTGACGGTCAAGCTCAAAGACCCGCTTCAAACCAGAGAGAAAGGTAACCCATTGTTTTCAACCAGTGTGCTACACTGAAAAAAGGCTTGCTGTTTCTAAAAGATGGCACCTTTTTCTGCTTTCCATGACTTATATTTAATTTCTATTTATTTTGTCCGCATTGAAAACATCTAGTAGGGATAGGACCAGTTCAGGATGATTCTCTCTCTTGGTGATTATCTCCATTGAAGCTTTTGAAAATCAAGTCAAACAAGAACGATTTTTACCACCAAGTGGTGGATATATCTATGAAGAGGCACATAGACTTTATGTATACACAAATAAAGGTAAGATCACTCACAATTTTCTATTTTAATAACAAAAGAGAGATAAAACTGCATTATATAGTAAATTTGGACTTTAAAATGTAATAAGTCATTAAAACCACATTTTGTAATAATCACTGAAAAATATGTTGTATTTTGCATGTTCTGATGATCAGTATATGTTCTGCATATGAAGGAAACATGCTGAATTGATTGTGGCTGCTATTCTGCTCATTTTGCTGAAGCAATCCTGTTTGCACCTAGTTTTTAGGATCCATAGCATGACAGTTATTAAATATATATTGCAAGGATGAACACAAAGACAAGTCTGTGATTGTTTATTGCATTATGCGCCACATTATTAAATTACAATTTTTGAAAAAAGATAAACCGCTACATTTTGTAATAACCACTGCAAAATTTCATCATTTTATAATATAATATGGCAGAAACTATTACAAAATGTTTTCATGGATTTTATTCCATTTTGCTGCAATTATTACAAAATGCAGTGTTATATATGAGCTAAAAAACTTACATTTTAAAAGATCAAATTTGTCTTTATTTGACCTAATTATATTAAATATTCTTTTGTTTTCTTGCAATTGTACTATTGAAAAATATTCAATGAATTAAATGATAATTAAATGTTTTTTTAAACAACTAAACGTTTCAACTAAGTTCAAAAGTATAATTATAACTTTAGATTATATTAGCTCATTTTTTCATTACGATAAATTTTGTTTAACTCCGTGTCATTGTCTTTGCCACTGTCACACCCGAATTCCCCAATTGTGGGACAATAAAGGAATTTCTTTCCCTCTCCTATCTTGTGTTCATGTCTATATTGGGTTCATGTATTTGTACATCTGAGTCATCAGTGCCTCATCAGTCATGAACCTTCCCACACGTCACTGGTCAGTCTTGACAGTATAATTTTATTTTGGTGGGACTTTTATGATTGCTTCCAGATAAAAAGGAAACAGATGGCTCCAATTAAAGTGAGAGGCTAGTCTGTTTAACCCAGTGTCTGGGTGTTATTTGTCTTTCTCACTGGCGGTTCATCACTGGTGACTACATACCAACTATTAGATCATTAGAAGTCTCACCTTTTAGAACAGACCCTTCTAACTCATGTCTATGTTTCACAAGTGCTATTAGTAATTCTGCATTGCATTTGCAATTTTATATCTAAAGTTAAAGAAATTCATCACGGCATTGTTAGCACTGAACAGACAACTCAGTCACCAGCACATTTTTAATATGGTTAAAACACATAATAGCCATGATTTTATTCTTTAAATACATGTAATTTACAGGGTGTTACTATGGTGCTATTTCCTACAAATCACATTCTTAATAATTATCAATAGGCTACCGTAAACCTTCTACCTAAGGAACAATACATTGGTGAGGCCCTCCACAGGTGACTGGCTTTAAAGGGATAGTTCAGAGTTTGAGGTTTTGTTCAATGGATAATGTTCTTTGATTTCTCCAGTGGGTTCAACACCATGCACTCTCGACTCCTGGAGGACAAGCTGAAGCAGTTGGGAGTGGATCACCACCAGTCACAGAGGATACTAGATTACCTCACTTGCTCGACCGCAGTATGTGAGGACACAGGGCTTTTGTCTCTGACAAGCTGACCTGTAGTACAGGAGCACCACAGGGAACTGTGCTGCCACCATGTCTGATCACCCTCTAAACTGTAGACTTCTCCATGAGCTCACCAGGCTGCCACCTTCAGAAGTTCTCTGATGACTCTGTGATAGTCTATCTCATTACAGATGAGGATGACTCAGACTATAGACAATGGATAGAGAGCTTTGTAGACTGGTGGCAGCAGAACCATCTCAGGTTAAATGTGGGGAAAACACAGGAGCTGGTCGTGGACTTGTGCAGGGAAAGACCCACCTCACTGACACAGGTGAACAACCAGGGAACTGATGTTGAGATAGTGGACTCTTATAAGTACCTGGGTGTTCACCTGAACAATAAACTGGCTGGAATCATAACAATGATGCGTTTTACAGGAAGCTTCCTGTGTGGGAAGACTTCAGAATACAAGTCCAGTTGTTTTATTTTTTTAACCTTTTTTTTGGATTTTACAGAAAAGGCCAAAGCAGACTCTACTTGCTGAAGAGACAGAGGTGTTCTGAAGTGCAAGAGGTGCTCCTGAAGAGCTTCCTCTATTGTGTGCTGTTGGCGCAGCAGCTTATTCATAGCTGAGACGAAGCGACTGGATAAACTCATTGGAAGGACTATCTCTGTGCTAGGATGGCCCCTGGACCCACTACAGGTGGTGGGAGACAAAAGGACTGTAGAAAAATAACATAATTGATGGACAATGTCTCCCACCCTATGCATGGATCTTATTGCAGAGCTCTTTCATTGACAGAGTACTGCATCTGGGATGCAGTACTCTGTCTTCAGAACTAACTTTAGATTATATTAGCTTGTTTTTTCATTACGATACATTTTGTGTAACTCTGTGTCATTTCCCACTTGTGGGACAATAAATTAATTTCCTACCTTCTCCTACCTTATCTTATGTTTACAATTAGTTAACAGCTTACTTGCCATACCTTCATTTATTCTAAATTTGGATTAATTGATTCTCCACACTGATGCTAACGGCTAGCCCTAGATGGGCCCAGACCAAAGTGGATTTCTGCAGTTTTGTAACAGATTCCCCAAATGTCATAGCAGATTATATAAACACTTAACAAACCTTTAAACTATTGTCATATTGGTATTGGTGGGTTATTTGCAGAGAGGCCTGGGATTATTTAATTGGGAAAGGGAGACAGGAGACAGTGCATCAATAATGATTTTCATGCACAAAATTAAACACAGAACATGTTAAGGATTTCCAGACAGTGTAAGTGTCCTATACAGAGTAGCAGACAGTATCTGGTTTAGATACAATTTTTAGTATAAGTGGCATCCATTCTATACATTAACCTGCATTACTTTTCTATCAGCTCTGGCAGGAAGCTCTTTACATTATCTGTTCGTAGTGTTTCCAAGTATAAATAAAAAAAAAATGAAGAAATTAAAAAATGGAGTTTCCTGAGTTTATTCCTTTTTTCTTATCTAGCACACAAAAATAATGTCTGAAAATGTAGTTTAATTGATTTATATCAAAATTATGTTACAATTATTCCTTATGTTTCATTTAGCACATCAGTTGATATTTTTCCTTTTTAAATCCTTGATTGTTCCTTTTTCTTTTTAGTTACCAACAAAACTCATTTGAATGCACACAGATTTCAAAATAAAGCAGGGTCATTTGAATATGTTTGAGGCCTCTCCTGAGGAGTGTTTAAAACTGTACTTGTGGTTCTTACACCGAGTCTTTTTTAGATGCCAATATCAAAGTGTCATAGATTTTGAAATGTAGTTGGGTTGAATTGGTCCAGATACCTAATAAAACTAAAACAGCCGTGGAATCCCCCTTAACCACATTGCAGACACGTAAGCCAATTGAAGCAACATTTTATTTTGAGACTTGTAGAACATACAGATAACACCTAACTAGGCTGGTATCTTATATTGAAAAACCCAGGTCATTTTAAAAATCGACAGAGCATGTTTAAAATTTAAGTCTGAAATAAACTGAATTTTAAATTTGAAACTAACGGATGGTGGACCAATCCCCACTTACATTTCCTGAATAAATCTTTTTAAATAGCCATCTACTGCATGTCATGAACTCTTCTGTTGAACCCGAATTCAGCCACACACAGAGTTTCCTCTTCAGCAGTTTATTGAAAAGTGATGAATAGTGGATGAGAAGAACCAGAGAGTTGAACCGGTCTGGAGCAGGTGGATGATGGCTGGAGCGGAAGGAGCTGGTGGACAGGAGGAGCTGGACAGCAGAGCCAGGCGAGCGCAGGTAGCCAGGTTACCTTCTGGGCTGAAGGGAGAGCGCAGAAGTTTCCAGCAAGGCCAGCAGCACAGTGAAAGTCATTGGTGCCAGAAGACAGCAGGCAGGCACGAGGAAGGTGAGGTGAAGACTGGAGCATTAGGTGAGCAAGGGCCTGACGTGAGGAAAGTTGGGAGACGTTCCAGCAATGAAGGGCTGGCAGAGGAGTCCTTAGAGACTCCTCTGCCAGCAGCAGAGAGGAAAGTGGAATCAGTTCCCTTGATTAGTGACGGCAGGTGCAGTGATCAGCAGTGAGTGGAGATGAGGCTGTATGGGGGAGATGGAAAGCGTTGGAACTGTCCAAGGTGAGACAGGTAAAAACTGAACCCTGACACTGCATACATAGTGATTAAAAGATTGATAAAATAACAACTGCATAAAATGTTAGAACCTTTCTAAGACTTATAATAAATAAAAATGCAGAGAGAGTTAGCGTGTGCAGGTATGGTATTAACCACTTATAACCTCAACAGACTGTCACTTTAAAGATTCCACAATACCACTGTAGGTTTAGTTTAGCATATTGACAAACGAAAGCGAGAACAAAATTTCAGACATACAAAACTAAAGAGTATTAGAAAAGGAGTAAGTAGAAGTAACAACTTATTAGTTTTCACACAGGAGGGATTAGCCGGTGGTGAAGAGGACGTGGGCGCGACGGAGGCGGTGTTTTGAAGCGTTTGTTGGTTAAAGTTAAAGTGACGGAGGTGTAATTTGGAGTTAATTGTAGATTACTTTAAACAAGGAAGTACGATGGAAGAATGTGAAGAATTAGATGACCCAGTTAATTATAGTATGAGTAGTGATTATTGTAATAGAAATGGAAAAACGGGAGACTGGCAAACAGTGAGTCGAGGAAATAAGAAAAGGAAAGGATTTGAATCTGATGAAGAAAAAAGAGAGGAAAATAAAAGAAATTAAATGAAAGTGATTCTTAGATTCCAGAACCCATGTGCTTTAAATCCTTTAAAGATAAGCGAGGCAATATATAAAATAGTAGGTGAAGTGAAAACAGTCAAAACGTTAAGAGATGGTAATCTATTGGTATTATGCAGAGATAGGGATCAGGTGCGGGGACTAATGCAAGACGTTGTTGGGAAAAACAATCAAGCAACAAATATGGCAGGAAAGAAGAAAAGTAATGGGAGTAATATATGGAGTATCAACTGATCTGACGGAGGAAGAGATTAAAGGTAATGTAAAAGGAGCTCGGGTGATTAAAGTAAAACGTTTGTTTGTTACAAGAGAAGGAGTTAAAAGTCCTAGTAAGTCAGTTATGTTAGTACTAGAAGAGGATAGATTACCCAAAAAAGTGATGATTGGGTATGTTAGTTATACAGTAAGGTGATACATTCCTCCACCAACCAGATGTTACAAATGTCAGAGGTTCGGACATATTGCTGCTGCTTGCAGAGCTAAGGCTAGGTGTGCCAAGTGTGGAGGGGAGCATGAGTATGGGAAATGTTCTGAAGGAACTAAGTTAAAGTGTTGTAATTGTGGTGGGGAACATAGTGCTGCATTTAAAGGATGTGAAGCTCATAAAAGAGCAGTGCAGGTACAAAATATACGTGTCAAAGAAAAAGTTACTTATGCAGATGCAATTAAAAAGGTGAGTAATTTAAATGTTAATGATAAAAGCATTTCTGTGCCCCACACTCCATCTCAAAAAACAGAGCAAATGCAGAGCCAGAGAACACTAGGGCATACAATGATTGTGGAGAAAAAGAAATTTGTTGCATTTATTGTGGAAGTAATAAATTGTTCAGCACAGACAGAAAGTAGAACAGAGCGAATTAAAATAATAATCAAAGCAGCAGAAAAATACCTTGAGATGGAAGACTTGTCTTTTGAGTCAATCAGTGCAGTTTTAACAATCGGGATAAATGAAAGTCAACAGTCCAGTAATGGTGACATTTTATGGTTTTATCCATATTACAGTGGAATGCAAGAAGCTTAATTGCTAATGGCCAAGAGTTAAAATATTTTATTTAAAGACAGAATGTTAAACCAAATATAGTCTGTATTCAAGAAACCTGGTTAAAACCATCACTTGATTTTATTCTTAATGGATATATAACACTACGTAAAGACAGAAATCCAAATGTCAGAGGAGGTGTTGCTATATTTGTACTTTAGGGAATTAGTTATAAAGTTTTGAATATAAATGAAGAAATAGAAGTCATAGGCGTTGAGGTATGGATTAGTAAATCAAAATTTAATATAATAAATTTTTATAACCCTTGTAAAAAAATAATTAGAGCAATACCTGATAGTATTTATGTGAAGGAAAATGGAAGGAATATTTTATGTGGAGATTTTAATGCTCATAATACCTTATGGGGAAGTAAAAGGAATGATGAAAATGGAAACATAATTGAGGAATTTATGGATGATTATAATGTAACTTGTCTAAATGATGGAAGAGTTACTAGATTTGATGTAGGGTATGGAGCAGAATCTGCAATTGATCTTACTATAGTGTCAGATCAGATAGCAGGAATTAGTAAATGGGAAGTAATTAATGATAACCCCCTTGGAAGTGATCATTATCCTATTCTGCTTAAATTGCATAATTTTAAAGTAGTAGTTGAAGAAAATTTGTATCCTAAATGGAGAATGAGGGAAGCTAATTGGGCAATGTATAAGAAGATAGCAAGTGACAAACTTATGGAGATTATGCAAAATTTAAGTAATGATATTGAAGAATTAAATTCAATGATTACAAATATATTATGTGAGTCTGCAGAAAAGGCCATTGGCAAATCTACTGGATTAAAGAAAAAGAAAATGGTTCCTTGGTGGAACAATTAATGTAAATAAGCTATTAAAGTTAGGAATAAAGCATTTAAAAGGTTAAAATTAAATCATTCATTTGATAATTTAATATTATACAAAAAAGCACAGTCTAAAGTTAAGAGAGTGGTTAAATTATCAAAAAAGAATTATTGGAGAAGTTTTTGTAGTACAATTGGAGCAGATGTTAAAGTAAATGAGATCTGGGGAATGATTAGAAAGATGGGAGGAATTAGAAGGGATTTTTCTTTACCTATAATTAAAGATAATCAGTGTGAAGCTATAACAAATAAGGAAAAAGCAGAGATTTTTGCAAGGTCCTTTGTGAAAGTGCATAGTTCTCAAAATTTATCAAATGAAGAATCATCATGGAGATTGGAAATAATTGAAGATAATAGAGAAATTTTAAATAGGAAAGAGATTGATAGAAGTGTTTTAGATAAAGACTTTACTTTGTTTGAAATGAATAGAGCTTTGCTTGGAGTTAAGAATACATCTCCAGGTAAAGATGGCATATGCTATAGGATGATTGAACAGTTATCAGATGCTGCTAAAGGAATAGTTTTAAAGTTATACAATAAAGTATGGGAACAAGGTGAATTGCCCTCTAGTTGGAAGCATTCAATTGTTGTACCAATAGTAAAGCCAGGTAAGGATAAAGGAGAGGTAAAAAGTTATAGGCCTATAGCTCTTACTTCTAATTTATGTAAATTGATGGAGAGAATGATAACTAAGAGATTAATGTATGAAATAGAAAAAAGAGGTCTTCTATCTCCTTATCTTGACTTAAGTTATTTCAGAAAAATTCAAAAGACTGAAAGGTTCAGTTTTGACGTTATGGAAAAGACTTCTCTCATTTTGAGAATAATCTATTATAAATAATACCAGACTGTCTGGATTTGATCTGTTGATGTGGTTTTTGTTTTCTGGAATATGTTGGAGGGAAATGACATAAGGTTTCCATACGAATAAAGCATACTTTCAGCATGTATACACACCTAACCTCTGCATATTTTGGAAGACATTTTTTGCAGTTGATACAATAGGACTGTCTGAAACATTTTAAAAATCTATTGTGGCTGACTGGATTTAAAGGTTTTCTGTTATTTTAAGTTGTATGACAAAGCAGCAGAGCAGCAAAAAGAAAAAAAAAAGCTTACAGAAGACAACTTGCCCTACCAGTTGTAGGAGGTGGTTCTTTATGTGTCTGGTTGTCTGTTCTGACTCGTTGTCATGTTGCAAAATGAATTAGGGGTCTGTTGGACAGCTTTTTTGTGATAGGCCATGTGAAGTGGAAACATTATATTAAATTATGTTGCGTGCACGTCACTGCGCCATGGAGTGGTGCTAAACATAAAGCTTTACTGGGAACATAGATAAAGTTCAGACACATGCGTGTGTATGTATCTATCGTTTATCAGTGTCAGCTTTTTGGTGCTAATAAAATTAACAAGTGCACTTAAGGGGCAACAACAAGACTACCCCAACACCAGAAAAGGTTTTGCAGGTGGAGGCCAGAGACATTACTTCCCTCCTCAATTTTATTCTGACTCCTTTTCAGTAGTTTTCCATTTGAACAGTGTCAGTGTTACTACTGGTAGCATGAGGAGATAACTGGACGCTAGAGAGGTTTCACAGGTAGTCCAACTCCTCCAGGATGGCACATCAATACATGCCAATGCTAGAAGGTGACCAAGTACTTATAGTGGCGGGTGGATCACTGATTTGCATCTGACTTAGAATGCGCCTAGGAGGATGGGCCTCCATGTCCTTTAAAAACAGCAGCGCACCAACAGCCGGTTGCTGTTGAGACTCCTGGATAGGTGTTGAAACGTTTTCAGAAAGAACTGAACGAAAGTCCGATTTAAGCCTGTTTGCCTTTGCGATGACCCGGATAACTGAGAATTTGCACAGGCACATTGCTGTGTCTCCCAACACAGTCTCAAGAACCTGGAGGAGATTCAAGGAAGCAAGCAGTTACTCTTGGAGAGCTGCCTTCAGAGGTCCTTAACCCATCAGCAGGACCAGTATCTGCTCCTTTGTGCAAGGGGGAACATGATCGGCAGAGCCCTACAAAGTGACCAGTGGGCCATTGGCCTAAATGTCTTTGCCCTGACCATTACAAACCGACTTCATGAGGGTGGCATGGGGGCCTGATGTCCTCTAGTAGGCCATAGACTCACTTTCTGCCCCGTGGAACTTGACTGGCATTTGCCAGAGAACACCAGAATTGGCAGGTTGAGCACTGGTGTCCTGTTGTTTTCACAGATGAGAGCAAGGTTCCTCTGAACTCATGGGACAGACCTGAAAGGTTTTGAAGAACCTGCTGTAAATGTTATGTAGTCTGCAACATTGTTCAGCATGATCAGTTCAGTGGCAGGTCAGCATTGATTTAGGGAGGCATATCCATGGAGGGACGCACAGACCTGTACAAGCTAAAGGATGGCACCCTGACTGCCGTTAGGTATCAGGATGAAATCCTTAGATCCACTGTGAAAAGTCCCTTTGCTAGTGCAGTGGGTCCTGAGTTCTTCCTGTTTCATGAGGGATGAGGATTACAGAATTGATAACATTCACTGCCCTCCATGTTCCCCTGGCCTAAATCTATAAGGGCCTAAATCTATAAGGGTCATATAAGCTACAGAGAGACACTTTGAATTGCTGGAATTAAATTTCAGCAAATTAGACCAACCTACCACATCGGCTTTTCAGTTTCACTTTCTCTGTGACTTTGGATTAAATCATATGCAGGTTGCTAATTTTTATTTTCGTCAAATAATAATAACATTCTTTTGTTCCTAACACAATGTCCATTCCATAGTAGTATGGATATCCAGAATTATTTTTTTCAGTGGAGATCTGATGTGTTTTCAAAGTGTTACTTTATATTTTGAGCAATGTATATACTTTACAGTACAGTCTCTTTTGCACAAATAGTAATGTGCGTAATTATTCTTTCTCTACTCATTTTTTCCATGTTTTCCATCAATTTATCTGACTTAAAAACTTTTTTAAACTGAATCTTTAGTCCCTTTGGTCACAATAACTGCAACATTTTGTTGAAACTTGTTCTGAAATTTCCCGGAGGCACAGCAGATATATTCTCAGTCATTGCCCCAAAAATGGGACTGGAAAATTCCATGCACTAACCTTTGCTGCAAAGTGAAGATCAAATATATAAATAATTTTTATTAATCAAAATGACTTCTGTTAAAGTTAATTTAAGCACCCAGACACAGGAAACATAATACTTTTGCTTTTAGTCTTTGGGAATTTATTTTAAAAATGTTAAGACCTGAAACTGCAGATCAAACAACAACATGATATTTCCAGCAATGAAAAAACAGCTGGATTTTATTTCAGCGTTGTTACTTTTTGAAAGTCTGTACTTGCTCCTGGAAGAAAACAAGTTTGGCAGTTGTTTATTTTTTTCCCCCTTTTGGTTGTGTGTTTGTCTTCTTTTGCACAATAGCAGTTAGGAATTTTTTTTGTTTCCAATGAAATGAGTAATAGAAAGGAAATGAGAACAGTCTGTAGATGTGGTTCATTATGTTGAAACGTTTTCAATTGATAATAGTGGTTTTCCTAACTGATCAGTGACTGGACAACTCAATTGTTTAAATGGTATTGTTTAACTACTTTGGGAAAACCACAAACAGCAAAGCATTTTACAGACATGTTTTTTTTTACAAACTATTTTAGTAATACTAATGGAATCTTTGATTTAGTTTCAAAAGTCACATGCTTCTCAATTTCTCATTCAGTGCACTGAAAGGGTTTCAGGTGAACAGGTGCATTACAGTGGTTCAAATCTTATTTGGCAGAGCAAACTATCTCTGTCAAACTTTGCGATTTGGTACCCTCTGCTTCTTCTCTTCAATGTGGGCCCCACAGGGCTAAGTAATATTTTCTTTATATATCCGCTATCCCTTGACTCTAACTTCAGGAAACATGTTTTTTTTCCCACTGTTATACAGATGATTTTAAGATTTAGCTTCCTACTCACTACTAAAATGTCTTGATGATATAAAGGCCTGAATGGCTTTGAAGGCTTTACACTCAAAAGAACAACAAACCGTTTTTTTTATTTATTTTTTCCTTATTTATTTACATTTTCTGTGGCACATCTGAGACCTCTACTGTGGATTCTTTGGTTCTTTGGCACCGTATGTTAGCGTTAGGCTGATCATTACAAATCTGCTAAATAAGATGGAATACAATTTTAAAGTCAGAGTAGGGCTGCTGGAAGATTGTGAGATTTTATTTGAGGCAGTTAGCCAGAATTAAGCCAATTATAACAAGGCAGCTTTTGGAAATGGTAACCCAAGATTTGTTACATGATGGCTGAATTATTTTGGGGTTATTGATGTGTCCTTTAGGCGCCTGCAGGTTGCGCAAAAGGCTGCAATGCAACTTTTAACTAGAAAAAGTCTGAACATATTACCCCCATTTTAAATTCACTTTACTGGCAACCTGTACATCCCAAGATCCCTTTTAAAGTTGGCCCACCCCAATCTCTCTGAACTGCCTCTGCCACATACACCTTGTACGCTCTCATATGTCTGCCAGCCAGCAGCTCCATAATGTGCCTAAACCAAGCAAAAACTTGGAGGCAACTGTGTTTTTGCTGTAGCTGCCTAAAAGTAATGGAATTCCCTTTTCCCTTTCTGAGTTTAAGAATCTTCTAAAACATATTTCTGTAGCCTTTTGTACATCCTGAGAGGTTGACTCTTTTGTTTTTACTATTTTTCCGTGTATGATTTTAAATTTAAATTTAATCTAATTTTCTTTTCTTTAATTGTTTATGCCATCTGCATATATATACAGAACTTTGTGAACCTTGGTTTATTTTGAAGCGCTTTAAAAGTAAACGTGATATGGTACGTGGTACGTGAGAACGTCAAAAAGAACGTAAGCAATGCTGCCACCTTCTGGACAAATTGTGCGATGTCACACACACATTTGGAACTGAAGAAATGTGTCTCCTGAAGAACAGAAATATTCACGCCAAACTACAGATCAGGGAGTTTTTATATATATAGCCCATCTTTGATAAAACATTTAATCAGAGTTTATATTTGTAGCGGAAACAGAAGCAAAAATCTGGATAATTGTGTTGGATAACCATTAATAAGTGCCAAAGACAAATATTAGCTGAATTTGTCATTTTAATCAGAATTGCCAAGTTAGGGCATTACATTTTTATCAGGAGATAACAGACAACAAGTCTCTTTCAATTATTGAATAGATACCTTGTGATGTGTGGTATTGTAGAACAATAGATGGAGTGAATTCAAACACGAGTGTAGTACTGCACACACATACTGAATAAACACAAAATGCTTCTTTCAAAAAATAAAAGAATTTAATAACAAAATACTTCGAATTAAACTACCTTAGTCAACAAACTCTTTAACAAAGCTAGTAATAGTAAAAATTAAAACAATAAGGAAAACTAATAGACAATGGAAAAAAAGAAACAGATAATAAAACAGAAACCGACGACCAGTAAAATGATACAGTGATATCCCAAATCAGTGATAATGTGTGTTTAAGATCCATGACCTCTTTGAGGAATTTGAAATGAGGTCAAATTAGCTTTAAATTAATTGAGAATAATGGCCAGTTTGTGTTTAAACAACCTATTCACAACACAAAACAGGAGGGAAAATAAAATATTATTTTTACAAAATCTGTTATTAATAATTTTCTGACAACTAAATGTTGTCAACTAGCCATCAGAGTGGCTGAGATGGACTGGCCCAAATATTGTAAACAGGTTTCTACATCATTGTCAAACATGACTGCTTTTTTTTTGTTTCATTTTTGCCAAGTGATGTTGATCAAATATACATTACAAAGCATATTTATTAACAATTTATGTTTTTTTCAAGACACACTTGCATTGTTTAGTAAGGAAAAAGAAAATTCACACCATTAGAAATGCAAGCACTCGAAGTCTGAGCTCAAGCTTCAAAAGAGAAGATGTATGCAAAACGAGGCTGTTGTATGGATCCCTCTCAGATGCTTTTTGGGGTAAGGGCTTCCTAGATAGGCATCTGACAGCAAGCCCAGACCGCAAAAAGACCTGAAAAGAACATAAATCCTCAGATGAAATCATGACCACCATCATGTTGGTCCTGCATCTGCAACACACACAGTTACAAATTTGTAAGCTTCTGAACATCAAACATCCATGGATGATGGCCTCAGTACTTTTCAATTCAGTTTAATTCAATTCAATTTTATTCATATAAAACATGTGTCATCTCAAGGCACTTCACAAAGTCATTTTACAACGTCAAATTCAATAAAATCACACAGGCATATTGGTCAAAAAGTTTCCTATCTAAGGAAACTCAGCAGATTGGCTCTACTCTCTTTCTTGAGGAGTGGATGCTGCTTGTCAAGACTCAATGCACAGTGGACAGTCGTCTGCATTGGCGACGGCTTTGGAGCAATCCCTTATACTGAGCATGCATGACGCAACAGTGGAGAGGAAAACTCCCCTTTAACAGGAAGGAAAATCTCCAGCAGAACCAGGCTCACTGTGAATGGTCATCTGCCTCGACCGACTGTGGGTTAGAGAAGACAGAACAGAGACACAAAAGCACAGAAGCAGACATTGATCCAGGAATCCTTTCCATGTTATATGGTAATAACGGATGATCTGTCTCCCCTGGATGATGTCACAGCTAACAGAACATCTTACCAGGTGTACCTACTATGAAGAGAAAAAAGGAAAACTTTGCTCTTTTGAAATCTTTCATAGAGAGTGGAAGCAAAGTAGAATCAAATTCAAATTACTTGGTTGTGTGCTCAAACCTGGTGAATAAAGATGATTCTGACTCTACGATAAGGTTTAAATTAACTGTAAAATTATCTGCTCAGTTTTTATCTAAGAAATATTTTAAAAAACATTTAATAATATCTGTGTATGCAGATTTGGGCAGGTATAGGGATGTACCTATTTTGCAAAGCCAGTCTGTCCTAATTTATAAATATCAACACAAATGTCTCATTCTTAAAATATATGTTCCTTTGTTTTTCCATTTTGGAGAGTGGCTAAATTAAATGTGGCTTTATATCATGTCATATTAATATAGGTAATCAGAAAGTCATGGGTTACTAATTATTTTGTTAGTTCTAGAAACACTGAAACTTACAGTAAAGTACACATCAGACAATTATTTGAGATTATGCTGCAACGATGAAAGCCAATACATTTGGTGGGTCCTTTGTATGCATTTTTATGTGGCCTTTATTTACTTCAAGGGGGTGAGCTCATTTTCAGTGAATTTACAATTTCTTCATGGTACATGTGTAATTACTAAATGATTTGCTCCTACAAGTTTGTAGAGGTTAAATGCAAAATGACAACATTTTTGGAGAACTGGTTGTACTCGTTTTTTTAATCAAGTACACTCCCTTTCAGATCAGAAATTCCCAGCTTTAGACATGGTGTCATGAGCCTCTGCCTTCTTTTATGTAATTTCTAAAACACTTTCATACAAAAAACTAGAATACCATATCTATGTGTGGACCAAAACATCACAGACATAAAGACACACTCCTGAAAAATAAATTACATTCTAGTGCAGTAATAAATGAGTCTGTTATGAAAAATAAATAAATTAAATTTTCAATGAAAAAGAATACAACAAAAATATAATAATGTCTAAAACATATTACACTCTATGAAACAATATTTTTGTTAAATGTAATGCTTTGTACTGGAAAATATTCAACTTTCAGCACAGATACCAAAATACATGACTGGTCAACAAACAAGCAGAAAATTTACTCTGCTCATACTAAGTGCTTAAGTAGAACGTAGTTATACTTTTTCTCTTTCCTGAAGAAGTTTCTTCTCCTATTCAAGACCTCTTGAGTTCTGAACTTCTACTTAAATGCTTAGGATAGTCATGTACTGGAGGACTGAGAATCTACACCAGAGTATAATTTGATCAAATCACCATGAAATGAAGGAAATTGGGGCTGCACAATTTCAGAAAATCATGTGATGTCAATATTATCGTCAAATACTGGAATTGTATCAGTTATGCTGTTTTCAATGCTCCTCTCTCATCAATAATTAAAATGGTTCCAACACTCTGTCAATGTTGGTACCTTTGGCACTATTATCTGTGTTAGATGTGGGCATCAGTTGTGGATTGTCTCTATTCATCAAACGGAATGTACTATTTGAGTGCGAAGTGTGAATACATGGTACGCCAAAAGTGTACAATTTGTACAGAATCCAACAAATATTGCATGACATTTATTCCATTAGACAGCCAATATCGTTCACATTTACATTGCAATGTACTGTGCAACCTTTAAAGAAATTATAGCTGAAAGTTGTTTTGTAATTTGACACCTTGCATTTTAGACAACGATTATTGGACCATAAGATACAGTGAACCCAGAGAGCATTTAAGGTGGTGTTTTAGACCTGGTTGTTCTGCGTATACTGATGTAGATTAATTTGACGCAATAGTCTCAGACAAGAAATCTGGAATACACAAATGAATTATCTTTATTTGGGTAGAAGGTTAAAAAAAGTTATAAAAAGGATGCTGAAAGGCTTACTGGGTCCCAGATGTTACAACATAATGCACATTAAAATACTTAACGTAAAATAGATAGTAGATGATATTCATCTAAATGAATTTCGTTTTGAAGTTTATGTGCACCTAATATCAATATAATGCACAAGTGCTGACATCATCCATGGCGAAGCCAATTCAGCCCCAATCGTGACATCTGCAGGTAAACGAAAAATATATTCTTGTGTTAGGGCTTCTAATTCAACAGTAAATAAAAATTGGAACAAGGAGGTGTTTCTTTTCTTATTTTTATTTATTTATAAATTTTTTTGCATAGTAGGCCAGGGTAGTCTGGACTGTGGATGAGAAGGCAGCCAGTGCGGACAGAATAATTGCGGACCACACATGATGAGCTTCACCTGAGCTGTCCGTGGTTCTGAAAGCCTTTTACACACGCCAACAAACCCGCACACACACAACAGACCCTGCTGGTAAACGCCCTGAGCACCCTACGCCCTCGAGCCCCCACTCCCACCTCCTCTCACGACACTGTGCACGTTTGTGTAAGCCGCAAAGCTGTACGAATATTTCATTTTTTCCTGCATTTAACATGCATCTCTCCTAGTGTTTTATTTTCTTTTAGAAAAGGGTTGCACTGTCTATTTATCCTGCCTATAACCACGTCACCTGGACAGAAGCCTTACTTTCTACATATTGACACATTTTAGCACTCATAAATAGTGGGACACAGACACCTGATAGCCGGACATAAAGACAATTGTCTACATGCATATTGAAAGTTTTGAAAAATACATCATTTCCACTCGTCTCAGACGGTGTGGTTGTGCGCGTCGGCAGGTCGCCAAGCTGCGAACAACCATGACGCGCACAATCTTGAGCCACAAGAGTCGATACACCTTTTACTACTATATATAAAATTGATCAACAATTTGCTGTTAAACCCTTGCACTACGGATCAGTTTTAGCATAGGCAAAGCAACCATGAATGGGCAAACAGCTGTGTAACACATTTAATGAGATTGGATACAAGGGCGAAGGTGGTTGTTACCTCTGTGCGTCTGGATGCGAGAGCTTGGAATAGGTCAGGGCTGTGCAAAGATAGCGAAATAAAAGGACAATACACACACAACAGCATTATGATACAGCTGGTGGTAGAGGATGAAGGGAAAGAAACATAATACGAAGAGATCACACGAACAACCAATGCTGCTGAGGCAGTCAACATCAGATCCAGTCCATAAACAAAAATACTCACAAAAATAGCATTCCACCCGGCTAGTCTCTGGTAGGTATCATCCCTCAGATGCGCTGTAGTGGAAAAGGGATATATTTGGATAAGAAAAGCATCCGTATACACACCTCCTCTACTACCGCTGATGCTCGAAGGATTGGGGCGACGTGATGGCACCGGAATATTTTCACTTCTGCTTTTTCATTTTCACCTCCTAACATCGAGGCTATCCCCTTTCTTTTCTGCTTTTCGTTTGTTTGTTTGTTTGTTTTTGGAGGAAATACACTTCGATTTTTGCACTCATTTCCGTCCTTTCTGTAGGAAATACTGCAAAAGCTCCAAATGGAAGCCGCTCAATTCCTCCAGTCTGCGATTGACCCGCATTGACGTCATTGCGTCATTAGGTCTCCCCTGGAAACACGGGGCTCCCAAAAATAGCAACACATTAATTCAAGCCTGTGCTGGGGTTGGCTTGGCGGGGGAGACTATTTGTATCAATCCATAACCCCTCCTCTGATTCTAAGCAATAATACAGTCCTCCCTCTCGCTGCTTCACTCTCAAGGACGAGCTGATCACGACTCACTGCTATTTTTGGAAAGCGAGCGAGAGAGAGAGGGAGAACGAGAGAGGTGGGTGTGATGAGAGACGCCTGCACCTCTGCTCCTCTCTCAGTTGGCTGGCTGGGAAGCAGAAACAGTACCACTGGGATAAAAATAGCAAAAGATCGGTCAGCCAGCACTGGGTGAGGAAAGGGAGGCAAGACCCTGAACCTATATAAAGGCTATCAAAAAATTGTTTCACTAGTTTCTGCAGCGGACCAGGTGTTCGTTTGTTCGGGAACTGGGAATATTGATTGATCTCTAATAATAATAATAATAATAAAAAAAAAAAAATAATAATAATAATAAAAAAAAAATAATAATAATAATATACACAAGTTATTTGCATTTTTTGCTGTCAAATAACGTCATTTTATTCAACAGATCACTCTAAGGCCAACATCCAGATGAATATGCTTACCAGGAGTGAATGCTGCTTGTCGGGACTTTGATGCAATCAACTGGATTCCTTATATAGGACATTTTGACCAATCTGTATAATCTGACCCAATCTGTATAATATGATTGAACTTGATTTTGTAAAGTGCCTTGAGATGACATGTTTCATGATTTGGCGCTATATAAATAAAATTGAATTGAATTGAATTGAACCAGTAAACTGGTTAATTTTAAACTTGTCAGGTTTTGGTACCAGTCTTCATTTTACCTTGAACCAAAGAGAGAAGATTTTCCAATTTCTTAAATCAGTGGCAGTTTTTGATACGGGCCACAAAGGCAGTTGCCCAGGGCAGCATAAGAAAGGGGTGTATGAAAAAAAATCTAACTTAACTGTCACTTGTGGTGTAAATATTGTTTTTGATGCTCTTATGCAAGCACAGTTGAGGGTAAGTTGGTGAGCAAGCAGGTGTGCATCTGCGCTGCAAGAAAGGAACAGGTACATTATACATTTAATTCTGCTGAAAACATCAAAATCAAAAAGGTTACAACATTCTTGACAGAGCTAACATAGTGGATGCTTACAACTGGCAGGCTTTACTAACATAGCTCCATGTAGGAACACAGACATTGCTAGTCTGAACAAAACTGTACCAACCTTAACAACAAGCTCTTGTGAAATTGTACACTTTTGATATTTGGTAACATGATATTGAATTCGGCATCCTTTTCATTTTGAGTTGTTTTAATTTGCTAATGTAGATAAAACAGAGCCATTACATCTGACAAAATTGTTACCCTCCCACCACTCCAAGAACTTGTTTAATTTACAACAAGCTCACTGTAACAAGACATCTTCCCACCACAGGTAAAGAAACTATTACTGATAATGCCACAATATCTTTGCCTCCAAAAAATCTGAACTGGCCCTCAAAGCCAACAGAGCAGAGCCATGCCGAAGTAAAAACCATCTAAGATTTTCTTCCACCAGACCAGTTCCATTGCTAAAAAAAACAACTACCTCTCATTAAGCCAAAGATTTTCTTCACACGTCAGCTTTCAAAAATCAAGCCAGCGTCACAGATCCAAGGTGGACATGGAATGGACCTCGGCCTGTTAATTGTTACAAGTAAAATAATTATTGGAAAACTCCTAAACATTTAAACACATCGGTGTTATATGAATAGTAAGAGAGGCTTGTAAGTTCTACTATATAGATAGCTTGGATAACGAGAGACTAAACCATGGATCACTAGTGTATCTGCTTTGGTTGAGCAGCAACAATTAGATTAAGTTTTTGAATTAAATCTTTTTGCATCAGTAAATGATGTATGTTTGCATACGTAAAATTGGATCAGATAAGAGGAAAACATTATGTTTTTTTAAGAACGTATGTAGTTACTGTAGCATTCTTTTTTCAATTCTGTTTTTGTTGTGGAGCAGAAATATTGTCTCTGTATTGACACCTGCTGTATAGACAGAGAATTGCAGGAGTCACAGCAAAATAACATCTAAATGTGTTCAGTCCAACACATTCTGATTCACATTAATGATGTGGATTAACAAGATTTCCTACAGAGACACCTTGCTATCTGGATAAAGAACTGATGATCTCTGACCTGTACACAATCTTGTGCATCAGTTAAATTTCCCACAAGGTTTTCTGACATTGGTTTTGCATTATTTTAGACTTTTGTTTTATATTCTCATCACCAGAGCCAGCTCTTGGCAAAGCCCACATCGGGAATGGCCTGGGGTGCCAAAAGTTGGAGGGGGAGCTGCTGCAAAACCTGGAAAGATTAAGAGCTGAAAAAAGAAACAGATAAATAAATAAACAGTAACAGTGATGTAAAAACAGGCTCAGAGCTTATCAATTTACAACACTTATCTGTGTTATCCCCCCCCCCATTGCATCAACCAAAAGTGATCCTAACAATCAACTGATCCAAAGTTAAGACATACAGAAACGTCTAAATAAATTCACAATAAGACTTTCTTTTTATGATATCTTAAATATTCTTGAAGTGAATTACAATTTAGCTAAATAGGAGTAGCCGGTGTGTTCTATTGACAGTATAAGTTCTTGTTAGCATTTGATTTATAGCATGTATTTAAATGCAGAATTAGAGGTTTCAAAATCAGAAGCTTCAATTCAACTTCAATTCAATTTTATTTATATAGCTCCAATTCATGATACATGTCATCTCAAGGCACTGTACAAAGTCAAATTCAATCAAATCATACAGATTGGTCAATAAGTTTCCGATCTAAGGAAACCCAATAGACTGCATCAAGTCTTGACAAGAAGAATTCACTCCTCAATGAAAGATTGTAGAGCCACAGGGACAGTCGTTTGCATTGTCCACGGCTTTGCAGCAATCCCTCATATATATATTCAAACTCCACGCTGAGTAAACTTTAATCCTTAATGGAATAAAGGTGATGTGTATCTGTGTAATAATGAGGGCAACACCCTATATAAAGAGGTGCCTAATTATTGGGCAGCTTCTTTTAAATAGGTAAAATGGGCAAACAAAAAGAGATTTAGCTGACTCTGAAAAGCCAACAATTACAAGTCTCTCAGAAGGATGCAGCACTCTTGAAATTGATAATATATTGGGCCATGATCAAAGAACCATCAAACATTTTGTGGCAAATAGTGAACAGGGTTGCAAAAATGTGTTGAAAAAAAAAATTAGACAAGAATCAAGCATGAAGCTACTAGAAATCCATTATCTTCCAGTTCTGTCATATTCCATAACTGTAACCTACATGGATTATCTACAAGATGTTCAGAACCCAGAGACATGGCCATGGTAAGGAAGGCTGAAATACAACCACCACTGCACAAGACACATGAGCTGAAGTGTCTAGACTGGGCTAAGAAATATCTGAAGACAGATTTTTCAAAGGTTTTATGGACTCATGAAATGAGAGTGACTCTTGATGGACCAGATGCATGGGCCCTGGCCAAGATCAGTAACGGGCACAGACACTTTGAGTCAGACAGCAGAAAGTGGCAGTGGGGTACTAGTATGGGCTGGTATTATTAAAGATGAGCTAGTTTGATCTTTTTGGATTTACGATTGGCTCAAAATCAACTCCCAAACCTACTGCCAGTGTTTAGAAGACAGTTGCGTCTAGCAGTGGTACAGGAAGAAGTATCCATCTTTCAAAAATAAAAATTTTATGCAGGGCAATGCTCCATCACATGCATTCAAGTACTCCTCTGTACTAGCCAGTAACGGCATTAAAGATGAAAAACATATGACACTTCCGCACCTGACCTGAACCCAGTTGAGAACTTGTGAGCAGTTCTTAAACAAGATTAATTTACAATGAAGGAAAACAGTCCACCTTTCTGAACAGTTGTGGGAGGCTGTGGTTGCTGCTGCACAAAAGGTTAATCACCAACAGATCAAGAAACGGAGAGACTCCATGAACAGAAGGCTTATCATTATTATTGAAAAGAAGGGTGGCTATATTAGTCACTGATTTTTTGTTTTGTTTAAATGTCAGAAATGTTGGAACGTTTTGAGTTGTTCGTTTATAAATCTCAATTAAGCAAATAAAGATAAAACTATTATGATGGGAATGTGTGTGTTTTTAATTTAGTTGTGTAATTCTGCACAGTAATAGTTGCCCAGCAATTGTGCACATGTAGATATTCTCCTAAGAAAGCCATAACCTCACTTTTACGTTCTTAAACATTCCTGTTTGAAGTTCATTAATATTTTGGATTAACCTAGATCAGTGTAGTTGGTCCATCCATCCATCCATTTTCTATCACGCTTATCCCTTGTGGGGTCGCGAGGGGTGCTGGTGCCTATCTCCAGCTGTCAATGGGTGAGAGGTGGGGTACAACCTGGACAGGTCGCCAGTCCTTTGCAGCAATGTAGTTGGTAATAAATACAAATAATCCTCAAAAATAAGACTTGCCTATTAATTTTGCACATGGTGTATATTAAAATCTCTTATTTTATAAATCCATAATTTCAAATAGGGCTGTACGGTGGCACAGTATGCAACAATAAGAAGATCCTGGGTTTGAATCCTAGCACCGGAGTTTTTGTGCATGGAGGCTCTCCCCATGCATGTGTGTATTTGTCCCTGATACTCCATCTTTGTCACAAAATCCAAAAATATGTTTGATTAATTGGTTACCCAAAAATTGCCATTAGGTATGATTGTGAGTATGCATGGTTGTTGTTTTATTTTCCTGTATGTCTTTGTGTTGCCCAGTTATGGACTGTTGACTTGTTTAGTGTGACCCAGCTGTAACCCAATAACTGCTGGAGACAGGTGCCGGCCTATAAGCAGTTGCACACATTGGATGGATGGATAATCTCAAAAACATAATTTCTTATAACAATCACATCAAGTAGTAGACTGTCTGCTGCAGCTAAATTATCCACAACACAAATAAGCAATGTTCAGACAATTTAAAAGGTATTATTGGTGCTATGGTGGTTGATAAATTTACCTATTGGGGGTGAAGATCAAATTCTGCTTTGGGCCTATAAAAAGTGTTGATGCGGTTTTCTTACAGATGACTGAAACATAGGTTAGCTGTGCACCCACATTCTCTGATTCTGAAACCATTGAGCTGTTTTTACTCCTGCTCCTATGACTGTTTCTCTGTATAGAAACCAAACATGTGTTAAACATCGCTATGAAATTGACAACATTATGACAAAGAGCTCATATGTGAAGTTCATTATGAAATATTAACATTATATATATATATATATATATATATATATATATATATATATATATATATATATATATATATATATATATATATATATATACTGTTCAAAAGAATAAAGGGAACACTAAAATAACATCCTAGATCTGTATATCTGATTGTTATTTACATAGTTGAATGTGCTGACAACAAAATCACACAAAAATGATCAATGGAAATCAAATGTATTAATCCATGGAGGTCTGGATTTGGAGCAACACTCAAAATAAAGTGGATCCGAGGCGGATCCGACTTTGATGTAATGTCCTTAAAACAAGTCAAAATGAGGCTCAGTAGCGTGTGTGGCCTCCACGTGACTGTATGACTTCCCTACAACTCCTGGGCATGCTCCTGATGAGGTGCCAGATGGTCTCCTGAGGGATCTCCTCCCAGACCTGGAGTAACGCATCCGCCAAATCCTGGACAGTCTGTGGGGCAACGTGGCGTTGGTGGATGGAGCGACACTCGATGTCCCAGATGTGCTCAATTGTATTAAGGTCTGGGGAACGGGCGGCCAGTCCATAGCAACAATGTCTTCGTCTTGCAGGAACTGCTGATACACTCCAGCCACATGAGGTCTAGCATTGTCTGGCATTTGGAGGAACCCAGGGCCAACCACACCAGCATATGATCTCAGAGTGGGTCTGAGGATCTAATCTCTGTACCTAATGGCAGTCAGACTCCCTCTGGCGAACACATGGAGGGCTGTGTGCCCCCCCCCCCCCAAAGAAATGCCATCCCACCCAATTACTGACCCACTGCCACTGGAAGATGCTGAAGGCAGCAGAACGTTCTCCATCTCGTCTCCAAAGTCTGTCACGCAGAAGAACTGAGAAGTGGTCTGTGGTCACCACCTGCAGAACCACTTCTTTATTGGGGGGGGGGGGGGGGGGGGGGTCTTGCTAATTGCCTGCAGTTTCCACTGGTTGTCTCTTCCATTTGCACAACAGCAGGTGAAATTCATTGTCAATCAGTACTGCTTCTTAAGTGGACAGTTTGACTTCACAGAAGTGTGATCGACTTAGAGCTACATTGTGTTTTTTAACTGTTCCCTTTATTTTTTTGAGCGGATAGTTGTGAACCTATTTTAGTCCAAAGGTTAATGTCTTGTCATAAACAAGTTAAAAGCACTTTCATGCGTTTACATGTGCCATGCTTAATATAATATGTATATTATTCAAACAATTATTCTTTAATGCTGAAAATAAAACAATAATTTACTTAGCACTTAACTTCAGAAATACATAATTCATTACTTAAAGTAAAATGTAAATAAAGTAATTTGTTGAAATCATGTATACGTTTTTCTGCTTACATTCAGTTATTTTGTGATTTGTTTGCTGCATGGCATAACATTACTGTGGCTCATCAAATAGAGTCTAAAATCTGACTGGTGGTTAACCTGCACAGTAAATCTGCTTAAGACCCATTGTGTTGACTAGAGGTTGTCAGATGAAATAAATTATTCAGGTTCTGCTTCCTGGAAGATCCTGAAATAACTACATTGGGAGGAAAAACTACAAGAACTTTTTACAATACAATAGTCATCAATGACACAATTGCTAAAATGTGTTTTTTATGACTTTTTTAAATTTTATTTCATTTGATCCAGCTGGGCCTCAGTATCATTGAACGTCTGTGTCAATCTTGAAATGCTGATGCCATCTACTGGTTATTTAACAGAGCTGCTTGAAAGAGAGAACGTTTCATCAACCTTGCATCAGAGCAGGTAGTGAGGCTTTCTTCGCTTACAAACCCATTGGGGCAGTTTGGTATCCCATCAGGGATTTGGGGTATTGAAAATGGTGAAGCACTGGCAGGATCTGACTCCTTTCTACTTGCTTTCTACTCATTTAAAAACTATAGAAGAAGGCAGAGAAAACACCCTACATATTCCATCCTCTTCTATAGACTAATTAAAGCTGCACTTCTTTTGACAGTCAAAGGTTTGCAAACAATGAACAGAGGAGAGCTGAATAATTTCAGAGCACGTCTCATCAGAAGACGCTGCAGTGGGCTCTGTAAACAGCAGGTGGCAGGAAGAAACATGATCTGGCGGCCAACCTGTTCCGGCAGATTTTTAAAAATTACAATGTGGCTTATGCAAGGCTTTTTGTTTTGATGTACAGCCAACCCTGAATCATTGAAAATGGTAAATAAGTCTTTCTGTGAAAATGTGAGTTTGTTATTGCAGTTGTACTTACTGAGTGTCCATATTTTGATGTCTTTGTTGCAATTCTTGTACAAACCATCACGTGTTGTATGATTCAACTGATAAATAAATGTGTTAGAGGGAGAAAGATAATAAAGTAATGAGTTGTACTACCTGGTTCCAGTAGTGTGCACACCCTTAACTAATACTTTGATGAAGTTTTTGTCTAGTTTTGGTATTCAGTCTCACATCGTGACTTGTCAATATTTGCCCACTCTTCCTTATGTAAGCTTTCAGATTGTGAGGACATCTCTTGTCCGCAGACTTCTTAAAGGGAACACCACAGAAGTTGGGCTTTTCCAAAACTTTAAATTTATTCTTAAGAAATCAGTCACTGGGATGCTGAAAGATAAAATATCTCCTACTATTCTGCGGTCTGGCAGACACCTGAAGACTTTGGGGCAAAACTGACTGGCACTTTGAAGTGTTCATTTTTCATCCAACTTGGAAAAAACACTCTGTTCCTGCAAAAGAAAAGCGGCCCAGGTTCTGATAATGACAGCACCATGTTTCAATCTGTATATGGAGCTCTTTTGTTAATATTCCATATTGCTTTTGTTTCATACTTACCTTTTGGAATTGTGGCAGACATTTCCAGGTTGGTTCCTTCAGATTTTTACACATGCTCCAACAAGAGTTTAGAGAATTTTAGCTAGGCCTGGATGCTTTCTTTGAAAGAAAAAGCTTTGAATCCAACAACTATGTTCAGATATTACAGCAAAACAGGGAGATTTGTCAGATTTAGGCCATAAGCAGTTCTTTGTGTAGTCTTCTGTAGTTGCTTCAGAGTTGTGTCTGGGCTCTTTGTAGCCTCACTGAGCAGTTTGTCTCACCTCTGCATTGATTTAATAGAAATCTCCAGTGTTTATGCCATAGTTGTTTTAAACTTTCTCAGATTCTGGTGATCCTGCCATGGTTTACTTTATACTGTATAATGCTGTAGATTATTTCTCTCCTGATTGATTCAGTTATAAAATTAGATCCTTTGAAGTGTTTAGCAGCTATGTACATCTGAACTTATAAGGTTTTTCTAATGCTGTAAATAAGACAATTTCAGGAAGATTCCAACAGGACAGCTAAGGTGTATTTTTAGTTTATTAGACACACTAAAGTTCATGTTAGGTGTGTATCCAATTAGATTGAATGCTGGAATTTAATCAAAATATGGTGCAACAAAGTTGTAGTTTAAAAGAGTGCACATGTCTGCAAAAGGTGATAGATAAATTTATTTATCTATCATTTTTCTTTTTAGTTGAAAATAATGTAAAATAATGTAAAAAACATTCTACACAAATCTGATATTTTGGCATTTTTTAGAATCTTTTGTGTACAATATTTTATCTCCAGAATTTTTTGAATGTTGTAATTAAAATAGTGAGCAACATAAACTTTTAGTATTATTGTTTTAGTTTTGTGCTACATCTTTCACTGACATTTGTCCTCTCTTATTTGATAGCTTTGCTGACCGATCAAAAAAACTCCACAGCAGGGGTGAAACTGTAGGAAATGTGTATATTACATTGTTTATGTTGTTTAAATTGCCCGTCTTTGTGATCAATTCCACACACTTGCAGTTTAATTGAAGCATTCTGCGCACATATGGTTCAAGCGTAACACAGTGGGGTACCTTGGGAGGCATCAGTGAAATCGCCGTGGGAGAAAATAACAGCAGCAATATCTATCCCCAGCCTCAGAAATTAAGAGCAGACGCTAGCATCCATTACAGCTCCTGACGGTAAGCAGTTTAGCTCAGCCGGCTGTAAATCACTGCCAACAGAATCACGAGCTCTGCTGCACTAGCTTTGTGTGTGTTTTAATCTGCACATATCCCAAATTACTTTTTGGTACTGGATATTACCCACTGTTACTTTTTGGTAAGTGGGTAATATCCCTGGTCCACCAAATGGAGGACCTATACACTAAATAATCGATTAATAATCAGACAGAAGCTTTCCTTGCTTACAGCTGGAGCTCTTTGATGTTTGTAAAAGGGTGTATGTCTCTTTAACAGCTTTATAAAGGCACTGCAGGGAGGCATACGCTGGTTCATTTTCAATTAGCCTGAGACTCACATTAACTGAAGATATTAAAGAGGAGCGTGATGCTGTTGTACAAACAAATAGCCTGTGAAGGCTGGAATCTGCTGAGCTTGCATTGCCTTCAACACACAAACACACATCAACTCACATACTTGCTGTTTCCCAGTGAAAACCCAAACCACAACACCCAATGGATGTCGGGCTAGGGACACGAAATGGTTCTACTTTTTCAGCTGTTTGGGCTCTGTTTAACATATCGAGTTTCACTCTGAAGGTTTCCAGGGAACATGATGAAGATTCAGTGGGGAACATGATCAAACACCCACAGCACATAGTACAGAGATCCTCCCAGCAGACTCGCATGTGAGATGCTGGTAATTTCAAAGGCAACCCTGCAGAGGCCCAATATCTTACAGTGTCTTTAAGTAAAGAAATGCTTTCGAAGCGAAAAACAGCTCTGCCAGTAGCGGCAGTAAAAATCATAGGAAGGAGAGGGAGATTGGCTAACTTACTTATCTTTAATGCTTCTACTCATTTGCTGTCTCTTTTATACAATCAAGAACTTGGTCTCTACTGAAAAATGTCTTGCACCAACATAGGTCTACAGTGTCTTGTAAAAGTTTTCACATCCTTCAAATTTTTCCAAATATTGTGATATAACATATTTAGCAATGATATTTTAATGATGACCCAAAGTAGCTCATATTTGACAGCTGGATTTTTCTTCCTATGGACAATTTTAAAACAAAGTTAGGTTCTAAAAACAAATCCAAGCATTGGATGTGTCATGGAGCACTGTCCAATTTTTCAACTGAAAGTACAGAATGGCATAACAGCAAACTGCTTTTTAGGTTTGATTCCTAAAATGAAAAGCACGGTAAGGAGACATCAACCTGAGCTGCAGCCAAGAGCCTGATGGTAACTGTGGAAGAACTGCAGTTTCCCCCACCCTGATGGGAGAATGAACACATTTTTTACTAAGGGAAAGCCACAGGAAGTCACTTTCAAAATCTTTTTCAAGCCAATTAGGGAACACAGTACACTTGGGGAAGAAAGTGCTCTGGTCAGTGGATACCAAAACGGAACGTTTTGGTTTACATGCAAACTCCTGTGAAAAAACACAAAAACAAACAAAAAACAACAATATCAAAAACAACAAGAAGACGCAAACTGCACATTGTCCTCAACACACTATCACCATGGTAAAATATATTGGTGGCAACAACATGCTTTAAGAATTAAAAACAGGGCAATTGCCGAGAAGACCTGAGGCCCCAAACAACATGAGATTGAATCGGAGGTTCACCTTTCACCAGTATGACTCAAACATACAGCCTGAGCTGCGATGCAAAGGTTTAGATCAAGTTATCTTCACTGACCTAAATTCAATGTCCAAAGCTGGGACTTACTTCTAATGCCTTGCAACTGTAATTATAGCAAAAGATGAATAAATAAAGAAAATAATCTAATCATTGTCTCTTTTATGATTATGCATTCCATTGATATGTTTATCACATAAAACACAAATTAAATATATGAATTTCTGTGACTGTATTGTATGAAAAAATGAGAAATTCCTTGGGGTATGATTATTTTTTGCAAGTATAAAGACGTATCTATGGTGCAAAAAGGGTTTATCCGGATGATGGCAAACAGCCAAACCTTTCCTGTAACATCAGATCAAATTCGTTAGTAATTCAGTGAACTGTCAGAGCCTGAGACTTCTGCTTTCTTACATCTCAGGCTTCCAGTACAACTCAAGAGTCCTGTCGTCTTGAGAAATACTCAGGGCAGTTCGGTAGTTCGGGGGTGAGTCACTTGTACAAATGAGAACAGGACATTCGGGGTCTACTTTGGGATATGATCTGAGAAAAAGAGGGAAAAACAAATGGATTTGCTGTATATATCAGTACAATGTGAAACAAGATGAAAAATTTAAAGGAAGAAAAAGAGAATAAGCATGTATTCTGTGAAAGATTTTGTGTTTGCAGCAAGAATTTGCATACCGGTACTTTTTTTTTTTTAATTTATAGGGGGACGCTCCATTATCTTTGTAGCTCACAACCCGGCTGATCTAAAAACAGAGTGTGTTTAGTCAAATGGCCAGCGAAGTTCATTTTATGTCTGCATGAATAAACTGATTGTCCATTCCTTGAAAGTACAGCCTGCTCTAATAGCCCAGTAATCCACATTAATTCTACTAAATAATCTAATAAACCATTCCGTGAAACAAAATTAGAGTCAGTATGATAATAGCCTACCTACAAAATTGCTTTCCTTTCAATTTTGAGTCAGACTTTGGCTAAGCAGTGATAAATAGCACAAGGAATATGTAATGCTAGCCCAGATTCCTTGTATATAGGTAAATCTATTTTGTCAAGAAAAATGTATCCACTTTTTTTTTTTACTTAATGTGAAACCAGAGTAAGTCAAGCTGACTCATGTTAAGCCAAAATGTGTTAAAAAGGTGGGTACTGGGATAGTATTAATAAGCAGAATAAATACTTGTAAAGGTGTGACATTTGGAGGGAAAATATAAGAAGACCTGCTTTGTGGCTGCAAACAAATATCTGTATCCTGTCAGCTTAAATCCTAAAATGACCTTAGTTGCTACTTCAAGCTAACATATATTCACATGACACAAGTTTCAATGTCCATGTCTCCAAACACAGCAAGAAACACAAATTAAATGTATAAAGTGTGAGAAGACTTTGTTTGCTTTGTATTCTATTGCATTGCAAGTTACTTATGACCATAACACAGAGAAGATAATGCTTATTTATTGGTTTATGAGAATGTTCAAAATAAGTCTCGAAAAGCTGGTAATTTTTTAAATGATATAAAATATCATGGTTATGTTACCAGTAAAATGTAACATTGTCAGATAGAGAGAAATGAAGGTCACTCATGACTACATAGATGGTACCTCTAAATGAAATGGCATGGTTTTAATCTAAAATGATGCATGTGAGAGTTCAGTTTCAGTACAGTTTCAGTCCTACATACAAGTAATCCATCCATCCATCTTGTAATATATTATGCTTACTATTTGATATGCTTTTCTAAATTTAACTGAGACACCAAGTTGTCAATTGTATTGGGTCACTTGCCTTCACACATATTACATGGACTTGGGTGACATCCCATTCTTGAATCCACAGGATTTATTATGCCAACCCATACCTTGCAGCTATACTTCTTCAATACTTCTGGGAAAGGGTCAGGAGTATGTTTTTCAGCATTCTTCAGGAAAATAAAAAACATGTGTGGTGGGACAATGATGTTGGATAAGAAGGCCTGGGTTGGTGCCTGTCTTAATTGTAATATTTTCACAAATGTGCTCTATTGGGTTGAGGTCAGGACTCTGTGGAGGCCACTTAAGTTCTTCCACACCAAGCCTGCTAGTCCCTTTCTTTATGGGTTTCATTTTACACACTGGTACACAGCCATGTAAAAACAGGAAGATGCCATACAAAAACTGTTGCCACAAGGTTGAGAGCACAAAACACTCTAAAATGTCTTGATACATTGAAGCACCACAGTTCTTTTTTACTGGAACAAAGGGGCAGTTGCAAACACCTAAAAATACAATCCAAAATTCACCAAACATTGAACTTGATACAGTGTAGTCAGGTAAGTGCCTTTCTCCTGGGCACTAGCAAAACTAGACTCCTCAACTGGATTGCTAGACAGGAAACATGTCTCCACTGCTCTAGAGTCTAGAGGCTATAGTTGGTAATCCTGTTCAGAAACACTTTAATCCTGTTCAGAAACACCTTTTGTGTCATCCTAAAAGTAGTTAATACATTATGTATTCACAAAAAGGCACTGCAAGCTGTTAAATAATGATATACAAATAACTTAATATTCAATGACTGCGATAGACTGGCGACCTGTCCAGGGTGTACCCCACCTCTCGCCCATTGACAGCTGGAGATAGGCACCAGCACCCCTTGCGACACCCACAAGGGATAGGCATGTTAGATAATGGATGGATAATGGATATTCAATGGAAATCAGGATCTTTTTGTATATGCAAAACTTCTATGCTCAATCAGCATCCCTGTGAATGATTTCCCCCTTTCATGTTCACAAAGGCTTCACAGACAACTGCCCTCCTTTATGAGTGAATGCTGGTAGAACAAGGTTAACTCTTCTCCCAAACAGCAAATCTCTGATGGTAAAACATCTGTCTAGGACCAACTTTCCCATGCTGATGAAAAAATCTGCTGAAATCGTGGCTGCAACCGGTTCAGAGGACGCTGCAGAGCCCAGGCCTCCGATCCCGACCCCATGTCAGCTCATGGCCACCTTTCTACTGCTGCTAAGCCACTAGCTGCTGTTGAAGAAATGGCGTTTTCTCTTTTCAGTGCTCTCTTCCTTGGATGACCAAAGTGGACCGAACTCACACTAGGCGCCGACAGGTCGGGCAGGATTAAGGCAGGGAAAGGTTACACAGTCATTTGGAAATGTTTGTGTAATGTGTCCACATGGTGTTTTTAAAACAAAGAGCTAACGGAGGTAGCTCATGCTAGCATTCGGTTCCTTGGCATTGCTGATATGATTCGAGTGTGTTTTTATGGTTATAACAAACGTTACCTCCACAAGGGTTTCATACATTGATGGGATATTGATGTTTATGTTATCTGGCCCACTCATTATGACTAAAATAATGCTGAAGCTTTTAAAGTAGCGTAGAAAATCTGCTAGCCAAAATGCTATTTAGCTTCTGGTAACTTCCGATTTCCGGTTATTCAACAAAAGCCGGTTTAAAGCATAAGGCTTGTTCGTTTCGCTCAGCCATCGTTTGATAGTGCTATGAGCCTTATTCCCACATTAATATGGAATATTAATGTCGATTTAAAGGCATTTTGGTTACCTTTAGGAGTAACCGATTTTAGCAACCAATCGCTGCAGCGACCCCTAGCTCCCGGAGGTAGAATCGCATTAATCAAATCAGACGTCCCTAAAGGAAATGATTTTACTGAACAAATCATTCTTTAAAATGTTATTTCCTCAAATAATGTTTTGTGTAACTCGGGATTTGCATTGTGAATGGGTTGAAACACATACCAAATGTTGTTCTGAATTAGTTAAGCTAATTTAACCTCAACTCACATTCCTTAAAATGAACTTTGGTTCTTTAACTCAAACAAAATGTTATTTCATCAAATAACGTTTTGTTTACTCAGGATTCAAATTGTGAATGGATTGAAAACATACCAAAGGTTTGTTCTAAATTAGTTAAGCTAATTTAACTCCATTCAATGTTTTTCTTAAGTCAGATCTGCAGTGAACTAGAATTCACTGAATTATTCTGATTATGATAAACCATTTTTGTTTTGTCTTTTGTTTTTTTATGTAAATAGTTCCTTAACTTCTTTTTATCTTCATTTTGCTTAGTAGTTTAGTTAAGTTTCACTAGCCTAGTAGAGAGGATTTGTTAATCGAAATATAGTGTTAATTAACATAAACAGCATATAATGATGTTCTCTGGATGTTCATTTTATTTCTGTTATTAAATTCTTGAATTTGAAGAGAAGTTGTCACTTATTTATTCTATGTGTGTGCAGAGTTTGCTGTTAATCGCTAGTGCTTGAATTCATGCCTTTGTCCTGATATCAGCTTAAGAGCTGATTATCACCAGACAATACTTAACAGACAGAGAGTTCTTTATTAAACATTAAATAACTTTAAACAGTGTATAATTGCACAACAGAATGCTTACTTAAACAGAATATGGAGTAGATTAATAAAGCAAAACATGAGGTAGTAACAGAACATGAAAAGAAAAAAAGCAATAAAACCAATTAAAACCTTAAATGAAAACTCACTGACCGGTTGGCAAGTTCAGCATGCCATTTTTGGGTTACCCTATTTTTCGGACTATAACTCGCACATTCTTTCACAGTTTGGCGGATCCTTCAACTTATAGTGAGGTGCGACTTATATATCAATTTTAAATGGTAAATCATACTGACCAACATGAACCAAGTAGTAAACATTACCGTCTATAGCCGTAAGAGGTCACTCTAGGCTTGTGAAAACTTTATGCTACTATTAATTTTTAAATCAGGATCGTTTCAGATGGGACAATTGTTTGATGGTGCCAGGATATTGTTAGTCATTTGATACATTTTCCACCTGGCTGTAAGAGCTTTATATATTTTTGGTGCCTTAAAACAGGGTGGTGTTTTACTAATTCACTTCGATAAGGTAAGTCTGAAATAGATAGGTAATTGCTTAAAGATTGTTTTGATGTGCAACTGAGTAATATAAGAAGTTTGGAGCTTCAAGGCCTCCCATGTTCTTTGACTATGTTAATGTTGTGAGTTTCATTCTAGGCTGCTTATTTTTCCTGTAGAATTTTAAAATTAATGAATTGAGAAACCAAAATCAGGATATAGTGGGCTGGGTTGGAATCATTGCAAATAAGCAATTTATTCTTGGAAAGAATAAATTCTCCTAGGTTTGTTACTGAGGAGGAGAGAGGAATGATTTGCCTGTCGAAGGTAAGTTCAGATAAATGCTTCCGTTTTATTGCTATTCAGCTGGAGGGAGTTGGCGTTCATCCTTGCATTCATTTCCTCAAGGCAGGAGGTAAAAGATGACAGGGTTGTGGAGGGGCTTTGGGCGGTTTTGATATATAGTTTTATGTCATCAGCATAACAGTGGGAGGAGAGTCCATGTTTGCTGATAACTTGACACAGGGGAAGTATGTAAATAGTGAAAAGGATGGGGGTAAGGACTGACCCCTGGGGAACGCCACAGGTGACACAGAGCGGCCTGGACTCACATCCTCCAAGCGAGGCATATTCAGTCCTATCTGAGAAATAGGACTTAAATCATTGCAGTGCGTTGTCTGTCAGTTGAATGCTGTTATAGAGATGCTCAAGGAGGACTACTCTGTTGGTCTATCACATAAAATCCCAATAAAATACAATGAAGTGGTGGCAAGAATATAAAAAAAACTGTAGAAAGGTTTGAGAGGTATAGATACTTTTCAAAGACAATGTAAGTAAAATGGAAACTCCTTAAACCACACATGGGGCCTTTTTGTGTTGCACTTTTGTCAGTGAATTTGCTACATGAAAACTACTTACAAATACTGCATTTGCAGATAGAAATGTGACTAAAGTTAAACACCGGAATATTGATTTGTTTTTTTGGAAGCTTTAGAGATTCAAAGATTCCTTATTGTCACTGTGTGTTACTGTGGTGAAATTTATTTCTGGCCAGTCGAGCTAACAGTACACATAAAAGGCAACCAAACAACCAAACAGGCATTGAAGAAGGGTTTACGTTTTTTTTCTTCAATTCAATTCAATTCAATTCAATTTTATTTATATAGCGCCAATTCATGAAACATGTCATCTCGAGGCACTTTACAAAGTCAAAATCAATCATATTATACAGATTGGTCAAAAATGTCCTATATAAGGGAACCAGTTGATTGCTTCAAAGTCCCGACAAGCAGCATTCACTCCTGGAGAATCGTAGAGCTACAGGGAGAGTTGTCCAGATCCTGCAGACGGCATCCCAGAATCCTCTGTGCTGTTCTCACCACCCATGCTAAGTCCTTCCTCTCCTGGTTTGATCACCCATTGCACACACCTGCTTAGTTCCATCCAGATCCTCATTACCGCTCATCTGATCCACCTGCATTGGTCTCTATATAACCAGCCTTCAGACCACTCATCAAGGCCAGATTATTTCAAGCCATCCGGTGAGACTTATTCCAGCGTTCTGTTAGTTCTGACTTCCTGATCCTGACCCGTTTGCCTCTCGACTTCTGAGCCTGCCTGTTCCCGTCTGATCCTGTTTGCCTCATCTGTCTTCCGACTTCTGCCTGACCTGACTACCTGCCTGATCTCTGCCCGTTGTGTACTGACCAGATTCGTTTTCCCGACTACCGAGCTTGCCTGCCCTTGTTCAGCCTGTCTGCTGCACGTTGTACCAAACCTGGAACTGTGACCCGACTCCATCCTGGATCGTCCTTCGGCACCTCACCAGCTCTCTGATCTCCTGGCTCCGACCATCGACCATGTCCCCGACCTCGGCTTTGCTCTACGGTTCATCCTGCTCACTTTCATCTTCACGGTTCTAACCACCTGCCTGTCCTCCGACCTCCGTTACACCAGCATCTGGGACACTCTGAGCGGTGACCGCCGCACCGGGTTGGTAACCTGCCAGCTGGGACCGATCTCTACTCCAGGACCAGAACTGAACATTAAGGCCAGGTTAGTAACCTATACATTTGTGATCAAACACTCCCAGTTAAACGAGGTCACTAACCTGCTGTCTCCTCCTGCAGAGGTTCCCGCTGTAGAAGCCGACGCCACCCGCTCCGTTTCTCTTTTAAATAAACTGTTAAACCTAAACTGATTGTCTGCCTCGAATACTGGGTCCACCTGTTCTAAGCCTAACAGTTTCTAATGCCTTTCCACATGTCACATGGATTGTTGCTGTTGAAGTAGTCCTCAATGCGCTGCTTGAATCTGTGCTTTGCCTTCTGGATGCCTTTTTTAAGTTTTTGTCTAGCCCTGCTGTAGGCTAGGGTGACCAGACGTCCCCGATTTCCGGGGACTGTCCCCGTTTTGGACCACCTGTCCCCGGCTAAAGCTGTCCCCGGAAATGTCCCCAATTTTACCGAGGGGAAAATGTTGCATTTAGACTGTAGACGGTAGAGCTGTTGCGCGCAGAAACGGGTGTTACGGTAGCTGGTTGCGCACCACTAGATGGCGGTAATGATCCTTTTGGATGTGGTCAGCACCCATTAAAACACGAAGAAGAAGAAGTGGAAGTTTGTTGTCATAAACGGTGATGGGGTGCTGCTGTGTTATGGTAAGTGTGTTAAACGATTCATTTTCTTTGGATCGGGCTGATCCTGTGATAAATGTTTGGTTTGTGTCCAGGTTAAAAAATAATCAATAAAAAGTAAGACAAGACCACGAGTTGCTGCTCGCCTGAGTAAAAGAAACTTGGTTAAAATGTAACAGAATGATTGAAAACTCTTTGTAAGGCGCTAATTTGGTACGCTGGTTCTCCAGGGATCAACAAGGGTTCATCTAAAGATGTTTTAGAACTGATTGGTGACTTTTAGTTTATATTTCAGTTAGTTAGTTATAAGTAGAGTTATTACAAGTTGTTTTGCTGATTTATGGTTGTGATTTATCAGCATAGACTTCCAGGCTTAGGTGTGCTTTTCTACTACTCAGTTTGGATATATGAAAGTTCCTCATGAAAAAATAGGAGTCAGTAACAGGAAAACTGAATGAGACAAGATCTGCATGATCTGAGATGTTTTTGCTTGTAGCTCTTAATATTGTGGTAATTAGCATTTTTAGTATTTAATCAGATGAGGTAATAATAATAATAATAATAATAATAATAATAGGACGTTTTCATGTTGTACATTCTAATGTTTTTGGAAGTGATTTTAATTATATAATGTCTGTTTTATATAATGTAAGATTGATACAAGAGGAGAGAGGAAGAAGATAGGAAGACAGAAAGGAGATTAAATGAGAGAGGAGGAAAATAGGAACACTGATGGAAAGAACGGTTGACAAGAAGGGAGAAAAATTTACTTAGAGTATTGATAAAGTTCAAGTGATAAAGCGTTGACATGATTTAAGTGATAAACTAACATACTGAGTAATGCAGTGTGCAAAGTATGCTTTGTAAAACACAAGTGGCTATATACTTTGAGTTGAGAAGCTCATTGTCTGAGGATATAACCTCTTTCTGAGTCTCTGCACTGAACATGAGATTCACTGCACTTCCCTAGCTGTGGCAGAATGAAGAGGCAGATTAGTTGTATTTTTTTCTTGTGTTTTAAAAATGTCTGTTCTGCACATAATATATCCTCTTCTCCTCTTATTCTATCCAGACCTCTGGATACCATGGCTGTTGGCTCTTCAGACACAGAAGGCCTTGAAGAAACCAGAGAGGATCTCATGTTAGCTGACTCACTGACCGGAGTTAACTCACCTTATAGGAGTAAACAATATACTTGCACATCAACTACTACCATACACATAATGTAGTTATACACACTTTATGTAAGTTTATACATGCTCATGTTGCACTACACACACAATCACTTGCATTCATGTCAATGGGATTTCCAAGTCTGTGCTTTTTTTAACATGTTTAACACCTTTTCACCTCAAATCACCACAACCCATTTTCTCGTCCCAAACAGGCTCTATGCACAGCTCCACTTCTTTCTGAACCTCAGCAGCTCCTTTGCTTCCTGCCTTTCATTACTGGACAGACTGATTAATCCAGGTGTGTCTGACCTCAGTAACCAGCCAGACACATCTGGATTAATCAGCTTGTCCAGTAATGAAAGACAGAGAACAAAGGAGCTGCTGAAGTTCAGGAAGTAGTGGAGCTGTGCTTATAGCCCATTAGTAGAGAAATGAATCTGCTACTTTGAGATGCACAGGCCCCTCATGTGGCCAGGTGACAGTAAGAAACATATCATCCTTTACCTGCAGGCTTGACTGCTACTTCTTTTTGATGTTAACGCAAAAAAACCTATTTCCCATAGGTATGTAGATGTGAACAGAATAAGTATTTGTTGCACTTTTTTGAAGAGGTGGGGGTACACTGTCTCCACAGACAGCCACAGGCTAAATGTTTTTATTTACTGTTTTTTTGTTTTCCTCATGTCCCTCTCCCCTTAGGAGGCGGCAGAGTTCTTTGGGCCCCACAAAATTGGAAAGCCCTGCTAACGACCCTTGACCCCTCCCCTCCCACCCCCACTACTTTGCCCCAACCTAGAGACACAGTTCTAGTTTTCTATTAATAACACTATTGATTTATTCATTTTATTAATCTTAGGATATACTAAGTGTAGAGAGGCACATTCCTGGCTTTTACACTTGATTTTTGTTGTTTAAATATTAATAAATATGTAAAAATAAATGAAAGCATTACTGTCCCTGTTTCCTAATTTCATCTTGATGAGATGTATTGATTTTTATCCACGAGCAAGAAATGTCCCCAAATTTGATTTCAGAAATCTGGTCACCTTACTGTAGGCCAGTCTGTCAACCCATGGTATCTGGTTAGGAAACATTACGATTGTCTTTGTTGGTAGGACAGCATCAGTGCAGAAGTAGATATAGGAAAGCACAGATGATGTTTAGCTTTCTAATTCATTCTTTAAATACATCACAGTCAGTGTTTCCAGCCAGCTGAGCAGGCCGTCCCTGTCAAAACTTAAATGTTTTTTATCATCGGTCTGGTTATGCAGATCAGTGGCGCGGCATACGGAAACAGACGGCCAGCGCGGACCGGAACGCTCGCCCTCCCCAACCCCCCCGCGAGCCGACGTCCGGGCCCAGCGGGTCCCGGGCCGGGCGGAGGTCGCTTCGGGGACGCCCGCTCCCCTCACTCCAGTGGCGGGGACGGAGAGGAGGGGAGGGCGCTCCCTCGTAGCTCTGCTTGAACAGCAGGATGGTGATTCGTTGCGTTCGCCTGTCTGCTAAGCTCAAAACAACCGCGCCTGGCTTGACGGAGAAACCAGGAGAACAGCTGAGCATCTTTACGACAATGCACTTTTACTTTCGCCCTCTGGGGGGAGCCTTGCTGGAAAATCAACCCCGGTTGCATAGTATACCTTTAAAGTCCTAGGTCAATAAAGTAAAAAAGAAACAAACAAACACAAAAGTGATAATGTTATGAGAAAAACGTCATATTATGAGAATTAAGGGGGAACATTTCCAGAATAGTCACAGTTTGCAGAACTATTTCACTCCTGGAGTAATAGGGCCAGGTTAGATTATTTAAAATATTTTTATTCTTTAGGAGAATAAATTCAGGCGAATGAAGCTAAAGGGATACGAAAATAAACTTGTAATATTACAAAAACAAAAATACTACAAATACAAAGTATATTCAGAGATTAAAGTCCCTCTGATACTGTTTAAGTGACTGAGTAACTGCAGATTTTCCACATTTAAGATGGCGGACGCTCTGACGCATCGCAGCATAGGCAGAACCCGTCCAATGACGCGTCTACTCTTATATTATGTCTATGTGCCCAACTGCCTCGATGTCTTCTTCTTCACTTTCCCTGATTCCTGGGCCTCCAGAGTGGATAGATTGGAGTCTCTGTTGTCTGTTGCAGATCGGGATGGATAAAGTGGGGCTTCGACGGTCGGTACAGTCTGTGCACTATAGGGTTGGATTGCAGTTCCATTAGCTAATCTCTCCTGTATCAATCAATCAATCAATCAATCAATCAATTTTATTAGTCAACTGCAATTTGCATTACAATCGAAAATTTCAGTTCCAGTACAACCGTCCATCACATACACTTAACAAACATTTTGCGGGGAACGATTGACTGAGGCCTTGCGTTGCCAGGAACACAGCCAGTCGGCCGCTGCTACAAAGCGCAGCCGTTAGGTGTGTTCCCCAAACTGCCTCAGACCCCGCTTTACACGGGGTCCCCAGGCGCTGCCCTTGAGATCTGTCGAAAAAAGATTTACACTGGGGGAGTGGAGGAAGATACAAAAGACAGATGCTGCAACTTTGTGTTTCCACACAAAAGTGTGAAGCATCCGACAAAAAAACCTCATTTGCACGCATAAAGGCACAAATATAACGAATACAACACATAAGCAGAAGGAAAACATTTGAGATGAATTGTATTACAGTAACATGAATAAGAACTCAGTAACAAACAAAATAAGCCAGAGCGCCTTGGCTGCTGCAGAGTCCTGCGCCGCCATCTTGGCGGGGTTCCGCTTTAAGTTGCGCCTCTGAATGTTAAAGACAATCAAACATCTAGAGTTCTTTAGGGTTAGGGTTATTTTTTTAATACTGTAATCAAAAATCATACATAGAGACTCAACAAGGTAATCTAAACAGATGAAATGCTGTGTGAGTTAAAGTGCAGAATGTTTGGTGCAAAATGTGAATTTCTAAGAGGAACACTTCAGTAAATAGCAGGAAAAGACCTGTAGGATGGAAAATCCTGCAAGTCTAATTTTTCTCTAAATGACTAAATGTAACCAAATTTGTGTAACTTACGAACGGATAAATTGAGAATTTTAGATTCCAAATGTTGTAGTTACAATTAATCTTGCTAAATTTGAAAAGGAGGATAATAAGCACAAACAACCATATGGTCAAGAAAATGAACAGACTGTTTAATACAAAAAATTAAAAAGAATATCATTGTAACATTTTTTTTTAACAGAAAGTGTCCACTCTTATTATAACAAGCAGTGTGTTTCTTTTAATCCGGATTCCTTATTGTTCAGTTCCCTCCTTTAGTTCAATACTTTAAATTTAAGTTAGTCAGTCAAGTCTTTGTCAAATGTAATGGTCATGTGTTTCTTTGGATCCAAAATCTTATCTTAATCCAGTGCAAAGCAGGCAGCGGATGCAGCGGATCCAGCAGTCCCAGGTCTTGGGTGGAAACCTGGAGCTCAGCACATCCAATCCAGGCCTGCGGTGGTATGCAGCTGGACAATGTTCCAAGTTGAATGTGGTTCGGAGAAAATCACAGCAGAAACAGATTTAACTGCAAGAATCCTGGTCACTTATCTTCTCTTCTGTGAACCGTTACCGGAATTCAACAGAATTTATCATATAATGTGCTTTCTTATTTTTTTTTCCCAGCGTTCTATAGCTCAGCACAGCGTGCTGCAGCCACTGAGCTATATAATACACTGGAGTGCTGATTTTGCCGAAAAACTGAAGTCACTGGCCGCCATCTTGCTCCTCCCTACTCTCACAGAATCCCATAGGATTTGGTTGCAACAACAAGCAGTTTTCTGGCTCAGTGAAAACGTTTCACAGGTAATTCTACAGTCAGTGGATGTACTAACACTATCAACTACTACAAAATTAGGTGCTGAAATATTTTACATGTTATTCATATGAGATATATATATATGTATATATAAGTATGTGTATATGTATATATGTATATATATATGTATACACATATGTAAATATGTTTTTGTATATTGTTATTTATATATTTATAAATGTTAAACATATATATTTAAATAAATAAAATGCAAAATATTTCAGCACATGACTTTCTCAGTACTTGATAGTTTTAGAACATAACATAAAACTATATGGCATTTGACATTTTAAAAGTTTTAAGCTCCCCCTGAACATGAGAAAATCCTCGTTATTCGATGCTGTAGCGCACATATTCCTTAGTTACTGGGGGGAAATAGGGAGTACCAATATGGCGGCTGGTGGCTTCAAAGCGACTCGTTCTAACAGACGGTGATTAGTGTCACTACCCGATCCGTACAGGAAGCACGATCCGTACAATCAGCTCATTTGCGCGTGCGCAAACAGAATAACTTCCGGGTCGCCAAAAAATAATGTAATTATGGTACTGAAAAACCTTTATTTATATCCTTAAATCATTAAAGAATACTGAACTGCATCGTAAAGTCAATATTGAAGACTTTTCTGGAAGAAATGGATGCTTTTTAAATTCTATCCATTGTATTGCTTGACGTCATCATCAGACATGCTAAGAGCAGTCCGTTATTGCGTAACGTTTATCCGTATTGTCTGAATGCACTCTATTATTGCTTTATTTGAGAAAAAAACATATTTTATTCCTTAATAATGGGATCAATTTTGTTTACATATACACACACACACACACACACACACACACACACACACACACACACACACACACACACACACACACATATATATATATATATATATATATATATATATATATATATATATATATATGTTCTAATAAAACTATTTTATTCAAGATTAATTGTGTTCACGTTAATTATACAACTTTATGTAATGTAAAACATTACAATATGGAGTATATATATATATATATATATATATATATATATATATATATATATATATATATATATATATATATATATATATATATAAAGTTGTATAATTAACTTGAACACAATTAATCTGTATAAAATAGTTTTATTACAACGTTAAAGTTATCAGTTGACATTTTAGCGCCCTCTGGTGTACAAAAACAAGAGAAGACCTCGTCATTAGTACCCACGGCGATTTAACTTTTTTAATGTTTTTCTGTTTTTCATTTTTAGAATCTGCAATATTGACGCAAATACAAAGATATACTAAAAGATACCCCCGCTTCAAAAAAATACGAAAGAATAAAAAAGTAAGAAAAACGAAATATTGCCAACCGGAAGTTAATATGCTTGCGCACGCGCAAATGAGCTGATTGTACGGATCGTGCTTCCTGTACGGATCGGGTAGTGACAGTGACAATTAGCACTCCAGTGTATTATATAGCTCAGTGGCTGCAGCCAGCTACGGTATCTTCTTCTACTCCTCTTTTTTCTCTGCTGTCTAACGCAGAGGGTAAACTCACAAGCCACCTACTGGCCATTTCTGGTAGCAAAAGAAAACCCAAAATTAAAATAGAAACCGATTTGCTGGTTCATTAAATTACCAGACAAAATCCAATAAAAACAAAATATAAAATAATACTGAAAATATTACACACATATATGGGGGTTACATAAATTTTGTCTGAATTACCTGGACTGCTTACCTGCTGAGTAGAATAGAAAAACATAATCCACTCAGGGAGCATAATTCACTTCTTAGCAATAATATGGCAATATCATACATCATTCCTTGTTCAAGCGTTCACTGCCCCCGCTGCTCTGCAAATATTGATAAAGTTGCATCACTCAGAGGAAAAAAAAGGAAGGGAGATTTCTTTCTGGCAGTGGATAGAATGATTTTATATTCGTTCTAGCAGCATGATGGATGATGAAATGCTGGCCTCTAAAACAAAAGTAAACAAGCACAGCAAAACAGCAGACTCGGCTGGAACACCCCAAGGATATTCAATGAAGAAGGAAAAGGAAATGTATTTTCTCTCAAAACTGTTTGTTTGTTTTCTGTAAATCTATTGAGGATATGCCTGCTTGTATTTGTAAAAGGAAAACTCTATATGAATGTCAGCAGTGTTATTTTTAGAAAACAACTATTTTTTCATATAATATTATTCTGCAAAAAGGCTGGTGTTCTTTTTCCCCCACTGTTTTGTCCATTAACTTGAATATTTAATCGTTTTTACCCGAGTATGCCATATTATCAATAATTGTGCAATTTTTTTAAAAAACTTGTATTCGTGGTGTTTCTGATAAAGCTCATCCTCTGCTGCTTTAGAAATGGAGTTTAAACAAACGTTCAAGCTGGAAGACTCACCTCCCTTTTGCGCACCTGCTCCACTGATTGCCATTTGAAGCGTCCGTGCTTCAGTCAGTTGCATCAGGACCTCAACCTTCCACCCCATAAGACTCTGCTCATACGGCACCCCACACATGGATCCTCCTCCTCTTCAGCTGAGCTTCAGCTGAGGGTCAGCTAAGCTTCCACTGAGCATCAGCTGAGCTTCATCATTGAATCTAGCTGCATCATGTCCGACTTCAAGTCTGATCATCTGTCCAATTCCCGGAGCTGTCTCGTCATGATTCTTGGTCCTCCCTCCTAGCTCTCCAATGCCTCCAGGCTACCTCCTCGGCTTTGCAGCTTAGAGCTTTTGGCTTCCCCTGGCTCTGGCCTGGATTTCTCTCATCGCCATCTCACTGTTTGATGCCGCACGATGACTCTCTCTCCTCCATTCCTTCTCCCCCACCTCTTCCTTCTGCCATCCAGTGTGGCAATCACTGCTCAAATCTGCCAATCCTGTTCCAAAACGGCACGAGACACCTGACCACAGGTGGTTCCCTCTGGCGCATCACCGGGCCCGTCTTCTGCAGCAGTCTCGTCAGATCTCCGTTCATCAAATAGTGCTTCCCTCAGCTCAAGCTTAACACTTCCTTGCCATTGACACTGACGCTTCGTTCATCCATTCATTCACTTTCTTTAGCCATCATTTTAGTTCATAGCCCATCTCCAAGAGTTCACCTTCATGCCTCCACGTCATCGGTTATCCCCATTTAACATAGCCAGTCTGTGGCTCAACACATCTGCGTTCACACTCGTTAAACGCTGCCTGGCCCATAAGGTGAGCTGTATCACTCCATTTATGTTTCATGTCTAAACATCACCAGCTGTTTAAGCATTTCTTGTTTCCCATCCTTGCATGCTCACATTTATACATTTTCAAGAAACTTCCACCCTATGAATCTGCAGGTGTAGTTCATTAATTCAGTTTCAATTATAACATCTCCCCAGGTCGAACAACACGTCACTTTTCTAAGGGCTTTTCTGACATCTTGAGAATATACAATTTTGTCATAAACATTCATGTGTATATTTATATGGTTAAGTCGACAAAATTTGCCATGTTCGGTGGGTTTGTCCTCTTGAGGCGCCCTGAAGTTGGTCCCGACTCGCTTAGGTTGGTTTAGGGAATAATTTGAGGTCATGGTACGCACACTTGTGCGCTCTCAGTGACAGCAGGAGGCATAATATTACAGCTTCAAGCTGGGATCATCCTATAAATATACTGGAATTGCTCACCTTGTGTTTAAGTTCTGCCAGATAGATTTAGGTTTAGTGTTCATTATCCATGCTGGCTCAATGAAGGTGTAATTTTGTTAAAATAAAATAAAAAATCCCCCATTATTATTCCTGAATATGCTTCACGTCATCTAGATCTCACAAGCACTTTCCATCATATTATGTAGACATCTATCACATTGAAACGGTCACCGTTTGTCAGGCCAGCATCAAACTTTTAACGGTGTGGGCGCACCTCCTTCCACTCACATTTACACTTTCTTCAGACTGCGCACATAAAACAGAAGTCATTGTTCGCTGCCCTTCATGATAGGGCCTTGTGATAGGGCATTTAAATCAACAATTTTCTTTTTGAGTCCTAACCCTCTGGGGATAGTACATGCAAATAGTCTGGAAAGTGCCACAATTGACTTTTGCATCTTCTGCTCCACGGTAGTCCGCAAAATACAGCTCATCAAAACAGCTAGGCAAAGTGCTTGCAAGGCCAATATCGCGTGAGCTTAAACCACGCTGGCTCACCCTCTCTCGCTCATATTACTAGTGGTATCCACGTTCTTATTATAAGGCTTATTTAGGCTGTAGGAGATGCCTGCTTGTTCAATAAATTGTTTAAGCTCCTTGCCAGATCCTCTTTATTGCTTTATAAAAAACAGCAGCAGCTGGAGTTCTTTCACATCACCCTCAATTCTAAAGTGTGGTCACCTCGCTTCCTGAGTACAACCATTTTCCATCTGTAAGAATTTCTCAGTCCCCCCATTTCTTCCCTTGTTTGTCCTAAATGGCATCTCTCTGCCAGGCCACCCTAGTCATTGGCTTTCACTCGATTTGGTTTTGGTCCAATCTTCTCCAGAACTTAATCTCCTTCCACAAATTGTCATACTCGTAGCTGACTAGTTTATGTTGTACGGACCATTCTGTAGGTTTAAGGGGTTCGTACATGGAGAACCGTTTGCAAATGTTTGGTCTCCTCCTTTCCACAGTCTGAATCATGAGCTTTCTACTAGATTAACCCATCTCATAGCATGCTGTCTCTGGGGCTGTCTCTCAAACCGTAAATGCATCCTGCTTGATGTGATAACACATACATAATCTATGCAATTTCATGGCTGCTCGTCTTTAAAGGCTATCATGCCTTAACGCCGTCACATCACTGGCAAGCAGCATCTCACAGCTTCATATTTCTGCTAATCATTTTCCAGGTTATTCAAACTCAATAATGGATGCTGTCTTGTTCTGCATTCCAGGTTTCCTGCTATCCCGGCTATCAGGCAATGCTTTTCTTATGTTTTCTCCTCTCGAGATTCTGAAGCTTGACTAAATTAATCCTTGCTTCTTATCAGTTAGTAATATTGTATTTGAAGTCAGGTCTATGGCCTTCCTCTCTCAGGTCCTATTATTTTGCTTGGCTCACCCCGCATACTATCACTCACAATGTTCCTTTGTTTCTATTCCTCATTTAAACAGTCCTAGCCTGTGTCATTTTCTGCATCAAGCATTGCCACCTTAAGCTTCCAACATTCAGTTTATTAGTATGCATTTAGTTTCTCCAAAAGTCTTCCGTTCATCCCTAGCACTTCAAACTCTGCTTTAATCTTTCTGGTCTATTCTCAGTCCATCCATTTAGAATTGAAGCAGCTACTATTGTATTATCCCATGCATTCCCTCAATATCTCTCCAACAGCTTGTGATGGTCAGCATTACTTTCTCATATTCATCCAGACCTTCTTTCAGTACTAATGGCGCAATAATCTCAGCTCCTAGTTAAGAACATCCAGCAATTAACTCGTGGTGGTTGGCCTTTCACAGGTCTATTCTATATTTCTAGTCATGTCCCACCTCATTGCATTTCATCACTCTCCTATATCTTCGTAGTTTTACTACTCTTGATCTTTCTGAACACGAACCTGCAAACCTGCTCCTCTATTCGCCTCGACAGGTACTGGCTATTCATTTCACACCTTGCCCTGTTGGGCACAGGTCAGTCAACATTCTCATTACGCCTTTGCTGACACCATCAACAGCATCATTCCCTCTCTACGCCTTTTAAGGCACAGCCAAGCCCACACCCTCTTTCCGCCTTTGCAGGCACTCCCCCACCCTCTCTGCGCCTTTGCAAGCATGCCCACACTCTCTGTATGCCTTTGCAGGCACGATCAACAGTACCATTCCCTCTCTCCATCATTTGCAGGCAGGGCCAAGCCCACACCTTCTATATGCCTTTGCAAGCATGCCCACACCCTCTCTATGCCTTTATAGGCACAATCAACAGTACCACTCCCTCTCTAGGGCTTGTCAGGCTCGAACAATGTTACATTCGGTCACCGCTCAACCTCACTCTCTACGATCAACGTCACATACCCGTAAATGTTCATCCTCTCCTCTCTATGCCTCGTCAAGCTGATCAACCAGTTCCAGTCATACAGACCAATCAAAGGGGGGCATTGACATGTGGGATTTGGAAGCTTGAATCAATCCCACACTTGTGGTTTGCAAGATGACTACTGTACTTTTCCCACTGAGCCACAGTCGCCTCTAAGAAGCAGCTCCCTGATGGGTTTTCCTCTGAACGGTGTCTGTGTGAGGACCATCTCAGGCCCAGAGAAAGGGTGGTTCCTAGAAACCCGAAGGGACCCACAGTAGACACAGTGTTGTTGAGTCAGGGATCAATATAGGCTTATGTAACTTTGCATCATAACATTGGACATGGTTCGGATGAGAGAGCAGCAAAAAATGAAATTCTTTAGCCAAAGTGTGGATATTAAATATACTTTAGGTACATAGGAATCAGTTTGACAATTTTTTCTGCTTTTTTAAAGACTCAGTACAATATGACATCAACAACAGTTAAGGGAAATATTACATTATAATACCTTTAGAGAAGTTTACTTAAAAATACTAACCATCCACTTCCATTGAAATACATCATGAAACAAAGGGAAATGTTCTTAAAACCTTTTAGTATCTCTGCAGAGAAAAAAAAAATCTGACAAATTAAGACATAACTAAAAACACATTTCAAGCACTAAAATACTTAGCAGTGAGTTAAATGACTAACAAGTTCAGAAATAATTATTCTTTTTACAAAATTTCATCATCCCACAGGGGAAAAAATAATTTCATTACAGGTTGAATCTTAAATCAGTGCAGAATCCAAAAATATTGCTTAACTGCTGAACACCACAGGTGGTGCAGGCAGCAGAATGTTGAGCTACTTAATGAAAATTAATATCTTTTAACCTTTTTTTCCTTGTTAGTTTCATACCATTTCAAAAGCTGTCAAAACCAAACACCTTACCAAGCAGTCACATTTATAAATGTATTCCAGTCTATTTCTTTTATTCCCCTTTTGTTTACCATTTATTTCTTAACATATGTATTACAGCTGTGACCTAACACCAAATGGCTGGAGAAAATGCGTCAGTGTGATCCACTTATTCATTCCCCACCTTCTTAGCATGGGGTCTGGAGTCTGCCAGTGTGTTTGTGAGTGCATATAAAGCACGCGTAGCTGAACACGCAGCTGCTGTCCTGCCACTGTTATCTGCTTTCATGAGGGATAGAGAAGGACAACAGAGAACAGCTTGTGCAAGATCCACTCTTAAGTGCGTGTTTGGTGTGATGGAGACTCGGAGAAAGCATGCAGTTGCAGGCTTCGTCCTGCGTGAGGCAGCAGAGATACAGCCTCTTTTTTTCCTTCACGATGCACACTGTCGCATCACTGACACACATAAAAACTTGCACACAAACACATTTGACGCTCCCACAGAGATACTCACTGGGACCAACATGTTGGGCACAAATTTAGAATGGACACAACAGATCACTGGCTGGTCAAGTCACTTCATTTCAAACAGACACAGATGGTGAGGGTGCTTAAAGTGTGTGGATGGTGAAAATGGGTATGTGGCAAAGGACTGGGGTTTGTTATAAAAATCTGTCTTGTATGGAAGAAAGGAATTTCATTCTACTTCAACAGGCAAAAGCTGTTTGTGGCACATCCATGAGTAGGGCCAAATGTGTGTATGCAGCTGATTGATGGAGAGATGGAAATAAGGTTAGGAATGCATTGGAGCAAGACTGGGTGAGCATGAAGCAATCACTGTCTTGAAGACCCCCTTAAAGGATAAATATGTTTTTGTCCTTGGATAGAATAGCAGAGTATGGTTTTGTCCTCATCTGGGTTGAATGGAGGCTGCTCTGTGAAGTCATTCATACAGTAATCCTTCAAGCATTAATCACAAAGGTATTCTCTGTCAAGACATTTTCACTTCATCTCAGAAACCATTCCCGTCTTCCAAATGGCCCAGGATGAGTGACAGGCCACACATTGCTACCTCTGGCCCTAACAGGTGGTGCATGATGATGCGTTTCTGCCACATATCCACTCCCACACGTGCATGTGCAGAAAGACGGGGCAGGTAATGAAAAACACCTGCAAGTCTTGACAGCTGACACCTAAATGATAAATATTAAATAGTAAATTAGGCATGCTAAATATGCAGCATTCTAATTAGGAAGAGCCACAGTGGTGACTGTTGTAACAGTGAGACCCACTGGATTTCGGCCATTGTGTTCTTATGAATAGATTCATGAGGCCAAGTGGCCTGCTCAAGGTTTGCTAATCAAGGTGGCATGTGGGAAATAATAAGATGTGAATTCTGATCATTAATGAGGATATGAACCATAAATATACAAGTTTTTGTATTTACTACTGCCCTCTGTCTCCAATTGTGCATGCTCCTAAATGCCCTGTGTCTTTCTAAAACATTAAAAGGGGCTTGGATTGCTAAAATGTACCATGGCATTCTTTGTCTGCAAATTAATATACAATTGCTTCAATGCTGTACATATTCAGATACACACATGTTTTAATCTTACAGCAACCTAAAAACATTCAGGCAAAACAGAAAAACAACCAAATGCTAGGATTAAGATGTAAAATAATCCCTCAGAAATAAGAAGTAGCTAATTTCATTCTGTGGTTTGTATGAAACTTTCTAAATTTGAGACATGAATTGTGAATTATAACCTCAAACTTTTTATATGCGAGAGACAAAGGAATAGTGGTGCATTACTGTAGTGTGTGAAAAATGAGACTTGCAAAAAATGTTTTACTGATAAAAATCCAAACAAAGTGCGATATGTATTCTTACTCAACTTTCCACCAGAGAACATAATTTCCCTTTAACTACAATTGCAGGTTCTGGTAGTCTATCTACCCTTACCAGCATTGCACAAAGAGACAGAATACTTTCCTCCACTTCGTGCAAAAATGACTCAAGCTCTGTCAAAATAGATGGAGAAAGTCTTCGAACAACAATTTTTCAGGTTTTGCCACAGTTTATTAATTGGATTTAAGTCTGAACTCTAAAACATGAACATGCTTTGAACCATTCTATTGTAGCTTCGAATGTACATTACCTCACAAACGTGAGTACTTTCCTCACATTTTTGTAGATGTTTTATTTTATCTTTTCTTGGGACAACACTAAATATAGGACACTCTGATGCAAAGTTAAGTAGTCAATGTACAGCTTGTATAAAAGTGGAAATTTGCTGTAACAGCAAAATAACTCAACACAGCCATTAATACCTGAACTGCTGTGACAAAAGTGAGCGCTCCATGAGAAGTTCAAAACTTGTGATCTTGTTTATAAATCTAAACCTTCTTTATAGTTCTTCACAACTTTACCCCTGACCTGTCTGACGTATTTCTTCATGTTCATGATGCTGTTTTGCTCCCTTTGTTCTCTGAAAGATATCTTAGGCTTTCACAAAACAGGTATTTATACTGGGGTTAAATTACACACAAATGCAATGTATTTACTTATTAGGTGACTTCAAAGGGAATCTTTTTGCTATGGATTTTATTTAGGAGTATCAAAGTAAAGATTGCCAAATATAACAGCTATTTCTAAAAAAAATAAATAAATAAATAAAAATTAAAACCCACACATAATTTTAGGATCTTATTTGTGTTGGTAAATTCCCAATAAAATACATTGAAATGTATGGATGTAATGTGACAAAATGTGGAAGAGTTTGAAGGAAATGAATACTATTGTAAGGTTTACATCATTACATAGAGTTCAAGAAAGCTGTTTAATGACCTGATACTTACTCTAATGTCCTGCTTTATTAACTTCTCTAAAAGTGACAAAAACACACATATCCCTTTGGTTCACATGATCCAAAAATTATATAACCACACAAATATGTGGTGGAATCTTTTACAGGATAAATTTGTGTCTCAACACATTTACACTAAGATGTACGACACAGAGGCTAAGCAAACAGTTCTGGGAAATCCAAATGAGAACTCACTGGCAGAGTTTCTCACACTTAGACTTGTGGGATGTTGGTGGCTTACCAGCTTCCCCAGAAAATCCCATAAAAGCTCTGTCTCATCAGCAGTCCAACTTGTGCTAAGAGCCATGGGATTCAAGATGGCATCCCTTTATTTTAGACAGCTAGAGACTCAGCAGTGAAGGATTACAAAGAATGCTCCAAAGGGATGGTATCTTCATCAAACATAATTAACAAAACTCCAACTTTTGCAAAGCTGAAGGTAAGGGCTGTGATCAAAGCAAGCTGTGTCTCCTGTGCATGGTGTGCTTAAGCTCCTAAAGCACATCATGAATTTAGTATGTCATTGGGATTTTAATAGTGACAATATCAATTTGGCACAAATGCCTGGAATGATGATTCTTGTTGGAAGAAATTTTAGTGCGTCACAGTGACTGCCAATAAAATTTGAGAGAAATACATACTTTGTGTTCATAATTGTATCCCAAAAGAAAACAAAATCATAGCCCTACTATTTTTTTTTACTATTTTCCTGGCTTTTTATAATATATCACTTAATTTTATCCAAGACGTAGTCCTACATCATGTCTAGATTTATCTGTTTTAGAAGAGGTGGTGCACATTATATAATTACACACAAAGTACAACCAGCTATCTTCAAAGAGAGCTGGTGGTTGATGGCATACAATATTTAAAATAAAGAACAAAGAACACTACTGGATTTTTAAAATAAAAGCATAATTTAAAGTTGTTTGCTTTATGGATGTTTGGTGGTCAGACATGTTTGATCAATTTACTTTCAGCTCGGGTCACCAAAGTCACAGGTTCAGGAGATAAACCCAGACATGCCTCTTCCCAATAACATTCTACGCTCTTGTGGAATATTACCACACCAGAAGGGATATACAATTCCCCCAGTAAGTTCTGGGTCATGGTGGGACAAGCCTGAGAAACTTTCTAAGGGAGGCATTCGGGCATTTTGATCAGCCAAATCCAGCTGAGCTGACTCCATATTATTGGTTAGTAATGCTGAATTAATCAGTTGGACTCTAGCCTGTGTAGTTCTTTCAGAAAAAGGATTTTCATGTTCTTCCCATTCTTGTTTGGTTTTTCCTCTTCCTACATGATGAACTTCAGCACACCTGGCATCATTACATGGTGCCCTGGTTGGAAGTAAACAAAGTATGTAAATTGAGAAACTTTGAGGTAAAACTTTTTTTTCATTATTCAGGAAAGTGACTGTACATTTGGTCTTAAGGGTAACAGCCTGGTGACTGCTGTGTTTTGTGCATATTTTTCTGCATGTCGCTCAGGCATCAATACATCTGATCTAACAATGAGAATTTATGCTTCTCCATTCACTTTAAACTTATATAAGCACTTTCTTCTTTCTTTTATGGATAACAATATAAATGGAATGCTTGTTCCCTAAACATCTGGACCTAGTTTCAGTTCTTACTGGGTGGGAGTCTAATACAGGCCAGGAATGGGAGTTTGCAGCTACAGCAGAGACAAACAGAGGCATGACGTTGCATTCAAGTTGCACGAAGCAGTTTTAATACAGTCACTTCTAACTTTTCTCTCTGACCAATGCAGAGGAATGTATAGCCCAAATAACCTCTCAGCTGCCACATTTGATTAAAATACATTTTCTAAAATTTTACGGTTGTTTTTCACTCATAAAACAAAAAAATCTGAATGACAGCCGTTTTAATGTTGTTTTAGGCACATTGTAATATGGGAAGGAACTATATAGACATAAATAATATGCTTCCAAATCATCCATGTATTCAAATTGACCTTAATTTATAAAAAGATTGATAAATGAACCAGGACTAATTCAAAATTAGACTGTAAACTTAGTTCAGAATTAGACTGTAAACTTAGCTCAGAATGTTTAGGTGCTGAAAGCTGAGCATGAAATACGTTTTAACAGTGTGAACTTGACTTAGAACTTGCTCATGATGAGAGGGGAAACTTCACAACAGTAAAATAGATTGGGTATTTTTCTCTGCAGTGAGCGTCTGAAGTACTGGCTGTCTATATAAATTGTACCCCTCTTGTTATTTTGAGAGCTTCCGGACAATTCATGTAAAAGTGAAAAACAAGAGACTTTGTCCTAATAACGCTATGTTTATACAATTAATAATCGTAGAAGCCACATAACTACATTTGACAGGTTTCACACAAAGCATACATTTTTCTTGAAGTAATGAAGTGTCCTTTACCATACCATACCATCTTTATTTATAGAGCGCTTAAAAACAGTCAACAGCTGAAACAAAGTGCTATACATTGCTACAAAAAGACAATGCATAAAAATACTTAAAAGAAACAATAAAACCAATTTAAAATGAAAACTAAGTCTCGCTAGTGGTAAAAGCCAAAGAATAATAGTGGGTTTTAAAGCGAGTAAAAGTGGGCAGTGAAGGATAATCTCTTATGTGCAGGGGCAGGTTATTCCACAATTGAGGACCAACAATACAAAAGGCCCTGCCCCCTCTGAGCTTCCTCTTAGACCTCGGTACCTTCAGGAGATGCAGTTCAGCTGACCTGAGAGGCCAAGAAGGCAGGTAGGGATGAAGATGCTCAGAGAGGTACAGCGGGGCAAGGTCATTCAAACACTTAAAAATAAAATTAGAAAAAAAAATCAGAATTTTAAAATGAACTCTAAAATGTACTGGGAGCCAATGGAGTAAGGTCAGAATATAGGAAAATATGCTTTGTTTTTGGAGTATCTGTTAAAAGATGAGCAGCAGTATTTTGAACCAGCTGCAAATGAGAAAACAAAGACCGATTCACTCCAACATAGAGTCCATTACAGTAATCCAGCGGGATTATATAAAAACATGGATTACTGTTTCAAGGAGTTGTCTTGACAGAAAGAATTTCAATTTTGCCAGTTGCCTTAAGTGATAAATAATGATCTAACATGTTCTGACCATTTAATTGGCAATCACTAACTTAAAACCCAAATCAATGACATTTGGTTAAAAATATGCTGTCAGGGGACCCAAATCAACAGTACTAGGGTCACAGGAGTGACTTGGTCCAAACAGTATTACCTCAGTTTTCTTATTGTTAAAGTTTAAAAAGTTCAAGGCTAGCCAAGCTTTAATGTCTTCCAGGTAGTCCAGCAGGGCCTTCACCAAGAAGCCGTCACACTGCTTCAGGGGAAAACAGAGCTGACAATCGTCAGCATAGAAATGGAAAGGAATTCCATATATCCTGAGGATGGAGACTAAAGGCAATAAGTATAAGAGAAGAGGTCATAAAATTAAGCCCTGTGGGACCCCACATGATAAAGGAGCACAAGATGATTCAATGTTTGAAATGCTGACAGAAAAATATTGATCGGCCAGGTAGGATCTAAACCAGTCCAGAGCAGTAGGCTGAATGCCTACTGAATTATTTAGACGTGATATGAAGATATCGTCAACAGTGTCGAAGGCAGCAGTTAGGTCAAGCAGAACCAAGACCGTATAGGTACCAGAATCACATGCCAACAAGATATCATTAACAACTCTTAATAAAGGTGATTCTGTACTATGACGAGCTTTGAAACCAGACTGAAAGGTTTCAAGAATGTAATTTTCATCCAAGAAAAACTGTAACTGACAGAAAACAATCTCTAAATTTTTTGGGAAAAAATGGGAGCTTAGAAATGGGGCTATAATTAGCCATCACGGAGTGATCTAGCCCAGGTTTCTTAAGAAGCAGTGAAATTACTGCATGTATAAGTTTAGCAGGTACCAGACCAGTGAACAGACTGCAGCTAACAATGGTAAGGACATATTGTGCAATACTGGGAAAGACCTCCTTAAAAAAAAAAAAAAAAATCGAGGAGGGACTGGATGGGGAGCCAGAAGGCTCAAGATGCCTAACCATATCGTTTAAAAAATGAAAGAGTCACAGGTTCAAACTGCCTAAAAGCTGCAGAGCAAGTGGATGAGACAGAAGGGTCAGGTTTATGTATGTATTTAATTAATTTGTATTAATTTATTTTGTTTCTCCATAGCAGCTCTATACATACATATAATGCAACAATAACAAAACGTCTACATTTCTGTTATGGTTTTTGATCTTGGTGTGCCAACCCAAGATTATTTTTGGTCCCCACCAGGCCACCCCTTTGAAAACTTTCTGAAAGCACTCCTGTTCTTGGCAGGTACAAAATTAGATTATCTGGGTGGCAGGTTGAGGTAATTGGTAGTTGTACTCACACAACAAGTCGGAAGAAAAGGTGAAAGTGAGAGAGCTTTGGGTTCACTTTACATTGATGACTAAACACAGGTGCAATCCATCATTCACTGAGATATGGCTGACTGAACTGTGTGATATACCTTTCTATTAACGTACGGTCTTGTTTTTATCACTGTCGCTTCTTAGCAAAAGATAAATAAATAAGAAAGTTCTGTTCTGAATCTCAGCTGGACAAACCTTTTTGAGTCGAATTTGCATGTGGTTCATGTGTATGTATTGTTTTTTTCCGGCTACTGAGCCATCCTTTTACAGTCAGAAAGCATGCATTTTATGTTTATTACTCATTCTGTTTTGGCCAAAGAAGCGACTGAGTATGCAAGGGTGCTTGTGTCATACATCTATTTATTTATCCTATGATTGATAGGCGACCTGTTAAGTTTTTTTTCTGTCATCTGCAGTTGACAGCTGGGATAGGTTTCAGACTACCACTCAACGATCAACAGAATAAAATAAGTATGAAAAATGAAACTATGAATGGATATATCCTGCATAATCTTTTCATAGCTGGTCCCTGAGATGGAAGCCTGTTCTCAACAATAACACATGCAACACGAGCAGAATGCAAGTATGTATTTGATGGCTACACTCCAATACACACAAGCATGGAGATGCAGTGTCACGGGCAAGCGATCAAAAGGATATTCCAGTGTTCTTTAGCAACCCTTGATGGTGAGTGAATGAAATAGAGAAGATGCTTAATTCAATATGACACCTTCATTTCACAAAGGAAATGGAAATTAGTAAAGTGTACATTGACTATGACACTGACTATGAATAGACATTTTTTACATGTATCGCAGGAAACAGTTTTTCCATTTTGCCAATAACAAGACAAAAAGAGAGAATATGAGAATTTATTAGACCAAATGCAGCCCCCATTGTATTCTGGAAACATCTATGCAAGGACAAAAAGAACCAATCAATTTAGTCACTCTGGACCAACACATCAGATTCTGCATCAAAAGCAAAGTACTCTTAAGATCCATTCAGCTCTCAAAGGAATGTAGCATGTGAAGAAATAAACTTGATAAAAACATAAATTAAACACAGTCTGACACAAATTACAGGGATGGCCATCTATTTTCAAGCAGTTCAAATAAATTGGGACAATTAGTTATTAAAATAAGAAAACACAAAGTGGAAAACATTGATGGAGTGAATAACTTCCTCGAAATGACATTGTTGTAAAGTTGCCACAGTCTGATGAGCAACTACACTGTGTTCTGGATTTTATAGATGTCCTCAGGCTCTCAAGCCTGCGTGTCTCTGTGGAGCCAGAACATCTTTCAGCGTGGACAGAGAAACACACAAAGGTTCCCTGGAAATTATTAGTTACTGTTAAGGGATCAGGAAGAGCATGTTATAGGTATCACAAAAGAAAGGCTATCAACTGATATTTTAATATCACAGGTATTTTAATTTAAATATAACTTGGTGAACAAAAATGGTTCATTCATGTAAAAAAAGAAATGTCCATACGTCATCTCTTACCAAATTGAACCATTGTTTTCTTCTTATGCTTAATACAATTGACCAAGTCTAACCAAATGGCCCCTGATGTACGTATATTAAGGTTTAAAATGCAATCACTTTTATTGAACTGATCTTATTATCACATACACAACAGCTGACAACGTCCTTCCGATTGCAACACAACCCTGTTGTAAAAACACCTTTTAACTCACTTAAGTTGTTCAACAAAGGTCTGGAATTTCTTTTTTTCTATCATCCTCTCAGACCCCTTATAGGTATTATGTTTTCTACTAGGCTCGGGTTTACACAAACTTTTCACTAAAGAGCAATTTACTGTCTTACTTCTACTAGGACTCTTTGTACCTAAACAATATTCCTCAATACACTTACAAAACTAACACAAATTCATCATTATGTGTGGTGTCTCTCAGGCTTTGAAAATTGGCAAATAATTTTAAATGTGAACCAGACTTAACAGGTTTTCAATAAGCTTGCAACAGTAGACTTTAAAAGCTCTGTATATAAAGACAGAGGAACAGGTGAACTGAGACTGATTACACAATGGCAGGGGTGCACAAGTGCAGCTGCTTGGTTTGATTGTCCTGAGGCAGAGGAGCACAGGTGCAGCTAGTGATCCCAATTACACCATGCAGAGGCAGATGCACAGACAGAAGATGACAAATAATTCCAAAACCAAGATACTCATGAATGTGTGACTTCACCTGTTTTTTTATTTGTTAAACAGATCATCAAACACATTTTAATTTCAACCAGAGATAACCCAAATAAATGCAAATGATAATTTTATTAATTATTGGAAAAAAGATATCCAAATCATCCTGGTATCTTATAAAAATTTATTGCCCCCTAATAACTGGTTGTTACAGCGACACATGCATTTGGCATAAATGGCAATGAGTCTTTTACATTGCTGTGGCAGAATTAAGAACATAAGAAATACCTTTATTGTCCCACAATGGGTAAATTTGGGTGCAACAGTGGCAAAAACACAGAGTTACACACTAGATCAGTAATTAATACAAGATAACCCATAGTTAAGTTCTAAAGCCATAAAGAATGAACTTATCAGAAAGGCAAAAAAGTAAAAAAGAAAGTATTGCACAATAATTGATAATATGGAATATACAGATAAAATCCAATATTTAAGTTAAACAGAGGAAATACAGCAGCCGGTTAATACAAAGATGTTGTATTAACCGAAAAATATGCAATATGCATGATTGTACAACAATACCCCAGAGTAGCTAAAGCATGCACAAATAGACATTAGCATCTGAGAGACAGTGTAAATGATTCATGATCACATTAAAACCTGTGCAACTATTAGCGAGTCTGTTGTAAGCACTGAGCAGCCACAATTATAGAGTCTAACAGCAGCTGGGACGAAGGACCTACAGAAGCGTTCCTTTGAGCAGTCTGTTTCTGACCTCTATACTTTACAGAATTGTTTTCATTCAGTCAAACTGAAGGCTTTCTAGAATCAACAGCCAGCTTCAGGAAATGCAGCAGAAGCATCTCAGTCAGATATAGATATGTACTTTGACTAGGCCACTACAACACCTTCATTTTATTTTTCAGAAGGTCACAAATTGATGGTTGGACATGTTTCCATCAATTATGGTGATGTGCCCTGGTTAGATGGCAACAAAGTAGGTCCAGACCATCACTCTACCATAATCTTTAACTTTGAGTATGACAAACTAGTTCTGAAATGCTGTGTTTGTTTTCTGCCAACTGTAACAGGTTTCAGGCCTTTATTCTCTTAAGTATCTAAGCGTGATTAAACAAGAAATTTGAAGGAATCTGTAGTGAAGTAAACACTTCTTAAAGTAATGTCTTTCAGTTCAGCACAGGAAGAAATAAACCAAAAAACATTCCGATTTTTCCTTGGTGACTTGTCGAAGGAGATTCCTGCCTCTTTCCCCATCACTGCTTGATGAGAATTAAAGCCCTCTGCATTGCCATGAACCTTTTACAGAAAGGGAACACATGATAAAAAAATTCTCAGTTTGTATTAAAACATTAATACAAACCTACATATTCAGCTTTTCCACAGAGGTAAATATCCATTTCAGAACAGAAAACATGAGCCCAAAGATAAACCTTATCACACACGTAAAAGGTCAGTAGCATCAGTTCCTTATTTCCCTGAATTTAAATTATTTTTTTCCTAAAAGACAGAATGAAGTAATACAACAGACACATGCAAAAAGACATGCATATACATCCACACAACTCATCATCTCCTCCAGGCTGTCCTTCTACTTTCTAAGTCATTCTATTTCACTCTTCTAATCCCTTGTACAGCATGAGGCATTTTATTCTTTGCCTGTCAGCAGTTTGAAAAAGCAGGCTCATAACCATTCATGGCATTGTGTTGTACAATTACATTGACAAAATGCTTGAGTGATTTCCTAGGCAGTGTTTTATCCAGAAAAAGGAAAGGGGGTAAAGGAAAAGCTTGAGAAAATTGCTGCAGATTTTTTTTTACTATGGGCTCCTTCTCATAAATATCATATTTTTTCAGTCACACAGAGCAAACAACAACATATATTGTAACATTTTGGTCAGCCACAGCTTGCCTGTAAATAAAGTTTGGGAGATGATAAAAGAATAACCAAATATAATGCTGTCCTATAAAGACAGCAGCACAAAATAAAACATGTAACCTTCATCAGCAGTTTAACAACTGATAATAAATTTGGAGAGTTAGATTTGGAAATTATGTAACTCTGTTATCATGCTTATGCATTTTAATTGCAAGAGGGGCCAGTTTACTTAATTTGCTGTCAATCGCAGTCAACATCAGTTAAAATAGGTCTTCCATTACAGTATGGTAAAAAAGATAACGGTTATGGTAATGATTCTGAGTGAAGTTATCTCTGAATAAACAAATCTCGCTCCTGATTAAAAGGACTTTGAAAGATAAAGCAGTCATCTAAAAGGTTTCAGAGGCCTCTTATCAGCTTTATTTGTTTCTACTTTATGTGCCAGAAGCTAAAGCCTCTTAACTAAGACACACTTACACTACTAAAATTAAAACAAATTTCTAATAACATGGCAGAGACAATCATAATTATTTTACCTTTTTCATCAAACTCCAATACAGTTCAACACTGCATCTCACACATGTAACAGGATTTATTTAGACGGCATTTAGATGTTAATTTTGGCTTGAGGTGATTTGAAGGGGCAGACGCTTGAGTCATAATACCCCCTGCCAGATATACTGATAAAAACAGTCCAGAAAGCACCACATAAATTAGCCTCAAAATATAATAAAAAAAGTCAAAACAAAATAATAGCACATACATGTATAGCACTTTAAATAGAGATGGGGGAATTGCAATAGCAACTCGGGTGGAGATCTGTGTGAATAGACAGGCTGACAGATGCAGAAATGAGCTGCTGGAGTGAGAGAAGCATTCAGTGTAATGGTAATTAGCTGCCTGATTGAGTGACCGAGACAGAATAGTCGTAGCTCTGTTTAGGTGTTCTGCAGAAACAAGGAATTTCAGTGAAATACAAATTATAAGCAAGACAGCACTTCCCATTCTGTTTGTTCTTCACACCCAATATCTCAATCATTCCTTACTTCTATGCCAGTCTGTTGTACAAGCGATATTTGTAGCTGATAGAGCTGCCTGCAGCCCTTGGCGGGCTCATTTACATTCGTTATACTATCTGTGTCATTGTCTTGATAACAGGGAAAACTGTAACGTTCTGTTGTGGTTCAGGTTATTTTTTCAGTTTAGCCACTTTTCTGTCTTAGGATTTATTTGTTTTCTTGTTTTGTATTGGATTTATGCTTAGCCTGTTTTAGTCTTTGTTATTAGTTTTTATTTCAGCTCGTGTCTGTTTAGTCTTTGTCTTTCTACCTTAGGTTCTACCTTAGGTTTATTGTCTTTTAGTCTGTATGCTCCTTTTATCACCTCCACCTGGTTTGGTTAATTAGTCCCGCCCTGCTCTCCTGTTCCGTTCGCCTATTTAAGCCCGCCTTAGTTTTCTGTTTGTTGCCAGGACGTCTTGTGTTATCCTCACCTGCAATCTACTCGGTAAGAGCACTTCACTCTTGTCTGTTTTAGTTTAGCCTGCCTGCCAGTTTTGCCCGGTCAGTTTTCTGCTTCCCTGTTTTTGGAGTTTGTTTATGGTCCCTTTTGATTCCGTTGCTTGTCTGAAGCCAGCTCTTTTTGCCTCCTGGAGTTTTTGTTAATAAACCCCTTTTTTAAGCATCAGCTCTGTGTCCGGCTAACATTTGGGTTCTTCCTTTACAAATCATTACATTACGTCCTGGCCACAGAGTAAACCCAAAGCCGACACGTTTTCTCCTTTCTGGAGGAGCTATGCTCACGCAGACCGGCGCTCCACTCACCTCCCACATTCAAAGCAGATGTTCACCGGACTTCCCCTGTCAGTCCACCTCACCGTCGTTCATCCCGGATCCGGACTTTTTTCTGGAGGTCGATGCCGAGATGATCTGGGAGCTCCGTCCCGACTTATTCCCTGAGTCGGGCCCGTTTCCCTCTCCTGACGCGGAGGCGCATGAATCTTCGCTGGCGGTTCCGTCCCGTCGGGAGGAATCGGCATCCCCGCTAGGTCCGCCGTCCCGCCGCCGGAGAAGAAGACGGCGGCTTGTGGACCAGTCCTCCAGCTGTTCTGAGCAGCGGTCAGCCGAGCCAGTTCAGCCTCGATCGGCCATTGCTTCCCAGCCCTTGCCGGCTGCATCTCCGGCGTCTTCAGCCACTTCCTGTCGAGCAGACCGGAGTCCTCCACTTCCCTATCCTGGTCCGCCCACAGCTCCTCCTAGTGGCGCTGCAGAAGATGACCATAGATCTTTGGAGGACAAGATAAGATCTTTTGCTCCCATCATTAAACGCCTCAGGGAAGCTCTTATCTACCAATATTCAGTGGGTTTGGAGGAGAAATTAAAGGAGGTGGAGGGGCATTATGCCACAGCTCTCAGGGCATTCTACAGCCGCCCTGCTCCTGCCGTCGAGGGTCCGGCCGACGCCTCGGCCCCTGTTTCTGTCCCCGAGGGTCCGGCCGACGCCTCGGCCCCTGTTTCTGTCCCCGAGGGTCCGGCCGACGTCTCGGCCCCTGTTTCTGTCCCCGAGGGTCCGGCCGACGCCTCGGCCCCTGTTTCTGTCCCCGAGGGTCCGGCCGACGCCTCGGCTACTGAATCCATTATGGAGGACCCGCCTCCGCCCAAGTCTCCAGAGGGGGTTCTGGAGGACCCGCCTCCGCCCAAGTCTCCAGAGGGGGTTCTGGAGGACCCGCCTCCGCCCAAGTCTCCAGAGGGGGTTCTGGAGGACCCGCCTCCGCCCAAGTCTCCAGAGGGGGTTCTGGAGAACCCGCCTCCGCCCAAGTCTCCAGAGGGGGTTCTGGAGAGCCCGCCTCCGCCCGTCAGCAACAAGTCGACCCAGGAGGGTCAGCCGCCGTCCGGCGTGGACGTGTCGACCCAGGAGGGTCAGCCGCCGTCCGGCGTGGACGTGTCGACCCAGGAGGGTCAGCCGCCGTCCGGCGTGGACGTGTCGACCCAGGAGGGTCAGCCGCCGGTCCACGACGTCTCGACCCAGGTGGGTCCGCCCAAGCCCCGAGGTCTGACCCAGGCGGGTCCGTCGCCGACTTGCGACGTGGGGACTCAGGGGGGTCTGCCACTGGTCCACGACGCGGTAACCCAGGGAGGTCCGGCCCTGCTCCGTGGTGGTTGGATCCAGGAGGGTCTTGGTGGCCGTGTCTTCTGTCGGGGCAGAGGAGGATTTAGAGATCTTCGGGCTCCTCTTCGGATTGGTCGCCCCCTAGGGCCTAGTAGGGGGTCCAAGACATCCAGGTCCCAGAAGGATCCAAGAACCTACAGGCTCCCCCAGAGGCGCCTACCTCCACTCTCTAAACCTGACAGCCAGCTCTCGGAGTTCCTGTTCTGGCTGTCACTTCCAGAGACTGTCCAGAGACTTATGAGGCTTTTCTTTTTTAAGGGACTGGTTTCATCCTGCGAAGCCTGTGGCCCGGTGCCTCTCGAGGCCTGTGGCCCGGTGCCTCTCGAAGCCTGTAGCCCGGTGCCTCTCGTTGCCTGTAGCCCGGTGCCTCCCGTTGCCTGTAGCCCGGTGCCTCCCGTTGCCTGTAGCCCGGTGCCTCCCGTTGCCTGTAGCCCGGTGCCTCCCGTTGCCTGTGGCCCGGTGCCTCCCGTTGCCTGTAGCCCGGTGCCTCCCGTTGCCTGTAGCCCGGTGCCTCCCGTTGCCTGTAGCCCGGTTCCTCCCGTTGCCTGTAGCCCGGTTCCTCCCGTTGCCTGTAGCCCGGTTCCTCCCGTTGCCTGTAGCCCGGTGCCTCCCGTTGCCTGTAGCCCGGTGCCTCCCGTTGCCTGTAGCCCGGTGCCTCCCGTTGCCTGTAGCCCGGTGCCTCCCGTTGCCTGTAGCCCGGTGCCTCCCGTTGCCTGTAGCCCGGTGCCTCCCGTTGCCTGTAGCCCGGTGCCTCCCGTTGCCTGTAGCCCGGTGCCTCCCGTTGCCTGTAGCCCGGTGCCTCCCGTTGCCTGTAGCCCGGGTCCTCCCAATGCTAAACTCCTGTCAAGTTTTTGTTTTGTCATCAGGGGGGGCCTGGACCATCGAGGCCTTCGCCCACCAAGGGGCCTGGACCGTCGTCGCCTCCGCCCTCGTAGGGCCCTGCTCTGTTGCCGACCGCCGGACTTCCTGACCCGCCGGGGCCGTTTCCCGGGACGACCGCCGGACTTCCTGACCCGCCGGGGCCGTTTCCCGGGACGACCGCCGGACTTCCTGACCCGCCGGGGCCGTTTCCCGGGACGACCGCCGGACTTCCTGACCCGCCGGGGCCGTTTCCCGGGACGACCGCCGGACTTCCTGACCCGCCGGGGCCGTTTCCCGGGACGACCGCCGGACATCCTGACCCGCCGGGGCCGTTCCCCGGACGACCGCCGGACATCCGGCCACTTTGACTATTTGGGATTCTGTTTAGTTTGGATTCGCCCTTAGAGGGTTGTTTTCTGTTTTGGATATTGTTTTTCTTTTTCAGATTCTGACCCTCCAGCCTGTGGCCCCCTCCACCCGCCCGGTCGGACTTTTAGAGACGGTTAAGGGCGTCTAGAATCCGCCCTTGAGGGAGGGGCTCTGTAACGTTCTGTTGTGGTTCAGGTTATTTTTTCAGTTTAGCCACTTTTCTGTCTTAGGATTTATTTGTTTTCTTGTTTTGTATTGGATTTATGCTTAGCCTGTTTTAGTCTTTGTTATTAGTTTTTATTTCAGCTCGTGTCTGTTTAGTCTTTGTCTTTCTACCTTAGGTTCTACCTTAGGTTTATTGTCTTTTAGTCTGTATGCTCCTTTTATCACCTCCACCTGGTTTGGTTAATTAGTCCCGCCCTGCTCTCCTGTTCCGTTCGCCTATTTAAGCCCGCCTTAGTTTTCTGTTTGTTGCCAGGACGTCTTGTGTTATCCTCACCTGCAATCTACTCGGTAAGAGCACTTCACTCTTGTCTGTTTTAGTTTAGCCTGCCTGCCAGTTTTGCCCGGTCAGTTTTCTGCTTCCCTGTTTTTGGAGTTTGTTTATGGTCCCTTTTGATTCCGTTGCTTGTCTGAAGCCAGCTCTTTTTGCCTCCTGGAGTTTTTGTTAATAAACCCCTTTTTTAAGCATCAGCTCTGTGTCCGGCTAACATTTGGGTTCTTCCTTTACAAATCATTACAAAAACAGTTCAGTAACACACTTTTTTTGTAAATGCATCAGTAAGTACTACAATTTTTTTCCTTTGGTTAGTTAGGGGCGCGTCTGACCCCAGCGAACATTTATTTATTTTTTGCCGTAGTAGAATAAAGTGTAATTGCACTTCCAATGCGGTAGATAACAGTGTAGTGCTCTCATTGTCAGAGTGCACGCAGGGAATATTCGCTCTTTGGTGTTAGCGTAGTTTTTTTTTTTTTTTGCATACACACAGCACAGAGCAGTAGATATGAAGTGCAGTGAACGAACGCTCAAAAGACACCATGGAAAAATATTTAACAGGGATAAAAAGAAAAGCAGAAAGAGAGAGAGAGGTAATGAGACAAACGACAATCCCCTAAAACCTAAGACGAGAAAATATGACAAAGCGTATGTAGCGCTCAACTTCACTGTGACTATGGTGGGAAACGAGTAAAGACCGGTGTATTTAATATGTCTAAAGTGTTGGTAGCAGACAGCTTGAAGCTGAATAAATTACGACGTCACTTAAAGACATTAAGGCTGAAGCCGCATTGAGTTTTCAGCGAATATGTGCGGAACATAGCCAACATTCATCCCACTTAGTGAATGCTACTTCAGTGAACCAGCGAGCACTGTTGGCATCGTATAAGGTGGCGTACTAAATTGCTCTGTGCAAAAAAAAAACACACTAGTAGAGTAGTAGTTCATAGTGTCTGCAGCATTAGACATGGTTTATGTCCTGCTGTATGATCCAAGTGGCACAAAAATAGAAACTATCCCTCTGTCCAATGATATGTCGCCCAACGTGTAATTGGCATTGCTAACAATCTTCAAGAACAGTTGGCTGAAAAACTCAAAGGGAAAGTTTTTATCTTACAATTCGATGAAGCAAACGACGACAACAAAAACGTTATTGCTTATGTTCGTTGTGATATGACAAACTCCCTGTGTGAGGATCTACTTTTTTGTAAATATGTCAGTATGAACATATTTACAAGTATGAAGTTGCAGAAAAATGTTTATTTTGCAAATTGCAAGCACTTTGATAATGTTTAGATTTTTTTTCTTTTAGATACTAAAAAAAATGTTAATAAAGTTATTCTTTGTTGTAAGAATATCTGTATTTCTTTATTTGTTTGTTTTCTTTAATGATAATGAGGATACAATGTTATGCAGAGGTGTAGCCTACTTATACCTAACTTATACCTTTGTATTATAAGAATTTTATGGACAAATCATACTTTTTACAGTCACAGCGGACAGTGAGGGGAAGGACTTTTTATTTTTTTTGGGGGGGGGGGGCTGAAATGTTTTCTTCCTGGAGGGGTGGTGGGTGGTGACAAAAAGTAATTGAGAAGCACTGCACTATACTGACATCTCCATGTTTGTCGATAATAAATGAGACAAAAATCTACAAGACAATGATAAGCCAATGGTTAAGGCATTGGTATGCAGATATTTGGTCCCTTGGTCAAAATTGTCAACCCCAAAAAAATATTGTTTTTGAATAACTACATTATCAATTTTCTTTTATCTGCTCAACAATAAAATAAGAATGCAATATTTTAATTAAGCAAATAAACTAGTCAGGGGTTTTGTTGGGGATATGTAAATAGTCAGGTTAAAAAGGGTTTTGCATATCTATCTTGTGAAAATAAAGGCATTCAGTTTTCAAATTATTTTTTGTCGCTTGAAAGAAAAGCCTACTCTCAGCTATAAGAACATTGTTTGTTTCACTCTATTTCTGAAAACAGTTTCATAAATTAATTAAAAACAGATTTGGTTGATTCAAAGTCTGCTTTTGAGTATAATTTACTGGATAAATGTCCTCCCATTAACTATGAAATTAAAGAAAATGTAAAAAGCCTGGTTATTAAAAGACATTTTCCACTGTAAGAAGATTTTAATTTGTCAGCAATGATTTTGCCCTGATTAAAACTAAAAAGCTTCCATCTGCATCAACCATTTACACTGCTGGGCCAAATTTGTATCATTCTTAAATCGAAGCCGGGGGTTGAACAAAATCAGTCTAGCAGCTACAAATGGCCCTTAACCACACTTCGAACACCCATGCAATAAGGGTTATAAGTATACTTTTTAGATAATTTAGAGTTTTTATTTACATTTGAACAAAAATTACATGTCAAACCTTTATACTGTTCTCAATTATCAATGGAAAAGCCTTTACTGGAAATCAAACACTTGCTCAAACAATCACTGGTAAGCTTTTAGCCTGCTGCCAAAAGTAATGTTGAGTAACTGCCATGTTGTTGACAGTTAATTTCTTGTGATGAATGAAAGGTCTCCTTACTGTCACTCTAATCTTTATCTACCTCCACAGATTTCAGATTCAACTCAGGACTCTTGCTGGACCACTCCAAATATGACAATACATACAGTAATAATAAACATGTTGGCAAAATAATAAAAAAAAATCTTTAAACCTAAATCTTCTAGGGTTAATGACTTTGGGCTTAACTGTAGACCAAAGAGCTTTAATGAAAATATAGGTAACTTTCTATGGTTGCAAAGATCTTATTATATTAACTGGATTTCTTTTTAAACTCTCATGTCACTGTCATACTTTATCTGTTTCTTTGTTTGTGCCTAAATGTTTTTATGTTGATTCAACATGCATTGTTTGTTTTATGTTTTCTTAAAAGGAGTCCCAGTCTTCTTGAGAATACGGTAAAATGTTGGACAAAGAAATGCTTCTGTGAATCACAATAGTGTAGAAAAATCCTGTATATATACAGTTCATAAGAATGCAAATGAGTCCCGGCCACCTGCAGCCATCCCTATTTTAAGATAAAACGTTGCATGACAACCTGAAGTTATTCTGTCTTTAGAAGCTGCCTAAATTTAAGCTCAGTTGAAACTAGATACTTCAATACGCTGTATTACAAGACAATATTTTTTTTACAACTGTCTAACATTAAATTAAACTTAACCTTTTCTTTTTTGGGTAAATTAGGATTAACAAAATGTATTTATTCCTGTGAAATTGCAGAATAATGAGAGATTTTTTTTTAGCTTTCTTCGAATTGTCAAGTTTAACCAGATTTCCTTTGTATTTGGTTGAATTGTGTTTAAATTGAATGACTTGGGTCTTACATTCTGGGTCTCGTCCCACACGCTTTTCACAGCAGTTTCTTTGGAATTTTACCTGATTCCTCCTGACAGAACTGGGGTAACTGAACTCGGTTTGTAGGTTACCTTGCTTGAACACACATTTTCAGTTCTATCAACAAAGTTTCTATGGAACAGACAATAGGGCTTTGTGATTCTCATCTTAAAATGGTTACTTTGCTGTCCTTAAGCAAATTTGTATATAGTTTGGCTATATACTTAAGGTTGCAGTCATTTCCAAAGCTTCAACTTCCCAGCTGATATCTTAAGATGTTTCTTCAGTATTTCCGTATGATGTTCTTTCCTAATGAGCCCAATTGTTTTGTGATAGACACCAGTCCCTGTTGCAGCAGCACACTCACACGGACGTTTGCTGTCTGTCCCATACTTCAAAGAATTGATGCAGTTCCCAGCCTTGTAAATTTCCCCCTTTATACTCCAAATGAGACATTATGGGTTTGAAGTTTAATTTCATCAGACCGCAAGACTTGGGAAACAGAATCCATCTCCTTTCTGAACTGTATGATGGCTGGACATTCTCTGTGGGTTCATATCTAAGGGTGAATTTGATGTCCACAATAATATCTTCCTGATTTCTTAGAATGTTTCATCATGCCACAGAAGGCAGTGTATTTGAGGTTTTTCCTTTAAAACACATCCACAGGTGTTCCTCTAGTTGACTCAAATGTTGTGAATCAACCTGTAAGAAGCTTACAAAGCCAAGGCTTCATCATCTAGATTTCACTGTTTAAGGGCATAGCACCCTTAAACATCTCGATATGTAAAACCTTGGGCAAACATTCTCTCTCTCTCTCTCTCTCACACACACACACATTTAGCAAATATAAATAATTATTTTTTCATCCAAATTAATCTAAAACATCAGAAGTACAGTCTAATTTAACCATGAAAGAAAAACAAGGTTTTGTGTATTTTTATGGAGTTAATGCATATTGTAAATATTCTGTACATTCTCATAGGTTTTACAAAATAAGTAGTCTAATTGGGGAAAAAGGAACCTCTAAGAGGAACAGTTTAATTAATGCCAAGTCTGGTTATGCTCTTGTTCTAAAAATAATGTGTATGTCCCCTATTTCCTTCTGTCCCTGACTCCTCAGTCTGTTTTCATCCCATTGTGTGTGTGTATGAGTGTGCAAAAGGGTGGTGGGGACCATTTGGTGGGATGGAATCTAGGGCACATGAAAAATTTAAACTCTTCTCTGGGGGTCCTCGTCATCAGCATATGCTACTCTCATCTCTGCTTTACCATCTTTTTTTTCCTCTTCGTCAGCTCCTTCTACTGTTACTTCCTCTCACTGTGGCAAAGGTTCCCTCTGTACTCATTCAGACTCTTCTTAGCCATTCAAAACATTCACTCATTCATTCAGAACAGGGAGAAATAAATTCCTCACCTGAAGTGACACTTTGCATCTTACCATGACCAACTGTTTGTTTACAAGAGTAAAATTATTCCCCTGAGATCTATTGGCACAATTAAGCATTTGGCCTCTTCGGTGATACCACCCCCTCACTGGCAAACTGTACATGTGCCTCTGTTTATTTTAATAGCAGCTACTAATTACTTTGTGCAAGAAACACTGTATTCTGCTCAAGTGTGTTATCAAAAAGCAAATACAATTTGAGTTCGGCACTTTTAGTAACTTACTTTTCAACTGATTTTGATAATCTCCTGTCACTCTTTTTTGCCAACATCTTTGTACTTTTTCAGCTCCCATGTCTTCCCTTTAAGTCCTCATTCATTTACTGTGTTATTTTCAGGTGCCTCCACGGGTGAAGAATGTCTGCTGCTTTGAGGTTCTGAATCACCCACTTGGGAAATGAAAAGGAGATGATAGAGGAAGAGAGATGAGAGCATGAGCTAGCCCATAAAGGTAAACTGGGCAAATAGCCAGCAATTTAAAGCCTGACTTTATAAGAAAATGGCTTAATCAGATAAACAGTTGTGCTGAAGTAGAATCCCAATAAGCAGCCCATCAGACCTGAAGGATTTATTTATCGAGGGCATTTATTGCAAGCACTGTCTGACCTTCAGGAGCATTCTGGGACTCTGTTAAACTTGGCTCATTTAGGTTCATTTGGCACAAATTAGACTAATGGTAAACATGAAAACATTTCTGCCAAAAGCATATTTATACTGCTGAACCTTCTGCTCTACCAAGAGGGAAATTTCAACATTGTGGATTGAGGATAGGAAGTGTGTCGCTGTTTGTTTGTCTGTGAAAAAAGAGGAAAAGTTATTTTCTCTCCTGGGGCAGAGCAGTTTCCTAAACACATTTGGAGTGTTTTTCTCAAGTGGCTCAGCAGCAATCTCTGAGCGCGTGTATGTTTGTGTGTGTGTGTTTGGGTATATGTGCTACAGCTACATTTTGTTGATGATGCTGTCAGTGCTGCTGGCATCTTGGATGCATCCCAGAGTCTCTTCAGGCAAAAGAGGGTGACAATATATCTCCTCCTGCATCAGACACACATATGCAAGCTAACGCCGCCTCCATTTTCTTCCATCCCCTCGTCTCCCTTGTGTGGCCTTGGTGGGTTATCTGTGCTGGTAGGAACAAAGAGTGTGTAACTAAGCACATCCTGTCAGACCGTCATGGTATCTTCCCCTGGTCCAGACCTAACCTTCCCTTCATGCTCCGTTTGCCTGTTATCCTTGGGGAGTGGCTGCTATGAATAAGAGGCCTAGTAGTCAGGAAGGAAAGGCTATTGCAATAAAATTCCTCACAGCAAACAGTCCTGGCCAGGTCCTTTGGTGTGTTAATGACCAGATTATTTGTTCCTTTATGGTACGTAAAATATTAAAGAAGTGGGTACTTAAGATGGCTTCTGAACACTGAACATACTGTGGGGTTTGTGCATTTCGAAGGAAAAATGAACCAGTAAGTCATTGTACTACTATCTATCAGCCACAGGATTATGCCCACTACTATGGAGCGACAATGCCCCTACAGTGCACTGCTGGCAATGTTGTGTATGAATAATTCACATAGCTTATGAATTCAAATAGCTTATAAAAGCAAAGACAACTGGAGATCATTAAACAGGTGCAAACAAGCTGACAAAGGTCAGGTTGCAAATGTTACAAGAGGGCATAACCCAGAGCCAATTTTTTATATGATCCACATGGATAGTTGTTCAGGACAGCATTTGAATGGTTACACTTGAGTGCCATATCAAAAACAGAACGTATTTAATAACTTATTTCATGAGGCGAGGCACAACTGTGTTTTTGAATGCACAAATACCATGAGAATTCATCTTACAGGCAACGTTAGCAACAATGAGACGACCCCCGAAAAACAGGAATGGTTTTGCAGTTGGAAGCCACAGACATTTTCCCCTCATTTTTTGACTGCTTTTCAATAGTTTTGTATTCAGGAGATACCTGGGCTCTACAGAGGCAGTCCAACTCCATCTGGGAGCCATATAAATACTTGCAATTGCCAGAAAACTTGGTGTGTCTCTCAGAACACAGTCTCAAGAGTGTGAAGGAGATTCCAGACACAGGCAGTTATTTGAAGAGGGCTGGGAGGGGCAACTGGAAGTCCTTAACCCATCAGGAGGACCTGCATATCTTCCTTTGTGCAAGGAGGAACAGGATGAGTACTGCCAGAGCCATACAATGTGACCTCCAGCAGGCTACTGGTGTCTCCCACTAAACAAATAGAAACAGATTTCCCGAGGGTGGGATAAGGGTCCAACGTCCTCTCGTCGACCCTGTGCTTACTGCCCGAAACCATGGAGCTTGGTTGGCATTTGCCAGAGAAAACCTGGCAGGTTCAGCACTAGCGCCCTGTTCTTTTCACAGGTGAGCGCTGGTTCAACGAGCTCATGTGACAGATGTGAAATGATCTGGAGAAGCTGTGGTGAAGATTATGCACAAGGTAAACAAAGGCACACTGATTGAAATTAGAAAAGAGCCATTACAATGGCCTGGCTATCATGGCCACACTGATCCATTATTTATTCATTCTTATTTGCTTGGTAAAATTCTCAGATATAGTAGAATTTCAAACCTCACAGTTAATGCATAAATCCAGAAATAAACAGCTACCAGACTGCATACAAAAACTTTTTCTTGAGATAGATGGAGGGTATAATTACGGGGATAACCTAAATTTCAAAATCTTATGTGTTTGAACAAACATGAACAGAATGTGAATTTGATTAAGTGGGGTTATAAGTATGCACCAAACTCGGCATTGAACTCAGCATTAAAGCAATGCCCAATATGTATGTTTGTAATGTACAGTAAATTGATTTATTTGATTACTTAATGTTGAGTGATATGGACTCATACAGTAGAAATCAGGAAGATTGTTGGTGTTAAGGACTATAGGAAGGAGAAGGGGTATGATTAAATAAGTTTAATTTCTTCATATCCCCTTTCAGACATTATCACTAAATTATATATATATTGTTAATATAATTATATACATAATTATTTATATATAGCTAATGTTTGTATGTGTTAAATGTATCATTTTGCTGGACTGTCTGAAGTAAATTATTTATTCATTCGTGTATCAGGATGAAATCCTTAGACCTGTTGCAACAAGACCCTACGACCCAGCCTTGTGTAGCAGGAGTATGAAGGAATCAATATCATTGGCTGGCCTGCATGGTCACGTGACATAAATCCAATAGAACATCTCTGGGACATCCTGTTTAGGTCAATTCGATGCCAACAGGTTGCAACTTAGAGATTCAGGAGCTCAGTGATGCCCTGCTCAGGATCTGGGAGGAGATACCCCAGGACACAATCTGTCATTTCGTAGGGAGCATGCCCCAAGATTGTCAGGTATGCAATGTGAGCTAGTTCATATTAACACTACAAATTTAGTTCAGAATGCTCAGGTGGTAAACTACTGAATAAACTTTTACCTTGTGAAGAGAACTAGTTCTTGCTATTAGCAAATGTTTACAACAGTCTGTCAGGAAAACAAGCAGCCTGTCATCCATGAATAAGGACACGGTCAAATGGAATCAGGGATAAAAAGAAAAACTACATCCAGACCCTATCTCACAATCCATAGAGCCAAAAAGATCCCTAGCTATCACAATGAAGAATACTCCATATACCTCTATATATTCTTTGTTCATGTTCCAGTTCATCAAAGTTCTTTTAAAAGCAAAATTATTTAACAAACTTTGTATGTTAGCTCAAATTACTCTAAAGTCTTTATTCTGCGTTTGTATAAATATTAAAATAAGATGATGATGGGCATTAAGATAACAACCTGGGACAACTTACCTGATCACTAAGACAAAGGGATGTCACAACTGAAACCTTAACAAATCTTATTAAAATTCTTCTGGAAATATTTTCAATAAACGAAAGGGCATAGAAAAAAGAGAATTCATCCATCAATTTTCATCTGTAAACAAACATAATGTCTACATTTCCTGCAAGGCAACCAAAGCAACCTTGTAACAAGCAAATTTGTTCTGTTAACCCTAGTTTATATGAATGTCCTAAACTACTTTTTCATGCATCAAAATAGGCTAGATGGTATACACTTAAGTCCCCCACACTAAAAGTGTATTGAGACCTGTTACATCAGCCCTGATGAGCCACACTAAACATTTGTCTGTCAAGTCAATTGGTTACAACTCATGTGTAAAATTACCTCCTACATTCTCATTTCCATGTACAAGATAACCTTCAAATATGCTCTTAAGGTTACAAGCTGTTATATAATGAAAAATAACAAAAACCATAAACAAATCTATGGGGCATTTGAGTGAATTATTCTGCTATCTGCATGTTTTAGAATAGAAAGCAGACTCAAAGACTGTGTCAAAAATAATTTGAACCCTTGTAAAAACAGTATTACAGCTGTTTTAGATGAATGCAACACATTCAATTTAACAGATAAACAAGTATTTTCAGTGTGTGAAAACAACACTGATGATTTTTGGAACACTGATGAGTTATGACAGACACTGAAGCAATCTGGAATGCAGTAATTTGCATGAAGAAATTTAAATCAGTTGAATTTTCAGTAATGTTTTGTTAAACAGTTGGCACTTATAGTTAATTTGCTTGTTGCTGTCAACAAACTCAAAGTTAGAGTTTGTTCATAACTGCATTTTTAATGGTCTTCCATAAGAACATTTCATATATGGCAAAAGCAGCTGGAGTGTACAGAAATATCTAATACAAGATCATGTCAGTCAAGAAAATGAACCTGCCATATCTTAGAAATGATAGTAATGCTATACATTTCTCTTTCATATCTTCTGCAGGGCAATGTCAGAAACATAACAGTCTTACCATTAATCTGTGTCAATGATATTAATTAGCTGTCGCTTTGGAATGAGTTTTATGGCATGGAAAAAGTTGGATAAGCAAAGTAAAGAAAACACCTTGAACTAAATTAAGACAAGCTATGGACTAAAATAAATGATTTTCTTGTTTTAGATTTTTTTTAATTATCTGTCATACAGCCTTGACATGGCATGATGTAATTCAAAAAGATGTCCTTCAGTACCAATAAAGAATGTTAACATTTTGGCTGGATTTTACATCAGCCTCATGCTGTCAGAAAGGAATTTAAAGTGCCCTGCTCTGTGCATGTAGTAACTCATTTCGGAGATCATCAGACAAGCAGGACTCAGACTCAGCATTGTGCATTAAGCAGACAGGTCTGCTGTGTGGCCTAAGAAGAACCCTGTTGGACTGTCATTATGGTCAGATTCAGATTAATGACCTAACAAAAAAAAAACTGTGTTGAATGAATAGGAAAATAGTCCTGATGAATCTCAATTATCCAGGTAGAAAAAAAATGAGTATGTCCTCATTCCTCTTTGTTGAAACATTTTGTATCTTCTCCAAGAGACTTCTTCGGTCTGAGGAGATAAATGTAAACCCAGCCTTTAAAGGTGCATAGCCACGCTATTTGATTTTTTTAATTTATTTATATGTCAGTAGCTCAATCTGGTTGCATACAAAAGCAGGACGTGAAAGATTATCACGTCCTACTGGCATATTAGTTATTTTGCTGTTTTACGCTTTGTTTTTGCTCAATTTCTTAGTAAATAAAACTTTTTGTGTTTATTTTTAATAACAGAGGAAATACAACACTGCACATGTGCAGCAGGGAATAAAACACGGCTATTAGCATCTCCCAGGAAAATAATAAAGAATGGTCCAACATCAGGTAAATCAAAAAAGTATCTGATTCCAAGGAGGGTAAACACTGGAATGTCGCTGGGGATACAGTATGAACGTTGGTGTTTCCTGAAACAGATGCTAAACCTACCGATTGCTCAGATGTGAACGCAGAGTTGATTGACATGAGTAAATTGTCTGATATGAGGCTCTTAAAGTTGCTTTAGATGTCATAAACCAGAGACTGTGGACCCAGTATTCAGCCAGACAAGAGGGTAAAATAAAAGAAGGTTTATTTAAACAAAAGGTCGGGCAAGACAAAGCTTGTGGTAGATAAACAGTCCAGGGTCGGTACACAAACGGGCAGACTGGCTAAATGAGGTCAGGCAGGCTCGGTGGTCAGATAACAAATCCAGGTTGGTACACAGGTGGACAGGTAAAACAGGCAGGGATCAGGCAAGCTCAGAAAATCCAAAAAACTAGCTAGGTCTGGTATACAGGTTAACAAGCAGGATCAGGGGTCAGGCTGGCTCAGAAGTCAAAAGGCAAATTGGGTCGGTATCAACAGGGCAAGCAGAACAGAATACGCTGGATAAGACTCACCAATAGGCTTGAATTGATCTGGCAGATTGCAGGGGGCAGAGTCGGGTATAAGTAGGGGAGTGAGCAGGTCAATGGAGTGAAACTAATTACCGGAATGGGTGGAGCTAATCAGGGGAAGGGAAGTGACTGGAAGTAAACTGAAGCTGATTGGATGGTGACTGGAGAAGGGGCGTGACAGGGTGGTGACTAAGAGGTGAAAGAATGCTGGCAGGTGAACTGAATAAAAGCTGGTGACAGAAGTGATCGGAGCAGGCCAGAAGAACTGACAACATAAAACAAAGTACAAAATCAAACCACAATAAAACCCAAACTATTCCATAAACCAAAACCCAAATCATGACATTAGATCAGTGTATTTAATTAATAACGGCGGGTCTTTGAACACGGCAAGTTCTTGTCGTGCCTTGCATTGCAGTTCCTCTGCAATGCAAGGCATTGGTCAGGCTTGGTCCGGCATCATTTACAAGTGATTTATTATTTAAGCAAACCGACATTATGATATTTCTGCAATACTGCCGGTAGATGGTGCCACATCTGTCTATATCTGCTCATTGAGCCCAGTGCTGGATGCTTATCTAGCCTAAAAAAGGACCAGCAAAACACTATTGAGATGGAGGCTTGGTGTATATAGTTTTATTTTATCATGATCAAATGGTTTTTGGTCTTCTTTTTATAAGCATATAATGTGGCTATACACCTTTAAGCAGTACATTTGCATAGTGGATCAACAAGTTAAACGGTGACATCAAAACTAGTTGTTCACATGCAATACAGGACCATTAGCCTACTAATTGATCGTTAGTGCTTTAATGGCTGAGTCATATTCATAATTACACCACCTTGGACCTGTGGGTCACCATCCCTGTTTAATGATGGGCAATTTCTCTTCACAAAAATGTCTCCCTTTATTCTTTTCTCAAACCAACGTTCTTCCACATCCAGGAACATCTTCATCCCTAAAAGAGTAGCACTGATGTACAGATGAGTGTAAACTGGTCCAGCACTATTCTGTGCTGGACCAGTTTTGACCATACTAATCTGGCAAGCCAAATTGATAATGTGTAGCACTCCCCATTCTTCACATTAACAATCTGGGCTTGCTCTCATCAAATCTGCTCAGGAGGGACTTCCAGCAGAACTTTCTGAGCTGAATTGGGTGAAGTGACACCTAGTGCCTGCCTACCAAAGGTTGGTTTTAGCCAATCACTGTATCAAATGAATAGGTTGTAAGCAGCAAGCATCATAAGAAAGCACAGGAAGTTACTCTGGTAAAGGCACTTCTTGCAGTTCTTCTTTCAACTACGCATGCATCCTTCTGTGCTGCCATGTTTATTTTTTGGTCGGCTGTGGGCTCGGCAGCTCTTCTTTTCCTGACTGAGCCGAACCATTTTTGGTTCGGGCATGAACAACTGAGATGGGAGGGGAACAAGATGGATTCTTGTGTGTGTTTGTGAATTCACAAATACCACGAGAATTCAGCGTGCAGGCAAGGTTTTGACTGTACTGATTATAAAGCTGATTTTACCTTTAAGTCCTCAGACTGAAGAACTCTCTTGGAGAAGTGACAACATTTTTCAGCTAAGAAGAATCCATCCAGAGGATCTACTATTTTTTTTATGTAAGAAAATAAGTTTATGATGTGTGCACAGATTTATTTCTCTGGATTCTGATCACCACCCATAGCTGTGAGAACAGTCCCTTGGGGGAGGGTGTCCTTAGAGAATGAGCCTGCAGCTTCTCATATTTCTTGTGGCTTCAGCCTGTGGCTTCAGCCTTAAGAGTCTTACCGTTATTTCTTTCTTGTCTGATTTAACAACACTAGGATGCAAAGACCCAGCCCAGTTCATTGAGATGTGACAACAGCAAGATTTGGACCAGTGTAAGGAGTTCTGCTTTTTCTAGGTGATTTTCTGGTCCCAGAAAGAGAAAACTTTGAATCCCTCTGTCACCCAAACACTTCTCAAAATAACATTGTTAGAGCTCAGAAGATTTGACCTTGAATCCCTTTTTTAAACTTTAAAGCGAGACCAAGTCAAAGTTTTTTTTTCTTCCTGAAACCAACACATCCATTGACTGCATGTAGAAACTCAATCTTGAACACTGTTTGAAATTGAACTAAAGTAATGCAATTGAAAGAGCTCCTACAACTCAACTTAAAAACTTTGGGTTGTGACCAAAAGCATCAGAAACAAACAAAAAAAAGTTTGTCCTCAGTGAGCTTGACATTCGCAGCCAAGATTTGGATCACAAACTGCTGAACAGTCCCAAATATTCCCATGCTTAAACAAACTTATTGATCAGTTGAGCTCCTCCTGCTGTCTTGATATCCTACCTACAACTTTCCTTAAAAAAGTTTAGCATGCCATTGCATCTGAACTGATTCAAATACTAAATTCATACTTCTCATCAGGTGTTCTCCCCCAGGCTTTAAAAACAGCAGTTATTAAACCACTGGTAAAAAAGAGCAATCTGGACAAATCACATCTGCAGAATTGCAGGCCAATTTTCAACCTGCCATTTATCAGTAAAATTATTGAAAAAGCTGTGTTTCGACAGTTAAATAGCTTCCTTACAATGACCAACCGCTTTGAAGCTTTTTAGTCTGGTTTCTGTGCTCACCACAGTACTGAGAATGCCCTCGTCAAACTGCTCAATGACATCCACATAAATACAGACTGTGGAAGAACCACAGTGATAGTTCCGTTGGACCACATCGCGCAGCATTTCACATTGTTGACCATGATATATCATTAAAGTGACTGGAGAGCTTTGTTAGACTCTCTGGTATAGCACTCAGTTGGTTCAAATTCTACCTAAAGAACAGGGATTTCTTTGTGTCAATAGGTAACTTCTCAGAGCGGAAAAAAATCAAATTTGAGGTACCCCAAGGTTCAATCCTGGGACCCCTTATATTCAGTATCTATATGCTCCCACTAGCTGAGGTTATAACAATAGCCAAGAGTAGTTACCATAACTACGCAGATGATACCTAAAAAATTAAAAATTATCAGACAGCATGGGATTAATTTCCACTGTTATGCTGATGACACTCAGCTATATCTATCCATAAATCCTGATGAATCCAATCAATTACTTCGACTGCAGTCATGTCTTGATGACATCAAAAGCTGGATGACTTTAAATTTCCTGCATCTAAATTCTGACAAGACCAAAGTTGTAATCTTTGGGCCAGAGTCCTCAAAAAATAAACTTCTTAACCAATCACTTAATCTGGATGACATTAACTTGGCCTCTGGTAATAAAGTAAAAAACCTTGGTGTTATTTTTGACCAAGACATGTCATTTAAATCCCATATTAAACAGGTTTCCAGAGTTTCCTTTTTTCACCTCCGGAATATCGCCAAAATTAGAAACATTCTGTCCAGGAGTGATGCTGAAAAACTAGTCCATGCATTTGTTACTTCAAGGCTGGACTATTGTAATTCTTTACTATCAGGAAGTCCACAAAATGCAATTCAAAGTCTTCAGCTGATCCAAAATGCTGCAGCAAGAGTTCTGATGAAAATCAACAAGAGGGATCATATTTCTCCAATTTTAGCTTCCCTTCATTGGCTTCCTGTTAAATCAAGAATAGAATTTAAAATTCTTCTTCTAACGTATAAAGCCCTTAATAATCAAGCTCCATCATATATCAGAGCTCTGATTACTCCGTATGTTCCTAACAGAGCACTTCGCTCTCAGACTGCAGGTCTGCTGGTGGTTCCTAGAGTCTCTAAAAGTAGAATGGGAGGCAGATCCTTTAGCTATCAGGCTCCTCTCCTGTGGAACCAACTCCCAGTTTTGGTCCGTGAAGCAGACACCCTGTCTACTTTTAAGACTAATCTTAAAACCTTCCTTTTTGACAAAGCTTATAACTAGAGTGGCTCATGTTACTCTGAGCTACCTTTATAGTTTTACTGCTATAGGCTTAGGCTACTGGAGGACATCAGGATCTAATTTTCTCACTCTACTGATTTCTACTGTTCTCCAGTCTACTGTTCTCCAGATTTGCATTGAATTACATTGAAATGACTGTTGTCATTTCAGCTTTTAACTTTTTGTTCTCTCTCTCTTTTCTTCATAGTAGGTACACCTGGTCTGACATTCTGTTGACTGTGAAATCATCCAGGGAGGACAGATCACCGACTATTACCATCTAATGTAGAACAGATTACTACATCAATGTGTGCTTTTGTGCGTTTTTGTCTCTCTTGTTGTGTCTCTGCTCTGTCTTCTGTAACCCCAGTCGGTCGAGGCAGATGACCGTTCATACTGAGCCCGGTTCTGCCGGAGGTTTTTTTTTCCCGTTAATGGGTGGTTTTTCTTCCCACTGTCGCTTCATGCTTGCTCAGTATGAGGGATTGCAGCAAAGCCATGTACAATGCAGACGACTCTCCCTGTGGCTCTACGGTTCCTCAGGAGTGAATGCTGCTTGTCGGGACTTTGATGCAATCAACTGGTTTCCTTATATAGGACATTTTGACCAATCTGTATAATCTGACCCAATCTGTATAATATGATTGAACTTGATTTTGTAAAGTGCCTTGAGATGACATGTTTCATGATTTGGCGCTATATAAATAAAATTGAATTGAAAATTTAATTGAATACACAGCTCCACATTACGATGTCACCAGATGACCCTGAACCTATCCATGCACTAAACGGATGCTTAGAACAAATCAGTGCATGGATGAGCCAAAACTTTCTCCAGCTGAACAGAAACAAAACTGAAGTTGTTATCTTTGGACCTAAAGAGGAACAAACTAGGGTCAGCATGCAGCTTCAGCTATTACCACTACAAACTAGAGATCAGGCTCGAAATCTGGGTGTAGTGATGTATTTAGACTTGAACCTTCAAGGACATGTTAAAGAATTGACCTTGTTGCGGTCACCCCAGGTTCTTTGCCTGAATAATGTGGTGTTTCTATCGTAGACTTCTATAGTAATAAAAATAATCTTCAAACAGAAACTAAATTTATATTTAACATATTTAATCTAAAAGGCAGAGGGATGTTTACAGCTTCAGTTCTGGACTCTCATACAGAAACAATGCGAGACGGGTAGATTTCCGGATGGCAGAGAGTCCCGTTCATTCCTCACCCAGACATTAAGTAGGACCAATTGTGTACACACATTCAAAGGCATGCACAATATGATATCAGTGTTTCTTTCATCACATTGGTGGAGAAGATCATACTATAATGTAGACATGTCCAAGCTGACACATTTTCCCCTAATCAGTGATTCTCTCCAATCTAAACATGTCAGGCTCTGTGTCTCCATTGTCTGTTGTTTATCTGTTATTTCCATGGTAACTGCCTTTCGCAGACCAGTCTCATAAACCGTAACAGACACATTATGGCAGTTACAAAGTCACCCTTCTATCACCTGAATAACATTTCCAGGTTTAAAATACTCCCTGCGATGGACTGGCGACCTGTCCAGGGTGTACGCCGCCTCTCACCCAATGAAAGCTGGAAATAGGCACCAGCACCCCTCGCACCCCCAATAGAGATAAGTGTGTTGGATAATGGATGGATGGATGGATTAAAAGACTGATGACCCAATGAGATTTAGAGAAACTCATCTGTGGTTTATCTTTAGCTGCATTGATTACTGCAACTGTGTCTTCACAAGTCTACCCAAAAAAAATCAATCTGACAACTGCAGCTGATCCAGAATGCTGCTACTTGCGCTCTCACTAAAACCAGGAAGATAGAGCACATCCCCCCAGTTCTAAAGTCCTTACACTGGCTCCCCGTAGCTCAGAGAATAGACTTTAAAATACTCCTGTTAGTTGATAAATCACTGAATGGCTTAGCACCAAAATACATTAAAGAGCTGTTGTTGCTGTATCAAATTTCTGGTCTACTCTGCATACCCAGAACACGAACCAAACTTGGAGAAGCTGCATTCAGCTTCTATGTTCCACAAATCTGGAACAAACTTCCAGAAAACTCTGCTTGTCCGAATCATCTGCAGTCAGAGAGACCAACTTTAATCATGCAACAAAGTGAAAGTCAATATATTCATGAATGAAGTTGAATGAGCTACTCAAGCTTTGTAAAAATCATGGAACGTGTAAAATTATTTTACTTGCATCCTAAATGGAACCTGCCGTAAGGGGACGATATCTAGCATTAGATAGCTCTACTCCTCTATGCACAGTGGGGCATGAATGCAAAATAGGGTGCTATGTGATCACTTAAATGTGTCAGGAGGCTCGGAACCAAATTTAGAACATTACAAAGCTTTGTTTTATTAAAATTCAACCACCCACCATAAGCCGCCTGGTACTGCTTGGATGTAAATGCATACTTGTACATCCTTAGCTGTGTGTGAATTAAATACTAGTTGTTCTTCTACCCCTGCTGAGCTAACACTTTCCAAATTGGCATGCTCTGGAAAAACTCAAATGAGCCTCAGCTCTTATTTCCTAAGATAGAACACAAGAACAATGTGCACTGTGTTAAAAATATAGCTAAAAATGTGAATGCCTTATTTCACAGCTGTAAACACAGCATTGCTTTTTACATAATACTCATTGAAGCTAAAACTGATTCATTGAGAAGTACAGTTAAGAAAATAAAATGTTTAATTCTTTTTCAAAACAAACTCAGTGAAATAGATTTAGGTCCATTTTGTGTGTGGAATGTAGCATTTTGTCTTGATAACTTTTTGGCATTATGAGTTTTTCATTACTGTTACATCATGAACAAGACAATTTAGTGACCCTAAATTTATACTTTTTTTTTGTGTTGTCTTTTTATCGCTTTTCTTGACCTATTTATTTTGGTCAAGTAAGATGTGACAGGGAACTTAAATAATGCCATCATATATTTCACATCTGCAGTTAGAAAAAAAATCCACACAACTTTAAAAAGCTTTAAAAACACAAACACCCTTTCTGTAATAAATACACATGTACTACACATCTATTTCGGATTACCTCTACTTCCTCCAGCAAGTAATATAAATAAAGAAAAACTCTACAAATTAGTTTTGTAGGTAACTGATTAGACAACTGACAACAAATGATGAGATGTCATCATGGCACCTCTGATAACCGCCTCGGTACTTTACGCGCTCATATTCTGTGTATTTTTTTTCTGTGCATTTTTGTATTTTTCTGTTCTTTCCTGCTTCCACACTGTGGCCACTTTTACTTTTTATTTTGCATCTTCACAATGGAAGTTTTTTCTCTGTTCTTTGCAGTTTGTGGTTTTTATGAGACCAAATTAACTGTTTATAATGTTCTTTTTATTTAAAAAGATGTTTTATGCCAGGCTTTGACTTTTTATTGACACAAGGTTGTTATGAAAATGCTCAGTTCAAGCATGATTAATATTTTTTACATGTTTTTTTTTTTTTTTTTCAAAATGCAGCATATAAATACGGTCTTGCTGTAGATAACCTGTTACATCTGAGGAGCTGATGAGTGAGGGATGCTCAATTTTTGGTTGCTGTTGCTGTGAAGATTTGTTTTTTAAAAGAAGTGAAAGAAATAGCGTTTGGCATTTTGAGCTGTTTCTTTTTTCTTCTGAAGGACAAGTAACATATCAAACTCACTATGCTCCTTTAACAATTCTTGAACCATTTATGATTTGTTGCAGCGCACATTCCATCCATCAATTATTTCTGTCTCCAGAGGCAGGAAAGACCTTGGACAGGTCACCAGTTCATCACAGGGCTAACACAGGAACAACATTGTACATGCAGTCACTCCTAGGTACAATTTAGAGTAACAAAATAACATAACAGTCTTGTTTTCGGACTGTGGGAAGAAGCTGGAGTACCCAGAAAAAATCAATGCATGTCATGATCTTGGTACTAGTGCTGGTCTGATTCACCATTTGACACACCTGTGCAGCTCCTCCACATTCTTATTATCCTTTGCCTGATCCACCTGCACCTCTGACTATTTAACTAGCTCCCAGAACAGTCACTACTGCCAGATTATTATGAGCCACCGGTGAGTTTAATCCAGCGTTCTGTAGCCTGCCTGCCTGCCTGCTGTTTCTTTGAGCCTGCTTAACCCCTGTCAGACCTGATTGTTGTGTTACCTGGATTTCTGACCTGCTTCTGTGCCCTGACTCTGCCCCCGGATTCTGTTTTGGATTTTCCCTGGATCTCTGATCACACGGCTCGGACCCCGGATCTGCTCTCGGACTTCGGACTCTGGTTATCCACCATGATTATCCTGCCTGACTCGGTTATCACAGTTCTGACCCGTGCCTATTTTTTGACCACTGAGCTCCTGCCAGTCCAAGGAGTAAAATCATTAAAATTTTCCTGATCGGACTCTGGATCGCAATTGGGCTTCACCAGCAACATTCCCCGCTAACAGGAGCCTGCACTCACCATCCCCGCTTGCTTCCAGATTGTGAGAAGGACAGTGACTGAAGCTTCAGTGACTGTTACATCCCTCAAAGCCTCGTTCTGGTCACTAACCTGCCGTCTCCACTTCCAGTGGTTCCTGTCCCCGACGCTGGTGATTCATCCTCGTCCTGCAGCAGTTTATGTCTCAAACAGTTTTTTGCTGATCTTGTCTGGCTGAATTCCGGGTCCTATGTTTCAGGTCATTACAATGCATACAAGTAGAGAACGTGCAAACTCCTTGCAGAAAGACCCCAGGCTGGATTCAAATCCAGGACCTTCTTGCTGCAAGCAAAATTCACCCTGCAGAAAGAAGCCAAAGCCTTTAAGGACTACTATTTCCATGAAGTGTATATGTTCTGTGCCAATGCTTAGGTAGGTATTATGTGAAACATCCACATTGCCCACAAGCATCAAACTGCCTCTGCCACCTTGTCTTATTCTTATAGTGCTTCCTGATGCCACGTGTTCATCAAGGCAAGGCAGATTTATATAGTACATTTCAGTGCAGGGACAACTCAAAGTGTTTTACATGATTAAAACATAGAAAAATAAAAACAGAATAAAAGCAAGTTAGAATAAATTGTAGACAAACTAAAACATGGGGAAATGAAAACTAAAAGCAAATATTGATTTTAAAAACAGTTGGCCTACAAACTTAAATTAATGATGTTTCAGTTAACAGTTTATACTTGAACAGTCAAAGGCAATCTTAAGCAAATGTTTTTATCTTGATTTAAAAGAACTCAGGCTTTGAGTACTTTTAAATTTTTTGGAAGTTTGTTCCAGATAAGTGGAGCATAGGAACCAAATGCAGCTTCTCCATGTTTGGTTCTGGTTCTAATTATGCAAAGTAGGCTTGAGCCAAAAGTCCTTAGTAGTGGGGGGTTGATACTCTGATAACAAGTCTGTGAATTTAATGTATAATGTGTGTTTAGGAGCTAAGCCATTCAGGGATTTAGAGACTAACAGGATTATTTTATAGAATACTCTCTTAGATACAGGGAGTCAGTGTAAGGACTTCAGAACTGAGGTGATGTGCTCTACGTTCTTAGTCTTAGTGAGGACGCAGGCAGCAGCATTCTGGATCAGCTGCAGCTGTCTAATCGCTATTTTTGTTGTTGTTGTTGTTGTTTTGGTAGACCTGTGAAAATACTGTTGCAGTAATCGATTCGACTAAAACTAAACAAAGAAATAGTTTTTTCCAGATCCGGCTGAGACATTAGTCCTTTAATCTTGGAAATGTTCTTTAGGTGAACTTAGCTGATGAACGATTTCTTCTAAAATTTTGTAGTTTATTTGGCTGAATTGGGACATTTTGTCAAGATCAGTTCTAGTTGGAGACAGCTTTGGTTCAGATCTAGATATGGATGTACAGACTGCCCCTCTAAGCTTTTGGATTTTCTCAATAAAGAAGTTAACAAATTCACTGCAGGCCACCTGTGTTTAGCTTTTCAACACTCTCTTTTTCACATCTAACTGCTGGAGCACTTTTTTTTTTCTCCCCAGAAACAACCTTCACTTTCAATAGAGCAATGCAGTCAATGATGTCTGAGATTTTAGACCGAAAGTTATCTACTAGTTCATCTACTGAGTTACAGCATAAGGTTGAAGTAGCAGAGTAAGCTTAGATAAAGGTTTTTGTGGCATTGTGCTTAAAGGTGCATTTTCTTATGATGTCCATTGGTTAAATCAATCATTGGAAATGATGCTTTCAAAGATAACAGAAAAGTGATTAGATAGGGCAACATCAGTTACGTACATTGACTTTGGAAATGTTTAGACCCTTAGTGATGATCAAGTCTAAAATATGTCCCTGTTTGTGTGTTGGCTGTTTAACATGTTGAGTTAAACCAAAGTTTCTAACTGTGTCACACAGTTCTTTTACACTTCTGTCTTCAGGGTTGTCAACGTGAAAGTTGAAGTCTCCCACAATAATTAAACAGTCATGATCAACACATATCACAGATAGGAAGGAACTCATTAAGATCATTTAAAAAGTTTAATTTGGACTTAGGAGGCCTGTAGACATTCAGATACATAGTTCATACCTGGCCCTTTACCTGGACAGCCAAATATCCATACGATTCTAATTTTCCCAGAAATACCTTTTTACACTCTAGTGAATCATAAAATAATGTTGCCACTCCTCCATCTTCCCTTTGTTGTCACAAAGAAAATTGTAGTTTGAAGGAGTCAGCTCTATCACAATACGTGCTTCATTAAATTTATGTAACCATGTTGCTGTTAAAACATAACATCAAGATTATTGTCTTTATCTTTTTGCTTTGTGCCCAGAGTTTTCCAGGGGGGTTGCAGGTGGGTTTATTCTCATTTCCATCAAGGAACTGCTTGTTCGCTGAGTTGCTGCCGGGCTGATGGTCACAGTTCTGAATCACAGGCAGGGTTGTTTCATTTCCATAAGTGGCGTATACATAAAAATCTACTTCGAGTCTGCGGATTTTCAGCTCCATAACAGCTATTTTCTGTAGAAGCTTGTCAAAGTTCTCTGTGGTGAAGGGAGGCGTCTTGTGCTGATTAGCTGGAATCGGGTGGTTGTTCTCCATATCCACTTCATGTTGAGTTCTTTCTATTACAGCGTTTTTCCTGATAAGTCTTTCTAACTCTTCTGGGGTGTAAGGAGGCATCTTGTGTGGATTAGCTGAAAACTAATATAGTCCACATAAATAAATCCACCTTTCTGTAGTTTTGGCTAAGAGATAAAAAGGAGATAAAAAGTTAAAGGCAAGAAAATCCAAGCAAGAAGGGAGCAGAGGAAAAAGCATCCGAGCGGGCGGAGAGGCAGAGAGCAAAAAAGATAAGAGAGAGTCATATGTACATAGGCATCCATGTGATGTCAAAGAAAAGATGATTCTTTAGACCTTAGTGAATGGTAAATGGCCTGTACTTCTACAGCGCCTTATCCAGTCCAGAGGACCCTAAAGGCACCTTCTTCTATTGCTGGTCAAGTTGATTCTTATGTGGACAGGGTTCAGGATGGACACTGTGTGCAGTTCCAAATGAAATACATATTATTAATAAATTGATTGTTTACTTTTAGATATCTTGTGTGTCTTTGTGCTTCCTTCATCGAGAAAGAACATCATGGTGAATCATGAGATACTCTGGCAGAAAGATCTGAGCAGAGTACACATGCATGTTTACCATCATATTATTTAGTGATTTCCTTTCCCTGTTTGCCTTAATGGTGCAAAACCCTTTAACTACTTCAGGCAAGATTTCACTTTTTGTCTATCATACTTTTTGGATCTTTACTTTGTTGTTGGTCTTTTACTTACCTAACTTCTTATAGCTAAAACATATTGATTGGTTTGCTGTAAAGAAACTCCTTTCCGGTCTCCTGTTCTTTTTTTCCCCTCTATGTTTCTTATAACCCTTTATCTTTAATGCCTCCCGCCATGTGTCAAATGACACCAAAGCACACTTCTTTGAAAACAACATAGCAAAGCCCACAGAGAAAGAAATAAAGGGTGCTGGAGAAGAGAAGAAAGCACATCAACCCCCCATAGGGCAGCAGTGAGCGATAGGCTCCCCCTCTGAGGCAGGCTGTGGGGATGCCTGTCAATGCACCCTATCTGGTGCCAACAGTATCACTCCTCTCTCTCACTCTATAAGCTGCAAAACTGTCTATGCCCTGCATGCCTTATTGTCACAAGCAAGGTTCCCACTATGCATTTTCACAAGCAAATATCTAACAAATTTGCTGACTTAGAAGCAGAGAATTTGGAGGTATTAAATCAACCAACAAAAGTTAAGGTTAATAAAAAAAAATATGTATAATAATGTGTAAAATAAATGCATCACTCCACAGTTCTGTATGAGCAACTATATGATAATATAAAAATGCTATCACTTCAGCTATATTTGTTTTGGGAAAACTGGCAGACTAGTCATAAAGGCTGAAATTGCTTATCATGCTGAAACCTTATTTTGATACTTAGAGCACCAGCACACTATAGAAACAACAGTACTCAATTGCAAAATGAAAGTGACACAGTCATGTGAAAACATTAGGACTTAAAATAAAAGATTTAATTCTTTATTATCAAATGTTCACATATCAACTTCTAGTCTTTTTATTCCTCTCTGGAGTGGAAGTGATTTAAATACAGGTAAACACCAAAAATGAACATTGTACTCATTAAACAAACAAAATGTGTAATCTTACTGTGGAAATAGTTCAAATCCCTTAGCAGACTGGCGGTCTTCTTTGTGAAGTTACAAATTACAGTTTTTTAATGTTTAAAGGTAAAATATTCCCGAACTTTAAGTTAATTTTACTTTAATCGCTCGACAATCATACAACGTGATACTAAAATTACCGAAAGAGAAAAATTCAAAAGTGTTCCAGGGGTTTCAGACCTGCTCCTGATTAACATTCTTCAGAGGTACTTCAGAGGTACCTCAAAATAGCACATACATTTCACACAAACCTTATTAAACTGAAGTGAATTAAAGAAAAAAGATGCAAAAATTCCTTTGGTAGGCAGAGCAACTGAGAATGATTAGGTTTTACAGACAAATATTATTTGAAATTATCGCTGTTGAAGGCTCTATATCCTTATTTTATAAAAACTGCGGTTTCTTCACAAAGTGCTGTTTTTGTCTGATAAAATCAATAATGACAAAGTGTTGTTCAGTTGAACAACACATTATGTACTCAGAATTTATCATGACCACAAAACCTTGTGTTTAAGACAACAGTAAAGTTGTCCAAAAATTACTAAACTTTTTTGGTTAGTTTGATCAGTTGGGCTCCTTGTAGCTTTAGCGACAGGTCTCTTTCATGTTTTTAATTATATTTGTTTTGAAGCTTAATACAAGCAACACATCTGGACTTCTATAATAAAAGTGCTTTTTGTGACACGTAGATGAGAAGACTCATGTCCATGTTATGCTTTGGTAAACAAATCCAGTTATTTAATCTTTTATGAGATACATCACTTTTTTGTTCTGTTTCTTTTTTTCTTCTTTTAGTTCTTTCATAAGCCTTGACAACCTGAGATGAGCGTAGGACATTTAGAATCTTTATTTTATGTCAGATTTTTTTTTTTCAAAATTAAACATCATATTAACTTTCAAGCACTGCCCTTTTAGAAGACATTGGCTTAGAATATTGACTGATTTCATTTAGACATAGTCAGATAAGAGTTTTACCTGAATAGAAATACTTCAGTTCTAAAACATGATCTACCTCCTCCACCCTGTAATGATGGGCTAAGAGGATGCAAAATGATACCCAATCACAGAAAGCAATTTGGGGATTTTATTAATGAATTGCAGTTGGCAGGGGATCTGGACTGGTGACAGGCACACCCAGGAGTGGCTGTAAAGAAAGGAGTGATTTGGCCAATCGCTGATGGATCAATGGCAAATGATTAAAATAATATCCCTAACCTCCATAAAGGCACCTCTGTTGCTCTGTTCCTGAGTGGGTGGATATCCTCCCTAAATGAGAACGATGTGTGGACAGCTCCGAGGACAGCCCTTTTGCCGAGTGTTGTCACTTCAGGCAGAGGTGATCCTAATTAGGTAATCACTTTCATTTCTGGGTCTGATACAGGGAGAATCTCCATGAAAAGAAACCTACTCCGAATAATGACAAAGAGGTCAGGAGGCAGATGAGGGGTACAAACATGGAAAAAGGTAGCTGAAGAGTCCAATATACAGTGCCAAACACCAGAGATCAAAGGCAAGTGTGAAATCTGGTCGGTACAAGAAAAGAGGAGAATCTGGCCAACCAAAATCAGGGAGGGAAAAAATGCTAAAAATGTACTCAAATTCTGGCTTTTAATAATTTGGAGTCTGTGGCTTGAAGTATCTTAAGTGGCAGGAGAAAGAGATCAGTGGCATGAGCGTGTTTTGCAAGCACATGTGGACTGAATAAGCTTGTTTGTCTGTGAGCGTGAATAGTCATGGACACTGAGAAGCAAACTGGCAGGACCATTACATTGGGTTCTCAAATTTGGCTCTCAGTGGTTGTACTTGGACTGTCTCTGGTTGTAATCAGATGTAATGTTGGTAACAACTATTTGAAGGAGTAATTCCAGAACATTGATCTTCAAATAGACTACCCAAAGTTAAAGGGCCTAGGAGAGTATTTCAGGAATCTGCTGGAAAATGAACCAAGCACTAAGAAATATCTGTTGATAATGGTGCTGTGAGCTACTTATTATTGGAGCTAAAAGTTTGTATCTTAGAATAACATCAAGCTCAACCTACCCAAATTTGAGTTGCAAGATGAAAACTCAGTAGGATTTACTGATTTCTGTGCCTGTTGATCAGGCTAATTGCTGATGGTAATACAAGCTAACATCAATGTAAGTATCTGCATTTTATGTATTCAACAACTAATGAAAAATATTCACAAAAATAGGATGTGCATGTACATATGCATGATAATATTCAACCAGATAAACTACCAGAAGTGCAAATAAACTGAACATGATTTGCTGAAAAGCAGACTGCTACTGCCTATAGCATCAGCATCTACAATAGCTCACTGAAGAAACCCTTTAACGTAAGTTCTAACAACATTCAATTTCCCTTTGGGGTTAATAAAGATTTTCTGAATTACATTTGAATTGTATTCTAAGGTTGACAATTATCTATTTTTATTTTAACCTGGATAAACCTATAAAAAATATAGCTTATGGTTGTAGTTTTAAAGGTATACTATGCAACCGGGGTTGATTTTCCAGCGAGATTCCCCCAGAGGGCGAAAGTAAAAGTGCACTGTCGTAAAGATGCTCAGCTGTTCTCCTGGTTTCTCCGTCAAGCCAGACGCGGTTGTTTTGAGCTTAAGCCGGCCATACACTGTACGAGTTTTTCAGTCGTGGTACTTCTCAAACTGTGCGACGGAACCGCGGGGTTTAAAAGTTCACCGCTCACAATCTGTGTTCTCACACTATACGGCGCGATGCTTGGACGCGACCGGAGTGCTCACATTGTACGTCGTGCCCCGGTGGGTGACAGGGACCCAGACCAGGGGTCGAGCCCGGCTCGGGTGAGGCCCACGGGAGGCACCGGATATAAAAAAAGTCAAGTCTTTTTCTCAATTTCCGAGTCAGAATGATCTGAATGTAGGAGTCCGAGTCCAAATTCGAGTCATCGGTGCTCAAGTCCAAGTCAAGTCACGAGTCTCTAAATTTAGCTAATGACTCGGACTCGAGTTCGAGTCTCGGACTCGAGTACTACAACACTGGGTGTTGGTGTTCTTAAGGAGCTGCAACGCGATCCTTCATTGCCGGATGGTCTTCAACTGTTGGTAATCCAACTGACTGAATCTCTGCGCTGCTCGGAAAGACTTCCGTATTTGAATCCTTTGGCTCCCAGTACTAAATTGTACTTGTCTGTGTTCCCAGGTTCCCACTGCCAGCCTCGTTGTCTTTGGTTGACTCTTAAGTAACAGTTCTCTCCTGGTGTTACATTCATGTTTTCCATGAAAGACGTGGAAGCAACAACCACGGAGACAGTGAGGCAGTTGAAATTGTTTATTGAGGAATGGGGAAAGGGGTAGTGGAAATGGATGTGAGTCTGGCCGGCTGGGAAGGCTCTCGTCATAGAGTGTGGCAAGTGAGAAAGAAGATGTGTCCACCAATAACAGACAGGCTGGCTAAATGGTACACCAGAGGCTAACTTATGGGATGAGTGGTGGTGGAGCGGAGGGAGCGAGTCTTGCTACGGTTGCTGGTGGTGAGCAGAGGTGCGGTTCTGGTCAGTAGTTGAGATCCATGGTGGAGGATGGACAGGCCAGGTGGTGACTACACGACACCAGTGGGAACAGAGGAGCAACGGTCGACTGGAATGCCCCGAAGGCTTGAAGGATTTGGAACTGCCAAAGAACTGGATGTAGATGACCAAAGAGATTCTTGACAGGACTGGACAGGAACAAGGTTAGTTCTACAGAGGAGAGGATCAATGGATTAGTCGAGGGAACACTTGGAAAGGAGGAGTAAAACTTGGAGCTAAAATCTGGTCAGGTACTACTCAGGTGACCTAATGCTCTGACGCTTTCCATTCATCCACAGCTGCCTTAAATACTTCTCCTGATTGGCATAGATGGAAAACACCTGCGGATGGCATCCACCTGTCGCACCCTGCTGGAAGAAGGTAAGAACAACACACACCTCTGCTGCACAGAAACACATACTGGACACCCAGTTTCTTCAAGTCGACAAATGGTGACTGCAGCCCTGCTCCGCCACCTCCCTCCTGCCTGCCCACTCTCTGACGTTCACCCAGATCATTCCACTCCAGCTTTCCCTAAGACCTCGGAATACTACCAGTCTGTATCAGGCAAACTGGAGTCCGACTTAACCCCCCTCTGACAATCGGTCATCATCCCTCCAAATAAGCTCAGTTACTCCCCTTCCCCATTTATGTATCCCCCCTCCACCCAGCCCCGATACCCAAGGGTGCCAGTAACCACTTCAGATAAAGAAAGACTGTTGCATCCATTTCAGTGTCCTATGTATGATTCTGCATTTGGGTCAGAATGCTACAGCAAACCATGGCAATAATAGGTGTGATGGGCAGGGCTTCTTTTCAAAATCATTCCTAACAGCTGAATTTGCCTTGCTTGTCAGCAAAGGTAAAGTCTCGTTGCTTTCTTTTAGCCAACTTGCTCACCAACAGGTATTGCATCATATAGCTCAAGAAAACTCTGTCAGTCTGGCACCTTTTCTGGCGTTTAATATTAAAGGAAATTAAATTATCAAAAAAGGATAGAGGAAAGTTTTTGTTGTGATGAACAATAACATTGTAAAATCTTTGGAAATGTTAATGCCACTATCCAACCCATGCCTAATTGGTATGGTGGTTAGCACTATTGCCTGATAGTAAGAATGTCTTGGGTTTAAATTGCATGTCTCATTGGTTTCTGTGTTGGACTTGTAACATGTCCAGGGTTCACCCCTCCTCAATAAAGATGGTTTCTCAAAACAACAAGTATGCTATAGTCATCCATCATAGTCATTACATGCACCCATCCTCTCGCCCCATTAACTCCTGGGATAAGTTCCAGGTTTCCCAGGAACCAGAACAGGATGAAATGAGTATATTTGTACACACAATACAGGATGTCTTTGCTTGGATATCAATTATCTAATTAGGTAAATCAAAGGTACCAAATCCTTAGCTGTTTGCACCAGATGCTGAAAAATCAGTCATAGGGACATTTCATCCTAAAGAGAATAGCAACTTTTGGATATATGAAACCACATACATGTGTTGTGTATTAGAATACCAAATGTCATTACAAAGCAATAAACATTGATCTGACTTTAAATTGATCTCAGCAGTGTTTCCATTCTATCTTTGACGAAGAACTATTTCTTTCATTTCACATATTTTATGTATGCAGAAATGCTATGATTCAGTTTTTCATTTTCTCATTCAAATACAGAATCACATCAATTGCCAATTGTGTCTCTTTTGTTTCTCTGTTGATGCCTTTAGTGGTATGGCCATTAAATGGAAAAGAAAGAAAAATACGTAATTTAACATAATGCATCTGTATAGATTTGTTTTATCCTGGAATATCCTGTACCATTGTCGAGTGCTCTGTTTGGGCCTTCCTATTGTTATTGGATCCTCAATTACCATCAATTAATGTGAATAGAACACGTAATTTTTTTAATTCCTTTGTAGTTTTTTTATTGATATTAATTGATTTACCTTCTTCTCTATTGTACTACATACAATTCTGCTGACTGTGTGACTTAAAGCTTTATTTTTTTGTTTTATTAATTGCATTTAAATAGCACAAGAATATGAACCAGCACTTCTTTCAAGTTTTAATAGTGATTTTAGTATTCACGTACACATACACTGCTTCTGTTGTTGCTTAGAATTTGGTGGTGAAGAATATAAGAGGATTTGTGATATTTCAACAGAGGTTCATTATTCCTTTTTTTGCCAGAGGAGAAGTTCCCAAACATTAGGTGTTACCTCTTTAAATATACATGGCAGCAATTTAATGCATTAAGCAACTCAGTAATGCTAATAGTGCAGGTTTTTGGTTAACATTGTTTAGACTCAGGAGGTATCTATTCTGCACTGGTGTTACAAAGTAGCGACATGAAGACGCAATCGTCTTCACTCCAAACCAAAAAGTGACATGATGACATTCACATCCCTTGTATATCCACTATACACACACACACTAACCCCTGATCTCAACTCCAACGCCCTCTCTGACACGCACACACAAACGCACCTTCCTCCTGACCCATCTAATCCTTAATTACTATGGATAATTAGGTCCTGACAGCAGGGGTCAATCAACTAATTACAGAATCACAGGATGAAAGGGAGGCAGAACAGAGAAACTACCAATCAAATGTGCTCACAACCATGTTTAAAACCTGTTTATCTGTATAAGTACAGTGTATAGTGCACACCTGGGACACAGTCATCCATGGAGGGAAGAACTAAAGTTCAAATCTAAAGCTGATATGCTCACATGTGAAGGAAACGTGACAAAATCTTCCTTAAATAATGCATAAACAGGCTCAACATTTCTTTACATATGTGCTATGGACAGTTAAAGCTAATGTTTTTGACAGGGGATTCCATTATCCCATAGCTTTTTTTTTCAAACCTAGCACATGCAACTGTCACTTTCAACCTCAAACTCATCGATCTCCAGCTTCAGATCCATGTAGAAAATATCTTGGATCGATACAGTGGACATTTGTATTTATGTCCCTGATGTTTGAGGTAATGTTACATTTCTCTTTAAGTTATGTGTGTAAAAGTGCATGCATGTGTGAGCTTCTAAATCAATATGTTTCAAAATATGTTGTGCTTTTATAGCCACATCAGACAGCTCAGTTTTTTAATCAGCAGCGTGCATCTGGCCTGGAAACAAAGTCTCTAGAGGGAATGCTGTTTGAAGCATCATAACAACATTGATGTATGCTGTTCTAAACATATTCCACCAGCCTCCATCAATGTTACATTTATGTATAGTGAATCAACTAAAAGATACATGTTAGCCTTAATAGAGTTCATTATATCTCTATCACAAATGCAGCGCACATAAGGGAACTTCACAGATATTGTATTTATTTGTAATGAATTAATATTGCCAACTTCACTTCTGTGTTTTGCTGTTATCAGTTTATTGCCATGTTTGACACATGCTAAGCGTATCATGCGTATGGCAGAAAAATCCTGATCAATAAAAGCATGGAGAAAGTATCAGATTAAAGCCATCATTTAATATATGAGCTTTTTATTATAAAGGTAACTGCAAAAATCTACCTAACCAGTAAATGATGTGTTCACTAATTATTAAGTGGAGAAGTATTACTTTTGTTGCAGAGGTAAAGTGTCCAGAGAAGTGGTGATTATACTCACAGAGGCTGAGATTGGCAGTTTGTGGCATATGGTTAAGGTTGATAATGATTCTTTCCCATCTTTTCAGGGGAAGATGGAGATGATCATAGAACATTGGAGGGTAGAGCAGCAGATGAGTAATAATGTTGAAATACATAAGTCTCCAGACACCCAAACTAGGGTCACGATCAGAGGATTGGTGAGGAGATTTGTGGTGGCGATCCTGAAGCAAGTTTTCCAAAGAACTTCAGAAACGAGGAGGCAGAGGTCTAGAGTCTCATATAGAAAGATAACTGAAAAATGGTTTCCTCGAAGGAGGACAACAAAAAGGTAATCTTGGGACATTCAATTCAATATTCAACATTGGGTGGATGGATTACTTGATCAGAAAGTAGGTTGGACTGCTGATTATGGAGCCCCTTTAAATGTTTGGCATAATAACAATTTTCAATATCTCTAAAAGATCTGTGACTAGGGTAGTCACTAGGGTTGGAGATGTTGAAAAGTAGGGTGCTTAAAGAAGCAATAAGCAAAATTTCACCACTAGTTGAGCACTGTCTATGGACCAAAACAAGATGTATGGAAAGGTATGTCTCTCTCTACCTCAAACATCTAAGCACTAGACCAGTATCAGGTTCCCATGAAAGCAATACAGTGATATCACTTACCTAAGGCAGTGTGATGTCTTATGCAATTGAACTGCAAGGCTTGTACGCAATAGTGTAATAGGGACATTAAAGTTGATATACCCTTTTCAAGTTGTTTGGCTGCACAATTTGTTTTCCATGCTTAGCAAAGCAGCCAGAAATTTGATGTGTAAAGATATAAAGTTGTAGAAACAAAGCTATACCTTCTTCCCAACAGAATGATGAACATAGTACAGATGATAAGATGATTTTTGTAACATATTACGACCTGACAAGGTACAACAATTGTTTGTTCAGAGTTAACTGGGGGCCTTTGTTTAATGAGTTTAATATCTTAACAACTAAGGATTCATAGTTGAGCCCTTGATAGCCAAAATGTTGTTGAAGATGTTGAAAAAAAGATAAGCAGCTTTTATGATAATGTAATTGATTCAAATCTCAGTTTGAACCTTACCATAATGTTCCTAAATTCTCTCTGCACCCATGTGGTTGCTTTTTGGAATATTCTGTCTTCTTTCCACACTCACAAAAAAAAGAAAAAGAAAAGTTAAAACCATGCAAGGAAGCTATGTTAGTGTATTTCAGCAGCCTTGCATTACTATGTCAAAGATACAGCAAAAAAAAAAAAAGTGCGCAACATAACAACTTTCAAGATACAGTATTGATACTGTACAAGGACATACCTGGAAAGAAGTTGGATCTGGGGCTCTTTCTAAGGCATACCTTTTGGAATAACAAGTCTGATCTGTGCATACACTTGCTTAGAAATGGGGCGCGCTTGTGGCGCGGCGGGAAGCGTGACCCATATAAGGAGGCCTTAGTCCTCGACACGGTCGACCCGGGTTCGAAACCGACCCACGGTCCTTTGCCGCATGTCTCTCACCCTCTTCCACACCCCTTCCTGTCAGCCTACCTTCAGAAAAAGCAAGCCGCTAGAGCCGGAAAAAAGTCCCCCCCCCAAAAAAACACTTGCTTAGGAATATATGAGGTCTTTTACCAGCCAGAATTAACTTAGCCTGACTGCTCCACTCGAGCAGATGATGGCTATTGAAAAAGTTGAAAGAGTTTTTATGTCTGAAGGTGCTCAAAAACAGATGGAGTAGGTGAAGTTCATGTATGGGGAAGTACCACACAATTATAACCCAAATTTGTACTGCGGTGAAGTTAGTTTTAGGTTGGATATTGGATATTCGTGCTCTGCAGCAGCCCCAGATCAATCTCCCTGTGTCTGCTCGAAACGGAGACAAATGCTGCCGAAACCACGGAGAGCGAATGTCCAATATCCAACCTAAAACTAACTTCACTAGGGTCCAATACGAGACTGTGTTATGGTCATATGCTCAGCACACTTTACTGAAGACTGTTTCCTGAACGTTTTTAAACAAACTGATTTTGAAAAAAAAAAAACTTGTAGTGGCGAGTACAATGCTATCATTACTTGTACATTTCTTTAATTTCTGAATGCTGTCTCATCTGACACATGTATGAGCACTGTCTAAAGCAGCAGGGCAGCAAGCTCTCCGCTGCGATTGCCCTGTTGCTGTGGACTTCGGTGGATGATGAATCGCGCAGCCAAGTTAATGCCTTTGGTCAGCTTGACCTAGCCTGTCTGACATCCTGCAACACATATACTTCAAATACCCATAATACTATAATATGGATTTACGACGGAGTGCTGCGCCGAGAAGAGAGGTGGGAATGGAGGGGGCTAAAGTCAGCTAGATAGAGCCACATATTATTACCAAACCCCTTTACTGAGGAGGGAAATCTGGCACCCCAAAAGAACCCCCTATAAAAAAGATGAAGCTATTTTCTTTTATGAAATTATTTGGAGAATTTACATATGCAGCAATATCAACTATATTAAATCATTTATACAGTGATGTTATGGCCCCTTTAAAGGGACTTTAAAGGTATAATAGAAAGCACTGAGCATGCATAAACTGCATAAACTGAACAAAATAGATCAAAAATATTTATTATATTCAGTTAACATAGAAGCTTGTAGGTAATGGGCAAGTCAAAGTTTTATTTAATATATGTGCATACGATAAATATTAAATGCATTTGCAAGACTGTGACTTCAAATCATAACGTGGACACTTGCTTTACTATGACTATTATTCCATCCTTCCACCACCACTTATTAAAGCACTAAGAAAGAGCATCAGAAAAGATTAATTGAAGGTAGTCATTCAACAAATCATCTGCATCACATTTTTCTGTGCATCCTCATACCTCTTGCTGACTCTTGACCTGCATATTTCTCTCTGTCACAATCTTTTGCTCATGTTCTCTCTCTCGCTCTCTCTTTCACTTGTTAGCTTTCTCACTGCTTTTTGTTCTCTCTAAAACAGCCGGCTGGTGAAATTGTAGACATGCTTCAAAAACCAGACCGTTTATCCAGCTCAGAATACTTTAAACTTCCCGCAGGTGCAGTGAAGCACAACAAGTCTATTTCATCCAAACACACATAACTTTCCCTGAAGCAGAGGGCAAAATCCCTGTGTGTCTCCTGTGTTTGAGGTTATAATTTTGAAGCTGAAGCATTATTTGTAGGTGGGATAAAGAGTAATTCTGCAGAAGCTTTCAACCTTACTCTACAGAAAGACCTAAAACATTGCTTTTACTCCTCTGTCAACCATTTCTAGGGACAATTTTTACATGTTTCTTCATTTATTTATTTTGTTTATGCACCTCTGTTTTACTTTTTTCTCCTCTCTTCTTTATCATTTCATTTCTGTCATCCTCTCTTTGAGATCATCTCTATCTACTGTCTTTTTTTAGGTTCCACGTGTTGCCGATTTTGTTTTCGAACAAAACATTAGGTAGCATTTTTGCATTTGCTTACTAACACGAAGCTACTCAATGCATTTACAAATTACCACATTAAAAGTAGGTTTTCACTGTGACACTCATGCTGGTGTGAAATATGTTTAAAAATGTAAATGAACATCGAATTTCAATATGTTGTCATCTTGACAGCTGCTGACTCTTTTTGATATACCGGTAACTATACCGGTTGCTTTGTAACTTGAAGCAATAAGTAAACAAAAAATGCCATAAAAGCACTCTGGATGACTTAAGTATAATCTTAAATTGTTTGCAGACATACATCTTTATTTTCTTTATTTTAAGGGGGGTTTGTCAACATACTGTGTATATTCACAGCTGAATTCATGCATTTACCAACAGTGTATAAAAATACATCACTTCTTTTTTACTGTCTAAGATTATAACAGACTAACCTTTTAGTTTAGACAATTTAAGAGTTTGGACATAATAACCATTGATGCAATTAGGGTAAAAGGGGAAAGTTTACAGGACTGAGATCACCATCCTAACTGTAAAGAAAATGAATCTACTTTTCCTAGAATGTCCTCATTATTCTGGCATTTATGAATAATAAAAAAGAATCTTTAACCGACCACTAAACCATAAAGATATAGTCTAATATAATATAATACAGTGAAAAAAAATATATAGTCTAAATTTCTGTTTTTTAACTCAAGACAACATTACCCTTTACAACACAATTTGTTTTCACTGGTTTTATTTTCTTTAATAAAATCCTATAGTTTGGGCTTTGATCCACATGGGCTCACTCTTTAGCATTATGGCTGCTGTCTCTCTGGGCAGTCATTGAAGCAGTCGTGTATCTGAAAGGCTGTCTGCCTGATGAAACGATGTGATGAAATGCTGTGATATCTTTTCAGTTGATAAATTCATAGCTAAATTATGACTTGCTTTAACCAATGTGTTCCCATTTGACTGAATGACTGACAGTGAAGACATTTAGTCCTTTATAATTTGCACACACTGACAGGGAGGGATACTCACAAGCCATTTCACAAGGGACATCTGTCAATTTTGCCCTGAAAGTGACACATGATATATACTTATTTTTTTATTTCACTAATATGGGGATATTCATGTCTGTTATTTGTATAGTTGTGCTTTCTGGACAGGACATAGTCTTCTGCTCCATGAAAAATGTCAAAAGTCAAAAGTAATTTTTGGTCTTAAATGAAAAATAAAAAAAATCAGTCAATCTTATGTTAAGATAACTTAAAATAAAATAATCACTTAAATGTTACCATGTTAAAGCATGTGTTTTAGATAGAATATCTGTAATAATTTGCTCTTTAGGCACATTGGACAAAACTAAAATGTGTAACAGAAACAGCAAATCATAGCTAGTAGATTTCTAACACATTTAAGTGCAATCATGCAGATGCCAACTCCATCAGCTGTGCTCTCAAACACAAAAGTTTAATTCAATGAGAACAACCTTCTCTTCAACCATTCTGTTACCGCAATTATTCACAAACTTTCAACCAAACACCCATGTACAATTATTCACCTTCATAAGTAGAGTAGAACAGCAAAAATATATCTGTAGCATTTTTACAGGTACATTTCTAAAGCACCTTTTAGTATAAGGTTTTATAGACATGACACAGAAACATAAAGTTTCAAAATGTATGAAGTAATTGAATAGAACATTTGAAACCAGGTTCACAAAGGTCTCACCTTGTAACCCAAAGGGGCCAGTGTAAACACTGCCAGCATCCAGAAGACAGATCCCAGGAAACCTTTAGTTGCTGGTGGTTCAGAGATGTTCATTAAAACAAAGCATGTCTGAGCAACATCATATTTCCAAACAAAAACTACTCGTGAAAGATATGCACAAGGTAAAGGAACCACTGTCAGGACCCTGTTGTGTGCATTTGTTGTGAATCCTGTGGGGCTCTTGCCCTGTAGAGGATCTTCATTGGAGGACATGGTGGAGGACTGCAGCTTTACAAACTTGGCTATAATTTCCTCACCAGCTGCCGGAGAACCAATCTTTGCCTGATGCTCAGAGTTCTTGGTAGAGTCAAACTAACTCACATCTCTCTGAGAACTTTTCTGAAAGGAACTTTGTTGTTCGTACTTGCCTTCCTGAAGCCCACGTCTTATACCTTTATGCCTCCTGTGTTGGATCTCCTGAGGTGGTTTCTATGCCAAACCAAGCCACATCTAGAAACCTTTTCTCCACAAGTTGTCCTTGCTCAAGTCATAAACCTCTGTCTGCTTTCCTCACCCTAGAACCCCTCCGGAAACTCACCTTTATCCTAAAACGACTGTGCTACCAGACAGAGACCAGGACCTCAACCTTCCTCCCCAAATTGTCCAACGAAAAAGCCCAGTAATCCTCTCTTTTGAATTACAAGGTCCAGATTAACCCCTCTGCCAGGCTGGATCTGACTGGTCCTCCCTTTTTCCAGAGACCACCAAACTATATTACTAAGATTCTCTACTCCATCTACTTCTCATTTCCATGGTTGTAATAAACTTTTGCTTTAAGCTAAATGAGTCTGATTCCGCTTGTGGGTCAATAATTTGTTTAGAACCATGACAGCCAAAGTTACATTTAGTAACTACTACCTCCCTTAGGCTCCCACAGGGTGACAATCATAACTTCTAATTTTAACATATTTTTGTTGTAATAAGATGAGTTTATTATTTATGACTGAGCTGCAGGAGTAAGCCTCACAAGGAGAAACTAAAAGTGAGCTGTCAAATTCCTTTCAGAACATACAATCTACTGAGTGTGGTTCTTTTATCTGCAGGTAGTGTGTACCACTTTATGGAAATCCCCATGTAACAATGGGCCAATTTCACATGTCAGATTGCATAAAAAGGTTTTAAAAATGCATTAATAGAAAACAGTTAACACATCAATTGATTCTTCCTTTTGTTTGGTTGGAATTTGTGTTTGTTTTCTGGGTGTGTCTTCGTCTGCAGTGGAGGGACCTCATCCTGGCATGTCACTCTCAGGTGCGCAGACAAAGCAGTCCCCAGGGGTTTGCACACAATGTATTGGTTCTGGGTATGTCTCAAACTAAGAGGCGGATTGAAGAGGGGTGAAACTGGCCAGAGTGGATTTTTCTGTTGATACAGGTCTTCAAGTAATTACTGGAATGTGTTTAAGATATTTTCAGTTTGTATTAATTTGTAAATTTATTGTTTTGTTTGCTCTTTGTCTTGTGCAAATAGTGTTGTATTTTTCCATTTTCATTTGATGCAAGCCTAATAACAGTTTTTCCCAATTGAAGTTCATTTATATTTAAGCTGTTTGTCATTTGTTGTTGATGGTTCTGTTTGGTTACACTGCTGGCTACAAAATAAAATAAATTAATTAATTAAAAAAACAAGAAACTTTCACAGATGTCACTTCTTGCTTTGTTTTTCAACTGCCGTTTGGGTCCCACTTCCATGGCCGCTCGACCAGTTTGACAAGCACGCAACACCCTATGAAAAGATAATGTCAGTCACTGTTTTTAATATAAGAAAGAGTAGACTTTGCTTACTGTAGAAGCTCCAAGTGTAGTTATCTCATTAAAAATGTGTGTATACCATAGTGATGTGATTCCATCAGAGACAACTGGACCTGTAGAGGAAAAATATGTGTGATTGTGGTACACATTAAATATTTATTTGCAATGAGAAAACATTACCTCTATGTCTAAACAACCTTGAGCTGAAAAATACATACAACTGTTTTACGATATGTTCAATTTGCTTAATTTCATTTTTTGACTATGCCTAGTTGGAATTGAACTGACAAGGGTGAGTAATAGGGTTTAAAAATCCAAAACTGGGTCTTTGTCTGGAAAAACACAAGACATTGTTAAATCTATTATAAATGATTTAACACATTTCTAGAGAGGAAAAATTGTCTATTCTTTCAATTGGTTGCACAGTATTAACAAATAATGAGCAAAGGGGGAGATGAGGATGGATTGACAAGGGAGTAAATGTGAATGTTGTATTAAGATGCTTGCAGGACGAGTAAATACCTTTTGTAGTTCAGGTAAACAATTAGAAGTTCAGTGATAAAGACAAGTGCAGAATTTATATTTTATAAACTTATCTAAATTGTATAATAGTATTAATCTTGTGATTCTGATTAATGGATAGCAACACTATGTCACCACTCAGAGTTGTTTGCAGTTTTTGGGTTTCTTTTATGTTATCTAGTTGTAGTCATTTTAGGTCGTTCTTGTTCTTTGTATGGTTTTGTATATTCCTTGTTAGATTCCTCCAAATGTTTCCCCTCAGTTCTGTTGATTGCTGTCCTGTTTTCAGCTAATTTGGTTCATTGCTTCCTGCTTTTCCTTGTTTTATACTGATTTCTTTCATCTGTCTTCTGCTACACTTTTCTCCTCGCCACCGTCTGGTTTCTTCTGTCGTATTCATGTTTCCAGTAGCTCAGTTCTTCTGTCAAATTTTTTTGCTGCCGTTTCTCCTCTTGGTTTGTTTTCCTGACCTGTTCCCTGTGTATTTTAAGTTTTCTTTATTTTCTTAAATCTTTTGTCTTCACTTCGCTCTGCACTGGAATCTTCCTTAACCCCAATAATGAGACACCATGGCGTCAGAGGCCCAGTAATTTATTGGTTTGGAAACCATTAGTTTAACAACTATATATTTATGAAAATGACCTCAGATTATCATGCATATTCATAATTTATAGAAACCTAAGGTCAAATGAAATGTGCTGAAGAATAAGGAGCTGGTGAAAATAGATACCTGGATTATGAACCATATCTCAACAGCAAACTGAACAAAGTACAACATAATCCATTTAAATAAAAAAAATAAACAAGTAAATTTGTCCCAAAGCAAACGAGCTGATCACTGCTAAAATTTCACAATTTTGTGTTGTAAAAAAAATCGGACTCTTCCATGTATAACGTGTTATATCCCACACAATTCAGTTGATAAAGACATGTATTGTAGTAAGTATAAACAAATAAAAACATGTAATAACCTGATTGAATTATTGTACAAACCCAACCACTTGATGTAATCATATATGGGTTCAGCTGAGACATTAGTTTTTCCTCCACCTCTAAAAAAACTGCAGATAGGCAGATTTTGTTTTACCTAAATTCCTCGCAAGAAAAAGGCTTTAATGTTTACAAAAGAAGTCCCCAAATGTGTCTTGCACAAATACTTGCTGCAGGCTTGTTTGCACATTTGTTTACATTGTTTTTCATTGATAAGTCTTTTTTATTCCTCCAGTAGATAACAACAGATTATAATTCAGGTCATTTTCTGTTCACTTCATTGATTTTATGGTCTGCACAATGGTACATTTTGATGTTGTACAGGATGAATGTCATGAGAAACATATATACGTAGAAGAAGTCCTACAATAGAAATTAGCACTTTTATTGACCACATTCCCACTTGAGATAAAAACACATTTCGCACAATGTTGGGCATGTTTGGGTACATTGTGCCAAAATCACAGCCCTGCCTGGTGCACTGCTCATTAAAACCTTTGTCGAACCAGTGTGCTTCAACTGATTCAGTCCTACTTTGCTACAGTTATTATCAAGATTTGGATTTATAAAATCTGATGCTATTACTGGGTTTTCGGAAGAATGTTCACAGTATTTTGCACTGTTTATTTAGAAAGAAATTGCCATGGCTAAAATGTATATTTTTATTGTTTAATAAATAAATAATTCAGGCATTGTAACAGATGCAATAGTAGTTCCACTTGAAAAATATTATTTTATGTCTTCTCTGTACACAAGTACCAAAGTTTGCTTTTTGACACAACTGTAGTGCTAATCTTGATTTATTTTTGTATATATTCTCAGGCAGAAATTACTTATAAATCCCCTCAGGGCTTAAAGGTATACTATGCAACTGGGATTGATTTTCCAGCGAGGCTCCCCCCAGAGGGCGAAAGTAAAAGTGCACTGTCGTAAATATGCTCAGCTGTTCTCCTGGTTTCTCAGTCAAGCCAGGCGCGGTTGTTTTGAGCAGACAGGCGAACGCACAGTGAAAGTGAAAGTGAAAGTATGAACATGCACACAGAGAGAGAGAGAAACCATTCCAATGCAGTGTTTCCCCTAGGAATTTGCTTACCGGACGACCGGCGGTGGGGGGGGGTGGGGGTGGGGGGGGGGGGGTGTAGAGACAAGCTTTGCGCGACCGGCGGAGCGAGCGACCGGCGGAGCGACCGGCGGAGCGAGCGACCGGGCGACCGGGCGGGCGGGCGGGGGAAAGAGAAAAGCTTTGCGCGACCGGCGGAGCGAGCGACCGGCGGAGCGGGCGGGCGGGGGAAAGAGACAAGCTATGCGCGACCGGCGGAGCGACCGGCGGAGGCGGAGCGGGGGAGACAAGCTTTGCGCGCATATCGAGTTAGTTTTTTTTTTTTTGAATGTTGGGAGGCGGTAGCGTGAGGGAAACCCTACAATGTTACTTACAATCGCATCAGCAGAAACGCGAGGTCCGCGTCAGCCTTGCAGCCTTCTCTTTCTTTTAGCTCTCGCCATTCGGAAAAAGCTTGCCCGATGTTCACCCGTGTACGACTCCTCTTTCTGTCCAGAGCCCTTTTCCTCTTTCTTGCCTGCTCCGACATGGGCTTTCGCTGTTTTATCGATGGTTCCGCCATGATAACTGTACAGATATCGCCACTGCGCTAGCAACAAACATGTTCTCGCCGTAAAGCAAGACCGACTCTCGCGATCTTGCACGAGATTCTGAGCCTGTGGGCGCGGGCCGAGGGCTCCTGCAGTTGCAAGTGCGGTATTTCCCCCACAGACCACCAGCGCGGCCAAGAAAACCTTAGTTCAACCTGAAATGACTCATTTAATCATCCAAAACGGTATGGAACACATTAATTAACTGAAAAATGTTGCATAGTGTGCCTTTAAGGGTAAATTAGTACTTTCTTGAAACAACTTTTTGCTTAGTTTGAATATCCAGTCTTCCTGATTTGACTTGCTGCCAGTTCTAATTAACCAGACTAAGTTAAAATTAAGTTCAATTGTTCTGCTAAGGTTTTCCTGATATTCATCATTTGCATCCTTTAGCTAAAGTCATAGTTAGCACGATGCTTACAAAGAGCAGAAATGGTCTAATTGTGCAAAGGTATAATTCAAGTGTGAAAATCAATTCTACTGCATAATGTATGTGCATACCGCCACACAGTTATGGCTGTAATGATGAATTTGAGAACAGACAACAGTGAAGTCACTAAAACAAAAAAACAAAAAACAGAACAAAAACAAACTGGTCAGTTAGGTTGTCAAAGGCCCAACAGTAACACTGAAGGAATTTCCAACATTCCAACATATAGAACATTTTCTATATAACATCAGTCTTCTGTTCTTTCTATATATCAGGACAAATTAGTAGGGTTTCAAGACTCTTTTAAGAATTATTTTCTTCTAAAAAATGTTTAAATACCTTATGAGAAAAGGGTTAATCTGGTGGAGAAAAATTTGAAGTTTTTGGCTATAATTTTAAATATGTTTCCTTCAGAACAACACCCACATCACCAAAAGAACACTGTATCCCCTGAAATAAAGAATAATTCAAAATATCAGTTTTGATCCATAATCTTTACGTGTTTGCTAGAAAGCATAAGGAAGGATTTCCTTTTCAGCATCAAACTGCTTACAAGCATACATAAAAATCATCAAAAGAATGACTAAATGACAAATTAACATTTTGGAATAGCCTAGCCAGAATCTTGTACTAAATTTGACAGAAAGTCCTTGTGGTCACCTATGGAGGGCTGTGTAAAGAGATCTCAAAATGTACTAGATTTGGAAACCACGTGCGTGGGAGAGTGGGTAAATATACAAAGTCAAGGTATGGGGATATTGACACACTCCATCTGAAGAAGACTGAATGCTGAAATTGAATGAAATTTTAGTTCATGGTTGTGCACACATTCTTTTTTAAAAAAGCATTATCTATTTAGTTGAATTGTACGGGATTAATATCACATGTGGAAAACGATTGATCATCAAATCAAATTTTTCACATCACAAAAAAACTGACCTCATACCAACTTTTTCAAGTTAAAACATTTTCTTCCTCTCTTTACAATTCTCACCTTATATAAAACTTTAAATTCACAGTGCAATATCATATAGCGTAACAGGTTTCTAATTCACTTAGGCTACGTTCACACTGCAGCCAGAAGTGACCCAATTCCGATTTTGTTGCCCATATGCGACCTGTATCTGATCTTTTCATGACAGTCTGAACGACACAGATCGGATTTTTTCAAATGCGACCCAGGTCACTTGGATATGTGGTCCTGAATCCGATACGTATCTGATCTTTTCAAATGTGACCTGTGTCTGTACGGCCAGGTCGCATTCATCCGACCTACACGTCATTGATACTTGACAAACGTCACTAACGGTGGACCTGGCTATGCCAAAGAGGTTGGCTAAAATAAAATTAAAAAAAAGAGGTTGGCTATTGTGCGGTAACAAGCACCTGTTGCAAGTCAATACAGCCCCACGGCAACGCGTTTACTCGCTGTTATGCCCGCCGAAGATGTGTGTTTTTACGTGAGAGCGCTAAAGAGAGCCGTTCAGACGCACATAAAGGTTGCCTTTGTCATTCGAAAATTATGAATGAAGTCCGTATCAGTAAAGCTGCTCACCTCGCTAAAATCTTCCTTTTCGATCTTCTTAAAAAGATTGCGTTGGTAATGTGCTGGCTCCGGTTGGAGAATAACGCAAGATACGCAAGATACGCTGCAGCATTACGATCCGTGTTTACTTCCGCAAACAATGAGCACGCTTGCTACGTATGACGTCATCGTGTCCTCTACTGCGCATGCGGGACACTTAGGCGTATGAATGCAGTTCACACAGGAGATCACATACATGTCGCATATATTTGGAAGTGTGAACAGACACGCAAAAAAATCCGATTTGACAAAAAAATCGGAATTGAGCATCAAGGCCTGCAGTGTGAACGTAGCCTAAGTCATGCACACCCAAACATGGTCTGAGTTTAACTCTCTTACCAGAACACTTTCCTGTCATTACAGTCTTTCAGTCTTCCAGAGAACAATTGACTTAAGAATGCTTGTTTAATGTACCAAGGTATTCACAAAATCAATCGTTAATTTTATTATCTCATTCCAGTCGCTCTACCTCTGCACACCTATGCAACCAAGCTAAAAATGTTGAGTTAAATCTTCAGCTTTAAAGGTAAAAAACTTAAAACCCAACTCCTTTCAGCATTGAGTTATTTCTGTTTAATTTTCTCATTTGATTTTGTTCTATTAATGTTGCAAATATTTGCAAATTTGATTGTAAAAACTAATACAATGAAGTACTCTTGGTTCAACTGTTGTAATTTTGTTATATAGTTGCTCTTGTACAAAACATTTAGCCAATATCTGAATGATTCCCACTGTATTTGTGGAAACTAGATTGCCTTTTAAAAACATTAAAAAGCTTTGGGGTGTCTAACTCAGCTCTCCCTCGCTCTGCTATTAGTCACACCTGTCAGGACACTAATTAGTCTTTATTCCCGTCACCTGTCAAGCTCCCTTTATAAACTCACCTTAGTTGTGTTCTCGTCGCCGGTCCATAGCGTTCACTCCCGCTCCGTCTCTGCCAGAATCCTTGTCAGCTCCGTTTTTGTTCCAGTCAGCCAGAAGACTCACTTCAACTTTGTTTTTTGTTCCAGTCAGCCATTAGAGTTTCCGTTAGCTTTGTTTTTGTTCCAGTCTCTGCCTAGATCCAGCTCAGCTCTGTTCCCACACCTGTTCTCACTCCTGGAGAGCTGTTCCGGTCTCAAGTCCACGGCGCCGACGTTCTGGTCTCAAGTCCGCGGCGCCGACGCTCTGGTCTCAAGTCCACGGCGCCGACGCTCTGGTCTCAAGTCCACGGCGCCGACGCTCTGGTCTCAAGTCCACGGCTCCGACGTTCTGGTCTCAAGTCCTCGGCTCCGATGTTCTGGTCTCAAGTCCTCGGCTCTGATGTTCTGGTCTCAAGTCCACGGCTCTGATGTTCTGGTCTCAAGTCCACGGCTCTGATGTTCTGGTCTCAAGTCCTCGGCTCAGATGCTCCGTCCTGGTCTCAAGTCTTCAGCTCCAGAGTTCCTCCCGGTCAGTCTCTCTGCACTCCTCCTGCCGGCCAGCTTCTGCACCCTACACCTCCGTCTGTTGGAAGACTCTGGTTCCATCATCACCCATCTTCCACACTTTTCAATAAACTCACTCCTAAGAACTAGCTCTGTGTGTGCGTGCTTTGTCCGGGTTCATCCTAGAAAAATATCATAACATATATATATATATATATATATATATATATATATATATATATATATATATATATATATATATATATATATAAATAAATAAAAATGAAATGTTAGGCTGGTTACAAAAACAATCAGATTCTCGTGGTGATTCTCGGCGATCATGACTGTAAAATTGCTGGTTGTGCAGCAGTCCATGGTCTACACGTTGTATCAGTGTCAGTGCCACGCTAATGTTTCATTCCTCTTGAAAAGAGCAGCATGAATCAAAGTGGTTCCGCTCAGTGCCAACAGGAGTACATGCTATTAGACAACTGCTGCTAAGTTGAGTCGGCAAGTTCAATCGAGTGATGCCTCTGTGTGGTGTACTGTGTAAAATGAGGTCAGCGTGCAAGGCTTGTAAGTACGCAGGCAAGTGGGGAGAAGTAGAGCGCCGCAGACAGACTTGCTAAAAGGGATTTTCTTGTAATGGTTAGGAAAACATAAACAGATGAGTTTCTGCTACAATATTAAACAGACACAGAGTTATGTCATAACATCTTTATCCTCTTAACACACCAATGTGGCTGTAGTACAGACACAGCTACATTACAAAGGTATTTCTGTTTATAGAACTTTTTGACTTGGAAGTAGAAAAAAGTATGGGTGAGTCAGTAACTCAAAATTAAAAAGCTGACAATGGCCATGCCTGAAAAAATTATTTTACAACTCTTAGCGAAATGATAAGTGAATAGTTTTGTTATCTTGTCACAGCAAAACTTTTTTGTTGTAATAACAGCGTTTGTTATCTCTGCATTTATTTGAGCAGCTGTGGGAGGAAGCAGGGAGGTGGGAATAGGTAAACTCCTTATCTATACCCACTATGAAACAATATGGTCTGCCCTAATAACAGCAACCAATTAATTTGCATATTTATTCCTTGACAATGTGTTCAGTAGCAAATCCACCTGATAACAATCTTGAAAGCTTAACTCAGGTGTTGTAAAATATACACTCATTTTTGAAGCTTCCATTAATATTCTGTAAAACATCCTGGCTTAGATTCCACATCTAGATTATCATTCTCCAACCGTCTAACATTTTAATATCTCATGTGGAATATTTTACAGGCATTTGACTCAAAGAGTACTACAACCAGCAGGTGAGAACCACAGAGAGCCAGCTGTAAGATGCCCAATGAGAATATGGTCTGTAGAGACTGAAAAACGTTCTGAGAGTCTGTTTCAGTTCAGCTGTGTTGGCAGAGCTATGTGGTCCTAATGGGGAATACATTGACTACATTACGGACTAAACAGTGCTGGCACTTGCAGATTTCTCCAGCTGCATCGGAAAAGGTCTAATTGGTAAGGACACTATAGCTAAAGTGAGTTAGCCAAAGTGGAAATGTGTCAGAGTTTGCCATGATAAGTATTGTCCAAATAATGAAGTTAGTAAGGAAGGAGGTAGGGAAAGGAGCCTGTATGCTTCCCATCATACTTCCTTAAGCGTAGGGAGCTTGCGATGTCCTTTGGCGGCGCTAAGGAGCCACAAGGAATCCCACATGACGTAAAAGCTCAGCCCACATCACGGAGATTAACAAAGCTGTCCAGAGAGATGAGAGCACAGATGTTGTAGTTCTTTTCCAGAATGCTGTAGGCTCAATTTGACTAGCATCAAAGAAGGCTGAGATATTTAGGAGTGCAGGGTGCACAGGGTGCACAGCTTACTTTAGACTCTGTGGCAGCATCAGCCATTTGTTCAAGCTGCATCTTTTCTACAGCTGAGAGGAAGTGGCTTTAGACAAGCTCATCAAGAAGGCTAGCAGAGTCCATGGAGGCTCCCTTAACCCCGTGCAGTGTAGTGGCCAAAGAATTCTGGCAAAAATAACATCCATATTTTGGACAATGTCTCCTATCCCACATATGAAGCAGTTGAAGAGCTGGAGAGGTCCAGGCACACCAGGCTGCTGCTTCCCAAATGCAGACAGGATCGTCGTTGCAGATTCATCCTTCCAGCCGCTGTTAGACTTAGCCATCACTACTCCCAACAAACACAAGATTTTAAATCCTTGTGGTTTTGCATTTTTTTTCCATTCTTGTAATTAGTCTGTTGTTGTTTTTTATGAATAAATTTACGTGCACGGTTTGCAATTTCACCCTACACAGTTGCAATTTCTTTAATCTGAGTGTTCTGTTCTATTCTATTCATCTCGATACTCCCCCACTAAAATCTAAAATCTAGGTAGGATGGCTAAAGCATGTTCACCAGCCACAATATTCAGGCTCTTTATAATTGGCTCGTTGCATAACATAAAGAGCCTTTCATAAGCAATGAGATGACGCCAGCTGAGAATTTAGTGGTAGTCTGCTGGCCAGCAAACCACTAAGGATTAATTAATGATATTTCACCCCCCAAAAATCAGAACAAACAAGCTGGTTATCTGGCCAACATATTTGGTACACTGAAAGTCCTCCGTTTCGCCGGTTTTCTTGTTTCTTTAATGGAATGAAGACTTCTATTTGACATAAGTGTTGCTGGGAACAAAGATAATACAGCCTATCCATCCATCCATTTTCTAACACGTCTATCCCTTGTGGGGTCGCGAGGGGTGCTGGTGCCCATCTCCAGCTGTCAATGGGCGAGAGGCGGGGTAAAACAAAAACGTACTTTAAAATCATTGGTGTGAATAACTGTATATGAGCCTTGCAGCAAGAAGGTCCTGGCATGGGCTCTGCAAGGGTTTGCACATTCTCCCGCTGCATGTGTTTGTTCTGGGTGCTTGGTGAAAATTAGGTTAGTCTAAATTGCCCTTAGAAAGAAGTGAGCATGCATAGTTGTCTATAGTGAGGTTGTTCCCAGTGTTGGGCTGATGACCTGACCTGGGAATACGCCGCCTCTTGCCCAATGACTGCTGGAGAAAGGCACCAGACAATCCTGAGACAGCAAGGACTATATTTTTGCTCTTTCAAGGAAAGATAATTGATATCATTTCTTGTGTATGAATAAACTTTTGAAAAGTTGGGCATGAATATGTAGCCCATTTTACTAAATTATCCCTAAAACAAATGCAGTGCAACCAGCTGTCTGTAAGTCCACCTTCAAATTTAATCTTACTAAAAACAGTTATTGTGTAAAGTCTTTGGAAGTTTGCTAGAGAACATTGAACAAAATTATGCAGAACAAGGAACACACCAGTCAGGACAGGAAAAAAATGTAAATACGTTTGAAGTAGGCATAGGTTAACTTTTCCATCTGAAAAAAAAAAAAAAAAAGGATTGTTAAACTCAGAAAACCCCCATAGAGATAACTGCTTTGCCAAACAAAATGATGGAACAGGCAAGGACAATGTCAAGAGAAGATGACTGGAGGACCTACAGAAAGCACTATGGAAATCTGACCTTTATGGAAGAGTGCAGGAAGGAAAACCTTGCTGAGAGAAGGCCAAAAGATTTCCCCTTGGATGTTCACTTTCATGTTGAGGACAAAAAGGTATTGAACGTGTTCTGGTCAAAACAACATTAAACATTTGATCTACATTCAAAAACATCTGGAACACAACATCCCTGCACTGTCAGATGTCAGCAAATCATTCAGAAGGCACAGGAAATCTGGTCAGAGTTAAGCAGAAGATGGAACTAAATGTGACCGGCCACAGCAAAACTAGGAACAAGTCTCCCTGGGGCCGTTTTGAGTTATTTACAGATTCAGAAAGAGTGGACTCTAAGCTTTCCAAGGAAGGCAAATTTGTGGAAATCAAATAAAATTTGAAAAAGATATGACCTTTTGAATGTTGGCACTCTGCAAAGAAGATTAGGGAAAAAAACGAGCCTCAAAGTTTCTTTAGAATCAGCCCAAGCAAATTAAATTAAATTAACAAAAGCTGTTGATTTTAATTACTTTGCATACCTTGCAGCAACACCTCCCACCCCTTCAATGCCTTTCAATATAGGGTCCAAATCAACTCACAGCTTTATTTTGTTCAAGTAAAGATAATTTACAGCTCTGCATTACAATATTTGTGTTAGATCTATGCATTGAACAAACATCTTTCATGTATTCAAAAAATTACACCACCAAATCTAATGGTAACACAAAGACACACTCATACAAACAAAAAACGAAGTAAATAACTTAAAGTTATCACAAAATCGGTAAATGTAAAACAGTTTAAATTTTTTATCTCTGCATGTTTTTGTGTCTGCGAGTTGCATCATGCACAATGGTATTGCTGCTTTTTAATTGTTCGTTCTGTTTTTTTAAAAGAACATTTCAAAAAGAGTTTTATGGGTACTTGTTAAGACAATATTTGTCATTGCCTTACAATACAAAATTATGAAATGGAGCAATCTTACAGGTATAGCAGCAATCAATCATACAAAAGAAGAGAATATAAATTTCTATCTCAAAGACCACAGTTTAGGGGTTGGTAATATGCCTGTCTGCTGATTATGCAGGTATGAATACGTGTATAAGTGTGAAAAGGTATGTTCATACCTTTACACTACATTTTTCAAACTATTTAACTAAACATATGGTTGCAACATGAGAAATATTTTTTTTATGTCCTGTTACATTAAAAACAAAATAATGTTCCACTTAAATCATGTTTGGATATTAAAAATGGAAGGTTGAATGCTGCACGGCTTTAAATTCAGTATGATGCATCATAATAGATTTTTAAACTTCTCAAACTCCCCCCATGTCCGATGAGTCCCATGTTCTGCCGCTCTCTTTCTGCGGCTAAATAATCAATCCATCCATTCATCCTCAGGAGAAAGTTTGTGGTTCAAGACTGTGTCTTAAGTGCACAAATGCACCATGAGTCCAAATCTTTCTTCATCTTTCTCATCTTCGATTAATGTTAGATGGAAATTAGGAATGTTCGCCAAAGTTATGCAGTAGCTTCATCAACTTGTTCCGCGTCAACATGTGATCCACAGTGGAGTGCTGAGTGGAAGAAAACCAGTAAGAAACTATAAAAGGCTTGAGAGTGGGGAGTGGATTTACTTTACAGCAGGACAACTTCCAGAGCTCCAAAAATGTTTAGAAAGCAAATGAAGCTGCACTGATTATGTTTTAAATCTAATTGAGAGTATTAGGTCTTCACAGAAGCTGTCAGGTTTCTTTTCCATAGAGACTCTGAACGGGCAACAAACAGAGGCAGGTGAACTGTTTAAAAAATGTATTTAAAGATTTGAGGAGTGAAAGCAAGGGGAACTGGTAAGGCTCTGGACACTGACTAAATAGAAAGTAAAGGAGATCTGACACCGACAGCAAGCAGGTGGGCAAACTAAATGTTTTGGTGGCTGGCTTACGGAGAGAGTAGAGCCCAGTCTGGGAGGAGAGTGAACAGGGGCACAGAGAGCTGTGTTTGAAAGTGTGGGTGGAGGCTTTTGTAGAACCTTCTGGTGAGGCTTTAACGTTGAAACGCGTAGGATGATGGACGGACAGGCAGGAGTTCGAGCTCTTGAGGACCAGGTTTTCAAGGCTTACTTGGGTTTTTCTGAGAAGGCAGGAGCCTTGGATTGACGGTCCAACAACCAAACTGAGGTTTTCTGTAAGGAGACAACATGGATGAGCCACAAGCTAGGCAAGACTAGAAACACACTCTAGGCCAGGTTACCGCTCGAAGAGAGCAAATGCTCTGATAACATTCCCACTGACACCTGCTTCCTTTTAAGCTCCCCTTGATTACAGGTGATGAGACTCCCCTGTGGCTGCAGCCTTCCTGTCACAACCTGCTGGAAAAAAGAGAGACCTACCACAAAACTATCACACAGATCTGTACACATATCTGTGCACTGGACAGAAGCTCTTTGTCTCTTACTGATCTCTTACTTAAAGAGATTTTATTCTGAAAAGAAGAAAGGACAAATATTTCACTCTCTGGGTGTGCAAAGCTGGCAGAGATATACTATATTGCAGCAAAACTTGGTTCAACTGAAAGCAAGGAACTGAATATATATATATATGTATATATATATATATATATATATATATATATATATATATATATATATATATATATATATGTATGTAACCAGGTGAAAAAAGTAAACTGTGAAATGTAGTGTAAATCCTACTTTTATTTCACCTAATGGATGTAGTACTTGTTTATGTCAGGGGATGTTGCTGTTCCAATGTATCGAGGTCCAAAGTTTCAAGAAGTGAGGAAAATCTTGTGTTCTCGCATATTTTTACTTGAAAAAGAGAATGAGACATTTTTAGCTGAGACTAGTTAGAGAATATCAATTTCACATGAGTAAAGATTTTTTTACTAGTTTTTGTTTTGTTCTGTGCAAAAGCACATTCATTAAGGTGCATTCACATTGAACGCGAATATGGCAGGCCGAGTGACAGATTTACATGATACATGATTTTGGCGATTTAAAGCGAAGCCAGAGTGACACGACACCTGCAATGGATGCGAAGCAACAATTGTTGGAGTTGAAAAATCGGAACTAACGGACCGCGATAATGTCAGGTGAGCGACAGCAAGCAAAAGTGGCGGCATTGTGGAGCAATTTGCATTCAAGGTGAGCTCACCTTTACAGTTCAAGCATTTACAGTGCTGTTAGTACACCATTTTGATAAAAAAACATTGCTGGTCATCTGCGAGGAACCACTATTATACTGATAAGACAAATACAAGTTGTTTCCAGGATACTTAATTTTATAATATTACAATTTGGAGAATGCCTGGACATGCGACAGCAAACAAGCTTGCATCGGAAGCAAAGCCCTGTTGCTCCCAATCAAGCTTGTTTACAACTTGGAGAAAATCGTTCTAACAATAAACTCCTTTGTTTCCACTTGAAGTAATATGTGCTCTATCTATCCCGGCTTCAAATTTGGGTACCACATTTTGCAGTTTTATTTGCAAATAATTTTCAAAAAGCCAGATCTAATTTTTTTTCCCGCCACTTTACAGCTATGCGCTTCTTTGTGTTGGTCTATTTTTGAGGATGTCCTTTAAGGATGCTTATGTCTCGTTTTCTGTAAGTGTTTTTAATTTGGGTCTGCCTCTTATCATTCTGAGTGTGTCACCAAAATTTCATTATGGTTACATAAGTTAGTTTAGAGCCCTGCTCCACTCTCCCTTACAGCACCTTCACTCACTTTGTCAGCAAATTAAAACTTAAAGCTTAATCAACAAATCATTAACAACAGAAGGAAATTGCATTGCGATTGATCCATAATCCAATCAGCATCCATCTAAACACTTGTTCTGATTAACTCAGGAATTTACAGTGCATGCATGTGGAGGATGGGGTCACGGTGCTGTGCAGCACAGAACATTTTGGGATGGTCATGATCAAGGTTGAGAACAGCATGAGTTCTCAACCTTCTCAAAACCTGGTGCAGGTCCATGAAAAAGTACAAAACTTCTGTGGTTGTTTGATGGAAATTCTACAACTCTGCTCGTCCTGATCGTGTAAACGCACGTCATGTTCGGCTTGTTAGATTTTGAGCCCATATGAACTGTGCTTTTGGAATACTTTCTTTCCTTTTAATCCAAACACATTTGAATCCAATCAGGGAAAGTTGTGCACATAATCAAGCTCCTGTCATTAACCACCTAACAAGCAAAGAGCCATATTACAAGCTACCAGACTGACATAAAGGTGGCACCCCGAAGCGCGACTTCAGCCGCACAGGAACTCTGCTAACAGCCCTGAGCCAAGCGCTGTCGGGGTTTCCTCACTTTGAAAAGGAACAAACATAGAATATTGTAACAACTTACCCTACCGTTGAGCTCCCTTCACCCTCATCAATGTCACAACCGTGTCACTGTGGAGCTCTCGTGCCATGTCAGATCTTGCATGTTACTTTTGGTTTTGTGAAGCGCCATGTGCACCCCATCTTTTTAGGACTTAGTTCAAGCCGTTTTCTCTGTGTCGTCATTAGTAGAATTTACTACAAGAAAGCAGGATTTGAAAATACCGCCGCTGCCTTGCTGCGTCCAACTCGCTCTGCAGTCAGCCAGCACTAACGACGCTCTGCAGGTGAGGTAAACGGCTCCACGACATGACGAGTGATGCATTAATCGCGGGACACAGCGAATCGATGATGAAATTTGTTCCCAACGCTTTTAATTGTCGATTTTATTTTATTCATTGCAGCCCTAATCACATAAAGTCCTAATAACATATGATTTTTTTACCTGACTTTTATTTTCTGCTCGTCTATTTTTTAGTGTATTGCAATGTAACGTTTGATAAATCTTAGCTGAACAAAGATTAATTCCTGTTTCCCTTGAAAAACAAGCCATTTCACTCTAGATCAGTGGTTTTCAAAAGGTGGGGCGCCAAAGAGTCACAGGGGAGGCGCGAGAAGACACAGAAGAAGACAGAAGAAGACAGTGCTGCCGCTCAACTCTGTGAAACTATGTAGCGATATTCGTGCCTTCTGTTTGAGCGCGCAGGAACTAATCCAAGCGCGCAGTGAGACAACTCTCAACGCTCAAAACCAGTCTGGCGTGCGCTCAACTCTGAAAAACTCTTCTCAACCCACTGTCCTCGTGCTGAGTTCCATCTCTGCTCGCGCGCTACTTTGCTCGCGCGCACCTGCTCCTTCCACGCTCAACACCAGCTGTGCGCTCGCTCGGCTGTTTCTGCGCTCACGACTTCAAAAACTGTCCACTGCAGCAGCCAATCAGTTTTTTTTTCCATCCAATCAGAGTATGGCTTGCAAATACTGCATTCAGATGGATTAAATCAAAATGCTGCTGCCTTTGGCAGAAATTACTAAACATTACCAAGTGATTGAAGAAAAACAAATAAAAAGTTTAATATTTTAGCCTAAAATGTTTAGGCTAAAATATTTAGACTAAAATATTAGAGTTACTAAGTGAGGTGTGAAAAATGTTTTTGTCTCTTTTCTTTCCAGCTTCTGGGAGGTGATGCAAAAGTTTATTCTGATCATAATCATCATCATTGTCATCATTATTAAAAGAGCACTTTAACAAAAGGTAAAACAAAGTGCCAAACATCAGAAATACATCAGATAAGAGATAAGATCTAATAAAATGCTTGGTTGTTAAAATAGCAATAGGTTTAAATTGTGTATAATTACCCTAAAAAGTAAATCGGAATATGGAACGTGTTGACGTCTGTTAAATTCAGGTTATCTTTTTTATTATTATTATTATGTCAGTTGACGTCTCCTGTTGATGTGAGTTCAGTTTGACATTGCCGTCTGTTTAGTTCAGTTTGTCTGCTGTTGAAAACAATTGTTTATGAATTTGCTCTAATGACGGCTCAATTTTTAAAGTAGGCCCTCTGTTTGTGATGTTTCAGTAAAAGTAGCCTGTAAGATGGAAATATTTGGATGGATATTTTATGAATAGGCCTTTTTTATGAATGTACTTTGTTAAAAGAAATGCAATAAAGAAACACACCATTCCAGGAACACAAAATAAAGATGCATTTACTGCAGGGACCTGTGTGCGGTAGGTTTGTGGTTGAGGTGGGGGCGGGGGGGGGGGGGGGGGTTATCTTTACCTATTCCAAGGGGAGGCTCACATTTAATGAATTTGAAAACCCCTGCTCTAGATAACCAGGTCCATCCTCTTACCATATATCTTTAAGTGCTGACCACATTTAAAGACATACTCGAGCAAGGGTTTGTAAAAGAGAGCTTAAATATCCTTTGTTTGGACTGCAGTGGTATTATCTCAAACTATTTTAGAAAATAAATCCTTAACTTGTGTACATTTATTCCATTGGGGAAAAATATGTTTTTGAAGTGTTTTTAACTAATTCACTAATAACATGATTATTGGTACCCCTGCTGTTGAGATCTAATAATGTAACCCCTTTTACCAATAGGACAACACTTAAGGCCTTGACATACTGCTCCATGTCCATGAACATCAGCCCCTTAGACCTCACCAAAAAACACAAGCAACCCATCCATACCGTTTTTAAGTCAGCTTAACAACCATGTTCCACTAATTATTTATTTTGATAGATAATCAAAATAAATAATTATGTGACTTTTCACCAGAACATAATTGCAGTTTTTGTGCCCCAGCACATCTCTCCCCTTCTTGCTGTATTACTTAAAATAGGTTTTTGCTCTTTTCTTTTCTTTTTCTGCTCATGATTTAAACAAACATTTTGTCTGTCTGTTGGCTGCTTAGCTCCACCCCCTGACTGTGAATATTATCATCTCTGGCTGTGGGCATGATCAATGTGACCACAATATCTGAGCTGCATGCTAATGTATGCAAAGAATCCTAGTGGGCCCCGGTTTATGTGAACAGATGATAAAATTTACTACTGCACAAACAGGAAAGGGGACTTTGAGGCATGAATTCTTTTCACACAGTTACTTTAAGTCCTATATCCTACCTTTGACAAGAAACAGAACCAAAGCATCACAGTTGTTGCAAAATAGCTCAATGTTGTTCTCATCTGACATGGTTTTGTGGAGTGACAGTGGCATAAGACCTTTACAGGACAAGGAGTTTGTCTGGTGGGTTTCTGGGTCAAACCCCCACTTCGAATGTCTCAATCATTGTGTCCTTAGGCAATGAACCTTGCCTTCTGGCAGTGGTCAGAGGGCCCTTTTGTGGCAATTGTATGGCAGCCATGCTTCCCTCAGTATGCCCCAAGATAGCTGTGGCAACAATTGTAGCTCGTCAGCATGTGAATGACTGAATGTAGTGTAAAGCGCTTTAGGGTCATCGGACTTGATAAAGCGCTATATGCAGACCATTTACCATTTAAATTACTAATAGGCTTCCACAAACTTTACATTTGTTTGTGATGGTAGGATAGACATGTTCTTTCCAAGCATCACTGCCAAACAAGTGGTTGGCATGTAGATAGGGTCTTGGTTGTTATGGAGATCAGGTGACCCTAAGATGCTAGTCTTTACCGAAATAACTCTCTGACCTCCATTACCTGCTGAGTGGTGGCAAGATAAATATATGTTACTGTGTCATGTCATATTTAGACCCTAAAGTAAAAGCAAAATATGAATAATATTGGGATATTACTCGAAACAGAACTGAAAAAATAAATCTTAACAAAACATTTTTTGGTCACCATCATTTTAAAGGGATTGTTAGGGGTAACAACAATTTTAATATTTGGTTAAAATATGATGTCTTAGCATGAGATTGAAGGTTGAAGTTTTAATGTGAAATTATACTGTGGCAATACATTCTATTTTCAGGGCTTTTTGCACAGCTGTAAGATGTTTTGCCAACAAATTTGTCCATGTCTGTTTATCTGTTGCTACTGAGACATCTAAAATAGTTTACACTTGTCACAGGTACCAGGGAGGATGATTTGTTGTTTAACTTAAAGTTTCCATCTAGTGTATGCTATGTTCTTTGATCTAGGCATCGTAAAAGTTTTTAGTATTACCATTCTACCATTAATTCTGCTTGTCTCTCTGTGTGCCAATGGTGGAGTGGCTTTGAGTGATTACCATGTCAAGCAACAGTACAGGCTTACCTACCATAACAAATTAAGCCAGAGTACCATGCCTACTGGCAGAACTCTTCATCTGAAGACCAAGGAGATAAAAGAGTGCTACAACTCAATCAGTATGTTTTTTTTTTCTTTGGTCACGCAGTTTAACAGGAAAGGAAAACTCAGCGTGACAGATGCATTCAGTTCCCACATAGGTGGAGTTTTGAGTCTTAAGTCTCAGAGGAAATTTTGTAACTACACTGTAAATAAAACACACAGAATGCTAGAGGATACATCGGAGACAACCAGCTATACCCACTGTTTTGTCTCTCACATCTCTTGCTGCATTTTATTCTTCCCACTCAGACACTTCTAAGCAGACACAAATTCACACAAACAAGCACAAAAAACCTTGACTGTCATTAACGCCCACAGTAGCAAGGTCAAGTCCGTGAATCAAACCGCCATCCCAATAGACACGCGTTACCTAGAGACATGAAAGCATTGGACAACAGGCACGCTGCCGAGTCAATTGTGCTCCTGCAAATGCTTTGTTGTTTCAAAGATGTAGAATCAGCAGCAATGGAGGATCAAAGCACGAGGATGGTAATAGATCAGATGAATGAAATTAAGTTGCTTCTTCAGGTCAGAGGCAAGGATGTTTATCAGCATGACTAACTCTGATTTCATAATATTACACAATCATTGCAGGTTTTTTACTGTTTTAAAAAAGTTCTGGTTTTGGTGTCTTGTCTCTTCTTTGAAAATGTTTTCTAACAGTTATCTCTGATCACAAAACTTTAGCTAAATTAATCTCTCGGCTGTTTGAAGAAATAAATCCTTAGCAAAGATGGAATGAATTTGAATGAACGTTTAAAGTACTATTCAAGTTTTGTTTGAATTTGCATTTAATAAATACAGTCAACAGATTTGACTATAAACTAACAGGATAAAGAATTACTTCAAAGACAATATATGACCTTCAGCCCACAATCATCCACAAATTGACCTGAATTCTACAAAGATGAAATCAATTTAACATGCAGCATATAATACTAATATATTGCTCCAATGCTCCCATTCTTCACATCCACAAAAAACTTGGCTAAATAAGGACTTATTTGACAGACAGACCTAAACTAAATATATTTAAAAAATTTTGGTTACCTATTTCTACTTGTGTCTCCCTTCACTGGGTGTCTTTCAACAATGTTTGGTCAGTTTGATCATAACTGTATATATAATCTTCTCGTAAATGGTACTGGACATTCATTTTTAAGCTTTCACTGTTCCCCTTTCACACAGAATGTAAAGACTTATTGTGAAGGAGGAGGACTGGAACTGTGTGTGTGTGTGTGTGTGTGTGTGTGTGTGTGTGTGTGTGTGTGTGTGTGTGTGTGTGTGTGTGTGTGTGTGTGTGTGTGTGTGTGTGTGTGTGTGTGTGTGTGTGTGTGTGTGGGATAACAGATAACCCTTCTCCGTCAGAAATATGGATTGAGTCTATTTGTGACGCATGACGAAGCGAAATGTGTCAATTTCTAAAAACCAGATGAGCCAGAAAGGAAGTCAGATGCAGGTAGTGTAAAGCAGATTTGGTATTATTCCAAAATAAAGGACGAAGAGGGGCAGGGTGGAGCTGTCTGGATGCATGAATGGATCCAGTTTGGATTGCTGCACGGCACATTTTGCAATGAAAGGAGCACACAAGGAACGTAGTTAGTGTGAAGCCGGCTTTACCTTCTTTCTGCAGGGTGCAACAGGCGGCTGCCAGCCATAGGTGTTTTCCATCCAGGCCAATTAGGCGTACTTTAGGCGGCTGGAAGGCGTCAGAGCATTAGCTCACCTGAGTGGTAGCTCCTTGTCCCAAGTATTATTATTGCCCCAGTTTCTTTATTCGAGAGGCATCAGTTCTCCGAATAATGCAAAAGGAGGACGAAGGTTAAGATTAACAATATGTATTACATAATACAGATAATCAATTCACCCCCAGTGCTGGACCACAGCTAAGCCATCTTTAGGAGATCTGGCAGAACTGTGACACAGAACATCAGACTCCACCTGTTTTATACTCTAAGCTTCATCCTGTTAGGATGTTTCCCTCTATGTGTGTGTCAGCCTTATCTATATGTATCTGGACACAGCTTAGCATCTGATTTTCAGCTAGTTTCCTCAAAGGAAATGGACTGCAGCTAAGTGCATGCAAAGCGAAAACAGAAACTCATTACAAAAAAGCAACAGAAATCCTTCCTACATCCTAAAGAAATACAGACTATATAATTGTGTCTCTTCATATAAGTACAGAGTAGAGGTGAACATTATCAATATCCATCTATAACACAAGTCTGTGTTGTTCCCAACACTTCCTCAACTAATCCCTTGTTCCTGTCTAGATTCTCTTTGGTAATGCTAAATGGGTTGATTTTATATAGTGCTTTTCTAGTCATAATGATCATTCAAAGCACTTTACACTATAGTCACATTCACCCAGTCACACTGACTAACGTGCGCACATATTCATAACTGATACCCAGATTGACAGGCAACTTGGGATTGAGAGCCTTTCCCAGGGGCACAACGACATGTGACAGGGGGAAGGTGAACTCGATTCCACAACAATCCGATTGCAAAACATCTGCTCTACACACTGAACCACAGTCGCGGTCATCATCATCCAGTCCTCTGGCAGTTCCAAATCCCATGAGCCTTCCTGGCACTCCAGTTGGCCGTTGCTCCTCCATTCTTGCTGGTGTCCTCAATTCACCATCTCGCCTGGCCACCCTGCACCAAGGGACAACCACCAGACCTAGAACCACACTGCTGCTCGCCATCAGCAACCCCAGCCAGACTCTCTCCCCATCCTCCATTCATCCTGTAAGTCAGCCCCTGTCGCACCATCTAGCCAGCCTGTCTGTTGTTGGTGCTCACCTTTCCTCTCTCACTCCCCACAGTCAGCGACTAGAACCTGCCCAGACGGCCAGATCCACATCCACTACCCACTTTTCCTACCCTTCAATAAATCATTTAAACTGTAAACAATCCAACGATATCAAAAAATCACTGGAAACTTTTGAAATGGCCAATCGCTCCCAAGGCTAAAGGTAAATACCATATTCATAAAAATAAATGGAAAAAACATGAGTGTAAAATGTTTTTGTCCTCCATGAAATGTATAAAAAACCCTAGTCAAACCATTGACACTGTTTGTAATGCTGAAAATTGTGAATTTTATCCTGTTCACATATTAAATGAAGGCGGAATTTAATTTTTTGAACTGCAAATATAGTAGTGCCTTTTGAATCAGATGTCCTAGCATCTCTTGAATGAATTGCCATAGGTAAAACGTACTGATAGCAGCTCTGTGCATATCATGACAGGCAGAAGAAATGAAGTGGAACTATAGATCAGCGTAAGGACATGGCTCTCTGGAGGACTGATTTGTCAAGCATCCCTTGACCCACAAGCAGATAGATTGGAAGCACTCTCATTAAGAATAATTGTCCTTGAAACATATGGCCATCTGAACTCTGAGAAATACCTTTGGCTCTCAGAGTTGGTAATTGAAGCTCACCACAATAAATCAACTCCAGCAGTTGTTTTATCAATAGCCTAGGAGAAGATTAAACTGGTATCTCACCATCAGGAAAAATCTGGATTTACAGCCTGAAAAGTCACAGTCCAAATAATTCAATGATCATGGCTGTGTCTGTGTGCCCATATGTGTTGTGTTTTTGAAAATTGTTCCGCATTTCAGCACCCTATAAACAGGGAAAGTTTCAAGGTCAAATATCACATAAAACGCTGCAATTTTCTGAAGTTGAAAGGCACCTCTGTTTCTGCTGTGTTGCCAAGACCAGTTTACAAAAAACATTCTCTGTTTTCTTTAGGGCACATCAACATACAAGTCATGTTAACATTTCTGGGACATGACATGCAGAGCATAACAGCTCTGCATGTCATGTCATGTCATGTCGTATACCACGAAGGCCTGAGAGATGATACTTTGACTGCAACTTCTGTCTCCGTTCCAGACTCTGATTACCCTCTATGCAGTTAACTTGAAGCTTCAGTTAATTAGCATCTGTGGTAATTAGTGGAGTCGTTAAGAGCATTATAATCAAGTTTTTGCATTTACTCATTTGACTCCCTGGGGCTGTCAGGGTTTGTCTTCCTCACTTCCTCTTCCACAGCAGGCAGTATACATTATACATGCTGTGTCACACAGATATTTTTTTTTCTGAAATGCTGATGCTGAGTTAGTCTGATATTAACTCAATGTTAGTCTCACAGCAATCTGAAGCCATATGCATTGTTTGGCACAGAGGATGGCTATCTGTGACGTAAAAGGAGATTCATCTTCTGTTGTAGGTTTACTCTTTTTTTCCATTAACTGCCTGCTTTACAATGATCCTGCCTGCCTCATGTCGGCATTGAGTTCCCAGGTTGAAAAATAACAATTGCTCAGGTATCAATGGATGCATATTCAGCCAGGAGTTGTCTGATTATTATTTGTGTTTTCTAGAATTTAACTACCATAATGAACAATATATTGTATGAACTGTAGGTTTAATTAATGTTGACACAATGTGTGTAAACAGAAAGAGACATGTTTGTGTTATTAATTTTCAGCATCTGCTCTTTTATGTAAAAACTAGTCAGCCATTAAGACCCTTTCCATGCCAAATTAGTCAACAGAAAGGAGAGAAAAAGAGAGATAAAGTGTTTCGCTGTTTTAAATCATTATAAAATACGGGACACTCAGAATCAAGCTTTTCACACTTTAGATGTAAATTTGATCCATTATCTTTGCAAATATGTTTTATAGAATAATCTTTTCATCTATCACTTTTTGTCTTTTTTTTCCAGACCATGCCTTTATTGCTGGTCAGGATACTCTAAATGCTATTTGCAAACCTTTATTATGCTTTGTATACTCAACAAAAATATAAACGCAACACTTTTGGTTTTGCTCCTATTTTTTATGAGATGAACTCAAAGATCTAAAACCTTTTCCACACACACAATATCACTATTTCCCTCAAATATTGTTCACAAACCAGTCTAAATCTGTGATAGTGAGCACTTCTCCTTTGTTGAGATAATCCATCCCACCTCACAGGTGTGGCATATCAAAATGCCGATTAGACACCATGATTAGTGCACACGTGTGCCTTAGACTGCCCACAATAAAAGGCCACTCTGAAAGGTGTAGTTTTGTTTTATTGGGGGGCGGGGGGTCTGAGGACTCAGAAAACCCAGTCAGTATCTGTTGTGACCACCATTTGCCTCACGTAGTGCAACACATCTCCTTCACATAGAGTGGATCAGGTTGTCAATTGTGGCCTGTGGAACGTTGGTCCACTCCTCTTCAATGACTGTGCGAAGTTGCTGGATATTGGCAGGAACTGGTACCTGCTGTCATATACGCCGATCCAGAGCATCCCAAACGTGCTCAATGGGTGACATGTCCGGTGAGTATGCCGGCCATGCAAGAACTGGGACATTTTCAGCTTCCAAGAACTGTGTACAGATCCTTGCAACATGAGGCTGTGCATTATCCTGCTGCAACATGAGGTGATGTTCTTGGATGTATGGCACAACAATGGGCCTCAGGATCTCGTCACGATATCTCTGTGCATTCAAAATTCCATCAATAAAATGGCACCTATGTTCTTGGTCCATAACAGACGCCTGCCCATACCATAACCCACCGCCACCATGGGCCACTCGATCCACAACATTGACATCAGAAAACCGCTCACCCACACAACGCCACACGACGCCGTCTGCCATCTACCATCTGCCCTGAACAGTGTCAACCGGGATTCATCCGTGAAGAGAACACCTCTCCAACGTGCCAGACGCCAGAGAATGTGAGCATTTGCCCACTCAAGTCGGTTACGACGACAAACTAGAGTCAGGTGGAGACCCCGATGAGGACAACGAGTATGCAGATGAGCTTCCCTGAGATGGTTTCTGACAGTTTGTGCAGAAATTCTTTGGTTATGTAAACCGATTGTTTCAGCAGCTGTCCGAGTGGCTGGTCTCAGATGATCTTGGAGGTGAACATGCTGGATGTGGAGGTCCTGGGCTGGTGTGGTTACACGTGCTCTGCGGTTGTGAGGCTGGTTGGATGTACTGCCAAATTCTCTGAAACGCCTTTGGAAACGGCTTGTGGTAGATAAATGAACATTCAATACACAAGCAACAGCTCTGGTTGACATTCCCGCTGTCAGCATACCAATTGCACACTCCCTTAAATCTTGCGACATCTGTGGCATTGTGCTGTGTGATAAAACTGCACCTTTCAGAGTGGCCTTTTATTGTGGGCAGTCTAAGGCACACCTGTGCACTAATCATGGTGTCTAATCAGCTTTTTGATATGGCACACCTGTGAGGTGGGATGGATTATCTCAGCAAAGTAGAAGTGCTCACTATCACAGATTTAGACTGGTTTGTGAACAATATTTGAGGGAAATGGTGATATTGTGTATGTGGAAAAAGTTTTAGATCTTTGAGTTCATCTCATAAAAAATGGGAGCAAAAACAAAAGTGTTGTGTTTATATTTTTGTTGAGAGTATATGATTATATTGTGTAAATGTCTTGGCTTCTCTTGTTATATATTTAGTGTTTGTTTTGTGTCAGTTTGCCTCAGGAATAGTTTCCGAGTACTATCAGACTATGAAGGTAACTGTGTGGTTCATTCCCTACCAACTGTTGGACTGGATATGACTCATTGTAGATAGCATTGTAGATGGCAGATACTGATGTTAAAACAAGAAAATTCTGAACCTTCAGTTACCCTTTACCTGTTTTACAGAGATCTGCTTTCACATTGTAGGACTAAATTCACACATACTTTTCATACTATAATTCACGGCCTTTTAGCAGCATTTTGATTTTTTTTAAATGTTCTATCCATGAACATTCTATTTGATCAATCACTAACTTTCTCTTACTTGTTTAATTTTTAATTAAATCTGTTAATTTAAAGAAAATAATATTTTAAATTCTCTACTGTTTTTATATGTGATTTTTTTTCCCTTGCCACATATTTGGTGGTAAAATATTCTAACACATGAACGAGTTCTTTTCCTGTCTGAACATACACAAAAAACCTTTTCATTATCACTCAAAATTTCCATTCAGTGAAAATATTTTAAAAGAGGTCACTTTACCCCATCATGCAACAGTGGCAGTTGATAACTATTATTCAGGCAATTACTTCTCAGGCAGTGGGTGTTGGTGAGAAGTTGCTAAACACATTTTAGGACATTGGCAAAACTTTATGTGTCTGTGTGTTTTGGCTGTATGAGGCCTAATGTGTTGGCATCAATTCATCACCAAGCAAGCATCAAAACACAAACGCCTACCCACGATTCCATGCTGCGAATTGCAGAGTTTCGGCAGACTGTTGTCACACCTGTTGCTCGCATCTTTTTGAATCCAACTGTGTTTCAGCTTGTGTTTCATGCTTGGTTTGCCGTGTTTGTATTTGTGTGGGTGTCTGTTATGTGGTTCTAAAGTGTAGTTTTTAACAAAACAAGATAAAGCAATCTAACTCCACTCTAGAAACTGCTAGCCTGAAAAAAAATCAAGAACGACACATCAAAAGGCTACAGATATACTGTATATGTATTCTGGTATATGTTATGATTCTTGAGAAGCCAGGGTTAGACAGGCCTTGTAATTAGAGTTCATATGGTTAATGAAGACAACTGTTGGAAACAAGGATCTAGACTGAATGAAGCAAGTTATAAAGAAAATAATATTTCTGCTTAGTTGCACTTATGTTCTGCATTTCTTCTTCATAAGAAGCTTGTATTTGTATGACTTATCAAACTAAAGAAGAAATAATTAATTTACACAATGTCATTTGATTAAATAAAAAACATCATCTGCCATCTTATGCCAACAGCAGGATTATTATTATTAAATATAGAAGAAGTTATCTTTTACACATTTTACTGTATATACGCACCTAGCTAGTGGCCTCTAAGTTATTCATTCTCGCAAATAATATTAATAACAAATTTTTTTGTTATCATGTATGTTCTGGTCATTTGAGAATGATTAAACATGCCTACTGTGTATGGCTATACAAAAAGATTTTGAATTGAATTCTTTATTTAACATGGAGCCAGTGCAGCTGCTGTAGGACTGGGCTAATGTGATGAAATTTGGGGGTTTTGGTGATAATGCAAGCAGCGGATTTCTTAACCACTTGAAGCTTATGGAGGGATTTTTGAGAATGACCAAAGTGCAGAGAGTTACCATAATCAAAGTGGGCAGTGACCATTTGCTAATGGCTAAGCTAAAAGCTAACCCTTTCAGAATGCCACTTTGACCATCTTACATGCCGACATCTGCTTCCTGGAGAACAAAGCGGATTATTTGAAGTTGATCAGCTGAAAATTGGTGGAATTGAGACTGCAGAGATGATGGTAGGAGTGGATCTAGAGAGTTTATTTACTATACATTGAAAAGAGGTGAAAACAGGCACAAAAACAGACAGCACTTTCCACTTCTCATGGAAAAGTATCACAAGACCACTTTCACAACATGTCTCACGAGGCTGACAAATGTAAAGAAACCCTCGGTGGAGTGGAGTTGTTATATTGTGAAAAGTCATAGGGTTGTTTTAAAGTTTCTGTTAAACATGCAAACTCACGGACAATGAAGAAATCTTGAACGACATGACTCTTGCTTGTGAGTTAGTGGCTCTTAAGAAGACCGAAGTTGAGAGCAATGTTGTTCTCTTTTACCGGAGACATAGCCAACCTAGTAAGGCTGGGTAGCCCTACCATACCATGATCAAAAGTCTGATAGGATTTCCTGTGAGGGCGACAAGTGGTGGACAAGATATATTTGGCAGTGTTGGAGTTGTTGAAACGGAATTTGTGGAGGGCACCTGACCCGGGACAGAGATGGAGTAGCAGGACGGTCCAGACTATTACAGACCAGATGACAAGAAACCTGATGCAGACCGGAAAAACCCTCAACAGGAGAAAGCTGAAAACCTAACGATGTGGGTTGGAGACTACTTGCACTATGGCTTTCAAATAATCTGGCACCTGCTGTCTGTGGAGCTTCAGTATTTGAAGGCAGGAAAACAGGTGAGTTGAATCTGCTTGATTGCCCTGCTGTGGGAGGAGGATAACAGGTGCAGAGGTTCACTCTGATTGCAAGATGTAGGAGGAGGATATGGGAGAAGACAGACAGCGGGGCCAGAATCATAAAGCTCCCTACTGAGAAGATTGTCAGGTTCCTTAATTCACAAATAAGTCAAGAGTTGCCAGTGAGTAGGGGCAGCAAAACGGGACATGAAAATACACCAGCAGGTGAGTGCAATCTGCTTGATTGCCCTGCTGTGGGAGGAAGTGTGTTTGTTCCAAAAGCAGATTATATCCTGATGCTTTCAAACAAACACACAGGTCTCTTTTCCATGATGACAGCTTTAGATCCTGGATATGAACACCACAAAAAGGACTAGAGACAGGGGACACCCCTGCCAGAGTTCAACATGCACTGGGAACAGGTTTGACTTGCACTTGCAACGTGCACATGGATAACATCTGTTGGGAAGTGAAGAGAAGAAAGGATGATGACATCAGCACAATTTAAAGGTGCTTTGAAAACAAAACCAATGCAGTATAACATTATGTTGTGTTCTAGTTCTAACAGCTTATGGACTTTTATTAAAAATATAACAGCATGTGTCCACAAAGCAAAAGAAATAAAATAAAAAATACTCTATGATTATCCTGTGCTTTGTACGTCCATCCTTAATCCTAACAAAATATATTGGGAGGCACTTGGAGAAGGTTGATTAAGGAATGGAAAATATCAAAAAAATGTTTTAATCCATCTTCATGTTAAGTATTTATAATGGTTTTATCATTGCTGAGCTGTTGCCTAGATACAACAGACATGTTATTTAACTGACCTTCAAACTAAAAAAAAAAAGTAGATCAGAGTGTTCAAAGCCAAAATGAATCAACATGTCATTATTATTCAAATACTTAAAGTGCAAAACAATTAAACAAGCAAATCATCTGAACAGGGGCTTAAGCCAAACCTGCAGACAGTTGTGTCTTCAGCAATGTGGTGGATGTGCATTAGAAATAATAATACAAATAATAGAAAATAATAATCTCACCTTTATCGTCTGTGCATGCCTCTCTCCAACCTCATGCAACCAGATCAAACTATTACCCTTCACTGAACCTAAAAGCCGCAGCCATTGCTTTGCATAAGGGACTTGCCAGCAAAGCCATGCTAGGCTACTGAATTACTGAAATCACAATATCACTAATATATTTAGAAGCATTTGCACACATAGACGAATATACAACTACCCTTATGTACCCCTGTGACACCTTACAGCACCTCACAGTGCCTTTCGACAGGGTCTAGACAAAAAGTCAATCCACTGTCAGCAGAGATGATTATGATGATGCTCCATCAATGCCAGAGTGCTGTTGCTAAAGCACTATAAAGGACATATATATATTGGGGCTGGGCAAGTTAACGCGATAATATTTGTTTTAATACAAACAAATATTATTGTTACCATTTTATTTAGCATGAAGGAACACAGTTTGAAGTGTTTTGGGAAAAATGTGCTTGACATTGCTCTAGTAGTTTCAATGAAAAAAGAATCCCATTCCTGAACTCCTTTATTCATTAAATGGGATGAATTATTGCTGTCAAAGCATGCATTACCTCCCACTTCACAAGCAATCGCATACACATACACACAAACACCAACAACTATCCTTCCCAGCTGAGTTTGTTTAGAGGCAATAAATCAAATTGATGTCAAGTCTTTCTAAAGGCGTATAATGTTAATCTAAAGATTTGTCCGGATACCAAGGACAGGAAAAAAAAAGAAACTTTAATTGGTAACGACTATGTTTTGTAAGATGACAAAATTAAGTTATTTCTAAGACCTTTTCGACAAGATCTGTCCATTCACGTCACCATTAAGTATCTTATCAAGTTAAAGAATTCAGTCTTGACCCAGATATCTTTTCAGACTTTCTGCATTACAACAGTTCAAATACAGGGAGTCATTTTATCATCAAATATGATGATAACAAAAAGGCGAACAAAACATAAGACATTCATTAAAAGATAAACAAGGGGAAACAGTTGCACACACATCCTGCTGAACACACTTGCATTCTGCCATAGTCCTTCACATGTTTCGCCCACAGCCCTTCTGGACTTGTCTCCATGGTAACAACACCAGGGATGGTGTCCCTGGTAGAAATTGAGAGACGGAAAGAGAGAGAGAGGGAAGGGACACTACATGTACAGATACTTGTTGAATGCTTAAATTGAGGCCTTAACAATGGGAAATTTAATCTAGTACATTAAAGGTTTGTGCTGCTAGAGCCCATTGTTCAGCCACATTTTTGATATTTCTGTCTTGCTGCTTTTCACCAACGTACATATGATGAAAGAGATTTATTATATCTTAAGCGATACCTTTACATTTTACCTTTAATTATATTTTGATAAAACTGGTAGTTTCAGAGCAAAGACTGATGAAAAGTGTTAATACATGCAAAGTGACTTTAAAATACACAACAAGCTTAAATTACATTAAATGTCATTCCATTGACTATGGGCACTTCAGTAATTTAAATTGTGGCACTTTGCCAGCACAGCTGTTTCTTTGTGTGTTAAGCTTGCTACAACATTTGAGATAGCAGCTGTATTTGCGATAAAAGAGTCACATCCGGTTGATCCAACTGTACTAAACGCTCAGTAAAGCATTCTATTTTCAGAAGCAAATTCACCTGTGAGAGACATTTAATTTTTTTCATACTAAAAAGAAATTCTAAGAAAGCATATGTTAACTCTGCACTAATACTTAATTCTTAGAAAGGCTCTTTAAGTAACACTTGCCTATGTAATGTCACTACGGGCGTGGTGGCCAGGAGGGCTCCCGGACAGGAAACAGTTTGAGCCTGAACTTGAGTGTTACATATACAAACTGTTTGCTGGCTATACAAATGGCCGATCTCAATTAGTAAAAAAAGAAGGAAAGAAACTGAAGTGGGTTAAATTAGAAAATATGCTAAAAAAGAAGGAAAAAGTAATGGGTGGAGTAGGGAAAGTTTTTGCAGGATGCAGCTTATTTGCAAAAGTAACCAGCCTTTTTTGAAGGGGCCAGGGTCAAGACTAGAGATGACACGAGTCCGAGCAGCATGGGTGCAGCAGGTTAGCAAACACTCCCTATATGGCCCTATCCTATCACAGACTTGGCACGCAGAACATTAAAGGCAGCCAATCAGCTAGATCACACCATACATTTATAAATAATCTGCTTTATCGTTTAAAATTAATTTCAATCCTTACTTATCAGAAAAGGCACACATTTCCTTATTGCAAAAGAAAACATATTTCAGGAGACAGTCGGTGTTAAAAGTTAAAAAAGATTATATTTGATTAAATATATAAACTGTTTTTATGTTCTGTTTCTACGTTAATACCCTATAGTTATTTCTACATTCTCAAAAAATACAAATAAGTTGAGTAATTTACTTACTGTGTTTGCTAGCACTTTCCTTACATCATATGTTATAATGTTTTTGTGTTCTAACAGTGCAAACAGTGTGTTCTACAATGTTAAATATCGTTGTCGTTATTGTTGTGGAGTTAATGCAGAGGGACAGGATAATGCCAGTCATAGGAATGAGGAGGAGGAGAAAGAGACAGTGGAGGAGGGTCAGGAGAAGGAAAAGGTGATGGAAGAGGAGAAGCAGGAATGTGGAACAAGAACCACCAAAAACAGTGCCAGTGCAGCCAGCGTACCTGGAATGGGTTGGCAATAGATCTTCGAATAGAATTATGTTAATCTGTTATCCTACGATTATAGTCCAAACCTAGGCTTTTTTACATCTTAAAGGGGGTTCAATGTCTTCTTTTTCACATTTTAATTATTCAGTTGTGGTCTGTATAAAGTGGAATTGCAATGCTTTGATCTGAATTTGTTTGTGCTGCCCCACAGCTCCTCTTTTGCTCCTGTTCTGAGGTGCATATGAGAGCAACTCATTTTGGTGCTTTCTCTTTAAATCATCATCATATATCAGAGCTTTGATTATCCCGTATGTTCCTAACAGAGCACTTCGCTCTCAGACTGCAGGTCTGCTGGTGGTTCCTGGAGTCTCTAAAAGTAAAATGGGAGGCAGATCCTTTAGCTATCAGGCTCCTCTCCTGTGGAACCAACTCCCAGTTTTGGTCCGTGAGGCAGACACCCTGTCTACTTTTAAGACTAATCTTAAAACTTTCCTTTTTGACAAAGCTTATAGTTAGAGTTGGGTGGTTTTTCTTTCCACTGTTGCTTCATGCTTGCTCAGTATGAGGGATTGCTGCAAAGCCATGGACAATGCAGACGACTCTCCCTGTAGCTCAACACTTCTCCAGGAGTGAATGCTGCTTGTCGGGACTTTGAAGCAATCAACTGGTTCCCTTATATAGGAAATTTTTGACCAATCTGTATAATATGATTGATTTGACTTTGTAAAGTGCCTCGAGATGACATGTTTCATGAATTGGCGCTATATAAATAAAATTGAATTGAATTGAATTAAATGCAAATGAGGCATTTCACAGCCCGCCCCCTCCAAGTCACATAGTGTTTCACTCCTCCCCCTTCATTCATTTTGTAGTATGCTGAGTGATGTTGTAATGAATTGTGTTGGTTAATACAACCACCAAACATTTTCACTTATTCACTTGTAGCTTTGGCATCCTTGAGCTTGGACTACAAAATTGCAGTGAAACGAAATGAAAATGTCACATTTGCAAAGCTGGTGAGCCAGAGGTCCATGACTTTGTTGAGCAGTTTGGCAGCAAATACTGTGATGTAAAAGTTTAAAAGAATCCTAATAGAGGATAGAGAAAACCTAATCATTTGAAAAAATATGACCCAAACAGAATATAAAATATGCGCGGTACCTGGACAGACTAAATTAAACTTTTCTGTATTCCTAGAGATTCCAAGTACACAACAAAATATGCTTTAAGGGCTAAAAAAAGTGTCATTTGCAAGATCTCCCCTTTTAAAATAAACTGAAAATGATAATTTCAAGATTGTATTTCAGGATATAGCTTGGGTTTTTGTTCCTAAATATTTGCTTTGATGTTTATGATTAGCTGCTTGTTTAGTCAACTAAGGTATTCATGTTAAAATTATGGTTCCACTTGCGTCCATCTTGCGATAAGATAAGCGGCATCTCCAAACTAAGCTCTCAGGCTGAATTTCAACCCCAGCCCACGTCTGCATGTCACTGACTTATATGCATGAGAACACAGCTCGGGTTGCAACGTGATGGTGAAAATATAATGGATTCATCAATACGTGTTACATTCCCCAAAGGAATGTGATACTGTGATTATTTAATGAAGCTGATGTGTGGACCTGTTCTTCTTGGACTGTTGGCTATGTAGGCTTTTTGGTTGTTGGTTGTATTTCTTGTAATGTGGTGATAACCTCTCTGCCAATTTGCCTTCGTACAGCAGACCAGCTTATTTTGTTCAGTACTGATTGCTTTCCTGGTCATGTCTTTTTTTTAGGGAGATTTGTTGAAGGTTTTTTTTATTTTTTATTATGAACTTGTAAAGCAATTTTGGTTTCTAGTTATGGAAGTTCTGTTTGTAATGCTTGTCTAATGAATGTTTTTTTTATCTTCAAAAAATAGTGGTAGAAAATAAATGTAATCTAAATACATTGTGAATCTCCACATCCTATAAGGATTGCTGTTAATCTACAGGTCGATCAAAAGAGACTACAGTAGCATCAATGTGTTTTTCCAGTAATTCAGTTACAAAATGTAATTCTTTCTTTCTTTCCCAATTAATGGACTCAGTGGTTCAAGAGCCACCACACACACACATACAGAAAATGGCCTTCTATTTTTTTTCCATTCCTTCTGGCAATCCCTGCTTTAATCAGAGGCAGCACCAGAAGCTTCTGACCAGGACTAAGGAAAGATTGGTCCGAAGTTTTACATTTACCATTCATTTGGAAAATCGAAGTCGCAGAGTCTGGATAAAACATAAAGAGGAAAGGTGTGCCAGCTGCTTGAGGTCAACAGTCAATGTTGCTCCACTGTCGGTCCAAAGTCAGTGAAGGACATCTTCAAGGATCTAATGCTTTTCTCTGCTGACAAGCTTGAACGACATGTTGATTTAATCTTGAAGCAGGGTACCTCGCTAGGACTATATATATATATATATATATATATATATATATACATACACACACACACACACACACACACAAACACACACACAAACACACACACACACATATATATTTATACCGTATTTTTCAGACCATAAGGGACACCCGATTATAAGGCGCACTGTGAATTTGGGTGTCTATATCCACACATAAGGTGCACCGGATTGTAAGGTGAATTAAATATTCTTCCCAAGTGTGTAATATCATTCCACCCCTCCACCTACACAGCTCTCTTCTGAGAGGGAGAGCTATCTGTCTCTGTCGGGAGGACAGAGTAGTTGGACTACACTGCCTTATTTCTAACATAAAGCCAGAATAAACGTAACTTTTATATTTAATTAACTTACTAGGTTTATTACTGCTAGCACGTACTCCGGTCATGGGCTACCTAAAGGCTCATCTGTCCGTGAAAACAGCAGGGGAATATGATCCCGTGCATCCGACCGCCTGCTTGAAGTAGTTCAGTGTATCAAGCTTGGTGTCATGTATAAAACAGTACGATGTAAAGACTTCTTGCCGCAAAGAGGTTTATAGTGTGACACTGCATACACGGTCATAAAAGTTTTGCTCTGCACGTGTCTGCCTCGCGTATGACCGGACCTCCGTGGAGTGAAGTACGCCCGAGTATGTGGGGGCCTTTCCATGAGTGCACTTCTAGTTTCGAAATTACAGTCAGGCAGACTGATCAAGCAGTGACACAGTGTACCATATTGCTCCAAATATCTATTGAGCGGAGAGGCTCCGTTGCTAACCAAAGTTGTACTTAAACATTTTAACAGATTTTTGAGCGTATTGTACCACATAAAATCGGTTAGTAAGCACAACAAGTATGGTAATCATATATAAGGCCATATAAGGCCAAGCCATCGGTTTTTCAGAAAATTTAAGGATTTTAAGTGCGTCTGAAAAATACGGTGTCTATCTATCTATCTATCTATCTATCTCTCTCTCTCTCTCTCTCTCTCTCTCTCTCTCTCTATATATATATATATATATATATATATATATATATATATATATATATATATATATATAACCGAAGAGATAAGACTGTAACCATCACAGAGAGCAATGAGCTGATATACAATACAGCACTAGTGATCTTTGAGATGCTTGGCAAAGGTGAATACAGCACTAAGTACAATCCCTACTGTGACCATCACAGAGAAGATTGAGCTGATATACAGTACAGCACTAGTGATCCTTGCCAAATGTAACATTAAGATCTGCCATATTGTACAATTTCCACATGGAAGAGAAGGTTGGAAGCCAAAATCAAGATCCCACAAAATCAAGATCCCCCACAAATACAAACAGCCCCCATACCTGAGGCCCTGGAAACTGCCAAACAAAGACTCCAAGCCTTGGCTGCCAGACTGAAGAGATACACAAAGGAGATAGAAGCCAGAAAAATAAACAGGTTGTTCTCCACTTAACCAGTGTACTCCCAGTGGCAGGGTAATGACACATGTCCCAACCCACCAAGGCAAGAGACTGAGCAATACTGGAAAGGGATACAGGAGAAAGAACAATGGCAGACATCCAACAATTATTTTCAGGTATGAAGAACTGGACAGCACCAGGCCAGAAGAAGCTGAATGGACCAACTGCTGACAAATGGGACCTTCCCTGAATGGCTGACAGAGGGCAGAACACTCCTGATAATGAAACAACCCCAGAAGGGGACAGCCCCTACCAACTACCGGCCAATAACCTGTCTCTCTACAACATGGAAGCTCCTGTCAGACATCATAGCGGCTAAGATAAGTGGGCACATGATTCAACACACGACAGAAGTCCAGAAAGGCCTAGGTAAAAACACCAAAGGAGCCAAACACCAGCTGCTAGTTGATAGAACAGTCGCCCTAGAGAAACAAACAAACAAACATTTGCAGTGCATGAATTGATTACAAGAAACCTATGATTCATTGCCACAAACATGGATGCTGGAATGCCTGAAGCTGTACAAGGTCAACAGCACTCTGAGAGCCAATTGCAGGAATATCCAACAAATGTGGAATTTACAAAGGAGATGCTCTGTCCCCCCTGCTGTTCTGCATAGGCCTGAACCCCTCAGCCAAATAATCAACAAGTCTGGCTATGGATACTGACTCAGAAATGAGGCCACTATCAGCCACCTCCTGGAGATGGATGACATAAAGCTGTAGACTATAATTAAACGAGACAATGACTCCCTGATCCACACCGCCAGGATCTACAGCAGGGACATTGGAATATCATTTAAGCTAGAAAAATTTGGCCGGATGGTGACAAAGAGAGGGAAGGTAATCCACACAGAGGGGATTGCACTCCCAGAATGGAGAATAGCAGATGTTGAAGAGAACTCTAAGTAAGTTGGAATACAACATGCAAATGGCAACCACGAAGAGGACACAAGAAAAGCACTTACAGTAAAATACCTGCAACTAGTAAGGCAAGTTCTGAGAAGTCAGCTGAATGGCAAGAAAACGGTCTGGGCCATCAACAACTATGCCTTGCCAGTAATCAGATACCCTGATGGGATAATAAGTTGGCCAGAGGAGAAAATCCAGGCCACTGATGTTAAGACACGAAAACTACTCACCATGCATGGTGGATTCCACCCCAAATCCAGTATCCACAGTGTATACACTAAGAGAAAAGAAGGAGGCAGAGGTCTAGTCAACATCAAAGGCACCATTGAAGATGAAACATCCAAGCTCCAAGAATATATCAGGAAGATTCAATTCAATTCAATTCAATTCAATTCAATTCAATTTTATTTATATAGCGCCAATTCATGAAACATGTCATCTCAAGGCACTTTACAAAGTTAAGTTCAATCATATGATGGCCCCAAGGGATGAAGCACTTAGTGAATGTCTCAGACAATGGAAGCTGGAAGAGAAGGAATTGAAGGAACCATCGTGGGAGGAAAAACCCCTGCATGGGATGTACCACTGATATCACCAAATCCTACTGAAGCACTGACCATGGCAGTACAGGAGCAAGCCTTGAGCACCAGAGCAATAGAGGCCCGGATCTGCCATACAAGGCAAGATCCCAGGTGCAGGCTATGCAAAGAGACCCCAGAAACCATCCAGCATCTCACACAAAGGTGTGAGATACTAGCAGGTAAGGAATACATGGAACACCATAACCAAGTGGCTGGTATAGTGTACAGAAACATTTGTTCAGAATACCAACTGAAGACCCCCAGGTCAATATGGGAGTCACCTCCCAAGGTGGTGGAGAACGACAAAGCTAAGATCCTGTGGGACTTCCAGATGCAAACAGACAAAATTGTCATGGCCAACCAACCAGATCATTGATTAGCAGCAGAGGACAAATGTTGTGATCAATGTGGCCATCCCGAGTGATGGAAACATCAGGAAAAAAGAGCACAAATAGGGAAATACCAAGGGCTCAGGGAAGAATTATAAATAGCCTGGAAGGTGAAGACAACACTAGTCCCCATGGTCATCTTAGCACCCAGGGCAGTAACCCCCACTCTGGAGAAGTGGCTCCAACAGATACCTGTAGAAATATCAGACATCTCAGTCCAGAAGAGTGCAATCTTAGGAAGAGCCAAGATCCTAAGAAGCACCCTCAAACTCCTAGGCCTCTGATAGAGGACCAGAGTATGAGGGGTGGGTGTGAGAGCAGTTTATATATAAATATATATATATATATATGATTTTTTTATGACCGTAATTTCGCTTTGTAAAACTGACCAGCAAACTTGAGTTGGCATCACAGATTTTCTTGACAAATGCCAGACTGATGGTCACATGCCACGCCACACTGATGCAACAATCCAGGCTCTGAAGCCCCAACAAAGTACCAAATGCATATACTGCTCAGTACAAAAGAAGTACAATCCAGTACACTGTATTTACTTTTCAGTAGTAATTTCTGTCGAGATTTTGTCTTTTTTATCTTTATCGACGTGCTATTTCAACCACTCACACCGAAGCCAACCCGTGACGCTGTGAGAGCGACGCAGGAAAAAACAAAACTTTTATTTTTTTTGATGTGTTTGCGGCTCTAGTGGCACGCGTTTTATTGACAGTGAGCTGACAGGAAGAGGGTGGAAGACAGGCGGCAAAGCGCCACGAGTCGGAGTCGATCCCGGCCGACCGCGTCGAGGACTAAAGGCCTCCTAATATGGTTCGTGCCAACCGCGTCCGCCACGGGCGCGTCCGCCACGGGCGCGTCCGCCACGGGCGCGTCCGCCACGGGCGCGCCCCGGAAAACAAAACTTGCCAAATCCGGTCGGGAGAAGGGCAAAAACATCGTTTCCACCAACAAAAGCCTTCAGAGCCGTTCTCTGATGTTCTTTTAATGAAACAATATTAGGTAGATTGGACAACACGGAAGAAATAGCAGCATCAATGTTAACGCTTGCTTCCTCGATGCGAGCCGCCATTGTCTGAATCAAAACAGTCTCACGGTCGCTTTTCCACTACGTCACATCTATGAAACTCCAGCCCTGCGTCCTGATTGGCTGGACAATAAAATTGGTTGGAGAAATCACTCTCTATGGGAGAGGTCCCAGATGGATGTGAGTGAAGCTAGGCGGAGCGATATCAATCTGGCTAGGGTCAGGTTACCTATCTCCAGGTCATTGTGTAAAAGTTTTTTTGTGATGTAAAACACATATGGATATGTGTCAGAAAACGTTCTGACACATATCCAGGAGTCTTTATCAATTATGGTGGCTCGTGCTTGAGGAATCTGAGCCACCGTAATTGACAAAGACTCCTAGATGGGTGTCAAAACTTTTTTAGAAAAACTGAGCAAATGAAACATGTCACTCTCTGAAAAAGTAAAAATTTTTTAAAACATGTTCTTCATTTACCCAAAGATCTGTGTAAATTTCATGATCCATAGTATATGTGAAGCACACTACACTTAGTAAGCATTTACAACTTGTTTTGTTCTAGAGGCCAGGCACAGAGCTGGTTGAGTAAAAGGCCTCCCCTGGTGAGAAAGGACAACGCTGACATTGCTGCTCATCATGATCTGTTACAGCTTGATGACTGTGTCAGTCTGTCTACACTGTGGCAGATGTCTCCATAACAAGTGCTCTATATTCTGACACAGTGGTGTGAGAGCATATGTGTTGTCTGTTTCTGTGAGTCTGAAAAATAGACAAGATAGACAGACTTAGAGACAGAAAGGTTCTTCCAAGGTGTAGACTGTCTTGGAAGCAGGTGGAACAGATTAGATAAAAAGGTCCTTAAGGAGTAGAGGTCTTTTTGGGGTGAGATAGTTAATTTAGACATGTTTTAAGACACACACACACACAGATACACACAAACACTCACACACATTTAAAACTACAGTGCAGGCTAAATAATTTACATCTACCTATGAAAACTTGTAATTTGATATCAGTGTGTGTAATTTTAGGACATGTTCCTATCTAAAGCCCTAATTGTAGAACATGCAGAAGAAAAGCAAGTGTTACATTTCTGTCCTCTTCATGGAATTTAGATAATGTAAATATTTTAACCCTATGCACATGTTGCCTTCTCAATGATTTTAGTATTGTAATGCTCTTTTTTAAGTGTTTAGAATGTATTTTGACCTATTTAACTTGATTGATGGAGTGGATACTGATTGCTTTGGTGAGCCCTGGCCTTCTTTGGTCTGACCAATAGGTTTGCAATGTGCCTTAAAGTATGTCGTTTTTTCCCCTGGTGTGCAAATTCTTTGCACCTAAATCTGTCATTCAGATCCAACGGCAAGAGCAACTAATGCCAACTACAACTATGTAACAAAGCAGTTTCAGGGCAAGTGCAAAGGTTATCTGGAATATTGAATAAAGTAAATAACTTACCGACTGTGTATGGAATCCTTAGAAATTCATAATTTATTACATTTATGTTATCAGCAGTTGCTGGTGTAGTACAATTCAGAGCCTGTCTTACCTGTTCCCACGAACTTTGTTCTTTCAATTTAAGAGAAAAGTCCTTCTGTGCTGTTTTATTATCAATTTTCCTTGGATGATGTTAAGGAATACATACTATATAAGGTAGGCTGTTTTTAAGGTCTTGAAACATTGGGGGCTTTAGTCCAGACCCCTCCTTCCTTTTCCTCCCCTCTAAGTTTCTCCCTCGGCGCGGTGCTGAAAAACCTAGTCCACCCCAGTCTCACTAAAATCAAATTATGGTGAGAAGCAGAACTTAAAGGGCTATACTCATAGAATCTGAGGTTACAGAATGCAACCGGCATTCTATTTCATATAGGCACAGACCATTAAGGATATCACTAGTAGGTTGAAAGTGAAGCAGGATGTAGTCTATGCCTCACCAGGTCCATCTGACCACAAATATTAAACATCTGATCGCACAGAACTACTTCAAACTCAGCCTTTGGCATGCAAAGTTACATGCTCAGAAACACCCTGTGCAACTGAAGAACAGAGAGAAAAAATTATCTCTGGTCAGAGCGGCGGCTGAGATGACAGACCAGCTGCAGTGAATAGTGACGATGAAGGTTATGAACTGTACCATTTTAGTGATGAGCAGAGCAGGTCAGCAACTCCTCAGGAGGGGCATGGAAACATAGGGTGAAAATTCAACGGCTGAATCATGTGTAATGACATACTATGCTAACCCCTGCATGTCTCAAACACCACAGCAGAGGGGAATAATCTCTGACCCCAGGTAGGCTTGAGGAAATTCAGCCACAGTGACACATAACAGAGTCGGTCCACTGGTGCGGCCAGAACCACTCAGAGCTTAACCTTCACTCACCATATTTAACAATACATTGTGCACCGTGGATCATCTTCTGTTCCTAAGAACCACCCTTTCTCGGGACCTGAGATGGATCTTACACTGTTCAGAAAAAGATCCAGCACAGACTATACTTCCTGAGGCAACTTGAGAAACACAACATTCGCCAGGAGCTGCTGGTGATCTTCTACACTGCAATTATTTAGTCAGTCCTGTGTTCTTCCGTCACTGTGTGGTTTGGCTCATCCATAAAACAGGACAGAATGAACAATGAACAATTAGGTCTACGGAAAACATCATCAGGGTTGACCATCTCTTCATCCAGGACTTGTACAGGTCTAGGATCAGGAAAAAGGCTGCAAACATCTCTGCAAACCTCATACATTCTGGACACAAACTGTTCAAACCTTAAACCCCAGGTTGGTGCTACAAAACACTTTTCACAAAAACAACCCACCACAGAGACAGTTTCTTCCCAGGCTGTCTCTCAGATGAACAAAATGGTCAGCTTACAGCATGATTAGTCAGCTACACTGCTGGGAAACAAAACAAGTACATTGCACTTTCACAAATTGCAACCTCCTTTTTCTTTTTTTCTGCATAGAAAACAAAGAAAAAAATACATATTGTTTATAAATGCATACCAAACGTGTGCGAGTGTTTGATTGTACACACAATGATGGCCAAGTAAAGATGATTTTCATACTGAAAATATTACAAAGAGAGAATGACAAATAAGTATTAGCTCACCCTGTGTCTGCAGATGGGAATTTACTTATATTAAAGCACAATGAAATAAACATACTGACAGAACTCTAACAAGGTAATGAGTCATGGAAGGGATGGAAACATCACAGATAAAAACAAGGGAGCTTTGAGTTTCTCCAGAGGATCTAGTCCTGATTTAATATAGACATTTCAAATAGCCTCACACAACCAGTGTGAGAGGTTCTGCAAAGACAGAGTACTACCTGCAGAGTTACCTCTGTAATACAGAGACATATGCTAGTGGCTGCACAGTGCAGCCTTGTGAGCATGGGACAGAGAGGAGGTGTAACTTCCTCCTTAGGGTTATGGGGAGGAGGAAATAAGTTATTCAGAGTTATCGCTCAACCTGATTGAGCTTTTGATGCTTTTAGGTGTAAAAGCAGGGTTAGGATGCAGTAGAGTTGAGCTCCCGTTACCCCGTATTCTGAGACAGGAGGGAGCAACAGTGAGAGCAAATAAATTACTCACTCTCTTTGCAGATGTCAGATCAAACAGCAGGGCTGTTTTAAGTGAATTAAATTTAAGTGGAGCCAGATCTAAGGGCTCAATTGGAGCTTTAACCAGGGCATGCAGAACCAGCACTAAATTCCACTGAGGAACTAGTGAGCGTGATACTGGCCTGTGTCTGTGTACGTCTTAAAAAAACATTTGATCATTTTAATTGTGCTGGAAGCTAAATTTCTGTTCATCAGCTGTTGTCAAAATAACACGTTCACAGCTTTTTCTGCACACCAGTCCTGAAAGGATCTGTTTTGATGTGTATGACACTGTGGAAAAATGACTTGAGTACTCCCATTTAACCATAGGTGGGTCAGTGCCAAACCCAGAAACACTAATCTCTCCCTGGGTAACTCCTAATCAACCCCTTCCTCCACAGCAGCAATGGCATGATACCAACTACTGCAGGTTCAGACACCATGGTCTGTGCGCTCAAGGACTATGCAAATCACTGACAGTTGTTCCTTCTGAACATGATCAAGGAGCCGCGGGATCAGCAAAACTGGAAGAAAAGCGTGAAGCAGCATCACCATGAGTGAAGACTCCTAATGGCAGACCTTCCCATGGGCTCAGTGAGAACCACAGCTGGCACGGCACATTCTCCTGTGTAGTGATCAGATCGACAGCTACTCTGCTGAATATTCTCTAGATCTGATAGATCAGTTCGGGATGGAGGCTCCAGTCCCCATGTCAAGGATCAGCCCTGGATTTTACTCCTCTGTTCAGGACACTCTGATGAGGAGAAGATTTGTGTGTGCTTAGCACAATATGACAATGAATATATAAAATAAAGCACACAAACATTATGGATACAAATGTAACATAATTAATAACCAAAGAGATCAGTTTGCCTCTGATTTTTAATAGTCTCATTTAGATATGGGGCAACTTACAAAACATCCGTGGCTTGAGACCTGAAGGTCCAGGTCGCTGGTGTGGCACTGGTCAGGTGTCTGCATGTGACCAAATATTTTTCAACATCTGTTTAAATGTATTGCCTTAGTGCTTTGCTCCCTTTTGACTCTGAAAAAGACAAAGATGAACTTTATATTAAATTTTTACAACAAAAAATTGGTCAGGGAGCTCCTGGACCAGGGAGCTCCTTGAAATACATTTCTTCAGTGGTGGGTACAGCTAACCAAAAAGTTAGCTTTGCAAACTCATATTACACACAAAAAATATTAACTTCACAGCCATTAAACCAAAGTTAAATAAGGACATTTGAAGAAGCTAACACTAGCTGTTAACCGCCGGCTGTCACTCAGTTTGCAACACAAATCTTTAGACAAAATGTGCCACCGACACATGACGAACGTGCGCAGCGCTGCATGTTTTAGGGGATAGCTGTTTTAGTTCAGGAAAAATTACTTTTAAACTTCAACTGGAAGATGGCACGGTGGGAGTCAGGACATTTGACTTGAGTCCCTACTTCTGAAAGCTCCCACAGTAGGGTGACCACCTGCTAATAAGCCCAAGGGGGGACAAGGGGTATGTTTCTGAGGGACAAAGTGGGACACTGCTTGGCGCTGCGGTGCCCCCACCTCACGGGCAGACTCACTGATAGGGGTTTACACATTTCTAGCACATACCACCTTACATGGTATATTAATAATGCCCTATTCCCATAAACATGTGTAATTGCTGATGTATGCTCATGAATAGGCCAACCAATGTGTATTTCTTTCTAAATAAAGATTCATAATACTTTGAACATTCAATGAACAGATGCACTTCCAATTCCGATTTACTTTAGCTATTTAATTTTATTTATTTTTCATTACAATTTAAATATATTATAATTTAAAATTAAAGGATTAACAGGAATTGTAGTTGCTCTACACCACAGGAACTGTAAAAAAGTCTTAACTCACGACTCCAGAGGTTCACAGAACGAGAAGGGGGAGGAAGGATGGTGAACTTGGATGTTGGTAAAGGCAGGCGCAGGAAAAAAAAAAAACTGTTCAGTGTTCTGGGGACACTTTTAGGACATTGGGGTCACCTTTAGGACTCAAACCTTTTCAAGCCAAAACATGAAGTGGGCAGAATGTTTAGATGTCCACTTATAACATCAGTTTAATCCAAAACATTACAAAATTAACTGACCAGCAATCTAATCACAACGAGCCAACAGCCAGGATGTTTCTGAATCAGATGATTCATCAGCCTACCTTCCATAAGGTCGCCGCTGCATGACTGAAGGCTTCCCCTGGAGCTGCAGCACCAGAGCGCTCCGGTGTTGTGCGCAATTCTGTTCCCCCGTGAAAATCTGTTTCCCCCGTGTTGGGAGTGCGCTTTGCAGCTGTTTTCCCGGCGCTTCTAGTTGATTTCTCGGTAAAACAAGTCCTATAATCATGTCGATGTTGTAACATTCAGTTTAATCGGCAGCTGTTTACAAAATTTTAAAATAAAAATAAATAAACGAGGTCTTTCAGACATCTCCCGAAAACTTTGGGAAATAAAGAGCAAATGTTTCTAAATTCTCAAAAATTATGTGTGATAGCATACTAGAAATTTCCTTAATCCAGTAAACTGTCATATTTTACATTACACAGGGATGTACTGGGAAGTCTACACTCTTGTGTTTTCAGGAAGTCTTAGGCTGTTTCTCAATTCACGAGAACGCGCTCGCGTTCTCGTGAATTGAGAAACAGCTATAATGTTTGTGTCCTGCTATCAACCATCCCATCCTCCTCTATCAGCAATGTAAAATCATAAATACACACTACGTGCTGGAATAGTGTTTTATGGCTTACTTTTATTTGTCAGGTTAAAGTGACAAAAGTTGGAAAAAGACCGTTTATCTTGCCATTTAAAATAACACAAAACAGCGTAAGAAGACCTCGTTTATTTATTTTTATTTTACAATTTTGTAAACAGCTGCCGATTAAACTGACTATTACAACCTTGACATGATTATATGAGTTGTTTTACCGAGAAATCAATTAGAAGCGCCTGGAAAACGGCTGCAAAGCGCGCTCCCGACACGGGGGGAAACAGATTTTCACGGGGGAACAGAATTGCGCACAACACCGTCCGTGCCAATGACACAAAACAGGTTAAAATGTCCTCGTACGTTATGAGGCCACTTCTTCATGTCATCCTCTCAGTCATGAATACTTTGAAGCTGTGGCCATAGTTACTTCCGCGTTCGAAAATAAGATGGATAGAGCGACCAACTTTTTCTTGAGAAAGCATTGATTATGCGTGACACGGTCTCAATTTGCGGGACGCATGAATTGGGCTTCAAACGCTGTGCGCGCACACGCTACGCGGGACGGGTGGTCACCCTATCCCACAGATCAAGAGTTATCAGCACTTCAGGTATTTATATGCAGACTTGCACAATGTGTATGTGTCAATAACATAGGAACATTCACTATTTTAATGTTTTGTTTGCTTTCATTCACAGCTTTGATGCCAACACACCTGGTGTAGTGCTAGGTAGGACTCACAGTGACGTAGAGCCTGTTAGCTTTCAGCTGCTGCGTGACCAGGAAGTTCTAACCACCATTGCGTGTATGTCTGTCTTGCCTGCACCAGGACTCCCTGGACAGACAGGCATATCTTTATTCAAAGATCAGGCCTATTTGTTTCAGTGAAGCCAAAGACATCACATGCCCAGCACCAAAAAGCACAACACAGAAAAGGGTGGTTTTGTGACATGGACTTCTAGGTAAAATGTAATTTGTATACAGTTTGTCATGATGCAGCCTGGTGGCTGCATTTTTAGCAGTTCCTGCCTCCTCCTTCCCAGCGCAGCCTGATCAGGATCACCTGTCAGGCTGCAATCACCTGTGACTGGCTCCACCTGCTCACCCCTCTTTAAATACTCACTTCAGTTTGTTCCTGGTTGCCGGGTCGTCTGCAATCTCCACCTGCAACCTCGACTCACTCCACACCTGTCTACTGCCTTGCTGTTGGAACTCCTGTTACCCCAGTGCTTCATTCTTCTAGTTTTCCTCCAGTCAGCCTGCTCCTGCTCCTGCTCCTGCAACTCATCTACTCCAGCCCGGTAACTGACTCTGGTTTTCACCTTCGACTACTCCTTCTTTGCAATAAACTCTCAAGATCAGCTCTGTGTTTGTGTGCTCTGTCCGGGTTCATGAAGACAAATCATGACACAGTTGTGCACACATTTAATTAAAACCCACATTGTGGCATGATTAAAACCAAGTAAATCAAGTCTCTGTTTCTCTTCTTGGGACCATTAAAAATAAAGGGTTTCCACACATAACAATTGATGGATACAGGTCAGGTGACTGCAATGCCAGCCTTTTATTTATTAACCTATTCATACACGTGAGCACACTTATGAGCAGAAACACATATTGATCACCAACCCTCCGGAACTGCTATCTGTGAGTCATAGAATGCATAATCCCTCTTTCTGAATGAGCAATTAACAATAAGAATTCATTCATTGTCCTGCAATGAGGACATTTGTGTGTGACAGTGGGAAACACACAGTTACACACAATTATTAGCAATGGAAAAAACAGAAGAATAAAAAATCAAGACAATTCTAAAGTTAGCGCTGAAGAAACACCAAGAGTGGAAGAAAAGTAAATACCACAGTAAATATTGCACAAAGGAAAAAATTCAGGCCCTTTACATAATACAAAAATGTTATTTAAAAAATATTTTTTTCAAACTTTAGTTTCTTTGTGTTACTGTTAAATTAGGTATAAATTTCACATCACAGTGCAATGAGCTGACATATGCCCTCTATTGACAGGTAGGGCTGGGTGGGAGGTGTTGCTGAAGTGTATGCAAAGTAATGCAAATTAACCTCTTTTGTTAACACCCCCCTGGCTTGGAGTGATTCCAAAGAGACAAGTGCTTTTTTCTGCCTAATCTTCTTTGCAGAGTGCCAACATTCAAAAGGTTTGACTTCGTTGGAAAGTTTGGAGTCCACTCTTTCTAAATCTGTAAATAACTTAAAACGGCCCCGGGAGACTTGTTCGTGGTTTTGCTGTGGCCGGTCACATATGGATCATGACCAAAAGAACAAGACCCCATCCATAAGTGGGCAAAATGAGCTTCCTCCAGATGGTGGCTGGACCCAGCTGTAAAGATATGTTTAGGCACTCTGTTGAAGCTTAAAGTAGAGTGGCTGGTTCTCTGCATTGGAAGGAGTCAGTTAAGGTTGGAAGTTTTCCAGTGACGTCCCTCTGGAAGGAGACCCTAGAGAACTGCATATCTTGTCTGGCCTGGGATCAACTTGGGATTCCCCTGAATGACCTGGAGGATGGCACTGAAGAGAGAAAAATGAATATAAAATATAACTAAAACTGAACTCAAATATCAGCACTTTTATAGCGACCTGAAATTGGGGTATTTATATTACAGTTTGTTTAAAAAGCCAGTGACTGTTGGGATGAAATAGTTTTTTCTTGGTAGGGCATATCTCCTACTTGAAGGAAGAGCTTAAACTCTGTTTTGGGGATGGGTGGGGTCCAATAATACTTTCTGAGCTTTGTTTCCTGATCTCGACTTGAGTAAGTCCATAATATTATTTAGTTGTATCTCAAATTTTACTCCATATTCTTTCATAGTGTTTTTTACATACAACAAACAAAATCAATACAGAGACATAAATGTGTAGACGGATTAAATAAATAACCTATAAAACATTTTCATAAAAACACAATAAACGTTGAAGCTCCTCAATTTTTGGAGAAAATGTGTTCACTGGTGTGCTTTTCTGCACACTGCATCAGTCAGGGACTAGATTGTAAATTTATTGCCCATCATTGTTTCCAGGTATTTGTATTCTTGCACCATCCCCACTGCCTTCTCCTTTATAAAGGCTGGAAGGAGAGGCAGAGAAGTCTTCTTAAAGTCTATGCACATTTCCTTTGTTTTGGTCACCTTAATGTGCAATAAAGATGGCTGGCACCACTCCTGACAATCCTGTAGAACATGACCAGTAGGAGCATCACCATTCAACATGGACATAATGACAGTGTCATCAACAAATATTATAATATGATGGTTCTCATGCTGACCTTTATCCTTTATCTGGGAAGGTAACCATTAACAGCTAGAGGCTAAGTCACACCTGCATTCCTATGAATGAGTCTTGTTTTTCATCCTCCATGGTTGATGCTGATACCCCAGCATCAACCATAAGCATTAATTATCGCATGAATGTTCCATTTCTTCTAACACACTCAAAGTTGGTGCAAAGATTTGTTTATTTCACATAAATTGCTGGTGCTGACTGACAATTATTTTTGCTTATCAGTGTGGCTATTCAAATATCATGCTGGAATCAAACTGAAGCCTTATGATTACCTGTTTAATTGTGTAGAAAGTGCTGATCCATATTGATAATTTTTCAGTTGCAAACTTTTATTGTTTTGCATTTTACCTTTCATTATTAGTTAGTGGAGGTTTGTTTCAGGCTAGTTTAGGAGTGTGTGACTCAAATAGTTTTGATTGTAGTCTATCTTGGTAATTTGCTTTAATAAACTTGTAAGGAAAGAGAGGCTTGTTTGCGTTTATTTTGTATATATGAGAGATATGCTGTCTGAAGATTAGTCCTCAAATTATTCTTTTTCAATTTATCAGTTGATAAGACATTGTATGGTGATGTGGCTAATAATTATTGCCTAAGACAAGACAATGCAATGTGCTTTACATGATTAAAATACAGGAATGAAAGCAAGAAGGAATAAAATGTAGAAACAAAATAGAACATGGAAAAATTAGAAACTAAAAGCAAACATTAAAAACAGTTGGACTACAAAGTTGAACTAATGATGTTTCAGTAAAACAGTTTAACTAGAACCATCAAAGGCAATCCTAAACAAATGTGTTTTTAATCTTGATTTAAAAGAACTCAGGCTTTCCGCACTTACAGTTTTCTGGTAGTTTGTTCCAGATAAGTGGAGCATAAGGACTAAATGCTGCTTCTCCATGTCTGGTTCTGGTTCTGGTTCTAGGTATGCAGAGTAGGCTGGAGCCAGAAGACCTTAGTGGTCTGGATGGTTGATACACTGATAACAAGTCTGTGATGTATTTAGGTGCTAAGCCATGCAGGGATTTATAGACTAACAGAAGTATTTTAAAGTCTATTCTCTCAGATACAGGGAGCCAGTGCAAGGACTTTAGAACTGGGGTGATGTGCTCTACTTTCTTAGTCTTAGTGAGGACACGGGCAGCAGCGTTCTGGATCAGCTGCAGCTGTCTGATCCACTTTTTAGGCAGACCTGTGAAAACACCATTGCAGTAATAAATGCATGGATTAGTTTTTCCAGATCCTGCTGAGACATTAGTCCTTTAATCCTGGAAATGTTCTTCAGGTGATAGAAAGCCTACCTTGTAATTGCCTTTAAATGCTTTTGGAGGTTCAGGTCTGAGTCCATCACTACTCCCAGATTTCGGGCCTGATCAGTGGTTTCTAGCTGAAGCAGCTGAAGCTGTGTGCTAACTTTTGATCTCTCCTCTATTGGTCCAAAGATTATTACATCAGTTTTGTTTGTATTCAATTGAAGAAAACTTTGGCACATCCATGCATTGATTTCTTCTAGGCATTTACTCAGTGCTTGAACTGGTCCATAGTCACCTGGTGACATGGTGATGTAGAGCTGTGTGTCGTCTGCATAGTTATGGAATCTGATGTTGTTTTCTATGATCTGAGCTAGAGGGAGCATGTAGATATTGAAGAGGAGGGGACCCAGGATGGACCCTTGGGGAATCCCACATGTCATTTTTGTCGTCTGGGATGTAAAGTTACCTACTGACACAAAAAACTCCCTGTCCTTTAAGTAGGATTTAAACCAGTGGAGAGCTGTACCAGAAAGGCCGACCCAGTTTTCCAGGCGCTCTAACAGAATGGAGTGATCGACAGTATCGAATGCTGCACTGAGGTCCATTAGTACCAGCAATGTGGTTCTTCCATAGTCTGTATTTATATGGATGTCATTAAACACCTTGATTAGGGCGGTCTCTGTACTGTGGTGAGCACGGAAACCTGACTGGAAAACGGCAAAGCGGTTGGTCATTGTTAAGAAGGTGTTTCATTGTTGAAATACAGCTTTTTCAATAATCTTACTGATAAAGGGGATTATTTATCAGCCTGCCTAAGGCAGTCATAAATCGTAATTATCAGCACTTACTAGGACTAGACCAAAAATTCTGATGCTTCTGGTTCTATTAGTTAATGGCAATTAATTATTAATTCCAATTAATATTTATCAAATGTTAGTAACCCAATCATCACAAATCCCTACTGTACTTTAAATTGATGCTGAGTTTTGGTTGGGGTTCCAAATTAGAATTTCCATATTCATAATTAAACCCATGATTGTGCAACAATAGGAACATATATAGACAGTTATTCAAATGTTGAGTACTCTGCAAAGCTCCAGAGCTACAAAATATGTAGCAAAGCATCTGCTAACTGCTCTGCACAATTTTCAAGGATCTTCTTCCAAATACTATCAGGACATGGACTTTTCTTTTTTTAAACCCCTTTAAGCTGTTAAAGCACTGTTCCCTTGGCTATAAACACATTGTTTTGTGCTTAGGGGCAGCACCTAAAAAAACAGATAGTTCATGCTGTTGTTGTCGGACTTGAACTAAACCCCCTCCCCCATCCTTCTCTATTTTGGGTTAAAGCTCAAACTAGCTAGAGTTCTAAATACCTCTGAACCTAACGAGTATTACCGTGATTAGAGTTCCTGTGAGACCTTTTTAGCTAGATAAGTAGGACACGACCGATCTACTAACCACCTCCCTCCTAGGGCCACACCCTTTTCCAGTAGACAAGTTGGGCAAACTAGTAGCCTGAGGCCACCTATTTCCTGTCCACTCCCCAAGTTAATGGTGGCTCCTACTCTTACACAACGGCTCTTGTCATTAGATCGGTTAAGTTTCAGTGACTCAAAAAGTCCCTAAGGGTGTTCTGTATTAAATTTTGCCACAGGTAACCTTTAAATACCTCCTAAATAGTTTTAGAACCACGCACCTTGCCTGTTTTTCAACCATTAAAGAACTCAATAATATTGACTCAATAAATCAAATGTCCACAACTCCTAATATAATTGTTTGTAATTATTTAATTAGTATGCTTTAGCAGGGAATTAGTAACAGCATAATTAACCAAATACAGAAATAACAAATAAAATGTTATCTCACTTCCTAACTCTATCTAAGGCTAATTACTAATATGTTCAGGAGAGGCTTTTGAATTTAGGGGAGCAGACTGACCGATACCGCAGATGGAATTCCAAGGTGACTCTGTTTTCTGGACGAAGGAGTTGATCGAATGAAAAACGTTCCTCCTTTCAATGGCAAAACTCTAATGTCCATATGATGTCCTGCTCACAAAGGCTCACAGCATGAGTCTTTGTCCTGACAACATGGGCTGAGGTTCATCTCTTTGGCTCGACAAGTTTCAGCTTCAGCTCTGACATCTGGTGGGTGAGGCTGCTTTCTCTGGCAAATTCAGGTTGTTTTCACCGACCAGTTTAAAGCCACAGCGGCACTTCCAACAGACTCTGCAGATCACTGGCCCCCGAATTGTAGAAGAGGCACAGAGTAGGGGCATTGGACTCAGCCTCACTGGTTCTCAGAGACCAGGGGTTCCATGGTCATCTTTTGGCCAGTCAATCATCTTACTTCCTGGGCTGGAAAAACTATGTACTTTATTTTAGTTGTTAGACTATTCTAATATTCATTTTCACCTCCTTTTGTAAGTCATGATACAAAGGCATATCTACTTGATTGAAAATTTTATTTCTCAACAATAATCGTTAGAAAGAACAAAGTCATACAAACCTTAAGTTCAGGCAGCTCCCAATCCAGATCACATGCCAGACCCACCTCAGCTGACTCCTTTCAATGTGGAGGAGCTTACAGAGTTCGTCAATTTATCTCTAAGGCTGAGCTCAGCAAGCCTGCATTGTAAGCACATCTTTGCCAATTTTATCTGTAAACTCATTATTTGGTTATGAGCTATAATTGAGGGTCGAAACATAGATGGGCCATAAAATGAATAGCTTTGGTTTCTGGCTGAGCTCTTTCTTCACAATGAGAGAAAAAAAGACGAGCATTCACATCACTACATATAAATGAACTGAATTTATATAGCGCTTTTCTTGTCATACTGACCACTTAATGTGCTTTAAACTATTGCCACATTCAGGCAAAAATACACTTGCTAATGTAAACAGACTCATACATAGGATCAGCAGGCAACGTAAGGTTAAGTGCTTTGCCCAGGGGCACATTGACATGTGAATGGGGGACGCTGGTATCACACCCAGAACCTTCTGATTGAAGGACAACTACTTTACACACTGAGCCACAGTTTTCCCAGATGAGGGCCAAAAACAATCTATGAACTGCTCCATCCCAAAACAAACATAGATGAAGAGGACTCTAAAGGATCTCACATACTCAGACCATGGACATTCTGTGAGCCACATTGACTCTGCACGGACATTTTATCCTTCATAGTCGAGCATATCTGGCTATTACCTACATTTCTTGTGACAAACTCCTACATTGCCAGTGGGTTGAAGCAGGGGAAGGGATGGTAGCAAGTTTGATTTGTTAGTTGAGCACCTAGAGCCATTTCTTTTCCAGCAGGCTACCACTGCACACCTGTCAGTGCGACACATAGAGGGTGTCATGGTTTTCAAGCTTTTAGCCCACATGCAGACACTGACGGGGACACAGGAACGATTAAAGGATGTTTATTTTAAAGGTTCAACAAGTAGCAGACTGTACAACATGGGAGATCAGAACGTCAAAGCTGGAAACTCTGCAGGTAAGGAGAGAGAGTAATTAGAGAAGGTTGAACCAGGGAAAAATACCAGAAGCTGCGCCGCTTACCGCTTGGCCGAGAGAACCTATCCGGGGAGGGTGAGTTGTCAGGAGTACCGTTACTGTGGCTCCGGGGAGGAACAAGGTGACTGAGTGACGGATGATTGGCAGCAGCGACACTGACGGAGGATCCGAGCAACGCCACCGTTATGGCAGACGGGAGGAGCGGCAGGAAGAACCAGAAAAGTCTGACTGTTGTTTGTGCTTATGCGCCAAACAGCAGTTCAGATTACCCACCCTTTTTGGAGTCCTTGGAAGGGGTACTGGAGAGTGCCCCTCCTGGGGACTCCCTCGTTTTGCTGGGGGACTTCAACGCTCACGTGGGCAATGACAGTGGGACCTGGAGGGGCGTGATTGGGAGGAACGGCCCACCTGATCTGAACTCGAGTGGTGTTCTGTTGTTGTACTTCTTTGCTCATCATGGATTGTCCATCATAAACACCATGTTCAAGCATAAGGGTGTCCATATGTGCTCTTGGCACCAGGACACCCTAGGCCGTAGTTCAATGATCGACTTTGTTGTCGTTTCATCTGATCTGCGGCCATATGTCTTGGACACTCGGGTGAAGAGAGGGGCGGAGCTCTCCACCGACCACTACCTGGTGGTGAGTTGGCTCCGATTGTGGGGGAGGAAGCTGGTCAGACCGGGCAGGCCCAAACGTATTGTGAGGGTTGGTTGGGAACGTCTGGCAGAGTCCCCTGTGAGACGGAGCTTTAACTCCCACCTCCGGGGGAGCTTTGAACACGTCCCGAGGGAGGCGGGGGACATTGAGTCTGAATGGACCATGTTCCGCGCCTCTATCGTTGAGGCGGCTAGTCGGAGCTGTGGCCGCAAGGTTGTCGGTGCATGTCGCGCCGGCAACCCTCGAACCCGCTGGTGGAAACCAGCGGTGAGGGAAGCCGTCAAGCTGAAGAAGGAGTCCTACCGGGCTTTTTTGGCCTGTGGGACTCCGGAAGCAGCTGATGTGTACCGGCAGTCGAAGCGGCAGGCGGCTCGGCTGGTCGCTGAGGCAAAAACTCGGGCGTGGGAAGAGTTCGGAGAGGCCATGGAGAAAGACTTCCGTACGGCTTCGAAGCGATTCTGGTCCACTATCCGGCGTCTCAGGAGGGGGAAGCAGTGCAGTACCAACATTGTTTACAGTGGGGGTGGTGTGCTGCTGACCTCGACTCGGGACGTCGTGTGTCGGTGGGCGGAATACTTCGAAGACCTCTTTAATCCCACCAACACCTCTTCCATTGCGGAAGCAGAGCCTGAGGACTCTGGGTCGGGTTCTCCCATCTCTGGTGCTGAGGTTGCCGAGGTTGTTAAAAAGCTCCTCGTGGCAAAGCCCCGGGGGTGGATGAGATTCGCCCTGAGTACCTTAAGGCTCTGGATGTTGTGGGGCTGTGTTGGTTAACGCGGCTCTGCAGCATTGCGTGGACATCGGGGGCAGTTCCCCTGGATTGGCAGACTGGGGTGGTGGTCCCCCTATTTAAAAAGGGGGACCGGAGGGTGTGTTCCAACTACAGAGGAATCACACTCTTAAGCCTCCCTGGTAAGGTCTATTCAGGGGTTCTGGAAAGGAGGGTCCGCCGGATAGTTGAATCTCTGATTCAGGAAGAGCAGTGTGGTTTTCGTCCTGGCCGTGGAATACTGGACCAGCTCTACACCCTCAGCAGGATTCTGGAGGGGGCATGGGAGTTTGCCCAACCAGTCTACATGTGCTTTGTGGATCTGGAGAAGGCATTCGACCATGTCCCCCGAGGGATCCTGTGGGGGGTACTCCGGGAGTATGGAGTACCGGACCCTTTAATAAGGGCTGTCAGGTCTCTGTACGACCGGTGTCAGAGTCTGGTCCGCATTGCCGGCAGTAAGTCGGACTCGTTTCCGGTGAGAGTTGGACTCCGCCAAGGTTGCCCTTTGTCACCGATTCTGTTCATAACTTTTATGGACAGAATTTCTAGGCGCAGCCAAGGTGTTGAGGGGATCCGTTTTGGTGGCCTTAGGATTGCGTCTCTGCTATTCGCGGATGACGTGGTCCTATTGGCTTCATCAGGGCGTGATCTACAGCTCTCACTGGAGTGGTTCGCAGCCGAGTGCGAAGCCACCGGGATGAGGATCAGTGCCTCCAAATCCGAGACCATGGTCTTGAACCGGAAAAGGGTAGAGTGCCTTCTCCGGGTTGGGGAGGATGTGCTGCCCCTAGTGGAGGAGTTCAAGTATCTTGGGGTCTTGTTCACGAATGAGGGGAAGATGGAGCGGGAGATCGACAGGCGGATTGGTGCAGCGTCTGCTGTGAAGCGGGCGCTGTACCGATCCGTTGTGGTGAAGAGAGAGCTGAGCCAAAAGGCGAAGCTCTCGATTTACCGGTCGATCTACGTTCCTACCCTCATCTATGGTCACGAGCTTTGGGTCGTGACCGAAAGAACGAGATCCCGGATACAAGCGGCTGAAATGAGTTTTCTCCGTAGTGTGTCTGGGCTCTCCCTTAGAGATAGGGTGAGGAGCTCAGTCATCCGGGGAGGACTCAGAGTAGAGCCGCTGCTCCTCCACGTCGAGAGGAGCCAGTTGAGGTGGCTCGGGCATCTGGTTAGGATGCCTCCTGGACGCCTCCCTGGTGAGGTGTCCCGGGCACGTCCCACCGGGAGGAGGCCCAGGGGAAGACCCAGGACATGCTGGAGGGACTATGTCTCCCGGCTGGCCTGGGAACGCCTTGGGATTCCTCCGGAGGAGCTGGCCCAAGTAGCCGGGGAGAGGGACGTCTGGGCCTCCCTACTGAAGCTGCTGCCCCCGCGACCCGACCCCGGATAAGCGGAAGAAGACGGACAGACGGACGGCATCAATTTTATTTATGAAGAATCCCATAAAGTCATTACTGCTAAGAGCTAAGGGAATGGATGGATCAACAGAGCTGTGGCTCTGGGTAAGTTTAGCAACCATACTGAAGAGAAATCTAGGATTATTTTTATTCTCCTCAATTAATGATGAAAAATATGCTGCTCTAACCCTGCGAAGGCTCTTATTATACAACAATAGACTGTCTTTCCAGATTAGGTAGAATTCCTCTTGGTGTGTAGAGCGCCATTTTCTCTCCAATTTCCTAACATTGTGCTTCAAGGAACGCAGCTCTGAATTAAACCAGGGAGCCAGCTTCCTGTGAATTATCAGCTTCTTTTTCAAGGGAGCTACATTATCTAATGCAGAACGCAATGAGGAAGTCACACCGTTAACAAAGGTGTCTATTTGTGAATGGGAAGAAACAGCATGGCTGCCATCTACAGGGCATTTCTGCAATACTGAGGATATTAAAAGGGGGACAGACTCTTTAAGTTTTGATACAGCATTATCTGATAAAGATCTACTATAATGGAACGCTCTTTTGGGGGTGGAGAACTCAGTTAGATTAAACTCAAAGGTTATTAAAAAATGGTCAGATAAGACAGGGTTGTGAGGAAATATAGTGAATTCTTCACAATCAATGCCATATGTCAGCACAAGATCTAAAGTATGTAACCAGGAGTGTGTCGGTTTATGCAAATTTTGAACAAAACCAATTGAATCTAGGATAGTTTTAAAGGCTACACTAAGGTTATCACATTCAGTGTCAACATGAATGTTAAAATCACCCACTATAATAACCTTGTCAGTGTTTAACACCAAATCAGATAAGAAGTCTGACAGCTGATCCAGAAACTGAGTGTAAGGGCCTAGTACACAACCATCACACTCAGTTCCGTTCTGTGATGGTAAAAATTGAAGCAGGCATCTGTCTCATTTGGCTAGCCTTTAAGGATATATGCATGTATTTGTGACAATATTACGTCCTTAGCTGTCCAGCATTTGATTTAGTTTTTGTCCACCAACACCTTATCCAGCACATCCATTATCAGCACTTGTTCTGTTTTCTCCTCCTTTGGCATTTTTGTAACCACTGGTAGCCTGGAATGGCTTTTTCCTGGCTCGCAGACTATTTTGTACTCATAGGCACTGAGAACTGATTACAAGGATTGCCCTCACCTCTGACTCACCTCACAGGTCTGACCACTGCCTGCCTGACCAAGAGAACCACTAAATAAACTCCACCTAACCTTGCCAACTGCTCAGTCTTTGCGTCCATCTGTGCCTAAAGTGTGACAGGACAATCTGACCAAAACAGTAATGACCCAGCTGAGCAGGGCCTGCTCCCACCTCAGATGTCCATGAGGGACCTCATAGCACATCAAGGAAGAGCATTGGGGCAAAGTGAACACAGGCTCACTGGACTGGAGACAGCCAGGCTAACCATTCACATGGATCTTTCACAGCTGACAGCAGAGGTAGCTCACATCACATCTTTGCTTACCTATGTTGCAGTGTCACAATCGGCTCAAGTTTCCCAGGCTCCAACTTCTGAAGTCCAACTCCTACAGCCAGCTCCCACAGCCAGCTCCGTCTTCTGCTCCCTCCTCAACCTGCAGCTCCACCGGTAGTTCTGAATCCACCCCCATTGTCCGGTGAGCTCTCTAAATGAAGAGGCTTCCTGTTACAATGTCAGATGGTGTTTAGCCAGCAACCCTTGGCTTTTGCTTCAGACATATCAAGAATATATTATGTCATGGGTTTGCTGTGGGACCAGGCTCTAGCATGGGTGCTAGCATTCAACTCTACCAACCCTCTGAACTTCCTCACCTTTGCACAGTTCTCCTCTGAAATAAGCAGTTTGATCATCCGAAACTGGAGGCGCTTCCAAACATCTGCTAAAATTTTGCCAAGGCTCCCGTAATGCTGCTGAGTTTTCAGTGGAGTTCCGCACCATGGTCGCCAAATCCGGATGGAATGAAGAGTCTCTCAGAGGGGTGTATTACAATGCCTTACATGATGCTTTAAAGAATGAACTCTCCATCAGAGATGAAGCTGACAATTTGAACACTATGATAACTCTGTCGATCCGTCTTGACAACAGGCTATGTGAGCGACACCTGGAGCGAGGCGGGCGACTCCCTGCTACTCGGTCATTCCTACCTGTCATTGAACCCCACAGCACCTCCCCTGTCTGTCCTCCTGAACAGTCGTTGACTCCAGAGCCCCCTGGTGGAGAACCTATGCAGATAAGAGACACATGCCTATAAGCTAGAGGTGTGCGATACCGGGAATTTTTAATCGATCCGATACCAAGTAAAAACAGGGGCAGTATCGCCGATATCGATCCGATACCGATACTTTTAACATTTGATTTTTATTTTATTATTACAATTAAATAATAATAATAATGTTATGTTCAGTGTTTTTTTCCTAATCCACCTCTTATATCTTTCAATCCTTATGTAATTTTGTCTGTATTGTGTGCACCTGCCTGTTGCTTTAATCCTATAATTTTCCCTGTCATGGGACAAATAAAGGATTAGCTAATGTTATCTTAAATAACACATTTTAATAGGATATATGTACTGGGTTCTTTCAAGGTTTTAATTACATTTTCTGTGTGGGCTCCAGTAGCATATGATAGATAATATCTACTTTGAAAATTAACATGAACTGCTGCTGAAGAGGACCACTCTGATCTACCTGGATGTCCTCCGGAGGACTGAAACGCCTCAGTCAGTGACCTCAGTCTGTGGGTCTTGTCTGTCGGGGCAATCAGAGAAGTTCCATCTGTCGCTCGACGTTTTCTTGCTCGTGGTTTTTCACGTGCTTAGATAAATTTGCGTGGAGCGCCGGGCCCCGCCCCCGCTGGCGCACAGCTACTTTGAAATGACACGGCAAGCGCTTCAAACGGAGCGAACCTGTGCATGTACGCACGTCTGGCAGTACAGTAGTGAAGTATTTATACGTCGTTACTATACAACACTGCTGATGTGTTTAGTAAGACCCAAGCTTTCTCGCTTCACCATGTGACTGTTCTATTGATCTCCTTCTGGATGCTCCACTACACTCTAGTCGCCTCTATCATCTATCAAAATGAGAACATGAGGCTCAGCGATTGAACTGCTTCATCTTGCTACAATGTTTTCGAAGCTAGATTTGTGTAATGCATACCATCTGGTCCGCATCCGTGAAGGGGATGAATCGAAGACTGCTTTTAAGACCCCCTTAGGCCATTTTGGGTACTTGGTGATGTCGTTTGGCCTAACTAATGTCCCAGCTGTCTTCCAGGCCCTTGTGAACAATGTGTTAAGGGACTTCCTGAACCACTTTGTGTTTGTTTACCTGGACGACATACTAATTTTCCCTAAGACCAAAGAAGAGAATGTCAGTCACGTCAGACAAGTTCTCCAATGGCTATTAGAGAACAAATTGTATGTTAAAGCTGAGAAATGTGACTTCCACCAACCCACAGTGCAATTATCATCAAAGATGGACAGATTACAGCCAACCCGTCCAAGACTAGAGCGGTGGTGGAGTGGCCGGAACCCAGAACTCGTAAGCGCCTTCAACGTTTCCTGGGATTTGCTAATTTTTATTGAAAGTTTATTAAGAACTACAGCCTTGTGGCCTAACCACTAACTAAACTCACATCTGCCAAGCAACCTTTTGTGTTCCCCTGAGGCAGCAGCAGCTTTCAAAGCACTAAAACAGTTGTTCACTTCTCCACCAGTTCACATCCAGCCAGATCTCTGTAAGCAGTTTATTGTCGAAGTGGATGCCTTAGAAACAGGAGTAGGAGCCGTTATGTCCCAGCACAACCATCCTGCACACCAGCTGCTGCAGTGGGCTTTTTTTCTAGGCAGTTAACAGAGGCGGAGCGAAACTACATCGTGGGAGACTGAGAACTGCTAGCTGTTAAGCTGGCCCTGGAGGAACAGCGCCATTGGCTGGAGGGTTCCACACAACCATTTCTGGTCTGGACAGACCACAAGAAACAGTCCTATATACAATCCTCTAAGAGGTTAACACCCCGTCATGCCCGCTGGTATTTGTTTTTCTCACGATTTAACTTTGTCCTAACCTTCAGACCAGACTCAAAGAATACTAAGCCTGATTCACTATCTCGTCGGTTTGACCCCGACTCACCCAACCTGGATCCTGAGACCATTCTGCCACTCTCTTATGTGGTGGCTACCCTTTCCTGGGAGATTGAACAGTGGGTGAGGCAAGCCCAACTAGAACAACCCACTCCTAGTGACTGTCCCACTGACCGTTTTTTCATTCCTGAGAGGGTTCGACCTGAGGTTCTGCAATGGGCTCACTCTTCCAAGTTTGCCTGCCATCCTGGGGTTAAACAAAACCTTTTAAACACTTTTGGTGGCCGTCTTTGGCTCAGGACACCAGTCAGTTTGTCTCATCCTGTACAATCTACAATCGAGGAAAGTTCAGCAACAACCCACCCTCCGGTTATCTGCGGCCGCTGCCCATCCCAGGTAGACCCTGGTCCCATATCTCACTGGACTTTGTTACTGGTCTACCTCTGTCCCAAGGTAACTCAGTCATTTTAATCATTGTTGATCAGTTCTCAAAGTAGCACACTTTATTGCCCTTCCCAAGTTGCCCACAGCTGCAGAACCCGCCGACCTCCTCGTTCTCCATGTGGTCCGGCTCCATGGCATTCCGCAGAATATAGTTTCTGACCGAGGACCACAATTCACATCCAAGGTTTGGCTAGCCTTCTGTCAGGCTATAGGGAGCACAGTGAGCCTCTCTTCTGGTTTCCACCCACAGACTAATGACCAGACAGAGAGGGTGAACCAAGATCTGGAGCCTGCTCTTCGCTGTATCATCTTAGACAAGCCAACTTCCTGGTGCCAGTACATACCATGGGTAGAATATACCCACAACTCTCTCACCAACTCAGCTACAGGTATTTCCCCATTCAAAGTGTCAATGGGCTACCAACCTCCTCTGTTTCCCTCCCAGGAACAAGAAGTTTCTGTCCCCTCAGTCCAACATCACCTTCACAGGTGTCACAGACTCTGGCGAAGGACACGAGTTGCCTCCTGCCGAGCTTCCCCTCCTCCCAGGATTGTCGATAATGCTCCTGCTTACACCGTGCACCGCCCCTTGGATATTCATCATCGTGGGCGGGGTTTGCAGTCCTTGGTGGTCTGGGAGGGGTACAGTCCTGAAGAACAATCTGTATAATATGATTGAACTTGATTTTGTAAAGTGCCTTGAGATCACATGTTTCATGATTTGGCGCTATATAAATAAAATTGAATTGAATTGAATTGAATTGAACACAGCTGGAAGTCCTGTTGTGCTATTTTGGAACCTCGACTCATCCAGGACTTTCACAGGCGTGTGGGACGCCGCCGTCCATCCTGTAGGACGCCTTGAAGGGGGGGGACCTGTCACACCAGTTGCTGTGACCTGTGCATCATCAACATGATCAGCAGCTGCTGCTATATAAGGACAGATCCTCCACCTGCACGGCATCAGATTGTTGTCTAACCCCAGTGGTAACATTTCCGAGCCATTTGTCTGTTTGAGCCAAGTTTGACATATTTCTAACCTGCATGTTTTCTCGCTTGTCCAGTTCATCTGCCTACCTGAACCTCTTTCTTCACCTGCCACCTTATATTCCACGGCTTTGACCTCCTGCTTGTCTGACAACTGATTACAAGGATTGCCCTCACCTCTGACTGACCTCACGGATCTGACCGCTGCCTGCCTGACCAAGAGAACCACTAAATAAACTCCACCTAAACGTGCCCACTGCTCAGTCTCTGCTTCCATCCGTGCCTAAAGTGTGACAGTGCCAGACTGAAAAAGGTTGAAAACTCTTGAGCAACAGGGATTTCTAAAGGCCACACTGGATTGGGTTTTTCTAGTATATATTTAGGAAACTCAGAGTAAAGGGAGCTGACTGTGTATACATGCCATGCTTTTCAGAATTTGCATTTGTACAAACAATGGAAAACAATGCATTTTTACCTTTCAGCTCCAAGGTATTCATTACTTTGTGTTGGAGTAACAAAAAATAAATCCCCAATAAAGCTATTAAAGTTTGTGTTTGTAATGGGAAAAAAATTCAAAAGGTTGAAGAGATATACATTACTATATCAACCAGTCTCTTTCCATCTGGTCCTCTTTTAAGTCTGCCTGTTGTTGTAAACAAACTGCATCTTTTGCTGAGTCATACATGCCATGCTAAACCATGTACAGGGCTGTGATGTGAAGACTAAACTATCTGTGACATATTTGCCTGTGGCCAGCCTTCAGTCAACCGTTGTCACACTAAATCGCTCTGTCACCACTTTATCTCAACAATGGCAGCAGGCGCAGAATGTTCTCAACACAGATCATAGGGTTTGTCATGACAAGAACCTCTCAGCTTTGTGTGCAAGTAGGTGTGTGTGGGGGTACAGTAAATCCCCTAAACTGGAGCTTGAGACTCTCGGTAATACATTTCTTTTAGCAGAGCCAGTCAGGGGTTCCCTCGTGGTTCCCCTGGGTTTTACCGCAAGAAAGGTGTCATGTAGCCCTTTCACAATAACAGTCAGTACCAGTTGGACATTAATCTGAGTGCACCAAAAATAAGTGCAAAGCATTAATCTGTGCACGAATCTCACACCTGTACTGCACACACATGCCTCTGTTGTTTATTTTAGTCTGAATGATTTATGTTTAGAAGACAGTTATCTAAAATTAAACTATGTTTCTCAATCATAACTCATAACTCAAAACTTGGTGACTGTCCAAAAAAGAACTCAGTTTAAATTGAGGTGGTTTGCATCAAACTGCCAGGGTGATGTTTCTTAGAAGGGAGGTTGTTTCTCAGTAAAAAAAAGAGGATTTAACAGCAGAGAGACTAATTAATCCAAGAGTTGCATAGACTGTAGGAACTCCAGTAGTAAAAGGCTACATTATGCATAGTATCAGTCAGCTTTCATACATCTCTGTATTTTCTGAACCTGAAGATATTGACTCATCCTGAATGAGCTCTGCTTTACTATGCATGTGAGCGTGTTTATCTCCTCTTAGAGGAGATGTATTCTGATTAGACATTGACGTAAAGGCTCTGCTTTCTATGTTTATATTCATTTGATACATTACAGTGATATTTTGGGCATTGATTTCTGCAGATATGTCTTAAAGCCAAATGTATTATAACAATTGTGAGTGCTACACTACCGGACAGGAAAAGTTAAAAAAACAAAACAAATGAAAACTGAAGTAAAACAAAACAAATCCATCTAATTTGTATTTCTTTTAATATTCCCCTTTCTTCATTGTGTATTAACATTAACAGGGCACTGAACCCCAGTCTGGCATTTTTGCACATTTGAGTGTGCATATAGAGACCAACTGAAAAGTTGGTTATGGCATGTTTATGAGATCTGAGGTACATAACCGGTCAAATCCTATTTTGTTAAGTTGTTTTAAAGGGCCCTAGTCATGTACTATGACTTCACAAAAATCTGTGCCAGTAGCTCACAATGGTTGCATACAAAGGTTTTCTGATTAAATTGTAAAGCTCTTTTGGCTAATTATATTTTATTTCTGTGTTTTACACTAAGTTTTTTAGCTCTATTTATTAGTAAACACAGCGCTTTTGTGTATATTTGCCACAGCAAGACTACGTAACCGAAAGTACGATATTGCACATGCACATAATGACTAAATAAGGAGAAGCAATAGAGCCCACAGATTTATATATGACGTTGTAATGATGTTTTAATCAATAAATACAATCATAAATACAGTTTCATTCTGTGGAAGATAATGCCAGTAGATCTGGTTTGTACTGTGGTGGTACAAATCTACGCAAAACATGAAACATCGGCTCTGAATCACTCCACTATTCCACGTCCAATATAGGGGGCAAAGTCGGTGTGCAATTAACTGGCTCAATGAGGCGTCTACATATATATGTCTTTGTTGGAGCCGAGCGAGTCAGCAATGTGCAGCAGAGAAGCAGAAAAAAAAGAGGTAAAGTAACCCTAACTCTGTAGATCAGGTGGGTCTTTGACCAAGCTGAGCTGTCACTTTACTGTGAGGCATTGCATAACGGTCTACTTGCTCAGTGGCAGAGCCAGACTTTTATTGGGGGGGGGGGGCAAGAGGGTGGCCAAGACACTCTCCAGAGACTATGACATGGTCTTCAACCTGTGACTCTTGAGCGATAGGTGGCTCTTTGGCCCCTCCAATATGGATCTTATAAAAGCAGAAAAAAAAATTGCAATGGCAATAAGACAGAATGATTTTAGCAGTGTTTCTTCAGATTTTTATTAAATATCTGCATTGAATACTACAACAGAAGAGCACTAAAACACAAAGCGTTTATATGCAATGTAATGTTTTTAAAGCTTCAAACTGTGTTTTTTAATATATATTTTATGTGAGTTCCTTGTTTTTCTTCATTGTCCAAACAAAAGGGCTCACTCAGCTGGCCTACATATGCCCTTTTTCTTTTTCCTTTTTAAAAAATTATTATGTTGATTCGGTTCTAAAATCTGAAAATGGAAATATGTTTTAAGCTTTGAAATAAAATATTTGTTTTGTACATATTTAAAAATATATATTTTTTGTGGCTAGATAAGTATTCTGGGTAAATTTTGTTTTGCAACAGGGAAGCAAGAGTGTCTCTCTGAATTGAAATGCTGTTGAACCATGGACTCTGAAGAATTAACTTATTTTTCAAACAATCATTTGCAATTGAAGTTTCTAAACATCAAACATGTTTGAGTATATATTAGTCACAAAGGAGACGGTATTTGTGCTGTGCTCTAATGCAGGTTTTAAGTTATTTAATGTTTATTGGATAACTCTCGGTCTGTTAGGAATTGTCCAGTGAATATTAGCCCAACCAACTGATACTAGGACAATAGTTGAGAGAGTGATTTGAGCACTGACATTCTTCTAACAGCAAACTCTGCACACATATGGAATAAATGAGTGACGACAACTTCCCTTTAAGTACAATAATTTATTAACCGAAACAAATGCAAATCGATGGAACATCATCATAGAATCTTGTTTATCTGAATCAACACCATATTTCAATCAACACATCCTCTCTACTAGAGTAGTTGAGACTTAACTAAACTACTAAGCAAAATTAAGATTAACGAAAATAAGGAACTGTGTACACACAAAAGGACAAATAAAGATAGTTGTAAACCATCACCATAAGAATGACAACAAGTAAACAATAGCTCTGCTTCGCTTACAGTAGCTGCATCAATTGTCACCATCTTTCTGATAGTTCCACTTTGCCAGGTGCAAAGTTCTTTTCAAGCTCAAAATGTCCAGAAAGGGTCCAGACGTATTGCCATGTATGTATCTGTATGCAGACCTTTAACAGATGAGTTTATTATCAAAAAAACTTTTGACTTCATTCTTGAAATTTTCACAGTTAATTGAGGCACCAGAACCACTGATTGCATGCCTAGTGTATTTGTCATGAACTCCTGGCAGGGGGTTTGACAATAATTTCTTATGTTTTGTACTACTGACCATATGACATAATGATAGCAAAGTCCACAAATGCATCTGTAAATGTGTAAATGTATGTCTGTACATGCAGTCCTCCCTGGAGGCTGTTTGCTAATTTTCTGCATGATGTTCACTCTTATGAATAATACCACAGATGGCCTGCCAATGAAATCAGTCGAGTGAAAAAAATTGGTTCTGGTGATGAACACTTAATGTTGAAGAAACAAAACTGGAATTTACATTTACTTGGAAATTTAAGATAAAACCCTTGTCAGTTGTAGTCTATGTCAGTAGTAATTTATTTTTTTATTTTATGTTATGGCTCTAGTGAACCCTATACGAAAGTGGACTAACAGGAAACAGAGTTGAAAAAGAGGGAGAAAACAAACAGTAAAGGTCCACGGGTTGGGAGATGAACACAAGAAAGGGACAAGATCCCTCTCACACATTCCTTGCGCACCACAACTGCAACTAGTAGTTTTCTATTAGGCTTTTTACTTTGCTTATCAACAGAATCAGAATCAAGTTTATTGCCAAGTAGGTTTGCACTTACAAGGAATTTGACTTGGTGTTGATGGTGCAGACAAAATAAAATAAGATAGAATAGATATATATACAGAAGCTATATACACTCAGTAAACCAGAGGTCACGGATTAGCGGACCACGGTCCGGATCCGGACCCAGCTGCTACCTAATCCGGACCCAACCTCATTTAAAACATTTATATATTACTGCATGTTGTCCGACGACAGTGTCTAACTCGGGGGTTAAAGTTCTCCGTCGCTGCGACGGATTTCCGTCATTTGGAAATTGAGCTTAAAAAGTCCCGTCTAGACTTTTTATTCAAGGTTTTGCACTGAAGCTGCTCTCAACCAATCAAACCTGGCAGAGGCGAGACATTAGCCAATCAGAATGAGAGCAGGGCGGGTCTTTCCAATGCGGACATGGCCAGTCTGAGGTTTATCGGTGTTCATCATTTTAACTTTTGGGAGAGCATTTTAAACTGGCCACAGATGGTATGAATGAAAGTAGCGGTGGTCAAAGGTTTCTTTGGATTAATGCGAACCAGCAGGTCAGAAAGTTCAGCAGCTGACAACAACTTCCCTCGGTAAGCGTCAATCTCCTCCTGCAGTTAATCAATGAGTTATTTCCACCTGTGGCCAAGTCGTCTGTCAGCGTTTATTCCCTCGCTGATAAACGTGGCGACCAACCAGGGATCTCCTCGTGATTCGCTGTTATGTTTTATTTAAACACAAAGAAGAGTAACGCGCTAGCTCAGGCTAATTTAGCATGACCCTTGAAGAACAAGAGTCGGACTGTGAAACAATGTGCCGCATTTGACTGGGTTCGATTAGGAAAAAGCTGCGCTGTTCTGAAGCAAAGAAGGCAGAGCTGTATCTGCTGTCGGTATGCAGCAGTGTTCACCTGATGAGCAGCTGCGCTCCAGGACACTAAATAAAATGACAAGGATTTTGATGCTTACAGATTGTTAAGAAAACTACATCAAAAAGATAAAACAAATAAACTGCAGCTACAACATGGACTGGAGAACGGGTTCTAACTGGGTGAGGCCAGAGAAAGGCGATTCTCAGAGAGTTTTTTTATGAAGTTAAAGTGGAGCGCGGACACAGGGTTCATCCTGGACAGGTCTCCAGTCACTGGGCTAAACTATAACCATTTTATTAAACTTCAAAAAAGTTAAATCATGCCTTTTTATAAACTGTAATTATTAATTGGTGAACAATAACGGGCAAAGCAATCTGTGTCAAATTAAAATGTATTATGTCATGATAGTGTTGGTGATGTGTCCTGCATTTCCAAGGTTGTGTTTGGCCTTGTATGATCATAAAATTGGTTTATATTGAATGTGACAGGGAGCACCTTGATATGTGCTTGAGGATGGCTTTGTTGCCAATCAAACTAAGGTTTAAAACCCTTGCAGGGCAGCCTAAAGCTCACTTGTCTCATTAAGCCATAAAAAAGAAATTAAAAAAAGTTCAGTTGTTTTATAAAAGATGTGAAAGTCAGGAAATTGTCTATATACCAAACTGTGAAAGATTGTGGTTCTCTATTTCAAAAAGCACTTTGGATTTTAAAATAGAAAAACGTTCTATTTTTATGTTATTTTTTGTGGATGCATAAACATTTTATTTCAGTGTTAAATACTGTTTGAAGTAACGGATTGTAATTACAAATGTGTCCGGACCTTTACTGGTTGTTGATTTTCTTTATTCGGACCCCGCTGATTTTTAATTCGTGACCCCTGCAGTAAACTGTGCGTTAATGTAACGCAGAAGCTTGTAGGTCCTGAACGGGGGAGCTGTGAGTCTGAGACATGTTTTCCCAGCTTCACGTGCTGCTTCCTGTCAGACAGGAAGTTTGTAATCCACCTGCAGGTGGAGTCAGGCACCCTCAGCTGGGAGAGCTTCTCCTGAAGCAGAGCTGGGATGATTGTGTTGAAGGCAGAGCTGAAATCCACAAACAGGATCCTGGCGTAGGTTCCTGCAGAGTCCAGGTGTTGGAGGATGTGTTGAAGGGCAAGGTTGACAGCGTCGTCTGCAGACCTGTTGGCTCTGTAGGCAAACTGTAGGGGGTCCAGGAGGGGGTCGGTGATTTTTTTTAAGGTGTGAAAGCACAAGGCGCTCAAAGGACTTCATAACCACAGAGGTCAGAGCGACGGGTCTAAAGTCATTAAGTCCTGTGGTCCTTGGCTTCTTGGGAACAGGGATGATAGTGGAGGATTTGAAGCAGGCTGGCACGTGACATGTTGCCAGTGAGGTGTTAAAAACAAACTGCCTTACTGAACACATGCAATTGTCCAACCATTAAGCTCTGGGAGAATACCTTTGTTCTTCTGAGGGGTGTTGCTGAATTTAATGTGTTCTGTTTGTGCTGCTATGATCTATATCCAGGGTCTTAACCCCAAACCTTGAAATGGGGATTGTGTGCTCTGGAGGCTGGGTAATTTGATATGCATTGATTGAGTCAAAAGTCAATCTGAAACAGAGGAATTGTAGTTATTGCTATTGATTTTAATAACTAGACTTTTACAGTTCCTTCAGTTCAGCGAAAGTCAATAAAGAAAGTGAACTGTTTCCTCTTCTGTGAAAGAAGAAATGTTTGGTGATATAGTTTTGTATTTTATTTTGAAATCTACTGTTACAGGTAAACTCTGCAACTTGAACAGGTCAGACAGAATACATATCTCAGCAGCTGATAGTAAAGAACTTGCAGCACAATAAGAATATTTGCAGCATAACAGTCGGAACCTCGATTTGCTGTGTATTGCTCTCCAGGAAAGTAGGCCTGTGTGTATTCAATTTCAATCCTTGTAAAAAAAGCTAACAAAGCCTGGTCATTTGTTTCCCTCCATTGAGATCTCCCCACTACTGATCCATTTAATAGTTAGTTATTCATTTTCATCCCCTTTCATGATGCCTTATAAAACCTTTGGTGGAAAGCATTCTGAACTCTGTTATCCTATCATGAAAGTATTAGTTTATGTAACACATTTGAAAATGAGCTAAATTTACAAAGATCCAAGCTAATACACTTTTTGAGATACATTTTTATTACTTTTGTACATTTCAGGGTATAAGAAAATCATACTTCAATTTCACTGTTCTATTACCTGAAGCATCCCGTGGTCTCTTAAATGTTTTAACTTAATCACCACATCAAGAAGAAAATACCCTTTGTGGGTGTTAAGTTTAATGCATTTTTGAAGTACTGTGTCTAATACTGACTGAAATTTGAATGAATGAAAGTTTATTTCGAACAATAACTGTGAAAAATCAACATAAAAACACAAGAGAGATAAATGTGCAGAAATAAGTTTGAAAAGAAGCAGGAGGAAGTATAAACATATTTACTCCTTGTCATGTTTGTTTGGTGTTTGGCCCACATGCAGAACACAATCGGGAGGCAGAAACAAGTTTAAAGTCTTTATTTAGCAAAACAGAGATACAGTGACGTGGAGGAGCCTCGTCGGGCGAGCGCCTGACTGAAACGTGAGACCGGAACCAATTTCTCTGCGGACGAAGGAAACAGAGAGTTAGGCTGTGCCATGGGAATCAACCTGTACGGGGTTTGTGGTGTGCTTACCGCCGAGTTCGGGAAACCTAGCCAGGGGGAGTGGAGCTGAGAGACGGATTCAGCAGATCCCTCCTCTATGGTGGTTACAGGTGACTGAGCAACAGGTGAGTGGGCAGATGGAGCTATGGCGGGGTGGTCAGTGAGCAGCTGACCAGTGAGCAGTGGTCAGTGAGCAGCTGGAGGAACCAGGGAGGTCCGGTGGGGTTCTCAGCCCGGCTTGGTAACACCAAAAGAGCACGAGGGAGCGCCTGGGACGGGATCCAGGGCAGTGAGAGCAAGAAGACTTGACTTGGGACGTCAGAACATGATAGGACGCTTGGAGAGGGATCCAGAGCGTGAGGCAACCTGAGAGAGACAGGAAACAGGGATTAACACAGGGAAAGGAGAGCTGTCAGCAAACAGTGGCCAATTGAGGTGTACCACACAAGGTTAACACTCTGGTGTCCTTCAGCTGTCAGCTCACTGCCTAAATACTCCCAGCCATGGTGCTGAACGAGGTGCAGGTGCGCGCCACGCCCATCAGCCAACTGCAATCACCTGCGGAGAGAGAGAGAGAAAAGGCAGGACCGGCAGAAAACTAAAAGGTGCTGCCTGCTGACTCCTGTCACTCCTACCCCCTTGTCACACATAATTTATTGCAATAATACATGTCCCTATACATAATACTTTCATATATTGCTTTTACATTCATTAAACTACACCAATATATATCAAATAAATATACCAAACACATAATTAATCTTATTATAATGAATATGCCATTTACTAATAAGTGATTGTTATAGAGATGTATATTACCGAAAATAGATTACACAAATGCCCTACATGAATGGTTAGGCCTACGTACACCCAAGTTCATAAAAATATTAAAAACTAATAGAGCTATTATACAATGCAAAATACTGTAACCTAATGCAGTCTGTTTTCCTCACTGTACCTATTAAACACGTTTCTTTGATGCAGTTTTGAATTTAATTATATTATTAATTTGTTTGAATTTGATATCTAATTGGTTCCATAATTTTACTCCACAACTTGACATACACATATTTTTCAAGGTTAAGCGGGCATATGGAGTTTTGAAGTTGAATTCACCTCTCAAACCACAACCTTATTTATCACTGAATAATTTTCAAGATTGCCTGGTAACTTTTTATTTCTTGCCATGGACATTATGTTGCAGTTTTATAGTTGATTAAATTAGTAAGCTTCATGGCATGTGATTTCAAAAACAGTTCAAAAGAGTTTGTGTGAGCTGGATATTCTGCATTATTGATTATTCTGATTGTTTTTTTCTGAAGAAGGAATAAAGGCTGTAGAGTACTTTTATATGTGTTACCCCAAATCTCTACACGGTATGTTGTATATGGGAGTACCAGTGAGAAATAAAGTATGGACATCCATCCATCCGTTTTCTAACATGCCTATCCCTTGTGGGGTCAGGAGGGATGCTGGTGCCTATCTCCAGCTGTCAATGGGCAAGAGGCAGGGTACACCCTGGACAGGTCGTCAGTCTATCGCAGGGCAACACAGAGACAAACAGGACAAACAACCATTCTCGCACATACTCACACCTAAGGAGAATTTACAGAGGCCAAATGACCTAACAGTCATGTTTTTGGACTGTGGGAGGAAGCCTGAGAACCCACGCATGCACAGGGAGAACATGCAAACTCCATGCAGAAAGACCAAGGGCAAGGGTAGGACTCAAACCCAGGACCTTCTTGCTGCATGGCAACAGTGCTACCCACTGCGTCGCTGTGCAGCCTTAAAGTATGGACAGTGATTTATAATTTAAGAGGTGCATCGACTTCCCAATAACTGCCAGGCTCTTTGCAAGTTTAGATGTTGCATAGTTTGTGTGAGATTTACAACAAATCTTGTGATCAACAACACACCCAAAAATTTGATTTGATTAACTCTCTCTATGTCAATATTATACACCTTAACTTGAACTTGTATGTCACTTTTCCGATTCCCAAATAACATAAGTTCTGTTTTGTTCAGATTAAAAGACAGTTTATCCATGTCAAAGCAGACTTTTAATTTACTTATTTTAGATGTGTTGACCTCCAAGAGCTGTTATATAGTGTCCCCTGAACAAAGGATGCTGGTGTCATCAGCAAATAAGATTCATTTTAACTTTTCTGAAACCTTAGATATATAATTTATATATTAAGTGAATAAGACATGGCCCAACACTGATCCCTGAGGGACACCACAGGTGCTCTTTCAAAAGTAGGATTTTTGTTCACCAATTTGAACAACTTGTTGCCTGTTCCTTATGTAAGTCACCCAGTCCAACACAACTTCCCTTATACCATATCTTTCTATTTTTTTAAATAATGTATTGTGATCAATAGTGTCAAATGCTTTCTGTAAATTTATAAAGATTCCTAATACATGTTACTTTCTATCTATACAGTTTATGATTTCCTCAGTTAACTCCATCAATGCCATTGCCATTGCCATTGATCTATTTGCTCTAAAATCATATTGACTGTCTGTTAACAGATTGTCTTTCCCAATGAATTTATTGAGTCGGTCTACAGTTCTTCTAGTATTTTGGAAAATTGACAAAGTAATGAATTTGGCCTGTAAGTAGTAAAATGGTGTTTCTATCCTGATTTAAATATTGGAATGATTTTGGTAATTTTCATCTTTTGAGGAAATAGACTATTAGTGAAGGATAAGTTGCAGATGTATGCAATGGTTTTACAATACTGTTGTGATTACGCTTTTGATCAATGCCATGTCAATTACATATGTTCCAGTTGATGTTTTATTATTACATTGTTGATAATGTCTATAATTTATTTTTCATCTGCTGCCTGCAGGTACATCAAATTGAGTTTTCTGGGCATATCACTTTTCGCCTCTTCATAGCCATTGGGATTCATGGTGTTAATTCTTACAGCCCAGTTTGGCCCTATATTAGAGAAAAATTTATTAAACCCATTAACCACATCATTTATATTATTCAAGGTCCTATTATCATCTATAAAGTACACTGGAAAACCTTCATGGGTTGAAGTATTTCTAATAATAGTATTTTTAAATTTTCCATATGCCTTTAGTGTTATTCTTGTTATAGTGTAATAGTTGGTATAATAATACATTTTACAAGTCCTTATAACATTAACTACTTTATTTTTATAGCTATTATATTTACATGCAGCCTATTGTCCTATATTTTAATTATTTTTGTAAAGAGTACTGTCTTTTTTCACAGGCATTTTTTATTCCTTTTGTGATCCACGGGTTGTTTGTGTGGGTTTGTTTTTGCCGCCTAATAATTTGTTGAAGAGGGCAGGTTTTGTGATATAATGTCTTGAATGTATTCATAAATATAACATAAGCTCAATTTCTGTCTCTTTCTTTGTAAAGTTTACACCAGTTTTGTTTCAGTAAGTCATTAAATCCAGTTATGGATTCCTCTGATCAAATTCTCCTCTGTCTAATTACATAATCATGCGTTTCTTTCCCACACTCAAAATCATGGATCACTAATACAGGCAGATGGTCACTGATATCACTCATGAGTATCCCTCTTAGCAAACTGCTTTACATGTAATAGGTGAATATGCTACCTATTAAGGTGGCACTGTGTGCTGTTATCCTGCTTGGTTTTGTAATAAGGGGAACAAACTCAAGCTATATTTTGTGTTAATGAATTAATCAATTGAACTGAGTTGATTTGGATTAAGTAAATCTATACTGAAGTCCCCACATATGTATATAATCTTGTAGATTTTACAAGCAAATAGTTCCTCTATATTATTTTAAAATAAATCAATGCTTGATCCCGGAGTTCTGTACATACAACTCCAGGATGATACAACTAACTAGCACGTTTTTCTGTTTTTTCCATGTGAATCTCTACTGTTATATTCTCAAACAAGTCTTCAATAGCAATTGACAAGCTGGGTATCACCTGATGCTGTTAATTATTTCTGATATATAGAGCCATCCCCCCCTTTTCTCACCCCACTCCTATTCATGTGGTGTAATTGGTAACCAACTAACTCATGATCAATCCCTTTTAAAGTACTGAACCTGCTATTGATATGAATATGTTGTGCTATTACACACTGTTTTAAGTCATTTAATGTTTAATAAATAACTTGTCTGTTAGGTATTGTCTGGTGAATATCAGCCCAAGGGCTGATATTGGGACAGTAGTTGAAAGGAATGATTCGTGCACTGGCGTTCTTTTAACAGCAAACTCTGCACACATATGGAATAAAGGAGTGACAATTTCTATTCAAGTTCAAGAATTTATTAACAGAAATAAATGAACATCCAGAGGACATCACTATAAAATGCTATATGTCTGAATTAACACTTTATTCAATCAACAAATCCTCTGTACTAGGCTAGTGAAACTTAACTAAAACTACTAAGCAAAAATATAAAAAGAAGCTAAGGAACTATGTTCACACAAAAGAAACAAAAGACAAAACAAAATGGTTGAATATCATCAGAATAATTCAGTGAATCGTGGTTCACTGCAGATCTAAGTTAAAGAATCAAAGTTCATCTTAAAGAAAGTGGAATGAGGTTCAATTATCTTAACTAATTCAGAACAACATTTGGTATGTGTTTCAACCCATTCACAATGCAAATCCTGAGTTAAACAAAACATTATTTGATAAAATAACATTTTAAAGAATGATTTGCTCAGTAAAAATCTGTATCTTTTGGACGCTTGATTTTCTAAATGCGATTATACTTCTGGGAAGCTAGGGGTCACTGTAGCGATTGTTCGCTAAAATCGGTTAATCCAAAAGTTATACAAAAACACCATTAAATTGACATTTGTGTTCCATATTAATGTGTTAATAACGCTCATAGCACTATCGAACGATGGTGGAGTGAAATGTTAAACCTTATGTTTGAAACGAACCATAGTCGTGTATCCGGGAAGAGCGAATGTTATCCGGAAGCTAATAGCATTAGGCTAGTGGACATTCAGCGCTAATTTTAAAACACTTCGGCTTTATTTTGGTCATAATGGGCCGACTGGATAACACAAACATCAATATCCCATCAATGTATAAAACCCTTGTGGGGATAACGTTTGTTATAACCGTAAAAGCACACTCGAATTACATTAGCATGGTATGGTTTCGAAGAAGCTAGTGGGAGCTATGTCGGTTAACTCCACGTCTTTTAAGAACACCGTGAAAACGCATTAAGTAAACCATTCTAAATAAACCATTTAACTTTCCCTGTTTATTTCTCTGCCAAACCTGTCAGTGCCTCCGTGCCAGTGTGGTTCACTTTGGGCATCCAGTTGGAAGCAGTTGAAGTACTCCAAGGGAAAGTTGGTTATTTCCACAGCGACGTGTGACCATGCGGCTGTGAGAAGGTGGCCCCGAGTCGTAGTCGGGTCTCCGGCATTTGTGAAACTCAGCGCAGCAGCGGGCGGCTTCAGATCAGCCCCTTGTCTCAGCTTGGCCTGGCAAGGAGACCACTCCGCGCCGTCTCGAGTCAGCTCTCTCCTGCACAGCTTAGACAGACCACCATGGATTTGATTATGATGTCAGTTTCACAGAAAGAACACTTTACTCAGCTTGGTCGACCCTGCAGATGCTTGTGAATCTTTGAGTCCCATGCAGCCCGCATGGGTGACTGGCTTCCCCAGCGCGGACCCTCTCCTCGGGAGTCCACAGGCAAGAAGGAGGAGGGTGTTTCCCCCAATGTTGCTCCAATGAAACAACGAGAAAATGAGGATGATTGTCTGCGGGAAGCTTGGCATTATAGCAACGTCACCCTGCTGAGGGGGCAGTTCCTGGTGCCTGTAAAAGTCAGATTTTTCCTAATGGCTTGATGGCACAACAATAATGGATAGATAGATTTAGATTTGATGTAAAATGTTATTCAGTGTAGTAGCTACATGTATTATTTAGATAAAAGAAAAAGTTATCAGGTGTCTTATATTTGGTCTTGCATGGCTTAGTACAGTCTTTACACCATGTGGGAATACAGTATTTATCATCTAAAGTCAACTTATTACATTGAGGATGGCACTGTGCTATTGGTATTGCTTCAGCACTTCAATGTTTCTTATGATGCCTGTTCTGGTGATCCATTCAGCTTGATACAGATTTGACAATTGGATGTCCATGTAGCCTGAATATTGTTCAGTTTGTTTAGAAGGCATGTCTCTCAATATATTATTCAATATTTCCGTTCTCCTTAGTAAAACACTCATTCACATCAACATCAGATCCTTTCAGCTTATGACCTTGTTTAAGAAGTGCAATTATGTGTTTCCTATTTGTAAAACGCCCTGCGATAGACTGGCGACCTGTCCAGGGTGTACCCCGCCTCTCGCCCACTGACAGCTGAAGATAGGCACCAGCACCCCTCGCGACCCCATAAGGGATAGGCGTGTTATAAAATGGATGGATGGATTTTTGGAAATCTAATCACTATTACTGGTTTATCCCCCTTGTTTCTCCAAGGGAGGGGATGACATGCCTCAATGTCCTTGTTATTCATTAAAAAGTCACCTGCTGCTAAATGGACTCCAGGTCTGGCTCTGCTGGGTCCCCACCGCTCGACAACTGTATTGCTTGAGCATATGATTGGGGCTTTGTTGCCAAGCCACTGACTTGAACATTGTTCATGCGAGAATATTGCTCTATGTCTTTCACACGGCATACCAATATCAATATCTTCTTATCCTTCTCCACACATCTTTTGAGATCTTTGATTTCCTCCATCATGTCTAATATCAGTTTCTGCTGTTTAGAGATAGAATCAGATAGAATGTCTTCAGTCGTGTAGTTTTGTGAAGTCTTTACCCCTTTACCTCTTCCTTCCATGGAGCAAACCTGGTGATGAAAGCTGGTAGGCTGATAGCCTGGAGCTGGCCGGGTGGTTAAGGCTGGTAGCCTGGAGCTGGCCTTGTGGTGAAGGCTGGTGCAGGTAGCTGGTAGCCTGAACTGGCCTGGTTATGAAGGTTGGTAGCCTGGAGCTGGCCTGGTGGGGAAGGCTGGTTGGCTGGAGCTTGCCAATACCCAACTGGGCATATCATTAGGAATACGTGTCTAATGATTTGCTGGTACCCAATTTCTTGACAAAACAGCCCTGGCACATCAAGGCATGGACTCCACAAGAGCTCTGGTCACCATATTAGTAGCTGATAGTTTAAAGGAGCATTGTGCAAGCTTAAAGGTTAAATATTATGATTTTGTTTCTTTCCGATACATGCCCTTACTATTGCCTGACGTTCAAAATGAGTTTCCCTCTATTTATCACAGTTGCCTCTATAAGCTCCATTAATCAGTTCATGATCATAATTTGGGTCATAAATAGTCGTATTTAGAATAGAACCACTCCACCAAATTTCCCTAAAAACAATGAAGAAGTATTTCTGTCTTTGCCAAACAACAATAAAAACAAACAAAGTCGTAGTGTACGAGTTTGTTTGTCTTCCGAGGGCTGGACAGACTCAACAGTTATTGAGTGTGTTCTGAGCAGCAGAGATTATAAAGTATAACAGCAGCCAGGAGTAAAGACCTGCGGAAGCACTCCTTTGAGCATCTGGGATGCAGCAGTCTTTCACTGAAAGAGCTGACCAACTCTGCAACAGCTCAATGCATAGGGTGGGACACATTGTTCATCAATGATGCTATTTTTCTTACAGTCCTTTTGTCTCCCACCACTTGCACTGGGTCCAGGGGGCTCCCCAGGGCAGAGCTGGCCCTCCTAATGAGTTTATCCAGCTGCTTCCTCTCAGCACCAGATGAGCTGCTGCTCCAAAAAAACACACTATAGAAGATGGCTGATGCAACTACAGAGTCAGAGAAAGTCTTCAGGAGTGCCCCTTGCACTCCAAAAGACCTCAGTCTCCTCAGGTAGAGTTTGCTCTGACCCTTCCAATAAAGACCATCTGGGCTGTGACTCCATTCCAGTTTACTGTTCAGATGAACACCCAGGTACTTATAAGAGTCCACTTTCGCAGTGTTTGTGCCTGCTGAAGTTCACCGTCAGCACCTTTGTGTTCCCTTCATTTAATTTGAGATGGTTCTGCTGACACCACTCGACAAAGCTCTCTATCCACGGTCTATGCCCTGACTCGTCCTCATCTGTGATGAGACCGACTATGGCAGAGTCATCAAAGAACTTCTGAACGTGGCAACCTAGTGAACTGATGGTAAAGTCTGCAGTGTAGTGAAAATAAATTATGCCAGCACAGTTCCCTGCGGTTCTCCGGTGCTGCAGGTCAATCTGTCTGAAACACAGCCCTGTGTTCTCACATACTGCAGTCGACCAGTGAGGCAATCGAGTATTCACTGCAACAGGTGGTGGTCCACTCCTGATCGCTCCAAATTTTCCTTCAGGAGTCATGGTTGGATGGTGTTGAAAGCACTGAAGAAATCAAAGAACATGATCCTCACGGTGCTCCCAGGATTCTCCAGGTGGAACAGAACTCAGTGTAGCAGGTGGTGAAGGCCTCACCAGGTGGTGAAGATGGTTTAAGATCAGCCTCTAAGGGTCTTAATCAGGTGTGATATTAGTGATACTGGCCTGTAACTGTTAAGGTCCTTGGAGTGTGTGGTTTTAGGCACCGGTACCATACAGGAGATTTTCAAATCTCAGAAAGTGCTTATTCAGCTTATTCAACCATCTCAACTCACCTATGGCCTGGGCATTCTGTTTGTGACCTAGCATTGCTTTTAGGCTTTTCCAAACATCATTAATGTTGTTGTCCTGCAGCTGCACCTCCATTTTCTTCCAGTATTTATTTTCCTTCCATTCAGATATAGTGCCAATTTACAGCATATGTCAGCTCAAGGCACTTTAGAGAGTCATGTCAATCAAATCATACAAACGTAAAACGTTTTCTATCGAAGGAAACCCTGGAGATTGCATCGAGTCCTTCACATGTAGCATTGACTCCAGGATGGGCATCTAGCGACAGTGGACAGTCAGTTGCATTATGTTGACGTTGCAGAAATTATTTATACTGAGCAACAATGGAAAGAAAAACTCCTCTTTAAAAGGGAGAAACCTCTGCCAGTTTTCAGGTCTAGAGGGTGAAAGGGAGCACGGACAGTTACTTAGAGTAAAAGCTCAGCCAATAAGTCACTGCTCCATGTCTTATTTAAGTGAATCACAAGTGTGAAATCAAGGCTGGTTAATCCATCCGTGGTTTATAGAATATTTCATATAATTTGTAAGCTCAATTTTGTTAAAAACAACTTTTTGGCTTAAAAAAACAAGACAAACTTAAAAAGAACTAATCAGATAAATAAAATGTTTAAAATTAAAAAAGGATCCACCTAAATAACGTAATTCTTTTGCTTCTTTCCGGTCTCTTTTGCTGGTCCTAAATAAACCACAATCCTAATATCTGTAGTTCTTGATATATTTATATGGTTTCTTTTCTCACTTTTTGTTTCTCCCATTAGGCTACATCCACTGCAATTATCCACCCACTCTGTTTCTTTACCTACATGTAAAGGCAATTAGAAAAGCATTTGGTGTAAGGGGAAATGGTAGGAAAATATTCTAGTTATATTTTTGAGAAGCATAGCTTAAAAATCATATAATTCTATGTATATAGAATTTATAATTCAGTGTCTCATCATAAGTTGCTGTGCTGAAAAATGTTTTGTTGAATAAAAAAACGGGCTTAAGTAAAAATGCCGTGTCATTATGGTTACGAGACCATCAACAGCTCTGAGCTTTTCAACAGTTAGAGCACACACACAATCTATTGCAGGTTGTGTGTGTGTTGTCTCCTCTTACACTCTCGCTCCCTCTCAGGGACACATTCACACCCCCACACACCTGTCACTGAGGCCCATTAGCACCCCTGTGGAGCTTCTGTTTAGCTTTTAGACACATAGGCACAGAGGAGCTCCGCATGAATGCAAGACTGGCACTGTCCCACTCTGTTTCTTGTCCTACCCTGTAGTGGCAAGTGGAACAAAGCTCAAAAGAAAGTCCTGATTGACTATTCTCATGTGCATATTCAGACTGCAGTAGCCCTGCGGCAACAAGTTCACCACGTTGATTGGCAGTAGAACAGGTTGAACTAAAGTGAATTTCTGTAATGCAAAGATATATATTTACAATGAGTGATTAAGTTGTTAATAAGGGTTGAAGAGTTATGCATTAACAAATGGCTTGCTAGAATGTGTGTGTTTCTTGATATGCATTTTGGGAACTCTAAGCTACTGCATACATGTTTATTTGGTTCTGCAGACTTGTAAGCATGAGATTTATGGTGTAGGTGTTTTTGGAGAGGGAAAAAAAACATCAATATGTTAGGATTGGTTTTTTTTCTCCTCACCAGTGTTATCTTTGCTTTACCACCTACGTTACACCCCCACCAGCCTTGGATGAATTAAACCGGCAATAAAGACCTCCATCTATGTCTCTGTAAAAGACACGAGACACATTACGATCGCAAAACAATGAGCAGTCCTGTAACCCTATTTTACAGCAGTTTCATTTGTTCTGCATTCCTTTTTTGTTATAGCTGTTTTTTTTGTGTTCTCATGCGTACATATTCATCTATGTATGTAAAGGAGACTGTGGATGGAGCAGGATGGACAAGGGAAATTTATTAGTCACATCACCTTAGGTAATACATTTTCAGATGCCCAGCAAATGATTAGGAATGGCGTTTATTGACATAGTAAATGTGCTTTACCCAAGCAATAGGCTGCCAAGGGATAAAAAAAAAATTCATGCTATCAAAGGCATGTGTGGCAGGCCTCCCACAACGCAGGCCTATGTGTGTGTGCCAGTGTGCATGTGTGTCTATGTTTGAGAGTTTTTCCATCAGTTCTCATTTAATTACACCCCTTGCAAATTAGCCTCAGAATGGGAAACCAGCTCTAATGTTAAGTATATTTGGTTGGGAATTATCTGTTTAGGCCATTTTTTCCTTTTTAATCTGTAGGACAAGTCATTAGTTTGCAAGCAATCTGCTTCATCTCCATCAATCTCTTTTACGTCTTTTTTTTTCTTTTAGGCATCCCCAGTGTGATGTCTTTATTTAGGTAGTTTTGTCGTACCAGAGCAACCTAAATAATTCACTTATGTAACAAAGAGGGTAGAGAAAAGAGTAAAGATTGGTTATAAAACAAACATTGCAAGGGGACGGTGGCTTAATAAAAAAACAACAGCCGAGGCCAATTACTTGTAAGTGCATTGGCAGAGACAAAGATTAAAAGTGTAGATACTTGTGGTTTTTAAGATCGTGCTACTAAGACAGAGGAGAAGATTTAACACAGGATGAAGAGCAACTATTAGAATGTAATTGGATGACCAAATGGTCCTTACTCTGCATACAAATTACAGTCTTTAACTTTGCCACACCACTGGCATTCTCTGTGCTATTACTGCTCGACATACATATAATTGAAGCCTTCAGTCAAGAGAAACAAATGTAACTGTTTTTAGAAATCCTGTTGAAGCCTAATTCCAAGCCCCATGAATCTTCTGTATCACCATCTTTCTGTTTAGATGTTTAGATGTGACAGTGTAATGTTCATCACTCATGGCATGCCTCTGTAATTTAGATTATTGTCACAGATTGTTTGCAAGTGACGGTATAACAAAAATAAAATTAAACTTAAAAATTTTAGCAGTTTCATGACTGCTCATAAAACTATCTAGTCTTTTTAGACGGGGGGAAGCTGTGTCAATGCCAAGATAAGCATTAGTGGACCTTGCACACTGCCTCTCTACCACCAAATGGATATTAATAAACCCTGCTCTGTGTAACATCTACTCTCCTACAGTACCCACTTCTTCCTCTCCATCCTCTCTAATCCCCTCCTATCTTGCACTCAATCCCACTTTTGGTTTTCTGCTTCCAGTCCTTTTCCCCTTAAGTGTCAATAACTCTTGCTTGCAAGATGCACACAAACACACTCACATAGACATAATGGTAGTTGCAGTGTCAGGCTTTCCATGGGGGCTGGTATGGTTATATAGTAGACTCTGTGGGTTTAGTAAAATCCTCATTAGAACATAGTGTAGGTGTGAGCATCCCTGCGGCTGACTCAAAACAAAATGCTTACCTAAACAGGATACTCTGCAACACACATAGCTGCATTTACCAACCAAACAATAAAAAATACACAGAAGAACAGGCATTTCAAAAGGCAGGAAACATACACTTCACAGCAGACACACTAGGCCCTACTTTCCCTCCATGATCTGAGATCCAAACTGAACAGATAGTCATTGTGCTGTTGTGTGATGACAAGTTCTCACTTTATTATTGTCAGTAAAGATTGCAAGCTAGTCAAAATCTTGCTAAATAAGACTAAATATCTGTTATGGGAATTCTAAACAATAATAACTGAATTTCCATCTTTACTAAATGAAGAGACGGCGGTGATGAAGTTCCAGCACTTTAATTGAGAAACAGAGCAGAGATCACATAGATGGAAAGTAATGGCACCCTACGGTCCCGCTGCAGTCTGCGTCTGCCCTGCCTCTGCCCTGTCTCGCTTTTCCGGCTCTCCCTAATACTGCACAGTGGCCTTGGCATGAGACAAAACAAAGACAGTCTATCGTAGACAATCAGTATCCCCCAGAGCAGCTGCAGCATTTGGCCTTGCAATCAGCAAACAGTGGATCTTATACACAGCCATCATGTCTGCAAGCCTCCCATGTCCGAGTGGTGTGAGGCCATAGTGACTTCAGAATAATATATATTTTTTTTAATGATGGCATTGTCGGCAGGATCTGTGTGATCACACACAAAACAAGATGACCCATCACATGAAAATGTGAACAAAACACAAAGGACCCATTCTGTAAACTCGTAAAGTCTTTTTATAACAATATCCAGCATTACAATTTTAAAGATTATAACAATAATTTGAGGGTTTATTGAAAATACATATTTTAATTTTATTGCAAAGAGCTGTGCTGGCATTTTCCAAAATACACAATCCTGTTCCTTGACATTTTACTATTTTAGGGGATGAGCGCTGTGCAGTATAAAGAAATTGAGTGGCCGTGGGGGAGTAATGTTAGTATTGACTTCTCGTGGAGAAGGAAGAAACAGAATTTATTCCTTCACAATTTTTTCCACAGTAAGAAAAGAGAGTCTAGGAAACAGAACCAATCAATAAGTTTATATATTTATTAGTAAAAAGTGAATGAGACATGTTTCTTTAATAGATGCTTTCTTGAAGTTACTTTTATACTGTACTTTGATGATAAAAAAATCTGCAGCAAATATGATTATATAAAAAGACAAACGCACAAACTGTACAGTACAGTCTCAGACAGTAAAACTGTTAGGAATATTGTTCAAAGCTTTTCCTCTTATTCCTTGCTTAAGCCAACTCAGCAATTCATTTTGTTACAGGGTCACTTGGTGCCTCTGCAATGACAGAGTCAACTAAAAATTTGGTAAAATATGTTTAGGGCAAAAATATGTTAGTCTGTACTCATAATCCTCCCATTAAATGAGTCCTTTCTTCTGATTACAAAATAATAAATAATAATCAATGCAATATTTCCATACGTACATAGCTTATACAATATGCACTATGTATCATAGTCCAGCAGCATCCATGTTAGCAAAGCTCTGTGACTAATGATGCCTCTATCTATTCAAAAGAGAAGCACCAGATGTTTAGTTACCTTTTACATGGTAGGGTTGTTGGATTTCTGAGAGTGGCTGTGAAAAATACCTGTGCAGGCTCTGTGTTGAGTAAGGCACTGACATGACAAGCATTGGCTCGATAAAATTAGCATTAATTTAAATGCACTTGTTTGAGCACCTTCCTCTATGCCTCCTTCTCATTTCCACTCACACATGCACTTACACTTGAAGGGCTGCTCATTTGGCTAACAGACCTCATTACACGGGTGGATGGACCATCGACCCCATAGTGGCGGAATTAAAGAAATCTCCCTTTTCTTCTCTTTCCTCCAGTGTGTGTGACATGATGTCCTGGAGTTATTTACCTGGTCTCTGTACCATGACAGTTAATCTCACCTTGAGCTGTAAGACTTTGAGAATAACAACAAAAATGTCTGCTGTAAAATTAGATAGTTTTTCTTTTGTTTATTTGGATGGGAGGAAAAGTCATCAAATTTCTTGTCTTTCAAAAAAAAAAAAAAGACCAAACCGAAGAAAGCCGTTTTAAACTCAATACAGTAACCCCCAATGCTAGAACAGAGTAAATAGTTTAAATCCCAATTTATGACCAATTACCAGTTTAGATAGAAAGCTTGTCAGTAATAGCTTTATATTCTTGTATCATAGGAGATGAAAAGATGTGGGAGGTTTCAAATGAGATGGATGAGGGTTGAGGGTGAAACAATAGATTTGTTTGTGCTACAATATGAAATGTTAAAATTTTAAGAATGATGGGATTTTTTTCAATAAACACATATTACAGAAAGCACCACATCTCAACTATAAACCTTAGAAAATACAAGATAGATGTAGTAATTTTTCATAAAAAATATTAAACAACATTAATGATTTGATATTTAGCTTACAAGCTCCAATCCTCAAATTAGTCACGATCAGGTCATATTTACATGCCTTGCAAAAATATTCATGCCCCTAGAATTTATGTCACATTGTGTTAAATTACAATCACAGACTTTTCATGTTCTGAGGTAGCTTTCTAATCTACATGCATAAATAAGGTACAGGACTCAGGGTATAAAATACTAAAGATTTATTTATAATGGGATTAATAATGTAGGGAGTAACTGGAGAGGAATTGTGGTGTGTGAGACTGTGGTGTGGTTTGGGTGCGCTCTCTCACTTGGATAGGTGTGGCTTGGGGAGGAGCTGGCTGCACACACCTGAGACCTATCTTCATCTGGAGCAGTATTTAGAGCCGGGCCTGTGTGCTCACTGCCAGATGGTCACCGCTTAGTTGGTAGATTGGCCAGTGTTCTTTCTAGAGAACCCAATCATTTCTACCGCTTTGAGATTTTCTAAGGCTACCTTACCTGTGCTTTTTTTTCCCTCCAGGATCCAGCTCCACACCAGCCTCCAAACAACCAAGCCGCACCTTCCACCTCCCTCATCTCCAGCTGCTACCTCCTGTGAGATTGCCTACTTCCACAACCTGCCCCTGCGTCCGGAGATTCCACCTCTACCTTTTTCCCTCAGTTCCCTGAGTCATTTTGCTCCTTCCCCCATTTCAATCTGAAAAACTCACACGGATAGAAAAGACAATTAGAAGAATTTTATTGATACAATATTTTAAGACTTTGGCGCTCAGACCTCGGCAGGAAACATTCACGCTGAATTATACTTCAATATGCATAAGCAGGTGTATGAGAATAGGGATGTCCCCCCCCCCAGGCCTGAAACTGGTGGTGGAGTGGAGATAGATGAAGTTGGTTAGTTCATAGAGGCTGGTTTGCAAGATGATCTGCTTAAGCTAGATGTCCAACTTGGATAAACACAGGTTTGCATGAACTGTCCATGATGAGCAAGCATGAAGCGACTGTGGAGAGGAAAAACTCCCCTTTGGGAAGAAACCTCTGGCAGAACCAGGCTCAACGTGGCGGTCTTCTGCCGAACCGATTAAGGTGTGACAGGGAATTCCATAAGAGTCCGGGAGGAATTACACTCTGATAGGGACGAGGTTGAAGGAGCACCATAGGAAGCCAAACGGAGCTTGCTACGATGGTGGAGAAGGGGATGGAGGTGGGTTGAATCAAGTCATCAGAGTCCAAATCAGACATTGCGCAGCCACTGCTTGCTTGCTGGGTGGGTAGAAGGCTGAGACGTAGATTTGGAGTTCATTTAAGATGAACCCAGGATGCTGATTGGCTTCGTGGAGGAGCAGTTCAAAGCTGATTGGCTTGTCCCTCAACAGCCATACCAACATCAGCTCCCAGCTGACATTCATCAGACAATACCTACGAACAAGAAACATTAAATAACTTTAACATGTATAATTGCACAACACCTGAAGTAATTGATTGGCAAAACATTGAAATGACCGATGGAATTAAAAGAGTGACAAAAGTGGCCTGGTCAGCATGAGGTCTGAAACCAATACAGACCAGTCCGAGCGGATGCTGAATTGCACCAGAGTTGCAGCGGTTTTAATAACGATTGGTATTATTGCTGAATTTAATATGAACTCTGAAATAAAATGGGGTAAGTATCGACTCAACTCTACAGTCCGGGTAAACTGAACGTAAATGTCATCATAGATGCTTAAAGCGGAAAGGATTGCAAATAGTTAATTTTTGAATGACAAAATCAGATTTTTGAAAAATGCTGAGACATCATTTGTTAATACAGCCTGCAGGTCGATGATAAAGCGGAGACGTGAAGCAACGTCACCGTATCAGAAGATAGTAGGAGAAAACAGAAATAAAGAAAAGAGAGTGATTACAAGGTTAATATTTTAGCCAACAAAACTTAATTACACTTAAAATCAAAACATACTAAGAGCAACAGTAATTACTGTAGAAAATATGAACAGAGTTAAAATAGAATGATATAATTATGAAATAAAGAGAAGATATATGAGTAGTATTTAAAAGAATTTAAGGAAAAGGTTAATGAATGAATGAATGAATGAATGAATAATATAGATGGGTAGGATACAAAGACATAAAAATAGACCATCATGAACCAAACTCCAACCAGTAGGTGGCAGTAATGCTACTACAAGCCCATTGCTAACCGCCAATACCAGAAGAAGAACAAAAACGAAAACAAACATTAGAATAATGGATTATACGTTCTGCCTGAATAGTGAACGGACAGTCAGGAGCATGATGAGCGAAATGCATGCAATGGAAAATGTATTAATGAAATGATACATGTGAGTGGATACATGTTACCTGAACTGGCTCGGAACCGCATTAGCGATCGAAACCAGGGAAGGTCCCGCGACGAGACGGCGGATCCGCTGACCGAGAGCCAGCGCCACGAATCAGCTGAAGAAAGACCCCGGCGCACTACGAAGCGAAGCCGGACCGGAGCTGAGGCAGAGTAGGACGGCGTCTGCGTCGCTTGGCGAGGAAGCGAAGGATTTGCAGGTTCATTGCGCCAGGAATCGGAACTGGCGGAAAACAGAGGTTAGGTGACGGAATGAGACGCCACAGGCGGAGGGAGGCCAGCTGAGAGAGCGAGTCCAGGTCAGCGCTCGGCAAGATATCCTGGAGTGAAAAACTAGTCCATGCATTTGTTACTTCATGGCTGGACTATTGTAAATGGTCCAGTTCAAAGTCTTCAGCTGATCCAAAATGCTGCATCCATCATATATCAGAGCTCTGATTACCCCGTATTTTCCTAACAGACTACTTCGCTCTCAAACTGCAGGTCTGCTGGTGGTTCCTAGAGTCTCTAAAAGTAGAATGGGAGGCAGATCCTTTAGCTATCAGGCTCCTCTCCTGTGGAACCAACTCCCAGTTTTGGTCCGTGAGGCAGACACCCTGTCTACTTTTAAGACTAATCTTAAAACTTTCCTTTTTGACAAAGCTTATAGTTAGAGTGGCTCATGTTACCCTGAGCTACTTCTATAGTTATGCTGCTATAGGCTTAGGCTACTGGAGGACATGAGGGCCTATTTTTCTCACTCTACTGAGTTCTACTGTTCTCCAGTTTTGCATTGCATTGCATTGAAATGACTGTTGTCATTTCAGCTTTTAACTTTTTGTTCTCTCTCTTTTTTCTTCATAGTAGGTACACCTGGTCTGGCGTTCTGTTAACTGTGACATCATCCAGGGAAGACAGATCACCCGCTATTACCATCTAATGTAGAACTGATTACTGGATGTGCTTCTGTGCTTTTTTGTCTGTCTTGTTGTGTCTCTGCTCTGTCTTCTCTAACCCCCAGTCGGTCGAGGCAGATGACCGTTCATACTGAGCCCGATTCTGCTGGAGGTTTTTCCTTCCCGTTAATGGGGAGTTTTTCTTTCCGCTGTCGCTTTATGCTTGCTCAGTATGAGGGATTGCTGCAAAGCCATGGACAATGCAGACGACTCTCCCTGTGGCTGTACGCTTCTCCAGGAGTGAATGCTTCTTGTCGGGACTTTGATGCAATCAACTGGTTCCCTTATATAGGAAATTTTTGACCAATCTGTATAATCTGACCGGATCTGTATAATATGATTGAATTTGACTTTGTAAAGTTCCTTGAGATGACATGTTTCATGAATTGGCGCTATATAAATAAAATTGAATTGAATTGAAATACAGGTCAACGCTGGGCAAGATATCCTGGAGTGAATACAGAGGTCGGAGAGGATGGATGTGCGGCTAGACGGGCACTCCTATGAGCAGGAGGAATTGAGGATAAGTTGTTATCGTCTTTAATCAAGTCATCAGAGTCCAAATCAGACATTGCGCAGCCACTGCTTGCTTGCTGGGTAGAAGGCTGAGATGTGGATTTGGAGTTCTTTTAAGATGAAACCAGGATGCTGGTTGGCTTCGTGGAGGAGCAGTTCAAAGCTGATTGGCTTGCGTCGGAGGCGGATGAGTCTCTGATTGGATGGAGGTAGGCAATAGAGGTTCTTCAGTTGAATTTCCGCTTAAGCTACATGTCTGGTTATCTGCATTTTGGGCCCAGTACCACCGGAACATAACAGGAATTCTGGAACCATCCACTGACAATTGGCTGGCTGGCTGGCCACACCTGGTTGGCTGGCCAAATTGAGCTGTGTGGAGTAGAGTACGGCCCAGTGGAGTCCATGGAAAAGACCCATTAGAGGATGAGGCCTGATTGTTCTTTGCAGGTTTGCTTTGCAGCTTCTTTTGCTTTGGTGCAGGGGTTACTTTCATAACAGCTGGGTTTACATTCCGGTCACCAGCAGGAGTCTGCTTGGCAACTACGAAGAGGTTAGATACTGGTTGCTGCTGACTAACGGGCCGCTGGATATGCTGTGGACCATTTGACATGCCAAGAATTTGCTGTTGCCAAGTCGGCGTGACTACAGCCTTCGAAACGACCTGAGACTGGTGAGACACGGGAACCAGCTGCTGGCGAATCGGTGTCACTTAGAGCCTTTGGAGATTGGTGTGACATAATTTCTGGCCTTTGGGTTGTCGTGCCTTTTACCACTTTGAGCGACGCTGAAGAGGCCATTTAGTAAATGTATTATTGCACAGGCTCCAAAAGCAACAGCAACCGGCTAATTTACCTAGAAAAAAGCAGCTCTAAAGCAGGTAATCCTACCCAGGATACTTAGCACCGCTAAGTTAGCAGTGTTCCACCTTTTTATCTCTAACGTGTCTGGTTTGTTCCTTGGTTTTTATGATACTGTTCTGTCAGCAATGTTCTCTAAAAAAACCTCTGAGATTTTCTTTAAATCACATTTCTGCAGAAATTAAATTATACACCGGTGGGTTCTATTTTTTGATTAAATGACCCCTGACTATATATGCACACCACACTATTCAGACTTATATTTGTAAATCACTTTTTTAAAAACCTTGTATTGTTTTACTTACTCTTCACAATTACAAAGTAGTCTGTGTTGGTCTATCATAAAACATTCCAATAAAATAAATTGAAGTTTGATCTTAAAACTTGACACCATTTGGAAGAGTAAACGAGCATGAATTCATTATCACAAAAAATAAAAAGAAGGTGGCTTCTATTACCAAATAATATTCTAAGCAAAATTCAAAATCCATTAGGACCTTTATCAAAAGCTACATAGCTGTGACATAGGTCCCACAACCAAGAACTGAAACATAGAGTACTGTATATAGTATTTGGGAAAAAGCTGTTCATAGAAGCTTGTCATGGCCTAATCTTTATTAAGAACCTTCATTTAATTATTAATATTATCTGTTACAAAACATAGATAAAAGTAACGTGTTATTAACGATCTTTCTTAGTTAGGGTTGGACGATATAAAAAAAAAGCATATCGATAAAATATAACTCATATTGATCGATATTGATAATTATCAAAACATGCAAAACGTATTTTAAGTGCAGCCCTGGTCATTTTATGCTGTTGTTTGATGATCTATTTTTTTAAATAAAGAACACACACTGAATTCAAACTCAACTCTATATTCAATTTATTTAAAAAAGTACACGTGCTCTCTGAACCCTTTGAAGGGGGCGTAGCTTGGTGATGGAGCATTCCTGGGTCTGCATTTGTGATTGGTCGGGAGGATGTAATGACTGTAGTAACATAGTAACCTACGTGATACGTTAGAAACCAGAAGGAAGGTCAACTGTTCTTCTATTGAACTTTTTGACAGTTTTTTTGATAGACAACAAATGTCTATTGTTCGATAAATATTGTTATTGAATTATCGTCCGACCCTATTCTTTTTAGAATTTCACAATTTTCAGCTTGCTCAAATTTTGAAAACATGTAATATGCATTAAGTGTTACAGTAATTACATCTCAAAAGGTTAGTTCTGATTTGACATAAACATATCTGAAAAGTCACTGGTCATTAAAATGCTACTTCTGTTTATTCTAAATGCAAAAGTAATCAGTGGTCATAGATGGGTTCTGAATTAAACAGGCTTGTTATGCAACCTGTGGGTACGTCCAGAGAACTAAATAATCATGACAGCTTTTATTAACATGATGGCAACAAGTTTAAATCTCCACAATGGCTGAATTCTGATCAGGTGATATCCTTACAGAGGATTGGGTCATGTGTTCTCAACAAATGCCCTGTCTCACTAATGTTGAAGTGCAAGCATACACTGCTCATTGTACAGCACAAATGCACCAACAAAGATATACTGCAGAAAAAACATTATTACAAGCCCTGGGAGATTTAAATATGGGACTTGTTTTTTTTTTTTACTGCTTGAAGCTATATCTAATTTATGAGACCTCACAGCTGCAGGCTGGTGCAAAAAAAATTATCAGACAATGAAGTTTGGTGAGGCAACTACGTGTTTGTGTTAATGTGTGTAAATGTATCACGACTGTACATGTGACCACCCAATATCTTGGGGTAGTGATACATCCGGTTAATCTCATGACTCGAAACCCATCCCTTCAGCAATCCTCTCAGCTTCATTGAGAACGCTTAAGGATTTTTAGGTCACTTCTGGTCATTGGCATTACTTATATCCCCATCCTCCTCTTCTTCTTCTTGTTCTATCTAATACTGTTCATATATTGCCTCCCTCAACCCTCTACCCTGAAGCCCCCAGATCCACTAAAGATGTCAGACAATGGTTTCACATTGATCAAATGAGACACTGTGTCAGTTCCATCACAGGCCACAGGGAACAGTTGGAGCGAGTGAAAATGCTTGTGAATGTGTGTGAGGCTGAGAGGCATGTGCGTTGGTGTGTGCATCAGCATTTGAAATGGCAAAGGTTCAAATAGGTGTGGATTTGTGTTTGTCTGTAATGTTGTGACGTCCAGACATTGTCTGAAAGAGGACACAGGGGAAATTGCAGTGGGAAAAAAGGCTGAGATGGGAAAAGGAGGAAAAGTAAATCAAGCAGAATAAAACCTGATTCTGTAACAGTATGTATATTATTATAAATGGGTTTCACAGGCGCTCCTAACTGTTGATCTGTCCGCAAAACTGATCCAACATAAACAAGTTTCACAAAGTCACCTACAACTGATTCACCAAATGAACTTACTGTATTTTTCGGACTGTAAGGCATATTTAAAGTCCTTAAATTTTCTCACAAATTGATAATCTAGTACACCTTATATATGATCACCATACTTGTGCTTACTGGCCGATTTTATGTGGTACAATGCGCTCAGAAGTCTGTTGTACTTGTAAAATGTGTAAGTATGACTCTGGTTAGCAACAAAGCCACTCTGCTCAATGGATATTAGAAGCATTACGGTCACTACATGATCGGCCCCCTTACAGGCCCCGGAGAAGTCTACAAGACTGCCTGACTGTAATATCTGAATTCATGTAAGGCAGCATGTGCCCGAAGTACGCGCTAACAACAATAAACCAAGTAACTTAATTCAATATAAAAGTTACGTTTATTTTGGACTTATGTTAAAAACAGGGCAGTGTAGTCCAACTACTCTGTCCTCCCGACAGAGATGTACATGTCATGTTTCGGGTTAGGTTGTGGTAGGACCCAAACGCAGAGAGACCAAGGCAGGAAGCAGTTATTGGTGAATTTAATGAAAAAATCCAAAAACTTACAAATCACTGGAGAACTCAGGAGCAAAACCAAAACGTAAACCTGGGGTGCAAAGTAGAAACCGATGAGGCGAGTAGAAACCAGCAGGAAGTGGAGAAAAGAGAGGAGCTTTAAATATTGTGAGGAGCGGAACAGGAATAAAAGCCAGGGGAAGATTGGTAAATTGGACACAGGTGTGGAGAAGGAGTTGGGAGAGAAACTGAGGATCAGATCAGATCAGAAATACTTTAATGATCCCAGAGGGAAATTACTGTTTCAGTACAGCCGCCATCACATACATCACAAACATTTCAGGGGGAGACGATTTACTGAGGCCATGCTGCCAAGGACACTACTGTGCCCACAGGGCGCTGCCGTTGAATCTGTGGAAAGATAGTGGCCACGATAGTTTAAGGAGAGGAAAGAAAGACAGATGTCTCACACCCTAACCTCTCACGGTACAGTGTGAGATATCCGGAAAAAAAAACCTCATGCACGAGAAGCACAAATATAACGAAACACATATAGCAGAAGGTAAACATTGAAGACTAGTCGTGTGTAAGTTCATATGTTTTTTTTGTGGGCGTCAGTTATGAGGGTGTGTTTGGGTGAAAGTTTTTTATATTTCCACGAAATGATCTCCAGAGGCCATTGTCCTTGATGTTATCAGCCGGCCAACGGTTCAGAAAGCATCCGCAGATGTCAGCAGGGGAGGAGGGAGCGGGGGAGAGTTCTTAGCTCGTTCCTAATAACAATCCAGGGGTAAAGATAGGGAAGGCATAGTCCAAATACTTTATTTGCTATGAGACAAGCTGCTCTGACTTTCCCGTCAGCTTTAAGCCTTTTGCTGGCTCCAAATGGTAAATCCAATATTCCAAATTGTTGGGCTTTTCTGCGTTTCACATCAAGATTTTATCCCATCTCCCCTTGAGTTCAACCACCGAAGCCAGTCTGCGTTCCAGCGCAGCCAGCTTTTCGGCTCTGCTCCTCCACCTTCCAGATCTGTCCGTTCACCGCCTTAGTGATCGCGTCATATGCAGCCGGTAGACTGATCAAGGCCAAATGGCTACGACATCCGCTGTATTTGCTGATACATCAAAAATCCACCAAATCCAATAAGTAGAAATCCAAGTATCGTAAATCCAAACATGCAAACGGTTCAACATCCAGGAATGACAAAGTCGAAAGACACACCGTTTTCCATCCAGGAATGTAGGGTGTATCCCACAAAATGAGTCAATCGGGACACATGACGGGTTCCCTTTGTGCTGCCTACCCGTCGAAAAAATTTGATCAATAGTATTGAGAGACCAGCTTACCAGATCCATGGTTTTCAGAGTTCGGGTGACATGAAGAAAGTGCTCAGAAAGACAAGACATAGCAGCAGAAGCAGGAGAGGGGAGGGGGGGTGAAGAGCTGGAGAGGAGAGAAAAAACACGACCGACCTCGAAGAGAGACAGAGACAGAATGAGAGAGAACTAGTGGCAACAGGGGGTGAGAGAGAGCAACAAGAAAACCAGACTGAATCAAAATACATAAACCATGACAGTACAGTTCTCCATCTCAGGAGCGAGCTGTGTACGGGGGAGGCGCGGAGTGATATTACACATTTGGGAAGAATATTTAATGCGGTTTATAATCTGGTGTGCCTTATGTGTGGACAAAGACATACATAGACACGTTAATTCACAATGCACCTTATAATCCAGTGCGCCTTATAGTCTAAAAAATATGGTAAATGAAACCTCTATCGTATGTGCATACAAAGATTCACACCTTCAAGCAAAAAGAGCTCCAGCATTACCCTGCTATGCATTTGAAGTGGTAGCAACCTCAGTTTATTGCTAGCTAAACCAGTTATATTGCACATATGCAGAAAGGATAAGTGGTTCTAGTCTATTAAAATGTCACAATGGCCCAACAAAAACATTGCTTAGTTTTCTGCAATGCAATGCAGGCACTCAGCCTGCATTGAAAAGACGATTTCTGCTTACTGAAAGGTGAAGGTAGCATTGACCAATTGTTTGCTTAATTAACCAATACTTATTTTACCACTTGGGGCACCATGAATCCTGTTTCTCTTTTCATCAACAATACGTGATGCAGCAGAAACTGTCCACACTTGTACATGTAGCTGAAAGATACTTGCGTGCTGCTTTGGCTAGGGCAGGAAAGCGAGCCATGTTGCTTTTCCAGTACTGCAGAGGGTTTTCATTTCTGGGGATGGGGGGCTCACTCAGATCGCCATGCACCTACAGGATAATAGACAAGAGTATCACTATGTGTGACCAATTAACAACAAACTAGACTTTGCACTAGCGATAGCAGTCCCCGTATGTGATCCTGCTCTCTTGGGCATGCAAAACAGCTATCTTCATTTCAAAGTTTTCATTAATCCACTGAGTTGTAAGCCTCAAAATACTCATTTGACTTACATCCGAACTCCATATATCCATAGAGTAGCTAATGTCCATCACATTCTCCAACATCTTATGGACCTGCGCGATCACCACTTCATGAAAAGCCGGGAGGGTGCTCCATCAACCGCCGAAATCCTCGGTCCTCTACTATGTAAAATGGCTGGTCGTCGAGAGCAATCATTTCCATTATTTTGGTTGTTATTGACCTGGCTTTTGGGTTGTCTTTAGAGAAATTTTTGGTTTGCTCAAATGCCTGCTGTATTGGGCATCCAGCTGCTCCATCGACTTTCATTTTAACCTGTTGGCTACTTTTAGCACAGTTAGTTTCCTGCCATTCTTTGTGAACATCCGGGTGGTGGTTTTTCAAATGGCATATCAAATTGGTGGTGTTATACGACTTGACATGGCATCCTCCTCGCATAACCTTGGCCTTGCAAGTATCACATACCGCTTTTTAAGTGTCTTTATTCAAAATTGTGAAAAACGACCAGACCGCTGACATGGCTCTCTGCTCCTGCTATTCTTGGCTGCGCAAGTCACTATCATGTGATCAAACAGCTACTGCTCCCTCGACCAATCCTCTCCCCTACCTCCTGGAACAAAAATGTCAACAAGCGGGAAATGAACATCGGAAGCTAACATCGACCTACTTTTACTTATCGGGCCAATGCCGATTGCTTTAAAAAATTACCAATATTGTCCAATGCCAATGTTAATGTCTATATATCATGCATCCCTAGTTACAACCATATGTTACAAGCAATTAAATATGTTAAAGCCCATCATATGTTACAAGCACTGTACTGTTATTGCCTATTTGTACACTCTTCTCTGAGGAATATCAATTGGACATTTCTGTAAATGTAGCCACAAATTCATTGCACAAAAGCACATTATTACTTCATTACTTGAGATTCATGAAGGATGGACTAGTCTAGGTAACGTGGCACTTGCGAAGGGACTAATATCAAAAACCTCAGACTCTGACACAAACTTCTTCTCTTTTATCTTTTTATCTTTATCTTGTATATGCACAAATGTGAAGAAAAAAAGCTGTGCACATTTATTGTCTGTTATTTTGTTGTGTGTACTCTACGCCGGAGTATGTCCCGAAAAGAATTTCACTTTTGTGAAGGGGTGTTCCAAAATTTTACACGTTGAGCATGTGGTGACAATAAAGGATGTTGACTCTTGAAATAAAAAGAGAAAATTTTCAATGAACACCAGTTGTGCAAGTGCCTCATTGATGTCAGAGGACAATGAGTAGAGTGGTTTGAGTTAATAAAAATTCAATAATGGCTCAAATAACAACTTGTTGCAACCAAGGAATGCGGGATACCATCTCTGAAAACACAACAGGCCAAATGTTGAAGCAGTTGGGCAAAAAATTCAAAGACCACTGGTTATCACTCCTTAAAGCTAAATTGGGAAACTACGGTTACAATTTGTACAAGCTCATTTAAACTGGACAATCACAGGTTGGAAAATATGTTGCCATGTATGATTATTCTTGATTTCAGCTGCTGTTTTCAGACGGTAGAGTAGAAATTTGGTACAAGCAACATAAAAAGATGGATCCAACCTGCCTTGTTTCAATAATTGAGGCTTGTGGGAGCGGTGTGATGGTATGGGGTCATTTCCTGGCATACTTTAGAGCATTTATGAACTGAGCATACTTAAATATAGTTGTTTACCATATCTATCCCTTAATGACCACAGTGTACCCATCTTCTAAAGGATACTTCCAGTAGGATAATGAACCATGACAAAACGCACTAATGATCTCAAACTGATCTCTTGAATATGACTTTGAATTCAATGGTCTCAACAGTCATCACATACAGAGTCACACATCAATTTAATACAGCATCTTTAAGAATTAGCAGAAGGGGGAAAGCAGGCGGCAATAGTGGGATGGCCTTATGTTAATTTAAATCAAAATCACAGAAACATTTATTTATTATTTATTCAACATATAATGCAGTTCTGAAAGTAAAAAGGGTAGTAGTAAGGAGTTTCGTTACAGCAACGAGGCTATGTAGATAAGAGAGAGGAACAAAATGTGAAAAGACAAGCACTGTTAGCTCAATTAGTTGATCTAAACAGCACCAAATTTGCTCTTTTATTTTTAAACTCTTGCTATTTGTTTGATAACACATTTGTTTTTCTTGGAATGATTCTTAAAAAGAGTTATCCATTGTTACCAAAAAACTAGCTAATAGCTAAGAGAACAATTTAAGATTATTTGAATGTTTGCTTTTTGGTGGGAAACTGCCAAAGGAGAAAGTTTGATCTTAGTTTAAGATTAAGATTTCACTTAAAATGTTAAGTTTAAAACGTAAATCCTCTTATCAGGATTTTTATATTTCAGTGCACACTCGAGTGATCTTTAGTAGTTCAATATAAATAAATCAAACAACAAAATGTTTGAACAATTGATGTAAATTTCCCCTTTTTTGTATGCTGGTGACAGTTTTAATCCTGTTGGATGAAGACCTTAAGAGAGCAAAAGAATGATAACTTTTTGTTTGCTTTTGTACCAAGTGTCAGGGTTCTCTGTGTTGTCCTGCTCTAATTCTACTCCTCAGGTGTGCCTGAGGAGTAGAATTTCGTTTCGTTGCAGGCGGCTTCCTCTGGCTTCTTAAGCAGAGCGCTGACAGATGGAAGACGCCAGAGCCTTAACCAGTCGTGGTACGACGTGGCCTGTGACCCGACTCCTGAAAACCTGCTCGTGAGTTTTTCGTCTTTGAATTTTGACTAATTTTGGATCTCCCTGTTTTTGTCACAGTTTTTGGTGCTTGGATGCACTCACCCGTCTTGACGTCTTGTCCGAAGAGACAGAGCTACCGAATCCTCCTGCTCAGATTTTGCTCTGGCGCTCCCCTCATACTCCCTGGATGTTACCCAGCGGGGCCTGAGATTCCCCCTCCCGGATTCTGCTGGCTCTTCTCGCACTCTGGTCAATCCATCTGTCACCCACTGCCGAGGAGGCTCGCTCTGGATCCCTCACCAGTAACATCTGCCCCCCTCTGCCACTAGCCGCCTAAAACCAACAGAGTAGGATCACAGAGTTCCCTCGGCGCTACTTCTCCCCGGTTAGGTCCGCCCAGCTTTATGGTAAGCAGCGCAGCTTCTAGTAGTTCTCCTGGTTCACCTTTCAGAGTCACTTACTCTCCTTCTCTTTGCAGTCTCTCCAGCCGTGACGTTCTGACCCTGTCGAAGTTGCCTGTAGTCCCGTCCGTTATACCTGCCTGTTTCTTAAATAAACATCTTAAAACTGTGCCTTGCTTCCCGATCGTATCTGCATGTGGACTCGTCATCTGAAAACCATGACACCAAGAACATTTTACTTCATGTTAAAAGCAGAACGGATGAGTAAAAATGAAGAAAATCAGTGCTTCTTAAGAAGGAACGTTAATCAAAGGCAGCTCACATAGTCTATCTCTAATTTACAGCAGATGTGTAAAGTAACTAAATAATACTGTGTATATGTACTGTGTCAGCAAGGAGGTTGGTAGTCAAGAATTCAGTTTAAATTATTATCAATTCCAATAATTTCATTCATGTAGTTTGATTCAGATCCACTTACATATAATCTAAAAAATTATATAATATAATACAATTGATTCAGATTATCATTCAATGCATATCGGTTAAATTTAATCAACACAATAAGTTCATGCTTGTTCTAATTCTGAACAAGCATGTTGCAACAGTGAAAATAAACAAATTTCAACAGTAACTGGCAGTAAAATGAAGTTCAGAACTAGCTCCCATCTCCTGCAATCAGTTGTGGACAGAGAGGACAAGAAGCAGTAAACTAAAAAACAAAACAAAAATGTCACGATTTGTTTATGGATGAACCCAGAGATTACACCACACACACGGGACTAAAATTGAGAGTTTATTGAAAGAAGGTGGATGATCAAACCAGAGAGACAGGTTGGGACTGGAACAGAGGTGTAGGTGAAGGCAGGAGCTGACGGCCCGGAAAGAGTTCTGGTTGGAGCTGAGCGAAGACAGGAACTTGCAAGCAGGACCACCAGCACGGCAGATTGAGTACTTGCAGACCAGAGTACAGCAGAACCAGCAGCACAGCAGGGTGAATACTTGCAGGCCAGAGTCACAGCTGGATCAGTAGCACGGCAGAGTGCAGACTTGCAGACCAGAGTACAGCAGAACCAGCAGCACAGCAGGGTGAATACTTGCAGGCAAGAGTCACAGCAGGATCAGTAGTACGGCAGGAGGAATACTAGCAGGCCTGAGTCACAGCAGAACCAGTAGCTCCACTAGAAGTTCAGAGGTGAGACAGGTTACTTCCAGCAACAGGCAGAGACAAACAAAGATAAACCAAGGAAGGGTACAAACGGCTATCAGGAGCAAACCAGGTAGACAGGCGAGGATAGAGCGTAGTCTGATGACGGACCGGCAGGGAAGTGAAGACAGAGGGAGGCTTAAGTAGGGAGGCTGGCAGGTGAAGTGAGTCTGACTAATTAATGACCAACAGGTGTGACTGACTGCAGAGGGAGTGAAGGGTAAGCTGAGTGAGAGAGGGAGGAGGAACTGAAAACTAACAGTAAATAAAGCCACATCACAACTAAACCCTGACAAGGAGGAAGAACTGAAAACTAATAGTAAACCAAAGCCAGATCAAAACTAAACCCTGACAAAAAAACAAACAAAAAAAAACAGAGGCATTGGGCGATAATTGCTAACTTAATGAAAAGTAAAAAAAAAAGATGTAAGTAGGTCATGGCAGCAATAGCTCTGAAGGTGCGTTCACATTGGCGCCATGTTGGAACTTTTGCTTGGTATTGCTCGCCTGACATTGTCAGCCGTTAGCATAGCTGGCGACAGCAATTGCACAGCGGGCGATATAGCGTTATCTAGAGATGCTTTAATTTCCCTGCCATTCCAGCTTCGCCACTTACTCTTCTCCAGGTTTGCTCCTTTCTGGACTTCTCTCTGTAGTAATAATCGCTTGAGTCACACAACTCAGGCTGACTGCAGACCACCACTATCAGTTTTTCTTCCATGTTCCATGTTGCCTATGCCGCAGTCCTTCACCCCACGTCACAGCCACAGCCAGTTCCCGGTTGGTTGCCGTGGCGCGACATGACACAAGTTCAGATTTTCCACAACTGTCGCTTCACATCCATCGCTGGTTTCGTGTCACTCTGACATCACTTTAAGTGCCAAAATGATGCATTTTTCATCGCTAGAATGGCCTCTGTGGCTTTATGTAGTGTCACGTCGCTCCCATGTGGTACCTGTGCGTAGGGATATCATGTAAATCTGTCGCTCCGCCCACCACATTTGCGCTCAATGTGAACACACCTTAACAGAGGCTGAATAAAAAAGAAACACAGCTAAACCCAGAAGTACTGTGCTAGGAGTCATTTCAACATTGGAGAGTAAACATGGTCATGGCAGCAATTGTTCCATCAATGAGCCCATGCAGGAACAAAACATATTGAAAGAAAAAGACAAACTGAGAAGACAAAGCTAATGGCAGCAATAATTGCTAATGATATATAAATTGTGAGAAGACAGCATAAAGACAACGGTGAGGTAAAGAGGTTATTTTGTCCCTTAGCAACCTAATAGGCCTTTCACACAGGAAGCGATGCGCGCACTGCTGCGCTGAGACCCGTTATTTTCAATGGCTTGCGCAGCACCAGGGCAGTTTGGAAACGGTACGCCCCAAAATGCTCTCTGGACCTGAGGATTTCATGGACTCACAGCTTTTTCTTCCTTGTTGCTCTTTTTCTTCTAACTATCAAGGCTATTGCCAGCACTTTGCTGCTGACAACAAAGACACAAATGACTAGACCCAGCCACCCCAGCCAGGACGGCATCAACTAGACCATTCAGCACTGCGCAATCTGAAAGGGCCATAAGCCTAAATAACTTTAGGGTAGCCTAAACCACTCAAACTATTATCTTTTTTCAAAAAGGATTATGATTGCATAAATATTACTATATGTTACTGATATTATTTATATTTATTAAACTTTGGTGGAAATTTGCCTTTTTGGGGGATTTAACTCCCAGATTCTTTGAACTAAAGGCAATCTTGTTATTATTTGTTTTATTAATTGAAAAGCAGCCATGCAGCATTAGCTTTCCCTCCAGTGTTTGTTGATTGTTGTTATAGTGAAAACACTGTATTCCTTGCAAGGTGAGGATTATAACTGTATATTCTCCAATATGCACATGTTCTTGCAGCCACACACATTTTACACACACATAACTACTCAGCACAGGCCTTGAGCAGATGGATAAAGTAGAGAAGATGGGGCCAGAGGAATGATGCATGACAGGGACAGCTGTGCTAAACTCATTTCATTCAAAATATACACCCTCAGTCAGGGGCAAAGTGTCAAAATGAGATGCAAGTGTGAACACAAAGGATGTCTTTCATGTAGACACTCTGGTTAAAAAACAAAATAAGCTGCATATCATTTAAAGTAAATGTATCTTCATCAAAGGAAATGGCAGCATAAAACAAATGATGGTCTGAGCAGAAGCATCAATCCCAATTTTTTTAACAAAATCTTTGAAAAAAAGAATCAATGCTTGTTCAGCATCCAAGCAAATATTGTGTTGTAATCCTACTGTAAGAAAAATACTTCTGTACATTATAACATCCCTTTATGGCATGATTTGTATACACGTCTTTCAAAAACAGCCTGGAGATGAGAATGCTAAACATTTTCTATAGCTTTTACTGACAAAATGATCGAAACGTCAAGTGTCCAGTTTATTCTACTTTTCGGTTGTTGCTTCTCAGAATAATCGTACAATGCATTATAAAGTGATCACAATGGACAACATTTTCAAATATTACACTATAATATGAATGATTGTGACAACAGTTCAGTTTTTAAAACAGTGCAATAACTTCATATTATTATAAAATATATACAGATCTACAAATATTGTATATATATATATATATATATATATATATATATATATATATATATATATATATATATATATATTCACATAGATTAGATCATTACAAAACTAACAAGAATCATGATTATGCAAATGTTTCTTTTCATGTGTTTGAGAAAATTTTAATATTCCCCTTTATATGAGTCTGATCATCAGTCATGTTTATTTAAGTAATGAGCTGAACACTACGTGCCGCTTAGAAATGCTAACACTTTTTTTCATTTTGTTTAATGTAGATAGGCTTGTCTGAAGAAAAAGAGAAAATGTCATGTAAAAATATTTTTTTTTTAGATGGGATGGTCTACTGTGACAGGCTGCAGACATAACTGATGACCAATTACAGGATACAAATCAAAATTCATATTGCAAAATCATAACATACAAACAAAATCTTATTATATTTTGAGTTTCATATCAGGCTTTCTGAGCAGAGATTTACTGCTGTAATATATACAAATTATGACTTGGGGAAAGACGTGGAAACATCTATCTTATCTGAATATTTCATACAGGACAACAGAGGAACAGAGGAGCTTTCCATTTTTAATGACCTAAGAGGGGTAGCCTACTGAACCGCCAGTGAGTACAGTAAAAACAAAGTTCTTCATGCCATGACTATTTATGTTTTTGCCTTTGAGGTGATTTAAAGTACTATATTTATTTTGTGGTAGTTCAAGAGAAGCATGACATTGAGACAATAAAGGGTTCCACCTTTTTAAGATGTGTGCCATGTGGTACATGTTTTCTGTACTTGCTCAATCCTGCTTGGGGTTTTGGCGGTCTGACCACAATGATTCAAGGTAATTGGTATGTTAAATAATCAGGAACAATAAATCATTAATCATTCCACATTAAAAGTATTTCCAGGGTTATTTTTCCACCTTTAATGTGAGATACACCCTGTCTAATTTGAAAAAACCTAACCAAACCTCTGACAGAGGAAAATCTATCCATCGATTATCTTCCCTTTATTCAAGATTGTCATGCAGGTAGCAGGTCTATTGAGGAAACCCAAACATCCATCTACCAAGCAACATTCTCTATCTCATTTTGGGGGATGCCAAGGTGCTCCTGAGTCAAAAGGGAGTTTGGCTGCATCTCAAAAGGTCTAATTGGTAAAGACTCTTTAGCCAAAGGGGAAGTGTGTCAGCATTCCCCATGATAAGTGGTGTCCGAATACAGCAGTAAGGAAGGACAAAGTGCAGTAAGGCAGGATAGTAAGGAAGAAGGTAGGAAAAGGAGCCTGTATGATTCCAATCATTGCCATTAGCATAGGAAGTTTGCAATGTCCCTTACAGGTGCTAAGGAGATATAAGAAATCCTACAATCCTTTGCGTGACATGATGTATAAACACAGCCCACCTCACAAAAATTACAAAAAAATTTTCCGAGAGAAGAGAATCTGCACTTGCAAGAAGCACCATTTACCCATTCGCATATTACATGACTTTTTGGTCATCAATGTGGATAAGAGACCTTCACAACATCCATTCAAGTGAACACTCTCCAGGAAGTAATTGTATCAGTACCCAAGTCTATCATAAAGAGAAGACCTCATGAGAGTGAATACAAAGGATTCACCACAAGGTGCAAACCATTAATCAGCCTCAAAAATAGAAAGGCCAGAATTTACTTAGCCAAAAAAACACCTGAAGAAGCCAGCCCAGTTTTGTAACAGCATTCTTTGGACAGAACAGACAAAAATCAACCTGTACCAGAATGATGAAAGAAGAAAGATAAGATAAGAAGCTCAAGATCCAAAGCACACCACATCTTCTGTAAAACATGGTCGAGGCAGTGGATGTAGACTCAGGTGTGTTAAAGCGGAGTACCAAATAAAAGTTGTAGGACACTGCCCCTCGAGGACCAGAACTGAACACGACTGCTCTAGCCCAAGTACAGAGCTAAATCAAACATAACATCTGTGGAGTTCACATGAAAAGGGCTGTGTACAAGAGTTCTCACAGTTTCACAGATTTGAAGTTTTGTAGGGTAGAGTGGGCAAATGTTGTCAAGATGTGTGATGTCAAGTGACTCCTCCCAAAAGAGACCAAATACTAAAATTTAATCAACATTTTTATTAAGAAACAATTAGTTTCAGGTTGCTACCACGTATGCAATCAGTTGTTACAGCTTTGTTAGTTGAAGGTAGGCATGTATATGACATTTTGGGTCAACATCGATATCCATATTAATAAGATTGTTAGGCCATTATCTATTTGTCAAACTTTATTTCTAGAGAACTTTATAAAGTGACCAAAGTACAGGTACAAAATATAAAACTAAATAAAAACATAAAATAAGCAAAAAAATGCAACATCTTCAGTAAAACTAATAGAATAAGAACAGTTAACACAATAAAAAGATTGGAAGCTAAGGCCTTAAAGGAGACCTATTGTGAAAGGTTTTGTACTTCCATTTAGGTCTCTAATGCTTATAGAAACAGTCCAAGTGCTTAAAAAAACAGTCAAACAAAACAAGTTGCAGCTGTTTTTTGGCCACAACTAAATATTTTGTTGGTGTCTGGAAAACGAGACGTTTCAAAAACATTCTGATTATTTTGTCACAATCAGAGGACACTGCCCCTCACCTAGCAACCTCAGCAAACTCTAGCCCTTCACCTACCAACTTCAGCATGTGGTGAACATGTTTTGTATAGACCAGGGGTCTGCAACCTGTGGCTCCAGAGCCGCATGTGGCTCTTTACACCTTCAGCTTTGGCCCTTAAAAACTTAGACCAAAAATGTGGGGGGAAAAAAATTGGTCAATATTTCTGAATGTAAAGGTCATTTAAAATTGCTAGCTTTAGGATGCATTTAGTTCTGCAATATATACATAATATTTGCAGAAAGAAAGAAACTAATGGTGTGTATAATATTTTACTATAGAGTATCTTTTTGTCAATAGCTTGCAAACGACTTGCTTTGCTATAAAAATCAAATGTCAAATTCAAGAAAATGTATTAAGCCTAAACATAAAAATACTGTTGGTGAAATAATAACTGCTGATCTTTAATTAAAAAAATGTCAACAAATTTCCTATAGTATACCATAAAAACAAACTCTTGTTTCAAAGAGATGTGTAACTTTTGTGGCTCTAAACAAAATTTGTTTAGCTGGACCGAGGGCAAAAATGGCTCTGCGGGTTGTAAAGGTTGCTGACCCCTGGTATAGACCATAGAACTATTCTAAATATTTAAAAGGAAGCATAATAGGTCACCTTCTGTTCAATTGAAATCAAAAGCTAATTTAAAATGACAAGTAATTAAAAGAAATGTAAAATTGTTCAAGGTATCAGCCATCCCTACAGTGAGTGGAAGACTCAATGTGGGAGTGGCAATAGAAAAAGTTCTGTCTCCTCCAATCATAGGACAAGCCCTTTAAGAAAATCAAAAAGCAGCAGGTTAGCTGACTTCAGAGTTTTTCTGGGTACAGGCATTAAGAGTTTCAATAGCTAAGGAGTTGACTGACTAGGCAAACATTTAAAAAACATTATTAAAATATTGAAGACAATCGTAAAACATACAGGTCACCAGTGCAGGGAGGACACTAGGGTTGTGGGCTATTGTCTTCTTTTACCGGTCAGCAGTGTTTTCGAGCAGCTATAGATTACAAAGAAGAGAATTGTCCATCCCAGTATATAGAGAGTTGAAGTAGTCCAGTTTAGCAGTGACAAAAGAGTGAATCAACTTTGCAAGGGTAATATAAGGTAGACAGGGTTTGATTTTGGAGAAGTAGGTCAACCTTAGATGGAAGAAACTAGACTGGAATACTGCACCGACCTATTTCTCAAATTTAAAACCATTACCAAAAAATACCCCAAGATTCCTGACAGCACTACAATTCAAATAATTTAAAGGACCAATTGCACTGTTACACTGTTAACAAGTCAGTTTTTCGAGAAACTATCACCCGAGAACTATTTCCTTTCAAATAAAGGAAGTTAAGCTTGATGAAAGTTTTAAAATCTTTCAAACAGTTTAACAGAGAAATATATTTCTACATTATCTGCGAAACATTGAAAAAACAATTCTATCTTCTAAAAATGGAACCGATATATGGAGATAAAGGGAGATCATATTTTATAATACATGTCATATTTTGCTACCCCTTTGACCTTGTGAAAAACCGACCACATCACCGACATTGCTTCTCTGCTTCAGTTAAACACAATCCTCTGCATCGCTATCAATATTACGCGCTGCATCCCCAGCTATTCGTTAAATTTTCCTCAAACTGGTTTGTTTGTTTTTTAGTTCAGCTGTGGATAGTTATGGAAAAAGCTTGGAAACTGATTACCATGGTCTATTTCATTTAAATAAATAAAAAGATTGAATTTGATTTTGGTTTCTATCTGTTGCCAGTCAGTCAGATAATACGGATTAAAATACCAACTAATTGTGACAGTCTTATGCTGATGTAGTAAAGTAAAAGGGTAAAAGGGTTTTCAAATCTATACCTTTAAAAAGCTTGTTATGTTATGGCAGACAGGAAGCCCCTTCCCCACGGTATCTATAGAACAACTGAAGGCCATTCACAGTGTGCTGTCATCATCCACCAAGCTGAAATTATGAGTCAATAGAGGGCGGGAAGGTTTCATTGTGTTCAAATGGTTCCCAGAAGAGTAAGGAAGAGTTCACAAACAACCCGCAGTTGGATGATTGCTGTGTCATTGTGCTCCAGTCGGAAGCAAGTCCAAACAATTATCAGGAACCAGCAGTCCACAATAAACAACGACTAACCTCTCAGGATCAAAGCTGTGTGAGGAAGAGGCTCAGCATCCCCCCAAAATTTAAAAACGAAACTCACAGGCACACTGTGAAATCCAAGAATGCTGCCTTTTATTTAAGATACAACCATTCTCATTTGCTTTTAAGTCCGTAGATCAGATTGTGAATGAGTGGAAGCAATCACTTTTTTGAGCAGTGGACACAGTAGGCAAATGGTCTCTATCTGCTTTTTAATTATGCTTTATGTGTCCTTTCCAAACTTTTAAAGAATTTCACACAGGTGCATACATACACATACATACTCGTAGATTATGGTGGACTAAAAATAAAAATAACGTTTTAGGAATTTTAGAAATGTTGTTTTAGCAAAACATGACAGTTGAGTCCCACAAAAAAAAGAAAAAAAAACGTATACTGGAAAATCTGGGAAAAACTTTTATGCATTGTTTTAGATCCCACAAAATGTATTGTCCAAATTTGTATTTACTTTTTTTTTTTTTTACCTTGATATCCTTTGTAATGTGGAGTCAGAAGTGAATTACATTTGTCAATTGTTTGATAGTCATTTACAATTTGTTTAAATAAAGCCTAGGCAGAAATTCAAGTGAAGAAACTGAATTACTTACATTCATCCAATCAGAGGCTCATCCGCCTCTGATGCAAGCCAATCGGCTTTGAACCACACCTCCACGAAGCCCAGTCAGCATCCAGAGTTCATCTTAGAAGGTCTTCAAATCCACGTCTCAGCCTGCTACCCAGCCAAAGAGCAAGCAGTGGTTGCGCAATGTCTGATTTGGACTCAGATTACCCTGATTCAACCCACCTCCATCCCATTCTCCACCATCGTAGCCAAGCTCCATTTGGCTTTTCCATGGTACTCCTTCAACCTCGTCCCTATCAGAGTGTAATTCCTCCCGGACTCTTACTGCTTTCCCTGTTACATCTCAATCGGTCCGGCAGAAGACCGCCATGTTGAGCCTGGTTCTGCCAGAGGTTTCTTCCCAAAGGGGAGTTTTTCCTCTCCACAGTCCCTTCATGTTTGCTCATCATGGACAGGTTCATGCAAACCTGTGTTTATCCAAGCTGGACATCTATCTTTCTGGGTCCGTGAGTGAAGCACTGGTATCAGCTCTCCCAGTCTACTGGATCTCACCAATACAGCTCAAGCAGATCGTCTCGCCAACTAGCAGTCTATGGACTGAACCAACTTCATCTATCTCCACTCCACCACCAGTTTCAGGCTTGGGGAGAAACATCCCTGTTCTTAGACAACTTTATGACTTAGACAACTTTATTTGTCATTTTGTATGCACAAAGTGCGTACAGAACAAAAATCATACACCTGCTTATGCACATTAAAGTATAATTAAGCGCTAATGTTTCCTGCCAAGGTCTGAGCGCCAAAGTCTTAAAATAATTGTATCAAAATTCTTCTAAATGTCTTTTTCTTTCCGTGTGAGTTTTTCAGATCGAAATGGTTTTATGCTACTATAAGCACCATGGCAAAGTTCAGCCAAAAACTGCATGTGACCAGAAGGTAATTCTTATCATCCAAATCAGAATTGGTACATTTCTGATCAAGTAATTCAGACAAAAGTTGATTTGACATTTTGTGTACTTTTGCTGTTTTTGCTCTCTTTCTTTGACTTTCTGCTGTCACTTGATCTGCTGTCTTTTTTTTTCTCAGTGCCAGCAGTACCCAGTCCTCGGCCCCCTTCTCACTGCATTAGATGTCAGTCTGATCAAACTGAGGTTTCATTTTAAATGTTAATGTGTTTCATTCTATTAAGAAGTGGAAGTAATGTATTTTGTTTTAAGCAGCTATTTACTGAAGGTCACTTATTTGCACTTCATAGACACAGCTCTTCTGCTTCTTAGATGGCAATGATCTGTCTGTTTATGAGTGTTTGATGTTGGTACAATGGCCCAAACCATTTTACCAAAATTAGTTTTTGTATGTTTTGTTTTTTAATAGATGAATGGCTGATTTATCTTTTTGAATGTTATTTTTAGATTACATGAAAAATATAAGTACCTCTAATGATTTGTTTGGGGGGGGGGGGGGAAATTATGTTTTTCCCCAATAAGAGGGGTCCAGAAACCTCCATTGACTTCCAACTATGATCTGTACCACCAAATAATACAGTATTTCATACAGCAATATTTTATGATAAATTTATTCCAACAAATGTATAAAGGGAGTGTCACTATGGACAGATCTTGGATAAGACAACAGTGGGCAAGGTGTCAAAAGACAATTTTTCTTTTCAGAAAAAAAAAAAAAATTGCAGAAGCAGTTAATGGATGACCAAACAAAAAAGCATACTAATATTGTCACTATAAAACGGTTTGATTTAAGGTGTAAATAGAACAAAGTGTACAAAGAAAAACTTTGAATTGCACTCAGAAAGCTAGAAACTCTCTTTTCAAAACTATTTTACAGGAAGATAAGGCTCACTGGAAGCAAAATCTAAATTATTTTGTGCTGTGCTTTTTACAGCCAGCTGCACAGTGGAAGCAACACTCTCTATAGTAGATATTAATTAAATCATGATTGATTACACTTACATAGAGCAAACTGTCTAATGTATCACAAGTGTATTTGCGATGCCTATTGATATAAATGAGACTCATATACCTGTATAGATGTTACAATAACAGTAAGGAGCTTGATTGTTTGCCAGATAAATAATTATCTCATCACCCATTGCTCGAGTTCAAGAAACAGAGGTTTATGTTGTTCTTTTGTTATTCTGCTTGCTTGCTCTGTGTTATTTGTCCTTCATAAACAGCTCTACTTGTATCTCAACTTATTCTCAAGGTCTACTCGGGAATGAGAGTTGCATTTTAGTACTCATGGGTAATGCCTTACTAGTGTGAAATGTTTGGCAAAGGGTTGATAGTTTAAAGCTCTGCATAAAATCAATTAAGGACTGAATTTATTGCATAGTAAAACAAAGGGTGTACATAAAAACAAAATTACAGCTTATATAGAGAGCCACTTATTACCTCATGGTTTATTTGTGTGGCATTTTCATTGAATGGCAATACTTTGCAAGGCTCAAGTTATTTTTTTAAATAAAGGGTCCCAAATACTGTTGAAACCAGATATTAAGAAACCAGATATTTACATACACTATCATATCAATGCTCTGTGCGGGATTCTTTAGAGTCAAATTTCTACAAAAAGAATAAATAAATTATACAAGCATTTTTATGTAATTCACACACACAGAAACTACTCTCCACATGCATTTGAACTTTTTTACACATGCAGATTCAGTACCACGAGGCCCCAGTATAACACATGCTCTTGTAGCTTGCTTTCCAAGTGCCAGTAGCCTTTCTCCTACTCACATGTGAACCTGTTTCTGCTCGCTCATGTGAACTTTTGTCAATTTGAGGGTGGTACCCACCAGAGAAAGTAAACTGCCTGTGATTGGCTTCTTTGGACCTCTGATGGACCTGAAGTTCAGTGAGGCCACCATCTTGGAAAGGTAGCACGCTCCATTCATTGTAGTCTCTTTGCAGGCACAATATAATATTATCTCGTTTAATCAGTCATAACTCACAGAATACTACACTGACTTTCAAGTTTTTTTTTCGCTCCAAATCTGATACATACAGCTATCAAAGCTGCATATATAAGGACATGTGACTCATTGTAATTAAAAATTAAAACAGTAATGGAAAATTCTGATGTGATGTTTGATAAGTATTTTGCAAAGCACACAGTCACAGTTATATAAATATTAATATTCAAATCTATTTACACACACACACTACCAAAAGAGCTTTAAATATATATATATATATATATATATATATATATATATATATATATATATATATATATATATATACACACACATTTTTTTGTGATTTGACCCATATGCATGACACACTCAGGAGACTGGGAAAAAAGTTTAAGAAGTTTTTCTGATTGGTTGATTAATCTGGAAACCGGAACCGGGAACACAGAACGGGTCTTCAATTGCACACAGGATAGGACACGTGGGGTTAATTAATGTGTTGATAAATTGTGGAACATTGTTTTGGAGGTTAGCTTTCTTAAGAGGTGATGGTAACTGCCAAGGAGGAATGAGTGGGGTCTGGGAGTCTGGTTCAGCCGGAGAGAGGTGAATCCAATCTGAGTGAGGCTTGTAAGTAATACATCGAGTTATGATAGCTGTATGTATAAGGTTTGCAGCAAAAAAACATGAAAATCAGTTTAGTATTGAGCAAATTATGATTGATACTGTATTGCGCCTACCAAACTGATTACAATGAGTGGAACCGGCAACCTTTCCAAGATGGCGGCCCCACAGCACTTCAGGGCTATCAGGCTATACTAAGAATACAATACAGTCTCAGGAGGCAGGATTTCTTGAAAAATATCCAATCACAATTTACTTTTTCCAGTGGGTATCACCCTCAGACTGACAAAAGTTCACATGGCCAAGCAGAGACAGATCCACATGGCCAAGCAGAGACAGGTCCACATGAGAGTAGGAGAGAGGCTACAAGCAGGCCAGCTGACAGCTTTGCTAGGGCCCGGGACAACACAGTCTTTTGGGCCCCACCTCTACACCTGCCGCCACCACACATGTACACACGCACGCACGCACACACGCACACACGCACACACACGCATGCACGCACGCACACACACAAACAAACCCAAACCAAAAAAAGTCATCTTAACTGTATACTTCATTATCATATGCCTTTTATTTTATTCTATAACCTGCTGTTTATAGAATTATTTATTTTTCTCCTCCAAACAAGTCTTAGATGACTTCACTTCATAAATGTGGTTAGACCCGCCGACCAACTCTCAGACATTTTTCATAAAAATGCCGCCAAACTCGCTAGAAACCTCTCATCTACCCAGCCGATCAGTACTTGACCGCCAGCGCCTGCTGGAGTTACGTCATGTAGTGTTTTTGGACTTGTAACCACTACTACGCTCGATTGTTTAAGCGGCTTCGGAAGCGGTGCAGCCGGCCAAAGAAACGCGGCTGCCGCTGAGGTTTAGCAGCTAAGCTAAAGGCTAACCCCCATAGATCACCGCTCCCATCCATCCTGCTGTCCAACGTCCGCTCACTGGTGAACAAAATAGATTTACAACTCGAGCTCTCTGCAAACAGGGAGTTCAGGGACTGCTGCGCTCTGATCCTGACGGAGACATGGCTTACATCATCAATCCCGGACAACGCCGTTAGCCTGGAGAGGCTAGCTACTTTCCGCGCCGACAGAAACAAGAACTCAGCGGTAAGACCCGAGGAGGCGGACTCTGCGTTTACATCAATAACACCTGGTGTAAAAATGCTAGATTAGTCACAAGTTTTTGCTCTCCGGACATCGAGATGCTAACTGTTAGCTGCAGACCGTTTTATTTGCCTAGAGAGTTTACTGTTGTTATCATGACAGTGGTGTACGACCCTCCGAGCGCTAATACAAAAGATGCTATGAGTGTTCTCTATCGGACTATCTCTGAGCTGCAATCTGCACACACAGAGGGGGTTTTCATCATTGCTGGGGATTTTAACCAGGCAAATATGAAAACTGTTCTCCCTCATTTCTACCAACACATGGATTTTGCTACTCGGGGAGAGAACACTCTAGACTTAGCTCAAAGGACTGCTTTGAGTGCTCTGACTGGGACATGTTCAAAGCTGCAGCAACTTATGAGGACAAGATCGACATTGATGAGTACGCCATGACTGTGTCAGCCTACATCAACAAATGCATTGAGGACGTCAGCACCACAAAGACCATCCTCACCCGAGCCAACCAACGACCCTGGATTACTGAGGAGGTCCGTCAAGCGCTAAAAGCACGGAACTCAGCCTTCAAGTCTGGTGACAAGGAGGCACTGAGGACAGCGAGAGCCAACTTGAACCGTGCCAGGCTAGCGAAGCGGAACCACAGTCAGAAAATCCAGGAGCTTTTCCATGACGCCAGCAACACCAGGAGCATGTGGAAAGGCATACGGGCGATCACTGAATACAACACGCCCTCCCCCCCGGTGGGTGAAGTTGATGCTGACTTCCTCAATGGACTAAATAACTTCTTTGGGAGGTTTGAGGCACTAAACAGAACTCCAGCAGTGAAGGCTGTTCCCCATCAGGAAGAGGAGGTTCTCTGCCTTGACACCGCCGACGTGTGGAAGACACTGAGGAAAGTCAATCCGCGGAAGGCCCCAGGTCCCGACAACATACCTGGGCGGGTGCTCAAGGAGTGTGCAGGTCAGCAGGCTGGTGTCCTCACAGACATTTTTAACACTTCACTGGACCAAGCCACAGTGCCAGCATGCTTCAAGTCTGCTTCCATCATCCCGGTGCCGAAGAAACCCCAAGTCACCTGTTTTAATGACTAACGGCCTGTTGCACTGACCCCCATCATGATGAAGTGCTTTGAAAGGCTGGAGAAACAACACATCGTCTTCAGTCTTCCCCCAACATTCGACCCGTTCCAGTTTGCCTACCGACGGAACCGCTCCACTGAGGACGCCATCTCCTCCGCTCTTCACCTGAGCCTGACACACCTGGAGGAGAAGAACACGCACGTGCGGATGCTGTTCCTGGACTTCAGTTCAGCGTTCAACACCATCATCCCACAGCATCTGGTGGAAAAACTGGAACATCTGGGCTTCAGCACACCCCTCGCAACTGGCTGCTAGACTTTCTCACCAACAGACCTCAGTCAGTTCGGGTCGGACAGAACACCTCTGATGTCATCACCCTCAGCACAGGCTCCCCTCAGGGCTGCATCCTGAGCCCCCTGCTGTTCACCCTGATGACTCATGACTGCGTCCCCAGGATCACCACCAATCACATCGTGAAGTTTGCAGACGACAAAACGGTGGTGGGCCTGATCAGAGACAACAACGACCAGGACTACAGAGAGGAGGTGGAGCAGTTGGTGGGCTGGTGCAGAGACAACAGCCTGATCCTGAACGTGGAGAAGACGAAGGAGATCATCGTCGACTTCAGGAAGAACCGGCCGTACCACGCTCCACTGCTCATCAACAGCTCAGCTGTGGAGGTGGTCAGCAGCACCAAGTACCTGGGGGTGCACATCACGGACAACCTCACCTGGTCTGTGAACACCATGTCACTGGTCAAGAGAGCACAGAAGCGCTTGTACTTCCTGCGGAGAATGAGGAGAGCCCACCTGCCCCCGCCCATCCTCACGACTTTCTACAGAAGCACCATAGAGAGCATTCTGACCAGCTGTCTCTCTGTGTGGTGTGGAGGCTGCAGTGCTTCCGACTGGAAGAACGTGAGGAGAGTGGTGAGGACAGCAGAAGGGATCATCGGGGCTCCTCTTCCCGACATAAAAGACATTTCATCTCAGCGCTGCATGTCCCGAGCCCGTAACATCATCAGGGACCCCTCACACCCCCACCATGGACTGTTCTCCCTGCTGCCTTCTGGGAAGAGGTTCCGCAGCATCCGCTGCAGGTCCACCAGGTTCTGCAAAAGCTTTTTCCCTGTTGCCATCAGACTGTTGAACTGCTGAACTATAAACTATAAACTCTGCACAACATCGCATGTTTGCACATTTGCATCACTGCATCTCTATCCAGCATTACAAATGCTGCCGAACTCTTAGTTTCCAAATGCATTCTTGCACAAATGCCCTTTGCACAATCAATTCTGCACATACAAATGGTTTTAAAAATACTCACCTGTACACTGTGATTTTCTCCTGCATTGTTTACATTTCAATTGTTTACTTTTAAATCACTGCTGCACCTTATACTGTAATTTAATTTACTGCAATTTACAAGCAGTGTGCAACGAAATTTCGTCTGTACGCACTCTGTGCATACAAAATGATAAATAAAGTTGTCTAAGTCTAAGTCTGAATCTGCTGGCAGTGCATTTGCCATCTCTGAGAAAGGCTTCCTTTTTGCCGTTAAACGCTAACCTGACTCCGCCAGATGGATTTGCTCCGCATATCCATCTGGAAACCTTCCGTTTAAGTAATTTTGGGAAGGGGCGAAAATACTGGTTAGCTGATTGGCCTATGTTGGTGATAGACGGGCCAAATAAACCAATCAGATCAACGAAGCATATGACGTACTAACACGACAAGAGGAGCCAATTGATAGATCAAACTCTTGCCGAAACCAGTCGGGAGAAGAGCAAAAACATCTTTTCCTCTGAGAAAAGCCTCCAGAGCAGTGTTTTGCTCTTCTTTCAGTGAAGAAATACTCTGTAATTCCGATAAAACTTGCTCGATAGCCACGCTAATGCTAGTTTCATCGGCTGAAGCCGCCATGTTCTTTAGACTGAACTGTCGTGCTTCTGGTTGCGTCACACCTCAACTCGCCTCAAAGCTAACGCTGATTGGACATTCGTTTGGTGAACGGCTCCAAATTTTCTTTAACGGAAAGTAGCCAGACTGATCTGCGAGTGAAACCTTGAAAGCTCGCGAGATCAGGATGGTCTCACGAGGCTAGTTAAACGCACAACATTCACTCAATCAGAATCAGTCATTTTTGTTGGCCATAACGTGGGATCATTGAAATCGACAGCGTGATCCATCTCTGAGCAACTATGCTCAGACTCTCCGATCGGGCAGCAAGCCCCCCCACCGGCACTGTCTCTGTTATCACTACGGATGGCTCTCTCTGCCCCATCCTCAAACACACACTGTCTCTCCCCCCCGAAGCCACATGTTGCGATGGGAGAACTGCTACGTTGTCCTCCTTTCTCTTTGTCCACCAAGCTCCCCGCCTCAGCTGGCTCTTTCAGACTGAACCTGAACCTCTGCCCTCTCTCTGCTTTCTGCTCTTTTGGCGCTAAACTCAAGTATTTCTGTAAAAGAAAAGGTGTTTTCCCCCTTACACTAGCTAGCAGATGCTATACTTTAAAACCACACTGATAAATGCATTGCTTCTTACCAGGCTCTGGATGGGCATCATTCCTCTGCAATTCCGTTAGACCTGTTCCTGACTCATCCTCAGTTTTTAAAAAATACTTACTCATAAAATCCCTCAAGCCTTTAGTGTCATCTTCTCTTTTTCTCTCCCCTTTTCATTTCTGTGCGCCGGACATCTAAAAACCTGACATTCTTAGTTTGCTTTCAAAGTTGCAGCCGTTGTCCTAATGGTGAAACCATTTTATGTTGGGGTGGGGGGAGTTCTAATAGTCCCTTATTTAAATAAAACATATTACATATACCTAATGCAGATATATATGTATATATTTAGTTACTTTAATATTAAATATTTTTCACACAAATATTTTCTGAAAAATTACTTTGCCTGTATTTTAATGGTCAGAGTGTCAGTTTTGCCCCCCTCTGTCCTGGGCCCGGGACAATGGACCCGTTTGTCCCCCCCTGTCAGCGGGCATGGCTATTAACACTTGGTAAGCAAGCTACATGAGCATGTAAAACAAACCACGAGCGCACAGAGAGCACCTTTAAAAAAAACTCTATTTTCAAGTCTTGATTTTTGGCTTTTTTGTGTTTATATTTCAAGGATTCACAGAAAATTCTGTGTAAAACATCAGTTCAGACATACCAAAGATTGTGGCAAGCTGAACCATGATCATCTAAACCAGGGGTCGGCAACCTTTACCACTCAAAGAGCCATTTGGACCCGCTTCACACAGTAAAGAAAACACTGGGAGCCACAAAACCCTTTTGAAATTTTAAATGAAATAACGCTGCATATAACAGGGTTTTTTTGCAACAGAATGGACCCGCAGCAGAACCAACGCACCTCTGCGCTTGTTGTTGTTTTTTCCGCACGAAGTACAAAACTTCTACTTTTGTTTTATGGAAATCATCAACTCTGCTAATGTCAGAGTTTTTATTTTGAATAACGCTTGGTGCGAGTAAACCCACGTCATGGTCGGGTTATTTGATTTTCAGCCCATATAAACGGTACATCCAGAATATTTTTTCTTTTAATCCAAACACATTTTAATCACATCCGGAAAAGTTACGCACGTAAACGAGCTCCTGTCATTAACCAGCTAACAAGCTAACAGCTGCATTAGACTTTGGCCGCGCAGGAAAACGCTCACAGTGCCGAGTCAAGCGATGTTCTTGTTTCCTCACTTTGAAAATGAACAAACGTTAGATATAGAAACGACTTACCCTGCTGTTTAGCTCTCTTTACCCTCATTAATGACTCCATGTTATTTTAGTCCTATGTCACCGTGGTGTTCTTGTCATTGGTAGAATTTACTACAAATAAGCAGCATTTAAAAATACCGCCTCAACTACGCCTCGCTGTTTATTTCGTCTCCCTGCTGCCAGTCAGCTAGCAGTTCTTCTTCTTGAGTTTATTGGCGGTGAACAAACATCTTTTCAGTGTGCATTACTGCCACCAACTGGTGAGGAGTGTTCATCAGCCAACATTGACGACAGCCTGCATGAGGTAAACGGCTCTGCGACATAATTATTTTCAACAGCTGAGCCACATCAGAAGGATCAAAGAGCCACAACTGGCACGCGAGCCATACGTTCCCGACCCCTGATCTAAACCTTTAGATGGAAACTACTTATCCAATGTCTTTTAGGCCTTCCACTAAAAGCTGGTATTTTTTAGAATAATTGAACATTTAGTCAGGTAAAATATGAATTTTACCTGAGGAAATGTTAGTTACATTATAAAAAATATTATATTCTTCTATTGCCTAAAAAAAATATTTTAACCTCTTTTAAACTCTATGATGGATGGAAAACCGATTAAAGTTGTTGGTCTCTTCTCAGAAGGTGATTTGAGAATGGTGTACTTTTTTTCTTCCCCCACACTCTCATGTAGGGTCATATACCGTCTTCATTCTAAGCTTTCTCTTTTTAACCTTAGGCTAAAATGTGAGCATTACAAAGATTTAGAAGGTCATTATAAAGCTGTCATATTGATACAAACCAACCAAGACTTAGAAGGAGACACAAAAGCATATGTAAATATCAGCTCTCTGCATGATTTTCCACATGCAGACTATATATCATTATAAATCCTTCATCCTCCAGTGGAGCCACATTCTCCTTTCAGCACATAAATTATTACGCTCGGAAATACCCATTATTATCAGCTATTGGACTGGAAGAAAATATGAAAATAATTTTCTGGATTTTCCGAATGATTTCATGAATCCAAAGCACTTGAGCAAGAAGCTCTTTTCAATCATCTGCTACATTACATACAGTGTATCCAATGCTGGGCTCTAAATGGAAGGGGCTGACTGTCACTGGAAAGGAACGGACAAGCAGATGAAGTTAGACGCAGTCACAAAAAAAGACAGAAAAACTGCAAAGACAGGAGTTGAGGGACATGGCTGGAGAGGGATGACTCAAAGGGCTGTCACTGTAAGCTAGCAGTCACTCTAAAAATAGGCTGGATGCTACAAGGGTGAGAGCATTCAAATGAGTGTTTGTGTATGTTTGGACAAGAGGGAAAACAAGTGACTGTTTGGAGCAACAGATCGAGTAATTTATCACATTTTATTTATAAAAGTACAGAGTTTCAAGTTCTAAAGCTATGTGGCTGTAGTCCTGAGTGAGCGATCAATGTGAAAGATTGGCTTTGAAATGTATGGAGAGCACAGTCTTTGGTGTATATTGCTTTTTCTAAGTATCAATATCAGTCAGCCTTTAAGTCAATGTTATTCACATCTCCAATCTTCTGTATCGTTGAGCTCACTCATGTTTTCTTCATTTCATGTGAATGCTGTCTGTCGGACCAGCGTCACCCTCATAGCAGAGTGAGTAAATGAGCAGGGTGACATGCAGAGTTGTTATCTTTGCTGGCAGGTTGTGTGTGTCAGTGACATGATAAGGTTTTTTTCAGGTAGCACTTTAAATTCAGGTAATGCACATTATAGATTCAAAGACACTATAAAGAGAGAGCTAAAAAAGAAAATTCTGGGGGAGGCTTGCCTGGAGGAATAGAATCTTGTGTTGAAAAGGAGAGTGGCACTGTTATAATAACAGCTGAAGGTAATAAACCTTCTCTAAATGAGAAATTAAATACTGGACACAAGAAGAAATGTTTCAGCTTATGTTGCCTGTGAAAATTCTGAGTAATCTTGGTCACCGTAACAGCAAACAGGCTTAAATCGGAGGCAACCATAGTTTTTTTTAAAAAGGTTTAGACACCTCTGTCAATGCTTTGCCTTTTTCTCGTGGTTGCACTTCAGCAATCTGCATTTGGAGTGCTGCAGTTTTTAAACATATGCCGGCTCATCCACCTATTTACATTTCAGGTCAGATGCAAATCAATAACCCACCCATCACTGTCCTGGGTTGTTAGAGGTTATTGGTTGGTGTGAGTGGAATACTTGGTCACGTGAATCATGATGAGCCTGCCTATGTAATCTCTTTGGAATGTGTTGGAGGATGTAGCTGTACACACTGGATCATTGAAAGTGTAATCTTCCTCCTCAGTTTAAGAGGTTCATTGAGGAAATAATGGAGATAGCGGGTATGGATGTGGTTGTGAGTTCTGGATGGCTGGGATGGCACTGGTTGGGGACTGTGAGAAGGAGAGAGGAGAGTGAGCATGAAAAATAGACAAGCTGGAGAGGTGGTAAGGCAGAGGCTGACTTAAAAAAGTATATGAAGAACTGGGGGGAGTTCTGGTGGTGGTGATCAGTGACCAACCGAGCTGCGGTTCCAGGTTTGACGGGGTGTTCCACGATGGAGGGTGGACAGGCCAGATGTACAATAGGATGCCAGTAGAAGTGGAGGAGCTTCGGTCAACTGGAGTGGCAGGAAGGCCAGAATGATGATGACCAAAGGGAGACTTGACAGAGCCTGATCTAAGGAGGATCTAAGGAGGTAAGATGAGGTATTAGTCGAGAATGCAACTTGTTGTGAGTGTTCATTCATAACTAAAGGCCCGTTTACACTACACTTTTTTAACCGAGCCGAGACCAGTCCGAGCTCGGTAACCGAGATAACTCTTGTGTGTAAATGGTCAGCAGACTGAACCGGACCGCGCTAAACATAACCGGACCGCGCTAAATGCAGACCAGTTCCTGAGTAGGTCTCGGCCTGGTTTTTTTTCTGGCCCGGTTATCCGATAAAGAGCGCATGAGCAGACCGCGTCATCCTCTTACAGTCAGCTGACTGTCCGCGGTTTTTCCGGCGTGTCTGGCTGCACGTCCCGATTCACACTCCATTCAGACAAATTTCAGACATTCATAAAAATATTAGCTTCCTTACCGTGCCACACGGTTTCCAGAGATGATTCTGCTTAGCAGTGTGATGAACCTCAGCGTCTGTCGTTGTTTCCTGCGTCTGTAAATCCTTATTAGAAGTTCGTGTGTCTTATCCACGTCCCAAAAGCCGAGTCTGTCCAAGCTTAACTTCCTGAATGTTACGGGCGCCGCCGTTTTGATTTGCTCGGTCCCGCCTTCAATCCCAGAGAGCGGTAGTACCGCAGATGGCCACTAGGAGGCGAGGGGCAACCAAAGAACCGAGATAGCGTTGTGTGTAAACGGTCGTCAGAAACGAGGCTCGGCCTGGTTAACTGGTCCAAGCTCGGACTGGTCTCGGCCTGGATCGGTTTAACAAGGGTAGTGTAAATGGGGCTATAGTGGAGGTTAAATCAGTAAAAGGGAGTGTGTTAAAGAATGATGCTACTAAAGACATTCTGTTTTCATGAAGGCTGAGATAGCTACAACTCACAGTGAGGGAAAGATGCAAGTGTAAATTATCCAGAAAGAAGCAGACAAAGACCAAATGAGATGACACTGACCAGAGACCAGATGAGGGGGAGACCAACACTGCAGGATGTGGGCAGGCTTCGGTGCTGCACACATCCCACCTCATGATGTAGATAATTCCACAGAAATATTATATCAAATTGTGTAAGAGATAAGTCAGAATCTTCTTCGCTCTGGGTCCCAGCTTTTGGTAAAAGTGAGGAAGATCTATGTATCGATATGTTTTGTACTATGCAACTCTTTTAATACATTTTAATTAACTTTGATTTCTGTCTCTGTGAGTTATTAAAGTCAATATGTGTCCTTAATTTCGAGAATAAACAAACATGCAGGTGGTGGTAAATTTTTTTACAGAACACAAGACAAAGGGAGCAAGGTTCTGGTCAGGTACCACATATGCAGCTGGACACACGGTGGATTCCTGGGAGGAGGATTGTGTGTCTGTCCAAGCTGAAGATGTGGAAAATGCATACAAAATTGGGTTCATGATAACAGGATTTCTGCTTTCTGGAGCTGCCTGTTACCTGAATACGTGTGCAGCTGTTTCGGCCCATGACCAGGCTGCCTAAACTATGTGAGGGATATGTTGTGCTATCAACACTCAGACTGAAATGCCATGTGAGCAAAATTTCAGGCGAACTGCGGCCCCTGAAGTCGCTGGCGGGATAGAATACATCTTTGAGAAGTTGGAAGCTTAGCGTTGGCAGAATGACTACAAATTTGTTTTTTGTTTTTTTTTTAAATAGCTTTATTGTGATTCCTGCAGGGAGAATTTCAAATTATATGGACACTACAATGGGAAAGTAGGAGAGTAAAAGAAAAACAAGAAGAGAAAAAAAAAATAAAAAGAAAAAGAAAGAGAAAGAAGAGGTGAAAGAAAGAAGAGATAAAAGGAAGAGAATGATAAAACTTCCTCTGTCTGCTCCATCACCTGGAAAGAGACACAAAAAGAACAGCACAACCAACAGACATAAAGCAACAGATACAATCGTGTAACACCTTGATACCATTGCTAAATCATATGTATTATTATTTAAGCTGACATGTGTAATGTGATACCTAAAAAAAAAAAAGGTAAAAGAAAGTAAATAAATTATAGCCTTTCTGTATATAAGTGAACATTTAATACCTGGGACCCAGCACCTGTGGGAGATTGTGAGAGTGCACTAGTTTAGGTGAAAATTATCCAGAAGGAAATGGCTTGATAGTGATTGTGGAGAACCGAAGACCCACCTTCCCCGAGCACAGAGGCAGGGGTCAGGGGACCCATAACCCCGGACTCCCAAAGGGGCCCCCAAAGCAGTGCGCCCGAGAGGGGCCTTCACAGGAAATGTACAACCCCCCCCGAGGAAAGAGGAGAGACGACCCCGAGGAAATCCCCCAGCCACCGCAATGCCGACGCCCCCAAGAGCCGCGGGGACGAGCCCGTGGGCTCCGCCGGCAGCCGGCCCCGCTGAAGTGGTCCCGGCCATGAGCCCTGGGGGCCAGAGGCCCCAGGGGCGCCCCGCCCCCGCGGCAGGGGCCCCGGCCGCCCCCCGGGGGGCCAGGCCCCGCGAAGCCACCGCCGGGAATGGGCCGGCACCCACCCGGGAACCCGCCCCAAACCCGAGGACCGTCAACGCGCCAGAGGGTCAAGGCGCCCGCCAACGCAGCGGAGGAGGGCAGGACGTGGGGGGATGGGCTCCGCACCTAGCGGAGACTTGAGATGATCTTGGGAGAGGGAGCTGACCGAACCCAAACCTGGGAAAAAAAAAAAAAAAAAAAAACTCATTCACACCATCCCTCCCTTGTGCCCCACTCGCCACACACAGACACCAAAAAAATAAATAAATTAATAAATAAAATAAATAAAATAAAAAATAAATAAAAAAAGGACGCTTTACACACATTCCCACATAGCATTCACATCCAAAAAACCCAAGTGGGGGGGGGGGTCACCACAATTCAACAATACGACTGCCTGTGCCCGACCCCCGGCCCCGCCCCCGGACCAGGCGCCCCCCGGACCAGGCCCCCCAAAGAGGGGGGGCCGACACGACCCGCTCGGGCCATCCGACCAAAGCCCCCCATCACCCACTATATACCTAATAAACCCCCTCCCACCCCGACCTTACCCTAGCCACCCCTGCCCCCCATCCCTTCCTGGGGAGAGCAGAGGCGCCAGCCCCAGATCCGGTAAGCCGCCGGCCAGCCGCAACAGCCCCCCGCCAAGACCCCGTACCCAGTGGCCCGCACCTCCTCCAGGCCCCAGACTCCGTGCCGCGATCGGAGATCGGGGGTGTGCAAAAGACCCCCGATCCTCCCTACGCCCGCTCAGATGTTGTGTTGTTGCATGTTGTTCTCAGGTGTGTTTAAAACTGGGAGCACCGAAGGGGGTGCACGGCACAGCCCACCCCCCCTCCGGAAGGGAGCTGGTGCCAGCGCCCCCCCTCCAAGCAACTACCCAGAAGAACCCTCAATGTCTAAATGCGAGAGGGGGTGAAGGGAGCCGCCCGGGGCGAGGCTCACACAACATAACCCCCCCCCCAGACGTCTTCCCCCCCACCCACCCCATATCGTGGCCTACATGGATGTGCGTTGTGAAAATGTTTGGAGTGAAAGTGTCTAAAATGCATGATAAAATTGGGGAGAGGGACGTCACCAAAAGGTGGCAACCTCCAGTAACGCCCTCTCCCCAATGACCTACATGTGTGGCGGCGTGATGGAGCAGGCAGAGGGAGGAGTCCGGGGATGGGGAGCAAAGGACTGGGGAGCCAACCCAGGGAGCCAGCTCCCCTACTGACTCCAATAGGCACCCCCGCTCCCCGAAAGCCCCACCCGGAGAAAGGGGCCCCTCCAGCGGCACCACCATAGCCCGGGGGCCGGGGAGAGGCCGCAGGGCCCGCCAGCCAACCACCCACCAGGACCAACACCTCTACCTCCCCCAGCCCACCCCCCATGCCTACTGTATTTAACCCCCCCCCCAAAAAAAAAGATTATTAATAATAATAATAATAATAATAATAATAATAACAATAATAATAATATATAATTAAATAAATAAATTAATAAGATGGGGGACCCTGGCCAGCCAGCCCGCACGAGCCATCCCAAACCCCACCCCCCAGGTGAGACCCGCACCGGGAGACTACACGGACCAGGACCGGGACAGGGGGCCGGACACAAGCCCACCAGAACGTCCACCAAACCCCCCCCCCCACACACCACCCGTAGATTTAAACCCTCCCCAACACTAACATTCAAACATCTCACCATACATTCGACACTAGACATCCAGGCTGGGTAAGTCACTACTCCCCCTCCCTCCCCTCCCCTCCCCCCACTAGCAGAATGCCAACCCAAAGAAGGGGAAGAGCATCTGCCCTGAGATGTTAATGACCATGCCCCCCTACCAGCTCAACAGGCCCTGAGGACCCCCAGCGCTCCAGAGGCCCCGTGCAGGGGCGGACACCCGGGCGCACGCCGGCCCAGACCCCAAGCGGCACACCCCCCGGAACCGGAACCCCCGAGGCCCCGCCGGGGCCCCCGCCCGAGGGCGGCGCGCCCCAGGGACCCCAGGCCCCCAGACCCACCCAGGACCCACCCAGCGACAGCACAGCTACCAGGTCAGTAACCCACGTCCGTCCCCGCGTAGCTCCCCAAGAGCGCCGCAAGCGGTGCTGTGGGCCACCCGTAGGCCTCCCAAGCTCCTCCCATATGGGGGCAACAGACCCTGGAGTCAGACCCACCAAGCGCCCCACTCCAAGTGCCCCCAGAGTCCCAGGAACCCCTCCACCCAGCCACTGCGCCCTGCAGGAAGCAACCCACCGCCCCCCATTCCACTAAGTGATAGTGCTAATCAAAGGAGCCCAAAGAGATCGAACAGATGTTGATGCAGATGCTGTCTCAAGATTAATATGATCCAACAAAAGATCTCTATATTGATTGATACTGAGATTCTCCTTACTTTTCCAATTCATGAGGATAGTTTTCTTTGCGATACATAGTGCAGTGAAAACCATGTAAACTATTTTATTCCCCAGAGGACTTTCCTCAAAATTACCAAGCAAGCAAACTGATGGGGAAGGTGTAATTGTACAGCTCAAGCACTTTGATAAGTCCTTACATATCTGTGTCCAGAACCTCTGGACTGGTGTGCATAACCATAACGCATGAATATAATTATCAGGATGATTGCCTATGCAGTGTGGACAGATATTAGATTGTGCCAGACCCATCTTGAATAATCTTTGTCCTGTGTAGTGTACTCTGTGAAGGATTTTGTATTGTATTAGTTGTAAGTTGGTATTACTAGTCAATTTGAAAGTTCTTAGACATATCTGAGCCCAGAAGTCTTGTTCAAAGTTGACTGATAGATCCTCTTCCCATTTCGTAATAGGAAGAGATATTGAATCATCTATTTTAGTCAGTGTCCTGTATGATTTAGACAGTAGTTTGGGGGGGTTTAAATCTAGGAACTCTAATATATTACTTGGAATTTGTAAACCACCTTTAATATGCTTAAATTTTTTTCTAATTATAAATTTAAGTTGTTCATATTCCAAAAATTTATTTTTACTAATGCCATATTGCATATTTAGTTTGGAAAAATTGATGAACTCGGCTCCATCAAGTAAATGTTCCAGATATTCAATACCTTTGTTCTTCCAGTATGTAAAGTTTATCATATTATTATTTTGTAGGATGTCAGGGTTGTTCCAGATGGGTGTACGACTGCATGGGATAAGTGACGACTTTGTCATTTTAAGAAACTCCCACCATGCTGTCAGAGTAGAGCTGATATTGATATTTTTAAAGCATGTATGCCGTTGACTACAAATTTGGCTGTTTGGAATCACCATTGAGAGGGACTTTAAGGCAGACAGAAAAAAAGAGTCTGCCTGCCCCCAAACAAATGCTGTTATCCGAACTGGCTCCCCTGCGATCTTAATTTCTCCTGGATGTTATGTAAACAAGACGCTCTGTGATCTGGAACAGAGCACTAGTGAACTGCCTGACAACGTTTCATCACTATCAACGACTATGGCTGCGGCGGCTATCTGGGACAGTCATGGACCAACATTAACACACATACATGCACACACACACATTATTATGCTAACACTGATTCACACACATCACATTTGCTGTGCTTTTTATCTTTACCCAGCTTGCCACCTATTTTAGCTGTAGTTTTAGAAAGGTCCGATCAGAGACCTTAAGTTGTAGTTTTTAGGATTTACTTGGTTTATTTTTATTACAATGAAACAAAAGAAGTTAAGTTAAATGTAGCTCTTAGAAAGCTCTTATTTGGACAAAATTACTTCATAACAGAAACCCCCCAGAATTTACTTAGTTTATTTCTGATTATGAATAGAAACAATTAGTGATGAAGCTTGTTCCAGTGAAACTAAGAAAGTCTAGTCAATGATTTACTTAGCTTATTGTTATTACAATGAAACAAAAGAAGTTAATCTAGTTGCAGCTTTAGAAAAGTTGAATAACATTATTTTAGATCAGAAACGGCTAAGGATTTACCTAGTTTATTTCTTGTTAATAGAAACAGTAGCCCCTTTTCAATTAAAACCCCAGGATTTTTGTGTTTTGTGTTTCCATCTGCTAGGGGCCATTTATGTAAAAGACCCAATGACTTATGGGAAGTTGTGAAGAAAAACTGTAGTACCACTCCAGTCCAGCGGGTGGTGGCAAGAAGACAGTGGTCGAACTGACAAATGTAGAGAAGTTGTATCTACATCCTGTCACTCAAGCTGCCACTCATCCGGACTCCGGAGAAACAGGAGGACAATGCACAACTGATGCCGTTTCATCTCCTTAGTCCTTAGACGAGCCTGATCTTTAGAGCTATATGAGTATAATAACAATGGCGAGTTCGAGGAGGACGATTTTTAAGTAAAGTATTGTGGACTTTTGATCACAGCAAAATTATTTTTATATAGGTTGAAGGCTATATGCGGAAAGCTGGTCTCCTTTGCCTAGCAGAATTAAAATTGGCTCATAATCCTGATGAATTGACTGCACAGATTAAGTTTGGAGGAGTACTGTCCCGCCTAAAATCATCTTAAAACAACTTTTTGTGATAAATTAAGGTTATAAAATCGATAAGGTTTGTAAACTTCTCATCTCCTTACTGGTCCTTAATCCACCCATGTGGTAGAAAGTTTTTCTGCACACTATCCTGCCCCCCCAACAAGCCCCGAGAAAGCAGAGCAAAGTACTGGGTTGCTTGAGGGACCAAAGCCCCAAAAAAAAGTATAATTGGTCAGGTAAATTTTACCAGCCACAGCAAAACTAGGAACAGTGACGGACTGGACGGTCTGGCATTTGGGCAGATGCCAGAAGGGCCGCGTGGCCTCGTGGGCCGTTTGGGCCGGCCAATCACGAGGCGGCATGATCGTCGGGTGTGCGCGGCCCCTTTCACCCTGTTCATTGTGGGCCTACACTATCTCTCGGCCCACTAATAAGCCAAATGCTTATTAGTCGTCTCTCCCACACCCTCCACACCCCCCCCCCCCCGCCCGCCCGGCGCAAAAGTTGTCGTCGTCTTCCCTCCACGCCCCCCCCCCCCGCTCGGCGCAAAAATTGTCGTCGTCCCCCCCGGCTCCCCATTTGGTCCGCTGGTTGGTGAAAATGCCAGGGCCTTTTTTTAACCCCAGTCCGTCACTAACTAGGAAAAAATCTCCTCTGTGCCGTTTTGAGTTGTTTACAGATTCAGACATACTGGACTCTAAGCTTTCCAATGAAGTTCAAGCTTGTGGAAATCAAATCAAATTTGAAAAAGATATGACCTTTTGAATGTTGGCACTCTGCAAAGAAGATTTGGGAGAAAAAAGGCCACAAAGTTTCTTTAGAATCCCCCTAAACCAGGGGTTTGTTAACAAAAGCTGTTAATTTGAATTACTTTGCATACCTGTCAGCAACACCTCCCACCCAGCCCTACCTGTTAATAGAGGGTCTCTGTCAGCGCATTGCATTGTGATGTTAACCAGCAGCACTCTTTTTCTATGGATATATGTATACAGCACTGCATTACAATATTTGTGTTTTGGGCGTGGAACAGACACAAATTTTTTAGTTCTCCAAAAAGTATACCTAATGTAACAGTAACACAACGAAAAAAAAAGGTAGCAGATGTCAACTGTGTTTTGTATCTCTGCAAGTTGCAACGATGATGCAACTCTCAAGTAAACATGTTTGTTCATTGTTATTGCCACTTAATTTAACCAGCTGTAGGATGTATAGTGTCATATGGCTTGTACTTGTATAGCGCATTATCAATTCTGAAAACCTCATTCACCCATACATTCACACCCTGGCGGTGGTGAGCTACGTTACTAGCCACTGCTGAGACAGACGGACAGAAGCAATGCTGCCATACATCGACGCCACCAGTCAATGCAGGTGAAGTCTCTTTCAACCCGCCAGTCACAGGACAAACTCTCTAACTCTTGCACCACTGTTTCCCTAGTAGATATCCTTGGGTCAGGATATCTAATAAGACAAGAAAGTTTAAATTTATAGGCTTCAAGGTCTTTCCATCAATACCTGGTGGGCCTTTCTCTGCTCAAAATGCCAAGGCCCATCTTTTGTCCCAGTCCAGCCTTGGCTTGAAATAAATAGTTAACGTAGAAACACAAGAAAACAGGATGTAGCCTACAGTTATAAAAATGATCATTTGAACACAGACTCTTTTCTGTAATGTCTTTTTTTTCCCTCGTCATCCCGTGTAGATTGACATTCATTTTAATTGACAAAGCAGAGTAATTATTATTGTGACAAAGTGGGTGAGAACACCATTTGCCTCAGTTCATATATTTTTGGTAACATTCTTGTTTCCTTGATTTAGCCATATTGTATTTAGTCTATAGTTTCCAAAGGTACATTATCCTCGGTTTGTTTATGTTTTGCATTTCTACAGATTATTTACTATAGCATCTTGGTTTAAATCAATTCAGTTCCAGTTTGCATTTTTTGTTTGATCTTTTAGCTTGTGCATTTTATGTTGGTGAACGTATCTGTGGCCGTTTCTCAATATGCGTTCTTGAGCGTTCTCGTGTGCTCGTGTGCTCGTGACACGTCATCAGCCTCAGCCCGAGCACTGTTCCAATACCGAGAACGCCAAATCGAGAACGCGCCGAATTCCCCGAATGTTGTTCTCGCCCGCCCTCTTTATCGAGCATGCATCAGAGCAGACTTGTGCGTTCTTCAGACTGACCGCTTGCCCACAATGCACCGCGGCAAGATAATTTTTAGGCTTTTTAGAAATTAAAAATGTTGTTTTAAAAAAATGTTCAATAAGAAATATTGTGGTGTAGTATATAAATAGTTTTGAATTTTAAAGAAATGCTAAACAACTGTGCGTCTCATGACGTCACAAGTACGTTTCTGTTCCAATACACCATACGTGCTGCGTGCTCGCGTTCTTGTCAAGTCCGATCTTCCTGTGTTCTCACCAAGACCGGACTTGACGAGAACGCGAGTCCGTACTTGCGTTCTCGTGAATTGAGAAACGGCCTGTGTTTCAGGAGAAAGGGTTACTTCACTTCCTGTTGGAGCTAATGGCACAGGAAGGTACCAGGTGAAGAGGGGGAAGGGATAGCTACTTGAGTTTTATGTGGTCAAATTTGGGCATTGGATAGTGTCATTCTGTCTGTATTTAATTTTGCATTGTTGTGGCCATACTCAGATGTTGCTGAGGGCAATTGAAGGAAACAAAAACGAGATAAAAGTAGAAACAATGTTGGGAGTGCCTGTTGATGGAAGATTCCATTGGAGGCCATTTTGTCTGCCTGGAAATAAAGTATTTAAGCAGAGAAATTGAAAGGTTCAGGAGGGAGCAGATAACCAGGTCAGTGTAGCTGAGTGCACGTGACATTAATTTTGATTATTTTATGTTCAGTTATGATCTGTTGTGCCACTTTAACCTTTGAGTTATTTTTTTGGATTTTTGTAAATATTTTTTCCACCATTTTTGTAAATAAACCAGATGCTACATTGGACATCTTTTGCCTACTGCCTTCCTTAGACACTTTGGCCAGGCTATCTTACAATTATACACATATAGTATTACCTTTAATTTTCTGTGTGCCGTGAACACACCCTAAACAAGTCTGGGATGATACCATGTAAGGAGTGTTTGTTAACCTGTAGTCATGCTGCTCTGTCCATTACTGCCTGGCTGACTGGAATCACGCTGACCTCGACCCCTCCAGTAAAGAACTGTGGTCCCACTAGGACTGGGTACCGAACTTCGGTTCTTTTATGGTACCGATCGAAATGCTTCGGTTTTACGGGGTATCAAAACATGCCTCGTCTTTTGGTGCCAAGTTTCGGTGATTGGCTGTAACGTTAAACGTGATTGCGTCACCCAGGAAAAATACATACGTGACTACGCCTACAGACGGGGTTCACGTGTATCTGTTGTGAACTGGTTGCGAGCGTCGTCGGACCGCTTAAAAATGCCACCCAGGTAAAAAGACATTGTTGCTAAGGTTGACAACACGACTAGTTTAATCAAGCACCTAAACGTGCACGGGATCAATTTAAGAGCGGAAAGTTTGCTCAGTGTTTGACTGCAAAAAGAGCGGACCGCAGCCATCCTCCTCTCAGCAGTGCAAAACCGGAGCGGAGTGAATCTAAATATTAACCACCGGACCCCACCTCATCAGAGTACCAAGGACGGCACTGTGTCTGGAATTTCAACAGGCAAGTTTACGTTTATTAGCATTACTGCAACTTAACACGTGCATCGTGCTGAGTTAGCGTGTAGCATTTTTTTATTGCTGTGTAGTAGCTAGCTAAATCAAAAGCTAACATTAACACATAACGCTTAGCTTGTAAAAATATGCTCATCTATTGGGTCAGCTGGTTAAACAGCTAACCTTATCTTCGCTGTTATTTTTATATTCTCCTCACAGTAGACCCGAGATTCAGGATGAAAGTAGGCGATGAAGTGTGGACCAGAATTAAAGAGGAGCTAATGACTAGAACCTCACAACAGGTGTGTGTTTTTTCTGATTCATAATTTTCCTCTTCAAATGTAGATCTGTTTATATGACTCCCATTATAATCTATTGAATATAGAATAAAGTTGTAATTTTCTAGGCCCAGCAGATGAATCAGGAGGTTGAAGGGACAGCTGGTCACCATGATGACAACTCTTCTGATGAAGACTGTGGAGCTGCAGTATCACCACTGGTAAAATAAAACCATACAAAGACATCCCATTTCCCCACTATTTCATTTTCCATAACAAAATTAAATTGGTGGCATCTATTCTTTTATTTTTATTCTTGTTTCCAGAAAAAGCCAAAGCTCTCTGCAAGCATCATCCACACCCTCGGAGCGTACATTTTCTACTGCTGGAGACACCATCAGCCAGGAGCGGGCTTGTTTGTCTCCTGAGAAAGCAGACATGTTAATTTTTCTGAAGAACAACTGCTAAGTAAAAAGGTCCTCATAATGTCACAGTGAGCATTAGACACTGAGTTGTTTGCAACTGTTGCACTGAAAATATTTTTTTTATGTAAGAGAAGTGCTTTGAATGTAAAAATCTGAGCTAAAAATAAAACTCAAGATTTGTACTTTATTATATTGTGTAATTTTCTTTTTCTTAGAATTGATATTATGAAACTGGTATCGAAAAAAGTATCGTTCAGGAACCGATATCGAAGTAAAGGTGTCGGTATTGGTACCGGTATTGAAAATTTTTGAGTGATACCCAGCCCTAGGTCCCACAGTTAAAAAAACAGTGGTAAAATACTTGTGGTAATTAAACTGGTTAATTTTATGCAAAAGCTACTTGCAGACATTTTATCTTCTCCGCTCATTTCTTTCTCCTTTCTTTCCAGCACCTTTGCTACTTTAACTTGCTCCAGTTTCTTTCTTGCTTATTCATTATTAATGAGGGGCCGTTTGTATCTTGCAAAATATCAGATTGCTTCAGCCTGGTGTTGTACTGTGGCACCTGTGGCTGAGAGGGTGGCTTCATGCCTGCGCATCACTGCAGCTGAGATTTATTTTTGAGTAGAAAGAAAAAAAACAGTTCGTCCACCAACCAGTTTGGCTTGAAACAGACCGGTCAGTCGGAAATCCTGCCGAGCCTCCGTTGCCACCCCGCCCCTTGGTGTGACTGATGGTGTTGGACCATTGCAATATAGAGTGGATCCCCCTTAGCTCCATTGCCCGGTACATTTCAGAGACCCAGAGGTGAACTGGCCATCCCCATGGCCTTTCCTCGTCTCATTTAGCCTCCAGCCTGTCAGCCTCTGTGCAGCATCGTCTCAAGCAAGAAGGGCACCTGCAGCTGCAAGGGGCACCAATTCCTCACACAGTGATATGATAGATAATGCGAAACTGCTTTTGGGGCACAGGTTATTTTTCATTTTTATTTTATTGCTTGTTCCGCCCCCTATGTGTCATTGAATAAAGTTCCACCCTGGTCGGCTGCCTGAGTCGCCCGTGCCAAAAAAACGCTACTGAATGCAACACTTAACTCATATGACAAGGAATCCAGCATGGATAAAATGAGGGCTTGGTGTGTGGATATTAAAGAGGATATTGAAGAAGCTAACTGGGCTTTGGCCTGTTTAAAAGCTCAAACGCAGACAATTAACACCACATTTAAATGACTACAACATAAGTGGCTAATGAGAACATACATAGCTCCTGTGAAACTGAACAAATCTGTGTTAAATTGTGGACAGAGAACAGTTCTTTAATTCACTGCATGTGGGAGTGTCTTAAAGTGGTTGTTTTTTTGAAAAATGATTGTAAAAAATTAATAAATAAATAAAAACAATGTTGCCCACAAAACGATCAGCTTACAAACAAGCTAGAGAAAACAGGAACACACAACACGCATAGAGAATGGATTTACTAACAAAACTCATGGTTTACTGGTGGCTGTAAACAGGCTGCCTGCACTTGGGGTACTGGAAGAAGAACTAATATATATTCTCATGAACTCCACAAGGGCTGAGGTTGACAGATTGAGTTGTCTTGCTGAGGAAGTTACTTACGCTGAACCTTTGATGTAACCTTGCCTGCAAGCTCGATTCTCGTGATATTTGTGCATTAATAAACACACGAGAATGTATCTTGTCCCGCTCGGTCAATCACATTGCAGAATTATGGTTTAAGGTGGGACATACAGCTGTGTTGAAAGCAAGCTGTGCCAAGCCCACAGCAAAACCAAAATAAACATGGCAGCGCAGGGGGACGGACACATATCTCTTGATATCACATTTGTTTTGTCAGAATCCACGATTGTCATGAGTGTCACCATCCAAATAAGTATGCCTTGACCAGCATAACTTCTCATGGCGCCTGCAGTTTAAGACATTTTCATTTGATATCGTGATTGGCTAAAACCAACCTTTGGTAGGTGAGTGTTGTTTTGCCTAAATTGGTTCGGAAAGTTTTGCTGAATATCCCTCCTTTCCCCAAACAGATTTGATTGGGAGCAGACCCAGATTGATAATGTGAAGAATAGAGAGTGGTACACATTATCAATCTGGTTTACAAGGTTATAAGGATCTCACATCAATTATTATCATAAATCATTTAAACTTTGTATTTTTGCTGTTTTCTTCCCACCCAACCCTAGGATACTATTGCTTCAATTTATTTAGAATATGATCTTTTATTTAGGCCCTTTGTCAGTTTATTATTATTTTTCATTTTTAAATTGCATGTGTGAGAACAAAAAATAATATATTCAGATGGAGGTGATTGAATCTTTGCATCGTGTTGCTTTTGCAACAAGAGAGATGTACAAAAAAAATAAGGCTAAAAGGAAAAAAAAATATGTAGCACATGTTTCTTAAAGTTATATATACCGATTGAGAATTACGACTAAAAGAGCAAACTGAAAACTGGGATTGTTTTTGGGACACATCCTGTAGTTGAGGTCAGTTGTATGATAGTGCTATAGTACGCAGACAAGACACACATGTCCTATCGTCCGCCAACACTCATTAACACTGTGTGGCCCTTTGGACAGCAGTGTTTAGCATTTTATAATGAGTTTCCCTCCAGAGCAGCAGGCTTGAATGTCACTCAGAGTCAAATGCAATTTGTGTTTCGAGATGGTGATATGTGTGGGTGGTACAGTGGGCATCACATCTGTTTTCTGATGACAGAAGACAAGTTAAAATGACTTTAAATGGCACCTATTAAAATAGGTGCAAGGGAGATGGGGGTGGGGTGGGGTGGGGTGGGCGGGATTTAGGGTTTATTTTAAACATATTTACATTTTTTTCCCTGACAGGTCATCTCTTGTGTTGTGTAGATGGTGTCTCTTGGGTGTTCTGCATTGATCTCTAACTACAAAACTACATTACAAGGTAAGGAGCAGATCAGTTTGGATTGTAATAAATTCCATGCATTCAGAGGAAAACATGTACAGTGGTGCCTAGACTTACGAGTTTAATTAATTCCACGACAGAGCTCGTAATTCAGATTACTAGTGTGTCAAATCAGCTTTCCCCATTGCAATGCCATTGATCCTTTCCAGAACCCTATCCCCCCCACAAAAAAAAAAACAAAAAAACACTGCATTATTTTTGTACATTTTGAATAACATTGTACTCATAAATAATGAACACGGTATTGCCTAAAGACTCAATACAATAAAATATAGTGAAATAACCTGGTTTTATTAGGTACAGTACAGTATATTGTAAAGTGTTTACCGATCAGTGTATTGTAAAGCCTTTACAGATCAGATGAACTTTATTCTATCCCGTTGGGAAATCTCATTGTTCCAGTAGTTCAACATAAAAAAACATAAAAACAACAAACCATGCCTTCAGTCAGCAGCAGTTTAATATATGGCAGTGCAAAGAAGAATAAATGTTTAAAAGTAAATATATATAGAGAGAGCTTAAAATTGCATTATTATTAATTCAATTCAGTTTTATTTATATAGCACCAATTCACAACACGTCATCTCAAGGCACTTTAGTAAGTCAACTTCAATCAAATCATACAGACAGATTGGTTAAAAAGTTTCCTACCTAAGGAAACCCAGCAGATTTCATCGGGTCTTCATAAGCAGCTTTCACTTCTCCTGTTTTTTCACTTCTCCTGAAAGAGTGTGTAGCCATGGTGGACATTTGTCTGCATTGTGGTTGGCTTTGCAGCAATCCCTCATACCGAGTAGGCATAAAGCAACGGTGGAGAGGAAAACTCCCCTTTAACCGGAAGGCAAAATCTCAAGTAGAACCAGGCTCAGTGTGAATGGGCATCTGCCACGACTGACTGAGGGTTTGAGCAGACAGAGTGGAGAGACAAAAAAGTACACAATGATTCTTTTCTATGTGAGAAATGTAATGGCAAATGATTTGCCCCCCTGGAGGGTGTCACAGAATGCCAGACCAGATGTACTTACTATGAAGAGAAAATGAGAGAACACAAAATTAAAAATTTACATAACAACACATATTGCAGAATAGTAGGAACACTCAGCAGAGTGAGAGAAATAAATCTTGATGTCCTCCTAAGCCTATAGCAGCATAACTACAGTGATAGCGCAGAATAACCTCTCATGATTTTAGGTTTTGTCTTTGTGTTTGTCCGGAATGAGTTTCGAAGAACGAAACGATCCAAGATCATGCCAAATCGTCAACAATCAAATCCAGCTAACTGAGTTAGCGACGTATGAAGAACGGACCCCTGATCAGCTCCAGCCCTTCTGGTAATTAGTTTCACTCCGTTCACCTGCTCACTCCTCTACTTATACTTGCCTCTGTCTCCTGCACTCTGCCAGATCATTGTCTTAACAAGCCTTTGGTGAGTTTTGTCCAGCATCCCTATTGTCTGTTGATATTACCCAATTGCCTTTTTGACTTCTGTGCCAGCCTGATCTTGATCCTGTTTTTCCTGCCTGATTTTTGCATGTTTACCCATATACCAGACCCAGCTAGTTTTGGGATTTTTTTGAGTTTGCCTTGTCCCTGCCTGTTTTTTCCTGCCCGCCTGTGTACTGACTTGGAACTGGTATTTGACCACCGAGCCTGCTTATTCCCTGTCTGATCATTTTGAGCTTTATTAAAGCCTTCTTATTTTCACTCTCGTGTCTGGCTGAATACTGGGTCCTCAATCTCTCGTTCGTGACAAAAACACAAAATACAATTGTTGATCACCATCATCATAATGCTTCGTTGAATCCGGGTTCACTGCAGATCAAAGTTAAAGAACCAAAGTTCATCTTAAAGAATGTGGAATGTTGTGCCATCGAACCATGAACACAAAAATCAGATTAAATTGGGAACAACATGTAACCTGAGGATAAATCAAAATGGGTTGTAAGCAAATGAATTTCACACATCCACGCAGAGACAGCCTCTCTTAGCAGGGTGCCTGTTGTGGAGCCATCCTCCACCTCACTGATCTTTTCTTCTTGCCTTGGACTCTGAAGGAGAAGGTCCCCTGGCGACCAGCCATGCGCCCTCATGGGCCTCAAAAGGGTTCACAAGCTAAGTAAATGTGCTTTCTGTGAAACTCAATTGCCGTCGCTTTAATGGAGCGACAAGAGGGGGAAATTATCTTCGTCCAGAAGACCTGACCGGGCTCGGAGAACTAATTAATCAAAGCTAAGTCTGCAGTCTCACTTCTGCTTAACCAGACGTGAAATAATCTGTCTATGCCGAACCAGCTTTGTTTTGCTTGCTCAGCTGTTGCAGGAAACAGACTCTAGACGGAGCCGGCAGAGGACCCATGTTTCCAAGCTGAGAGCAACATCTGGACTGAAATCGCCTGCTGGACGCCAGGGGCTCAACTACGACCCAGGGCCTGCTACGGCCGTGTTTCAGCTAGCTCAGAGCTGCATATCCACTGCTGAAATGACCAACGTTTTCCTGGAGTACTGCTTCCCCTTGGATGCCCAAAGTGAACCGAACTCACACCAAGGCACCGACAGGTTTGGCAGAGAAAGAAACAGGGAAAGGTAAATGGTTTATTTAGAAGGTTTACGTAATGCATTTTCACCGGCGTACACCCTGGACAGGTCACCAGTCTATCACAGGGCAACACAGAGACAAACGGAACAAACAACCATTCTCGCACACACTCACACCTAAGGAAAGTTTAGAGAGACCAATTAACCTAACAGTCATGTTTTTCGGACTATGGGAGGAAGCCGGAGTACCCGGAGAGAACCCACGCAAGCACAGGGATAACATGCAAACTCCATGCAGAAAGACCCAGGGCAAGGGTAGGACTCGAACCCAGGACCTTGTTTCTACATGGCAAGAGCGCTGTTGATGTTATGTTTTTAACAGAAACATGGTTACATGAACTTAATGAAGCACATGTTCTGTTGGAGTCGATTCCTCCAAACTACAATTTTCTCTGTGAGAGCAGACAGCAAAGGAAAGGTGGAGGAGTGGCAACATTGTTTAATGATTCACTAAAGTGTAAAAACGTGTTTTTTGCGAAAATTCGACTCTTTTGAACATTTGGCTCTCCAGGTAAAGAGCCCGGTACAAACTATCTTTCTGAATGTTTACAGGCCTCCTAAGTCCAAATCAAACTTTTTCAATGATCTTAGTGACCTCCAATCTGTGATATGTGTTGATTATGACTGTTTAATTATTGTGGGAGACTTCAACTTTCACATTGACAACCCTGAAGACAGAAGTGCAAAAGAACTGTGTGACACACTTAGAAACTTGGGTTTAACTCAACATGTTAAACAGCCAACGCACAAAAAAGGACATATTTTAGACTTGATCATCACTAAAGGTCTAAAGATTTCTAAGGTCAATGTAACTGATGTTGCCCTATCTGATCACTTTTCTGTTACCTTTGAAAGCATAATTTCCAGTGACTCATTTAGCCAAACGGACATCATAAGAAAACGCACCTTTAAGGACAATGCCACGGAAACTTTTATCCAAGTACTTCAACCTTGGGCTGCAACTCAGTAGATGAGTTAGTAGATAACTTTCATTCTAAAGTCTCAGACATCATTGACTGCATTGCTCCAGTTAAAGTTTCTTCCGGGAAGAAAAAATCTCCTTGGAGAAGTGCTTCAGCAGTTAGAAGTGAAAAAAGGGAATGTCGAAAAGCTGAATGAAAGTGGAGAAAGACGAGATTGCAGGTTCACTATGACATCTATAAAGAGAGACTTTACAGATACAACTTCTAATTGAAAAATGCAACAGAATCTTTCTTCTCTGAGATCATCAACAAAAACATTAATAATGTTCGTGCCTTATTTGCCACAGTCGACAGGTTAACAAATCCTCCTGTGTCCACTCCACCAGGCCCTGCAATGAATTTGCTAACTTCTTTACTAAGAAAATCCAAAAGATTAGAGGATCAGTTTGTACCTCCATATCAACTCCAGAACCAAAGCTGTATCCAACTGGAACTTATCTTGACAAAATGTCCCAGTTTAGCCAAATAAACTACAAAAGCTTAGAGGAGATCATTCAGCAGCTAAGTTCCTCCTCCTGCTGCCTTGATGTTCTACCCACAGTTTTCTTTAAGAAAGTTTTGCCTGTCATAGCGTCTGATTTGACTCAGATAATAAACATGTCCCTTCTGTCAGGTGTTTTCCCCCAGTCCCTAAAAATAGCAATTATCAAACCACTGCTGAAAAAGAACAATTTAGAAGAAACTACTACTCCAGAACTATAGGCCCATCTCGAACCTCCCCTTTATCAGTAAGATTATTGAAAAAGCTGTATTTCAACAATTAAACACCTTCTTAACAATGACCAGCCGCTTTGACGTTTTCCAGTCAGGTCTCCGTGCTCACCACAGTACAGAGACCGCCCTTATAAAGGTGTTTAATGACATCCATATAGATAGACTGTGGAAGAACCAGTGCTGGTACTATTGGACCTCAGTGCAGCATTTGATACTGTCGATCACTCCATTCTGTTAGAATGCCTGGAAAACTGGGTCGGCCTTTCTGGTACAGCTCTCCACTGGATTAAATCCTACTTAAAGGACAGGGACTGTTTTGTGTCAGTAGGTAACTTTACATCAGAGATGACAAAAATCACATGTGGGGTTCCCCAAGGGTCCATCCTGGGTCCCCTCCTCTTCAATATCTACATGCTCCCTCTAGCTCAGATCATAAAAAAACAACAACATCAGCTACCATAACTATGCAGATGACACACAGCTCTACATCACCATGTCACCAAGTGACTATGAACCCATTGAAGCACTGGTCAAATGCCTAGAAGAAATCAATGCGTGGATGTGCCGAAATTTTCTTCAATTGAATAAAAACAAAACTGAAGTAATAATCTTTGGACCAGTAGAGGAGAGATCAGAAGTTAGCACACAGCTTCAGCTGCTTCAGCTAGGAACCACTGATCAGGCCCGAAATCTGGGAGTAGTGATGGACTCAGTCCTGAACCTCCAAAAGCATCTAAAGACAATTACAAGGTCGGCTTTCTATCACCTGAAGAACATTTCAGCAGGATCTGGAAAAACTAATCCATGCGTTTATTTTTAGTCGAATTGATTACTGCAACGGTGTTTTCACAGGTCTGCCAAAAAGTCGATCAGACAGCTGCAGCTGATCCAGAACGCTGCTGCCCGTGTCCTCACTAAGAATAAGAAGGTAGAGCACATAACCCCAGTTCTAAAGTCCTTACACTGGCTCCCTGTATCTGAGAGAACAGACTTTAAAATACTTCTGTTAGTCTATAAATCCCTGAATGGCTTAGCACCTAAATACATCACAGACTTGTTATCAGTGTATCAACCATCCAGACCACTAAGGTCTTCTGGCTCCAGCCTACTGTGCATACCTAGAACCAGAACCAGACATGGAGAAGCAGCATTTAGTTCCTATGCTCCACTTATCTGGAACAAACTACAAGAAAACTGTAAAAGTGCGGAAAACCTGAGTTCCTTTAAATCAAGATTAAAAACGCATTTGTTTAGGATTGCCTTTGATGGTTCTAGTTAAACTGTTTTACTGAAACATCATTAGTTCAACTTTGTAGTCCAACTGTTTTTAATGTTTGCTTTTAGTTTCTAATTTTTCCATGTTCTATTTTGTTTCTACATTTTATTCCTACTTGCTTTTATTCTGTTTTTTTTCCTGTACTTTAATCATGTAAAGCACTTTGCACTGAAATGTGCTATACAAATAAATTTGCCTTGCCTTGTCTTGCCTTACCCACTGTGCAGCCTGCAAAGACGATCAGACAAAGTAAATTAATTTTCACCGTAGTGATGAGCTTGGAAGACATCCATCCATTGATTTCATCCTGCGATGCTTCCGGGAGTTGAGAGATCTCGGGGCCTCCCTGTCGACCTCTAGTGCTGACCCTTTCTCTCTGCCATCAGCGTTCTCCATCCACGCCTCGGCTCACCCATTTTCCACAATTTCTCCAGGTTGGGTGTGTGCCACGATAAACTCACTTGGATATGGTGCTCGCGATGAGGAGATAGAGGAGGATTGCAAGTACAAGACCGGTGAAGGAGGGTGGTACGGCCCCAGATTATAGGTTTTGGTACCTGTATAACCTGACTCTGTATACCAGTACGCCTGAAAAATTTAAAGTCTGTCTTTTCTTCAGTAGAAGAATGAGTGAAGAATCAGTCTACAGGGAGCCTTTTTCACTCTATTAATAGGGTACAGGGGGCGGGGTCTTGGAAGAGGGTTGGTTCTCGAAGCTGCTGTTTTTTCCTCATAGAGATGGGGTGTCCTGGGGTTACCCTCAACATTTTCCATTTCTCGGGGTTGGATAATAGTGATCTCACAAGCTACATCTGTGTCATCAAAACGACTGAGCCTGGCTCTTCAGCCATTTCTATCGCATATGATCCATTGACCGCTTTTTCAATTTGTGGCGAGTCTTTGTTTTTTGATAGAAATGTTTTACTTAGCGCAATTTTTTCGATCGTATTTAAGATGGAAAGTCGACCCAAAAGGTTAAGAGGTAGCATAATTAGGAGGTGGTCTCAACACGCACAGGTTATGCACCTGGTAGTCATAAATCTTTGGTCATAGTTCGCAAGTGACAAATCATAGAGCCATAGGTCATGCTGTCATAAATCATAGGTCACAGGTTACGCTGTCAAAGGTCATGTTTCAGAAATAATAGGTCACCTGGTGATGTCAAAGGTCATGGGTCATAAATCATGGGTCATAAATCGTGTGATTTGACATAAAGTAGGGTCACATGTCTCTCCTTATGTCTGTCTACCTGTAGTATATAAAGTGTGGTCAGAAGTGTGTGACTGTTTTCTCATTAGTGCATGTGGTCAAGCGTGGATTAATTAGCAATGAAGTAATTCACACTGTCACCTCTCATTACCTTCAGAGTGCATAATCTCCGCCTTTGCTTTCTTTTCAGTTTTTCAGTCTCACTTTTTGTCCTACACTTTTTGTCATCACCTTATTTACCTTATCAGCTTTTCTATCTTTGCACATCTAACTCGACCTTTCTCTGTAAATGATGCTCTCAGTTTTCCTTATGATAGCTAAAGGGACCAGTATCACCAGGTGAAAAAAAGATTTTGATATTTACAGTACCAATGTATGACTTAATTTCTGCAACACCACAAAACCCTTTAAACATGCAACTCCGTATGCTTTAGTGTCAGTATCTTTCTGAGAAAGAGAAAATGCTGACAGAGTGAGTGGGGGTGAAAGACTTTTCAAGGTTGAGTGAAGAGAATCTGTTTTAGTTGGCATTCAAAGAAAAAACATATGCTGCTTGATGGATGAATAATATATACAAACTTTAATATTACCAAACATTCATCAGCTGTAGACATCACATGGTTTGCAGAAAGTGAATGGAAGATTGTTTTTGTTTTTGTATAAGTTATTTAGGCTTTTTTCCCAATATTGGTTAAATCTATGTCTGGTCAGAACCTACCAAATCTCATCTTATTTCTTAAGAGTATTGTAATTGGTCGATTTAAAAACTTCTTGTCAGGTACGATGTCCATAAATTGAGAGAAATACAGAGAGACAAAAAACACTCCCCTTGATCCTTTTGTCTTTAAATATTGCACAATGTGGGAAAAAACCTTTACCAGTCACATGCAATATTTCTCCTTCATTAGGATGTTAAGTGGAGAGTGGTTTCAACCCAAGGACACACAAGGAACAAGTATAATTTTGTGTCTGAGGAAAAAGAGATCTAAAAGATAGTGATCTCTGTGATATTAGATTCCACAACAAACAAAGCTATTTAAAAGGGAGGTTCAGATAACAAACAGTAGTTTCTAAAGTGTTCACCAGACTGATCAAGGACTTACAAAATATCAGCCACACCTTTTGATTTTGGCACAGTGTGTTTGTACTTCCTTTTTGGCTGAGGTAGACTGAGGACATGTACGTGAAAGACACTGTAAATGCAACTCCTACAATAAGTCATGATTGATTTTTGTCCCCAGCCATTTTCAGGAAGAGACAAACACATTCCCCACAGGGCCTGGTGGGATAGATTGTGTGTCGAGAATGCCATTGTTACAGAAAAGCACATTTTCCCTGACAAGGCAGTGTTATTTCTCCTCCTCTTCCCCTCTGTTCTCTCACCGTGGTTAACACTCTTAGCCTGACAGATGATATTGTTTCAATCACAGATTTATCTCTCTCTCCATTTTATTTTTATCTTGACTACACAAAAACACATAGATTAATTGAAAGTGCCTCAGAACTGTGATAATGTGTCTGAAATTATGTTTATCAAAGCTAGTAGGGTTAAAATTTTAACACAGCTGGTCTAAACCTGATACAGCAACAAATTCCTTTAAAATCAGGAGGAAACTTTAAATAGTATGCTCTAGCTGTTCTTCTTTTTGCATTGTATAAGAAACCTCATCTGTTTCTTATCCATTCATAGTTTAACAGGAAAAAAGTATGATTGTGAAGTTTGATTCATTAAATTTCTCAAAAATGTTTTAAAATAGATTTATACAATGGCTAAATTATCCAAAGATGATTGTTATATCATATTAAAAAGAACAGTGTGATAAGACATCGGTCTTAACATTATTTGTAACATAAAATGACATTACAATTAACTTGAGAAATTGGAGTAAAAACAGAAAGAAAATAAATGTACAAATAATATTTTAAAATGTGACATGCACATGTGTTCACAAAATAATACAACAGCAAATCTACCAAGACCTAGCCATCCAGTTAAAGCTAGGGTTGGTGATTTTTAATCCCAAGGTTTCCCCGAGTCCCTATTGAATAAGTGTGCATGCAAAAGACCGTCTTACCTTGCTCTTCAACTCTTCAGGACGATCGCGTGAAATACAAAAATCTCTCAAATCCACTATGGTCTTATTTTTTTCTACTGATGTCTTCCTTTTCTTCTAATAAACATGAACACGGTTTGCTTCTTGGGACTCTCAGCCATGTTGAAAGTATATGTTGAGAGCAGCGGAGCTACAATGAACGGCTAACACCGAAGCTAACCGCTAAGCTAACCAGATACATAAACACTAGAAATGCCGATGCTCAGCCAGCAAGCGGAAACTAACAAGGAAGTTGCACTCACATTGGCATGACGTGAGCACATCAGGATGTGGGACAATCAATAGAAAAGGCGATACCCCTGGAACTTGAGGGACAGAGGGGTGGGAGGGCAGGAACAAAATATGACAAATCCCTGCTCTACAGTGCGAAGAGTTTTTAAAGGCCTGCAGTTCCCACAGAGATCAGTTTTTATTACCTCCTTTTTCTGAATACATAATGTATTGACTACTTTCAGGATGGAAGGATGATTTTACCCAGTATAATAAGTGTTTCTGAACAGGATTACCAACTATAGCTTTAAACTAACAGGCAAGGAGAGGAGCACACTCATTTGAAAAATTCAAAATATCCATCATGACCCCTGAGGAGTGGCAGATATCCACAAGTCAGGTGGGAATTTGCTATTAATGGAAGAACAGTAAGAAGAAAATTGTGGCTTACAAAAAAACTGAAGTCATGTTTGTAGTTTGCCATATAAAACATGTAGAAGGAGGTAGCCTACTTGAGTCAGTGTCATGATCCTGGGTGTTTGAGTTTTTGGGTTTCTTTATGTTTCTGTGTTTTCCTTGGTTATATTCTATAGTTGCTGTCATTTTAGTTCATACATTTATCGATTGGGTTCTTAGTTTATTATTGTGTTCTTTGTACATTTAACTGTATATGATGTCTGTTAGATTTCTTTGATGTTTTTCTCTGTTCAGTTCGTACTCATTATACCTCTCACCTGAGCTCCTTTGTCTTCATCCAGTTCAGCTGCTTCTCATTCCCACCTGATTGCTCACACCTGTAGCTCATGTCATTCACCACACTTCTTTCAGTCTATCTTGCAGTATATCTTATATTCTTGCTGGTTTTCTTAGCTCTTTTCTGCCTCAACTGCCTTATGTTTCCCTTGTTCAGCTCTGGATTCTGTTGACTCATGTTTTGAGCTGCGCTGTCTGTTTTTTCATTGTAAGTTCTGTGGATTTGTTAAACCTGATTACTTCACCACTCTCCATTTGAGTCTTTTCTCAATCACAACATGACAGTCAGATGGGACCAAAACCAAGCTTTTTTTGGTGGAATACTAACACTGGAAGTCAACAAACAAATTTAATGGAACACACCAACACTATGGTACGACATGGAAATTGCTCTATCATGCTTTAGGGATGTTATTTTTTTCAGCAAGGTCAGGGTAGGTGGTCAGAATTAAGGTCAATCCTTATAGAAAATGTGGTACAGACTGTTAGGAAAATGTAAATATCATCATTTTATTTACATTAAGTTACAGGCATTTGACCTGTTTCAAGAGTTGGCTTTCGGGAATGTTCTGTTGTTTTAACTTCAGACAGGAAGAACAAATGGTTCTCCTAGATAAGGAATGGCTTTCCTTTGCCAGCTGTGCATCTCACAGGTGATTGATTACTAACCCCAATAAACTTGTTCCCTTCTTTGTGTGCCGACCCCCATGTTGTAAATTCCTGAACCCTCCTGTCCCTTCTTTGAAGTTGATAATAAAGGCAGAGAGAAAGAGGTGGCTCAGCGCAGATGATCCCAGACTGTCAGGGAGTGAAATTCTCCATTTGGTTTCCTCTGCCCTCTTCTGCAGAAAAGTCTAAACTTGTGTTTGTGTGGTTTTATTTGTAGGATACTAAGGGGTTATTTATCATAACCCTATCACAGACTACAAAACCCATGAGACTGGGGTGGAGGATCTACTAGCGATGCTAAACATACAGCCATTTAATTAAATGGTTAGATCAAAGCATCTTCACGTTAAAATGCCTTTTCAAAGTTGAGGCCTAAATTCAATAGAAAACCTGCTTCAAGACTTGAAAATTGTCAGTCTAAGTTAGTTACAATTTTTATAACAAAGAAAGTCAATTATGCCATCCAGTAGTGAATAAAATACAGATCATGTTTGCCAGTTTTCAGTATGAATTTGAACAAAAGCTGTGTGCACTGATGAAGGAACATTGTCACTATCCAGGACACTTGCTGTGTTTTCTCATCTGCCAGTTTGCTCCTGTTGATTACAGCTGGCTGCCAGGAAAGGGAAAATTAATCAGTGGTGTCAGCTCACGATGCAGATCTTATCAGGCGCATGAACACACTTAGTGCTACACAATTTATGTGGAATATGCAAAGAAAGGCCATCTATTACATTGACAAACATGTCACTATATTGCAAAAGTTCGAAAAGTTTCCTTCTAATGGAAATTACATCTTGACCAAAGTTTGAATAGCAGGATAAGCAGATCTATCATTGTCAAAATAAAGCAAACAATGACTTCTGCTGAGATTCTTAGATATCGTTTGTGGTGATCAAAGTTTGGTAAGTAAAAAGTTTGCTTTTTATAATGACTTTATCAAGCCATCCGAGGTTATTGTTGCTAACTAAAAATTAACTAAAAACAACCTGTTGATTTTCTAAAATACCTTTCTACGGTACATTTAAAGCTACAGTTGCACAGCTTTTTAATGCAAAAGTATGTTGGTACCACTAGAAAGACTTTTTTATGGGTTCAATTATGAAGAATAAATGACAATTCATCATTGTGTCCATCTTGTGTCAGGGTTCAGTTTTGATTTGGGTTTTTATTTACTATTTTTCAGTTCTTCCTCCTGTCTGGGTTTAGTTAGGTTCTGGCTTTTGTTTTGGTTAGTTCAGTTTCCTCCTACCACTCCCACTCAGCCTTCTACTGCAGTTAGTCACACCTGCCAGCCACTAATTAGCCAGACTCACTTCACCTGCCAGCCTCCCTACTTAAGCCTCACTCTGCTGTCACTCCTTTGCCGGTCCGTCATCATTCTACACCCTCTCCATGCCAGTCCCTCTGTAAGTCTTTGTATTCTGCTGCTCGTTCTTGGAGAAGCTTTGCTTTTTGTCCAGGTGTCTCCTGTGAACTGCTAACCTGACAAGTAGTGATGGTGAGATGAAGCCTCATGAGGCATTGAACCACTTGAGCCAATTGGTTCGAGAAAGGGTTCATTTCTTGATGCTTCATGTGCACACGACACCACCTACTGGCGAGGTGTATAATAACAGCCAGCTGTATCTTAACACGTGTGATGCATTGAATTTTTGTCTATTATGACTCTTGGGAATGACTTCACAAAAGGTGTAGGATGAAATAATTTGTCTACATAAATTTTGTATACACATGTGTATAATAAAACATTGTTTGAATGTATTCTTTGTATGTAATTATTCCCAAAATAGTAGTGACGTGATATGGCATGTTGTGTAATAATGTTTTTCTGTGACTCTAGAAAAATGGCCTGGGCTTAATCAGGCAGAGGACAATGAAAGTGCTTGTGGAACTAGGGAGGGGGTAGTTCATAGGCTAATGCTTGTGTAACTTGGATGATTTCATGCATTTTTATTAAGAAACAACAATTTCTCCACAGTTTTTGTTTTCAAATGATTTCTCTTTTTTGATACTACTTCTCCAGCCTTTGAAAAGACACGCTCACATGGCACAGATGATGCCGGGGTGCATAAATAAATAAGTGCAAGTATGTACAGATTGGGGTACTGTGACCAATGATTAGCCCAGTACTATACGGGTCCCACAGTTTCCCCTCAGCAGCAACACTGAAGCACACAGAGGTTCCCGCTGCGTCTTTACGCACGATCCAGCTGCTGATGTCTCCTCTCTTTTCAGCTCAATGCAATTACAGTAACAGTTTATAACCTATATCACCTTTCACAGCAACAGGTTTCTCATCTCAGTCGACCAGACAAATCTCTATTGCTCTCATCAGTGCGCTCTGGGCGGTGAGGTGGGAGGATTTTACCCGATGGTGCGCTGCGTGCGAGGGTTAGGGGGGGAATGCATAAATAAAAACTGTAAAGGGCTCCTATACAGTGATCATAGGAGCTGACCGGTCTGAGATCAACCTCCTGATGTTACAAGTTCTTTAAAATGACTCTTAAACGTGCGCACCCAAATTATAAGTAACGTAATTTTGCGCACCTGAATTTAAGCGCAAGGCAGCAGCGCACCGAAGCGCCACGGTTCTGTTTTGTTTAAAACAAAAGATCATGAAACACAGCCATAACTCTCCTAGTGACTTTAATTGGCACACTTTGCTACGGGTGTGAGGACATTAAACGTAGTGATTCACGTTTTGAATGGTGAACGGTGATAAAAGCCCCTGGGTTCGAGGGAAAGGAGGGGGGAGAGGAGCAAGCGCTGAGGCACAGAAGTACGGTGCATGTAGTTAAAAAATGCAGAATTAATAAAAACAACTTATAAACAGACATAGCGTTTTAAACTGCATCTGGTGAGCAGAACTGTTTTATGATCCAGAGTGCAGCCATCAATGGTTCTGAATGAAGGCAATATCTGGCAGCAGCTCTCTTCCCCCGCCCCCTCCCCTCCTGCGTACGCAGTACAGGACCTTACCGGCCTACTTTCACCGTTGGTTAAGACTAAAATTATTCATAACTCTGATCGCTCTTCCTGCTGCTCTGTTAACATGAACTGCAGCAGGAATTACTGATGGCCACAAACTGTGAAAGAAGCTGAGACATCTCAGCAGAAGGCGGAGTTTTTATCGTCCGCTGCCCAGATGGGCGTTGGGATTTTTATGCGTGAAAAATGCCATGTTTGCGTGTGACCGTGTGAAGTCAGTGATGGTCAATGCGTGATAGTTGAGAGCACTGATCTCCTATCTATCTATCTCTCTCTCTCCTAAACTCTCCAAACACCAAACTAACTGTCTTAAACTAAATAACCACTATCCAAACTCTGCTATCCAAACTATCAAAACTCTATCCACTCTCTCAACTGACCGCAACTCGCCTACAACAACCCACATTTTGAATGGAGCCTGTGGGGTTTCTAAAGCTGTCAAACCCCGCACCAAAATCTGAACCACTTCCCGAAGCAGTCACGTGGTACAGCCGGGCAGCAAGGCTTCGGACGTCATCGTTTTCGGCTCCTCCCCTAAATGAAGCACGCCTCGATACGTGCATTGCGGAAACGCCCCCTCCATTACTCGACACACGCCTCGAAGCCTCGGCACATCACGTAACATCACTACTGACAAGCTACTCTGGAGAAGCTCTGCTCTGTTCCCTGGTGTATCCTGTGAACTGCTACCTGACAAGCTGCTCTGGAGAAGCTCTGCTTGGGGCCATGGTGTCTCCAGTGATCCTCTAACCTGACTAGCCGCTCTGAGTAAGCTCTGCTCAGTGCCTGTGGTCTCCAGTGATCGGCTAACCAAGCAGCACTTCACCTTCCTAGCCACCCAGCTTAATGGACTCGTTCTCCGGGCCGTCAGCTCCAGTACCACCTCCTCCAGTCCAATAACAGACTTTGGTTTTCGTCTTCCAGCACTCCTTACTTTCAATAAACTGTCAAAACGTGCTCTGTGTGTGTGTGTGTGTGTGTGTGCTCAACCCGGGTTCAAAAAGACAAATCCTGACATCTTGCATCCATATATTGGATTTAAAGGTGGAAGGGTGCTAAAGATAATTGCTACATAGGTTAACTCCATGCCACACTACTGACTTATGTTTGAAAGCCATAGGAGACTATGGTGCTTTAATAAATAAACCTTCTGCATCACTGTTCAACACATTTGACGTAATAATTGGCAGGCTGCCATGGAATTTTTTTGGGACACATTGAAATATCGGTTTGTGGCCCAGTGGTTAGAGCAGCGCGCTTGCACTCACAGAAGGATGCAAGTACCCGGTTCGATCCCCAGTGCCGGCACTCTGGGTCCCTGAGCAAGACCCTTAACCCCAGATTGCTCTCCGGGCGCCGCACATGGCAGCCCACTGCTCCCCAATGGGATGGGTTAAATGCAGAAAGCAAATTTCATTGTAATGTATGTTTCAATGACAATAAAGACGATATTACTATTAAAAGGAACACGAATGCCAAACAATGTTCCCCCTAATTTTTCATTTATCTGAGCACTTACTGGACCTCTGTGAGCAACATCACATGTGCACACTGAGGCTATACCAGTACTACACCTATCCAAAACCTGTGATTATAACAAGTTACATGGCTTACTAAAATAATCAAATTACAGAATAATTGATTTTAAATTACTTTAGATACAACTGATTTAACCCGATTTCATGAAAAAGATGTTAGATTTTTTATGAGCTGTATTTTATGTTTTATGTCAGAATAGGGGTCCTGCAAAGGAAGAACTGAGAGACATGTACATCTTTCAGAGTTAAAATTTTATTGCAATTAAAGTATTTACATTTTGTGCAATGAGATTTAGCACAAACGTGAGACTGCAGCCTCGCTACTGTCAGTCTGCTCCAGGGCAGCTGTGGCTGCAATGTATCTCACCACCGTCAGGGTGTGAATGTGTGTAAATGGGTGAATGACGGACCAGTGTAAAACGCTTTGGGGTCGTCGGACCTGATAAAGTGCTATATAAGTGCAAGCCATTTATAAATATATTGCTGTGGCCCTCAGAAAGGTGCTCATAAAATAAGAAATGTATAAACAGAGCTGCTTTTAAAAAATGGAGGTAGAACAAGAAGACTGGTCAGAAACCAACAGAAGCTGTGTACTGCAAAGGACTCCAACTGCAGCCAGTGGAGCAACAGCACTCCAGAAACAAACAGCAGGTGTAGTGCTCCAAAATCATCCAAATTGGTTGAAAAACAACACTTACGATCTCAGATAAGCAGATCCCAAAAACACAGCCACACAAACAGCTGACTGCAGCAGGAATAACAAAGACGCACACTGCAACCTGCCCAACTGTAAAGATGTTTGCCCCACCCATCAATCAGTGGTGTGCTCCGGTCAGCACTTGGCACACACAGAGTGGGACCGTGGAACACCATCTCACCAGAATTGCAAAATGGTACAAAATAACTTGGTTTATTATTATTTTGTTTACAGTTTGGCTTGGATTTTATTTTCTGTGCTGCATGGATTTGCTGTGCGCGTTGAATCCAGATGCAGTGCGCAGTTGCGCCAACAGTGGTGGCAAAGCTCTCCCACACCATGTACACTGAACATGTGCAATACTTCTACAGCATGTACAACTGCTACTAAAATATGACAGCATTGACTGAACAATAACATGTATTTTCATGAAACTCTATGTAAACCCTCTTAGCAAATGAAACGACATTCATGTCGGTATGCTGGATGCTTCAATCTAAAAGTGAAAAAGTGAAACTGACTACTTTATAATTAATCTGGCAAAAATTCTCTGAGCACTTGCATTTAGAGAGGATACAATTCTTATTTGAAAATAGCTTTCTTTATCTAAAAATTAAAAAAATAAAGTGGCAGCATAAATGCAAAAGTCATGTCCCATCCTGATGCCTTTGTATACCAGGTATTCCACACTTGTGATTTCAACCTGGAAAGACTCACACAGACAGAAGAAGCAATTAGAAAGATTTATTGACATAAATCAGAAAGTCCTTTGGCACTCGGACCCCGGCAGAAAACGTGAAAGCTGTGAATGTTTATGAGCTTGGATGATCATTTTAGGATTAGGGTTATTGAAGTCTTCCCCCTGGGGTCCAGACACTGGTGGTGGAGGCCAGGTGAAGTCTGTGAAAGCAGAGGAGGAGATGGGGTGGAGGTGGGTTGAAACTCAGCTGAAGATCAGGAGAGTCTGTTTATGGAGGCTTTATAAGCAAAGCCTTGGAGGATGATTGGCTGAGGTAAGAGGACTTGGTGCAGATTGGATTGCAGGTGCATAGCGAGACGGTCAGGGAACAGGTGACTTTTCCAGTATGAATACAAATACAGATGCACCACAAACAACCAGTGATGGGAATAACGGCGTTGAAATAAACGGCGTTACTAACGCCGTTACTTTTTTCAGTAACGAGTTATCTAACTAATTACTTTGACTGTCACTATAACGCCGTTATCATTGCCGACACCCCGTTACTGCACGTTACTCAAGTCGCACAATGAACTTTTTTTTCACTTCATGATAGGACTCGTGCGCATGTTGTCATGAGAGAAGGGGGGATGAGATAACCTCTCAGTAGTGATGGGTCCGGCAACACCGATGCGTCGGCGCATGAGTCGAGCTCGTAGAGCAACACCTGTGTCGATGCGCGTATGCGCTACGTGACCGATACAGGAACTGTTTCGAACTGACTGACGCGCCAAACTGTTTCTGTTCCCTCTGAACTGCGCGCGTGTGCATTCGCGCACAGCAAAGCTATGCTGCGCAGTAAATACAATCCAAGCTGAAATGTAAACAAAATAATAATAAACCAAGTTTTTTTTAACCATTTTGCAACTCTGGTGTGATGGTGTACCACGGCCCCGCTCTGTGAGCGCCAGGTGCTGATCGGAGCGCTGATCGTTTCAGAAAAAATGGCCGATCTACACTGAGTAGAAAGCTGCTACTCTGAGTAGTTCTTCCTCCCTTTGTCATACTCAGCATGTCTGATTTCAGAACAGATGATATCAGTCAGGTAACTAAACACAGCACCAGATCAACCATTGAACGTGAGCATGAAAAAAAGCCCGATCACTGGAACGCAAGTGAACGTGATTCACCATAGCAATGACAGGGAATAAGCTTGGAAGTGCGCATGTAACTGCGAGTAGAATTAGAAATCTTTAAATAAGCCATATGGACAATATTAAACCATAAGAAACAACGCCGTTGCTGCTGAAAACCGCAAAAGAGAATTATTGAAAAAGTCAATGCATGTGCGATATGAAAGTTATGTGATGGAGAATTAAAGCTGTTTTCACCACACTTCACTGTTCAACACAAAAGGGGGAGTATATGTGTGTGTGTGTGGGGGGGGGAGGCGCATTGAAAGGACATAGCAGCAAAAAAGTTGTAAAAAAATAAATAAAAAAGCCAGAAACGAAAAAGTAACGCAATAGTTACTTTTACTGGTAACTAGTTACTTTTATAGTTGAGTAACTCAGTTAGTAACTCAGTTACTTTTTGGGAGAAGTAACTAGTAACTATAACTAATTACTTTTTCAAAGTAACGTGCCCAACACTGCAAACAACACAAATACTTGAAAGATGGGACATAACTTTATGTTGCTTAATATGGGGTTAATTTCCTGATTTTTAGACATTTGTTACATGCATTTCTTTTATTCACCATCATAGCAAAATCCAAGAAAGTATAGACATTGTCCCATAGCTAAATCTAGACCAGGGGTCGGCAACCTTTACCACTAAAAGAGCCATTTGGACCCGCTTCACACAGTAAAGAAAACACTGGGAGCCACAAAACCCTTTTGAAATTTTAAATGAAATAACGCTGCATATAACAGGGTTTTTTTGCAACAGAATGGACCCGCAGCAGAACCAACGCACCTCTGTGCTTGTTGTTGTTTTTTCCGCACGAAGTACAAAACTTCTACTTTTGTTTTATGGAAATCATCAACTCTGCTAATGTCAGAGTTTTTATTTTGAATAACGCTTGGTGCGAGTAAACCCACATCATGGTCGGGTTATTTGATTTTCAGCCCATATAAACGGTACATCCAGAATACATTCTTTTCTTTTAATCCAAACACATTTTAATCACATCCGGAAAAGTTACGCACGTAAACGAGCTCCTGTCAATAACCAGCTAACAAGCTAACAGCTGCATTAGACTTTAATTGGCCGCGCAGGAAAACGCTCACAGTGCCGAGCAAAGCGATGTTCGTGTTTCCTCACTTTGAAAATGAACAAACGTTAGATATAGAAACGACTTACCCTGCTGTTTAGATCTCTTTACCCTCATTAATGACTCCATGTTATTTTAGGTCCTGTGTCACCGTGGTGTTCTTGTCATTTGTAGAATTTACTACAAATAAGCAGCATTTAAAAATACCGCCTCAACTACGCCTCGCTGTGTTTATTTCGTCTCTCTGCTGCCAGTCAGCTAGCAGTTCTTCTTCTTGAGTTTATTGGCGGTGAACAAACATCTTTTCAGTGTGCATTACTGCCACCAACTGGTGAGGAGTGTTCATCAGCCAACATTGACGACAGCCTGCATGAGGTAAACGGCTCTGCGACATAATTATTTTCAACAGCTGAGCCACATCAGAAGGATCAAAGAGCCACAACTGGCTCGCGAGCCATACGTTCCCGACCCCTGATCTAGACAGTGCTCTTCTGTTCTGTCTCTCTTCGAGGTCGGTCGTGTCCTTTCTCACCTCTCCAGCTCTTCACCTGCCCTCCCCCCTCTCCTGCTTCTGCTGCTATGTCTTGTCTTTCTGAGCACTTTCTTCATATTACCGAACTCTGAAAACCATGGATCTGGTAAGCTGGTCTCGCAATGCTATTGATCAAATTTATTTGACGGGTAGGCAGCGAAAGGGGGACCCGTCCTGTCCCGATTTGACTCATCTCGCGGGATACACCCTATATTCTTGAATGGAAAACAGTGTGTCTTGACTTTGTCAGTCCTGGACGTGGAGACGTATACATGTTTGGATTCATGATACTTGGATTTCTACTTATTGGTTTTGGTGGATTTTTGATGTATCAACAAATACAGCGGATGTCGGAAGCCATTTGGCCTTGATCAGTCTACCGGCTGCATATGACGCGATCACTAAGGCGATGAACGAACAGACCCGGATGTTGTAGGAGCAGAGCCGAAAAGCTGGATGTGCTGGTACGCAGACTGGCTTCGGTGGTTGAACTCAAGGGGAGATGGGATAAAATCTGGAAGTGAAACACGGAAAAGCCCAACTAATTAGGAATATTGGATTTGCCATTTGGAGCCAGCAAAGACTTAAAACTGACGGGAAAATCAGTGCAGCTTGTCCTCATAACAAATAAAGTATTTGGATTATGCCTTCCCTATCTCTACTCCCGGATTGTTATGGCGTAGAGCTCAGAACTCTCCCCCTGCTCCCTCCTCTCCCGCTGACATCTGCGGATGCTTTCTGAAGCGTTGGCCAGCTGATAACATCAAGGACAATGGGCTCTGGAGAGTGTTCATGGAAATATAAACACTTCACCCAAACAGACACACATAACTGATGCCCACAAAAACATATGAACTTACATGCGACCAGTCTCCAATGTTTACGTTTCTGCTTTTATGTGTCTCGTCTTATTTGTGCTTCTCGTGCCGAGGTTTTTGATATCTCAAACGGTATTCTGCATTAGGATAAAGTCTGAAATATGTTTTTTTTTCCACCCCTATTTTGGCCCCTATCTTTCCACAGAGTAATAGCAGTGCCCTGTTGGCACTGTGTAAGCGGTGTCCTTGGCAGCATGGCCTCAGTAAATTGTCTCCCCCTGAAATGTTTGTGATGTATGTGATGGCGGTTGTACTGAAACAGTCATTTCCCTCTGGGATTTTTAAAGTATTTCTGATTCTGTGTCAATCAAAAAAATTGAGTGATGATAAAAAGTTAGTTTATTTTAGTAACTCAATTAAATTACACAAATAACGTTTTCAAGCTTCTATTTCTGTTATAACTTTCACTTACAGCCAATAAAAACATGATATTTAATTTAAAATAATACATCAGATCAATAAAGCAAAAATGTTATTACATAAATGTGGGCATAATGAAAAGTATGTTTAATACCTGCTTGACGTTTTTTCTTCAAAAGGTATTTTAATCTAAAAAACAAGCTTCGTTAGAAGAAATTCTAATTTATTGAATATAACCATGTATTTTAAAAGCAACTCTTCAGTGCATTTAAAATTCTTGTTGAAAACTATGATTTATAATGAACAACTCAAATTTTACTTCTGTGATAGTGATAATGTTTCAAATGGTTGTGATTAAGGGCTACCAGCCTTTAACGATTATAACTAGCAACTGAATATATTACCAGTTATTAAACTTATTTACCATGAAAGATGGATGTCTAGTCAGTTGTAAGACTGAAGTACACTTGCCACCAGTAAATGTTAATAACCTTTAAGTGTAATTACACTTGGAATCATTAATCATTAACCACAAGCAAAGGAAAATAATGTCTCTTATATATTCCAATTGTTAATCCAGAAGGGATGAGTCGTACTCTTAAAGGCAATTTGATCAATGGTATAAAAACCACAGACAATCACAGTTAAGCTATTTAAAATGTATTAAACCAATAATTCACTGTTACAGCGATTATTCTGTTTAATACTAATTCTACTTGAACACACTATACTACTGAATACACACACATGAGGATGAAAATAAAAGCAATAACAAAGAGCAAAATGTTGAAACTTGGATGTAAGAGCCTGTAACTTAAATAAGCCTTACCTAGTTAAGCATTGAACAATCACCATTAATTCAATTCAATTCAATTCAATTTAATTCAATTCAATTAAGACAAGAAAAGGATGTAACCGCACTGAAACGGATCTGGAATGATGTAATGGTGCCTTAAGATAAGCCCTACTACTAGCCGAGTGGCTACAATGAGCTAGCTTTAGCTGCTAAGATACCAGCTTCAAATGGCTACGGCTTACGCCTGAGCTACCCACAGCTAGAGTTTAGACCAGGGCTTTGAACCGGTTCAAGGAACGAAAACGAAAACCGGGAACTTTTTGTATTTTACAGGGAACAGAAACGAAACCGGAAACGTTATTATTTTTTATGTTCTGGAACTGGAACACTTATTTAAAAATAATGGTAACCGGTTAATACCGGTTTTATTTCGTTCCTCAAAGTTTTCGTTGCCTAATTAACTAAAAAAAAAAAGTAATTATTTTCCTGCGCACGTTAAGGCCCATTCATATCCAACGTGTGGCCTTCACGTCCGTATTTCTGTCCGTACATTCTATCCGTTGACTCGTTCATACCTCCGTCCGTTGAGGTGTGCAATAACCAATATTTCCTCTAGGTGGCAGTGCTGGGCGCCAATAATTCGTCATTGATCAAACATGGCGACGGTCCAAGACGTGATTTTGTTGTATTTGCTCCGTAAGCGAAAGAAAAGTAAAAAAAGAGATCGACGTTCCGCAAGTCGTTCCTCGAATCCCGCCATTGTTTAAAGCCCAGAATTATAACCTTCTTCTTGATTTTGTTGACATTTTGTACTACAAACTCAATAGCGCCCCCACCTTTTCCGGTAGTATTGCTCCGTATTGATCCGTTTCGTCCGTAATCGTAAGCTCCCAATTTTCGTGTCAAAATACAGACGAAATCGACGGTTAGAACGTATGAAACACTCCACACGTATCCGTATCCGTATCCGTCTTTTACGTGAGGTATGAATGGGCCTTTACCATGACGGCTGAGGTTCACTTCCTGTGTGACATCACATCACACATTCGCTGACTGAATGGAGAGAGAGCGGCGTCTCCACTAGAGCTACACATCTTAAATAAGAGGTAAATTACGATCCATCGTTAAGTAAAACGCTCATTCCAAACAGCTGACAGGAACGAAATTAACCGTTTCGGGAACAGTATTTTTTTGTTCTAACCGGTTCGGGAACGTCAATTTATTGGTGGAACTCATAACCGGAAACGTTATAATTCCGTTTCTGTTCGGAACGAACCGACTGGGAAAAAAAATCGGTTCAAAGCCCTGGTTTAGACACCACACGCAGGTAGTGTCACTGAGGGGTGGCTAACTCTACACAAAGGCCACTAGCTGTCTCAATGAATGCTTCAAACAGAATATGCACAAAAATCAAAGCAGCAGAAGAGACAGAAAAGAGAAGAAAGGAAACATAGGCGATCAGAATTCTAACAATAACGTTCAGAATAAACCTGGCACTGAGTTCAACAACTCCTGCTGGAATAAAAAAAATACCGGCATTAAAAATTTTTTTAAATAAATTCTGCCTGGGAAAAGATCGGTTTCTATATAAGAAATTAAAGGAGGTTCTTTCCTTGTTCAATTGAGGGAACGATATGTCACTCCGAACTGGTGCAAGGCAGGCTCTCAGCGGTCAACCTGATTAAAGTTCTAGGAGATCCTCTGTCATTCCAACAACCAAAGGGGTAAAGGTGGTGTTCGGCTTTGTCCAGCAAGGCATCAAACACTGTTTCCAACACGTGTTCCAATGTGAGGAATGTTCAGCTGAGATGAGGTCTCTTCGATACAGTTGACGCTGTCTAAAAGAGACCAGCCCTGTGATTACCGTGCTTTTATCATCTCGCGGGTGTGGTCTCACAGGTATCGGAGTTTTGCATCCTAAATCCTGTTTTATGTTGGGACCCATAGTCTGATTGGCCATTTTATGGCACAACACATGGTTTAGAGGTATTTATTTTGTCTAAGCTTAGAACAAGCAAAACCGACAGTTATTAAAGTGTTTGTAACGGCAGCACCTCTGCATCTAAGTTATTTCTAAAACAGAGATGAAGAAGCACCAACATAATACTTTATAGACTGAAAAATTATTTAATTTGAACAAGTTAAAAAATGTAATGTTTTCTGGTAGCAACAATAAAACTATGACTTGTATAAATGAGAAATCATGGACTTTTCAAAGTGTGTGATCATGTAGCTCATCTTATAAAATGAGTGTTTTAGCACTGAATTAATTTGCATTTAGACCATTACTGAATTCCTAAATCAAAAATCTTTCACTTTGAGACCAACAATATACATATTTTAGCCTTGATGTCTATAGACCCTTTAAGACATGATTTTTGACGTTTTAACAAAATGTATATTTTTCACATCTCATGCAATATCACAACAAAATTAAAATATTTTCAACTTGATTTCTATATGTTTTAGAGAAAGTATTTTTGGTCCCTGTGAATTTTTAGTTGTTTTCTTTTGAGAATTAATTTATTAACTACCAAGTCTAAATGTGGTCCAAAACCGGCAAAATATCTATGTCTAAATTTTGACTATGTGTAGACTTAAAACTGACTAGGTCTAAATAAACTCTACCTTTTGCCTCATTGTTAAAATATGGTCTACTGCTCAGTGTGGTTCTATGAAAGATTATTCTTAAATTCAGCTAAAGTGCAGCCAGTTATCTCAGAATTCATACAACTTCACAAAAAATAGCAACTTAACATAGCTTCTTGTTTTAAGCCCCTAGAAATTTTCACTGTTTTTTAATTACTCAGAGCAAAAGCTCAAGAAAAAAAATATTAATTGTTGGTATTTACTTGTGAAGTCACTGCAGTCAGCTTCCCATAGTCACTGCATGTATCCATTCTTTGAAGACTGTATACAATTGTCTCTTGACTTTCTCCAGTGTCCAACATCCACTTCCCAGTAGGGGATTCTCTGCAGGTGATATACTATCATAGCTGGAATACACCTGAATAGTTCACAAACAGAGCACAGAAGAAGAATATAGAGTAGTAATCCCTCTTCACTTTATAGAATGTCATGGGTGTCAGATGAGTAATCTCAAATATGTTTTACCCTCTTACTGTCTCCTTGGGAAATAATGACTAAATGAGCACAATGTGTATATTCTGATGTGTATTTAGGAATTGGCCTGCTCAGTGTTCTTACTAACTTATTATTAGACTGCTGGCTGTGTAATCTCTCCAATAAATGTGGAACACGTGCATTCTCACATGCAGCCCCCCTGCAACATCTCTGCAAGATTTCAGGGCTGTAGTGCACGTGACAAAATGGCTTGTCTTTTTACCATCTGGACCAGGGAGTGTTACGTGGGAGAGTTATGGACTGGAATAAGGGACAAATGGACATGGTGAAGGCAACTTGCGTACATAGGAACAACAACTCACTGTTGCAATGACAACATCTCCCTTCAACTAAATGGACAGCCAAATGAGTTTTGACAGAAAACCCAGAAAATATATGCTATCTTGGTTTATCAATTTATACAAAATTCAATTTAAAGGCTTTCTTTAAAGGTGTTTTTGTTAAAAATCTAAAAGTTATGAATATGTTAAAATGATCTCAATTTGTTGATAGATCTTGTAGAGCATTTAATTGCAAGTTAACCCTTTCTGAAACTTAAAACAGCATAAAATGCTTTGAAGTCTATAGACATACACCGAAGGAGAGCAAGAAACTGAATAAATAAAATTGCCAGTGAACATTCTGCACTCATACCTAAATCCCTGCATGACTTGAATATCAATGTGGAATTAAGGGCATTATGGATAATCTCAAAGTATTCCACAATTTTATGTTTTATATTGCATAAACTATGGATGCATATTTACAACATCATTTAATTTTTGGTAGGCAGTGTTATGCCATAACATGCCATGATAATTGGATCCTGAACAGTAAGGAAGAGGTGACAAAAAGAATTCTGTCCTGCCGCAGACATGGCCGGAAGGACGGCCTCTATTCCTCTCTCTCTCCTACTGATGGCCCTTCTTTTCGGCAGGAGGTCAGCTGTGACCACCTCCTTACAGATAAAATCCACAGCACACCTCTATTATCCCTCTTCTCCTGACTCCAAGCTGCTGGGACACACTCCTCCACCCTTGGACGACCAGCACTCCTCTGGGAAGGGGGGGGGGGGGGTCCCTCCTCCCTCAGGAGCCATGCATGGGGCCTGGAGCAGGCCCCGAGCTGAGTGAGAATGAACCCTTCTGAAACTCGGTTCCTCCCCGGCATAGGGAGAAACTGCCAGCCGATTCAAAGATAAGTCTCTCACTTCTGCTTAAAACAGATGCCGAAGTGAAGGAATCCGTCTATGCCAGCTTTGTTTTGCTTCCTCAGCGGACCCCTGACGGAGCTGGTTTCCAGGCAGCGCAGAGCTGAAACGCCGGCAGCGGAGCCTTCCCCGCCGAGGAGAAATCTGCTTAAATCGTGACTGCAACCGGGGTCAGAGTCTACCTGGAGGACCAGGCCTCCAACCCAGACCACGGCGTTAGCCACATGCTGCTGCAAGGCTAACGCTAGCCTGCCAAGAGCCAAGCGCTAGCCCGCTAACGCTAGCCAACCACTTCCTCCTTCAACGCTTCTTCCTGGAACGGCCAAAGTGGACAAAACTCACACATGAGGCACCAACAGGTTGGGCAGTGAGATGAGGGTGAAGTTAAAAGGTTTATTGGGAAACGATTTGTAAACCTTTGTGACCCATGGTTTTTAGAACAAAGGGCTAACCGGTAGCTCACGCTAGCCAAACTGCTATTAACCTTGCTAACATCCGGTTTCGGACATTTCAACAGGAGTTCGTTTTAAAGCATAAAGCGTAACTGTTCTGCTCTGCCATCCTTCGATGGTGTTATCTGCCTTATTCCCGCATCAATATGGTATATTAATGCCGTTTTCCAAGGCAATTTTGGCAACTTTATGTTGTAACCTCTCAGTCACCGAGTTGCCACAGCGACCCCAGACGCCCGGAGGGAAAATCGCATTAACAAACTCGGTCGTAAGGGTTTAAATGATTTTACAGGACAAACCGGTCCTCAGAATATTATTTTAACAAATAATGTTTTGTTCAACTTGGGCTTTGCATTGTGAATGGATTGAAATACATGGCAGATGTTTTAACTCCACTCCATGCTTTTGAAATCAGATCTGTAGTGAACAGGGATTCACTGAATTAATCTGATTATGATCAACCACTTTTGTTTGTTTTTGCATGTAAATAGTTCCTTAGCTTAGCCTCTTTTTATCTTCATTTTGCTTAGTAGTTTAGTTAAGTTTCACTAGCCTAGTAGAGAGGATTTATTAATCGAAATATTGTGTTAATTCAGGTAAACAGCATTACATAGTGATGTTCTCTGGATGTTCATTTTATTTCAGTTATTAAATTCTTGAATTTGAAAAGAAGTTGTCACTCCTTTATACTATGTGTGTGCAGGTTTTGCTGTTAAAAGATCGCTAGTGCTCGAATTCCTCCCTTTCAACCGTTGTCTTGATATCAGCTTAAGAGCTGATCATCACCAGACAATTCTTAACAGACAGAGAGTTATTTATGAAACATTAAATAACTTTAAACAGTGTATAATTGCACAACAGCAGATAGTAGTGCAGAATGCAAACACAACAAGAAGAAAGACAACTAGACCATTTGATTTAGCTAAAATGCAGTGTTGACAGTTCTCACTTTCTCAACAAGAGGGCTGTGAATTTTTTGCAGCATTTCTTAATAACACACAAGGAAATGAAATTATTACACATAAAGGTCATTCATTCCTGCTGCTACCTGATCATACTTCGCTGCTCTATACCTGTAACCATTATAGTAATTACTGCAACCATGCACCATAGATGCAACAATAACTGTAATAACTTATGTGCAATAAGCTTTTTAAACAAGGTGCTATAACCTGTGCAATAACCCTGTGCAATAATCCTGTACAAAGTGTATAATAACATATGTGCAATAACCTATTTATACATAGAAGTGTATAGAATTGTATATAGCTGTATAATTGTATCTAACTGATTCTACTTACCTACTTTGGCACCTTCTTCTGACTTTTGACTATTGAGCCGATGGGACAAGTGAATTTCTCCATTGTGAGATCAATAAAGCTTATCTTATCTCTTATCTTATCTTAAAGATATTGTTAATGGTTCATAGTGCAAGTTTTGAAGTAAAATTAAAATTTTCTTTCTGATAAAAGCAGTTATCCTCCATTTACCACAGTTACCTCTACAGGCTCGATTAGTTAGTTCATGAGAGACTGATTCGGGCCGAATTCTCTGGCCGTGTGTGTGGGTGTGACGTGCTGTGTGCTCCCGTTCGCCTGGCTAATTTGTTGAGTTATCAATGCGTTAGCGAGAGATCTTGGGCTACCTTCAATATTTACAACTTTCTCACCTCAGAACACATTACATCTCTAAACAAAAGACAAATGCAGTCACTGCGGCAGGTGCTTTTCCTCTTCTCCCATGCACATGCACAAGACTGGTGTCTTTTTAACTTGCTGCCAGATGGGGCAGACTTCTACAAAATATCCTGGAATTTATGCTAAGTTGTCGCCTGTTGCTGCCGGTTGGACTGATCACATTACATGCAATATTTTCACCAATCCAAAAACTTCATTACATTATGAATGTCAAATCAAAACAAAAAAGCTTTGTTTACGATTTGGCCCTTAGCCCACAAACTTGCCTTCTACCCTATTTTGTCAAGCCATTTCAAGGTATTTTGACTGACTCAAACGGGGCATTTTCAGATTGATATTCCTGTCAAAGTTCCAATTAAAGTTTAATTTAAAGGTATATAGCCAAGCTATAGGCTTTAAAAAAGAACAAAAACCATTTGATTATGATAAAAGTAAGCTATATATACCATGTCTATATCTTGATAGTGTTTTGATAGTCCTTTTTGAGGCTAGATAAGAATCCAGTACCTGGCGCGATGAATAGATATAAACAGACGTGGTGCCATCTACCGACTAACGTATCGCAGAACTATCATAATGCTGGTTTGCTTAAATAATAAATCACTTGTAAATAATGCCCGACCGAGCCTGACCCTCTGCAAAGCCTTGCAGTAAAGTGTCAGCTTGATGTGATCGAAGACCAACCGTTATTAATTAAATACACTGATCTACAGCATCTTCAAGAGCCTATCAAAAAATTTACTCACGTCAATCAGCTCTGCGCTCACATCTGAGATATCGGGGGCTTTAGCATCCGCTCAAGTGAACACTAACGTTCATACTCTATTCCCTTCGATATTCCAGTCTATTCCCTCTTGGAATCGTATATATTTTTTTGCGTTTTTCTTTTACACTGTATCTGGAACCATTCTAAATTGTTTTGCTGGGAGATGCTAATAGCCGTTAGCTGCTTCCTTGTTTTATCCCCTGATGCGCTCTGTTGTTGTCAGGCTTGAACTTAACACCCTCCTCCATCCTTCTCTATTTCGGGTTAAAACTCAAACTAGGTAGGGTTCTAAAGACCTCTGGGTCTAACTGTCATGGTTGAGTTCTGGTTTGACTTCATTTTTCTGTTATTTTCATTTTTTCATCTCATGTGGGTTTGGTTGGACTTTATTTATTGTTAGTTTTCATTGTCATCAGTTATTTTTTGTCATCTTCACTTCACCTCCTCAGTAGTCAGTCACACCTGTTAACTATTTACCAGTCAATTAGCCAGACCCTTGTTCCACCTGTGAAGTGCTCTATTTAAACCTCCCTCTGCCTTCAGTTCAGCACTGGGCCGTCATCTGCTATCCACCACTCCATGCCAGTCCCTCTGTAAGTCTTTTTATTCTGTGGTTCGTTCCTGGAGAAGCTCTGCTCTTTGTCCAGGTGCCTTCAGTGATCTGCTAACCTGTCAAGCTGCTCTGGTGAAGCTCTGCTCTGTGCCCTGGTGTCTCCTGATAACTGTCAACCTGTCAAGCTGCTCTGGTGAAGCTCTGCTCTGTGCCCTGGTGTCTCCTGATAACTGCTAACCTGACTAGCCGCCCTGAGTGCTATGAGGCCTGCTAGCCGAGCAGCACCTAGCAAGTGTGGACTATCTGTCTCCGGGCCGTCAGCTCCTGCCATCATCTACATCCCTGACCTTCTGCAGTCCTGAACCTCCGGTCTTCATCACTCACCACCCAGCATACTTCCTTCAATAAAGACTCAAACTTTTAGTTCCGTGTGTGCGTCCTGAGTTCATCGATAAACAAACCCTGACACTAACGAGTATTACCCTGCTTAGAGTTCCTATGGGACCTTTTAGCTAGATAAGCAGGACACGACCGATCTACTAACCACCACACGCTTTCCAGTAGACAAGTTGGGCAATCTAGTAGCCTGAAGCCACCTATTTCCTGTCCACCACCCTAGTTAACGGTGGCTCCTACTCTTACACAACAGCATATATCGGATCGGTTAAGTTTTAGTGACTCAAAAGTCCCTAAGGGTGTTGTTTATTAAATTTTGCTACAGGCAACCTTTAAAGACCTCCTAAACATTTTTATAACCATGCACCATGTTTGTTTTACAACCATTAAAGAACTCAATAAATATTGACTCAATAAACTGAATGTCCACAACTTCTAATATAATTTCACGTGCTTCTTTAATTAGTACACTTTAGCAGGGAATTAGTAACAGCATAATTAAGCAAATACAGAAATCACAAATTAAAACTTAACTAACTTCCTAATTCTATCTAAGGCTGATTACTAATATGTTCAGGAGAAGCTTTTGAATTTAGGGGAGCAGACTGACCCCTATAGCAGATGGAATTCCAAGGTGACTGTTTTCTGGGTGAATGAGTTGATCAAATGAAGAACTTTCCTCCTCTTAATAGCAATGCTCTGATGTCCAGATGATGTCCTGCTCACAAAGGCTCACAGCTTGAGTCTCCGTCCTGACAACATGGGCTGAGGTTAATCTCTTTGGTTAGACAAGTTTCATTTTCAACTCTCACATCTGATGGGTGAGGCTGACATCTCTGGAACATTCAAATTGTTTTCATCGACCAATTCAAACCCACAACGGCACTTCCAACAGACTCTGCAGATCACTGGCCCCGATTTGTAGAAGAGACACGGAGAAGGGACATTGGACTCAGCCTCACTGGTTCTCAGGGACAAGGGGTCCCATGGCCCTCCTTTGGCCAGTCGATCATCTTACTTCTGTCGTGGGTCTTCTTCCTTGAATCTTCTTTCTTCTTCCTTCCGCTCCATGTAATGTTTCTTCTGTGATGAGAACTGAGCACTGAGCATAGAAACCATCTCCCTTTTATGTACTTTTGAAAACTGTTGGTGGGAGTTGCAAAAATCCTTTCTTCAGCCAAAATCCCCGTTGATGTTGCAATAGGAACTAGCTAGCTGCAGTCAACAGGTTTCTTCCTCTTCTTCTGGGTCGATTCGAGTAAACAGCAGGCTTCTTCCTCTTTTTGTTCCCGCTCGAGTCATCTATCATCCCTCTTTCAACATCCTTCACTGGACAAGTAGATGATTGCCTCACAGTCTTAATGAACATGTTAAAAAATAGTTGTCTTTTTCACCCTAACACATTTACTTTATTAAAAAAAACAATCATACTCATTATTTCATTCATTTAATACATAAGTACTTGAGCCTTTAATAAAATATATAATATAATTTCAGAGCTTTTTATGTTATCTGTTCCTCTATAGATTTAATGTCCAAATTACTTATTAATTTGTGAACAACATGGAATATGTACGAGCTCACCACAACATCGACTGTGGCAACTTCACAGCTCGTAACACTATTGGGTGATGGTGGAGCGAAATGAAAACAAGCATTATTTTTAAACAAGCTAGTTAAGTTTACTAGGGTTAGTAGTAAGTTATTAGAAGGCTTATAGCGGCTAATGCTAGCAGACATTCAGAGCTTATCTAAAATTATTTTTAAGCTATATTTGGTGTAATTAGTGGACCAAAAAAAAGCACATCAGCATAGCATTGTTTCAAGATCGCTGGTGGAGACAGCGGAAGATCACAAAGAGGCTCAGGAGACCTCTGGAAACAGCTGAAAGTGTTCATAAGCAAACTAATTGCACATCCTGTTACGTGAGAGCCTGTTCCCATCCCCCACCACGAAGGAGCCAGCAGTGCCACAGCAGTGACACAGACACATACAAAATGATTTTGTTGGAGCAAGGAGAAACAGATGGGCAAAAGGATTTTGGAGAAGTAAAATCTCTATTTCTAATAAAATACTTTGTACTATTTGTAGCCGTCTTATACCCTAGTCTGATAGAGCTGGTCAATTAATAGATATCTATTACTCTTTTTTAATTCATGCATGACTTGACAGAAAAAAGATTGTTTGGAGAGGGCTGGAGCATACAGAAGTTGCTTAAATAATGACACAATCGTGTTCAGTGAGAACAATTTTATTCAATGGTGGTAGCTGGCAGAGATTGAGTGGAGTTATCTCAGACGATACACTTCCCTGGTGTATTCATGTATTTCTTGAATCAATGCATGAATTCTGTCTGAAGAACCTAGTTCATAAAAGAGCGTCTCTGTTATTGTTTTGACGCAATGATCTGTATGTTTTACATGCTCAGCAGACTCTGGATAGAGGGAATGAGTTGTGGAGTATGGAGTTGACGCATGATGTGGTAAAAAAGCATTGATGCTAAAGTTGACTTGGATGGTTTATTTCACAGCCGTAACATGTATCTTTCATACATTTTTGGCGGGTAACATCGAGTAGATGAAGTAATGCCATTTTCAGTGTAGCAGTGAGCATGGAAGACATCCGTCCGTCGATTTCATCCTGCGATGCTTTGTTTGGGGATAACAGGCTCTTTGGGGCCTTCCAATTGACTTCTAGCATCAAACCTTTCTCTCCACCGCCTCTGCTGACCCATTCTCCACGATTTCTCCTGGTTGAGTGTGTGCAACAATAAACTCACTTGGAGATGGTGCTCGTGATGACGAGGTAGAGGAGGATTGTGAGTAAAAGACCGGAGAAGGAGGGTGGTATGGCCTGTGATTACAGTTTTCGGCACCTGTATTATCTGAACCTGTACCAGTAAGCAGGCATCATCCTGAAGAATTTAAAGTCTGTCTTTTCTTGAGAAGAAGACTGAGTGAAGAATCGGTGTATAGGGAGCCTTGTTTCACTCTATTTATTGGGTAGAGGGGGTAGGGTCTTAGAAGAGGGATGGTTCTAGAGCTGGGTCCTGCTTTTTTCAGTCTATCTATAGGATAGAGGGGAGGGTGGGGTTTGAGAAGAGGAGTTGTTCTCAAAGCTAATGTTTTTTCTCGTAGAGAGGGGGCTTCCCGGGGTTATCCTCAACATTTTCTATTTCTCGGGGTTGGATAATAGCAATCTCGCATGCTCGTTAGGAGGTGGTCTAAACATGGCCACTAGCATCTGGTCCTCATTAAGACAGTAATAGGTAATAAATCATAAATACCATGTCATAGGACTTAGGTTACATATCATAAATCTTAGGTCATAGGTCACGCGGTCATAGGACACGGGGTGACAGGTCATAAATCATAGGTCATGTGGTGACGTCATATGTCACAGGGTGAGGTCTTACCGGAAGTGGGAGGAAGCTAGGGGCGGGACTTCCGGAAATTAGTGGGGTACCTATCACTTTGGAATAGGGGCAGGGCCTCGTGATTTGACGGAAGGAGAGGGAACCTATCTCTAAGGCCAATAAAATACATGTAGGTGTTTGGCTACAATTTGTCAAAATGTGAAAAAAGGTCAAAGGGTATGAATATTTTCACAAGGCACTGTACATTTCCTTTCCTGTTAATGTGCACGTCATGCCCTTTTGCATGAAAATCTTGATTGACATCTTTGAGGGTTGTGTAAATAATTATTCCAGAGTATGTTGTATTTTTAGGAAATCATTTACTTTATCTTTATTTAGGGCAGTAATTAACATTGTTGTGCCCTTTGATATGGCAGATATTTTTCTTCATGCATTACAGTGGTCGCACAAAATAAAATGTGGTATTCATTAAATGCTAATAGAAGGGCGTCGGTCTCTTCAAACCATCATATCCATTACTCTGGCACATTTCTCCAAAGCCTAGCTAAATATGGAATACCATTTTTCTTGCTGGAGAAATGTCAAGGGAGCCTGCCTCTCGCATTCTCTGGATCCCCCTCCCCCCACTAATTAGAGTTCTGTAATTACTGGCACTGTAATTTCTGGGTTGAGGAGATGGGATGTGTACTGTGGGTTGTAGAGGAAATCCTTAGAGCTTTTGTGCAAAGCAATGCTAGATATTTTCCAATGCAATCATGCACAGAGGCATCCAACTGTCTTGTCTTTAAGTGAAGATAAATTAGAATTGGTTTGCCCTATTATCCTGGATTAGTTTACAATTGCAACTAATTTTGATAAATAATGCTCCTGACATTTATTGGGAAAACATTTGACCAACAGTGCACCTCCAGATCCTGGGGCCACCTTACTACCTTTCAAAAAAGCTGCAACTGGGCCTGATTCCAGCCAGGTGGGAGCAGAAAGGACACTTTTTAATGCATTTTCAATTACCTTAAGAAGAGCAGGCCCCAGCTCTCAGAAGATAAGCCGATTGTGCATCACGCTGTAGGGCTGACAATGATGCAATCTCAGGCGCCGAACTCTCCCTCTGTTTCTTAATTTCCCTAAAGCATCTGTTTCTAGATGGGATTTTTTATCCTTTCAAGCCTAAGCACACTGTAACCCTGAGCTGTTTTTATTCTTTTCTAAGCACTAAGCAGGATAGCCAAAGGGAACAAATTGCTGCCAGGACACTACACTCCTCAATGTGGGTAATTACCACTACAATCAGTTCAAACCATTACTAACTCTGTGCTTAGGGAAATGGGGAAGCTTCAGTGGAACAAACGGATTCACTCAACCAAGAATTCGCCATTAAAAAAGTACAAACATACTGTACATGCATACTGTACATGTGCATGCATAGTTTATCCTAATTACTGTTTGCACTCCATCTACCTATCTCTTGTCCAGTTTAACACATCAGTTTCTTTTCTTGAGCCCTGAAAATTCCCTTACTAAGCTCTTTTCCCAGAACCTTTCTGCTTATTTAGATTTTAAAACCCTTGTCAATTCTTTGTTAGATGTTTGAGCTAACTCTCTCTCTCTCTCTCTCTCTCTCTCTCCCTTCCTGTCTCATCCTCACTCTTTCTTTGGCCCTAAGTGTATTCTATGTTGACAGCTCTTTGAACTGCAGGGTTTCATATTTCTGAGCTATTAGAGACAGCTGAACTCATGTGGCTCTACTTCAGAGAAAAGAAAATTACATAACTGACTTTAACCTGAGTTTTCCAATCCCCACTATTTATTTTTTCTCTTATCCAGTCAATTAATATCAAATGAGTTAAATCAGATTAATTCACATCTGACAGGAGAACATATCGTTCTCTTGTCAGGAGCGTGTGAGTGTTTGTCAATCAATCTGAAACTTTATTATTTTTGTGGGGGAATGACACAGCCACATCTGAACATACACTACCGTTCAAAAGTTTGGGGTCACCCAAACAATTTTGTGTTTTCCATGAAAAGTCACACTTATTCACCACCATACGTTGTGAAATGAATAGAAAATAGAGTCAAGACGTTGACAAGGTTAGAAATAATGATTTGTATTTGAAATAAGATTTTTTTTACATCAAACTTTGCTTTTGTCAAAGAATCCTCCATTTGCAGCAATTACAGCATTGCAGACCTTTGGCATTCTAGCTGTTAATTTGTTGAGGTAATCTGGAGAAATTGCACCCCACGCTTCCCATTGCCCATCCAACCAACCCATTGGTTGGATGGGCAATTCTTGCGTACCATACGGTCAAGGTGCTCCCACAACAGCTCAATGGGGTTCAGATCTGGTGACTGCGCTGGCCACTCGATAGAATACCAGCTGCCTGCTTCTGCTCTAAATAGTTCTTGCACAATTTGGAGGTGTGTTTAGGGTCATTGTCCTGTTGTAGGATGAAATTGGCTCCAATCAAGCGCTGTCCACTGGGCATGGCATGGCGTTGCAAAATGGAGTGATAGCCTTCCTTATTCAGAATCCCTTTTACCCTGTACAAATCTCCTACCTTACCAGCACCAAAGCAACCCCAGACCATCACATTACCTCCACCATGCTTAACAGATGGCGTCAGGCATTCTTCCAGCATCTTTTCATTTGTTCTGTGTCTCACAAGCGTTCTTCTTTGTGATCCAAACACCTCAAACTTGGATTCATCCATCCACAACACTTTTTTCCTCTGTCCAATGTCTGTGTTCTTTTGCCCATCTTAATCTTTTTCTTTTATTGGCCAGTCTCAGATATGGCTTTTTCTTTGCCACTCTGCCGTGAAGTCCTGAATCCCGCAGCCGCCTCTTCACTGTAGATGTTGACACTGGTGTATTGCGGGTACTATTTAATGAAGATGCCAGTTGGGGACCTGTGAGGCGTCCGTTTCTCAAACTAGAGACTCTAATGTACTTATCTTCTTGCTCAGTTGTACAACGCGGCCTTCCACTTCTTTTTCTACTCTGGTTAGAGCCTGTTTGTGCTGTCCTCTGAAGGGAGTAGTACACACCGTTGTAGGAAATCTTCAATTTCTTAGCAATTTCTCACATGGAATAGCCTTCATTTCTAAGAACAAGAATGGACTGTCGAGTTTCAGATGAAAGTTCTCTTTTTCTGGCCATTCTGAGCGTTTAATTGACCCCACAAATGTGATGCTCCAGAAACTCAATCTGCTCAAAGGAAGGTCAGTTTTGTAGCTTCTGTAACGAGCTAAACTGTTTTCAGGTGTGTGAACATGATTGCACAAGGGTTTTCTAATCATCAATTAGCCTTCTGAGCCAATGAGCAAACACATTGTACCATTAGAACACTGGAGTGATAGTTGCTGGAAATTGGCCTCTATACACCTATGTAGATATTGCACCAAAAACCAGACATTTGCAGCTAGAATAGTCATTTACCACATTAGCAATGTATAGGGTGTATTTCTTTAAAGTTAAGACTAGTTTAAAGTTATCTTCATTGAAAAGTACAGTGGTTTTCCTTCAAAAATAAGGAAATTTCAATGTGACCCCAAACTTTTGAACAGTAGTGTATCTCCATACGATCCAGGGTTTAGAAAATAGAGTGCTATTACTGTTTAACCATTTGGCAATGTCTTCAAATTCCTCTCTGAAATGTTTAAGAAAGGTAATCTGACTATGTTCACTGTGCTTCAAAGCTCCACATGGATGCTTAAGTGATCTTTCAGCATATTCCAGGATGGGTTAATATTCCTGGAATCCTCCTTGACTACATCTGATTGTGATCACTGAAACCTGATTGACTTAAGGGCTAAACTTTAAACTTGATTGTTACTAAATAAAATTAGACAGACAGACAGATAGATAGATATCATACACAATATGTTTCCTACCTACTTAGTTTCCAGAAGTTAGCTGTGCCCCAAATTTGGCCTACACTCTACCTTTCTGAGTCATGAGACACTGATGTGCAACAAGCAAAGCAGCAACCTCTGGGATTAGTAAAAAAAGATATCAGTGAAGAAATGTAAAGGCTATTTACACATACATATACACATATATATATATATATATATATATATATATATATATATGTGTGTGTATATATATATATATATATATATATATATATATATACATATACATATACATATATATACATATATATACATATACATATACATATACATACATATACATATATATATATATATATATATACATATACATATACATATATATATATATATACATATACATATACATATATATATATGAGGTCTCCCACTTCATGAGAAAATATAGAAATATCCTTCAGGATTATGAGGGAGTCAATCTGTGCAAATTATTTTCATTTACTGTTCTAAAACCTTAACAGCTATTCGATATGTGTGGTTTTACTGATAATCTGAACATATCATGTAGATTTTGATCTGTATTCCATGTAATGTTTGTTCAGTGTCAATGTTTTGCTTATAGTGATAACACTGATACCAGTAGTTTGCAGTCACATTACCTGGCTGTTGGGTAATACAACTGCTTTATCTAGGACACCATTAGAGAACAACCAGTATTACAACAAGAAAAATAAATAATTTTCACACCAGTATCACATAAAAATATCAGGACAAGCCACATATGTTGGGAATGAGTGGGAATGAGTGGTCCATATTTTGCCCTGGTACTATTTACATTAGTCAAAGTCGTGAAATATTTCTGAGAGCTCAGTTCAGTAATGTTTAAATATTGAGAACAAATCTTCCTCATAGATGGCTTATAAATAAAAGCTTTTTAGTGTTGATTTCGAGCATGAATCTCTGGACCCAAATGTAAAGTTTTGTTTTTTTTAATTAGTCACGAATGACAGCCATGGCTGCTCTGGAGAAGCAGGTTTAGCAGGTTCATGTTTTTAACTTTCTCCCTTTATTTTTCTGTTTCATAACTCAATGAGATCTAATTGCTAAAACATAACCTTGCCTGCAAGATGAATTCTCGCTGTATTTGTGCATTCACAAATACATGAGAAACCATCTTGTACTGCTCTGGCTCCAACTGTTTGTGTCCGAACCAAAAATGGTTCGGGCAAATCATGTTGCAGTATTGAGGACATACGGGAGCAACAAAAGCAATAGCTGACGAGCCCAGAGCTGAACCAACATAAACATGGCAGCGCAAGAGGATGCACGTGTAGCTGCTGGTATGACATCTGTTTTGTAAGAATCCATTATTTCTTCTTTGATAGTAGAACAGCAAGAAATGCCTTGACTAGCTTACCTTCTTGTAGCTTCTCATGATGCGTGCTGTTTATGATTTAATTTGATGCCGTTATTGGCTAAAGCCAACTTTTGGGCAGGCACTAGGTGTTGCTTCGCCCATTCAGCTTAGAGAGTTCTGCTGAAATTCCATGCTTTCTCCAAACAGATTTACACTCAACAAAAATATAAACGCAACACTTTTGGTTTTGCTCCCATTTTTTATGAGATGAACTCAAAAATCTAAAACTTTGTCCACATACACAATATCACCATTTCCCTCAAATATTGTTCACAAACCAGTCTAAATCTGTGATAGTGAGCACTTCTCCTCTGCTGAGATAATCCATCCCACCTCACAGGTGGGCCATATCAAGATATGCTGATTAAACACCATGATTAGTGCACAGGTGTGCTTTAGACTGCCCACAATAAAAGGCCATTCTGAAATGTGCAGTTTTGTTTTCTTCGGGGGGGGGGGGGGGGGGTCTGGGGACTCAGAAAACCAGTATCTGGTGTGACCACCATTTGCCTCACACAGTTGTTATGCCATCACACCATGGCTAAATTGTGTTAATTTTGAACAGAATGTGACATGGGAAGGATTAAAATTGGGTTGTGAGAAGGAGAGTTTTAGGCTGGGATGGCCTCTCTCTCAGCAGGGTGCCTGCTGTAAAACCAAACCACTCCCCCCACAGACAAAGGTCAGGGCAGTCCTGGCAGAGATCCATTCTATTCCTGCAAGCTACATGGAACAGTAGTGTCTGCTTCTCCTCCCTGGGGCTCCCGAAGAGAGGGGGGCTAGCGAGCCACCCCTGCAAGCCACATGGTCTCCTTCCTGCCTGAGACAAAGGAGGAGAGAATCTGCCCTGGCTTAGCACCATGGGGATCAAGGCCTACAAGAGCCCACAAGCTGCACAGAAACTTCTGTCAAACTCATCTGCCTGCTGCCATGGAGTGACAAGAGCGAAAGAGGGGAAATACTCTTCCTCTGCAGAGCGGAGGACATGAATCCGGAGAGTCATCACCCAGATCGAAGCTAAGTTGCACCCTGACTAGACAGAGAGACCCAAAGGGAAAAGTTACATGGTCATTGGAAAATGTTTGTGTAAGGGGTTCACATGGTGTCTTTAAACAAAAGGGCTAACGGAATTAGCTCATGCTAGCATCCTGTTCCATGGCATTGCTGATATGATACAAGTGTGTTTTTATGGTTATAACAAATGTTATCTCCACAAGGGTTTCATACATTGATGGGATATTAATCTTTATGTTATCCAGCCACTCATTATGACTAAAAATAAAGCTGAAGTCTTTAAAATTAGCACTGAAATCTGCTAGCCAAAATGTTATTAGCTTCTGGTAATTTAACCTCAATTCACATTCTTTAAGATGAACTTTGGTTCTTTAACTTTAACAAAATGTTATTTAATCAAATAATGTTTTGTTTAACTCAGGATTCACATTGTGAATGGATTGAAAACATGCCAAATGTTTTTCCAAATTAGTTAAACTAATTTAATTCCATTCCATGTACTTAAAGTCAGATCTGCAGTGAACAAGGATTCACTGAATTATTCAGATTATAATCAACCACTTTTGTTTTGTCTTTTGTTCTGTTTTTGCATGTAAATAGTTCCTTAGCTTAGCTTCTTTTATCTTCAAGCTGCCAGTGTCAGCACGCAGACACTAGCAACTTTCATCAGTGAGGGCTGAAAACACATGCAGCAGAAGAGTCCAGCTGGCTGAGTTAACAGGAACTGGTAGAGCACATCGCACAAGACAAAACAATCTGGCAGGGATGAGGTGCCTGAGGCAGGTGTATAGGCAGGGAACAAGTGAGCAGAGCTGGCAGTAATTAATGGCTGCAGGTGTAGCTGACCTAAGCTAATTGACTGGTGACTGAGGAAGGGACTGAGCTGATTGGGTGGTGACAGATGGCTGTTGGCTGAGGGTAGTGGAAACGAATTAGTCCAGAAAAGTCCAATACAAAGCAAACACAAACCTAAATCATGACATCAAAGGATACTTTTGCAAGGCGGCATTTCAGAAACCCTCTGAGTAGTGAAATAGGCTAAAGCTTTTGGCAAGGGTGGTTACTCTACAGCAACAATTGAAACTGGGTTTTTATTACAATCACATTGAGAAGAAGATAGTCACTTCCCACTCAATCAGATGTCAGAGAGAAACAGTGTCTCCGGCTGCACAAATTAGAATACTCTTAGAAGACACACACACACACACACACACACACACACACACACACACACACTGCATCACTTCATGAGACATCAAAACATTGACAAAGTCCCTTTTTAGTGTTGCCTCTTGGCAGTGAAACTCCAGGCTAACAAAGTCACACGCTGACAGAATATTAATAACAGCAAGCCAATCAAAGAGTGGCATGGGGGAATGTTATTTGCATATGAGAGGAGAGGGAGTCCATCTAGCACACTGCCTTCATACATCACCACTGTAGTTCTTATGTGCACTTTTGTCACAGAAAAGGTAGTGGGAAACTCTTCATTGTATAACTTATTTTTAAAAGTAATGAGTGGAGTGTTTTATAAAGAGTTTTTGTTTTGACATTCTGAAATACAAAGGGTTTTACAATGAAAGCAAAACTCACACACACACACACACACACACACTAAGAAAGTCAGAGCTATGTTGAGTTCAGTGTCCCAACAAAAGCATTTTGGGAACCCAGAACCAAACAACTTCTAGACTGGCTAATGGATGGTTCATAGTGTTCATCACAACCAAACATTGCCTTAAACTCCTGATAAAAATCATCTAGAAGCCTGTATTCCTGACAAAATGTATTAATAGCTGTGAAGTGTTATGTAAGGAGTAAAAGTTTACAAGAAGTGGGATCATAGTGAATGCTATTCTATACAGTGACTGGTTTACTGATCCAAAAAAAATCAGACTGCTCATAATTTCATTCATCACTCTCTCTTGCACTATCTCTCTCTATTTTTTTACCCGATGAGCATATTTTCTCTGAGTGGGAGACAGGGGATTAGGATATTACCCAATTTACTGGTTGTTTGTTTTCGACAACTACCAAACACCTAGTGTGTTCACAGCGCAGTAAAATCAATAAAATCCATTGAATTGCAGTATTTCTGTTAAGAGCTATTTGTCAGACAAGATGTAACTTTGTATCATAGATTCATAAAATTAAATGGTCAGCTTTGTGCAGCAGGCCAAGAAAATAAGGAAAGCAGTATTTGAATTTTTGACTGGATGCACCAAATTTATTTAGCAGAATTTAATTAAATAGTCAGCAATACTTTGATGTTTTTTCCTTATTCAGATATGTGTCAATGAAGCAACAATAGGACACTTACATTTTCTAATACTTATTTTCTTCAAGTTTATCCTATGTTGTAGGACTCCTAATATACAGTGCAATAGACCCCATCTTAATGTCCTAGTGCATGGGGCATCTTGCCCTGCATGATTTAAATCCTTTTCCTGCTTTAATTAATCTGTCTCACATTGATAGGTCAATAACAGGCCTCTGCAGAAATTTTTATGTTATCTTTTTGCCTCTCTAGTGTCCTGTCTTGACATTTCCGGCATACATATAGATAAGCTGGTTACTTACATGTGCCAGGGCAGCTTTACTCCACAAAAAGGATATCTCAATATGAAATCCTAATTGCATGAGTGACTTTATTTATTCAAAACTGCACCCTGCGTCAAAGTAGGCAGGCCACATTACTCTAAAAGAAACCTGTGTTTGTAGGACCTTTCACCATTTGGATTATATGTGTGTCAGTGCATGGGTGTGTGCATACATGCGTGTGTGTGGCTGGTTGAGCATATGTGTAGAAATATGTCTGTTTGTGTTGAGGGACTGTATGTGAGTGAGTTTACATGTACTGTCTGTGATAATGTGTGATGTTGCTAATAATACAGATGTGTGTCTAAGGTGCATTACAACTGAGTTGTGGTCACCACAACTCAGAGTCTACTGCTTTGTGACCAAAGAGTTTCCCCAACCCCAAAGCTCTAAGCGTCTGATCCTAAAGGGATCCATGATTAGTTGAACATGGTGGCCTAAATATGTTATCATTTTCCTATTAACTTAAAAATTGCTGTTTGTGATATGTTAAAACTCATATTTACTTTAAAAAATGTACATCCTTTGTTATATTTTCACCCATGGAGGTCACTATTTTTTCACCTGTGCAATACATGCTGGGTTAATGATGGCCCAGACTTCCCTTTGCCCAGCCACTTGGGCCAGCTCCTCTGGGGGAATCCCAAGGCGTTCCCAGGCCAGCCGAGAAACATAGTCCCTCCAGTGTGTCCTGGGTCTTCCTCTGGGTCCTCTCCCGGTGGGACATGCCCGGAACACCTCACCAGGGAGACGTCCAGGAGGCAACCAGATGCCCGAGCCACCTCAACTGGCTCCTCTCGACATGGAGGAGCAGTGGCTCTACTCTGATTCCTCCCCGGATGACTGAGCTCCTCACCCTATCTCTAAGGGAGAGCCCAGACACGCTACGGAGAAAACTCATTCCAGCCACTTGTATCCTGGATCTCACTCTTTCGGTCATGACCATAGATGAGGGTAGGAATGTAGATCGACCAGTAAATTGAGAGCTTTGCCTTTTGACTCAGCTCTCTCTTCACCACAGCAGACCGGTGCAGCGCCCACTTCACTCCCGTCTCCTGGGCTATCACCTTATCGTGGTGGAGGGGTTTGAGTGCCCCAATGACCCTTGGAGCTATGCTGTCAGGGGATTCATGCCAGACAAAGAGCAGCCCAAAGACCCCTTATGATGATTGAAACAAATTGACGCAATGTTCCCTCGCCCGTCATTTACCCAGAACACATTACATCATAAACAACAGTGATGTGTGTGACAAAATTTTGTTTAAATTTATAAAAATAGGCAGCTGTAATTGTGGCGAGAGGGAGACAGAAACCATGACAGAGGACGTAGAGAGAGACTCTACTGTGTGCACGTCAACCTTTTTGGACTCTTGGAAGGCAAAATTGTAGAAACATATCTTTTATCAAGCAATGCCATATTTGAGCTGCTAGATAAACTAAACGCTGACTTGGAGTCAGTCAAAAACAGGAACCATGCAGTCACTCCTCTGCATAAATGTCTTGCAACTCTTCATTTCCTGGCTTCTGGGTCATTCTAGTGCACAACTGCATTCACTACCAGTGTCTCTCAGAGTAGTGTGTTAGGGGTGCTGTTCCAAGTCCCGAATGCAATGTCACGCAGGATGGGCAATTGTATCCAGTGCCTTACCAGGAAGCATTGAATAACACCAAAAACGTTTTTTATAAAGTGGCTGGCTTCCCTAACACTTTAGGAGCAATAGAGTGAACTCATGTGCAGCTTGTTCCCCCCTCAGATAGGAGCACATATTTTGTAACCGCAAGCACACACATTCTTTAAATGTTCAAGTTGTGTATGACTTGAGTGGGGTAATCACAAACATTGAGGCAAAATACCCAAGGTCAGTGCATGATGCGTTCATCCTGAGAAATAGTGTGCTAGTTTCAAAGCTGAGATTCGGGGAATATGGAGATGGCTGTCTTTTGGGTGAGTTGATAGTATTTACGGTCTGTGTAATGTATTAACATTAATGTCACATATGTGCTATTCTAAATTATAGGTCATAGTGCATTCCCTCTTCGCTGTTTCTTTCTTACACCTGTGCTCCACCCAACTGCACGGGCAGGACAGCGCTATAATGTGGCGCACATCAATAATTGGAATATTGTAGAGCGTACCTTCTGTCAGGACTCAGCCAGCAGGGCTGTGCTGCTCACTGCCAGTTCTGCCATCTCTGCTCCCTCCACAGGTGTTCGTGGTTGACTGGTGGGCGGAGTATGCACACCTGCTACTCATTCAGCAGCACCGGAGCGGCCTACAAGAACAGCGCTCGAACAGCGAGAGGACGCCAGAGTGTTATCGTTGCGGTATGCCTAACAGCCACGACCTCTCACCAGTTTTTGCCTACGACGCTAATTTTGCCTTTGTGTCCCTCAAGGTTACCTTCTTGTGTTCCATCGTTCCCTTCGTGACTCTCCAGTTCCTCCGTTCTCCTCCCGAGTCGATAACCTCACCCCTGGACCCAAGGCTCCCTCCAACGTCCTCCGGTTCCTCTCGCTGTTCTGGATCTCAGGAACCCACGGTGCTGCTCGGACCCCCTCGCTCCGCTCTCCAGCAGCCCGAACACCTGTCGTCAACAACCAAGCTGAGTCCACACACACCTATCCTCCCCGGTCGGTCTCTCTCGCGCCTCGTGGTAAGCTTACGCTCTTTAGTTGCTTCACTGATCCCTTTCCTAGTACTAATCACTCACCTTACTCCTAGATTGATCCGGTTCCCTGGTCCCGAGCCCCGTTCGAGCCATCTTCCTCCCGCAGATTAGTTCTGCTGCCTCGTGAATTCTCTGAGTCAAGAAAACCATTAAACTTCTACCTGTGTCACAGAGTGTGTTCTGCATGTGGGCCCGCCACATTAAAGCAAACATGACACCTTCGGAGTGCTTAAATCTCAGATCTGTTGCCTGGATCACACTGGAGCTGCACTCATATACACTGGAAAAGGTTGCGCAAATCATAGTTGTCTGCTGAATGTTGCACAACATCACACGATGCCATGGGTTGGAGCATGCTGCATTGACTGGGAAGGACATCATAGTCTGGCCACATGTGAGACATCCTGATGCAGCAAGCACGCAGACACAGGCCAATTTTCTTAAAAGCATCTGCTTGTGACTCATTTGAGGTATGCATTTTATTGAAATATTTTATACAATTCAACAGAAACAATGAACACCATGGTCAAAATTAAATATTGTGGCACATTTGAAAACAAACAGAACAGAATTTTAACAGCCACACAAGAACAGAAAACATTAATGTAAAACAAGATCACTCCCGATTGCTGCCAGTGTATTGACAGTCATTGTCAAGCCAGACAAAGCACCGACGAGGCGATGGCCCGGGTGTCACTGCAGAGGGCGTAAGCAATATTGGGTACAGCCCTGACCTCCTACACAATGGTCTGTTCTGCATCTTGCTCATGCATTTGTTGCTGCAGCAGCTCCCGATCAATGTCATTATATTTAGGATTCCTTTGGGGTCTGATGAGGCCTTCACTGGTGTAAGATGACAAGAGGAGCATGGCGGGGAGTGTCCAACATCTGCAAATGATTCTGCAGTTACAAATGAAGGAATGAGAGTTAATGTGTAAAGGTCATAATGGACATGTGAAGAAACATATTTAAAATTAAAGCTGCATCAACACTGGTAGGCCTTTGCAGCCAAGTGCCACTCAACTTGTGTTGCGACCACAGAAAATCAGTATCGGCACCTCCACACTTCTCTGCCTCAGATGAGCCTGCTGGCCAGGTTTTAAAATGATGACATCCATCATTGAAATTACTATCTGTGTTCTAAGTGGGCGTAGTTAAATAAAAGTCATCACTTCACCACACCAAACTGTCAAACAGTCATCCACAATGAAGCACACAAATTAGGTGCAGATCCGGTCATGTATCAGGCAGCTAGAGCTTTTTCAGTATTCTAGGGGGCAGCAATGGTCCAAAATCCGATCTGACTCAAGTTACCTGTTTGTAGGTTGACAAAGATCATTTATATCCAGTTTGAAGCAAATCAGATCATTTGTGTGTTATTTAGAGCCAAAAATATATTTTTTATTATCAGGCTCCTCTCTGTGGAACCAACTCTCAGGTTTAGTCCATGAGGAAGACACTCTGGCTACTTCTAAGACTAGGCTTAACAATGTCCTTTTAAACAGAGCTTATAGTTAGAGTGGCTTATGTTATCCTGACCTATCTTTGTAGTCATGCTGATATTGTTATGTATAGAGCTGGAGATCCTGATATCAGTCAGACAAAGAGTTTAGTTCCAAAACATTTATTGCAATAATGAATTGTGGATGAAGATGCAGGCAGACAGTAATGGGCAAGAGATCAGAGGATACAGTTCGGGTGACTGGCAGAACCAGACTTGAAAAGCTGAAGCAGGCAGTGGCAGACCAGAGCCAGAGATGAAAATAGGAGATGACCAGAACAGACGGTGGCTGGAAGGAGACTGAGCTGATTGGATGATAACTGGTGGATGAGAAGTGGACAGAGCTGATAGGATGGTGACTGAGAGGTGACAGGGCTGATAATAGAAAAGTCTGGGAAAAGTCCAAAACAAACTAAACCCTAAATCATGACAGTACCCCCTCCTCAAGGGCAGATACTAGATGCCCGTAAAAAATAATTTCTCGAAAGTCCCAAAACAAAACCAAAAATAACCCAGACAGGGCTGACAGAGGGGGCTAGGACGCAGGGCAAAACTCCAAACAAAAAAGAAGCAAAAAAGGGCAGACGGAGAACACCTTGGATGGAGGGCAAATGTCCAGAAAACAAAAACAAAAAAAACAACCCCAAAAAGGGTGAACTAAGCAACGGTGACGGTGGGTGTCGACGACTCAGATTAGCACCATTGACGAACACCCTGCAACAGACCTGGGGCTTGGTGTCAGACGGGACCTGGAGCTCGGTACCAGATATGACCAGAAGCTTGAGGTCAGGGACACCCAGAAACTTGGTGCCCAGGAACCTCTTAAGCAGCCCCCACAGAACCTCTGGTAACAGCAACCCATGCAGCAAATGAGGAAGTTGTCTGTCAAGCAGCAGCTCTGGAGCTGGAACTAAACTTAGCAGCTCTGAATGCAGGAACTCTCGCAGAAAACTGGGGACCTTATTCAATTCAATTTCAATTCAATTTTATTTAAATAGCGCCAATTCATGAAACATGTCATCTCAAGGCACTTTACAAAGTCAAATTCAATCATATTATACAGATTGGGCCAGATTATACAGATTGGTCAAAAATGTCCTATATAAGGGAACCAGTTGATTGCATCAAAGTCCCGACAAGCAGCATTCACTCCTGAAGCGTAGAGCCACAGGGAGAGTCGTCTGCATTGTCCATGGCTTTGCAGCAATTCCTCATACTGAGCAAGCATGAAACGACAACGGAAAGAAAAACTCCCCATTAACGGGAAGGAAAACCTCCAGCAGAACCGGGCTCAGTATGAACGGTCATCTGCATCGACCGACCGGGGGTTAGAGAAGACAGAGCAGAGACACAACAAGACAGACAAAAAAGCACAGAAGCACACATTGATCCAGTAATCTGTTCTACATTAGATGGTAATAGCGGGTGATCTGTCTTCCCTGGATGATGTCACAGCTAACAGAACGCCAGACCAGGTGTACCTACTATGAAGAAAAAAGAGAGAGAACAAAAAATTAAAAGCTGAAATGACAACAGTCATTTCAATGCAATGCAATGCAAAACTGGGGAACAGTATAATAACCATGGGGTCCTGGGTGCTTAGCGCTTCAGCGAGGCCTTGCGTGCTTGGCATCTCGACAAGGCCCTGGGTGCTTGCCATCTCGACGAGGCCCTGGGTGCTGAGGCCGTCGGCTGAGCTCTCTGTGAACCTCAGCGACAGCTGGCAGGCTAGGCTGAGTGTCCTTGTTGACCATCTCGAGGAAAATGCTGTTGTTGATCCACTTGGATCCCATCATCGACTGACACTGACGCACCGACTAGAGACAGGTCCCCCTGGACCCCTGTCTCAGCTAGTACTGGTGCAAGTTCTTGAAGAACTCTGGTGTGAAGACTGAAGGCGGGTCTACCCACATCCCCTAATCGCAGAACTCTGGTGCAAAGACTGGAGGCGAGTCCACCTAGATCCTCTCCTCGCAGAACTCTGGCGCAAAGACAGGAGCCAAGGTGTCAGCCGGACACAGGAACAGGACCTGAGGCATCAGCTAGACCATTGGAGAAAGGAACAGAATGAGTGGCGTCCATCAGAGACAGGGACAGGGCCAGAGGCATCAAGCAAACCCATGGAGACAGGAAGAGAAGCGTTCTTTGGACCCTCGGAAACAGGAACAGTGGCGTCCATCAGACACACGGAATTAATAGATATTTCATTATCATGAATCTACCTTCAGGATCTATAATTTTGTCTAATACAAGATAATAATGTTTGGGAGGATGCCAATGATTTTATTTTTAATAGGATCAATTTTATTTTGAAGAATCCCATAAAGTCATTACTGCTGAGAGCTAAGGAAATGGTTGGATTAACACAGCTATGACTCTGGGAAAGTTTGGCAACTGTACTAAACAGAAACCTAGGAATATTTTTGTTCTCCTCTATTAATGATGAAATATATGCTGCTCTAACTCTGCTAATGATTTTTTTATACAACAGTAGACTGTTTTTCCAGATTAGACAGGATTCCTCTAGATGTGTAGAGGAATCCAATTTCCTAACGTTGTGCTTGAAAGAACAGCATCTTTCATAGCCATCTTATTTTTTTATATTGTTGTTGTTATTAACTATTGCCCACTTGATCTGGAGATTATAAAACAATTTATTGATGTTCTTTTGAAATTATTAAAAAACAAACAAACATTGGAGTCAAACAACAAATACAACATCAATTGTACTGTATAAATATATTTAACTTAATCTTTGTCAATTTTCCATTTATATAAAAAAATCAAGAGCAATTTGTGACTGAAGCTTGTAGCTGTTTAAAAAATCCAGTTAAAAGCTTATATGGTCAATTATCCAATGTCTGGTCTTACTCTGCCTATACCTCCTACTTCTTATTATGTAACAGTCAAGTGAGTCCCTTCCCCTGCCTTTGACAGAGTCTGTAAATAAAAATACATGATCATCCTGTTTTCTTTAGGATGGATCCACTTTTAGTTGTATCCATTCACTAAGTTCATCCCACAGTGTGGGAATCGGTAAATATTGGTGTGAGTCAGCCCTTTTCACATTCTTCGTCAGTGTTGCTGACTGGGCCAGGACAGCTAACAAATAAAGTCCTGCTTTCCTAAAATGGTAGAATGGTGATTGGAGAGAAATGGGGTCTGTGAGTGAGGGTTAATGAAAACAGGTGACATTGATCTGCACCCACTGATCTGTTTTCTCACACCATCTACTCTTCTGTTCTCAGGCCAAATGCTGCTCGAGAATTTTGCTGACCTGCTATACTAAACACAGGCTGAGTTCTGAGATATCCACAGAAATCAGGAGACACCAGTCAGTAGCTGAGGCAATGTAATGAGTTTTGTTATCAACCAATTAGTTCCATCAGTTCTAAGTTCTTAATGACTTCAAAGGTGCAGAGGTCAGCAGACATGTGCAGTAACTTTATAAATAGTATAATATTGAAAATATTGGAGACAATAATTGAAAGCTATACAATGCCAAGTATACAAGAGAGGAAATAACAGACCAGTGTCCTTTATGTCTAAATTATGCTATAGCAGGTTAAAGATTGCACATGCATCTAGCATCTAGATCTCTTGAGACATTTATAAGAGCTCCAGCAGTTCTCACTTACAGTACCGCATTCAACAAATAACACTAATTCCACAGACATCAAACAGCTATGTACAAGGAGTAGGTCACAGGTCAGATGTAAAACAAAATGGAAACTAAATTATAATATTATACTCACACAATGTCATGTAATCACCAAAAGGGTCAGATTTTAAAACTGACAAAATCAATTCATCATCATTTCAACTTTAATCCACAACATACAGTATGGATACAACCTTTGAACCTTTTCACAACGTATCAGATTACAACCAAAAATTCTTGTATTTTATCAGGGTTTTATGTAATAGATCAACTAAGAGTAGTAAATTACTGTGAAGTGTAAAGAAAACGATCAGGTTTTGTTTATTTATTATAGACAAATTTTAAAAGTGTGGCATTCATTTCCATTCTTTCTCCCTGGCTCAATACTTTGAAGAACAACTTTCACAACAGTTATGACTCCTGGTCTTTTGTGGTATATTTCTACCTGCTCTTTATATGTGAAGAGTTCATTTGCAAAAACAGATAACAACACCGTTTTTAGCCAAAAAAAACTAAAATGTAAGTGTGGGGGGCGGGGGTCCCTTTTAACAAAGGTGTATTTTTGAGATGCCATTATTTTGTTATGTCACTCTTACTTGATCAAATTCACCCGGTAGGGTAGTTTGACTGGTCACCTTAACTAAATAATAAAAAGTATGTTTTTTTTTTTTTAATTTATAAAAACGGAGTTATCTGTTTTTGCAAATGAACTCTTCATGTGGAGACTGAGACTACTGCTCATTCTTTTTTTGTAAATATCTCAAGCTCAGTCAGCTAATAAGGAGAGCATCTCAGAGCTTTCCAAGCCTTGCAAAAGATTCTCAACCAGATTTAGGTCTGTCAGCTCTTCTGACAGTTAAATCTGCTGGTATATATAATTAAGGCTGTCCTGCTGAAAGGCGATCCTCTGCCCCAGTCCTTATTTAGCTCTGGCCATCAGCCTATCAATTTGAACCAACCTCCCTTTCCTTACTGAAGAAAAGCATCCCCAAAGCGTAATGCTGCCATTACCATTTATTACTGTAGGCATGGTGTTTTCATAGTACCCTACATGACTTGTGAAAAAAATTAAAATAGTATTTCTTACGATTTTCTTTCAATAATGGCTTTCTACATTTAATCTCATACTGTTACGGGGTATGGGGTTATGAGTTAACAGAAACAACAGATAAACCACGGGCACTGGAGACTCAGACTGACAGACTTAGATTGGACAGAATGACTGATTAGGGGTCAGCTTTGTCACGTCTACATTATAGTATGATCTTCTCCACCAAAGGGATGAAAGGAACACAGTTGTCATACTGTTCAGACTTTGAATTGGTGTACACAATTGGTCCTACTTAATGTTTGTGTGAGTAATGAACAGGCACTGTCCCTTGCATATGGAAGTAGATTTTTTTTTTCTTCTTCTCCCAGTGTCCTGTCTAGCAGTGTGGCAATAAGAATTGATGTCTTAATGCCAAATAGAGCTAGACAGATTTTACTTTCACAAGTGGAGCAATCAGCTTTCGCCATAGTGCTGTCACGAACGTGAATCAGGCAAACCCAGTATTCAACCAAACAAGAGAGGTATAGGCAAAAAACAGGATTTAATAATAAAACAGGGACAGGCAAGGCTCAATGGTTAAAATGGCAGTCCAAAATCCGGTACACGAAAGGCAGTTCAAAAGAGGCAAAAGTACAGTCAAGGATAAGGCAAAACTCAAAATATCCTAAGGCAGGTCCAGGTCAGAGAAACAGATAAGCAATCGTACAGGGCAGGAAAATCTGGTTCAGGGGTCAGGCTGGCTCAGAAGTCAAAAAGACAATCCGGGTAATATCAACAGGTCAATCAGAAAAAGAACGCTGGACAAAACTCACCGAAGGCTCGTTAATGATCTGGCAGATTGCAGAGGTTAGTGGCAGGACTATATAGGGGAGTGAGCAGGTGAACAGTAGTGAAGACTAATTACAAGTGAGCAGGTGGAACTAATCAGGGCAAGGGAGCTGACTGATTGCTGAGGGGAGAACAAACCGAGCTGATAAAGTGACAGGTAAATAACAGGTAATCTAAACAGAACGACACGTCTAAAACAAAGCAAAAACAAGAAGGAACCCAAAAGCAGAAACTTAACTAATAAAATGGATAACCTGAACCAAGACAAAACCCAAATCATGACAAGTGCTCCGCTTGATTTATGCATGTAAATAGTTTTATTGTGATTCCTGCGGGGAGAATTTCAAATTATGTGGACACTACAATGGGAAAGTAGGAGAGTAAAGGAAGAACAAGAAGAGAAAAAAAGAAAGAGAAGAGGTGAAAGAAAGAAGAGATAAAAGGGAAAGAATGATAAAACGTCTTCCGTCTGCTTCATCACCTGGAAAGAGAAATGTAAAAAGAACAGCACAACCAACGGACATAGTGCAACAGATACAATAGAGTAACACCTTGATACCATTGCTAAATCATATGTATTATTATTTAAACTAGACATGTATAATGTGATACCTGAGAAAAGAAAGTAAAAAAAATAAAAAAATAAATTACGGGCTTTCTGTATAGAAGTGAAATTAGATTAGATTAGATAGAACTTTATTGGTCTCACAATGGAGAGATTTACTTGTGACATTGGCTCTTATAAGCAACAGAAGGTATACAAAGGAGGAACAGGTGCACGAAGTATATACAGTGGATCCACATATATACAGTAGATGGGGAAAGAAATAAAACAAAGAAGAAGAGATTTAAGGTGACTTATATACATTCAAGTGGTGGCAGGTAAAAAACAGTGCGGTTTCTGGTTTGTTAAATAAGTAAATAAAATAAGTGAGATAACTGAAATAGGTGAAGGCTCTTATAGTACAGGGTTATTGCACAGGTTGTTGCACAGGGTATCAAATAGTTATTGCACAGTTATTGCAGTGTTATTACACCAGGTTATAGTCCAGTGGCATTGTAAAGTCTGATGGCAGCAGGGATAAATGACCTGCGGTAGCGCTCCTTTTTACACACGGGGTGTATAAGTCACTAAAGGAGCTGCTCAGCTCCTCTACAGTCTGGTGCAGGGGGTGAAAGGTGTTGTCCATGATGGATTTAAGCTTGGACAAAACCCTCCTCTCGGCCACTTCCTCCACCGAGTTCAGAGTGCAGCGCAGGACAGAAGTGGCCCTCCTCACCAGCTTGTTCGGTCTCTTTCTGTCCCGCTCTGCGCTGCCTGGGGCCCAGCAGACAACGGCGTAGAGGAGGGTTGAGACCACTACAGAGTCATAGAAAGTTTTAAGCAGGAGGACTGAAGGTGTGGATGGGTTGGGGGTTGGTGAGAGTGGCGGCGGGGGGGGGGGGGGGGGGGGGTAGGGGGTAGGTCTCTGGGGAGCTGGGGGTTGGAGACGTGTGGAGAGTTGAGGGCAGGGAGGGGGCCAGTGTGGGGGGAGTCAAACCGGGTGAAGAACCTGTTTAACTCATCCGCAGACTTGGTGTCACCGTTTGCAGCCCTGCTGGTCCTCTGCCCAAAGCCGGAGATGTTCCTGAGACCTCTCCACACATCCCTGACATTGTTTTGTGCCTGCTGCTCCTCCATCTTCCTCCCATAGTCTTTCTTTGCCGCCCTGATCCTCCATTGGAGCTCCCGCTGAACTCTACACTGCTCCTCTCTGTCCCTTGAGTTGAAAGCCCTCCTCTTCTGGTTCAGGAGGACTTTCAGTTCAGGGGTCACCCAGGGGGGGTTGTTTGGAAAGCACCATAGCCGTCGTGTAGGCACAATGCTCTCCATACAGAAGGTCATGTAGTCAGTGATACATTCAGTCAGGCCGTTGATGTCATCACCATGAGACCTTTGGAACATGCTCAGTCTGTGGTTCTGAAACAATCCCTCAGTCTCTCAGTGGCCTCCTCTGACCAAACTTTCACTGACCTCTTCTGCGCTGGGTTCCTTCTCACCATTGGTGTATAATGGGGGAGCAGGTAGACAAGGTTGTGATCCGAGCGTCCGAGTAGGGGGAGGGGGGCGGAGGTGTAGGCGTCCTTAACATTAGTGTAGAAAAGGTCCAGAGTTTTATTGTCTCCCCCACGTGACGTACTGGGTGAGCGTGGGGAGGGTGTAACGAAGGGAGGCTCGATTGAAGTCTCCGGTCATGAGCAGGAGAGCACAGGGGTGCCGTGTCTGCAGCCTGGTCACTGCACGCAGTGGTAGCGTCTGCTGAGGGAGGGATGTAAACACAGAGCACGATCACGTGTCCAAACTCTCGTGGGAGATAGTACGGCCTCATGCCCACCGCATTGAGCCGCGTTACACCATCTCTCACTCACAAACATCGCCAGCCCCCCTCCTCTCTTCTTTCCACTCTCCGCCAAAGTCCTGTCCGCGCGGATGAGTTTAAAATCGTCCAGGGAAACCACTGAATCCGTGACAAATCCATCTAACCACGTTTCCGTGAAGCACATGATACTAGCGTCCCTGTACTTTCTCTGGAAACGGGTTAGTGCTACGAGCTCCTCAGTCTTGTTGCGGAGGGATGTTACGTTTCCCATGACCACAGATGGTAAATAACTTTTCCTCCGCTTCGTCATGCCACCCCTGCAGCCTCTCCATTTTCTCCGTATGTCTGCAGGGATGTCTGGTCTCTCAGCGTGGTGGGGAGCAGGGCCACTATGCATAGAGTCCCGTAGTCCGAGGAGCTGGTCCCGCGTTTAGACAATAGGACGTCCAGAGTCGCGGACAAAGGGGTCTTGAATCTTGAATCTGCCCGTCTCGCATTGTTTTGTGTATGAAAGTCCAGTACTGAAGTGGTAAACATCCCCCTGCCTTTTTAGATTAAACATGTTGAAGTATAGTTTCTGTTTCAAGAGTCTTTTATTACCGCATAAGTCACTGAAGTCTACAATTGGAGAACACCACATCTTTCAGGAAAAAGAACCAGGGGTGACCGCAACTGGATGCGGTCAATTCTTATCAATACAAAAGTAAAATTGGTGAAGTGTATAACACATTTTTTTTATCCAGAGTTACAACAGACCTCTCCACTGCAGTCTCTAATTGATTCTCCCCTTGACATGCCTGTCAGTTTAGACGGATAGTGATGGTAGAATTGTTGTCATGCTATACTCTTACCATTGTCTGATGATGGACTGAGTCTGTCTCTTTGAGACGATCAAAATTAGGAAAGGATATTGTTTTTGAAACTAATCCTGAATTAAAGATCTCCACAACGATACCATGCCTTACTGTATTGACATTGCTTTTTGTTCACTAAGGTTGTCTGACATACCTCTGAGGCCTTAACAGAACAGCTGGAGTTAATTATTTACACTACACACGAGTCGACTCAGTTTACTGATCAGGTGATATCTGTGGAGAACAAATACAGTTTTATTTAGGGATTATATAGTAAAAGGAATAAAAAAAATTATGTAACCATGTATCCTTCTACTTCACAACTATCCACCACTTTGTAATAGCCTATGTCATAAAATTCAAAAAAATATATAGAAGTTTGTGGCTGAAACTTGACAAAATGTGAAATAGTTCAAGGGGTAATGACACTTTTGCAAATAAATCTGGTTCCAGCTAATATAGTAGTTGCTGTATAGCTATTGGCAATATTGAGGCTGTGTAATGTTAATTTGAGAGTTAGTGACAGTTACAGGAGCTCTAAGAACCAACATTATTCTTAGCCTATCATACTCTTCACTTTTATGACATATTTGTTTATGCCTGTGGTTGCTAAGTCAGCAGAGAGTGCCTGTCTTCAGCCTTTAGCAGTTGTGAAAGGAACAACCACTACTGCCCATGTTCAGGATGGTTAGCACACAAAAGAACAGTGCCAAAGATTGTTAAATAGTCGGACATGAGTCTCAAGAGACGTTCATTAAATGACAGCATCACAATTTCCACGCTGTCGTTAAGGCATCTAATGTCAAAACCTGACTCCCTCAGAGGAGTTTTAAATTTCCAGACTAATTTGGCTCTAAACACACACACACATACTAACAAGTAGATGTTGTTTGAGATACATACACAGACATTTGTTTTTCAAGGTTAAGATGATTCAGTTCCCTAAAACTTGGAATTGCCCCATTCACCCTGTCTCAGTTTCATAGGGCAGGATGTCAATGAGATTTTCACCATGTGACCTACAAACCTACAAATATTTACCTGCAGTATTTAACAACCTGCCACAACTGCCAACATTTCAGTGACATATTGACCCCAACTTTCCAAATAGTGTACCGGTTGTTCAACCTCTCTGAAATACTGAGCCTTATCTGTTTGCCCCCTGAATATTAAGTTTTACCCTTTCTAACTTGTGACCTATATTAAAATAACAGCATGGACTGCCTGCGCAAAAAAAAGGAGAAAAAAAAGAAAATGCTAAGCAGAAAACAACAGATGGAAAACTGTAAAACCCAGCTTCTGAAATAACAGTACATGGTATTGTGGTACTCTGATTTAGTCTATTTAGCCTTCTACTGGAAGAGAGATACTAATGAAAAACATTGTTCAAAATAAAAGTATTGGGTTTTTTTCAGTTGAAGTTAAAATAAAATGTAATTAAAGTTAAGTTTCTTTCTAAGTTCATCCTTTTCTCTTTGCAGTTTTACATTTGACCCTTGATCATAGACACACCAATGGCATTACAGCAGAAAGTTATACATACTTATACATTTAGAAAGATTTAGGGATTTTAGTGACTCGAGCTTTAGACATGCTATTGTAACATGGGCCAATATATAAAAAAGACGTTAGGCAGTAAAGCCGATAGAAACTTAATAGATAAACTATCTTCTTCTAAGGTTTAAATTCATAAGAAACACAACAAAGCAAAATCATTATTAATCTCGTTCATAAATCTGAAAATCCTACTTCAGACATATAGATTGTTTTGTTTATTTACACCATATAATTTAAGATAAAATTAACAATTGTCATATTCAACCATAAACCAGCTCCATAGGACCCCCTTTAATTTACAGCACCATGTAAATTAATTCTTAGACGGTAATAAATCCTTGCCCTGACCCTCATTTTAAAGTTTGTTTAAAATAAATCTTCCTCACTAGCTGGGAGTGTCTTTATTACACTATTGAGGCAGATGAACAGACCAAGAAGTAAAAAATGCTAAACTAAAGCAGGCATAAATAGCAAGAGGAATAATTATATATTCAATGTGGTTAGTGACCTTTGCATCCTCATGCCTGTGTAATATCATTACCACAGCAGTTACAATCATGGCTATCAATTATTTGACCAGCCCTGCCTACCCTACCATAACTAATAGTTTTATTTCTCTCCTTCTCTACTGATCTCTCTCAATCGGCTCCCACTCAGTCACCATCCCTTTTCATTTTTTCAATCTTTAGCCTAATACTCTATAGTTAAAGCTGATGAAAGTGAGTTGTGCTTTAACTTCAAACTTGTTAAAATGTCACGTGTTTGTGATATTTAAAATCTGACTGACTAATTTCAAAACTTTTTATAAACATGAAAACGGTTTTCTACAGAAAATTAAACAAGCATCTTTCAAAGTAGAAGAACTATAAATGTTGAAGTAAATAGTTTTATTTACGTCATCAAAACATATTAAAAATTATTGTTTATTTTTCTCAATAATGACTGAAAAGGATTTTGTTGACATTACAGCAATCAAACTATCATAATTGCTGACCATCTTTCTGCACTTTTGAAGTGATATTTTGAAAATGTATGTTTTGCGATGGTGTCAAAGTCTTTGTGGATGGAAATACATTATTTCCAACCAAAAGAAACACAACACACTTCTGACAGGGGTTGCGAATAAATGGTCATGACCACAGCAATAGGAAAACTTGATTCTCCAAAATTCATCAAATTACGTGATGGAATCTGGTGAGGGAGGCTGCCAAAAGCAATGTGAATATGGTCTCCTGAATTCATAATACATGTATATCTCAACTAACAAGTTAGGAGGAAAGACAAAAGTATTTACTTCCAAACAGAGTATCTAGGCTTGGCAAAATCTCTCAAAATCTTCCAGCTTACTCTCTGCTCAGACACAAACACTCCACATACAACCTGAGACAGCAGAACAGACAGCATCATCACAAACAAAATGTGCTTTTTCAATATCTTCTTTGCCACAGTTAGATTAATGGCTAAAGAAAACTACTCCATAAGTGTAAAGCAACACATTACCCCACGTTACTTATTTTATTATTTATTTATTTATTTTCACAGATCAAAATAGAAACTCAGAATACATCAATAAAATAAAAAAAATAAAAAATGTGATGGAGTGTGACAGAAACCCCATAGGGCTTATACCAAAGGTCACACCCCTAAAACAACAAAACATCAGGCAGCTCACATTATGAAAGTCCTTTCATTCAAGAGAAAAAACAGAAAAGACATGTAAAGTAACATTATTTTTACATTTTAGCTTTCAGATTTCAGGGAGTCAATATTTGTAAAATCATACATCACTGTCTTTTTTGGATAACAGTATTTTTTTCAAAGACTTTCTACCATGTATTTCTGAAGATTCCAAATATTTTCCATATTCATTCCATAGTTTTGCACCACGATGCCGAAAAGAAAATTGCACTTGCACTTACATGGGCAAAATAAAAAATAATAATCTTTATTGCCATCATGTGTTACCATAATTAATTTTGGATGAGACTGACACCGGCACAGAATGCACACAGACTACACATAACACACACACACAACAAGGCATATTATTTCCAGATATTATTTTTTTCATGAATTCAATCGATTGCACTAACCAACAACACTTCCTAAGAAGCTAAAAGCATGCAAATCTTCCTTAGCATCTAATAACACAAAATTCTGAGTCAAAAAGTCAGATAGCAGTCCCTTTACAGAAGATATTGATTACTGTGCAGTTGCATGAATGTATCAGTAAAATAATGTGCACTAATTAAAATCTTCCAGTTACAGAACTGTGCAATTTGCATGGATGTCCAAACAGACATTCCATGAAAAACTGAAGTGTGACAGTGTAAATTATTCTCCCCAGATCAAGAACTGAAGGAACCAGTAGTATGTTTGTAACATCTAACAGGCTATGAACTGGGCTGGTGGTTTATTGGTCCTCAGCAGGGGGCTATAGCCCTCACAGCTTTAGGTTAGAAGCAGCTTTTAAGTCTACAAGTTTTACAATGTTTCTGAATCATTTACCTGATTGAAGTGGGACAAACAGTGCATTGTTCACATGGGTGGGATCTGTTGCTATACATCTCACTCATTTCTGGACTCATGCAGCATAAACCATGTCTAAATATTGTAGACGGCATACCACAATCCCCTGTGCTTACCTGACCAGCAATACCTGATCCTTCCAGTCTTTTGCCTTGCAGCTCCCATACCAAACCGTCATGCTGAGACAGAAGATGCTTTCGATTGTAGCTCTATAAATGTTCTTAGCAGATAAGTAGAAAGTCCAGTCTGTTTCAGTTTCCTGAATAAGGAGGAGCATTTTGGGCCTTCCTCACCAGGTGGGAGGTGTTCACAATCAATGAGACCTCAGAGGAAATGTGAATGCCCAGGAGCATTATGCTATCCACACGCCAAATCTCCATGTATGCAGAGGAGTGTGTTCACACTCCTCTGGACCTCCTGTAGTCCACTATGACCTCCTTGGTCTTATTGTTGTTCAGGATGAGTTCATTCCTGGGGCACCACTGTGTCAGATTGTGGACCATCGTTATTAGATATGAGACCCACCACAGTGGTGTCGTAAGAAAACTTCACAACCATTTATGTGGGGTGGATAACACATTAAAGAGCATTTGTGTGTGAAGAGGATGAAGAGAGCAGGGCTGAGGACAAAACCTTACATGATTCCAGTGTTGAGCATCAGTGGGGCAGATGTGCGTTTCCCTATCCTCACCACCTGCGGCCTTTTGGTGAGAAAGTCACTGATCCAGGAGCAGAGCGGTGGAGATATTCCCAGGTTGTGGAGCTTCAGGGCCAGCATGTCTGGAATCACAGTGTTGAGGGTTGAGTTGAAGTCCAAAAATCATCAGAGCTGTGGCAAGTGCCAAGAAGACAGCATCCTCTGTGATGTATCTGAAGGTGGACTGCAGGCTTCCCAGGCCAGGAGGGATTGCGTCCTTGATGTATTTCAAGAGGATCCTCTTCAAGCACTTCTTGATGACTGGGGACATAGCAACAGGATGGTAATCTTTGGGGCAAGTGAGGGTTGTATTTTTGGGGGGATAGGCACAATGATAGAGGATTTAAGGCAGTTAGGGACCATGGAGAACTGCAGGGAGAGGTTAAAGATGTTCAGAAAAAAAACCTGTAAATTGGTCAGCCCATGATTGTAGCATCTGACCTGACACCAACTTTGGGCTGCAGCTTTGTTGATACTGACGTTATTTAAAGTGGAACTCACTTGGTGAAGTTGCAGGATGAGAGGCTGATGCTACACCCGGTTTTCTGCAGCCTCATATGCTCCTGGTATGTTGCAACAGACCTGGCATAAAACACCGTTGTCTTTGGTTGGAAACTTTATGAATTTCGGGAGCACATATTTTAATTCAACATGATTAAAGTCTTCAGCCACGATCACAGCTGCCTCCGGATTAGTGTTTACTTGGTTGCTGAAAAAACAATAAAGCTCTTCCAGAGCTAATTTAGCATTAATTTTTGCCAGAATGTAGGCAGCAATAATAATCACAGAGCTGAGCTCTTTAACCAGTTTAAATGCTCTGCAATCAACTGCCAGATATTACAGATCGGGAGAGCAGAAGGTTCCAATTGCTTTTGCAGCAGTGCACCAAGAGTTATGAATATTGCTAGACCTCGACATTTGATCTTCCCTGCAGCTTCAGTCCTGTCAGCTCTAAAAAAAGAGCAGCCTGCTAGCTCCACTGCAATGTTGGAGATGTTGTCCAACCACATCTCCGTGAAGATTGCTACAGAGCTGTCCTTCTTACGTTAGGTAATCCTCAACTGGATCTCATCCAGTTTCTTGGTGATATATCTAACATTGGCCAGGAGGAGACTGGGCAGAGCTGGTCTGTGTGGATTAGCCTTCAGACTGGGGCATGCTCTACCTACTTTTCCATGTCTCTTTCCTCTGGTCCACTTTCGTCTAGGCCTCAGAAGTGTGGGGATCACAGCCTCTGTTGTCCGCTGCAGTTCAGGTAGAATAAAGTTTGGTTTCGGCAGTTGGTAGGATCTGTGTACTCCGGGGTTTAACCACAGTTCTAGCTGCTCAGCCCTCCCATATTGCAATAAAGCTTGGAGTGGTGATAACACAAACCAAAAACAACAGGACAAACATAATGAGCCAACTGCCTTGAGCAGCTGTAGTCCCCTGTGCCACCATCTTGGATGCATGGGATATATTTTTAATTTGATCTACTATTGTTCTCACTAATATTTCTCTGATGAAAAAAAAAGTTTTGGAATGATGTAGTCGGAGTTCATAATGAAATACAAGAGAGAAACTGTGGGATCACCTGAAGAAGTAAAGGGGATAACAATCAGATAGATCTGGAGGACTAGGCAAACATTATCAACACAATGCTCTATCTATCGAAAGATGCAAGTGCTTGAACACACTGCCTGTTACCATTAGAGAGAGCTCCACCTATCTCTCTTTTAAGGGGCAGAAAAGAAATGGGATTCTAACAGATCCCTGACAGAGAAGACTGAGGCTGCATCCAAAATGTTGTTATTATAGCTTTTACCTCCTGTTCTTAGCTTCTGTTCCTTGACCTTTTATGAGGTCAACAGTAAGCACTCTATTATGGGTGGGAAAGGAGTTTCGGACTGCTTTGCTGACAGCCTTTAAAGGTACAGTGGATGATTTTTCTTGAAAGTCCCTTTTTGAATAACATGTGCATGCACCATCTTACCTGCTCTTCAGGGCATTGTGTGACATAATCTCCCAAATACACCCTAATCTTATTTCTGTCTTCTGAGGCCTTCCTCTTCTTCTCTTGTAAGGGATTTTGCTTCTTGCCACTCTGACATTTTCGAAGTATACAATTGGAGCAGTGGAGCAACAATGAAAGGCTTAAACTGAATTTCACCGGATACATAAACACTAGAAGTGCGCATGCGCAGCCAGCGAGAGGAAACTACCAAGGAATGTGCACACACATTGGTGTTACGTGAGGGCATTACACGGTTTGGCATGTGGGGTAACCTAAAGATAGGGTGATTCCCCCCAGAACTCAAAGCTGCAAAAAGATTGTTCGCTATACCTTTAACTCATACATCATTACACAATGGAAAAGCACATGGATGATGCGAGTCAAAACAGGGCCTACAGCCTTCCGAAAAAGAACTAAAAAAAACCTCAAGTTAGACAAACGGTGTATATAATATTTGTATATGCAATATTAATCACAGATTCTTAATGTTCCTTCACAAATACCTCTGAGGAAGACAATGCAACAATCTAATCCAGGCAACATAATCACAACAGAATTGAAATAAAGAAGTGTTTAAAGCAACTGTATATAGGTGTGTTCGACACAGTGGCATACAACTTTTACTCACACTTAGACCCGTACTTGTCATCATCCACTTATCCAGGTTGCAGGGCAGCAGACTCGGCAGAGATGCCCGAACTTCCCTCTCCCTAGACACCACCTCCAGCTCCTCTAGAGGAAGCCAGAGATGTTCCCAGGCCAGCCAAGAGACAGTCTCTGCACTATGTCCTGAGCCGTCCTCTGGGCCTCCTCCTAGTGGGACATGCCTGGACACTTCTCAAGGGAGGCGTCCAGGGGGATTCAGAACAACTCCCCCAGCCATCTCTTGATGTAGAGGAGCAGCACCTCACTCCGAGCCCTTCCGGGATGGCCAAGCTCCTTACCCTATCTCGGACCAAAAATTCATGACCATAGCTGAAAGTAGGAATGTAGACAACTGGTAAATCAAGAGACTCAGCTCTCTCTTTACTCCAACAGATTGGTGCAGCAAACCCGTTACAACTGCAGTCACACTGATCCCCTAAATATGTAAACTCATGGACTTGTGACGGGTTCCCCCACCAATACCCCCAACCTGGAGAGGGCATGAAACCTTTTTTCAGTAAACTGGCACACAACTCCTGTTGTAAGTATTCAGAGAATACTACTATACTTCATCATTTAGTTTGATATTTTGTTTATATTTAAAAGGGTCAACTACACAAAAAAACATATATTCACCTTTCATATTTTAAAACTGATTTTTTTCAACTCTTTAATCAGATTCAACCATCCAGTGTGGACATGGAACCATAGTTTTCATCTTTACATGGCGTAGAATACAATTTAATTGTGCTCATATTCAGCATTATTACTCAGCATAATTATATCTGATAGAGCAAATGTTGTCATTGTTTGAATGTGAAGCATCTCATTTGCATTGTACACAGTACATTCAAACCCTGATTGCAATCAAAACATGACAGAAGAAGAGGAAAACAGGAAGACAACCTGGTCATTAGCCAGAGGAACAAGCGGAGGCCTTTTCTCCTGCTCTTAAAAAAATGCCTAATCCATCCTCAACCCTCTACTCCAACTTCTCATCTCTAATCCTAATCTCTCTTCTTTTTCTCTCTGACATTCTACAGTGACAGCCATTTAATATGTTCATTCATCTCCCGTCTCACTGATTCTTTTTCTGTTTCACTATTTATCCATTTTTACCTCGACACAGGTGAAGTCCCCCCACCCCCACATGTGTACACACACACGCACACACACACACACACACACACACACACACACACACACACACACACACACACACACACACACACACACACACACACACACACACACACACACACACATCCGTGTTATACAAAGTGATATCCATGCCTTGCCTTCCATAGACTTCCATTCATTTTCAAGCCTTTCTATGGCCTAACCATGACCCTAACCCTAACCTGATTGACACTGTAGTGCTAAACCTTTTTTTTTTTTTTCCTTTCTCTTTTCATGCAATGTCTAGGAGATTTGGGGAAAGTAGCCTGTAACCTGTTGTTTATATAAAAGTGTCCTATGATGGACTTGCGACCTTTCCAGGGTGGACCCCGGCTCTCGCTCAATAACTGCTGGAAATAGGAAGCAATCCCTCCCCCTGCAAACCTGCACAGATAAGCAGGTATAGATAATGGATGCATGGTACTGGAGAGTCAGAAAAGTAAACAGAAATACTGCAAGATCTGGAAGGTAACCTGCAGGTTTTAGAAAATTAAACACCAACATCCGGAATGCAACCTGTAGGTTCAAATATGGCTTCCTGCAGACTCTGGGAACCCACAGGTTGCATGAAACAGCCTGTTGAACCAGCAGGTCCTGGGAAAAATAACCTGCAAGTCTTGGTGTAGGATCCTGTCTTCCATGGATTAAACGGGAAACATTTCAGAAAGTAATCAGCATGTTTTTAGAAAATATACTAAGTTTATGAAAAGCAGCCTGTAAATTCTGCAAGTTTGGGGACAGGAACCCTACAAAAGTTTTAGATTACAGTGCAGATTCTGGACAGTTTCTGTGATTGTGACTTGGCTTGGTCGGCACTTTTTTTTTTTTTGTATTGCTAAACCTAACCTCTAGCTCAGAACAAAAGTGAGAACCAAAAAGGATCCTCAATCTACATCAAAGTCCCCACATTACTAGTAAAATGTGCAAAACATGTTCTCAGTCAGCTGAAAGTACAAGAACACACTGGGAATCATTTGGTAACTATCTTCTCCTCTTTCTTTCATCTTTCCATGAGATAACAGTGTGCAAACCCTTTCATCTTTCTCTTCCCTGAAGAGAAGACTGCCCAGCGGACACAGAAAAGCAGAGTCAGCATTTCACCCCCCTATGATGTCACATACCCCCGATCTCACCCACCCACTAAAACACTCACACAACAAATTCTGGCCATCTAAGGAATTAAGGAAATCAAATGCAGTAAAAACCGTTTCCCATTTAGATGCTCCTGCATCAGGTCCACTCACAGCAAACTTATGAGTTACAAGAGACGAGAAAGAGCAGTATTGTCACTGTGGAAAACTTTGGTTCACTGCTGAACTCATGTTTGATAAAAATCACAGAAAATGTCTGATAACTTTGGAGCTGGCATTCAAAGTCTGACTTTTTTATTTAATGTGATGCATTAAATTTGGGGGTTACAATTTAACAACAGTCTGTAAAGAGAACCTTCAGACAGGCAGCAAGGAAAAGTGCCAAGGAACAGGCAGGAAAGCGTTTGAGTGACAAAATAAGGAAGAGAGCAGGTCATATGAGAGAGAGAGAGAGAGAGAGAGAGAGAGAGAGAGAGAGAGAGAGAGAGAGAGAGAGATAGAGAGATAGAGAGAGAGAGAGAGAGAGAGAGAGAGAGAGAGAGAGAGAGAGAGAGAGAGAGAGAGGTTAAGATACAAACAATTCAAGGAGGGAGAGATGGGGAGGTTGAATTTGTTAATACAGAAGAACACTGCATCAAACCAATACACTGCTCTGAGGCTGGCTGAGCAGCTGAGAGGCGTGCGTCAGCAGTACATTCACGTTCCCACTGAAGGACAAAGGGAGGGGGCAGAGCGAGCATCTTAGCTGCCTGCAACACCGACACACATTGGAGCCAGGGGGGGGGCAAGAAAAGAGAGAGATTGGAGAATAAACAAGAAGAAGAGATGAGGATAAGAATGCTGCTCCTGCTGTTTCTGTGACGGTGGGCTGGCTGTGAGAGTGCTCGCGTGGCTTTCCATCTCTCTCGCAAACTCTGCTATGCACATGCTATCTTTCTTTTGCTCTTGATCTATCAGGGATTCTTTCTCTCTTTTTCTTTCAAGCTCCCTCATGTCCTCTCTCTCTGTGCTACTCCGACTACTGCAGTAGTCCACCAGCCAGCGTCAACAGCCACACACATGGCTAACTGCCACAACTTACTACCTCAGCCCCGGAGAAAGAAATAACCAAAATGCAAGCAGAGGGACACTGCAGGAGACAGCCTGAGGGACAAAGCAAACATCGCAGAAAATAATTTCCAACGTATTTCCTTGTTTATGGAAACAGATACGGAACCCACTTTCACTGTTATCCTCCCGGCGTCATATTTTTCCTTCTCTCTTATTGAAGAAGAGGACACAAGTGCTCTCTCTATCTCTCTCTTCCCTCTCTCTTCCATCAGCCTTTTGCAAAGCTCCGACAGTGCAGCGTACCACCCCCCCACCTCCACACAACGCCACCATCTCTCCCACCACCCTCTACCCTCCTCCCCCCAGGAGGAATAGACGGATTACTGCTAACTGTGCACACGGCAGCATGCAGCTGCTCTGACCGGGGCCAGCCCAATGTTAGGAGAAAGCAAGAGGGAAGCAGAGGATGAGGAAAAAGGGTGATGACTGTGCCGGGAGTTCTTTAGTCTTTTTTTGTCTCTCAGTCTCTGTCACAACAGGGCTAATAAGCAACCGACAAGCCCTTGGCAAAGTCACAGTAAGGGAGGTCTCTTACCCAAACAGGCAACCAACCAACGAGCCAACACATGCACCAGGAGCTGACAGAGAGGAGAATTTTTTTCTTTAATTTCTTTCAGTCCCATCGTTTATCCTGCTCTGTGGCAATCAGCTACGTAATGGATCATTGTGATTTATCCACGGTGGAGCTGCATTTTGGAATCTGCAGCCTGGCAGAACGGGAGTCAGTGGAGGAAGAAAGGATCTAAGCACCTGCTAAGATTTCATGGCCTTACCTTTTGCTCTGAGTGTTTTCTAAGCTTCTTTTTGCATTTAATTTTAGAATACATTTTATATTTTTGGCTAATAAAGAGTCACACCACTTTTTCAAAAGACAAGGACAAGAAAGCATTTACCTTCTGTCATTTCATGGAGAGGATTACCAGTGAATGTGACGCATGGCTGTTGCTTTTAACTTTTGGAAAAAAGGAGCACCTTTAAACTAATGAGGTAAGTTAGTAATGCTGTTACTCAACCTTTTTGTTTCAATGCTGATGTGCTTTACCTCAGCTGCTTTTTCTTAGAATAACCTTTCTCATTCTTTCTCTGCCTGTTTCCCCCTTCATTCCTTCACACAAAAATGTCGATGCAGCATCTTCCTGCACTGTCGATGGAACCTGGGAGCCTTGAGCTGCTCCAGCCAGGCTAGGGTGGTCTATCCTTCGGTGTGTCCCGTATCCCCCCACCATGCAGAATAATGAGCCCTCCACACCATGAGTCCGTTGGCCCAGGTTAATGTGCAGTCTACCTGGAACACAGCCCTGCTCGCCGTGCTTTCCCTAATGGTGTCTGCTCTCAGTATGTGCCAGTCCACAAGCCCCGGGTTGGGCTCAAAAATTCCACAGAACTGTCCAGGTGTGTGCTCCTGCACCAACCAGCACAGCAAGGTGGTGTGCACCCGCAGAGGCCTGATTAGGGTTCCTCCGAACATCCCAGCCAACACCAGGTACCTGAACCTGATGGAGAACAGCATAGAGACTATACAGGCAGATACCTTCAGACATTTGCATCATCTGGAGGTGTTGCAGTTGGGCAGAAATGCAATCAGGCAGATTGAAGTGGGGGCTTTTAATGGTTTGACCAGTCTGAATACCCTGGAGTTATTTGACAACAGACTAACAGTCATACCAAGTGGAGCTTTTGAGTATCTTTCAAAGTTGAGAGAACTGTGGCTCAGAAACAATCCAATTGAGAGCATTCCCTCTTATGCCTTTAACCGAGTTCCCTCACTCATGAGACTAGACCTGGGAGAGCTGAGGAAGTTGGAGTACATCTCTGAAGGGGCTTTTGAGGGCCTTCACAACCTCAAGTACCTGAATTTAGGGATGTGCAGTTTGAGGGAGTTTCCAAATTTGTCACCTCTCTTGGGGTTGGAGGAGTTGGAGATTTCTGAAAACGTTTTCCCAGAGCTAAAGCCTGGGGCTTTTCGTGGGCTTAAGAATTTACGGAAACTTTGGATTATGAACTCTGCCATTACAATTATTGAGAGGAATGCATTTGATGACATCACTGCTTTGGTGGAGTTGAATCTAGCCCATAATAATTTATCATCCCTTCCCCATAACCTATTCACCCCTCTACAGTACCTGGTGGAGCTACATCTACACCACAACCCTTGGGGCTGTGATTGTGATGTAGTCTGGCTGTCCTGGTGGCTCAGAGAAAACATTCCCACCAATTCCACCTGTTGTGGACGCTGCCACACCCCAATCCAGATGAGAGGAAGATACTTAGTGGAAGTTGATCAAACAACATTTCAGTGTTCAGCACCAGTCATACTCGATGCTCCAAGAGATCTGAACATTTCTGCAGCAAGAGTGGCAGAAATCAAGTGTCGCACAGCAGCTATGAGTTCTGTACGATGGCTTCTCCCTAATGGGACCGTGTTAACCCATGGCTCAGCTCACCCAAGGATATCTGTTCTCAACGATGGAACACTCAACTTTTCCAATGTTCTCCCCTCAGACACAGGGGTCTACACTTGCATGGTGAGCAACATGGCAGGCAATTCCAATGCTTCTGCTTATCTAAATGTCAGCAATGCTGAACTTAACACGTCTAACCTATCCTACTTTACAACTGTAACAGTGGAAGTTTTGGAACCCACCGTGGAAGATATTCCTAAACCCAAACCCACTTTACCTGCCTCCCCCTCTGTTTTTCAACCTGTCTTTATCTCCACACCAACTGTGCTGTTCCAAAATACTCAAACTCCAAGGCAGGTTTCAGTTCCCACAGCCAGAGTCCCTAGTGGGCCACCTGCCAGTCTGGATGAGATGATGAAAACCACAAAAATCATCATTGGCTGTTTTGTTGCTGTTACTTTACTGGCAGCCGCCATGTTGATAGCATTCTATAAACTGCGTAAGAGGCATCAGCAGAGGAGTACTGTGGCTGCAGCCAGGACCATAGAAATTATACAAATGGAGGAAGAGGTTCCACCTGTTCCACCACCTACATCCGGGTCCAGTGGCTCTGACGACACAGGTTTGGTACTCCCAACATTAGTGGAACACAACAGCAACACATTTAAGCCTGGATTTGTTTCTTCTTCTTCTTCATCCCGACAAGGGAGCTATGGGGCCCACTGGACCCAGAACAACTCTCTCCATCGCTCAGTCAGACAGCATCACAGCCACATCAGCATCATTGCTGATCCCTATGTCATAATGACTTCTCACGGCAAGGAGAAAGTTCAAGAGACCCAAATCTAAATTATTCTCCCAGTGGATCTATTTCTGACTCAGTTGAAACCCTGCTCTCAAATCTGCTCACCAGTCCATGCAATATAATGCACAAAGAGCAAAATGTCAACTTTATTTTGTACAGAATTGCAAAACAGACTTTTTTTCTTGTATATGCCTATACATACACACACACATATATATATATATATATATATATATATATATATATATATATATATATATATATATATATATATATATATATATGTATATATATATATATATATATATGTATATATATAAATAAGAAATATATATATGACTGAAACTACAGCCAAGCAAAGGTTAAAAAAATGCAGAATATGTGAAGAGTGAAAGAAATTTGAAACTATTTTTTAACATCTGGTGACTTTTATTTCAAAAAATAAAATTCTATGCTTTTCTGACTAAAAATAGAGAGTTTTACTGTCTGAAAGGAAAAGTCTTTTTAGTTTGTTTCCACCACATTGAGGAAAACGTAAACTGTTCATAAAGGCACTAAATGCAACATACAAACTCCTGTTTTTACTGTGCCGATTATAATGTGCAATAAAATGGAACTCCCTAACTAAATAACACAAAATTAAATAAGTAAAATAAAGATAGACATAAACATTTATCCAATAGCAGCAAAATAGCACGGATAAGTTGTTCTGTTCAGTAGCTATCAGCCAAATGCTTTTGGACTGCAGAGAATTTCTGCAGCTAAGGTTTAACCCTGTGTTTGCTGGCGTTAGGTTGTGTCAGTGCATATTTTGTAGCGTATCTGAAAAATTTTATTTAATGTGTATATGATGTCCCACTTGTTCAACTGGAAAAGTAAACATGCAGTTTAATAACTACTGTTACACAAATTTTCTTTTCTGTCATTGGTTGCATTTTGTATCATTTTACTTTTAGGTTTTGACATGCTTCTAAATGGCTTGTGTAGTGTTTAGGGCTAATTTAGTAATACATTACAGCAGTTGCCTGACTCGTCTCTGCAAGGGCTCATTCCAATGCTAATCTTTCGAAAGAACAGATATGTTGTGCATTCAAATGGGGCTATGCCGACAATTCTACTTTTGGTGGAAAAAAATGCAGAGGATTGAAGTCAAACAAATGAATGTCTGATACTAGAGCTTTTCCATGGACTAAACTAATACATTATGTTGTTTTTTTTACCTTTTATTTTTAGCAACACTATTTTTATGGACCAACAAAGGAGGCAAGCAAAGTAATAAAAACACCATTTGGTTTGAATTTATCTAATCTGAAAGACTTTCATCTGATGTTTTTTCCTTCTCTCAGTATCTTTAAATTTGTGTAAGTTGTCTAGTCTTAAAGGCTGATGGCAGTAATGTAAATGGTATTTTCCCCAACACCGCTATCGTACGGTCCTATGCATTTACTTAGTGTCTGCATGAATGGGTCTTTAAGTAATTGGTGTACAATGCTGCATTATACCCCACAGTGGGGCTCTATGCAGGTCAGATAGGCTGTTGGGCTTTGATGCCTCAGCTTAGTTCATTGATTTTTCAGTGACTGTGAAGGGGAAAAATACATGTCCCACACAGTTCTACACAACTTGTGCATTCCTTTCCTTACATGCTCATCCTCAGACATTATGTCCTAAATCTGTTATTGAGAAAAGAAAAAAATGTTTATGTTGTGTTGTTACTATGAAAAAAATACTAATATAAATTTCACAGCAAAGCAACTTAAGTAGTTTGCAGTGCTAGCTAATAACAGGGAAGCAATTTGTTTTGAATTCTTTTTATTTCATCAGATGCTGTCTCAATGAATTTCTGAGCAATGATCTTGATGTCATGCAGCTACAAGGCCAACTACCATAACTGTGGCTTGTTTCTGTGATCATTTAAATGCCTCTTCTATGATGCTAAACTGTGGCCATTTCTACACTCAAGAGTTTTCCATATATTGTAATGATTTGACACATGCTATTCAACAGTGTAGGTTACTGGTCATTTGAAAATTTTATACTTCAGTGCAATTTTTCTAATGCTGAAGGAACTTGATATAAAGAGGAAATAAATAAATGACACCTGTGATAACAATAAAGCATTGTGAAATGATAGTACCATCAATTTTTAATTTAAACACTTTTCACTGCACATGTTATAACACCAAGATGACTGGTGTCATTGTACTACAGACTGATTTGTTGAGAACCCTGGAAAAGATGTGTGAAAAGCATTTAAAACACATCTTTTTGTGTCATAATTTCAAACAAAAAAAATGTCAACTTGAGTATATTTGTACAGTGGGGAAAACATTAAGAAATAATAATTTTGAACAAATTCACTTATGGCCCATTGTTCATAGAAGAAAGATGATTTGTGTCTGAAGCATGCATGGCTTGATTTGACCAAAGGTTTTGGACCATTACTCTCCTGAAAGATCGTATGGCGATGGTTTCTGGTAGAATCTGAACAGTTTTCAAGTGAAACAGGTCACAGATCATTTCCTGCACTTAACACAGGGCACAAGGTGCTTTTTCACATATTCAGCTTTTGTTTCACATTTGTAACAAAATCCCATAATTGGAGATCTTGTGAAATTAAAATGCCACATCATTTCCCTTCACAGCAAAAGCGCTACCCAGGTGCTTTCGGCATGTGACTAACGGAAATGAAGTAATTGTTAGCAATTATTATTATTAGCTCTGAATACCAAGCTTAGTGAATATCAAGCCTTATGCTTGAGACCTTGTTATAGCTATGTTAAAACTCTTATTTTAAAATAGTAACATTGGGTTGATAGAGCTTAAACTGCTTGTGGGGTTTGAAATATTGGAGAATTCTTAACTTTTCCTCAATCATTTGTTTTGTAGGATTTGGGGTAATAAGTAAAAAAGAACTAGATACTGAGAAACAAAATGCATGATTTAATAGCACCATAAGGATCTCAAGATTCGATTCAGATTTTTGGGGCCATGATTAAATTCAAAATAATTTTTTTGCCACTGCCGACCTTCCTTTTAGTGTCTTAATAAAGCTGTGGCCCAGCCATCTGAGTGAAAGTCTTACGGAATGGTATGGCATACCTTGGCTTCACTTTCTGCAATGTGCAGATTAACCTTTGTTCTCTTCCACACTGTAAGGCCTTAAATCTTTGGTGATGAACCAGGTAATAGACTATTTATTTATTTATTGCCACTCAGAATTTGCAGTTTGGTAAAGCACTGCAGTGTGTGTCGGTCTGCTGCTGGTGGCTGACTCTGCTCCGTGTCAAGTAGCTCAGGGTTATGCCTGGTCATTTTGCAAACCTTGCTGTTCATGTCAAGCTCGGTCTTGCCAGGCAGTCGATAAAAAACAGAATAAGGCTAGATCTTTGCCTTCAATGAAGACGGAGCTGGTTGAATCTCTCTTTCCTACATTATTTTAGTTTCCTCTTTGTTTTTGGTGCATTCTGCGCATGCGTACATTCCAGAACTGGCTGCGTGGTGACACCAGGACATCCCATTACTAAATGAAAGCTCACAGCAAGCAAATTTGTTTTATTTATAGAATTTTTAATCAGTTTTGGGACTATTTGTATCGATTCTGAATCATAGTAAAAGTGAATAATTAATTTTTATATAAATCTTCATTCTGGCACACCCCAAGAGGATACTGTGGCCTTGTTCACACATAGCAGGATTTTGTTTTCTCCCCTACACCATTTTTAAAAATAATACCATATGCAGAATTTCTTTTAGAAACGTTTTCATCCACACCAACCCACAGAAATACGTTTTTTTTTTTTTTATATACGCCAGACAAATAGGGGGCAGTGTACCAAAAAACTAAAACTTATGTCAGCCAATCAGAATCCTTCAAAACAACCACAACTTCCTGTTAGGAATGAATCATGGCGCCGGAAGGTTTGATCTTGTGGACAGATAAAGAAGTTGAGCTCCTTTTAAACACCATACTTGAATATAAAGTTAATAAAACTTAAGACGATGTCAATTGGGAATCGTTTTTAACTCCACCATATAGCCAAAGCGTATAAACAATGGTTGGACAAGTGTGACACAGCGCAACAATATTCGTTGCAGACCGTGATGCACCCAACATTAATATCCGTTTTTTCATGTACACACACAGACTCAAAACCGGAGTGTTTATAAATGCCCACTTTAGCCGGAGTTTTTAGGATCATTCGTTTTAAGGGGTGTATAATACCGTTTATGTGTGGCTGAAAGGCATAACCGCATAAAAATGTGTCATTTTCCCCAGATATCCTGCAACATGTGGACTAGGCATGTAACAGGCTTGCCATTAAAAATACTAAAGTTGTTTACTTTGAAGTTTTGCTGAACTAAGAGGCTGTTTTAAGAATTTTAATGAGTCTTGAATGCATTCAATTGTCTCTTGTTCTGATCAAACCTAAACTTGATAATTCTAAACTTGACTGACTGAACCTTTATTCTCTTTGTAAAATATGAAAAAGGGGATTCCCAGGGTTTCCCAAAAGTATTGCTAAAATCAAGACAGATCCTTTATTTTTATTGTACATTACCAAACCAAATTGTAGAATAACATGACATGTATGATAAAATCTCATCTTGTGACCCTAGTGTTCTGTATTGCCTTGTTTTGTGAGCTGGATATATCATTGCAACCCTGTTTCACACCAAGCACACCTGGAGAGTTTGCTGCTGAAAAGCTCATGGTTTTATCTGGCCAAAGCAGGAAGATCCAGTCAAAGTTTCAATTAAATTTAGCAAATGTTACATGTTCTCACTTGTGATGTATAGGACAGAAAAAGCTGTCAGCAATCCTTTCTTCACAAACATCTGGTAGCCATGTAGATTGTTATATAGACTTGTTGGCATCAGGATTTATGTGCCACATTCCTCTAACTTAATTTCAAATAGTTTTTTTATTGTGTGGAGTGGCTAAAAGAAATGGACCTGTGTCATGTCATATTCATACCCCATTGTAGCAGAATTTATAATTTATATATTCAATTCAGCTTAATTTATATACACAACATATGTAATCTCAAGGCGTTGTACAAAGTCTATTCAATCAAATCTCACGGAGAGATTGTTCAAAAAGTTTTCTTTCTAAGGAAACCCAGTGGATCAAGCCTCTCCATGAGGTTTCACAGATAAACAGAACGCCAAGCAGGATGTAGCTAATTTGAAGAAAAGAAATTGAGAGAACATAAATTAAAATGTTTAATAGATAACTTTATTGTCCCACAAAATAATAAATAACAATACATAATGCAAAATTGGAGAATAGTAGGATAATTCTGCCAAATGTGCGTGGTAGAGCATCAATAGCATAAATAGTGAGGGAAAACAACGAGGTAGTGCTTGTACAGCTGAATACGGCTTTTGTTTGAGAGGATGAGCATGAACCCACGTGAATTTCTATTCTCGCGAGTGGTGTTTTGTATCTGGCACCACAGCTGTACGCTGTTTTCCTAGGGCCAGTGTGAGTAGAGGTTTGCGGAAAACCACACTGGATAAGGACTGTACCCGGACTTTAATCATGTGAGTCCGGCGTAAGCTTATTGTAACATAACTACAGAGATAGCTCAGGATAACCTAAGCCACTCTAACTATAAACTTTGTCAAAAAGGAAATTTTTAGACTAGTCTTAAAAGTAGACATGGTGTCTGCCTCATGGAATAAAACTGGGAGTTGGTTCCACAGGAGAGGAGCCTGATAACTAAAGTATCTGCCTCCTATTCTACTTTTAGAGACTCTAGGAACCACCAGTATACTTGCAGTCTGAGAGTGAAGTGCTCTTTTAGGAACATTTGGAACAATCAGATCTCTGATGTATGATGGAGCTTGATTATTAAGGACTTTATATGTGAGAAGAATAATTTTTTATTATATTATTTATTTAACAGCCAATGAAGGACTAAAATCGGAGAAATGTGATCTCTGATATTTGCTGCAGCATTTTGGATTAGCTGAAGGCTTTGAACTATATTTTGTGGACTTCCTGATAGTAAAGAATTGCAAAACAATTTTGGCAATATTCCAGAGGTGAAAAAATGAAACATATAAACATGTTTATTATGAGATTTAAATGTCCTGGTCAAAAATAACACCAAGGTTTTTTACTTTATTACCAGAGCTTAGTTTAATGCCATCCAAATTAATTGATTTATTAAAAAGAATATATATATGTAAACCTGATAACACTACCACTGACTGCACTGATACTGTCATCACTACCAACAACACTACTGTGCAGCCAGTACTAAATTAAAGGTTGACATATAACAGATTTTCTGTAGAAGATTATGCTACTGCAATAACCATAGCATAATCATAATATATGAACATTTAAAGCTTTTCCTATATATTTACCAAGAGTGTAAACAAATTAGTCCACCAATTTTTCCAGCATCAATTTCAAAAACTGCTTTGGTTTGTACAGACGTGCAAATCATTTAAAAAATATTTTACATGATTTCCAAGCCTTGCTCAGGTTTAAATAGAAGAAATAAAAAACAGCCAGTGTTTTTTCCAGTGCAGGTGTACCTTTACAAGCAATAAACCTTAAGTGTTTGCTAATTTTCTTTAATACCTCTGTAAACTCAGTCACCACCCAAACTGGCTGCTCTTTGCTTTTGCCAAACTAAATGTGCTTGGTTGTTTCAGTATGTGTCGGTTTAAAAGAAACAGCAAACTCTTGTTATTTCTTCAGCATAGCATGGCTCTAGCACTGTTAGGGATTCCATAAGAGGCCACTTGTTCTTTGTTAGATATTTAATGTGCTTGATAACCAGATAGTTACATAAAAACACTGATGACTTTTTATTTTCTTCAGATATTATTTCTGCCCTTCTTCAGTGTTCAAAGTATAAAATTAGCTGTCAACCGGCTGACTAAGCTAACTATGCTCCACCACTGTCAAGTATGATGAGTTTAAAGGAGTACAGTGGCTAATGTGTTTACGACCGATCACAATGACCTAAATAGTCATCCCTTGTCAACTGTAGGGTTAATAAAATAATTTTTTTCTTGGGTGGCTGCTGACTCAACTCCAACATCTGAGTCACTCTCTTCACTTTAAATTTTACTTGATCTTGCATTGTTGCAGAGGAACGACCAGTGGTGCTATCTTCTGCCTTCACCACCCCCTCTCTTTCACTCCCTTAAGTTAATATTACTGCCTCAACAACACAAAGAAATAACACCCTGTTTGTGCGTGTGTGTTCTCTGTTTGGCAAAAAATATTTGTATTGAATTTTGCAGCAACCATACAAATTTATTTTCTTGATGCTAAGCCAGTGGGTTACCGATAAGGCTTGAGCTATTTGTCCTGAAAATTGATCTTCTGGAAACAAGTAGTGCATGCTATTCATGTTAAAAATAAGTGGGTACAAAACATTGCTTAGCTACCCTCTGTAGATTCACTCACACTCAGACTTGCAGAGGAACAAGAACAACAGAAAACTGTTTAGATAAAGTTCTCTAGTTGGAATATTTTGTGACAAGTCAATACTCAAAGCTTCAGGATCTGTATCTGCTAATGAAGTCTCTGTAGGAGGAGGCCCTTTTTCAATGGTTACAAAGGTACTGAAAGAAATGACCCGTGGTATTCTTAAAAGTGAGCAGTGGCCAAGACTGCATTCTCATTACCCCAATAAAGCTTGAGTAATCATTCTGCACTGGGCAGCACTTTACCACTGTACTATGCCTGTACTGAGTCTGTGATCTCCTGAATAGTCTAATACCTTAAAGGGATAGTTTGGATTTGTTAAGAGATGTTCAGTGAAAAAATTACTAGCTGCTTTAACTAGATGTCAAACTTAAACCTACAGAAAATTAAAGACACTTTGAGAACTCTGCAAGAGTGCCAGGCACTCAGATTAAGTCATTAAGAATAATTTACACTTATTTTTTCTCTTGAGACACAATAGAGCTTTAGGGGATATTTAACACATTTCACGAGAAACCATTATTAAGCTTGTCCCTGGTTTCTTAGCAGGACAACATTTGTGTTAGTATGCCAAAGTTATCAGTGCACCTCATGACCTCAGCTCTTCAGTCAAACCTAACCTAAAAAATTAGAGGCAGATCTAAAGATATATATTATTACATTATCATACTGACAAAATTATGTAAAGAAGAATCACAACACAAACAATCCTGTTTGTGGTGGTCATGAATAGCATATCAAGGTGTAGTTGCAGAGAGGAGGGTATCTGGTTTTGAAAAGGAGGTAGCTCTGTTGGCCTTTTCAGGCCACAACCTCCAGTTGCGGTTTGCAAACGACTGGGATGAGATGCAGCTCCTCTAAATCTGGGAACAAGGTTCTCAGCTGGAAAAAAAGTGGACTGCCCCCTCTGGGTTGAGGGTCAGTCTCTGCCTCAAGAGGAGGAGTATAGGTATCTTGGTGTCTTGCCCACAAGTGATAGTAGGATGGGAAAATAGATGGGCAGACGTGTTTGTTGTTTCATCTATAATGATCTTGGCACTGCACCAATCTTTTCTTGGTCAAGAAAGAGCCAAACCAAAAATAAAAGCTGATGATTTACTCTCTTCTACTGTTAGATTAGATTAGATTAGATTCAACTTTATTGTCATTACACAGGTAAGGGTACAAGGCAACAAAATGCAGTTTAGGTCTAACCAGAAGTGCAATAGCAGCAAGTGCAGGATAAACAATGGTTCCATAAGTATAGGACATGGGTTTTTATTGAATAAATATAGAGATGAATACTAATATAAACAGAATTTTACTAATAGATTTGTCCTATGAGTATAATATATAGATAACTAGTATTGTGAACTAAATTTACAGCTGGATATGTAATGAATATAATATACAGGTGGATATTACTATAAATAGAGTTTTACAGATATGTACAGATATGTATATATAGATAACTAGTATTGTGAACTAAATTTACAGCTGGATATGTACCGAATATAATATACAGGTGGATATTACTATGAATAGAGGTTTACAGATATGTACAATAGCATAATATACAGATGATTGTTATTATAGCAGAGTTTACATTTACTTTACATAATTTTGTCAGTATGATAATGCCTTGAGATGACATGTTTCATGAATTGGCGCTATATAAATAAAATTGAATTGAATTAAATACTATGAATATATGTACAGAGGGTTCTGACCCTCACCTATGGTCATAAGCTCCAGATCATGATTCAAAGAACAACCTTTTGGATAAAAGTGGCAAAAATTAGCTTCCTCTGAAGGATGGCTGGACTCAGAGAGCCTCTTCATGCAGGGGGAGCTTGATTGAAAGGACTCAGTTGTGATGGTTTAGGTATCTGATCAGAATGCCAGCTTGGCATCTCTTTTTGGAGATTTTCCAGGCAGGTCCAACTGTGAGGAGACTCGGGAAGATAAAGAACCTGCTGGAGGGAAAACAGGATCTCCTTCTGACCTGGGATCACCTTGGGATCCCCCAAAGTCACATAGAGGATATCGTTGGGGAGAGGAATGTCTGGGGTTCCCTCATGGATCTGTTGCCCCCGCAACCTGATCTTGGATGAGCAGAAGACAATGCATGGATGGATGGATATAGACACGGGTCTCTTATAAATGAGAAATTGTGCCTGAGACTACCTATCAAGGCTGAATCATTAAATTTCTAATCTATTGCATTTCTTTCAATGTGTATGATGTTATACAAGTATTAATGTTTATATTTTGGTACTTTAAGTAAAAATTAAAATAAGAAATCCACGTAAATTAAAATAAGAAATCCACGTAACAAGTTATGCACTGCCTAATTAAAACTACCTTTAAACATTATATATCATAACTGGTACATTTTAAAAACAGCTTTTCTATCAAATATGTTACATTTCAGTTATCATTTGCTGCATAACTATTTTCAAAAGAACTTTCACTTTCTCTTACAACTCCAAAAAATTAATTCCTTAAGGTAAACTGTACGAAGTGTTCTATCCCATTGGCATAAAAACTTTCAATTTGAGTTAAAACTTCTGGATGCAGGTAAAACATATGACTAGCTGTTAGGTATAGTGATCAGATTTTTCACAAAGCTTCTCTTCAAAAAAATGCATCCATTTAAACCATCCATCTATTTAACCATCCATTTAAATGAAAATAACAGCAAACAGTTTTACGATATAAAAAATAGTGTTTTTAAGTATGTTAATTATTAAAAAAGGATTAGAATAACTAGAAACAAATTCAAAGCATATTTTGTATTATTTTTTCAATGCTTTCATTGGCCATGAATGTTTATACTTTACAACTAAAAATTTAAAATTGAGGACTATTATTTTGACTTGGATGGGCATCGATATTTGCTTCTTCTAGAATAAAAACATCTAGATTAATTTCAGTTCCCACCACAATCTGCAATATAATGTGCACTTCTCTACTGATAATGAAACCACGCCACTCAATTACTTTGCAGCAGAGAGCATATATATATATATATATATATATATATATATATATATATATATATATATATATATATATATATATATATCCCAATGTTGTACTGTACAATATGTTGACAGTGTTGTTATTTAGGACACTTAGGTCATAGTTATTTTAGTGCCTGCTTTCAAACACTGCAGCTCCATGAACAGACATCAACCTTAAGATGTTCCTACAGATGCAGTTCTATGTCAGTCTTTCTTTTTCTGGAGCGTATCTTTGTATACGTTTTGCGCTACATTGTGCCCAAAGGTTTTATTTATTATTTTAACCTCCCCAACTCTGACTTCAGGGGCAAGTTAATCACATACAATAATAAATATTGACAAACAAACAAAATGCATAACTGATCCCAGAAGAAGAAATAATCTAGACAATGAGTTATAATTATTTACTTACCACTCCAGACAGCAAAATGTGGAATTATTTAAAGGATCAATAAGCAATATTTCATTAATTTAGATAGAAAGAACTAAAAAATAGTTTTGTGAAGAACTAAAGGTAATATTTCAGATGGACTATGGGATGACCTCACAGACCACCTCTCTGTGTTGCTCTCCAGTCTCTTGTTCACAGAGCCGGGCCAGCCGTGTGTGCATGTACATGCATTTGAATAGCTGCCAATCAGGGCTTAGCCGGGTTACAGCTGGAGTGGAGATAGAGAGAGACGCAGCTTGTTATACATCTTGTTTTGGTCTACAGGCAGTGCTCAAGCCCCACCTAGTGGTGAAATATCACTTATCCTTTAAATGTAGATATAGCTAAATTTAAATTGTTTTTTATTTATGCTGACATGTCTACAAAAGAGTTAGCATTCTATTTTTAACAAGCAAAAATATATACAATATACAGTGCTGTGACAAAGTACTGGACTCATTACAGATGTCCTATGTTTTTACTGAGGGAGCTGAGGCTGGAGGCAGATCCGAGAGCTGGGCCTGGGTCTTACACGGTGCAGCTGGTAAAACATAGCTGACAGGTCCTATGGGCTAGGGAAATATTGTGGTCAGGAAACAGTCCAGGTCGTGTACAGAATGCAGAGAGCTGATGAGGTGTCTGACTGGTGCAAGACTAGATGGCAACGAGAACTTGTTCACAGGCAAGGTTGGGAAAACCATTGGACATCTACTCACCAATGGCTTTCAATAATTTGGCAGCATCAGGCTGTGGGAAACCAGCATATAAAGGCAGGTGAACAGATGTAGGTTGTTAACCTAACAAGCTATTGTCAGAGGATAACAGGTGAAGTGAATTAACATGGAGCAGAGGATTGACAGACAGCCGGCCAGAGTCATTACAATGGCATACTGAGGAAATATGTGATTAACATTTGTGTCATTATTTAAGAAGAGAGATTTCATAAAAAGGTTAAGTTGTGTGGATGTAGAAATGTGCCAAGAAAAGAGCTACTTAAACAGCATATTTTTTAGCTTATTAGTCTTTCAAGTGACTCATTCCTCAGCTATGCAACAGTTTTGGCAGTGGCTTGGATTTATTTTCTTAACTTCCCTTCAGTCTCTTTTCTCCTTCATTTTATTGGTTTTGCCAATTACATTCAAGGCCTTAAAGTTGCTATGGTTTCCCCGAATTCCAGTCCAAATATTATTGGCTGTTATTATGGTAGCTGTGAAGTGTGAATAGAGAGCTTACTGTGACCCTGACAGAATGCACTGTATTCATATTTACTTTAAGGACCTTTGTTAGACAGCCACTCTAAATAAGCCTCAATGATACTATTCACTGATTGGTACATGTTGAACTCACGCTGCAGCAGATAGAAGATGGCTATTGGGAAATGAAAAAAATCCATAGTTTATCCTGTTTATAAGTAGCGCAACGATGAACTCTACCCATAATTGTTACAGCACACAACACAATTGAAGTTGAAGTGTTGAACAAAACATTCATACATACATCACATGTTGTTCACGTACTGTATTTTGGTGCATTATTGTTCAACACATATAGTTGTAATTTCAAGAAATTACAAGTATATGTGAATCTATATGTGAAAGTAATTTCTGATATAAATTTTCCTTATTATGTACAAACAAACAATTGAACCACTATTTCACTTGAATTAAATGAACTAGCAGGTAAATTCACCATGTTTTAATTTGCATCTCTACGCCATAGCCACATATTATTATTTCATCCCTTACTGTATCAGTTTTGTATCCACAAACTGTTTCATAACAAGGTCCTTTATTCTGTGCATTTCAGGATTTTGATGAATCATGGAGGTAAATGGTCATATGTCAAATATCTCATAGAAATTATATCCTCTGAAATTTTCTTAAAATTATGTATTACACTCCTTTTTTATTAATTTGGGTTCTGGTTGCCATTTAGTGCTGATTCTTAAAAAAATATCACAAATTCTCACCCCAGATCGAAACAAAATAACTCTGGGTCACCCACTGCCACTGCTTGATGTTAGTTATTCAAGTCATATAACTGTATTTTCTTGAAGTAAGCTGTAAGGAGAATATAGAAAATCTCTTCAATTGTCAAAATGTGTATAAATCTTCCCCTCATACTTAACCCCCCAAATTCATCTTGTTCATTTCACACATTTTGTCAAGAAGAAGGCATCTTGGATTGAAAGCTTTGTGTAAATTCAGGTCTGAGATGCCTTCTTCTGCCATTGGTATTGTTTATGAAATGAGTGAGACAGAATAGGGGCTGTCTCAGTCAGCCCCCATTCTCTTCCATTAATTGATAATAAAAAAAAATGTACCTTTGGTAACCTTACTTGTTCACAAATTTAACAAAATAAGCCATTGATAGCTGGTTATGGGTCAGCTTTCATGCTGCCTGACAGCAAGAATTGTCCCTCTTTATCTTGGCAATGGCCTTATATTAGTGTAGGTTTTATATTTTCCTTTGCCTGCGTGGGTTTTCTCCAGGTCCTCCAGGTTTCCTCCCACAGTCCAAAAGACGGTGTCTAAGGTTAACTGGTATTTCTAAATTCACTGTAGGTGTGAGTGTACTTGGTCATTTCCAGTGGATATATTTTTGTACCAAAATGAAAAAGGTAAATCCTTTCTCTCAGGCCTCAGATTTGTTTGCTGAGATACAGACAAGATCATACAAAAATATCACAACTTTAAAGGTACCGTGCCTGCATTTGTTGGCTACTAAGGCATGTGTACTTTCATGAGATGACTTGTTTGTTATTATGCTAATATTGAGCACCACAGACTTAAAATTTATTGTTACGATTAGGGTTTGTTTTTCTCAAAATAATTTACTGGTTCACATCTGCATTTTTCTAAATGCTTTTGTGTAATTTAGATTTTGTCTGAGAAAATGTTACAATATATTAATGGAAAGATTTGTTGAAGGTAACAGTGTGGTAGGAAATGTGCACCGGAAACAGGGAAAACCACGGCACTGAGAGTATTGTCAAGCAAAATTCATTCAAGAAATTGTGAGAGTGGACTGAGGTTTGAGACTGCATTAAGCGCCACAACGCATAAACAAATCTTACACATGGGCTACAACCATTGCACTCTTTATGTAACCTCCTGAGCTGGAGGTTGCTCAGGGGATCAAAGTCCTCTTTTCAGAATAAAGTAAAGTTTGCATTTCCTTTGGACATCAAGGTCCCAGAGTCTGGAGGAAGAGTGGAGAGGGACCAAATCCACATTTCCTGAAGTCTAGTATGAGGTTTTCACAGTCAATGATGATTTGGGGCACCATATCATCTGCTAGTGTTGGACTACTGTGTTTTCTGAAGTTCACAGCTAAAACTAGGGTCTACGATTTTTCTGGAAGATTCCCTTAGTCCCTTTTTGAATAACTGTGCATGCGCAAGACCGTCTTACCATGGTCTTCCCCTCTTTAGGGGGATCGCATGAAAAAAAAATCTCCCAAATCCACTCTGGTCTTATTTTTTTTCTACTGAGTCCTTCCTCATCTTCTCATAGACATGAACGCGGTTCGCTTCTTGTGACTCTTAGCTATGTTCCAAGTATACGGTGAGAGCACCGGAGCTACAATGAACGGCTAACCACTAACCCAGCCGCTAAGCTGACTGGATACATAAACACTATAAGTGTGCATGCACAGCCAGCAAGCGGAAACTCAGAAGGAAAGAGCACGGACACTGGCATTACGTGAGCGCGTCAGAATGATTGGCAGGTGGGACAACCAATACATAAGGCAATTCCCCCAGAATTTGAGGAACAGAGGGGGTATGTACCGTATCTTTCGGACCATAAGGCGCACTTGATAATAAGGCACATTACATATTTTTCCTAAGTGTGTAATATCACTCCGTCCCTCCGGTAGGGTGCCCAGATGTCCCTGGAAATGTCCCGATTTCAGTGTATCATTATCGAGTAAAAAAGTTTAGCGCAACAACAGGTATTTACCCAGTCCTGCCACTGTCTCGAACCAGAAGAGCTTTGCCGATCATGCCTTTCTCGCTCCGTCAGCGTTGCAGTTCAGACAAAACAAACCAAGATTCTGCGCTTAACAAAATCAGAGACGTCCTCGATTTTCATTAGAGAAGTGAAATCTGGTCACCTTACACAGCTCTCTCCAGAAAGGGAGAGCTACCCGTCTCTGTTGGGAGGACAGAGTAATTGGACGACACTGCCATGTTTCTAACATAAGGCCAAAAACTAAACGGAAACCTTTATATTGAATTGACTTACTTGGTTTATTGTTGCTAGCTTGTACTTCGGGCGCGGGCTGCTTTACATGAATGCACTTCTGGTTTAGACATTACAGTCAGGCAGTCTTGTAGACTGCTCAGGGGTCCTGTTGCAGGGCCGATCAGGTAGTGACACAGTGTACCGTAATGCTCCAAATATCCATTGAGCAGAGCAGCTTCATTGCTAACCAAAGATAGCAATTTTAACAGATTTTTGAGCGCATTGTACCACATAAAATCGGTCATTAAGCACAACGTTAATCATACATAAGGCACACCGTATAATAAGGTGCACCATCAATTTATGAGAAAATTTAAGGATTTTAAGTGTGCCTTATAGTCCGAACAATAGTCCGGAACACCTCACCAGGGAGGCATCCAGGAGGCATCCTAACCAGATGCCCGAGCCACCTCAACTGGCTCCTCTCGACGTGGAGGAGCAGCGGCTCTACTCTGAGTCCTCCCCGGATGACTGAGCTCCTCACCCTATCTCTAAGGGAGAGCCCAGACACACTACGGAGAAAACTAATTTCGGCCGCTTGTATCCGGGATCTCGTTCTTTCGGTCACGACCCAAGGTTTGTGACCATAGATGAGGGTAGGAATGTAGATCGACCGGTAAATCAAGAGCTTTGCCTTTTGGCTCAGCTCTCTCTTCACCACAACGGATCGGTACAGCGCCCGCTTCACAGCAGACGCCGCACCAATCCGCCTGTCGATCTCCCGCTCCATCTTCCCCTCATTCGTGATACTTTATGTATTTATGAATACATAAAGTATCAATTACTTTCATGATGGAAGGACGATTTTACCCAGTATAACAAAAAGTGTTTCTGAACAGGTTTACCAACTATAGCTTTAATGCAGCCAGGAAATTCTAAAGCACCTCATGCTTCACTTTGCTGAAAAGCTTTTTGGAAATACTGATTTCATTTCCCCACAGGAGTTGGTACCTGTCCACACTGCCAAAGCTACCAAAAACTGTTTCAATAACCATGTTGTTACTGTGCTTGACTTGTTAGTGAACTTGCTTTGCCTATACTCCACAGAATATGTATTTGTGATTGTCAATAGGAAGCTGAGACACACCAGACCCAACAATGCAGATGGCCTGTAGCCCTCTGTCAATGCAACTTGGGCTTCCATTACACCTCAGCAGAACCACTGGCTGATTACCTCCATGCCATACAACATTAATGCAGTAAATCATGAAAAAGGATGCCCAACCATGTATAGAATGCAAAAAAAAAACATTTTCAGAAGCCAGAAATTTCAGTTTAATATATCCTTTCTTACTAATTTCATGTAATACTCAGATTTTAAGAGACACTGAATTCTGGGGTTTTATTAAATGTACAGCATAATCATCAGAATTACAAGAATTGGGGGCATAAATATTCCCCTCTGTATAATGAATTTGAATAATATTTCAGTTCCACTTTCTGAATGAGTGACAAAAAATATTGAGCTTTTTCAGATTCTAATTTTTGAGCTACATATGCTTATTTCAATCTACTCTAAATCTATGTTTTTTATTTGGGGTTTGACTGGTCTAAATATGTATGATTTTGAGCAAGAAATAACCCAATGTAGACCAATATAATTTAAAGAAATGTACAAATTAATGAATTTAAACTAATTAATATGCTGCCAAATCATAAACTGTGAATTAGATACCAGCTTCAGTGTCATCAGCTGTGTACAGCAATATTTGTTGTTGCAACTATCTGATAGATAAATTGTTATGGATGAATCTGAAATTACCTTTTTTAATACTCCTCTGACCATGCCACCCTGTGCAAAGAGCCATGTTATCCTTATAAAATTTGCCACCATCCATATCTATCACTTTGATTTAGTGTAATCTTTAATCCATCCATCCCTCCATCGTCTTCAGTTTATCCGAGGTCAGCTCAAGGGGGGAACAGGTCCAGAAAGGAACCCCGGATATCCCTTTCTCCAGCAACATTCCAGGACCAGACAAACTATAAAGTCCCTCCAGCCAGTTCTGGGTCTTCCCCGGGGTCTACTCTCAGTGGGATGTGCCTGGATACACTCTGAAGGGAGGCACCCGTAGGTGGCATCCTGATACCCAAACCGTTTCTACTGACTCCTTTGCTGCGGAGAAGCAGTGGTTCTACTTTCAGCCAGCCGCAGATGACGGAGCTCCTCGTTATACCTCTAAGGCTGAGTCCAGCCACCCTCCCGAGGAAGCTCATTTAGACTGTATGTATCTTAAATGTATGTGTGAATAAAAGTGTCCATCTTGTTAAAGCACAGTATTTTGCTGAACAAAATACAAAAGAAACTGCATCCAAAAATTAACATGGATGTTACTGATACTAACCACCAACTTTTGTAGAGCAATTACAACCCCAAACAGTGCTCCACAAAACTTACAAAGGGAGAATAAAACTGCAAAGATAAACATTTGCTAGGCTTATGCCGCAATTTCTTGCTTTTATCAGCTTGGTTCAGTGAAGCATCACAGTACATATATCTGACCTACAAAGTATTTCAGTCATATACCTAAGTAATGATTCCTATCTGCAGATAAGTTGTTGAGAGGTATTTGAAAATTATTAAATGTGAAAACGGATCATATTTGGATAGTTTGAAGGATTTGCTAGAACAATGGACACTGCAACTGATCACATACCAACTCTCCACCTGCACAGATGTATTTTGTACATATATTTTCTATCAGGGAGACCAGTTTCTTAAACTGTAAGACAATGATGAATAAAAGTTATGTATAACAAAAACACACAGAAACCCAGGTTGTTCATGATATATACAAATATTATGTTTTCATATATAATTTCTAGGTGAAGAAGAAGCCTTCTTCTTCACCTAGAAATGATTATTCTCCAAACTTCTCTTGAAATTTTCAACTTTCAGCTTGGAAACAATCTGCTGACAAGCATTGGTCGGGGAACAAATGTGTTTTCATTTGGGCTTATTCTGTTGCATTTAAATTATGCACGACATAAGCACCCACAATTGTTCTCAAGGCCACTGTTTGCAGACATGTACTTGCTTAGCTATGGCCGAGTTGGAAACAGTGTTTAATGATGTGTCAGTGGTATTAATAAGGATGAGAAGATGCAGCTGTTTCAACTTCTGCATGTGCTGCACATTCACCTTATCACTTCCAAACACTCTGGCTTGGCTCTATCAACTATTAATTTCTTTAGTCTTCCACTCTCACTTATTTTCATTTTGGCTCTCCCCATCTGCGTCTTTCACTCCTCTACCCAAACACAATGGCCATCGGTTCTCTCTGTTTACATTGTCCCCTCGCTCTCAAAATTGCTTTTTTTCTAAAAGCATCTGTGTAATTTGGATTTTGTCTAAGAACTGCATATACTAATTGCATATGCTGCATATAGCTCCTTTTGTAGACCATAACTTGTGTCAGTTCTTTTTAAAGCTAGGGTCTGCGATTTTTCCGGAAGTTGCTTTTTGAATAACTGCACATGCACAAGACTGTCTTACCTTGCTTTTCCGTTCTTCATGTGGATCACATGAAAACATCTTCCAAATTCACTCCAGGTCTTATTTTTATCTAATAAGTCCTTTCTCTTCTTCTCATAAACATGAACGCGGTTCGCTTCTTGTGACTCTCAGCCATGTTGAAAGTCTACGGTGAGGGCAGTGGAGCTACAATGAACTGCTAACCGCCAAGCTAACTGGAATACATAAACACTGGAAATGAGCATGTGCAACCATCAAGTGGAAACTCAGAAGGAATGAGCAATCACACTGGTGTTAAGTGAGCGAGTCTGAATAACTGGCATATTCAACAACCAATAGATAAGGCGATTCCCTCAGAATTTCAGGGACAGAGGGGGGTGCATATATAACGTCTATGGGTGAAAGCAGGAACAAATCCATGCCCTTCTGATCGAACGGCAAAGATTGGTTAGTTTTTACAGGCCTGCAGCTCCCACAGAGAATTATTTTTTAACCTCCTTTTTGTGACTACATAATGTATTAACTACTTTCAGGATGGAAGGACAATTTTACCCAGCATAACAAAAAGTGCTTATGAACGGGATTAACAACTATAGCTTTAAGACTGTCTTCTATTTTCTGTTGTTGATTAGCTATATCTTCAGATATGTAAAGGGTGTTTTGTGTGACATGGTTTAATCTTGCCACTTCCTCTCTCTCTCTGAATGTCTTCCCCCGCCTCTCTGCAAGTGAGGAAGGATTATACTGTGACAAGATGACATGGTGCAGTATAGGGGGATTTTGGGACACCGGGCTCTGTCATTTCAGGACTCACTCACATGACTCTGCTCTCCATTATTTTCTCACTGTTGCATCTGTCCAACATGGAGCAGGGAAAGAAGTAGAATTATTGGGAAAAAAATAATGTATGAATTTATTAATTTTGTGTATGTGGTGAGGTTGGATGGGCATTAACTTTAACTGACAGAACAGTGTTGCTGTTGTTGATTTTTTTTTCATTCACAGCTTAGATAGAACGCCTTGGAAAAAACATATTTTAGAAATTTTCACAGCATAGTACATGGATACTAAGTTTTGCCAGATTTAAATAGTCATGGGTATAGAGTGTGCTGGTGTGGAGCATTTCACCTGCAGGAGGAGATAAAAGGTCTAAGGGTAGTATATGTACAGGGTAAATCAAATTAACTACACATATCTTTGCTGGCTTCATACAGTTAATGGAAAAACTATTATGCCACCCTTGTTTTCTTCAATTTCTTGTATCATCTTAATTTCTGGTACAACTAAAGCCGGGCATACACTGTATGAGTTTTTGCCCTTTTCGGGCCGATTCTTCAGTCGTGCGAGAATTTTTTGGATCGGGCCGAGTTTCAGCTTGATCATGCGTCCTGCGTCGTGTAGTATACAGGGCGTAACGAGAGGCGATTAGCCTCTCACGACCACCTCCTGACCAGGAATCGGACGGTTGGATGAAAATCAAACATGTTTGAAATTCAGTCGGCAGTCGTGAGTGATCGTGAGCGCGTCCTGCTGTTGAAGCAGAGTTACGAAAGTCTACGAGACGATTTTCCCCCAACCTTGTGGGCTGCGCATGCACAAACAAGGAATTTCTTCTTCGTCTTCTCAAACGAAAACATAGGAGTGAAGAGAAGCATGGGGCGGTATGTGTGACATGGAGTCAAACTACGGAGGAGCAACTCGTAGAATTGCCATGGCAGCGCGTTTTGTTCTTGGGAGCCTCATATTTAACAGTGAGCATCGACACTTCCGCATTTTTCTTCTTCTACTGTTAACATTTGGCTTCCGGGTAGACGAGTCAGAGGAGCGCCATCTCTCTACGGGGATGAGTCCGAAGTGCGGTTTTTGAGAGTAGCCCCTGAGTGCAGACCGCAGATCGGGGCGTGGCTCAACGTTGAGGGCGTGGCTCAACATTGAGGGGGTGCCTAAATGTTGAACCACGCCCACGTTGAGCCCCACTTGAGTCCATTTTGGTCGCCATCTGGTGGCGGAGACAATTCAGCACATTCACAAACTGCAATGCTTCACCTATGTTCAGTTTTTTTTTTATTTGAATGAATTTTTTTTCTGACAGACCAACAAATTCCACTGACTAAAAAAAAAGTAATTGACAAAATTACAAGAAAATCACAATCAACACTTATTCATCGTTATGAGCACCAACGCCACATTACATATCTATATATGAACTTAAACATAAATAGAAACTACTAATAAAAATTATTCCATTTTATAAACCTGCAAATATAACATCTGTTGTGACCTTGATTAGTTAATTTTTATATATAGTGTTTTCCCTCTCTCTCTCTCTCTCAAACAATATTTAAAACAAGGTTTTATAGCTTTAGGCTTTGGTCTTGTGGACTTTTAATTATTCCATTTATACATATACCCCCCCGATATGTAGAGACACATAATTCAATTCAATTCAATTCAATTCAATTTTATTTATATAGCGCCAATTCATGAAACATGTCATCTCAAGGCACTTTACAAGTTAGGTTCAATCATATTATACAGATTGGGTCAGATTATACAGATTGGTCAAAAAATGTTCCTATATAAGGAAACCAGTTGATTGCATCAAAGTCCCGACAAGCAGCATTCACTCCTGGAGAAGCGTGGAGCCACAGGGAGAGTCGTCTGCATTGTACATGGCTTTGCTGCAATCCCTCATACTGAGCAAGCATGAAGCGACAGTGGAAAGAAAAAACACCCGTTAACGGGAAGGAAAAACCTCTAGCAGAACCGGGCTCAGTATGAACGGTCATCTGCCTCGACCGACTGGGGGTTACAGAAGACAGAGCAGAGACACAACAAGACAGACAAAAGGCACAGAAGCACACATTTATCTAGTAATCTGTTCTACATTAGATGGTAATAGTCGGTGATCTGTCCTCCCTGGATGATTTCACAGTCAACAGAACGTCAGACCAGGTGTACCTACTATGAAGAAAAAAGAGAGAGAACAAAAAGTTAAAAAAGTTAAAAGCTGAAATGACAACAGTAATTTCAATGTAATGCAATGCAAATCTGGAGAACAGTAGACTGGAGAACAGTAGAAATCAGTAGAGTGAGAAAAATAGGCCCTGATGTCCTCCAGTAGCCTAAGCCTATAGCAGCATAACTATAGAGGTAGCTCAGGGTAACATGAGCCACTCTAACTATAAGCTTTGTCAAAAAGGAAAGTTTTAAGATTAGTCTTAAAAGTAGACAGGGTGTCTGCCTCACGGACCAAAACTGGGAGTTGGTTCCACAGGAGAGGAGCCTGATAGCTAAAAGATCTGCCTCCCATTCTACTTTTAGAGACTCTAGGAACCACCAGCAGACCTGCAGTCTGAGAGCGAAGTGCTCTGTTAGGAACATAGGGAGTAATCAGAGCTCTGATATATGATGGAGCTTGATTATTAAGGGCTTTATACGTTAGAAGAAGAATTTTAAATTCTATTCTTGATTTAACAGGAAGCCAATGAAGGGAAGCTAAAATTGGAGAAATATGATCCCTCTTGTTGATTTTCATCAGAACTCTCGCTGCAGCATTTTGGATCAGCTGAAGACTTTGAACTGCATTTTGTGGACTTCCTGATAGTAAAGAATTACAATAGTCCAGCCTTGAAGTAACAAATGCATGGAGTAGTTTTTCAGCATCACCCCTGGACAGAATGTTTCTAATTTTGGCGAGATTCCGGAGGTGAAAAAAGGAAACTCTGGAAACCTGTTTAATATGGGATTTAAATGACATGTCTTGGTCGAAAATAACACCAAGATTTTTTACTTTACTACCAGAGACCAAGTTAATGCCATCCAGATTCAGTGAATGATTAAGAAGTTTATTTTTTGAGGACTCTGGTCCAAAGATTATAACTTCTGTCTTGTCAGAATTTAAGTGCAGGAAATTTAAAGTCATCCAGCTTTTGATGTCATCAAGACATGACTGCAGTCGAAGTAATTGATTGGATTCATCAGGATTTATGGATAAATATAGCTGAGTGTCATCAGCATAACAGTGGAAATTAATCCCATGCTGTCTGATAATTTTGCCAATCGGAAGCATATATAAAGAGAATTGGTCCAAGGACTGAACCCTGTGGTACTCCACAAGTGACCCTAGAGCTTGAAGAAGATTTATTATTAACATGAACAAACTGGAATCTGTCCGACAGATAAGATTTAAACCAGCCTAATGCTTTCCCCTTAATCCCTACAGTATGCTCAAGTCTTTGTTGGAGAATATTGTGATCAACTGTATCACACATACATAAGTATATTGTTGGATGGTGACACACCAACGGTGATTAAATGCACCAACAGCAGACTATTCCACTGTCCCTTCTGCACCTACAAGGCTGCAAAACCAGTGATGGACAACCAAATGAAAGACCATCCCTCAGTAAAATGAGTGGGTAAGTTCTGTTCAGGCCCATTATAAAAGGTTTTTATTTGTGGTTCCAACCTCCTTCCTTATTCAGTTTCAAATTTGTTCCAAGTGTTTATGCATGCTTTTAAAAAGTTGATGGTACTTTTATTTACAAGTAAATACTCTTTGTTCAGACACATTGCTGAAAGCCTGTCCGATGAATATGCATGTGTTGATTGTGATTTTCTTGTAATTTTGTCTATCACTTTTTTTTTAGTTGGCGGAATTGTCTGTCTGAAAAAAATTCACAGTGTAAGAACATATATCGTGAGCTGTGAACTTTTAAACCCTGCGGTTTCGTCGTACAGTTTGAGCTGTACCACAATTAAAAATATCATACAGTGTATGCCCGGCTTAAATTTGCTTGGGCAAATATTCAGAGAACAACAAAAGTAGCTCATAACAGTTTAATTTCAGACCTGATATCTAGTAATTTTCCATGGTTTTATTGATCATAACCAATATCACTTAGGTTCTTACATCAATAGCTATGGCATTATACTGCCAAAAATAGTGCTTTTAGGCATTCCATGTTTTCTCTTCTGTCTCTTTTAGTCACATGATACACACAGGAATTAGTACTTGATTGCATAACCGTTGATTTTGATGACTGCAGCCAAGAAATTGAAGAACACAAGTGTGATCTAATTGTTTTTCTGTGGTTCTACACTTTCTTTTACTAATGTGAAGGTTTGCACAGATCAGTCTATTGGGTGCCCAGCCATCTCACTGAAAACTGTGTGAGATACACTGTATACACTGAGATGCTTAATGCTCTGACTGTAATGTGAAATTAAAATGAAGATGCAAGGAATCCATATAGATACAGTACTGGTGGTGTAAATCATGGAATACTCGGGTCTTATAGGAGAGTTCTGCATAGATCTGTACTCTTTAGCTCCTCCACAGTGGCTCCAAATTACGTTGACCAAAATTGAAAAAAAGGTGCAAATAAGGCAAATTTTACTAAGCCTGAATGAAACAAGAAATAGCTTTTGGGATTGTAAAACAGACAAGATGATCAGGCTATCTATGCCCTTCAAGACTCTCTATTAATAAGCATAAAACATGCTAAAAAGTAAAAACAAATCTAAATAATACTTATGCAAAGTCGATAACTGACTTCAATGAATCCACAGAAAGTACTTACGTTGCCTGAAGTCTAGTGAGAAATTTCATCAGTTAGTGATGATTTGTGCCATGTCATCTGCTGGTGTTGGTTCACTGTGTTTTCTGAAGTCCACAGTCTAAACAAAACCATGCAGCAGGAACTTATAGAACACTTTATGCTTCCTTCTACTGACAAGCTTTCTTGAGATGCTGATATCATTTCCATTTTATTTTCCAGTAGGTCCACGCCCCCAAAGGGAGCAAAAGATGGTTAAATGACAATGGTCATAATGGTCGCAAACTGGCCTGGACTGAACCCCTTAGATAATTTATGGGGTATTGTCAAGAGAAAAATTAAAGACAGGAGACCCAGCAACGCAGAGGGCACTATATCAAAGCAACCTGAACTTCTGTTACACCTCAAGAGTGCCACAAGCTGATCGTCTCCCTGCTATGTGTTCTAGACCAGCTTGCCTCACTGCTGGGTGGTTAGTGTTTATTTTTACTGTAACACTCTGTTAACCTGTCTATTGTAGGCTGTGCCACTAGTTTGGTGTTTTGCCATGGCACTCTGTTCAAGCCTTTCAATTCCTGGTTGTGTTACTAGTTTGATGTTTTGGTTTTGCCTTGTGATTTATTTTAATGTTGATGCTGTTTCCAGCATCAACACATTAGTTCATGTGGCCTTAAGTCATCTCTGGGTTTCTTTTGTTATTAGATCACGTCCTGTTCTTTTTTTTGGGTAGTGTACTTATTGTTTCCATAATTTTTGTTCCTACAGCCAACTTAACAATAAATTGTTACGTTTTTTTTCATAATCTCTTTCGTGTTGGCTCTAAATGTTACTTCCCCTTCCCCCTAGACGAGTTTGGGTCGTAACATTTAATATTTAATATTTATTCATGCAGTGATTCATGCAAAAGGAGGCCCAACCAAGTGTTGAATGCATAGTATTAAACATTTTTTCAGAAACCTGATATGTTTATTAATTTTTTTATATGTAATATTGTATTTTCTGAGACAATGCATTTGTCATAAAGTGTTGTTGTAGGCCCAAAGTGTGGCAGTGATGTGACAGAGCCATTGTTAGATGATGAGATTTAATAAGAAAACAAAAAAATACAACAAACGGGGAAAAAAAACAACTTAGGAGCCAGAAAGGAAGTGACAGAACAGTGGAACAGGATGATGGAACAACAGAGTGTAAAACAAGAATTCAGCAACCAAGAAACACAAACCAGGAACTTTAATACAACCGGGAAATAATCAACTACATGGCAAACAGGTGAAAACCATCAACCAAACACTAATCACCTGGGGGAAGAATCAAGTCAGGGAACTCAGTAAGGCACCATGGCAAAGCACCTCTGCCGTTACAAGAATTTGTAAAAAAAAAAAAAAAAAAAAATAACTCAAACAGATCAACAAGAGCTGGTTCTAGAGGCGATTGTCTGGTTCCTTTCAAAAAGAGTGAATCTAGTCAAGCCATTTTTTTCTGTTGCCATAACCATGCCTAAATCTGTATATTTGTGTAATATTAGCACTACTTTTTAAAACTACTTTTTCTGAGTTACCATATGATTACAATCATTATTATTTAATTAATGTAATATGCTTTTAGTATTGTGCGCTTAAAATGGCACTTTGTATTGACTGTGCAATCAGGCAATCAGCAATATAATTGCGCATTTAACACATTAACACTTTAGCACTCTGCACTTTAATCAGTCCTTTGATGCATATTTTTAGATTCTTAACACTGGTGAAATACGTATGGTCCCCTGACCCCTGTGGCCTGTATGCTTTACGATCCACTATATTTTTCATTGATCTCACTTTTCCTTTAATTTTTTATTCTATTGTTTTCAAGGAAATGTTTTCTCTCTATGTAATTTCTCCCCCTGTTTATACTGCTCACAGCCATGATGGCTTACTGTTCTAACTGTTTTTACTGTTGTTTTATTGATTTTATTATTTTATATTGTTGACTCAACCTGCTGAAGGAACTACAGATGGAAATTAGCCATAGGCTATAATCTGTCATATTTACATGTATTTACATTTTTTGGACCATAAGGCACACTGGATTATAAGGCACACTGACAATTCTTCCCAACTCTGCCTCTTCACATACACAGCCTTCTCCCAATCTGTATCTGTCGAGAGGACAGAGTAGTTGGACTACACTGCCCTGTTTCTAACAAGGCCAAAATAAACGTAACTTTTATATTGAATTAATTTACAAGGTTTATTGTTGTTAGTACTCCGGGCGCAGGTTTCCTGAAGGGTCCCACATACTTGGGCATACTTACCTCTCTGAGTTTCTTCATCCCTACTAACCCTCTTGGTCCTTCAGGTCACCTGAACTGCATCTCATTGAGATATCAAGGTGTGAGGGGAAGCTCAGAGGGAGCAGGGGCTTTTCTGTCGTTATGGAATAACCTGCCCCTGCATATAAGAAAGGCTCCTTTAAAACTCTACTTAAAACTACCATGAGCCATACTTAGTTTTTGTTTTAAATTGGTTTTATTGTTTATTTTAAGTTTTTTTTATGCATTATCTTTCTATTTCTTAATGGATTTATTTTAGTTTGTGGCTATGTACAGCAGTTTGTTTCAGCGGTTGGCTGCTTTTACGCACTTTATAAATAAAGATATGGTATGGTATTATTATAATCAATATTGTTATTCTTAAGAACATCTACAATCTGCATATTTTTTGATAAAAAAGCCATTTAATTATCTCCATCATAGTGGGTTGAAAATATACAAACATTGCAGACACACTAATTTGGGACTGCATTCACAATCTATGGTTATTACCAAAATGTATCTTTTAATCAAATCATCTTCCTTAGTCTCTTCACTTGGCCTTAGATGTATGTGCGGCCGGCCAAAGTCGTAAACATGAGACTGGAGACATAACATATTCCATATAAAAAGATACCTTTCGTTCTTCACATCACTATTTTTTTGTTCTTTCTATCTAAAATAATAAATTATTGCTTATTGCTCTTTTAAGAAGCAAGGGTGAATTTATGCCTCACATAGCTCCTTCATAACCAAGTTTCTGATTAGAAAGAAGTCTAAATGGGAGTAATACTGGGGGACAGGCGAGAAAAAAGCAACCTCGTTATCTGATGTCTCTTGAGCACCAGGCATCACAAAGACCAAAATTTTTGTATCCTGCTTTAAAATTTCAATTGACTGCAAATTACGACATGAAAATATTCTGCTGAGCCTGTCTAACTCTGTTCTCAGAGTGAAGTTAAATTCTCCTTATACCACAAGTGCTGTACCAGTCTGAGTTTAAAGGGCATAAAAGAGACTGATACAAATTTGAAACATCCACATTTGGACAGTATACATTAGCAATACACTTGTCTTTGTTGTCCATGTTTGTGTTAACAATTACATATTTCCCTGCAGGATCAATATGCTATCTTTCCATGTAAACTGTCTCGTTCCATGAATTAGAAAAGCTACTTCTCTTTATTTGTAATTATAGTTAACTAAATAAAAATGAGGAAATTCTGGTGTACTTAGTGATTTCGGTCCAGTTTTGGCCGCGAGGGTTTCCTGAAGTAAGACAATATCTGCTTTAAGCATTTCTAGTTGATCTGTGATTTTATGCTTTTTCATACAATGTACATTGCATGTGACAAATATTGAATTCATATTACTAAGTATGAGGTCAACACTAAATTTGTAAATGTGTCTTGCTGTGTGTGTGTGTGTGTGTGTGTGTGTGTGTGTGTGTGTGTGTGTGTGTGTGTGTGTGTGCAAGCGTGTGTGTGTGTGTGAGAGAGAGTGTGTGTGTGTGTGTATGATAGAAAAAAAGACCGAAAGAGTGTGCATGTCTTTGTGGAAGTGAAAGAAAAGAAAAACGGGGGACTGAAGAAATGCACACATCAAAATCATAATCACAATGAGCTGCATGTTAACTTTAAAGTTATTAAGTACCAATAAACCTTAACTTGTATTTAATTAGTATTTATTGGTTAATTCTACCTGCCGTTGTATTCAGTAAAACCACAGAATAATCTTCTGACCCCACAACAGATCTCTTTCCTCTTTTCCTTGGTTTGTAGTTACTTATATCTCTCTCTCTCTCTCTCTCTCTCTCTCTCTCTCTCTCAGATTCCCTGCTTTTATTCAGCCAAAATTGCTCCATATTTGCTTTGTTTAATTCTAGAATTATCTTTGTTCACTTATGGATTCTTTAATTGTCTGTACCATACTGATTTTCTGCCTGTGCTCCATGTCCTGTTCTATCTGTGCAAGACCAATAATTTTTTTTATTTATTAATTTTTCATTGTTCATTATTTCCTTCTCTATTTTGACAGTTAGGTCTCTGCATTTGAGTCCTTTACGAAACCGAAACATCAACTTTGCCAGAGCTTTGTTTAACCCTAAGTCTTTCCTTGGTGTGTATTTTACTTACAGTGGCACGGACCTGAGAAAAACAGTTAAGCAAACAATGTAGTGTATGTTTTGTGTGTGTTTGAGGAGAAGGGGGTAGGCTAGGTGGGAAGCTTTCTTACAAGCAGGTTAAGACTCCCAGTAGCATCAATCCTACTATAAACTGCTTTAATCAGTTTGTACTCTCAGTGCAATTTAGGAGCTTGCCCCAAAGCAAGACTTTGAATGTGTGCAATTTTGTTTATATACAGTAAAGTGGTGTTGTGGCAAGTAGCAGGCTAGAAACGGTCTGCAGGCAAAAACTAAATAATATACATGGTGAAACACACATGCAAATACATACACAATTATCTTTATGTATGTGCACACAAAGTCACTCTCCTGGCACTCTCTGCTGTGGGGAATCAAGCATCATTGATATTCCAAGTTGCTGCTTGCCACTTTCAGGAAATAGGGACCAGCCCCTGAAACACAGCCGGTCCCTTGTACCCGCTCTGTCTGTCACTTTCTAACACACTAACCCATACAGCTAATACCCAATCCCCATGTCTATTCTAAATGAAACACTGTGTTCAATATGTGTTGTTCCAAAACCGAAGCTGATCCGATTAGCATTTTATACCTCAAAAAATAATAATCATGGAGTAACAATATTCAGTATTTGGAAGTTTGGGTCATGGAAGTGCTGAGACTGTTCATTCATGTAACACCTTGGCAAACCACACAGAGGCAAGTTGGAGAAAACTCTTTATAGTGCACAGCAAAGCTCATCAGCTGAATATATTACCCAGCTCCTGAAGGCAATCCCATTCACTCTGGACTCCTATGGAGTGAACACTGCTGATCAGCAGGACACACACACACACGCACACAGACACACACACCGATTCTCTTCGATGTCTTACCCACCCACGCCTTAGTCTCTCTTCTTTGGAGCTGCCCTTTCTTCCATCATATTTGTCTGCCCATAATGTGAAGGAGGAGAGGATGTTAATATGAAAGAAAAGGTCAAGGACAGCTACCAATGTCCTGCTCAGGCCCACAAGACAGTTGCTAACAGGAGTGAGGCACCTGCAAGATTTTGTAAGACACTTTTACACAGAAAGTCTGGCTGATACAAACGTTAGTCACCTTGAATAGAACCGGGGACTGTTTCTCAGTGAGTGTAAACAGCAATACAATGTGGCTGTGCTCATTTTTGCGCTAACATGTGTCAGCATTTCCTGTTCCATTAATCAAAGAACACACCTTAATGGATAGAGCCAGTACAAACTAGTGTTATCTCATCACCTTTTTCTGCTTTGCTCTAATGTTATCCCTCATTTGGTTAAATGGTCATGTTAAGTGACAGGAATTAAGAAATAGAGAGGTGGGGAAGCAAACATTACTAACCAGGCTCATGTATTTCAATCAGCACAGATAATATTGGTTTCAAATGGAATTTACTAGAAATATATTTCTCACAATAACAGGGCTAGGGGCCCCAGTGACTGGCATTTGCTGACAAATGGACCAAATTAAGATGTAATTTTGTTTTTGTTATTAATTTATCTCTGACCTTTCTATGCTTTCACACATGCACCAAGGTAAATTCACATATGCATAGACCTCGAGCCTTGTTTTATTATGTTTTTTTTTAAACTAAGGTTTAGGATTCCACTAACTGAAAACACAGAGTCCAAATTTCTTAATTCCTTATCGCCCTTTCCACCTTTCAATGTCCCTCTTTTTTAATCTACCCTATTCTAACATTTGGCTCATGTCTCTGATGCACAAACAAAGAGATAGAGGCTATGAGGGGGAGATAAGTTAAATGGAATCGAGAAAAGAGAGGAAAGCAGGCCTTTGGTCATTTAGAATGGCTTGAAACTGTTATGACAGAAATCTTTTTTTTAGATTTAGTGGGTATTGTCACTGTGTATGTTCGGCTGATAAGACACATTAAGGAGTATTTTATCTGTAATCATCTATCTGGCTGCAACCTCCAAATGTTTGGAAACTGTCAAAAACTGATTTGCCTGGAAGCCTTTAAAAGTTACATTTGAGTCAATTTTTTAAGCTTATGTAATGTGATTGAATACCAAGCCTTTGTTATCATCATAATAGGGAAACATTTATGATCTTTGAAGAATGACACACACTGAACATATTTTGGTCAGCTTGAATAATTCAGCAGAATTTCAATAAAAATCCCAAAAGCTATTGTACATTTACCTCAATCATGCGGTAGATGGATACTGCTCTGAAAACCACTTAAAGGGTTTTTTGTAAACTGTGACAACCACTGGCCTAAATTAATATGACATTAAGTCAGCTATTTCAAGGTTTGGCTATTGATGTAATTTGTTTTTTTCCAATAAGAAAAAAAAGTCACAGGTTTTTGGCATTTGTGTTTAATTTTGAAATAAGACCAAATATTAATGCGTGTTTATTTATTGGCTGCAGCTCAAGGGAAATTCGGCCCTGTGGATGCTTTCTATATCTCTTTCTGCAGGTGTAAAAGTAGAATCTAAGGATGTAAACTTTCACTCTCTTTCTTCCCTGTGCTTTATTTTTGTCACCTGTTCTACCTTTTAATGTTGTCCCATGCCTTTCTCTCTTTCTTTCCATTGCTGTGTCCATTGAATTTGAAACAATACAAAAATAATATCCAACAAAGTTTATTTTATTTATGTATGTTTGCATACATATCAAGTGGAAAGCAGTAATGCTCCACTTTTGAAAGTAAGTCTGTTTGGCTCTTTCTGCCATTAAAAAAGCAATTATTAGGGCTAGACTGCCAGACAAGACATATCAAAAAAGCTCACGAGTTTTAAATTATTCCATTTATTTACAATTTTTTTGTAACATTAGAAAGTTAACTAATTAAAAGCACGTAATGGGCTATATACTATATTTATTTTATTTTTAGCTGAATGTTAATTATCTATTAATGATGGCACAATATTCTCCCTATATTGATAAGTCTTTCTCTTCTGCTGTACAGCTTAACTTTGAACTTACCTTTTTTGGATTTTTAAGTGTCTTCTCTATGAATGGTCATTCTTTGGTCTTGGATGTCTCTGATTTGTGTCTGTGTGTTATATGTGAATTCCAAGCTAGTGTCAAACCGAAATTTCATTTTGGTTACATAATGACACAAAAGAATCCTGATTCTTTATTTTTTGTATTTTTGTGTGTATCTGTCATTTCAGGAGACCCCAAACTCACAGCAATACTTTCCCAGTTCTATTTTGGCTTCTTCTTTCATTGTGTGTCGTACTATATTTGCCATGAAAATTTTCTATTGAAAAAGAATGTTTAACATTAAACCTTTAGGAAGAGGTTACCTTCTTTCTTGTCTTCACCTCTTCTTCTGCATCAGCTATTGGGTGTGTTTGAGGAAGACATCTAAAGCATGGACTGCACTGGCCCCTAAGGATATGAACTGAATACCACTTACATAGGTGAACTGTAGTACTTGAAATAAAACATTGCACACATTGCATTTCACGTTTTTAGAGTAGCCCTTCTCTCACACAGCAAGCGTCTTAATGGTTAAAATAAAACTGTATGTGCTCAGTAATAGTTGACATAATAATAGTTATATATATATATATATATGTATATATATATAAAGGCCAGCTTGCTGACTTCAGGATTTAGTTTGAGGCACAGTATTCAAATTGAAAATGCTAACAGTACTTTTTAGCAGAGTAGAAATATTCACCAGGAATAATGTTGGACTGTTGGCTTACTAATTTTTCTCTTGGAAGACAAGCTAGTTCATGTACTGACAGCATATTACTTGACATCAGGTGTGAGAAATCAGAGGGGAAGGCTCATAGGTGTTCTAGATATAGAAAAATAGGTCAGGAGCAGCTATTGTCATTGCACCCTTCTGTAAAGCATGTGACTCAAGGGTGTTCTTAGCTCAGCTCTTAGATCACTTTTTCTCAGTACTTGTTGGACAATATTTTGTCATGCAGTGTTCTGTATATTTCCCAATTTCATTTGATTTGCTCTTATGAAATAGCACCATCTCCAGCTACTTACTGTACACTGAGAATCAAGTGTTTACTCTAGGACGTTCTCTCCCCTCCCGATTTTGATAAAACTTTACTTGTTGATGGCGGTAAAAAGCCAAAGCAGCTGTAAAACCCTCCCACATGAAAAGCAAAGCTGTTGAGTGTGTGGTGTATTTCTTATTTCTCAGCAAAAAAAGGAAAAAAAAAAAGCCAAAGTGAGGGAGTCTGAAGAACTGTGTGATTGTATCGTGATGACATTTGCTGTGTGCGCCATTACTCTGAGTTCAGGCTTGTGCTGCTGTTTTTTCTGCTGCACTGCAGAGGCGTGCGTTGCCTCTTGCTCACAACTTTAGACTGGTTTCCCCGGCAACCAGGGTGTCTGCACATGGAGAGCAACCATTTTTCCCAGATGAGCGCTTTTGTTAGTACAGTCACGATCACTAAGTGAGAGAGAGAGAGAGAGAGAGAGAGAGAGAGAGAGAGAGAGAGAGAGAGAGAGAGAGAGAGAGAGAGATGTTAGTCTGTATAGTGACTAACCAATGTGCTACTTATATACCTTGGTGGGGCATAGACATTTTTCAGCAAAGTAGCCAAACATGTGCAACATACTGCAGATCAGCCTGTCACTTTTTTTGTCATAGTACTGTATTTGCACAGACTCAAAAATATGCTTTCTGAAGATTTCATAGTTGTATCAAATCCAATTTAACTCAAGCTGGGGACAATTCAATTCAATTCAATTTTATTTATATAGCGCCAATTCATGAAACATGTCATCTCGAGGCACTCTCGACACACAACACAACTTTCAGAATCACCACAGATTTTGAAAAGACTAGGTGTTCCCACTTACAAACTGGTTTTGTTTTGACACTGAAAGACCGGGGACCACGCACTTAACGACTGAACCTCCTGAGAGATCACAGACTTTTGCAGACTAAGTACAGACAACGGAGCAAAACTTGTAGAAACTCCTGAAAGGACAAAACTTAGAAGGAAAATTCTAAAATTTGAACTGGTTCTATTATGGTTGTACTCCTCCATAAAATAAGAGAGATGTAATTCAAGATATGCTTAACCCAAAACTGCACTCGCTTGCAACTGTTGTCATGTCCCAGCCTCTATTTTCATTGGCTGTCATCCTCTAGTTACACTTGAGTCAGTGATCAGTTCACACAGCAGTAGGTGAGGCTGGGGAGCATCTTCTACCGCTCAAGAACAATCAACACCGGTGGCCCCCAGCGATGTGTTCAGCTCATTCACAAAACTAGACAGGTCCAAACTCCAACAAACAATTACAACTGCAGTGAGGATCATCAGGACTGATCTTCCATCCATTAATGACTTTTTTTTTTTTCTTTTTTTTTTCCAGTGTCCTGTCTAGCAATGTGGCAATAAGAATTGATGTCTTAATGCCAAATAGAGCTCGACAGATTTTGCTTTCACAAGTGGAGCAATCAGCATTCGCCGTAGTGCTCCACTTGATTTATGCATGTAAATAGTTTTATTGTGATTCCTGCAGGGAGAATTTCAAATTATGTGGACACTACAATGGGAAAGTAGGAGAGTAAAGGAAGAACAGGAAGAGAAAAAAAAAGAAAGAGAAGAGGTGAAAGAAAGAAGAGATAAAAGGGACAGAATGATAAAACGTCTTCCGTCTGCTTCATCACCTGGAAAGAGAGACGCAAAAAAAACAGCACAACCAACAGACATAAAGCAACAGATACAATCGAGTAACACCTTGATGCCATTGCTAAATCATATGTATTAAGGAACACTTAGTACCTGGAACCCAGCACCTGTGGGGTGTTTGTGAGAGTGCACTTGTGCACTTCCCACCCGGGAACCCGCCCCAAACGCGAGGACTGCCAATGCGCCAGCGGGCCAAGGCGCCTGCCAGCGGAGGGGGGCAGGACGTGGGGGGATGGGCTCCGCACCTAGCAGAGACTTGAGATGTTCTTGGGAGAGGGAGCGGACTGCACCTGAACCTGAGAAAAAAAACAAAAAAAAAAACTCATTCACACCATCCCTCCCTAGTGCCCCACACACGGATTTACAAAAAAAAAAAAAAAAAACGCTGTACACACATTCCCACATAACACACACAACCAACCATTCATGACTTTTACAGGTCCAGGGCCAGAAAAAGGGCAGCTAACATAAGTCGATCCTGGCTTTCTTTCACAGTAAAACATGCAAAGAAGCTGCAGTCTGTTGCTCACATACTGGCTTAATTCTTTTCACTCTTCTTTACATTAGACAAAAGGGTTACTAGGACTTGAGTGTAAGAACAAAAGTCTGAAGTCTGTACGGTACAAGTCTAAACCAAGTCAGTGTTTTAGCCTGTTTTAGCAGTCTTTTGGAAATTTGTTCCAGATTTATGGAGCATAGAAGATGGATGCTGCTTCTCCATGTTTGGTTCTGGGTATGCAGAGTAGACCAGCACCAGAAGATCTGAGTGGATGGGAAGGTTGATACAGCAACAACAGGTCTTTAGTGTATCTTGGTGCTAAGCCGTTCAGTGATTTATAAACTGACAGAAGTATTTTAAAGTGTATTGTCAGTGCTACAGCGAGCCAGTGTAAGGACTTTAGAACTGGGCTGATTTGCTCTATCTACCTGGTAGGCCTGGACGATAATTCAATAACAATATATATCGATCGATAGACGTATATCGATGATAGAAAAAAGGATCAATAAAAAGTTCAATAGAATAAAAGTTTGCTTCATTTTGCAATCTAGCAATGTAGGTTAATATTACAGTCATTACATCCTCCCAACCAATTACAAATGCAGACCCAGGGACCAAGCTCCACCCCCTTCAAAGAGTTCAGAGCGCACGCTTTCTATTTTCCTTTTTAAAAACTTGCAGTTTAAGTAAAAAAATGGTTGAATAAAGGGTTTAGTTGGAATTCAGTGTTTGTGTGTTCTGTATCTAAAAATAGGTCATGAAGCAACAGCATAAAATAGCCAGGATTGCACTTAAAATATACGTTTTGAATTTGTTGATAATTATCAATATCGATCAATATGATTTATATTTTATCGATATGCTTTTTTTCTAAATCGTCCAGCCCTACTTCCTGGTTTTAGTGAGAATGCGAGTAGCTGCAGCTGTCTGATTAATTTTTTTTTTTTGGCAGACCTGTGAGGACACCATTACAGTAATCAATGTGACTAAAGAAAAACACATGGATGAGTTTCTCTAGATATCGTTAGGACATCAGTCCTTTAATCCAGGAAATATTCTTCAGGTGATAGAAGGCTGACTTTGTAATTGTCTTTATGTGTCCTTGAAGGTTCTGAGTACATCACTACACTCAGATTTCAGGCCTGATCACTAGTTTGTAGATGTAATAATTAAAGCTGCATGCTGATTCTATTCCGTTCCTCTTTAGGTCCAAAGATAATTACTTCAATTTTGCTTCTGTTCAGCTGGAGAAATATTTGGCACATCCATCCATTGGTTTGTCCTAATAATCCGTTCATTCAGCACTCTACAAAGACCATAAACAGAGTCAATAACTACATATATGTATTGCTGTAACACTTTTTTCCTGGCTTCTCCTATTGATATTGAATGAAATAAAAATTATGGTATTGGCTGTTGTTAAGCCCCGCTTCCTCATGAATGGTCTCCACTTGGTAATACCTACGCTGATGTAGACTCTCATTTTCTACGAGAGTCTATATATCAACGAGATTCACCTTCAGAGGAGTTAATACTGCTTTTTCTTTTCTTGGTTAACGTATCTTCCTTCTCACTGGGAAAAGAGTATGAATGGTCCTCAATTTGATCATACTTGCAGAAAACAGCAAGTATGATCTACGGTTGTCTTGGCTTGTTTTATACTCCACTGAGAACATATGGGGTTTGAAAGGATGATGTAACAACCAAACTGCATTGTGGGATACCAGGGCATCCGGAAACCAGCTCCAGTTTGTTTACATAAGGCCCGTTTACACTACACCTAAAAAACCGAGCCATGCCGAGACCAGTCCGAGCTTGGTCCAGTTACCAGGCCGAGCCTCGTTTCTGACGACCGTTTACACACAACGCTATCTCGGTTCCTTGGTTGCTCCTCGCCCCCTAGTGGTGATCTGCGGTACTACCGCTCTCTGGGATTGAAGGCGGAAGCAGCGAAACACACACATTCAGGATAGTTATGCTTGATATTGTGATATTTCGGTGTTTGCAGAGAGTCAGGGGAAGAAGGCAACCATTGGTTAATTTACTTGAGAAAGTTGGCTTTTTGGGAAGTGGATGAGACAAACGAACGTCTAATAAGGATTTACAGATGCAGGAAACAACGACAGACGCTGAGGTTCATTGCGCTGCTAAGCAGAATCATCACTGGAAACCGTGTGGCATGGTAAGGAAGCTAGTATTATTATGAATGTCTGAAATTTGTCTGAATGGAGTGTGAATCGGGACGTGCAGCCAGACACGCCGGAAAACCCGCTGACAGTCAGCTGACTGTAAGGAGATGACGCGGTCTGCTCATGCGCTCTTTGTTATCAGAAACCAGGATAAAATAGAACCAGGCCGAGACCTACCCAAGAGCTGGTCTGCAGTTAGCGCGGTCCGGTTATGTTTAGCGCGGTCTGGTTCAGTCTGCTGACCGTTTACACACAAGAGTTATCTCGGTTACTGAGCTCGGACTGGTCTCGGCTCGGTTAAAAAAGTGTAGTGTAAACGGGCCTATAGCCTTCATCCACAACGCTGTCCTTGTGTTCTGGTTTTATAAAGTTAAAAACATGTTCCAAACATTGTGTGCCATTTAACTGTCCCACTCGTTCACAGGATCGCTTCAGGAAAAACATTGATGGATTAAGATTTTTAAGTTTACCAGCATGCAATCAAAGCTAAGGAGCTTGGATCTGTGAACTAAAATAGATGTTGAATGGATTCTGGATAGTAGCCGTGAGACAACCAAACCACACTTCAACACTATATCCCGATACGTGTGTGTGTGTGTGTGTGTGTGCGTGTGTGTGTTCAGGGCATTATCAGACTGGTAACTTTAAATCAAAGCTTGTTGTGCTGTTTAACACAAACAGCCGGCTGCTAGCGCTAGCCTTGCCAGCTGAGACTAGCAAAAAAAGTAGGAGTAAAGGAGACCTTCTATTTCCTCCATGTATAGGAGACAAAGCTATACATTTGCAGTAACGTCCAAAGTGTTGGGCAATCACACATATTCAATCCTTGTTCTGTATTAAAGTGTTTTCCTTTTTGTTAGTTTTGGCATTATCCATTGTATATCCATATCTTAAAAAAGAAAAACAACAATGGAAATGTTTTCACATAAAGCAATACAGTATAACAAAACATCTGAAAAACCTATAATTGAACCAAATATAATTAGCAAATAATAATAATAATAAAAGTGAACTAATAATAATAACAATAAGTGGTAATATTGCCCTTTTTACTTCTACTTCTATTTATAGGTTTAGTATTAAGATTTGTAGAGTCCTAATATGGACACAAAAATATGCTTGCTTCCAAACTGTCACTTTTTGAAAGAATTTCAAAGGCTATAACACAAAAATCGTTTTGTTACTAAATCATGTTGTATGAGACGGTACAATAGAGTGCTTGGACAAATAAACCTAATTCAGTGGCACAGCAGGTAATCGCAACATGGAAGAAGGTTTTTGGAACAAAAATCAACAGAGCAACAAATAGCAAAAGTTTGTTTTTTGCTGTCAGTATCTGTGGGATTTACTGGGAGTGTTTTCTCCCAGTCTATTATCAATTCACTAGCCTTTTATCTTTTTCAAGCAGATGGCCAGTTTTTTTTTAAAGCTTTGTGTAGCTCCTCCAAGATACATTAAGCCTATGGGTCAGAAAGAAATATAAAGTAATATTCTTAATCAAGATTAATTTCTGATCATTTTATCAATGCCACAGCTGAGTGAGTGTATTTATGCAACGGGGTGAAAAAAATAAATAAAAACAATCAATAGCATTTGCAAAGCTGTCAACAATTATTTATGAAAGGGTGGCAAAGTCATTCCCAATTTTCATGCTCATTCACCTCAAACATCAGGTAAGTTATATTCTGCTCTCTGAACAAGTGCAGATAAGCACAATAATACATAAAAAGTTTTACTTTTTTTTGGTACATGCAAAAACTACTGTTTGGGTAGAAGACACGCAATATAATTCTAATAGATTTTTACCAACAACATACAGTTATGTTTTACAATGTTGAACATTTGTGTCTATTTCTAAACAGTGAACATATCACATTTTGCTTACAGATTGATACCACTTTATCAGTAATCTTCTTGTTTTACATCAAAGTCATTTTCTCTGGTTGTATTTGCCTTGTATCTATCTAGCTTTCAGGTTTTATTGAAAGCTTCTACAGTTTTTGACAATTCACAGTTTTCCCTAAATGGATAGTGTTTTGTTGTCTCAGCTGCTCTCTTATAACTTATATCACTATTATATTATATTATATTATATAACTTATAATATTAATGAGTTGTAATCCTCTGTTGTTGGTCATTAGAATAGGGATGGAAGTCAGTTAATTTAAAGAGGGCTAATGGATGTCTTTTTTTTACAGCTGTAATATTGATTAGGGTCTGATAGCTGTATTTGTGTTTATATGAAGCAATGCCATTTAGTGGCCTAGTAGCACATCATTTCCTTTAGGTTAGACATTATTGCTATTCACACACTCAAAATTATTCATTACTGCTAATAAGGATTTAAGAAGAGAACAGAGTCATATACACTGAACAAAAGAGATATGTTTTATCGTGTGTGGGATTGTACATGCACAAATTGGTAAAAGCTGGTTTTGTCTTTAATGTTAGAGGAGTCTTATTGATGTAATGTACAACTATTACGTTTTTTTCAGTGCTCCAGGCCCTGATTATTTGATGCCAAACTTAACAAGGTTGAATATCAGCTTGCATACGGTTCTAAATCTCGATAAACCTTAAGTGACCTCTGTTCCTTGATCTATGAATGCAGTTTCAGCTACATTGCCTTTCTGGGCTCAGATAGGCACTATCTTAAATTGTGCAACAGAGACGGCAAGACACGATCAGTCAGATGCACGAGTAGATAGGGATTACCTCTGCAGTGTGACCTCTGTCAATGTCACCACACAAAAACACATTCTCACTAACACAAACACACATACACACACACACACACACCAACTGCAAGCACAAAGTCTGTTTGCGATTGTGGTCAATATTTGCATTGTATGTGAAAGACTCCTTGAAAAGACTTGGTAGATGGCAGGAAAGATATAGATAAGAACACAAATGCAGTGTCAAGCATAGCAACCTGTTTTTTTTCTTTCGTATGTTAGGATGAAACTTAAAATGATTTTTCTTCTTGGAATTGTGTGTTACCAAACATAACAAATAGTATGAAACATTGATGATGACTTGATTAACACAATATTTAACAAAGATGGTTCCACAGAAAGCTCACTTTTTTATTTCCCTATGTAATGTTTTTTTTCTGTTCATGTACAGCTCTTTGAATTGTCTTGCTACTGAAATGTGTTATATAAATTGCCTTGGCTTGTCTACATGGCAAGTACCACTGGTGGTTCTTGAGATTATTTTTGTGGTATTCAGGAAAATAAATGTAGTTTCAATAATTTAAAAGATAAGTACAAACAAATTACCTGTGAAGTAGAGCTACCAAGACTAATTAGCTTGGATGAGTTTCACAAACAAACTGTTCTTTACTGTATGTCTAATATTTTCAAAATAGAGGTGTGGTGCATACAACTTTTTGGCAATGACATTACGCTCCACTTAACTGTGTTTTTTTTGCACATTATAGGAATAGCGGGATTTGTAATTTGTAGTGTTTGGTTACTAGACTGTAGTATTAACAGCATAAACTGCAATTTCTTCTGTATTCTAGTCTTATTATATTTATCAGATGAGAAACCTTCTACTGTCCAATTAGATGCATGACTTAAGGGGACATTTGTAGTAATTTTTCTCAATTAGAAAGAAGAGAATTTGGATTTTTCAGTAATAATGGCACACTTACTAAAATTCAAGCAAACTGACTGAAAAGGTAAACACCCTGTTTTACTTCTGTTTTCTAATTCCTGCCAATGTATTGTAGTTCTTGGGAAACACAATGTTTACTTCAGTGTTAATATAATGCATTTAATAATATATATTTTTTACAAGCACATTGCATGAAACACAAGGTTGCTGTACAGTTGAAAACTAAAAAAAAAAACAATAAAAACATAGCATAAAATCAAATCAGTTATATGCAACAGTGCAATCATGATGATTAAACAGTCTTGAAAAGATAGGTTTAAAGTTTGGATTTGAATAGGGAAAGTGTCAATATTATAGATATATAGTTGGAGAGAGTTCCATATATGAGCGCAGTGGAGTTGCAATAACCAGAGTTGACGAGGCTGTGAATGAGAATTAAGGTGGGGTGAAATGAAAGGGAGGAACTGAAACGATTAGTGTGATGTAGATGAAAATATGCAGTCCAGGTGATGTTATTAATATGAGAAGTGAAAGATAGGGAGCTATCATGGATGACATTATGATTTTTAACCTGAGAGGAGGGGGAAACTATGGAGCTGTCATTGAGGAGAGAAAAACTGTCTATTTTAGACTCAGCCAGACAGGACACGCATACAAAACTAAATAAATAAAATATCTACCTGTTTGTGTGTTGGTTGCCTCCATGGTTTGGATACTACGCTGACAGGCACAGCAAACCTTCTTGCCACAGCTCGCATTCATGTGCCATCCTGGATGAGCTGCACTACCGGAGCCACTTGTGTGGGTTGTAGACTCCGTCTCGTGCTACCACTAGAGTGCAACTACCACCAGCATTCAAAAGTGACCAAAACATCAGCCAGAAAGCATAGGAAGTAAGAAGTGGTCTGTGGTCACCACCTGCAGAACCACTCCTTTATTGGAGGTGTCTTGCTAATTGCCTACAGTCTTAACTTGTTGTCTACTCCAATTGCACAACAGCAGGTGAAATTGGTTGTCTATCAGTGTTGCTTCTTAAGTTGACAGTTTGATTTCACAGAAGTGTGATTGACTTGGAGTTACATTATGTTGTTTACGTGTTCCCTTTATTTTTTTTAGCATATATATATATATATATATATATATATATATATATATATATATATATATATATATATATATATATATATATATTATAGAACTACAAGAAAGATGGGGTATCTATTTATTTCCTTTTGTGACATCAACACAAAAGCAAAGTGAGGGGCAGATTGGAACTGAGTACTCTAAGCATGTGGATAGATCTCCATTTACTTTTAGCCAAAAGACAAACAGAGCCAAAGAGCATGTAGATAGTCATCAGGTAACTCTCCAATTCAGTTTTGACATGTGTATGTGAAAAATCCATGTAGAACATCCTTTGTCTTGTGTAGTGTGTTATGCAAATAATTTTGCATTGTATATATTGAAAGATGGATTGGTTGGTGAGATTTTTTTTCAATGCCCCCTGAATCTTCTATCATATTAAAGGGCATGAAATATTTTCCATCAAATGTCCTCTGATTTATTTACAGTAGGATCCCTTTTATTTTGCAGGATGGCTGTGTTTTTCCAGTATTTCCATGGGAGAAGGGAGAACTATTTGTTGTAAGACATCCCCACTAGGCTGTCAGATGTCATCCCATCAACATATGAAGACATCTTGTGAATTCTATTAACTGTTTGAATTCACAAAATATTTTTGCTTTGACAAATTGCAGCCACGAATGGTTAAATCAATATAACAAACAATGAGGGGGAGAGCGGATAGCTCCATGCGCTTAAAAACAGCATTGGTCAACCTACAGGTTGCTCAAGTGCAAACTCTTAAAATATACAGACTCCTGGATAGATGTCAAAAAATGTTCAGAATAACTGAGTGAAGGTCTGGTCGCCTTCGATATAAGTCTGTGATTATTTTTCTTTTGTTTGGATTTTTTTGTCATATGCATCACATCTTAGAGATGCCACATATTTTGCTCATATGCAGTATTTATATGAATGCAAAACTTTGCTCGCACAATAAATACCTTTTATTGTGCTGTGCTGGAGAGAAAGATTCACTCACGTGGGTATGTCAAATGCTTGGAGGTGACATGTAAGGGGATTTGACTCTGCATTCTGGTTAATTTAGCTAATTGAAATTCAACATCTTAGACTGAATTTTCAATGCTTTATACATAGTCTTTGAGTAGCTCTGAGATATTCAAGCAAATATTAGATATGGGAAAAAAAACAAGACAGTGTCAATGCAGAATTAACGCTCTGCCCTTGTACAGTCGAACATTGGAAAGTTTGACTCTTGATATAATATACATCTAATGTATACAACTGGATCACATCTTATAACACACAATTGTAGCATGACTTGATGTTTGATGTTTAGATAACATATATGGTGACATAAACATCGTGACAGTATTTAACCTCATGTTTTTTTTCCTCATTTTAAGAATCCTAAAAACACATAAGGGTAATCACAATCAAGCATATCGGACAAAACTAGCTAACAAGAAAATTATTGAACATCACTGAACAGGAGAATCTGTTGGTGTCATGATTTGTCTACGTGAACCTGGACAGAGCACGCACACACAAAGCTATATCTATTGCAGTTTATTGAAAGTAATGAGTTGGATGATGAAGACCAGAGTTAGTAACCGGACTGGAGATGATGGGTGCAGGAGCAGGCTGACTGGAAGAAACTGGATAGAGTTCTTGGAGATGCTAGGCTGTAGGACTGCTGGAGCACAGGGTAGCAGGCAATCCAGTGACAGACCAGAGAGCAAACCTGGAGCACAGGGATAGCAGGGACAGTTCTTGAGATCCGGGGGGTGTAATAAATCCAGCAGCTAGCAGAGACTTTACTTGAGGCGCTGAGGAGGCAGGAAATCCAGCAACGAAACAGGGAACTAACCAGGCTGACAGCCGTGGAGTGAGTGGAGACTGAGGAGACCAGGACTAGACAGGCGTGGTGTAGGTAGAGACTGAAAACAAGCCGGCGACGAGGAGCAAACTGAAGGGAGCTTATGTAGGGAGGCTAGCAGGTGAAGTGAATTCAGGCTAATTAGTGCCTAACAGGTGTGACTAATTGCTGAGGGAGTGGAGGGTGAGCTGAGTGAGAGGAGGAGGCACTAGAAAACAACCGGGAAAATAGCCAGACCAAAACTAAACCATGACAGTTGGAAGCTCTGAAATGACACTAGCCTGAAAGTTACGTTTTTTTATCCCTCTTTTTATTTTGAGCAAAGCAGCTTGAGTGACAGTGACCTTTAGTTTTATGAAGCTAATAGAATGCAGCTAAAGACTGAAAATATTGGCTGTTTTATTACTTGTATAAAAGAGTTGAGAATAGTGGTTTTCAAGAAAATCACCATTTAAATCAATTAGCTAACATAGAGCTGTTTGGGCTGTTTTGCATTGACTGCATATTTTCCCTATACATATAGAAGAAACATATTTGAGCAGCAAGTGATTGTTTTTGAATATCTAAAATTGTAAAGATTTTTATCTGATTTTCCTCCAACAAAAAACAGCAAAGAAAAAAAACCTAATTTAACTTCCTGAATGTTTTTGGACATTTCAATGATTCAGCTGGCCCATTGCTGTGACGCACAGTGATTATTTTGCTTGCAAAAGCCTACTTGCACAGTAAAGAATATTGAGCATAGTCATCACTCATTGACCACACCCCCAGCTTGCCATGATCACGGCCTAAAAGACCACATGCACACAGATAAACACCATTACCCAGGCGATTGCTATATTCAATTCTATATATCCCAGCCACACTGTCAAAAGCTGACCTTTTTGTTTTATGTGTATGAGTTTATTACACACATAGTTCCAATTAATTAAAAATTACATTAATATTACAGTCATTTTGCCATTTGTTTGAAAACCTTCAGAATAGCTGGAGTGAAAAAAGTAATGTGTTATTTTAACAACAGTTGGTATAATGCCTTGCTGTTAGATATTGTTAGCTACCTGCCCCTGGGGTTTGTTCCAAGCATAGTCCCTCTTTAAATCAATGACCTGAGTTTTTCTAGGGCAAGTTGCTTCAGATACAAGTCACTTAAGATCCAGGGAATGCGGATTAAGTGAAATGCATTTCAATCTTCTAGAAAATTCACTGAGATTAGTGCTCTTAATAAGCGATGGACTTTTTATATAGCTACAGGGATTGTTTCTTTTCTGTATCACATCTGAAGAAACAAATATTGAAATATTAGTTTTACTTAAATAAAAGACTAATAAAACTCACTACTGCTTTATAACTTTAACTGATTTTATATCATATGCAAAAAATATAAATTTGTATTGGTGCATAACATTTGAAGGCCACATGTATTTAGTCTTATCTTTCTTAAAAAGAAAAAAGGTATAATGCTCCTATCAGTAAAAACACTCTTATTTATTCTGAAAGAAACTTAGGGGAGAAACAAATACAACTTGATTTTAGTAGATGGTCTAAGTGGGTTTATTCTAGAAGAATAAGGTCAACATGAGTCTACAGGGATTACCCCAAAGAAAAACAGGATCAAATCTACTCATCTGACCAGCATCATACAGTGCACTTGTCAATAGCACTATCATTTGTAGCCACCCAAATACTTGTGTTATATGAACTAAGCAGCATAATTGCATAATGTTAAACATTTCAAGAGCCAATTGTCTGATAGTTAATTAACAGGATGGTAAAGTTTCAAGTAATTTAATTACCTATAGCTACATTATTTTCTCTATTTAAGATGTTGACAGTTTTTAGATTTCTGGCATTCTTGTGTTCAAATGGCTGCCATGATTCATGTTTTGGACTGTTTTCTTTCCCAATCACTGCACTCCTCACTAATCAATTAATCATGCTCACCTGTGCCTGTCTAACTATCTCCACCTGAGCTCTCCAGAATATAAACTCATTCAAGCCTCAGCACTATTGCCTGATTGTATGAAGCTTCATAGAGAAAATACCCAGCCTGTTTGAAGTCAAGTCAAGCCACAGAGATCACAACCATAATTGTCTGCCTTCTGGACCCTTGCTCTTTGCCTGTCCCAGCTTGTTTTTACTACAGTGTCTGATTTAATGGTTTTGACCTGACTACTTTTTGGCTGCTGGATGTATGTGACCAAACCTTGGATCCGGAGAAACAGGACCTGGATCTATAGCTCACGGATAAGCTCAGAGTGTCTAAATTCACCCCAGTTTGCGCAATCCAAACAAGATTGTGCCATTACACAGCTTCTGGCCATCTCATTCTGCTCCAGATCTGTACGGTTCCTGCTATCCAGTGTCCTGAGCTGCCATATTTCTGAGTTCAAAATAAAGACCGTTTATGTTGTCTTTTAATGTGTTGGCTGGGTGTTTTGGGTCCAAAAATAATTTCCTTGTCCTTTACAATGGTAGTCAAAATCCCTTTACTAAATCTATTATAAGTAACCACCTGTAGAGCATCACCAGTTAATTTCAAATGGGGAAAAAAAAGTTTTGTTTAGGCATTAACTTCAATTTGAGGGACAATTCCAAACCACGATTACATCTCTAACCTGGCAAGCAGCTGGCTCACTCATGCAACACATCCTACCTGCCTGTTATCGTTTCACCGTGCCTTCTTGGCCAGGTCTGCCATGAAACTTTTAATCGAAAGGGGCTTCCTGGTTCTTTGAATATTAAATTAAATATAAATTATCCCCACCCAAGTTCCCTGACCTTCTTTATAAACCCTTTATAAACTCTTCATATCAATAAACCTCTTCATCCCTTTTTGTGACCCCTTTTCATTTTACTTACCCTCTTCATGATCCACTCATACTACTGATCCTCTTGATGAGAATTATTATAAAAAGGGTTACTGACCTTTTTCGTACTACTCATTCTTTGTATTTAACCCTACTCCCTACTGCATGGGAGATTTATCGAATGAATATCTTCAATTGCTCTGGCATATCTGCCTGTCTAGGGCTTTTGACTGCATGTTCCTGCAAGTTCACAGGCCTTTACAAAACTTGTAGAGTCCCAATCTCTCTGATTTTGGCTTCTTGCTTAGAAAGTAAAAAAAAAAAATGCCCCACCCTTCTTGAAGTTATAAGCATTGCAGAAAAGAAAATAATCATTCTGACCTGGAAAAATAAAAGAGAGTTGAAATATTTATTTCAAAAATATTTCAAATTTTGTTTCTATGGAAATAATTCCTGCTTGTGAGGAAAAACCAACAGAAGAAATTTGAATTAGTATGGTAATTAAAGGATATACTGTAGCTAAAGGTTTAACTCCTCCCGGCCAGTAGGTTGGGCACTCATGCTTGCCCCGCTCTCATTCCATTCAGGACTTCTAATTCTGCCTGCACTTGGGTCCTACTGAAAACCAAACATGATCAGTCCGAGGGGTATAGGGATTATGACACTCGGGTGGTGCTGTCCCTAGGTGGACTGGGCATCTGGGTGCTACCCTCAGAATGAGTCTTGCATCAAGGTGTTGGTGGTTAGGTAGGGGTGTTGCAGCTGCCGGCACAAAGACATGTTTGACAGACTTGGGGAACAATTTATGTCTGTGGCAGCTGTTCATTTTTGTAAACAGTGCCACATAGCACTGGAATAAAGGTCTAAACAAAGTCTAAACTTTTGGGGTCTGTAGAGATGTTAACATGTCTTTTCTGTAAGCGCTTTTCTTTAGCCAAGACCTGAATGGAGGGAAGGTCAGCTCCAATGATTTTCTCTGCAGATTTTGGACCTGGCTTCATTTGTGAATGAACTAAACCACACAATGATGGCCAAACACAGGACGTAATCAATATTGGTAGTGTGGAAGATTACCAGAAGCCCTTGTGGAAGGTTTTACTTCCTTAGTTGCCACAGGAAGTACACTCTCTTCTGGGCCCTCAGACAAACAGTGTCTATGACAGCCTATTGCATGACCAGCTTGGGTCCCATGAATGAGTGGTTCCTAGGAACCAGAAGATATCCACTGTGTTGTTGAGGTTGGCGAAAGGAGGCATTGTGGGGGGAGTTGTGCATGGAAATTTGGCAGCATCTTATGAAATGCCAAGATAAGCTAGTCTAGCACCAACAACAATGCCAGATTAAGAACCATTTACATCCCCTTACTTACCAATTCTGATGCTTGCTTTTAACTTTGGCTAACTGTCTTTACCACAGATTGATGACCAACTGCAATAGATCACTGCCATGTGATCTATTGGCTGTGGCTGATTTTATATTTTGGTTAGTTAAATATAGGTGTATAAAGTGTCCTGTGAGTGTAAGTATATGTGAGCATAATCACTGACACCATATAGGTTAGTGGCAAACAGAAACCAGGTGATTTTTATTTGTATTTTTTTTACCTTGACAAAGACGTAAAATGTTACAAATGTACAAATGCAAGAGTAAACACAAATTTCCAGTACACATTTTGAACCTGAATGGCACTGGTATGGATATCAGAGGTGGATTGAGTAGCCAAAAGTTGTACTTAATTAAGAGTAGCACTTCTTCAACATATTTTTACTCAAGTTAAAGTAAAAAGTAGCCAACCAAGAAATGTCTCAAGTAGGAGTAAAAAAGTATTAGAAGGCTACTGAAGTACTAAGTAACTAATCATACAAAAAATGTAATATTTTAAAAGGATGTAATTGGGCAGACAAAAATATAAAGTTATGTACAAAGTCTTGTATTTTAAAGACTAAGATAAAAAATGTAGAAAAAAGTGAAGCATTTTTCTAAATATTTTTTTCCTACTTAAAACTTACAAAACCAATACTAACTGCAGTTGTTGTATATACAGCATGTTAGAACAATGCAAAGTAATTTCAAGGACAATATTTAACATTTACTATATGTTCAAATAGCTCAATGCGCTCAGCAGATAGAAAATAAAATAAAACAACATAGCTTGTGCACAAACAAGAGGTCTCACTTTAACATAAACTGTAGATGTGTGTCTCTGATGCATTTTTGGTTAAAATACGTTTGCTTTTTATTCAATGAAGTAACTCACAGTGAGTATATTAGCCAATGATTTTAATCAAGAGTAGCAATACTTCTTAATAAAGTCACTCAGGTACAGGGCAGTAAAACTACTCCTAGAAGTAAATCTTATTGAAAAAAGTTACTCACAAAGTAAATATAACTAGTTACTATTCACCCCTGATGGATATAAATGATTTTGCAACTTTATGTAAGGAACGTATTATAATTATTTCTTGAAGGATGAAAAAAAAGAATGAAAGCTGCTTCCACATCACAACAGAAAACATATCAATTATTATTAGAGGGTGGTAGAAATTATACAAAGTTAACAAATCAAGCCATCAAGGGCCTCTTACTTCCTGACCAGACATTTTAAAAGAGAAGTGAACTTCATGTGAACTAGGATGTAATGGGCTAGAGAAGAGATGAAGCCAAATTCAGACATCCATCCATTTTCTGACCCGCCTAATCCCAAAAAAATAAAATAAAATAAAATCTGGTAACCTTCTAACAGCAACATGCAGCCCAGAGGCACACTGTCAGGAGGTCTGGATTCACTTAAAAAAGATAAGTAAAAAAAAAAAATACCATAGCACTAGATTTCAAAGCTCCAGCTAAACAGCCACAATGTTTTTGTAAAATATAGTAACTCGGGTTTAGAACTATATGAAAACAAGAAAATTAAATAAAGCTGTTTTACACAGAGCTTGGGTTGTGTTTCATGTATTTTGAGTCATATGATTTCCTGTACAAGAGGGGATATATGTCGGATGAGGAAATAGATCTTTAAAAAAGGAAACAATTCTCCAGCACACAAGTTATTCAACCGAGGAATGGTTTACAAAATGTTCCTCGGTAAGTATCTAGTACAATTTAATAATGTGAAAGGAACCAAATGTACCATTTCCTTTGAGGGGAAGCCATGCATCAGTAATACAACCTACTTCCGTTATTTGCATTGTGTTTGATTGCATTTATTTATCTTTTTTTCTAATTTCAGGACTTCTTTAAAATGCAGGGATGATTTTGATTTTGTTTTCTTGAGAAAATACAAAATATTTGAGACTTCTAATGGCCGGTCTATTAATTTAGTCATACACTGTGGACAAATATTGCTCATGCTCACGCACACAAGACACATTGAAGGAAAGGCATGTTTCTTTGCTCTATAAGTGCATTTAATGTATGCCCAGAAGGATGTAACCATTGAAGAAACACTTAATAAATCATACAAGCACCAGCAGAGTAAAGTCGAGCAGCTAGATGCACTTTGCCATCAAAGTTACAGTAAATCTTCCCTGTCTATGGATGTCTGCTGTTTACACAACAAGATAATGAGAAGTAGTGGGGATTGACCTGGTTCTCTCTGAGCATTAAAGCACTTTAGCTTCAAAGGACAACCTGAGATGAACACACATAAAGCTGTTTTATAATTAATTATTTTATTTTATTTACATTTGGAGAGAGCACTGTCAATGCCATAGAGAAAGATGGATTCTATACGATGTCATATTGTAAGCAGAATAGGAGGAAGATGAATGCAGAGGAAGCAATAAAGAGATGTCAGCCAATATGAAGATACGTATGCACTGCTTGGTCTATAATTGCAAGTTAATGCAATTGTAGGACATAAGGATGGATCAATTCATGAAAAAAATATCCAAACCATTTGGTTTACTTGTCTCAGTTTGGGAAGTGCATGTACCATTAGGTTCAGCCCATTTGTAAAAAAAAAAAAAAGCCTTGCTACATGCAAAGGCAAAGCGCTGCTTACAGGTCAGCAAATGTAAGCAGGAGAGTTAAAGGAGACACAGGTTTAAATTATAAACAAGCAGCAGCATTGTTCCCAACTAATGTTTGGGGTCATGCTGCATATTGTTTCATCTATAGCAACAATGTCAGGTAAATAGACAATTTAGGACACTTGCGTAAATGTTTCTTGTCCCATTTGAGCTAACATACCCCATGTAAATGACGATGCACGACATGTATGATTTTGTAGTTTCTCTGCAGCAGGGCCGGTTTTAGCCCTTTGGTTGCCCTAGGCGAGATTGAGTTTTGCGTTCCCCCCCCCCCCCCCCCCCCTCACTTTTGCCGTGCGAAATACCAGTACTGTTTTCAGCATCTGTTTAGTGCTTCATTGAGTTGTGTTTACGGTTCCACAAAGAGTGCTGTGCGGTGAATTGTGCCTACAGTTGTGCAAAGTGTGTGTTACAAAATTGCAAATTGAGTGCAAAGCAGTGTTTGTTCTTTTAGTTTTGTGAACTCAGTGAGTGGATTTGCTATAAGTATTAATAGTTTTAGAAATTGTGCTATAAGAATCAAGGTTGTGTTTAAGCATTCAGAAAAAACTGTAACTTAGCAGTTTTTTCACAAGTGATGCATGGACAACAAATACCAGAATAGGTTTCAGAACCTTTTCTTTTTTATTATCTTAAATAATTTATTACACACTCAAAGTTAGGACTGTGCAAAAACACTCTTAACCATTTGTAAGGACACTTAGGTAAAGTATAACTAATAAACTGGATTAAAAGTGCTTTTATGGATACCATTACAAAATTAAAAGTTTGAAGTTCTTGTAGTTCTATCTAATAAAAGATGAACAGTTGTTTCAGGTATTTCTATTCACCTTCAAAATTGACGCAGCATTAAAATTTGACTCGTCTGGACTTCCTAACGGCAAATTCGTTGATGGTATCATCAAATGATATTTTATTTGAGACCTCTTGGTTGATGCTCATCAGTGCAAGCCCATTGAGGTGTTCCTGACTCATCATTGACCTCAGGTAGGTCTTAAGTAGTTTTAATTTAGAGAAGCTTTTTTCAGCAGACGCTACTGTCACAGGTAGTGTGACAGCAATTCTTAGGGCCACCCACATATTTGGAAAAACTTCTTCAAGTTTCTTCTCCTTCAAGTAAGTCAGAATTTCCATTGTCGTCATGCCAGCTTTTGGCAACACTGGGAAATTTTTCAACTCAAGTGCCAGTTCCCTCCCGTCAATATCTTTATGGTCACCATGGTTCAAAGTGTTGCTGAGGGTTTCGCACTCCTTTGATCGACAATAATAATCATCAATGGCGTTCCGCGAGCGAGGTATTTTTAGAACGTGACGTCATATCACGTGGTACGCGGTAGGGCAAACTTGCGTTGTCCTCCGCTCTTTCGCTATAAAAGAGCTGTACGTTACCCTTGGTTTTACTTGGTAAAACGACTGCTTTTTCCAAGTCTAAGACGTCTCCTAACCATGGTTGTTAAACATTGTTGTTATGGAACGTGCAAAAGCGACTCGAGGTACGCTGATAGGCCGCATATGAAGGATGTTTTCTTCATTAATTTCCCGAAATTCAAGACTGCCAAGGAGAAATGTGTGCGCTGGGTACACTTGTGTGGTCGGCCGACACAACAGTTCAACTCGAAAAAACATCCTGACCCGCGGGGGCCGGACGTCGGCTCGCGGAGGGGTTGGGGAGGGCGAGCGTTCCGGTCCGTGCGACGCGCTGGCCGTCCGTTTCCGTACGCCTCCGCTCGCGGGGGGTGCGGGCCGGGCGGTCTGCCGTGCCGCGGGGGGTATCGTCTTTCCCCTCTCCCCTCCGTGCGCGGTACGCTATTCAATGTAATAATGAGGTTGACAAGTAAACGTGTGGCTGAGGGGGCGCCATAGGATGATCATATATTTAATAAACATGTTTTAATTCACTTTTTTTTCTAATTCTATGATTAATGGGAAGTAAGCCTAAGGGCGACGCTAGAGGGCGCCCCCAACACATTTGTCGCCCTAGGCAATTGCCTAGCTCGCCTATAGCAATCGCCGGCTCTGCTCTGCAGCACAGCCACAGTAACAGATGAGAATAAAAAACTTGCAAATCTCTTTTTATAATTTATTGCCACAAAAGCAAAAATTAACAGTGGATAAAATTGGAACTGTGTCCACGCTTGGTGAAACACATGTTGCTCATGCAAGAGGTTAAGGGGACAAGAGGACATAAGCAGTAACTAAAGAATGGGCATGTTTCATTGCCAAATATAAGCATCCATCCATCCATTTTCTGACCCGCTTAATCCCTCATGGGGTCGCGGGGTTGCTGGTGCCTATCTCCAGCGTTCACCGGGCGAGAGGCGGGTACACCCTGGACAGGTCGCCAGTCTATAGCAGGGCAACACAGAGACAAACAGGACAAACAACCATTCACGCACACACTCACACCTAAGGACAATTTAGAGAAGCCAATTAACTAAGACTAAGCAGTCTTAGGCTAATATAGGATTCTAAAAAAAATTTAAATACAGTTAATGAACAAAGCATAGTACCTCTTGATGACACTTTAGAAACAAAGCAACCTCCAAAAAGAATGTAGATGTGACAAAGAATCATCACAGAGCAGTCTTACATATTACACGTTACCTACAAATTATCCCTTAAAAGCTTGCACTGACACTGTATTTTTCATCAGACTACTTTGGTTAAGATTCACAGAATCTATTTACTGTAAAACATGTAACTACTAAAAATTTTTATGAAATGCAAGTATCCAGTAAAAGATTTTGCCACATAGTTATTGTTTTTTTTTGTAATCGAGTCATTGGAATGACTCAACAAATATTTTGAGGCTCACTCTTGGCCTTTCCTTAGACCCCAACCTTAAAAAGTCAACGCTAGCCCATAAATCAGTGGTTGCAATCAGACTGTTGGGCAGATGATGGCACAGAAGCCAGAGCCAGAGTTCATCCTGTAACCAGTGGGTTGCCAGTTTGAATCCCCGCTCCAACGTTGCGTCCTTGGACAAGACACTTCACCTGGTCAGAATCCCCGTGATGCTGATTGCATGGCATCCCAGCTTCTGTCAGTATGTGGTTAGAATGTAGCAAGAATGTAGCTTACCACCATCAGCGTCTGAATGGGTGAATGACTGATTGTAGTCGTGTTTAGCACTTTGGGGTCCTCAGGACTTGATAAAGCACTATGCAAGTGCAGGCCATACAAAGAAGTTGTACAAAAGTCAGGTTTCTCCAAGTTAGCAAAGTAAATTGAAAAAGACAGAAGGATAACAGACCTGATTTAATAATATGTGATGTGACAATACAAGCCACATTTGGACCAGATTGCACTTTCCAAATGCAAAAAAGAAAATATCATTGGAAAATAGTGTTTAACATGGAGGAATATGTGCAGAGTTTGCAATGACAAAAAAGACCTACTTATCAGGTGCTTATTTGCAGCTCTCTGACACAAATGCCAAAGTTGTTTTCTGCAGAGCTCTGCACATTTAAGGAGATCTTCTCACCCTGTTTTCTTCATATATCTCTGCTTCCAACTGTCTTTTTCAGCATGCACACACATATGTGCACACACACACACACACACACACACACACACACACACACACCTCTAAGGGCTTTTTCTCACATTAGCAAGCAAAGACACAATTATGTCATTTATGCACACATGCCAGCCATCCACTTACACATATAGACACTCACACACAGGCAAGTGCCTCTTGGCAATGGAATTCAGGTTGCTGTAACCGCACAGGCTAATTTAGGCTCTTTAATAAAACTGGAATAGTTGCTTCCTGAGATGAACCTGAAGGAAAAAAAGACTGAACTCTACCTCAAACCCTGGGGCTAAATCCTACTTCAACAAAATAATGGTTCTTTTATACTTTCTTTGGTCTTCAATTCAACACTGAGCTCCCACTGAATTGGTTTTGGCCATTAGTTCTGGCACAAGAATAATTGATTATCACATTACATGCAAAAATCAACTTATTCTTGCTGAGCTAGGGTAGACAGACACAAAGCATAATAGTTTTGAGCAGTCTCATTCAAAACTTGTCATTATTGTTTCAACTGAGTATGAAGCCAAACTGATAAAAAGAAACATTCATGAGGGGATTGTTGTCTTTCAGCACAGTAACGTTTTCCAAAATCTTCTTTTAAAATAAAATTAAAAAATAGCTCAGCGATTTGACTGTGGGCTATGACGGGGACAATAAACAGTTCTAATGGAGCTTCAAAAACAATCTTACTGAAAAAAAGTAAACATGATTTCTGGGCTTCCATTCAGTTAATGTGCAGAACATAAATTAGTTGAAGTGAGCTGAAGTGGACCACTTCCAAAGGGCAGACATGGGCCAGCAATCTTTAACCCTAAATTATAAAGATTAGTGATCAGAGTTAAAATCAGAATACATTGAGTCCTTTTATAAATTTGCATGCTAAAATCTTCCTGATATTGACTTTATTATGAACTCAGAAAAAAGCACCTTATTGTCATATTACCTTTGTTTATGTTGTTCTTATAAGGCAAGAGTTCTCAAACTTCATCTAATATGCCCTTACTGGAGTGCTAGATACATTCAAGGGTCCGGAAGAACCAAAAGTGAAGAAATCCCTTTTATGAAGTTAGCTTACAAGTTACAAGTTGTTATGCATTTATTTGCTTTAGTTATTTAATGTTTAATCGCATACTTCTCGATCTGATAGGTATTGTCCAGTGAATATCAGCCCAATTTTGCTTTGATATTTGGACAATAGGTAAAAAAGCAATTTGAGCATTAGGCAAGGCAAGGGAAATTTATTTATATAGCACATTTCAGCTAACAGCAAACTCTGCACACATGTGGAACAAGTGAGTGACACGTTTTCTTCAAGTATTAGAATTTATGAACATAAATAAATGCTTATCCAGAGAAAACCACTAATAATATTGTTTACCTATTTCAGTCAACAATTATTCTTTACCAGGCTAGTGAAACTTAATTAAAACTACTAGCAAAATCAGGATTAATGAAACTAAGGAGCTATGTACACACTAAAGAACAAAATGACATAAAAAAGGTTAAAAGCGATTACAATAAGAATGATTCATTGAATTTCAGAATTCAGTGAGGATCTTTAAATTAATTCAATTTTCAATTCAATTCAATTTTATTTATATAGCGCCAATTCATGAAACATGTCATCTCAAGGCACTTTACAAAGTCAAGTTCAATCATATTATACAGATTGGGTCAGATTATACAGATTGGTCAAAAATGTTCCTATATAAGAAAAACAGTTGATTGCATCAAAGTCCCGACAAGCAGCATTCACTCCTGGGGAAGCGTAGAGCTACAGGGAGAGTCGTCTGCATTGTACATGGCTTTGCTGCAATCCCTCATACTGAGCAAGCATGAAGCGACAGTGGGAAGAAAAACTCCCCATTAACGGGAAGGAAAACCTCCGGCAGAACCGGGCTCAGTATGAACGGTCATCTGCCTCGACCGACTGGGGGTTACAGAAGACAGAGCAGAGACACAACAAGAGAGACATACAAGCACAGAAGCACACATTGATCCAGTAATCTGTTCTACATTAGATGGTAATAGCGGGTGAGCCGTCTTCACTGGATGATGTCACAGTTAACAGAACGCCAGACCAGGTGTACCTACTATGAAGATAAAAGAGAGAGAACAGAAAGTTAAAGCAGAAATGACAACACGTAATGCATAATTGAAGAACAGTAGAACTCTATAGAGTGAGAAAATTAGATCCTGATGTCCTCCAGTAGCCTAAGCCTATATAGGTAGCTCAGAGTAACATGAGCCACTCTAGTTATAAGCTTTGTCAAAAAGGAAGGTTTTAAGATTAGTCTTAAAAGTAGACAGGGTGTCTGCTTCACGGACCAAAACTGGGAGTTGGTTCCACAGGAAAGGAGCCTGATAACTAAAGGATCTGCCTCCCATTCTACTTTTAGAGGCTCTAGGAACCACCAGCAGACCTGCAGTCTGAGAGCGAAGTGCTCTGTTAGGAACATATGGGGTAATCAGAGCTCTGATATATGATGGAGCTTGATTATTAAGGGCTTTATACGTTAGAAGAAGAATTTTAAATTCTATTCTTGATTTAACAGGAAGCCAATGAAGGGAAGCTAAAATAGGAGAAATATGATCCCTCTTGTTGATTTTCATCAGAACTCTTGCTGCAGCATTTTGGATCAGCTGGAGACTTTGAACTGTATTTTGTGGACTTCCTGATGGTAAAGAATTACAATAGTCCAGCCTTGAAGTAACAAATGCATGGACTAGTTTTTCAGCATCACTCCTGGACAGAATGTTTCTAATTTTGGCGATATTCCGGAGGTGAAAAAAGGAAACTCTGGAAACCTGTTTAATATGGGATTTAAATGACATGTCTTGGTCAAAAATAACACCAAGATGTTTTACTTTATTACCAGAGGCCAAGTTAATGCCACCCAGATTAAGTGATTGGTTAAGAAGTTTATTTTTTGATGACTCTGGCCCAAAGATTACAACTTCGGTCTTGTCAGAATTTAGATGCAGGAAATTTAAAGTCATCCAGCTTTTGATGTCAGCAAGACATGACTGCAGTCGAAGTAATTGATTGGATTCATCAGGATTTATGGACAAATATAGCTGAGTGTCATCAGCATAACAGTGGAAATTAATCCCATGCTGTCTGATAATTTTGCCGATCGGAAGCATATATATAGTAAAGAGAATTGGTCCAAGGACTGAACCCTGTGGTACTCCACAGGTGACCCTAGAGTTTGAGGAAGATTTATTATTAACATGAACAAACTGGAATCTGTCAGACAGATACGATTTAAACCAGCCTAATGCTTTCCCCTTAATCCCTACAGTATGTTCAAGTCTTTGTAGGAGAATATTGTGATCAACTGTATCAAATGCAGCACTGAGATCTAACAGGACAAGTACAGACACAAGTCCATTATCTGAGGCCATGAGAATATCATTAGTGACCTTCACCAGAGCTGTTTCAGTGCTATGATGAGCTCTGAAGCCTGACTGAAACTCCTCAAGTAGGTCATTGCTTTGTAAATGTTCACAAAGTTGATTAGCAACTACTTTCTCAAGAATTTTAGATAAGAAAAGAAGATTAAATATAGGTCTGTAGTTTACTAGCTTATCTTGATCAAGAGGAGGTTTCTTAAGTAAAGGTTTAATAACAGCTACTTTAAAAACCTGTGGTACATATCCATTTACTAAGGATAGATTAATCATGTCTAAAATAGGACCACTGATCAAAGGGAATACCTCCTTAAACAACTTGGTTGGGATTGGGTCTAACATACAGGTAGAAGGTTTAGATGAAGCTAAGATTTTAGATAGCTCAGAAAGCTCTACTGCTTCTAAACAGTTCAAACACTGTGCAGGTTCTAAAGATTCCTCCAATGCTGCCTTACTTACTGGGGATGAGGTAATCATGTTTGGGAGGATGGCAATTATGTTATTTTTAATGGCATCAATTTTATTTATGAAGAATCCCATAAAATCATTACTACTAAGAGCTAAGGGAATGGATGGATCAACAGAGCTGCAGCTCTGAGTAAGTTTGGCAACTGTACTAAAGAGAAATCTAGGATTATTTTTATTCTCTTCAATTAATGATGAAAAATATGCTGCTCTAACTCTGCGAAGGGTCTTGTTATACAACAATAGACTGTCCCTCCAGATTAAGTAGGATTCCTCTTGGTGTGTAGAGCGCCATTTTCTCTCCAATTTCCTAACATTGTGCTTCAAGGAACGCAGCTCTGAATTAAACCAGGGAGCCAGCTTCCTGTGAATAATCACCTTCTTTTTCAAGGGAGCTACATTGTCTAATGCAGAACGCAATGAGGAAGTCACACTGTTAGCAAAGTTATCGATTTGTGAATGGGAAGAAACAGCATTGCTGCCATCTACAGGGCATTTCTGCAATACTGAGGATATTAAAAGGGGGACAGACTCTTTAAGTTTTGATACAGCATTATCCGATAGAGATCTACTATAATGGAACCCTCTTTTGGGGGTGGAGAACTCTGTTAGATTAAACTCAAATGTTATTAAAAAATGATCAGATAGGACAGGGTTGTGAGAGAATACTGTTAATTCTTCACAATCAATGCCATATGTCAGCACAAGGTCCAAAGTATGGAGCCGAGAGTGCGTTGGCTTATGCACATTTTGAGCAAAACCAATTGAATCTAGGATAGTTTTAAAGGCTACACTAAGGTTATCACATTCAGTGTCAACATGGATGTTAAAATCACCCACTATAATAACCTTGTCAGTATTTAACACCAAATCAGATAAGAAATCTGACAACTGATCCAAAAACTGAGAGTAAGGGCCTGGTGGACGATACAAAAAATAAACAGAAGAGGTTTTATTGCTTTGCAGTTTGGATGAGGGAAACTGAGGGTTAAATGTTCAAAAGAACAGTAATTATCAATCGGCCTGGGACTAATTAATAAACCAGACTGAAAGATAGCCGCCACTCCTCCTCCTCTTCCCACAGATCTGGGAATGTGGAAATTTGAATAACTGGAGGGAGATGACTCATTTATACTAACGTAGTCCTCTTGTAGCCAGGTTTCTGTGAGACAAAACAAATCAATCTGATTATCAGAAATCAATTCATTAACTAACAAAGTCTTTGGAGGGAGAGACCTTATATTTAATAGACCACATTTAATTCTTTTATTTTTTGGTTCAAAGTGATCCGTATGGATTTTTATTAGATTTTTATGATTTGTTCCCTTTAGATCAGTTTTTGATCTGTTAAGTTTTGGCCGTGGGAAAGACACCGTCTCAATAGGATAATGGGTGGGTAACAATACAGAAGCTGCAGAGAGGTGTGTTAAACTACGGCTCTGCTTCCTGGTCTGGACCCTGGGTTGTCAGCATTTAGGAGAACTAATAAATCCAGCCAGATTCCTAGAAAGAAGAGCTGCACCATCCAAAGTGGGATGAATGCCGTCTCTCCTGATCAGACCAGGTTTTCCCCAGAAAGTTCGCCAGTTATCAATGTAGCCCACGTCGTTTTCTGGACACCACCTAGACAACCAGCGGTTGAATGACGACATGCGGCTAAACATGTCATCACTGGTCAGATCAGGCAGGGGACCAGAGAAAATTACAGAGTCCGATATTGTTTTAGCAAACTCACACACCGAAGCAACACCAACTTTGGTGACCTCTGATCGGCGTGACCGGGTGTCATTACCGCCAGCGTGAATAACAATTTTGCGGTATTTACGCTTATCCTTAGCCAGCAGTTTTAGGTAGGATTCTATGTCGCCCGTTCTGGCCCCTGGTAGGCATTTAACTATGGTCCCTGGTTTCTTTAGTGCCACGTTTCTTAGTAAGGAGCTGCCAATAATTAAGGTCGGCTCCTCGGCGAGACTGTCGCTCAGAGGGGAAAATTTGTTAAAATGCAGACGGGTTGGTGGTGATCTGGGGGCTGAAATCTAGAGCTATGCTTACTACGAACCGTAACCCAGCCGGCCTGCTTAACCGGTTGTTCGAGTGCGGCTGTTGGTTCGCTACGTGAAGTTACTCTTTGTGGCTCCGCGCTAGCAAAGGAGCGGCTATCAGCTGTTTTTTCAACAGCACGGAGTCGGGTCTCCAGTTCTGACACCCTCGCCTCCAAAGCTACAAAAATACTACATTTATTACATGTACCATTATCACTAAAGGAGGCAGAGGAATAACTGAACATCTGACACAGAGATTAGCAGATAGGAGACTTAGTCAGAGACGGAGAAGCCATTATGAGGCTAAGGCTTGGCTAACGCTAGGCTAAAGCTAGGCTAGCGCCCTGTTATCACGCCAAAGAACAAACCGTGTGAAACACGAGGAGTTCCCAAACGTGATGAGCAGCCACAGAAAACGTTTTAAAAGTGCTTATGTTTGGAAACAGATGTTACAGCAAAGAGGTTTAAAGATAAAAAGCGAGAGAGCCTGGAGCAAAAATCCGTCGTTCACACAGCAACAATAGGAAGTGACACAATATGCCTTACCGCAAACAGGAAGTCAGCAATCAGTTCAGTTGTGGAAAACTCCAAGAACACAAATTAGAGTACCAAAGTTGATCTACAAGAATTTGGAATATGGTCAGATTAGCTTTACTATTTCAGAACAACATTAAGGATGTATTAACCCATTCACAACACATCTCTGAGTTAGATAAAACATTATTTGAGCAAATAACATTTAAAAGAATGATTTGCTAAATAAAAAATCAAGTTTTAGGACAGTTGATTCCTGAATTAATTGTTCCTCCTGAAATAATTAAGACTCGAATTGGTACTTAAAGGGTAACTAATTAAACTTTTTTGGCAATAAACTGATAACATGGTACTGTCTACATATCCTGGCCATTATTTTAACAAATTAATGCATATTACTCAAAATCTTGCTTTTGTGTCTAAAACTGTCAGTGTGGCACCCTCCTCAGGTTAAACGGCGGTCTTGTATTGAATTTAGAACCCGTATTGCTATTGGTTTAAAAGTTTTTGTGACGTGATTTGGAGAAACTGACGTCAGTAGATCTGCAGCATTTAATCAGTAAGTTTAACTATCAGGAATTACCATTATTTATATCTGTAACGTCAATTTAACAAGTCATAATGTCACTTTGACTAGTATGAATTTTGATTTAAACTATAGCTAATCTCATTCTGACTAGTCAAAACTAAATTACAGGTATCTATGATGACAAACGAAACATGAATGGCAAAATAGTTTGAATCTTACTAGGCAAAACTGTACTTACAGATATCTGTCATTACAGTTTTGACTTGTCAAAATCTAATTACAGATATTTTGAATAAGAGTTTGACTAGGCAAAATTATGTTGCAGATATCAGTAATTAATATCCAGTCTAGCGATTAAATGTTATTCGTCTTTCCATAGAGCTGTCTCACAGGCAAACTGCTGCTGCCTCATTGTGCCCACCTGCACATTGCCTCAGCAGCACCGGCTTTGGGCATTGCTGAGTCAGCCCCTGAGGCAGCGGCTTAAAGTGATAAGGCTCTGGACCACTCAGCTTTGCAAAGCCTTCCTCAACTTCCGGTGAAACCAGCGTAACTCTGCTCACTCTCCATGATTCAATAACGCAAATCAAGCTAGCTACTAATTTCCCCTCATCCTGAACACGGCCCCCTTCCTTTCCAACATATACCCGCCTTCTTTGATGGAATTTTTCAAATTTGTCTGGGGGCGGGAATATGCTTTTACATGGGAGGAGTATAGCTGGACATAGGCACCAGCACCCCTTGCGACCCCACAAGGGATAAGCATGATGGAGATGGATGGATGGATGGATGGATGGATGGATGGATGGATGGATGGATGGATGGATGGATGGGGGTGAGTTGTCACTATCCAATCTGTATCCGTAGCATGATCCCTACCATCAGATCCTTTGCACATGTGGAAATAGAATAACTTCCGGGGAAGGTAATTTTTGGGTTTTTTTTTTCTTTTTTTTATCTTATTTTGGGTGGGGTGTTTCTTTTTTGTATTTCTTGTAATTGTGTGAATATTGCATAATTTAAAGGGAATACAGAAAAAATGGTTAAATCACACATCAGTGGGCGCACTGAATTTTAATTCAACTGAATACAGTATTTTAACACTGTTGCACTTCAACAGTGTTGATCAGAGAATGGATCTGTTTGCAGTCTCTTGTCACCTGCAGTAATGCTTTTGCAGGAAATAAACGATGTGGCTACCATAACAACAAGGTTGTCTATTGTCTGTGATGGGTCCACCAGAGGGCACATCCATCCATCCATCCATTCACTTCCGCTTATCCGGGGTCAGGTTGCGGGGGTAGCAGCTTCAGTAGGGATGCCCAGACGTCCCTCTCCTCAGCCACTTAGGCCAGCTCCTCCGGGGGAATCCCAAGGTGTTCCCAGGCCAGCTGAGAAACATAGTCCCTCCAGCGTGTCCTGGGTCTCCCCCTGGGTCTCCACCTCACCAGGGAGGCGTCCAGGAAGCATCCTAACCAGATGCCCGAGACACCTCAACTGGCTCCTCTCGACGTGGAGGAGCAGCGGCTCTACTCAGAGATAGGGGAAGGAGCTTAGTCATCCAGGGAAGACTCAAAGGGAGAGCCCAAACACACTACGGAATTTCGACCGCTTGTATCCGGGATCTCGTTCTTCCGGTCACGACCCAAAGCTCATGACCATAGATGAGGGTAGGAACGTAGATCGAATGGTAAATCGAGAGCTTCACCTTTTGGCTCAGCTCTCTCTTTACCACAACGGACCAGTACAGCGCCCGCTTCACAGCAGACGCCGCACCAATCCGCCTGTCGATCTCCCACTCCATCTTCCCCTCAGTCGTGAACAAGACCCCAAGATACTTAAACTCCTCCACTAGGGGTAGCACATCCTCCCCAACCCGGAGAAGCCACTCTACCCTTTTACGGCTCAAGACCATGGTCTCAGATTTGGAGGCACTGATTCTCATCCCGGCCGCTTCGCACTCGGCTGCGAACCACTCTAGTGAGAGCTGTAGATCACGCCCTGATGAAGCCAATAGGACCATGTCATCCGCGAATAGCAGAGACGCAATCCTAAGGCCACCAAAACGGATCCCCTCAACACCTTGGCTGCGCCTAGAAATTCTGTCCATAAAAGTTATGAACAGAATCGGTGACAAAGGGCAACCTTGGTGGAGTCCAACTCTCACCGGAAACGAGTCCGACTTACTGCCGGCAATGCGGACCAGACTCTGACACCAGTCATACAGAGACCTAACAGCCCTTATTAAAGGGCCCGGTACTCCATACTCCCGGAGTACCCCCCACAGGACCCCCCGAGGGACACGGTCGAATGCCTTCTCCAGATCCACAAAGCACATGTAGACTGGTTGCGCAAACTCCCATGCACCCTCCAGGATCCTGCTGAGACTGTAGAGCTGATCCAGTGTTCCGTGGCCAGGACGAAAACCACACCGCTCTTCCTGAATCTGAGATTCGACTATCCGACGGACCCTCTTTTCCAGAACCCCGGAATAGACCTAACCAGGGAGGCTTAAGAGTGTGATTCCTCTGTAGTTGGAACACACCCTCCGGTCCCCCTTTTTAAATAGGGGGACCACCCCAGTCTGCCAATCCAAGGTAACTAGCCCCGATGTCCATGCAATGCTGCAGAGCCGCGTTAACCAACACAGCCCCACAACATCCAGAGCCTTAAGATACTCAGGGCGAATCTCATCCACCCCGGGGGCCTTGCCACCGAGGAGCTTTTTAACAACCTCGGCAACCTCAGCACCAGAGATGGAAGAACCCGACCCAGAGTCCTCAGGCTCTGCTTCCGCAATGGAAGACGTGTTGGTGGGATTAAGGAGGTCTTCGAAGTATTCCGCCCACCGACGCATGACGTTCCTAGTTGAGGTCAGCAGCACCCCACCCCCACTATAAACAGTGTTGGTACTGCACTGCTTCCCCCTCCTGAGACGCCAGATAGTGGACCAGAATTGCTTCAAAGCCATACGGAAGTCTTTCTCCATGGCCTCTCCGAACTCTTCCCACGCCCGAGTTTTTGCCTCGGCGACCAGCCTAGCCGCCTGCTGCTTTGACTGATGGTATATATCAGCTGTTTCCGGAGTCCCACAGGCCAATAAAGCCCGATAGGACTCCTTCTTCAGCTTGACGGCTTCCCTCACCGCTAGTGTCCACCAGCGTGTTCGAGGGTTGCCGCCGCGACATGCACCGACAACCTTGCGGCCACAGCTCCGACTAGCCGCCTCAACAATAGAGGGCAGAACATGGTCCACTCAGACTCAATGTCCCCCGCCTCCCTCGGGACGTGTTCAAAGCTCTCCCGGAGGAGCCTGAAATTATAAAAACAGCCTCCACTGGACTTTTTGAAACTGAACTGCTGGTCAGACTGTTAACCTGCCGATGTTAGCCTAACAGGGTCGGCAAGAAACAATTGCAACGCTCAATGGCTGACATAAGACCCAGAGAACAAGCAAAAAAGGCAAGTAAAACTGTATGGACATTGTGAAAGCAAATGAGATGCATACATATGCTAATTCTGCTCCAGAGAACTCTGCTCCCTGAGTCGGCGCCATGCACACCTCTGTTGAAAAAGGGGAAAATAGAGCCAACACTCTCAGAGCTACAGGATAACATTGTCCGACTTGCTGCGGAAAAAATTAAAGAAAGTGCTGAAAATGTCGCTGTAATGATAAAAAGAAATGCTGACACTATTGAGGATCTCAAGGAGACTTCAGAATTCTGATTCAAGGAAGCCCAAGACATGAAAAAAGGTGTTACAACCATTAAGGTTTCCAGTGATGATCACCAGAAGGCCATTATGTTCTTAGAAGACTAGGTGAATGAAATAGAACGCTACAACCTTCGTCTATATGAGCTGCCTAAACAAGAAGGAGAGGAGGTTAAAATCTGCAAAGCCGTTGTCCCAGATGTTAGACACGACCCATCCTTCTACGTTGATGTAAACCACCGAATTAGGCGGAAAGAATTATTGTACACATTTTAACTTTTCAGGGAGTGTTTTGTCTCATACATTATGCAACTGGAAAGTAATTTACATATTCTGTAAAATGGCTGCTGTCTATTTGGACTCAAACATTTAAATCATATCAAGGACTGTGTGCATGGTTTTACCTTCTCAGGAAGTGGTGGACTAGCCATTTATGTGATGACATAAGTTCAATGAAACCCAAGACAGGAATCAGTAGAATCTACAATGGTAGAATTGTATGAGATATGGGTCAGTTTTAGTGGTGCTCTGAGACCACGTTGGCACCACAATTAGCACCTCAATTATACAAACTTCAAATGATATATGGTACTTACATAAGAAGATTTGAGATTTAACCCAAAACATGCTGGTAGAAACCATTCTTCATTTACTAAAGCAATAGACTTCTAGATATGTGTTAAATGTTTTCAGAAAACTGAGTGAAAGTCCAGTTGCCTCCAATTTAAGCCTGTTTGCTGTTGCAATGAACCGCATAACAGAGAATTTGCACAGGTATAAAGAGATAGAGCATTTAAAGAAGCAGTGAAAAATCAAGCTGTTTCAAACCTCTTTGTTTTCCTGGAAGCACAGGGCGACCTCTGACACGAGTTTACCATTGCTTTGATTTTCCACAAAGTCTGATGAACAAATATGATTAAGAAAACTAACACGAGCAAAGCTTAAGCGATCTCAATAAATCCTTCTGTTGAAGTCTTATACTTTATATTCAGGAAATTCTGGACTTGCAAGTGGTGACATGAGTAAAATCACAGCCATGACAGGAATCGTAGTATTGTACAAAATATGGGCTAGTTTTGGCAGCGCTTTCCAGCCGCAGCAGGCAGCGCCAACCCTCAAATGGGGCATGTGTGCGGATTTAAGTGGAGCATCTGATTTTGCGCTGTGGTACTATATCAAAGATAGTACAGCACAATGACAATGAGCTACTCAACATGTTATGGGCTAGTGGTACAATGGAAAACATGTCTGTATGATCAGAAGATTCCAGGTTTAACTCCTGAATAGCTCGAGCCCATTATCGCCATGCGTCAATTAAAGTAGTGCAGTTGACCACACTGAAATACTTGGAAAATTGCGTGCTTGACATAATGTGTTTATTCCTTAAAAAGGAAGTACAGAAGTGAGAAAAGGGACAAATAGCTCTTAATTTGACAAGTTTGAGAAAAGCGTAGATGTTCAATTTACTTTTATTTGAATAGGGCCAATTCACAGCACATGTCATCTCAAGGTACTTTACAAAGTCAAATTCAATTGAATCATCCAGACATTGATCAAAAAGTTTCCTATCTAAGGAAACAACAGATTGCATCAAGTCTTGACAAGCAGCATTCACTACTCCTGAAAGAGCATATAACCATGGTCGACAGCCATCTGCAATGTAAATGGCTTTGCAGCAATCCCTCATACTGAGCATACATGTCGCAACGGTGAGAAGGGAAACTCCCCTTTGACAGGAAGAAACCTCCAGCAGAACCAGGCTCAGGCTGTACATGGGTACAGCTCTGATGTGTAGTGTTTCAATTTTAATGCCCTCAATAATAGCTTCTAGCTCCTGCAACTGCTCCCAGCTCCTGTTCCATTCACGAGGTCAACAGTAACAGCTCTATTGCGGGGTGCCAGGACAAAACTAGCCACGAAAGGAACCTTACAGGCTCATTTTCTGAACTCTTTCGTTACTGACTGCACTATTCGGACAGCACTTATCATGGCGACCGCTGATGCACCTCCCCTTTGGCTAAAGAGTACTTACTTAATAAGGCTATTCCAATGGAACCTCAGTGTGAACAGTCATCTGCCACGACTGAATGGGGATTTGAGAAGACAGAGCAGCAGAAGACAGATGGAAGTGTTGTGAAAACAACATATGAAACAACATCTTGATACAGAAGCTTATTACTTGAGAAGGAGCTGTGAGCAAAGAGCTCAGGGTTAAATCCAGCACCCTAAACTTGTTGTGGGAAAGCCAGATAATAGTTTCAATCCATCAGCCTCTGGGTTATGGGCCCAGCATGCTTCCACTGCACCATTTTACTTGCACCCTAGATAGGACTTGAAACCACAATCCCTGGCTTAGGAGACCAGTTCCCTAGCTTTTAGGCCAAGATGTCCATAAGTGCCATTTCAAACACAATACATAAACACAAAAGTATGTGATAAAAAGACAGGGTAAGCCCTCCTTTCAATTCAGTTTCACACCCATTAATGCCCTGAAAATCTGTGGGCAAAACACGATATGTGTTGGGCAGGTTGGTCAGCGACTAACAAGTGGCAACAAATCAAGTGCTCCATCTACGGAATGGGTGCTCTCAGGCATCATTGGCACCACAATTAGCACAATTATACAAACTTAAAATAAAGTATGATACTTACGCAAGAAGCTATTTGAACATTATGTCTGAGCCAGTGTTTCGCTAAAATTGAATTATGGTTACATCAGGAAAATAAGGATTCTTGATTTCTTGAAAGACCCAAGGCCGTGATTCAAAGCTAGTCTCTTGAGACCGGTCTTGGCCTCGAGATTGGTCTCCGCTGCCTTGCCGTTGTTCACTGACACTATGTCTGTGTATATGTTTAAGTGTCATTAGTGCCTGCGCCTCTAAACTGCCTAGGGTGACTTTGATTGACAGATATCATGAATTAATCTGAGTCAATCAAGAATGAGTTCAAAAGTATTGATGGTCACGGAGGCAGGGAGCTGCGCCCTGAGGAGAATATTTAAGTAACCAATTGGAGACCAGCTTGAAGTAATGTGGCCTTAAGTTTTCTGCATTGCGTTGATCCTAGCAACCTCATTGAATAACCTCTTCATGATAAGTCTAAATGAAGCCAGTTATTCTTAGTTTTACATAAGAATCACTTAAGTTATATTAGCAATTATTGGTTCTATTAAGTTTTGTCATAATTTATGAAATGTAAAATCTTATTTTGCTAAAGTTAATTTCAAACAAAAGCTTATGGAAATATTTTTACATTAAATCTTTATTACTCTTCTAAGTATTTTTTTTAATTCACCAAACAAATACTGAGCAACATAAGCTGATGATTGTGTATCGATGTGCATGTAATAACTGACATATAAGTTTGATAAGGCAATTATTCATTTAACAGCATAAGGCTGTCCTGGTTGTGTAATTTATTCCTTTTAAATTAATTTCTGCATTTTGGGGTGTAGAACTTTTAAAAAGTCTTGGTCTTGGAAGGTCTGGTCTCAGACTTGGAGGGTGCGGTCTTGGTCTTGATTTCGGAGGAACCGGCCTAAATTCCACCACTGCTACCTGCCTGTATAACATTTATAAACCCAACATTTTGAAGTTTAATTTGTTCAGTTCTCATTTGTGTTGTTATATTAATGGAGATCAAAGCTGAAGCCTTTATAAAATAGATTACCATTTTCAACTTGAAGTTTGTCTTTCAATAGGGTAGTGAGAAGGTAGGCGGTGGTTCAAAGTTGGTAACCTGTTGCCATCTAACATACAGTATGTTAGATGGCAACACTTTCCTCAGTTTTTTTGTGTTTGTTTTTGGTTTATTTTGGAACAGGCAGTTGATTTTTCTTTTTTATAATGAAGGCAACAAATGACTGTCACATAAAAGGATCGGTGGTGGCATATTGCTTTATCTGTGGTTTGTACGCAATGGTTACCATATGGTGAGCACCACTGGGAACCTGGGCTGGAGACCGCCAGGTGACGCACTGGACACACTTACACGGCAGGACAACTGGCACCAAACACAAACACAATAACACTTGCACCATAATTTATCTGTACATGGGTACAGCTCTGATGTCTTTCTCACATAGGGAGTAGTGTTTCTAATTCCATTCAGGGTTAGAGAGAACACAGAAGGCTAATATCTGCAGGATCTCCAACTGGGAGAGGTAGCACACCTCTATCCCCATGAGATCATCCTGACAGGGACAGATAGAAATAGGGAGGCAGGCAGAGAGAATGAGAGAGATACATACATAAATGGAAAGACAGGCAGCAGGAAGAGGGGGTAGGGAAACAAAGAGAGACAGAGTCAAAGACAGAGGACAGACAGAAAGAAAAAAAAAATAAGAAAAGGGGAGCACATTATCTCTGTGCAAAGTCCTAGGAGAAACCGCCTGTTTGTAGAGTGATGCCTATCAGCTTCCTGGCTGTCTTGGGAGATGTTACTTCACTGTGATGTACTTTACACAGATAAAGTCTGATAGAAAAACCTGGCAGATAGTGGCAAGGTGAAAGAACAAGACACAGAAGGACTGACAGACTAATGACTGTTGGAGTAGTCATCACTTTGATAGAAACATCTTATAACATAACAGATAAGATGATGCTGAAAGTCACGTCGCATAACAGTGAAGTATCAGTTTGTTCCTGAAATAATTACAGTGCATACATCTTTTTTTCTATTGATCTTCAGCTGTGTTCAGGTTTGTATTTCACAATAGTTATATTGTTATCCATGACCAAAAATGAAATAAATGTCTTAAAAAGAAAGAACAAAATAACAAAAGGAACACGAGTTGAGAGTTACCAAAGAGCGCTGATATGATGTTTTGAATGTCAAACTCGATCATCAATGGATAACAGAATGTCCATTCAGAACAAAAGTAGTGATAGCAAATTATGTGGCTTGAATTGGAGTCCAAGAAGTGAAGATTTATTTAGCTGTGACTTAAAGACCTAACAAACCAGCATTTTATGGAATAATTTGAACGGGCTCTGTACTGAGCCCAAATTTCCTGTATTTCATCACAGTAGCAAACAACTGCTTGGACAACATTCTGATATTTTGGCGTAATTCAGGTAAACTTAATTTTTACTCAGCTTTTGAACAGGATTGTCGCTCTGATGTGCATTGACATGTGTCAGCATGTTCCTCCCACCAACCTAACATGATGATAGCCAACTTTGTATTAACACAACCATATGTACCCATTCAAACACACATGGTCAAGCTATTAGTTGCAGCTGTAGCGTAAGCTTTGAAGTGTTCTCTGCATTCAGATTTGTCACTCCTTCCCTTGCATCCAAGATCCAGTTGTTTAACAATCCAGTTTCAAAACGTTTTCAACAGAGAAGTTGCTACATTGGCTGCTGTTACATTTTAGGATTCATTTTAAAATAATTTTATTTGCTCTAAATGGCCTTGCCCCACCTTACCTGTCTGAGCTGCTACATCCCTACACACCCTCCCGTTCCCTTAGATCAGCTGACCAGTTGTTACTGAGGGTGCCGAAGACGAAGCGTAAGCAAAGAGGGGATCGTGCTTTTTCTGTAGCAGCTCCCGAGCTGTGGAATGACCTTCCCTTGAGCATTAGACAGGCCGGTTCTTGTCAGGACTCAGCAGACAGAGCCGTGCAGTTTCTGCCGGTTCTGCCTTCTCTGCTCTTTCCGCAGGTGACTGCAGTTGACAGGTGGGCGGGGCGCGCACACCTGCGGCTTGTTCAGCAGCGTTCGGCCGCGCTATAAGAACTGCGCATGGAAAGCAGGAGGACGCCAGAGTGCTAACCGTTGTGCTACGCCTAATGGCCTCTGTCTCACGACAGCTGTTCTGGATCCCGCTCTGGACTCCCCCCCGTGCTCCTTTGGTATTACCAAGCCGGGCTGAAAAGCCTCATCGGATCTCCGTGGTTCCTCCTGCTGTCCTCGGATCCCCGGACCCGTCGGCGCTGCTCAGACCCTGCTTAAGCCCTCGCCCATCGGTCACTCAGTCACCAGCTTCCATTACCGTCAGGCAAGTGCTGAGTCAGTTTCTCTGCTACGCTCCCCCCGGCCTGGTTCCCGTGCTCAGTGGTAAGCTTACTTCCCTCCGACATATCGCTCAGTTCCTTAATCCAGTCTAATCATTTCCTCTTCCCTCCTAGATTTAAGTCCATTCATGGTTTACCTTGCTCCATTCATTCAACAAATAACTTTAAGATATATTTTATTCTTAAGGCATATGATTATTTTTTTTGTTTGTAGTTCTGAAGGTGAGATGTTAAAAAAACTTGAAATTTAGGCAGTGTCGGATTCAGAAGGTTAAAAAATAATTGTTTCTAATTATTTCCATCCCTCACAACAATTAATTGATAAACTACCCACACATGAACATAAGTCTATCAATATCTTTGAATAATCTTGATTCCAAGAAATTACACATTTTCTATTTATGAATACTTTTTGATATGCAACTCTACAGCATACAAAAAGTCACATCAACACTTTTGTGATCCCTCACCATGCTATTCTTTTTTTCACATCTCTCTTTTACCCCACATAAAATGATTCTCGTTGTTGGAGCCTGCAGGCCAGCCTTATGCGTACCTGTACTCAACTCTGTCAAGCATGCCCCAGTGGTCTTGTTCAAATAACAAGTGATTTATGTCAGTAGAAGCTAGTCCTTGACATGCTTTAAAATGAAAAGGTTTTGTGACGTTTCACCAGTCTTGCGAATCCAAGTTATGTACACCCTTTGAAAAGTGTTGTGCAAGGTAGAACTTTACAAAAGCTTAATTTAATGTGATTTGTTATAAGGAAGCATAACTGTGAGACTTTTTTAAATCACGTCTTCAAAAAGATAGAAAAAAAGACTGTTATTTTTTTTGTCAATATTAAACTTATGTTTAACAGTTAAGCATTATTATTCAGTTATTCATTCAACATTTTTTAAACATGATATTGGTTGGAAAGTTAGCCTAGCAGCATTGGTTAAAAGCAAGATGCATGTTGTTGAAACATTTCCTTTGACACTTCAGATGAAAGCAATGAAAGCTTAATGTTTTTCAATCATGTTATTGTTGCAAATCCATTACTGCTTACCTTTCATCTCCACAGATGTAATTGAGTCTCAATTGTTATTTTCCTTTCTTCTTTCTTCCTGTTTTATCTGACCTAATATTCTATCACACTATCTTATTAGTGGTGAACATGTTAGAAAGCTCCTTAGAATTTACATATTTAGCTGTCTTAACATACGGTTGTTTATAGGCTTACTTTGGTCTTTGAAAGTCCATTAGTCTTTTGAAACCACATCTGTTATTTGTGTTGTATCTGTCATCTCCAACTGTTATTTTCATAAATCTAAAAAATAACAATAAACAATGCCCAAAGCCAGGCAAGCAATACTATGAGGTCAGAAGTGGTCCTCAACTCCTCTTCTTGGTGGTTTTCAGTCAAAAAGATCCAGTAGTGGGTCCCTTGAGCTAAACATTTTGAGCTAAACAAAAGATACAGGTTCTCATCAGGTCCCAGCCTTAACTTTGTTCTTATATTGCCAGTAATCACTGTCCTAACAATATGAAACTGATTTCCCAACTTGTAACTGGAAAAACTGCTTATTTGAGACTGATGTGATCTCCACAAATTAAGGCAAAATTCCAAGGTAAATATAGAATTACATAATTAATGTTATTAGGTTAGCTCTTCAAGACACAAAAAATGGAAGGAACTGTCTTCCTGCTTGATCATGCCACAAAACTAAAAGACACACAATGTATATTGACTATGTTTAAAGATTTTTCCGGTAGAACCTGTTGAGATGTTTATAATAGTTGATTTTGCAACTACAGTAGAAGTAGACAGCTCTTACCATCTTATTTTTGCACAAATGGAGATTACTTTTTCCGGAAAGCTAAGCAAATGATTAGTCCAAACATGGCCATGACCAAATCAGATTTTTTAATAATCTTAAAACAATTATAATGTCAAATATGTCAAAGCAGTTCATGTAGCAGCTTTATACAAAGCTTCAAACTGCAATCATGTTTATATTAGATTGTTATGCCATATTAAAGCCATGATGAAATAATTTAATTCTGACCACAGCCACAAAGGAGAGTTTCAGCTGGGACAGCCTCCCTCTCAGCGGGGTGCTACTTTAAACCACCCCCACAGACAAAAGGTCAGAGCACTTCAGACCAGACCTCACTTCTAACCACACTTCTCTCAGACCGCTCCTTCCTGGAGCACTCCAGGACAAAGCTACTTTTTCTTCCTGCCTGGGTCAAAGAAGGAGAGAGGCTGGCTTGAGAACAGCTAGCACTATGCGGCCTCAAGGCCCCAAAAGCCCACAAAGCGCACAGAACAGCCGTTCTGTGAAACTCATCTGCCTGCTTCAATGGAGTGACAAGAGGGGGGAGGAAATCCTCTGCGGAGTGGAGGATCTAACTGTATCTGAAGAATTATCACCCAGATCGAAGCTAAGTTGCACTCTGACTTCTGCGCAACCAGCCGTGAAGTACAGAATGCCGAAACAGCTTTGTTTATTTTTGTCAGCTGTTGCAGGAAAGCCAAGCCGAGACGACGCGAATCGGTCGCATTCCCTCACCAGACAAGCTGAGAGATCAGGGACTGCAGAGCCTCCGACCAGGCCGATCCCGACCACGTGTCAGCTCATGGCAGGGTCTGCTGCTGCTAAGCCACTAGCCCGCTGCTGAAGAAACAACGGTTCCCCTTTTACTGCCTTCCCTGGATGACCAAAGTGGACTGAACTCACACGAGGCACCGACAGGTTGGACAGAGAGACCCAAAAAGGGAAAGGTTATATCATCATTGGAAAATGTTGTGTAAGGCGTTGTGCATGGGCAGAGCTCTCAACTCTCACGCATTGACCGTGTGACACACGCATTTCACTAACTTCACACGCTCACACGCAACACATGGCATTTCACACGCAAACATGGCATTTCTCACGCATAAAAATCACAAAGCCCATCTGGGCTGCGGACGACAAAACTCCGCCTTCTGCTGAGCTGTTTCGGCTTCTTTCACAACTTGTGGCCATCCGTAATTCCTGCTGCAGTTCGTGTTAACAGAGCAGCAGGAAGAGTGATCAGAGTTATGAATAATTTTAGTCTTAACCAGTGGTGAAAGTAAGCCGGTAAGGTCCTGTACCGCGTATGCAGGAGGGGAGGGGAGGGGGTGGAGCTGCTGCATGGCTGCACGCAGGATCATAAAACAGTTCTGCTATCCAGATGCAGTTTAAAAAGCCACTTAGTCTGTTTATAAGTTTCGTTTTTATTAATTCTGGATTTTTTAACTACATGCACCGTATTTCTGTGCCTCAGCACTTGCTCCTCTCCCCCCTCCTTTCCCTCGGAGCAGGTGCTTTTATCACCGTTCACCATTCAAAACGTGAATCACTACGTTTAATGTCCTCACATCGGTAGCAACGTGTGCCAGTTAAAGTCAATAGGAGAGTAGGTAGCTGTGTTTCATGCTCTTTTGTTTTTAACAACATAGAATCAGTGGCGCTTCGGTGGGCTGCTGCCTCGCAGTTTAATTCAGGTGCGCAATATTATGTTACATGTAATTTTGGTGCGCACTTTTAAGGGTCATTTTAAAGAACTTGTAACATCAGGGGCTTCATCTCAGACCTGTCAGTACCCCCTGTTTCCTCTAAAGGAGCCCTTTACAGTATTTAGTTATGCATTTTCCCCACATTTTATCCCTCACACGCAGCGCACCAACGGGGGTAAAATCCGCCAACCTCACCCCCCAGAGCGCACTGACGAGAGCAATAGAGATTTGTCTGGTCAGCGCGGCGACTGACTGAGAAACCTGTCGCTCTGAAAGGTGATGAGAATGTTATTAACTGTAACAGTCTAGAAGTGCATTGAGCTGAAAAGAGGGAGACATCAGCAGCTGGATCATGCGTAAAGACGCAGCGGGAACCTCTGTGTGCTTCAGTGTTGCTGCTGAGGGGAAAATGTCGGATATGCCATATGCCGTACAGGGTTGATGAAACTCAGCCTGATTCACCAATCAGGTTATAGATCTACAATGAAACAAACCCATAGATGAATCTGTAACTGTGTAATAATTTGGTCAATAACTTAAAACTACTTAATTTTATTCTGTATTATTTGAACATTTGTGTGTTTTGTATGTTTTAATCCAATAACTGAACTATAAAGTATTAATACGTCTCTTTCTCTTTTTAACAAAAGTAATACATGTCTACTTCAATATCTGGTGGGATAAAAATGAGATGGAGTTGACTCCACCGGCTCTTCCAGGGTCCAGTTAGCCCCGCCCCCAAACAAGCCCCGCCCCCAAAATTAGCATAATCTCACTCTTAACTTTTAATAAAAGTTGAGAGGTCTGTGCATGGATTTTAAACAATGAAAGAGCTAACAGAGATAGCTTATTGCTAGCATTCGGTTCCATGGCACTGCTAATGTCATTGTCGAGTGTGTTTTTATGGTTATAACAAATGTTATTTCCACAAGCGTTTCATACATTGATGGGACATCAATGTTTACGTTATCCAGCCCACTCATTATGACTAAAATAAAAACGAAGCTTTTATTTGTTAGCGCCGAAAGTCCGCTAGCCAAAATGCTATTAGCTTGTGGTAGCTTCCGATTTCCGGACATTCAAAGTAGCTTGTTTTAAAGCATAACGCTTGTTTGTTTCGCTCCGCCATTGTTCGATAGTGCTATGACCCCCATTCCCGCATTAATATTGAATATTAATGTCGATTTAAAGGCATTTTGGTTTAACTCTATGAGTAACCGAGTTTAGCATCCACGCGCCACAGCGCCCCCTAGCTCCCGGAGGTATCATTGCATTGATAAATTCAAGCGCTCCTAAAGTAATCATTTTACTGAGCAAATCAGTCTTTAAAATGTTATTTCCTCAAATAATGTTTTGTGTAAATTGGGATTTGCATTGTGAATGGGTTGAAATACATGTCAAATGTTTTTCTGAATTAGTGAAGCTAATTCCAAGCTTTTGAATCAGATCTGCATGGAACAGGATTCACTGAATTATTCTGATTATGATCAACCAATTTTGTTTTGTTTGTTGTTTGTTGTTGCATGTAAATAGTTCCTTAGCTTAGCTTCTTTTATCTTCATTTTGCTTAGTAGTTTAGTTAAGTTTCATTAGCCTAGTAGAGAGGATTTATTGATCAAAATATAGTGTTAATTCAGATAAACAGCATTACATATTGATGTTCTCTGGATGTTCATTTTATTTCTGTTATTAAATTCTTGAACTTGAAATGAAGTTGTCATTCCTTTATTCTATGTGTGTGCAGAGTTTGCTGTTAAAAGATCGCTAGTGCTCAAATTCATCCCTTTCAACCATTGTCCTGATATCAGCTTAAGAGCTGATTATCACTGGACTATACTTAACAGAGAGTTATTTATGAAACATTAAATAATTTTAAACAGTGTATAATTGCACAACAAGATGCTTATGTAAATACACTGAAGGCTGTGGTAGATAGTGGCCTATGGTCATGGCCCATATAAGTATGCACATCCTTCAACTATGAACTTTTTTCATCTCTTTTCTGTTGAATTTTATTGTTAAATTTTCATTGTTGTGAGTCTGCCAGTATCCCACATTTTGACAGTAGGCTCTATTTGCCCACCATTTCTTGAAAAAAGTTCTTCTGGGGATGTTATTTCTTGGTTAATATGGACAAATGCCTGAACTCACAATTAGTAAAATAGTAAAAAGTATATTCAGCTTTCCAGCAGGCAACTGTAGGTTTGGGGTAAACTGACTAGTGTTTAAAACTGTTCATGATTTCCTCCACCTTGATAAGTCTAGATTCATCTAAAGTTACTGACACAAATATTGTTGATTTTTATTTATTTGTTTGCCAAAGTTATCTTTCAGAATTGTGGCCATAATTTAGTTCCAAAAGCAGGGCTAAATTGTTTACCAGACCTTGATGTTCAACCATTTTCCTTACCCCACACATATTGGGGTATTATGAACAGGATTTAACCATCAATTGTTTCAACTACCAACATTTCCTGCTGTACTTCCAGGGAATATACTCACAAAATGCATCAAATATGTAAAAACACAATAAACCTAACTACATTGTAAAATAAATGCCACTCCATAACTCTATTAACACTAATACAAAAGTCTTTCACATGAATGATAAGATAAGATAAGATAAGATAAGCTTTATTGATCTCACAGTGGAGAAATTCACTTGTCCCATCGGCTCAATAGTCAAAAGTCAGAAGAAGGTGTCAAAGTAGGTAAGTAGAATCAGTTAGATACAGTTATACAGCTATATACAATATACAATTCTGTACACTCCTATGTATAAATATGTTATTGCACATATGTTATTATACAGTTTATACAGGACTATTGCACATGCTTATTGCACAGTTTATACAGTTTATACAGGATTATTGCACAGGCTTAATGCACGGATTATAGCACCTTGTTTAAATATCTTATTGCACATACGTTATTACAGTTATTGTTGCAGCTATGGTGCATGGTTGCAGTCGTTACTCTAATAGTTACACTTATAAAGCAGCGAGTATGATCAGGTAGCAGCAGGAATGAGTGACCTTTATAACATAATAATATAACACAATAATAATAATAATAATAATAATAATAATAATAAACATAGCACATTATTGCACGTAGTTACTGCAAAACACTTACAGTAACAGTAATTGTAACAGTTATATGTATAGTCCAGAGATTAAATTTACATGAGTTGCATATTATTGTACATTAGTTATTGCATGTTACTTATAACGGTTAAGGTCACAGTTACAGTGCAGCATTGTATAATCTGGTAGCAGCAGGAATGAATGACCTGCGGTAGCGCTCCTTTTTACAGACAGGATGTTTTAGTCTGGCACTAAAGGAGCTGCTCAGCTCCTCTACAGTCTGGTGCAGGGGGTGGAAGGTGTTGTCCATGATGGATGTGAGCTTGGACAACACCCTCCTCTCAGCCACTTCCTCCACTGAGTCCAGAGAGCAGCCCAGGACAGAAGTGGCCTTCCTCACCAGCTTGTTCAGTCTCTTTCTGTCCCGCTCTGCACTGCCAGGGGCCCAGCAGACGACAGCATAGAGGAGGGCTGAGGCCACCACAGAGTCATAGAAAGTTTTTAGCAGAGGCCTGCTCACTCCAAAGGACCTCAGCCTCCTGAGGAGGTGGAGCCGGCTCTGGCCCTTCTTATACAGGGCGTCGGTGTTGTGAGTCCAGTCCAGTTTATTGTTGATGTGAACACCCAGGTATCTGAAACTCTCCACAGTCTCTATGTCCTCCCCCTGGATGTTCACAGGTGAGTGAGGTGGGGGTCTTCTCCTGAAGTCGATCACCATCTCCTTGGTCTTGCTGGTGTTTAAACACAGATGGTTTTTCTCACACCAGTCCACAAAGTCCATGATGACCGACCGGTACTCCAGCTCGTTCCCCTCAGACACACAGCCCACAATGGCCGAGTCATCAGAGAACTTCTGAAGGTGGCAGCTGTCTGTGTTGTAGGTGAAGTCCGAGGTGTAAAGGGTGAAGAGAAACGGAGACAGAACGGTGCCCTGGGGGGCCCCGGTGCTGCAGACTGCCACCTCTGACTGACAGCCGTGCAGCCGCACGTACTGAGGGCGGTCAGTGAGGTAGTCCATGGTCCAGTCAGCTAGATGTTTGTCCACCCCAGCGTCCTCCAGCTTCCCCCTCAGCAGCACTGGTCTGATGGTGTTGAAAGCGCTGGAGAAGTCAAAGAACATGACTCTCACAGCGCTCCCGGTGGTCTCCAGGTGGGTGAGCGCCCGCTGCAGCAGGTAGATGATGGCATCCTCTACTCCGATGTTGGGCCGATAGGCAAACTGCAGCGGGTCCAGGGTGGGGCTCACCACGGTGTGCAGGTGAGCAAGGATGAGGCGCTCCATGGTCTTCATCAGGTGGGAGGTCAGGGAGACTGGTCTGAAGTGGGCCGGCTCCCTGGCGTGCGGCGTTTTGGGAACCGGTACCACACAGGAGGTCTTCCACAGGGTGGGCACCACCCCCAGGCTGAGGCTCAGGTTGTAGATGTAGCTGAGGACCTCACAGAGCTCATCTGCACAGGCCCTCAGCAGCCTGGGGGGGATGCCGTCCGGACCGGGGGCTTTCCTTTGTGTCAGCCTCATCAGCTGACCTCTCACCAGCATTGGTGAGACTGTGAGGGGGGAGGGAGGCAGGGCCGGAGGTGTGGATGGCTCTGGTGTTGGTGATGGTGACAGCAGGGGGGAGGGTAGGTCTCTGGATGGTTGGTCGTTGGAGTCGTGTGGAGAGTTTAGGGCAGGGAGGGGTCCGGTGTTAGGGGACTCGAAACGGGTGAAGAACCTGTTAAGTTCATCTGCAGACTTGGTGTCACCGTCTGCAGCCCTGCTGGTCTTCTGCCCAAAGCCAGACATGTTCTTCAGGCCTCTCCACACATCTCTGACGTTGTTCTGTGCCAGCTGTTCCTCCATCTTCTTCCCATAATCCTTTTTTGCCTCCCTGATCCTCCACTGGAGCTCCCGCTGGACTCTACGCTGCTCCTCTCTGTCCCCTGAGTGGAAAGCCCTCTTCTTCTGCTTCAGGAGGACTTTCAGCTCAGGGGTAACCCAGGGGTGGTTGTTGTCAAAGCACCGTAGTCGTCGTGTAGGCACAATGCTCTCCACACAGAAGTTCATGTAGTCGGTGATACATTCGGTCAGGCTTTTGATGTCATCACCATGAGAGCTCTGGAACATGCTCCAGTCTGTGGTTCTGAAACAATCTCTAAGTCTCTCAGTGGCCTCATCTGACCAGATTTTCACAGACTTCTTCTGTGCTAATGTCCTTCTCACCAGTGGAATGTAATGGGGGAGCAGGGAGATAAGATTGTGATCCGAGCGACCGAGTGGGGGGAGGGGGGCGGAGGTGTAGGCATCCTTAACGTTTGCATAGAAGAGGTCCAGCGTCTTGGTTCCCCTTGTGGAGCACGTGACGTACTGCGTGAGCGTGGGGAGGGTGGAGCGGAGGGGCGCGTGATTGAAATCCCCCGTTATCAGTAGGAGGCAGCGTGGATGATCTGTCTGCAGCTTGTTGACGACTCCGTGAATCTTTTCACACGCAACAGCTGCGTCAGCAGAGGGTGGAATGTAGACGGCGAGCGCGATAACGTGGCTGAACTCACGCGGCAAATAAAAGGGTCTTAGGCTCGTCACTAATATCTCCACATCCGGGCAGCATATCTGTTGCTTCTTATGTGCGTGCGCTGGATTGCACCAGCGTTCATTAACAAATATCGCCAGCCCTCCTCCTCTCTTTTTTCCGCTCTCCGCCAAGTTTCTGTCCGCGCGGATGAGCTTGAAGCCAGTTTGGTTGATCTCAGAATCTCGGACATTTTCGCTCAACCAAGTACCAAATACCAAGAATGTATTCATCCCGATTCAATTGCCTAACCACATTATTATTTTTTTGGTTTCAGTCATTGTTACAAATAGTAATTGCATTATTTTAAAAGAAAATCCAGCACCTTGTTCAGGTGTCACGCAAGGAATAAAAATTGTTATAAAACTATGGAAAATAATGCCTGCACCACTTGTGAAAAAAATACAGAAGAGAACTGAAATACTTTAATTACCATTGATTAACTACAATCTAGAGCTGGGGCTAAGTATGCACATCTGTTACATGAAAGCTTTGGTTTAAGTTAAGGCCAGGAATAAGTCAATATGTCAATCAGAGGGGTTCATTGTCTGCAGTTTCACAGGCTTTGTTTCCGAGTCAGAGGTTTGTACGTAATGCTGTAACTGAGCCATTCTTATTTTAAATATGGGCAAAAATAAAAATGTTTACACAGTTTGCTACGTAACTGTTCTGCTTTATAATTGAGCAAGCCGTAAAACATCAGCATAATCAAGTACAGTAAGCATTGGGATGGAAAGGTTTATCAAGTTACAGGAGGAAACGTGATAGTGGTAGGATACTTTTTAAAAGCCTTGCGATTATCTTACACTCTCTTCCCTGCCCCAGATCCTTATACATAACCCTCAGAAATATTCACATGCAGACACACATCCACCTGCCCAGCAGAGCCTAAAGTTGATAAGACCACAGAGAGATGAGACCGTGTCTAAAAAGAGTTTAAATGTCATTACAAAGACAACCCAATTAGATTATGAAAGATATTCACAACTGCATCTGAAATTCAATGATCTGTTACTTGTCCTGTGGCATATAAAAGCCTTTCCCAGGATTAATCAATGTCTGGTATTTTCCATCTCCTATGTTCCACTTCACTGACATCTTCCCACCAAACACAAGGATGGACTGAAATACCTGGTTTTTGCATGTAGATATTTAGACTTAGACAAGGAACAAGAAGATGGCTAGACTATAAATACTGATGTTCTTAATTTTGTTGCACTGAAACAAATGGACTGGACTGTCATCACTGACACCATTAATATTGTTAATATTTTTTTCTGATTTCTGGTTGAACTGAAAATTTCACCAAGTATTTAGCAAATGATACCAACCAAAAACAGAACTTTCAAAGCACTCTCTTCATGTCATCATAAATCTGGAACTAAAATGTTTTAAATTACTGCAAACAGGCAGAGGGCTTAGTCTGAAGTCACATAGATAGTTAAACTGAAAGACTGAGGTGGCAGGCTAGCGCAATTAGCTGAAATGTCATTACACCAACTCAAAATAGTACTCAGTAGTTGGTATGGCCCCCACCATGTACACATAGCTGACGTCAGTTGGCCTCCACCTGCGAAACTAAAGGGTGAACATGTCCTCTTCTTATCTTCTTTCCGAGGGTGATTCATAGATTAAATAAAATGTCCGTTTTTTCACGGACCAAAACACATGTACTTCAGTTTTTTGTTTTTTTTTTGTTTTTTTTTTCCCCAGTGTCCTGTCTAGCAATGTGGCAATAAGAATTGATATCTTAATGCCAAATAGAGCTCGACAGATTTTACTTTCACAAGAGGAGCAAACAGCTTTCGCCATAATGCTCTGCTTGATTTGTTCATGTAACTAGCTTTATTGTGATTCCTGCAGGGAGAATTTCAAATTATATGGACACTACAATGGGAAAGTAGGAGAGTAAAAGAAAAACAAGAGAAAAAAAAAAGAAAGAAGAGGTGAAAGAAAGAAGAGATAAAAGGAAGAGAATGATAAAACGTCCTCTGTCTGCTCCATCACCTGGAAAGAGACTCAAAAAGAACAGCACAACCAACAGACATAAAGCAACAAATACAATCGTGTAACACCTTGATACCATTGCTAAATCATATGTATTATTATTTAAGCTGACATGTGTAATGTGATACCTAAAAAAGAAAGTAAAAGAAAATAAATAAATAAATTATAGCCTTTCTGTATATAAGTGAACATTTAATAACTGGGACCCAGCACCTGTGGGAGTTTGTGAAAGTGCACTAGTTTAGGTGAAAATTATCCAGAAGGAAATAGTTCGATAGTGATTGTGGTGAACCGAAGACCCACCTTCCCTGAGCACAGAGGCAGGAGTCAGGGGACCCGTAACCCCGGACTCCCAAAGGGGCCCCCAAAGCAATGCGCCTGAGAGGTCCTTCACAGGAAATCCGCAACCCCCCCCCCCCCCCCCCCCGAGGAAAGAGGAGAGACGACCCCGAGGAAATCCCCCTGCCACCGCAATGCCGACGCCCCCAAGTGCCGCGGGGACGAGCCCGTGGGCTCCGCCGGCAGCCGGCCGCGCTGAAGTGGTCCTGGCCATGGGCCCTGGGGGCCAGAGGCCCCAGGGGCGCCCAGCCCCCGCGGCAGGAGCCCCGGCCGCCCCCCGGGGGGCCAGGCCCCGCGAAGCCACCGCCGGGAATGGGCCGGCGCCCACCCGGGAACCCGCCCCAAACCCGAGGACCGTCAACGCGCCAGAGGGCCAAGGCGCCCGCCAACGCAGCGGAGGAGGGCAGGACGTGGGGGGATGGGCTCCACACCTATTGGAGACTTGAGATGTTCTTGGGAGAGGGAGCGGACCGGACCCGAACCTGGGAAAAAAAAAAGAAAAGAAAAAAAAAAACTAATTCACACCATCCCTCCCTTGTGCCCCACTCGCCACACACAGACACACAAAAAAAAAAGGACGCTGTACACACATTCCCACATAGCATTCACATCCAAAAATCCCAAGTGGGGGGGGGTCACCACAATTCAACAATACGACTGCCTGTGCCCGACCCCCGGCCTCGCCCCCGGACCAGACGCCCCCCGGATCAGGCCCCCCAAAGAGGGGGGGCCGACACGACCCGTACGGGCCACCCGACCAGAGCCCCCCCTCACCCACTATATACCTAATAAACCCCCTCCCACCCCGACCTTACCCTAGCCACCCCTGCCCCCCATCCCTTCCTGGGGAGAGCAGAGGCGTCAGCCCCAGACCCGGTAAGCCGCTGGCTACCCGCAGCAGCCCCCCGCCAAGACCCCGGACCCAGTGGCCCGCACCTCCTCCAGGCCCCAGACTCCGTGCCGCGATCGGAGATCAAGGGTGTGCAAAAGACCCCCGATCCTCCCTACGCCCGCTCAGATGTTGTGTTGTTGCATGTTGATCTCAGGTGTGTTTAAAACTGGGAGCACCGAAGGGGGTGCACGGCACAGCCCACCCCCCCTCCGGAAGGAAGCTGGTGCCAGTGCACCCCCTCCAAGCAACTACCCAGAACCCTCAATGTCTAAATGCGAGAGGGGGTGGAGCCCCCCCCCCCCCCCCCCCCCCAGACGTCTTCCCCCCACCCCCCCATATCGTGGCCTACATGAATGTGCGTTGTGAAAATGTTTGGAGTGAAAGTGTCTAAAATGCATGATAAAATTGGGGAGAAGGACGTCACCAAAAGGTGGCAACCTCCAGTAACGCCCTCTCCCCAAGGACCTAGATGTGTGGCGGCGTGATGGACAGGCATCTATTAAAGAAGGAGCATGAGTGAGGCTCCGAGCAACACCAACAGGCAGATGCTTTGAAACCCCTTCTAGCCAATTGGGGAGGAGTGGTGGCCTAGTGGTTAGAGCATTGTGCTTGTGTTGCGGAGGTTCTGGGTTTGACTGCCACTATGGCTCCCTTAGTGCTTCCTCCTCCTGCTGCTCGGACGCTTGCATTTTCCTGCCTTTTACTTTTTATCTCCTTTTTATCTCTTTGCCAAAACCACGGAAAGTTGGATTTAGTTATTTTTATTTATTTTCTTTTTATTTATTTTTGATTTTGCAAAGATGCCTACCTTCACCACAGTGGACCTTGACACGCTTCTACAGAAGATCGCTGTTATAGAACAGAAGATATGCCGACTCGAACTGAATTATGATGTAAACGGCGCGTATGGAAATGAAACAACCCTGCCTGCGACTCCAAACGGGGACCACCAGCCCAGCAACTCTCTGAACAAACAGATCCCTGAGGAAAATGAGAATCCCTGGGCCACTCTGGGTTCAAGACCAAAGGATCAACGAACTCCACGCCTAGACAAAGAAAACTGGCCGAGACTACAGAGAGGTGTCCCAGGACAAGTGAAACAACAGCGGGCTGTTCCCACAACAAATGATAGGAGTAAACCTGCTGGAAATGCTGGAATTCCTTTACGAAACAGATTCGCTCCGCTCCAAAATGTGACCCAGGAAAATCATGACAACACTCAGAGGTACGTCAACGACTTTCGCTCTAATACATCAGAGAAAAGACATGCCACGGGGCCAAGGACCCTGATTTTATGCAGTGGGTCTGTATGTGGGATTAAACATTTCTGTAACAAGAAAAACACAGATGTATTAATTTATAACGACTCGAACTATGGCCTGGTGTCTGATTTATTAGACATCCTTCCAAGGATCTTGAAAGAACGCCCGACCTTGGAAAAACTCATAATACAAGCTGAAGCCCTGGGCGACGTCTCCCGGATAAGAAAATCAGAAGTATTGAAAGAGGATTACATTCGTCTGTTGAACTTAGTTCTTGGCAAAAATGTCAAGGTGCTTCTCAGCGGCCCTCTCCCGCCCGTTACTTGTGGAGACGAGATTTTTTCCAGAATTCTGATGCTAAACAAATGGCTGGAAAAAACATGAAAACAAACAACTGTAACCTTCATAGACAACTTTAACATATTTTGGGAGAGGAGACATCTGTTCAACAGAGATGGTTTCTCTCTAAATAGGTCAGGTGCAAAACGACTGATTTCAAACATCTTCTATTCTGTGAACCATGCTCCATCAGCTTTGTTCCAAAACAAAGTACCTCCAGTGCCTAAACAAAAGATAAGCCCAGTGCAGCCCGAACAAGCCAAGGTAAAGACGGCCAGAAAGATGACACAGAAAGAGGCGTCGTCAGAGCTACAGAAGGATTCATCCCAGATCTCAGCAGGACAAAGAGAGGACCAAGAACCGCCATCGTCACGAACACCGGTCCAGACTACACCCGCCTCGCCTTCCTCTCCACAAAGCCCAGAGGTTCCTTTTCTGGATTTTTCTCATAACATGAACAAAGTCCTTAAGATTGGTCTACAGTTGACATCCTCTCCACATATTAATTCTGAATACCGCAGTTCTGTGACTAAATCAGCATCTTCCAAAGGACGCAAAGGTCCAGATCCTCCTCCTCCTCTACATATCACAGAACATGCCTGTCCTGAAGACCTTCGGATAACTTCCTTGTGATATTCAGCGGGCCCTGGCAGTACGTTTATCAGTCAAGACCGCTTCCAGCAAAAGCCTGGGCCTCCTGACGGAGAACATGGAATATCTGTTATGATACGTGGCAGAAATAAGAAAAGCAAAAGGAAAACAGACAGGAATAATCAGTCGTACTTAAAAGTCATAAACTGTCAGATGCAACCTGCCACAGAGACATCATCAACCACCAAATCATATAAACTGGGTTTACTAATTATTAGATCTCTGTCAGGAAAATCCCTTTTAACTAATGACTTCATTATTGACAATAATCTTGATGTTATGTTTTTAACAGAAACATGGTTACATGAATTTAATGAAGTGTCACGTTCTGGTTTATGTTTAAGGTATTTTGCCCTCCTTCCTTAGGTTCTCTGGTTGCTTTGAGTTTTGTCTTGTCTAGGTTCTTGTTTACTGTTAGTTTATCCTGTTTTGTCATCAGTTTTAGTCTTAGCTTTATTTTCTGTTTTAGGTTTATACTTCAGGGTTGTTTTGTTCTTTATTAGATCGTGTGTGTGTGTAGTTTGTTTCTGTCCACTTGTCTTGTCAGCTATTTATATTTGTCTGATCTGTTCTTGTTTTGAGCCTCAGCACTGATGTCTGGTCTAATTACTTATTCTGCACACCTGCCTAACTCCACCCCTGCTGCAATCACTTCTCACCGGTTTCACCTGCTTCCACCTCCATATAAACTGTTGAGACCAGACATCAGTGCCAGGTTGTCTGTTTGAGTATAGGTGAGTCTCCTCTGCAAGTTTGTTTATTGGTTTGCTTTTGGATTTTTGACCACTTGTTCCCCAGAGATCTGAGCCACCCTATTTCTGTCTGTTCCTGCCCAACTGGACTGTTTGTTTCTCTGCCCTTTTTGGATTTTGTTAATAAATATTATTTTACCGAACCTCTGCTGGCCTGGCTGAATTCTGGGTCCCTTGCCTCCAATTCATGACAGAACAACCTGGCCAATTTAGGATCCATCGCCAGACCAGCACGTTCACATTTTTTTTTGTTGCCTTTTCCCTGCTTTTTTTTTTTCCCTCTAAGATGAGCCCGCTGCGACCCTGGAGCTCTCTTCCCTGCAGAGCTGGTGTGCAGGCAGCCTCTTTTGAGGGTTCCAGGCTGGCGTTTTGTCCCCCTGGTGTGGGTCCAAGACGCCACCTCCAAGGAAGGAGGCTCTGCTCCAGCCCCGAGAGGGGGTCCGGGAGGACCCACCTCCGCTCAAGCCCCGAGAGGGGGTCCGGGAGGACCCGCCTCCGCTCAAGCCCCGAGAGGGGGTCCGGGAGGACCCGCCTCCGCTCAAGCCCCGAGAGGGGGTCCGGGAGGACCCGCCTCCGCTCAAGCTCCGAGAGGGGGTCCGGGAGGACCCATCTCCGCTCAAGCCCCGAGAGGGGGTCCGGGAGGACCAGGCCTCAATCTCAACTCCAGTGTCGGCTCCCCACAGCTCCAAAGCAGAGCCTCCAGTGCCTGCTCCCCTCAGCTTTAAAGCCCAGCCTCCAGTGCCGGCTGCCCGCAGCTTTAAAGCCCAGCCTCCAGTGCCGGCTGCCCGCAGCTTTAAAGCCCAGCCTCCAGTGCCGGCTGCCCGCAGCTTTAAAGCCCAGCCTCCAGTGCCGGCTGCCCGCAGCTTTAAAGCCCAGCCTCCAGTGCCGGCTGCCCGCAGCTTTAAAGCCCAGCCTCCAGTGCCGGCTGCCCGCAGCTTTAAAGCCCAGCCTCCAGTGCCGGCTGCCCGCAGCTTTAAAGCCCAGCCTCCAGTGCCGGCTGCCCGCAGCTTTAAAGCCCAGCCTCCAGTGCCGGCTGCCCGCAGCTTTAAAGCCCAGCCTCCAGTGCCGGCTGCCCGCAGCTTTAAAGCCCAGCCTCCAGTGCCGGCTGCCCGCAGCTTTAAAAGACAGTCTCCAGTGCCTGCTCCTCGTAGCTTTAACGCACTGTCTCCAGTGCCAGCTCCCCGTAGCTTTAGCGCACTGTCTCCAGTGCCAGCTCCCCGTAGCTTTAGCGCACTGTCTCCAGTGCCAGCTCCCCGTAGCTTTAGCGCACTGTCTCCAGTGCCAGCTCCCCGTAGCTTTAGCGCACTGTCTCCAGTGCCAGCTCCCCGTAGCTTTAGCGCACTGTCTCCAGTGCCAGCTCCCCGTAGCTTTAGCGCACTGTCTCCAGTGCCAGCTCCCCGTAGCTTTAGCGCACTGTCTCCAGTGCCAGCTCCCCGTAGCTTTAGCGCACTGTCTCCAGTGCCAGCTCCCCGTAGCTTTAGCGCACTGTCTCCAGTGCCAGCTCCCCGTAGCTTTAGCGCACTGTCTCCAGTGCCAGCTCCCCGTAGCTTTAGCGCACTGTCTCCAGTGCCAGCTCCCCGTAGCTTTAGCGCACTGTCTCCAGTGCCAGCTCCCCGTAGCTTTAGCGCACTGTCTCCAGTGCCCGCTCCCCGTAGCTTCAAAGCACTGCAGCCCGAAGCCTGTAGCCAGGCCCTGCCCGAAGCCTGTAGCCAGGCCCTGCCCGAAGCCTGTAGCCAGGCCCTGCCCGAAGCCTGTAGCCAGGCCCTGCCCGAAGCCTGTAGCCAGGCCCTGCCCGAAGCCTGTAGCCAGGCCCTGCCCGAAGCCTGTAGCCAGGCCCTGCCCGAAGCCTGTAGCCAGGCTCCCCCATCAGCCTGTAGCCAGGCTCCCCCATCAGCCTGTAGCCAGGCTCCCCCATCAGCCTGTAGTCCGGCGCCAGTTTTTGTTTTCTCTCTCTCCAGGCGTTGGCCTCTGAGGGTCTCGTTCCATCGTCCGGGACGCCCGCCGGAGAACCAGACACGCCGGGGCCGTCGTCCGGGACGCCCGCCGGAGAACCAGACACGCCGGGGCCGTCGTCCGGGACGCCCGCCGGAGAACCAGACACGCCGGGGCCGTCGTCCGGGACGCCCGCCGGAGAACCAGACACGCCGGGGCCGTCGTCCGGGACGCCCGCCGGAGAACCAGACACGCCGGGGCCGTCGTCCGAGACGCCCGCCGGAGAACCAGACACGCCGGGGCCGTCGTCCGAGACGCCCGCCGGAGAACCAGACACGCCGGGGCCGTCGTCCGAGACGCCCGCCGGAGAACCTGACTCGTCGGGGCCGTCGTTCAGGATGCCCATCAGACTCTTTGTTTTTTGTTTTTCGACTTTCGCCCGGTTTGGGTTGTTTTTGTTTTGACTCTGGCCCTCCGTCCAGTACATCCCTCCACCCACCCGGTCTAGTCTGTCTTGTTTTAGGGCGTCTGGAATCCGCCCTTAAGGGAGGGGCTCTGTCACGTTCTGGTTTATGTTTAAGGTATTTTGCCCTCCTTCCTTAGGTTCTCTGGTTGCTTTGAGTTTTGTCTTGTCTAGGTTCTTGTTTACTGTTAGTTTATCCTGTTTTGTCATCAGTTTTAGTCTTAGCTTTATTTTCTGTTTTAGGTTTATACTTCAGGGTTGTTTTGTTCTTTATTAGATCGTGTGTGTGTGTAGTTTGTTTCTGTCCACTTGTCTTGTCAGCTATTTATATTTGTCTGATCTGTTCTTGTTTTGAGCCTCAGCACTGATGTCTGGTCTAATTACTTATTCTGCACACCTGCCTAACTCCACCCCTGCTGCAATCACTTCTCACCGGTTTCACCTGCTTCCACCTCCATATAAACTGTTGAGACCAGACATCAGTGCCAGGTTGTCTGTTTGAGTATAGGTGAGTCTCCTCTGCAAGTTTGTTTATTGGTTTGCTTTTGGATTTTTGACCACTTGTTCCCCAGAGATCTGAGCCACCCTATTTCTGTCTGTTCCTGCCCAACTGGACTGTTTGTTTCTCTGCCCTTTTTGGATTTTGTTAATAAATATTATTTTACCGAACCTCTGCTGGCCTGGCTGAATTCTGGGTCCCTTGCCTCCAATTCATGACATGAAGCAGCCATTCTGATCAAGACGACTCCTCCAAACTACAATTTTCTTTGTGAGAGCAGACAGCAAAGGAAAGGTGGAGGAGTAGCAACATTGTTTAATGATTCACAAAAGTGTAAAAAGGTGTTTTTGGGAAAATTTGACTCTTTTGAACATTTGGCTCTCCAGGTAAAGGGCCCGATACGAACCATGTTTCTGAATGTTTACAGGCCTCCTAAGTCCACATCAAACTTGTTTAATGATTTTAGTGACCTGCTGTCTGTGATATGTGTTGATTATGACTTTTTAATTATCGTTGGAGACTTCAACTTTCACGTTGACAACCCTGAAGACAGAAGTGCAAAAGAACTGTGTGACACACTTAGAAACTTTGGTTTAACTCAACATGTTAAACAGCCAACACACAAACAGGGACATATTTTAGACTTGATCATCACTAAAGGTCTAAACATTTCACAGGTCAATGTAACTGATGTTGCCTTATCCGATCACTTCTCCGTTACCTTTGAATGTATAATTTCCAGTGATACATTTAGCCGAAGGGACATTGTAAGAAAACGCACTTTTAAGGACAATGCCACAGAAAATTTTATTCAAGCTTACTCTGCTACTTCAACCTTGGGCTGCAACTCAGTAGATGAGCTAGTAGATAACTTTCATTCTAAAGTCTCAGACATCATAGACTGCATTGCTCCAGTTAAAGTGAAGGTTTTTTCCGGGAAGAAAAAATCTCCTTGGAGAAATGCTCCAGCAGCTAGAAGTGAAAAAAGGGAGTGCCGGAAAGCTGAACGCAGGTGGAGAAAGAATAGACTCCAGGTTCACTATGACATCTATAAAGAGAGACTTTACAGATACAACTTACAATTGAAAAATGCAAGAGAATCTTTCTTCTCAGAGATCATCAAGAAAAACATTAATAATGCTCGTGTCTTATTTTCCACAGTCGACGGGTTAACAAATCCTCCTGTGTCCGTGGCTTCTGAACTCCACTCCACCAGGGCCTGCAATGAATTTGCTAACTTCTTTCCTGAGAAAATCCTAAAAACTAGAGGATCAGTTTGTACATCCACACCAACTCTAGAACCAAAACCCTATTCAGCTGGGACTTATCCTGACAAAATGTCCCAATTCAGCCTAATAAACCACAAAAGCTTAGAGCAGATCATTCAGCAGCTAAGTTCCTCTTCATGCTGCCTTGATGTTCTACCCACAGTTTTCCTTAAGAAAGTTTTACCTGTCATAGCGTCTGGGTTGACTCAGATAATAAACACGTCCCTTCTGTCAGGTGTTTTCCCCCAGTCCCTAAAAACAGCAATTATCAAACCACTGCTGAAAAAGAACAATTTAGACAAACTTCTACTCCAGAACTACAGGCCCATCTCAAACCTCCCCTTTATCAGTAAGATTGTTGAAAAAGCTGTATTTCAACAATTAAACACCTTCTTAACAACGACCAGCCGATATGACGTTTTCCAGTCAGGTTTCCGTGCTCACCACAGTACAGAGACGGCCCTTATCAAAGTGTTTAATGACATCCATATAAATACAGATTGTGGAAGAACCACTGTGCTGGTTCTATTGGACCTCAGTGCAGCATTTGATACTGTCGATCACTCCATCCTGTTAGACCGTCTGGAAAACTGGGTCGGCCTCTCTGGTACAGCTCTCAACTGGTTTAAATCCTACTTAAAGGACTGGGAATTTTTTGTGTCAGTAGGTAACTTTACATCAGAGATGACGAAAATCACATGTGGGGTTCCCCAAGGGTCCAACCTGGGTCCCCTCCTTTTCAATATCTACATGCTCCCTCTAGCTCAGATAATAAAAAACAACAACATCAGCTACCATAACTATGCAGACGACACACAGCTTTACATCACCATGTCACCAGGTGACTATAATAATAATTGAACTTTATTGATCTCACAATGGAGAAATTCACTTCTGCATCTTAACCCATCCCCTTGGGGAGCAGTGGGCTGCCACTGTGCGGCGCCTGGGGAGCAATTGGGGGTTAAGGGTCTTGCTCAGGGACCCAGAATGGCAGCTTGCGGGAGTTGAACTCAGAACCTCTGGGACCAAAGCTCTGTGCTCTAACCACTAGGCCACCACTCCCTATGGCCACTATGGACCAGTTCAAGCACTGAGTAAATTCCTAGAAGAAATCAATACGTGGATGTGCCAAAATTTTCTTCAGTTGAATAAAAACAAAACAGAAGTAATAACATTTGGACCAATAGAGGAGAGATCAAAAGTTAGCACACAGCTTCAGCTGCTTCAGCTAAAAACCACTAATCAGGCCCGAAATCTGGGAGTAGTGATGGACTCAGACCTGAACCTCCAAAAGCACCTAAAGACAGTTACAAGGTCGGCTTTCTATCACCTGAAGAACATTTCCATTATTAAAGGACTGATGTCTCAGCAGGATCTGGAAAAACTAATCCATGCGTTTATTTTTAGTCGAATAGATTACTGCAACGGTGTTTTCACAGGTCTGCCTAAAAAGTGGATCAGACAGCTGCAGCTGATCCAGAACGCTGCTGCCTGCGTCCTCACTAAGACTAAGAAAGTAGAGCACATAACCCCAGTTCTAAAGTCCTTACACTGGCTCCCTGTATCTCAGAGAATAGACTTTAAAATACTTCTGTTAGTCTATAAATCCCTAAATGGCTTAGCACCTAAATACATCACAGACTTGTTATCAGTGTATCAACCATCCAGACCACTAAGGTCTTCTGGCTCCAGCCTACTCTGCATACCTAGAACCAGAACTAAACAAGGAGAAGCAGCATTTAGTTCCTATGCTCCACTTATCTGGAACAAACTTCCAGAAAATTGTAAAGGTGCGGAAAGCCTGAGTTCCTTTAAATCAAGATTAAAAACACATTTGTTTAGGATTGCCTTCAACTGTTCTAGTTAACTGAATCACCACTTTTTTGTTCTAATTTCTATCTACATTTTATTCCTACTTGCTTTTATTCTGTTTTAATTTGCTATATTTTAATCATGTAAAGCACTTTGCATTGTCCCTGTACTGAATTGTGCTATATAAATAAATTTGCCTTGCCTTAGCAAGACCCTTAACCCCAGATGGGTCCCCGGGTGCTGCACAGTGGCAGCCCGCTGCTGCCCAAGGGGATGGGTTAAAAGCAGAGAACACATTTCATTGGATGTATGTTGCAATGACAATAAAGATGATTATTATTATTATTCTATATCAATTAGGACAAAACACAATTAGTCAGGCACATGTTCAGAAAAGTCACACAGGAACATGTCACATCTCCACCCCTAAATGCCTTATGGTATATTTATTCACACCAGACTGCATCAATACAAGGAATGGGACAATGTGTCAGCCAAGAGGTTGTCTTTATCTTTGATGTGTTTTACAATCTGGTGGAAGGACTGAAGGAAGAGGGCCCACCATATCAGCCGCTGGGGGTGGAATTAATGCATTTGCTGAATAAATATGAGTGGGTTATGTTTTGTATAAATCACAACTGGGCCATTAGAGGAGCCAAAAGTCAAAGTGTTCCAGACACATGATCAGTCCAAGTGCCTCCTTCTCAATGGTAGAATACCCTTTGGTTTCTATTAAACGTCTTTGAGAAGTAGTACAGAGGGTGTTCTATCCCATCTGGACCATCCTGCAAAAGAACGGCACCAGCTCCTGCGTCACTTGCACCACCGGCAGTTAAAAGGGCAAAACATAAGATGGTGCTGCTAGGATGGGAACATTCCTTTAAAGCACAATGTTAGGAAATTGGAGATAAAATGGCGCACCTAGAGGAATCCTACCAATTCTGGAAAAACAGTCTACTGTTATATAAAAAGACCTATTGCAGAGTTAGAGCAACATATTCTTCATCATTACTAGAGGAGAATAAAAATAATCCTAGATTTAGATTTAACATAGAGCAGGGACACAAAAAGGCACAGAAGCACATATTGATCCAGAAATCCTGTCTTTCTTCTCTAACCCCCAGTCGGTCGCAGATGGCTGTTCACACTGACAACAACGCAAACAACTGTCCCCTGTGGCTCTACGCTCTTTCAGGAGGAATGAATGTGGCTTATCAAGACTCCATGCAATGTACTGTGCTTCCTTAGATAGGAAATCTTTTGACCAATCTGAATGATTTGATTGAATTTGACTTTGCAAAGTGTCTTGAGATGACGTATTGTGGATTGGCGCTATATAAAATTCATTTAATTCAAGGTTGTCAGAATTGGAGGCCTGACTCCGCGCTGTTGAAAAACCAGCAGAAAGCCACCCCTTAGCTAAGTTGGAGCTCCAGAAATTAGCTTTCTGTAGTGGTCTGCCAGCAGAGCCCACACAGCCAGGACCATAGGCCAGCTAGGTGACGGTATGTAGCAAGCATAGTCCTAGATCCCAGCCGCCAGCTCACCACCTTCCTGTCTGTGTTTCAGACTTTTCAGAGATTTTCCACATTCAGCGACACACCCACCAAGAAGCTGAATCTGGTAACTGGCAGCTCCATAGTCATATATCAGAGATCTGATTACCTCTAAGACTGCGGGTCTACTGGTGGTTCCTAGAGTCAACGCTAAAGAGATACATAAGCACTAGGAGTTAAAACAAATAAAATCAAATGAATTTCTGAAACTAAAAAAACACTTTTTGTTTACTGCTAACCAACAAAATCTGGTTCAACCAGCAGAAACACCTCGATAGAAAATGTTAACTATGTGTAAACAAAGACGGCTGCATGCGCAATGTGGTAACAGTACTATTGCTTGTCAAGCTAGGCTAGCGCCTTATCCACAAAAGATCACAAAGCTTGTTAACTAACCTTAACAAATGGCAACATGCTACCAGGTCCAATATACGGTTATTTAATGAGATTATGTGGTTAAATTTAGTGGTCTGGAGTCTCATTTATAAAACTTTGCGTGAAATCCATACTAAAAGCGTACGTACGGCATGAAAGAGGAAATGGTGTACACCAAAAATATTCTGATTTCTAAAACCATGCGCACGCACACCAGCATGCAATTTCCCTTTATAGATCACAGCTGTCTCTGAACGTTTGTGTACCAGGTTCTGCCTCAGGTTCAGCCCTCTACACACCCAGATTGAACCATCAGTGGTCAATGCAAAGCACCTGATGAATGTTAGTGTGTATCAAAATGGGTCAGCACATCGATTTTCATCAAGGTGAAATGGTATCCACGAAGAAAAGAAACAAAGAAACTGTGAAAAAAATCATTAAGAGAAGTTTATTAAATGTGTATATCAGAGGTTAAAGCACATATGTTGCCCACAATAAAATAACTTGTTAAAAAGTTAAATTGATCGCCATTAGCCAAGGGGCAGCACTTTTTTCAATGACACATAGGGGGCGGCACGAGCAGTAAAAAAAGAAAAAAAGAAGAAATTAAAACTAATCTGCTCCCCAAAAGCGGTTTCCCGAAGCTGTAGGCGCCCTGCTTGCTGTGAGAACATGCTGCAGCCCTGCACTGCACATAGGCTGACAGGCTGGTGGCTAAATGAGACAAGGAAAGGCCATGAGAAGGAGCAGTTCACCTCTGGGTCTCTCAAATCGACTTTACAGTTCAATTGTCTAACATAAATAATGGCGCATTTTCAGTAGTGCCAACTTTAAGCGGTGGCTAAAGTCAGTCACACCAAGGCGTGGGGTGGCCAGGGAGGTTCGGGAGGATTCCCAACTAACCGCTTTGTTTGACGCCGAACTGGGCGGTGGTCGAACTGTTTTTTTTCTTTTCTTTCTTTCTACCAATAATAAAAAGCAGTCGTGGTGATGCGCGGGCGCGAAGCCGCCCTCGCGGCCGCAGCTGGCACAGTAGGCTACATCAGACGGAGTCAATCTGATATTATGCAAGATAAAAAACCGGCCTCTCGTTATTAAAAAAGCAAGAAAGAAACTGGAGCGACTTAAAGTACCAAAGATGCTGGAAAGATGGGAGTGGAGTAGAGAAAATGTCTGCAGGATGCAGCCTGTGCGTAAACTTAACCTGTTAAGTTTTTACCGCTGGTTTTTTGCATGATTCCAGTCAGCTAGGCCAGTAATGGACTGAGCAGTATGGCTACAGGTTAGCAAACACTCCCTTCATGGTATCATCCCAGAATTGGTAGATATTATGTTTGTGTTTTGGATGTGCTCAGGGGACACAGAACATTGTGTTTAGCACTTTACTTGTTTTATACTGTACAGCTCCAAAAAAATAAATAAAGAGAACACATAAACAACACAATTTAACTCCAAGTCAGTCACACTTCTGTGAAATCAAACTGTCCACTTAAGAAGCAGCACTGATTGACAATCAATTTCACCTGCCGTTGTGCAAATGGAACGGACAACAGGTGGAAACTATAGGCAATAAGCAAGACACCCCCAATAAAGGACTGGTTCTGCAGGTGGTGACCACAGGCCACTTCCCAGTTCCTCTGCTTTCTGGTTGATGTTTTGGTCACTTTTGAATGCTGGCAGTGCTTTCACTCTAGTGGTAGCATGAGACGGAGTCTACAACCCACACAACTGCATGGTGTTGGGCTTACAGCCCAACACCATGCAGGACGTTTGGCATTTGCCAGAGAACACCAAAATTGGCTAATTCGTCACTGGCACCCTGCGCTCTTCACAAATGAAAGCAGGTTCACATTGAGCACATGTGACAGACGTGACAGTTTGGAGACGAGATGAAGAACGTTCTGCTGCCTGCAACATCTTCCAGCATGACTGGTTTGGCAGTGGGTCAGTAATGGTGGGGGGCACACAGCCCTCCATGAGCTCGCCAGAGGTAGTCTGACTGCCATTAGGTACAGAGATGAGATCCTCAGACCCATTGTGAGACCATATGTTGGTGCGGTTTGCCCTGGGTTCCTCCTAATGCAACACAATGCTAGACCTGATGTGGCAGGAGTGTGTCAGCAGTTCCTGCAAGACGAAGGCATTGATGCTATGGACTGGCCGCCCGTTCCCTAGAGCTGAATCCAATTGAGCACATCTTGGACATCATGTCTCGCTCTATCCACCAATGCCACAGACTGTCCAGGAGTTGGTGGATGCGTTAGTCCAGGTCTGGGTGGAGAACCCTCGGGAGACCATCCACCACCTCATCAGGAGCATGCCCAGGCATTGTAGGGAGGTCATACAGGCACGTTGAGGCCACACACACTACTGGGCCTCATTTTGACTTCTTTTAAGGACATTACATCAAAGTTGGATCCGCCTGTCATGTCTTTTTCCACTTTAATTTTGAGTGTGGCTCCAAATCCAGACCTCCATGGGTTAATATATTTTATTTCCAATGATCATTTTTGTGTGATATCGTTGACAGCACATTCAACTATGTAAAGAACAAAGTATTTAATAAGAATATTTCATTCGCTCAGGGAGTAAATCGATGTAGAACCGCTACTGTTGATTGCAGTTCTACAAGCTCGTAAACGCACCAGATCTGCTCACCTGTTGACAGCCTCACACCGTACTCCATATTGAAACTCCTCTGTGCGTTCATATCTACAATCTGAGGAGGGAGGGAGAACGTGAGGAATGAGATCCCTCCACCCACCCACCTCCTCAAAAAGAAAAAAGAAAATAGAAAGACCTCTGAGAGGAATCGTCAAGCAGTTCACCACGTCACCATCTGCGTCAACAATTTCCCCTGTCTCCAAAATGAGCGTACACCTGGGTCAGAGTTGCTGTGAGAACCGCACATTTTCCCATCAAATTTTTTTTAGATAAATCTCAACTTTTGCGTGGAAAGTGATGTATGCATGTTTCAGACCCCATTTTGTGTATATGAAAGCTATATAAATGAGACCCCTGGTATTTACACATATTTGGCTGAAAAATCTAGCCTGTTCATTACAGAAAAGCTACGAGCATACAAACCACTTGATGTGTATGACTACTTCATTTGAGGACATATAGAGGAGGAAAGATACCGTGACACTGACGCAGAGGTTTGTGTCCCAAAGTCTGAAATACTCCCCAGGCAAAGGGAAGAGTAACAGATTATAGAATACAATTTATAAATTGTGAGGGACCAGATTTTTGGCTAAATTGTCTGGTGTGTCAAATGTGACAAGTACCTCCACTACAGCTGTTCAAAAATCTAAATGAACCCAGCAACATGGTTCTGTGGGGAATGTCAAGAGTGTAGGCCTGATTGTTAAATACCATTAGAGTTTGAATATGATGTAGAAAGACGTGTTATCTTTTAAATTACTGTTATGTTGTGGACTTACAAAAAAATCATTGTGTAGATATGTTCATATTTGGGAAAAAATATGTATCCATCCATCCATTTTCTAACACGCCTATTTCTTGTGGGGTCGCAAGGGGTGCTGGTGCCTATCTCCAGCTGTCAATGTGCGAGAGGCGAGGTACACCTTGGACAGGTCGGCAGTCTATCGCAGGGCAACATAGAGACAAACCGGACAAACAACCATTCTCGCACATACTCACACCTAAGGAGAATTTAGAGAGGCCAATTAACCTAACAGTCATGTTTTTGAACTGTGGGAGGAAAGCCGGAGTACCCAGAGAGAACCCACGCATGCACAGGGAGAACATGCAAACTCCATGCAGAAAGACCCAGGGTAAGGGTAGCACTCAAACCCAGGACCTTCTTGCTGCATGGCAACAGTGCTACCCACTGCGAAAAATAAATAAAATAAAGTAATAAAAATAAAATAAACAATTTATTCCATATAGTAATCTCTGTTTGTAATATCTAGTTTTTTATATGCTGTGCTTTAGCACTACCTGTATTTATACTGTGGGGGGAAAATAAATACCTATGTAACAGTTTCCTTACAATTAAATTTAGTTTAATGCATTAATTTACAACACATATCATCTCTGGACACTACAAAGTCAGATCTATTGAATCATACAGAGAGATTGATTAAAAGGTTTTCTATTTAAAGAAATGAAGCAGATTGGATTGAGTCATTAACGTGCAGTATTCACTCCTCCTGAAAGAGCACGTACCAACAGTGGACAGTTGCTTGCATTGTGTCATTGCATTTAATTCACTCCAATTCAACATTTTTGATGTTGTTATTGACTGCTGTCTGTATATTGATGTACTTCAGGTGCATCAAGACATTTAAATTTATATTTCAATACTCGACCAGCTCCTGATCATGTACTGTATGTACTGTATGTATAATACTTTTCATGAATGTGGCCTGAGGTGTGCAGGGTTGTCCATCCTCTTGTCTGCATTTCCATCCAGTTGACCTACAGATGAAAGCAAACTTCTAAGATGTCATCTCCCTTTGATGCCTCACAGCCTCAATAACAGCACTCGTTATTGAGAGTGATTCTTGTGCATGTGTGTGCGTGTGTATTTTTATTCTGTGTATTTATGCATTGTGTTAACATCATCGCACACATCAGCTTTGCAAGGAAATGTTGATTACAGTGTATTTTTTCTACTTGTGCCACAAGCTACAGCTTCAATAGCCATAATTTAATCTCTAGCTCAAAGTTCCCACTCTTTGACCTGTACATGCCACATCCCACCTGCTCTGACACACACTCCAGTATATGCTTATATATATCTTATATCTGCCTCTTTTGGTTAAACTGAACAGGTGAAAAGGAACATTCCTGCTTTGTTGTAGTATTTGATCAGCTACAGCTACAAGGCCACAGCCATTGGTGTGTGTCGCAATGTGCGTCAATGCACGTGAGTGGATGAGGGTCTGGCATAAGTAGGAATATGAATGTGGTTGCCTGTTGTTGCCGCTGTATATGTCTATGCATGTAAGGAAGAAGAGATTAACAAGATTTCCTACACATTACAATGTGACTGTGTGCTGCTGTGGTGCCATCTTCTGGAGAGGTGCAACATTGTATAAATTATACACTGCATGGTTAAGACAACACACGTATTTGATTATAGAAGTGGGTCATTTAATAAAGGTCATTTCCCATTCAATGAATGTCACATTAAGAGAATGATTTAAATTGGTTCCCTGGGGTAAAAGGGAGTGAATGAGAAGAGTCATGATATAAAATACTTGGTAAACTGTGTTTATTCTGAAGCATATTATGTATGGGGAACCTTTTGGCATATGTACATTATACAGAGAACAAAAGGCAATACTGTACAACATGTAGAATGTAGCAGCTTGCAGCATATTTCAGTGCCTACACAGACCTATGCACATAAAACTATTTCATCGCACCTGTACAAACATAATGTGGTTCTTTTATATAAAGTTTTGTCAATTTGTTTCTTACAGAAATTACAAATGAACTCCTCAACCACAAAATTTGATCTACATTGTGACAATAACATCCAGAGTGGGGAGGTACTGAGGATCTACTGAGGTTTGGCTACACTGATATATCAATCCTGGCTAAACATGGATCGATACATACAGCCATATTAAAAAAAAAAGTGTGAGAATGTGCTTTCGCATGAAGCTCATTTCTGAGATTAAAAGTACCTTTTGAAAAAACAACCTTTAAGAGGGTGTTAAACATGCTTTTAAGGCCCCATTTTTGTATTAATAGTGCATTTTCTATTAGTCTGATGCAACATGCTGAGCCTAAATGTCCCGTTTACATTAGCTGTACATTTAAAATAATCATGATTAACAGAAATACAGGGTTGAAACATCAGTCTGTGTGTAATTTATATTGTGTTTCATTTAGTGATCAAAGTTACTTAAATAAATGAACTTTTTATTATTAGTCTAAGTCATTGACTGTAAATTCTAATATTCTGTGATCACTGCAGAAATAGACAATACAAACCACAATTGATGAAAACCTAGGATTGATGAAGAATGAGCCAATGCATATAGATGAATGATAATTTAAAGTTTAAAGGCTAGGCACTTCATTCATTTCTACACAGAAAGCTTCACATTTGGTTCTGTGATAACACTACAATGTAGGAATTTCTTTTTGAATCTGGCATGATTATGAGACAGAAGTAGATATAGAAACAGAAAGCTTACAGTGTAAAAAAACACACACTTAAATTTGTCTTTAAACTGCTTTCCACAACATTCATGTTCTCATATTGTAGATCTATAAGACCTAAATTACATAGAGTGTCACAAATACACTCAATAAAAAATATTTACATTAAGGACTTGTTTATAAGCCCCAATAGGAAACCAATGGAGTGCCCTCAGCATTGCTCTACCACAATTTTATTTCTTCTAATTGGTCCAACATTTGAACCACTGCATTTGGAATTGAACTTATTCAAGTAATACCAGGATTCGAGAATTCACATATACAAGTCTAAAGTGGACAGGTTGAAATTTGGTAAAAATGGACAGATTTCATCTGTCTTTGCTTTTTGTCATATCATCAAACATATTTTATTATCAGTCAATGAAAGCCTGAGAAGTTAAAAAAAGACAGTCCAATGGATGATTCCATTTATTAAGGAAAAACAGGTATCCAAACTAACATGCCTCTGGGTGAAAAAAATCATTGCCCCATCAACCTAATTAATTGAGCGACAGTTGGCGGCACCAGCTTCCATTAAGGATTGGTAGTTACTGGCATTGTGTCTTTACATCCCTTTGGAGGAACTTTGCCCTCACTTTATTGCAATTGTTCTAATTCACCCATATTGGAGGGTTTGTCAACACGAAAAACCTGTGTATGGTCATGCCACAGAATCTCAATTGTGTTTAAATTCAGACTTTTAATTCAGAGGTCATGATATTCTCCTGGATATGCACTTGTAGTAATTTTGGAAGGCTGGCCAAAGCTAGTAAGGTTCAGCATAGTACAATGGCTCTGCAGTTGTAAATTATCACTCTCTTCTTAGGAATGGCGTGACCCTTTCCATCATTAACTGATATATGTCAATGTCTTCATTTTTCATCTGTTCCTGATTGCTTTAGGTCAGGGAATGACATGTTGCCTTTTGAAATATTTTAGCCCACTTTGGGTTGTCAGACAGGTTCTGTTTAAATTATTTCTTGATCAGGTCTGGCAATAATCAGGCCTGGGTGTGGCTAGTGAAACTGAGCTCTTCGTTCCAAAAAAATTTAACAAGGGGGACAATAACTTTTCCACAAAGGGCCAGATTTGTCTGGATACTTTTTTTCCCCCTTTTAATAAAGACATTTTTTTTTATTTACCTGGGTTGCCTTTTTTAGATAACAAGTTTTGTTTGAATAATTGAAACAGGGAAGATAAAGGGGCAAATAGTATTTCACAGCCCTTTTTGTGTTATTTTTCCATTCTAATTCTAAATTCTTAAAGGCATCTTTTTTCCCTTTTGAAACAACCAGCTTTTACCGAACCTATTCTCTTACTAGATGGTTCAAGGGATTACATGATATTGCATGTCTTCATCTTTGTAATCAACCATCAGTGACAACTGCATATTTGCTAGTGATTTAAAATCTAACATCACACTGTAAGTGCGTCCTCAGACTTTCATCTTCAGCTGCAGACCCCACAGGTATTCAAGCCTCAGAAACCATATGTCCTAAGTGCACCACTGGAGTTAATGCAGAGAGGCTCTACTTTTGATTTAGTCCCCTGGTAGTGATTTCTTCTATTTCAGTTTACTTCAGTTTCTAAGCGATCTCAGAGTCCGGGTAGTATCGAAAGACCTTGTAAATCCACTGTGTGTAGAAGGGCACATTAATGAAGATACCAGGCTGGTTGGCTCGCGCACAGCCTCTACCATGGACACTGATGCCAACAATAACTTTGAGATCACCATCCTGGCACACAAGGGGGCCCCCATAATCCCTCTGTGAAAAAAAGATACATTGCCTATTATTCTCCATCTGCAGTTGAGAAAAAGCTGTCATCACTGTTTGGATTTCTGACATTGGTAAATGAAAGAAAAATGTATTTAACAGCCTCAGTGACAGGCGGCACCGCCATGTTCGGATCTTTTACAAAGTCAGAAACCTCAGACGGCTATGGATAGCTGATGAAATTTGGAGCAACAGTCTCCAGCTGCTCTGTTTACAGCAGACTGAAATCTAAGCTAGTGGATTCAAAAAACATTTGTTTGAGATTTAGATCAAACTTGGCTTAGAAAGCACTGTGTTGGATCAAGGCTCTAAGTCCTTGTAGATTCACACTGGGAGCAATTATTTTGTTGCCAGATCTTTACGCCTGTTCTTGCTTACCAACATTATTGCTGTAACACCTTTGTGACCTCATATTTAAATGGTGAAACAGCTCACTGATAAATTATACAATAAAAAATTGTATCAGATTGTGTACCTCACACACTCCTTCGTTCCTTTTCCCTCCTGCACAGATCTTGGTGTTGGTGATATGGAAGTTTCCTCTATGCATTTCTCTGCACCTATAACTTCCCACCATGGGCAAGTCAACTGCCTTTAAGATGTCATCATGACCAGTGCCTGAAAGAAAAGATAGAAGCTCCATATTGTTGTTGTTTTTCGTTTTTATTGTTGTCTCATATATAAACATCAAGCAAAACCAGACTGCAAAATTACATAGACATTTAGGTACAGCTGTTCTATTGCTTGTTAGCATAAATCATTAATGAGTAAACCTCATTGCAGTACCTCAGTGCATATATGCATCTAGCCAAGGTGTAGATAACATGGTGAGTTCACAGGAGAATCGGCAGATCGGTTTAAACTTAAACAAAACCCTGGAATTGCTCTTTTTTCATTCATTATTTAATGGCAAAATTGAAGTATTATCACTTGTAATTTGTACCAACATGTACCAATATATGGAATAAAACTGCATTTTTTTATAATTTCTGTGCTTTTCAGGGGTGCTGCAATCTTGTCATCCTTGGCGAATTCAAATCACATGAGACTATTCATAATTGTGACGTACCAACTGCACCAGGGTCTGGAATAAGAACATGCAATCCAATGCAATAGATCTAAACAGCCCGGAATGCCAGGCACACGGTGGCAAAACCAGCATTATGGCATGCCGACTGACTGACAGCTTGCATGTACAGTATGTTGGGAAGGTGTGTTTACGTCTACTTGGTGCAGTCTGTTTGTCACTTCCGGGCCTCTGGTTCAGATGATAATGGCCTACTCGAGAATCGATTATAGTCTGCTATCATGAATGTTTTTGGGGACGTCAGGAGGTTATTATGTAGCATGTGTCAGTTATGAATGCACCAACATCTGGCACATTTTACACAAAAGTAGTTGTATACTTTTGTTAAAAATAACTTGATAATAACTTTAAAGGAACAATAAGTAATAATGACATCTAGTGGTTAAAATTGGACAACACATACACAATGCCTTTCTCGGAGACCCGCCATTTACCCAACGGGCTTGGGGCTGTGAAACTTCACTGAATTTTTCTTACACAGGACAGGGATATGATGTTCTGTTCTATTTCTGGTCAGTCTCTCTTACTGGATTCCATGTTTGTAGGCTGTAGCTGTTTTGCCAAGATAAAATACCAAATGTTGCGCTCCGTTTTGGGAACCCTGGGATCTCTCATATGATTGGCTCAGGAACCAGGAAGTAAACACGGGCTAAACAGTGAGCCGAAGTAGTTCAGTTTAAAAGGAGAAAAACTTGACTAAGACATTTTTGATGGAAAGGACCGATTGTTTTGGGGAACGTTACTTCCATTCCAGGTGACAAATGCAAATGATTTAGGTTGATTTTACAGTAAATATCTTGCTTATTGCTCCTTTAAGTTTAGAGGTTAAAAAGGCAACATCAGCTTAAATAACCACTTGTACAACAATGGTTAACCAAGATTAAAATGTATTGTACAAACATGAAATCAAGGATCAATCCTATACTGTATCAACTGCTAAGGTGGATTTTGGTGGTGTGTTGGTATGAGAAATATTTTCTTAACACACTTTGGGCTCCTTAGAAAACTTAAGTAATGTTTAAAAGGTACAGCCTACATGAGTGCTGTTGCTGACGATCTCTTTATGACCGCAGTTTACCCATCCTCTACTTTTAACAGGATAATGCGACTTGTCACACAGCTCAAATCATCTCAAACTGTCTTATAGTACATGACAATATTATCATTTAACTAAAATGGCCTCCACAGTCACAAGACATCCATCTAATAAAACATCTTCACAATGGATGTGCAGCTGACAAATCTTCAACAACTACATGATGCCAACATGGCAATAAAAAACATGCACCATTAAGGGTTTTCCTGACTGATGACTGTTAAATTTTGTTTGAGGTCTGACATGCTGATTTCAGTTTTCCCTTAGTCGGATTCTATTACTAATTAAAGCAACCAAGAAAAGAGAAAAAAAACTGTGCTCTGGGACTAGTACATTTGAATTCAACAGAAAATGTGAGACAAAATTATAACCATTAATGCATGAAACCATATGCCCCTAACACTTGTCTGATTTTCTTTTATTTCATTAAATAAAAAGAAAATAAAAGCACATGATTTTGGCTGATGCTTTTATATATCAGAAATTGTTAAAAAATATAATTTTCTATCAGGTAAGCCATATTAGTCTTGATTGGAACACATGTTCTGGTTTGTTATCTTGCTTAAGGACAATTTTGCAAAACATTTCCATGTCTGGTTAAAATCTGATTTTTTCAAACAGTTCATAATGCTGTAAATAGGCTCTCGGCGTCACATATTCTCCACTTAACAGCAGAAATCAGCATGCAACAGCTGTGGTGAATGTAAAATATTAATACCTTTTGTCTCTCCCCATCCATACATTTTACATATTGTTCCCTCTGGAATGGAGCATCCAGCCACAGGTAGCTGAATTGCGTGGACATTGTCTGCAAGACGGGCAGGCCTGGGCATAATTAATGTACAAACAGAATTCAAAACATCATCAAGATACAGCAAACAAACATTTATGTCTAATTGTAATGTAAAATGGTAGTTTCCCAAGTACCCACTTTGACAGCTTCAAGAGGGCTAAACTAGATCCATCGGGGCCACATATCACTTGAGCTATCCTGACTTCTTGTCTCTTAGATCTGTCAGGAGATCCTTCCCGAAGATCAGAGACTCCCAGCCACACCCTATACTCACTGAGGTCTGGAACGCTGAATAAACAAAAGAAGCAAGCCAGTTTACATTTTTTTTTAAACCATGCATTTTTTAATCGGCAGAGAATTCAAAGTGAGAGTAAGCCATGCAAATACCAGGAGGTGAAGCATTGTCTGTCAGTAAGTACCCACTTCTCTCGTACAAGTGAACCACCGCACCAGTGCACGGATCTGGGAAGAAAAAGAATCAAATGTAAAATTTTGGGTGAAACCAAGATGGCTGCAGCCTTTTAGATTTATTAATTGATTAGTACAAACTACATTATATGTTCAGTTAATTAATTGATAAATTATGTATTTTCCGTATTTTTACCTAATTATATTACAACATTTATTATACTATCTCATTTCCTCATGTCCTCATGACAACACAAAGAGTGAGAAGGACAGTAAGGGAGGTTAAACAAACTGCAAAACATTCACACAGCACACAGTTATTATATTTAAACTTATGTATGGATTTACTTTAAATGGTCAATTTTAATTATGGAATGTATAATTGCAAAGTTTGATGGGAATATAAAAAATTCCACTAAAACAGCATGAAAATCCTGGTTTAAAAAGGGAGTTTTGTTCTTCCTTATTGTGGGAGGAAAATATATAAAACTGAAATGCTTTACCCTTTCTGTATGCTGACCATCCAGCTGCCGTCTGATATGCCAACTGGAGTACCTCCCACAATCCTGATTCTTTTATGGACAAAACAGCTCACAGGGTTTGGCTCAACTCCAAAGACTGAAACACAAATACACACACAAGCATGCACACATGTAAAAACACTTGTTTTACCGCCTTTTTTAGAAAATATAGGCTTAAAAATAAAAGCAACTTAAGCTATAAATGTTAACTTAATGTCAGCGACTGCTTTTATTACTGACATGTTTGAAAAATACAAGAGGCACTTCTTTCATTATACTGTACAACTAGTGGTTCTTACTATTTTATATTTTCTCATATCAAATAAATCCTGGGTGTTTCAAGAACTGGGGATTTGTGCGTTGTACCTGACTTAAATGTAAAAACCAAGTCACATAAGAAAAACTCCCACACAGAAGGAGGAAGGAGGGCAACAGCTGTCACTACAACAATATGTCCCGCATCATGTACCATGATGGTAGGATATAAAAAGCACATCATCAAATTCAGAAGAAACACAACCAGCCTTAGAGGCCATCAAACGCAGATGACTGGCTTAGCTGCTCAGAGAGACACAATCACTCACCTCCTGGAATGTTATTTTGCAAAGCATCGCCTGTAGTGGGGAGAGGAGAGAAACATGTTGCCTTAAGTTAATTAGAAGCAATAACAGGCAGAAGGTGAGTTGTGATATATATAAGTATGTATGTATGTATGTATGTATGTGTGTGTGTGTGTGTGTGTGTGTGTGTGTGTGTGTGAGAGACATTTTTTTTTCATTTCCCCTAATGAATAAATATATTCAAATTAAAATTTGGATCCACCTAAATTTTTCAGGGAAAATATACAGTTGAAAATAGATGTGTTAATATTTAAAGGCCTTTTAATTTTTTTGTTTACAAACAGTTATCAGTATTTGTTGAGATTTTACATCTTAAAGTATTTTCCCAGGTTTCACTATTACTTTTTGGTGGATCCTGTATAGCTTGAAAATCAGTTATGACCATCCAATGCTGTCAAATCTGACAAAGTACTATCAAGATTTTCCTCTGTGACTTACTGTGAGCAAGGGATAGTCTGGAAGACTGGAGATTTGAGTTCGATTCCAGCAAATGTCAAAATGTCAGTTGGTGAGCTACACAACCCTGATCTACGAATGGGTCAAGATGATATATATATAACAGCATACCGAACAGCATACCGAATAAAACATGTTTAAATAAACTCAACAATGTTTGTAACACTGGGGAATCTCAGAGCTTTACATGCAAAAACATAACAGATCGGTATGGTACTTTAAAAGCTAGGTAAAAGTGTAAGAACAGATTGTGACTATCTGTCAGGTGCAGAGATAGTCACAAGTTGCGAATTTCCTTTACCATGCACGAACTGGTTAGTGTTGACAAGCCTTCAAATGTCAAATACAGTCTGTTTTTTTAGTGTATGTGAGACAACAAACCTCTGAGAGAGAAAGCCAATTTTTGTAAGTGCAACCTTTAAATGTAGCTCAATGAGAAACCTTCAGTTTTGCTCAGTTTGAAGTTTTCTCATAACGTGTCAGTGTAAGGGACATTTTATGGTACTGCATGAGCACACGTTTATGCACTTACAAGATTTGACATTGCAGTAGTCCCAGCTAATGGCAGAATTGTTGGTGAAACACCAGGGACCATGTCTGTCCTTATCAGGATTTCTGCAGAAGTTTCCCTCTAGACCAGCCATCAGAATACCCCGCTCTCCACTGGAAAAAAAGAAAAAAAGAAAAACAACCTAAACTAATCTTCAATCAACTTTCTGTCAAAGTGCCAAAGGTAAAGTTCACAAAAAAAGTTACAATTCAGCTCTACCATCAAAAGTTAAAAATAGATTTCTCAGTGATAAGCATCTGAACAAGCCCAAAGGGCAAATATTATTACTCAGCCGCTTGTCTGCTAAAAACAAGAAGTGAATATCATTTATAGATGATTAGAACGGTCTCCAGATCAATGGTGTCAGAAGGGCAATGGTTTAACATAAGACATGGACAGTTTTTTCAAATAAAAAAATGACCTTTTTTACAGAAATGTTGTTGAAACATCTGGCTTCTCATTGACAAATTGTTTCCACATAGAGTGAGCATTTTAGTATAACAAAGATGTGTTCAGGAAATGCGGGTGAGCCCTGTGAACAGCTTAGGTTAGATAGCCTAAGTATAGAGTAATCTGTCACACTTCGGGTAATTTTATCTTGTTTTCCCATCTGCATTCTTGATGTAATTTGATTTCTTTCACAGTAGTTTGAAATGTTTGGTCAATACGGACATATTATAATTTTACAATAAATGTCCAATAATACAGCCCAATGCATTGATGTAGTTTTTTAATACTTGTTTATTTAATTGTATAGTTGAAGTGCATGGCAGCTGGCACAAGATATGTTGGTTGTTTACTAAGTCAAGAACATTTGTGGATGTGAGTAGGGTTAATAAAAGTTAAAGGGCTGTTAAGATTGTTTTATTGTATAAACTGCACTCCGATTTGCCATTCCAAAAAGTGTTTGCTGTTGCTCTTTTTATACTTATCTGTGAGTGCAAAACAGTTTACTTTGATACATCTGCTTTATTTTTCCTCATTGTTCTGATTGTGTGTTGAACACAAAATTGTTTGGAAGAAACTTTTCTCAAATAAGTGTTATGAACCGTCAGTGAGAGCAGCCATCATACAGCCAGTGATGCTACAACAGATTTTCAAAAATGATGAATTCAGTCAAAAAGAATGGACAGTCAATCCACACAGTACACACACTAAATCCTCTGAAATTTACTTTTCATGTAAGCATATTCAACTAATGAGTGTCATCTTGCAACAGTTTTTAAAAGAAACAAACAAAAAAACTTCTTTCATCTACCAAACTTACCAAGAATAATAAAAGAAAAACAAAAAACAAAGAAAATTTCAGTCAAAGCAAGCATGAGTTCCAAGTCTATGTTTATATAGGTTATATTTCTCTCACTGCAAGTTCCTGACCATGACTTTTGACCTTAGGCAAGAGCCAGGCAGTGCATCTGAGTGGCTTTGAAGTTATTACAAAGGGGGGTTGGGGTCAAAGGTCAGAACTAAAGTGTATATTCCTCCACCAAGTTGTCCCTGGGAGTCATTCTTACTTAGTTAGGTCATCTTCAGGGAAAACAAAACTGGTTGCTCCTAAATGCTGGTCACGGTAGCCCTTTTCTCCTCCTGGTAAGCTAACAACAAAATGACTTATGTAAAACTCAACATATGTTTTCTGTCTGCACACCAACATGTTTAAGGTCTGCATAGCTGGTTCTTGGAAATGTTGGAAAATGTTTCCTACAATAGACCCATAATTTTCCAAGCACTCTCCTTTTAGGAAAAATTCAAGATGTTCCTTTCTGCTTATCGTCTTAAGGCTAATTCGATACCACTGAGTTGTTAAAAATCATATAAATGTTCCAAAGGTGTGGTAGTTAACATCCTTTAGAAGTTGTGTTACATCTCTGTTTTATGCAGAGGTGCCTGTCTGATTTATTAACGGTGCACGTCTGTGTTTTAATTACATTAAGTTCCAAAAAGTTATTAGGCAGGGAAGAAGCAGGGATTCAGTGGACCGACCTGTTGCTGTGGTTTTGCCAGGGAGCACAAGGCAGGTTTGATCTAGTCATTGAACGCTCTCCTTGGTAATTCTCTCCAAAGCCCAGGAAACAATCTGGGGTTGCACACAAAAGTGGGGAAGAAAATAAGAAAGACATTTCAGATATTTATTCATACATTCTGAAGACAAACATAGCAGGCTTTATAAGCATCCTTTCTTCACTGACACCTCTGCTTGCTTTCTGCATGTTCTAGGGTTACTACTGAAAGCCAGTAATGTCTTACACTTATAATGAAGAAGAAAAAAATACGAGCATTACATTTTAGGAAAGCGCTATTTTTTGTGCAATATCCTTCTAACGAGTTTAAAAATTTAAAAGTAAATACGGTGCCTTGCTAACGTATTTATACTCCTTAAACTTTTTACCTTTTTTCACATTACAACCACAAACCTCAATGTATTTTACTGATGGACCAACACAAAGTAGTGTATCACCATGAAGTGAAGAGAGGCATCAAAAATCTTAAAAAGACATGGATATATATTTAATGGCATTTAATTTAATTTAATACCATTAGACGTTCAGTTGAAAGTTAATCCCCTGTTTAGAGCATGAAAACATGGCAATTCAACTTTTTTGGCTGACGTGTGTGGATGAAAGCTTGTGCGGCACATCACCCTGAAAACAACGTCCCCACCAAGGCACATCATGATGAAAGCAGCATAGTGCAGGGATGTGTTTCTTTAGCAGGACCATAGGAATAGATTTGATAGGATGCTGGATGGAGCTAAATACGTGATTTTTCGGAAGAAGACCAGTTGGAGGTTACAGATAACTCCACAATAGGACAGAGCTTCACCCTCCAACAGGACGAAAAACCCAAAGCATCTAGTCAAAACTAAAAGGAGGGGTTGCAATTAAACCATAAGGTGTAAGAATGCCCCAGTCAAAATTGAAACCTAAATCCAATTAGAAATATGTGGGACGGCTTGGAAATTAAAGTTTACAGGTTCTCTCTCCATGCAATCTGATAGCCCTTGAGCTAAAGTTTATGAGATGCAACTCTACCAGTGTATATCTGGTAGAGACGGGACCCTCTCATTAAAAAAAAAAAATATATTGTATTGACTCAAAGGTTAATTCTAAAAATTATTGATTCAGTTGGGTTGCATACATTCCATTAATTTCTATAAGTAAGACATGTTTTTATTTTTAGTTTTTTAATTACAGCCTCACAATGGTTGAACATTCTTCTGCACACTGTTCTTGCACACTGTTTTTCTCCTGCACTGTTACATCTGATTACTGCTGCACTTTATATTGTATTGTAATGTAGCCTTCTTCCACCTGCAATCCCATTAAACTGTCGTAAGCTGTATGCAACGAAATTTCGTTCTGTATGCACTCTGTACATACAAAATGACAATAAAGTTGTCTAAGTCTAAGTCAATGATTTGTTACTTTTTGCTGGTTTAACTTTATAAAAAAACATAATATAATATAAAACAGTTTGCAAAAAACCCTAAATAGGCAGTAATACATTTGTTGTAGGGTTACTACTGAAAGCTAATAATACATTGTATTTGAAGCAAAATACAGATGTTGGTGTCAAACAAGCATTAGAATATACAAATTATTGGAAAAATATAAAATAATATTTGTAATACACTGAACCCTACTAAAATAAATTGCTGTTACACAAATGAAATTTTGCTTCATCTATCATGGCTGGATCTAGAATACACAGAGATGGGAAACAAGTCATCCGCTATGACTCCTTAGAGAAGCATTGGATATAAATAAGTTATTAAGCTGTCTGTCATCTTACATTTCTTTTCTACATGGGAAAGTTTTCAGCCCTCGAGGGTAAACCACAAAACAACCTTAGAGTCAGTTTTATGTAAGGCCACAGAAACAAAAAAAATATTCCTGAAAATCCCTAAGGAAATTGAAATGTGTGTAATCAGCCATAGATCTACATTTTTCCCTTTCAGAATCTTTTGGTACCACAAAAAGAATCTGAACCAAGACTAATCCCTCCACTACCCCCTTCACTGTCCAATGAGACCAGGCCATCCCTAACTGCTGTCAGATTTTATTTATGTGAGACGTGGTGGTCAGTCCTTCCCACAGTCCTGTAAGATAAAAAATGTTCCACAGGGATGTAGAGGACCTTGGTTACAAACCAATATGTGTGGTACAGGATCTGTACCCTGCAGTCTACAAAATATAGAAATACCAAATATTTCTCAGTTTAAGATTGAAAAAATATGCTTTTCTCTCATTTTCAACATCAAATAAAGCTGTCATGTCTCTTACCACTGACAGGGCTGTTCTGGGCGCTGCACTGAGGGATGTGGGTGCAGAACATAGTGCGTACTCTTGGGTCTGTAGTGAAGCACCAGGGGAATTCTTGACCATCTGGATTCCTACAATAGTTCTCTCTCAGGTCCCTGGAAAACAATGAGGGGGAAAAAAAGCCATTGCGTTATCTACTCAGATGTGAGTGCACACTGGTGGGTGAGTAAGTGGAAGGCTTTCTCGTGCAAATTTTCACTCACTTGCAAAGGTAGGCTTCAGGTAAAAATGTGTGGTTATGAGGATACTGAGAATCCCAGCGTTGGCAGGCGAGTCCGCTGGGCGTCATGTCTACTGTGCCTCTGTAACCCTCTCCTCTGCCCTCATAACATTCGGTTGTCTCCACCCCAGGACTTTTAGGAGGTGTTTCTGTGGAAGAGCTTAAAATGTTAAGCATGTTTTTCAAGGGAACTCTAGTTCAGGGGTGTCCAGACTTTTCGACTTGCGGGCCGAAACTGTCAACTCTTAAGCACTCGTTGGCCAAAAAATTAATGAAAATAAATGACTTAACCAAAAATAGATTTGTTTAACCTGCTGTGCAAAATATGATCCTTTTAAACCATCTGTATTTATCCATCCATCCATCCATTTTCCAACATGCTTATCCCTTGTGGGGTCGCGAGGAGTGCTGGTGCTTATCTCCTGCTGTCAATGGGCGAGAGGCGGGGTACACCCTGGACAGGTTGCCAGTCTATCGCAGAGCATCTGTATTTTAATAAATAAATTCTAATCGGGTTTTAATACACCAAAGTCTGCATATGAGTACAAGTCATTGGATAGCTGTGGTCCTATTAGGAAATTAAACATAATGTAAAAAGTGTGGTTATTAAAAGACAAATATTTGTGGGGTACCTAACGTTTAATTGTGAGATTTGAAGTTGTCTTCAATAATGTTACCCTAGTTAAAAATAAAAAGTTTCCATCTGCACGAGCCACCAGGGCTGGTTGGCTAAATCTTTCTTGAAATGCAGTTCGGGGGCCACACAAAATCAGTACAAGGGCCGCAAATGACCTGCCCTAGTTGATTTGTTGGATCATGCGATGATAAACACATAATAACAAGAACATGAGGAGCATAATGTTATTTAGACTAGCTAGTTACTTAATATTATGAAAAATCTCCAATTGATCCAAAATCGACTGTTTTCCTTACTAAGAGTTACATCCAGAGTCCTTTACCTTAACTGCTTTCATGGGTCTGTGTCTGAAGTATGATGGGAATGCATCTTAATCCTATTTGATAGTGCCAGTCAGTTTCTGTCACTCGTACTGTATTTCTCAGAAACACTATGTTGAGTGTTTCTCAGTTCTTTCTCATTTTATTTTTTGAATCCGTGATGCTACAAGTGTTGTACTAGTGCTAGCTGTGATACTTGGCCTGCCTGTGCTCTGGGGAAGCTTTTATATAAAGTACTTACATGGCAATAAAATTGAATGAATCAGCTGTGTATGTAAAGCTAATAGCCGAAACAGACAAGAAGATGAATAGTTTAAGTACATTTTCTTCAAACAGAAAAAGCAAAATACAGTGGACTGAATCAGACAACAGTAAACAGTAAACTACTTATGCTGTGATCTAGTTACATTTGAAGTTGGTGCTTGGATCTAGGAATGAAATCAACCCACTTTAACCATGTTAAGCTTGGAAGTTGGAGAACCATAAGGAATTACCAGTTGTACCTTAATGTCTAGGCTAGACTGTCCTTTAGAATTGTATGTCTGTATTTTATTCATTCGGAAACAAAAGAAACATATTCACCAACAGTGGTCATGAATCTGTTTATGGGACAAATAAAAACCACCATAAGTGCAAATAAATGTTTTATTACAACATGTATTATTATGTTTTAAACATGTGGCAGACGATTATTGGATGTTGGGGTCCAGGAGGGATCTATCCTGTGTAATATTTCTATTTGGAACTAGGAAACGTTTACTTCTCAAACATTCAATGCATATGGATAAGAATGAATTTTTCTCCTCTTTATGACATGATACTACAAACAAAAATAGTCCAACTCTTCCTCCCTTTAAAAGTAGTAAAAATGTTTTGACAGCAAAACTTATCCTTTAGGGAGATGGTAATCATTATTACTATAAGCTTCATCTTATGTTCATCCTATGTTATGCTTCACTGCATCTTTCTTTGGTTCTAACCCTGACGCCCACTTGCTTCGTTTTCCAAGCACCAAGATGTTGACAGCTAACATGGAAACCACAGCTTTCAACTGGTACTCCACAAACCAGCTTGTTGCAACAAAGTGTTTGGTTTGGTCTTGACATCACATCCAAAAAATCCGACTTTATTTACATTTGCTGGCCATGCTTGCCTGTCCTTAAGCATTTCCTTTCAATGATCTTGGAACCACATGGAAAAAATTAAAATGAAATCCAAAATGAGACAAATGCACAATGCATTGTAGCGCGTATCCTTTACACTTGAAGGAGAGTCTACATAACAGTTGAAAGACTGGTTTAAATTTACCCAGAGCCAGAAGGTGACTGATGACAACAGATTTCATCACCTTGGGGAAAAAAGGTGGAGAACAATAAATAACAAAGAATCACAGCTTAAAAAGATGCTCAGTCATCTGCCCTATAAAGCTTAATTATTTTTAACAGGATTTTTTTTTTCTCTCTCAAAAAGACTTTTTCTTTATTCTTCAGCATACACATATATGGCCAGAATAAAGTCCACTTGGCAGCAATGATGAGCATGGCTCAGTGGGTAGAATGGTAGCCTGGTAATAGGAATTTTGTGGATTTCGATGTCATGTCGATGTGCCCCTACGATTGGCGCTTAACCCCATCTCACCTACCCATCTGTGTATTAGTGTATGAATGTGTTAGTGAGTCAGTTTAGGGTTGGTATCAAAGTATATCAGGGTTTTATAAACGTACAGCTTCAAAACCAGAAATAAATTTCCACCACATAATTTAAAGTGCTTTTAATAAGAAAAAAAAGGTTTTCTCGGTTATCTTCGTTTGTGCTCTGCCTGCTTCTTCCTGGTTTTCCCGTGGCACGTCACATTTTCTGCAGCTGAATAGATCGTAAAGTAAGGCTGCAATGCACGTGTCCAATCTGTTGCTGCACACTGCTGGTCAGCTATGTTTGTAGCTAGCTCCGGAAGACTGCGTGTCCAAATAGACAACTTTGTCTGTTCGGAAATATTTGTCGTCACATAAAACATAGTCAAGGTGATGGTATAGTGGCTTTATGATGGACAAGTCAAAAATAGCATGTTTGTTAAGCAGCACACTGCATCCTTGCTATCCAAGCAGATAGCCAAACTAAATAACCAGCTAGCTGTTATCCTGTTCTACTCCCAGTGACATGATTCTGGCCTGTCTGCTGTCACACATCTTCTGGGTGCTGTCATTTAGAACAGGGGTATACTGCAGCTTTTATGTGTTTCTGCTTCAGCACCCCTGAGTCAAATCATCAGGTCATTAGAAGGAGTCTGGATAACTTGACAGCATACAGAGGAGGTCATTCAGCCATTTGATTCCCTGATCCAGGAGTTTCTGTACCCTGGTTTCTGTTAATACATCTTTTTAAATGAAACACCTTGGCTGGCTTGAATTTTGAATTTCCTGCCTTGTCAGGTTTTGTAACACCCAGAGTTACTCCACAAAGAGCAGAATGCTGGAAAGCTGTATTATTTTGTCCAATGAAACGTTTTTGTTGGGATGACCAAATGCAACATCAGAACTTCATAGCTGAGAAGGTACTTCCACAGCACGTTGTGATTGCTATTAGAACAGGAGGCATTCCAAATGAGAAATTAATTCAGATATCCAAAGCATGAAGGTTTTTCTGACCCTTCTAAATGTACTATTCTCCAAATTGACAACCACTCTAGATATCCTTTTTTACTGTTGAGCACATATTTTCAGAAACCCCAAGTGTTAGCAGTTGTTGGTTTTCTAAGATTATTTAAGAAAATAATAAAGCAAAAAATATTTAACTTGAATATAAATATTAGTTCATTGACCCTTATTTAGTAACATTACACAGATATTTCCCTTGAGCAAAGACTATTTTTGGTAAAAACCTTTCTTTGGGACTTAGGTCGTCCCAAATTCCTTAGTCATGTCAAGAAAGGCTTTAGTCCCTAGCTGTCAAAACCAAATGATTTTGCTAGAAACAGACAATTGCTTTTGGCTGCAGCCAAATCCACTGAGTCAACACTGTGTCCTCACCTCAGGTCTTATGTTAACTTGATTGTAAACACCTTGTTTTATCTAGACAGATGTATTGTGTTTTTATACAAAATCAATCAATATTCCTGGATTTATAATAGAAAGAAATATTTGGTTAATGACAGTGTTTCATTGGATGTTTAGCATCTACCTGGTTTCAGCAGAATACCCCCCTCTATAGGCCTTTTTGAGATCACAACTAGAAAAACAAAGCAGGAATCTCAATTTGTTTATCTGTTCACAAAAAGGCCACAGGCAAGTCCCAAGTTCATTAGGCTGAATACTGTCTACCAGTACATGCAAAAAACATGTTTCAAGTTCTGCATCTTCAAGTTTTTTTAAATGTGTCTAAAAATAGATACAAGTTTGACAGTAAACAAAAGATGGGGCCTTGTCAGTGGACCACTTCTCCATTTCTGTGCCTCTTGCTTTGTCCTCACAGCCTTGTTTTGATTAAGACTAACTGGGTCGTAAACTTGGGCTGTTACCAAAAAACTCCCATATCAAAGAGTAAGAGAGAGAGATAGAGTTCAAGAGGTGGAAGACAGTCTTTAGAGGGGAGAAAACAAGGGAAACAGTGAATCACAGGGTCCATATGGGTCATTGCCATCAACAAAACATGGTGCCAGGACTTTGGATGATTCTTGTGGATCTATGTAGTTTCTCTAGAATTAACAGTGGCCTCTTGGTTTTTTCCGTGGTAATAGCTTTTCTTGTCTGACAAGTTAGCTTTAGTGGACAGTCAAGTTTTAGGTTTGCAATTGTACCATATTGTTACCACTTTAAAATGATGGATTGCACAATGCTCAGTGAGATGTTCAAAGCTAGGAATATTGTTTTTATAAATTATCCATGCTTTAAACTTCTCAACAACATTTCCTCTGACCTCTCTGGGGTGTTTCTTGGTCATCATGAGATTGCTCAGTAGTATTCACTATGTCTGACAAGCTCTAAAACCTTTACAGAACACCTGTATTAAAACTGAGATTAAACTCATGTGCATTCATACTAATTAGTTGATTTCTATGGGTAATTCGTGCACATCGGATTTTATTTGGGGGTATCAAAGTAAAGGGGCCTACATATATAGATCAACGCAACACTTCAAAACCTGTTAAAAGTTTGAGGCATGTGTTCACTTTTGGCAGGCATCATGCACTGTTTAAATTGTTTCTGTTTTACTTTCTTAAGGACTGGAGTGGTTTTCTCTTTGGCCTGTTGCTGATTTTCTAGTCGACCACACATAAAGTGCATTTGTTCTTTTTCTTTTTTTCACAACATTTTTTCTCATACACCTGATATAAAAGGTCCAATCGATGTCTAATAAGAAAAACAAAAATCAACATCCAAGTATGATCCCTGTGTTTTGTCTGTATGCGTTAATGAAGGTTAATGTGGAGCAGTAACTGAGCTCTGTGCAGGCTGACTTCCACAACTAAGAGCTGGGATAGAATAATAAACTGTTCAACCATGGCGCTGTGAAAAATAAACATTTTGGCAATTGGAGACGACAAAACAGAAAGGCTAACATGGGCGTGGTGCTAGCTACATAGGTGCGCATGTGCATGTGTGTTTTCTAACATCATGAAAGATTTATGTCAGTATGACGTAAAACAAATGACACAGGAAGTTGTAAATTTTGGAAAATTCAGTCAGGCATGATTGACAGTAACAAGCCTTCACTCAATACAAACGAACCTGGTTTATGTCAAACACAAATTTTCAGTTGACATGCATAATTTAGGTTAATCCATTCGACCATACAAAAAAACAAATATTAACAATCTTGCTTACCACAAACTTTGATGTTGCAGTACTCCCAGGGTGTGTTTGGGTCTGTGGTAAAGCACCAGGGTCTGTGACGTCCATCGGGATTCCGGCAGTAGTTATCATGTAGGCCTTTGTCAGGGTACCTAACACAAAGACACCTTTGTATGTAGACAAAGCTAAACGTTTGAGATAAAAGTTACATCTTTCTCCTAAGTGCACAGTGGAATTATTGGAAACAATACAGTCCTGCGTGTAGCTCATAAATAAATGACTAGTTGTGAGCAGACACCATCTGTTTATCTGTTTAGAGCTCAGGGAAATGAGGAGGATAATAAGTTGCATCACTACAGATGTTTAACATTCAGTCGTCCCAAAGTCCCACTTCCCTTCAGGCCTGTTGCCTCCAGGCATGCAGCATCAGGCTGCGGGTCCTCTCATTCCATTAACGGCATGCACAGCCTGGGACCCGGTTTGTACAAATAGTGTGATGATTAAGGATGTGTTAATGAGTCTCAGCTAATCCAGACCACCTGCCACCCAACTAGCTGGAACAGCCTTGACACAGACTCACAAAAGCTGACATGAACATATGTCAACACAAGCTAAGAAGATGTAAGGAATACTTTACAAATTGAAATATATAGCTTTCCTAATGCAGAAATGAGGGGATTTCCCAGCATACCACAGTTAAAAAACAGAAATCTATACTAGATTCTCATCACTTCCCTTAGGGAAAATGTTTTCATTGACTGCCTGAAAATCACTTATTCTCCAGAGTGAGCCACAGGCTCATGAATCAGTTACAGCAATATACCGTATATAAATATCAGTGCATGATGATAAAGCATGCAGTTTGTGAGATGTGAGTATGCCTATATGTGTGGAAGGTTCACCTCTTGGGGTGGTACGTATGCTTGTGAGGTTCATCTAGGTCCCATCGTTGACATTCTTTCCCACTTTCTGTATGGTCCATTGGTCCTCGATAGTCTTCCCCATTACAGATAATACACTCAACTGCGCATTAAAGGAGAACACATGCAACATTAAGTGACAACAAATATTCTGTAACATTAGAAAATGGACACTTAATACATAACAGCTTAAATAAGTAATTTAGAAATGACTTGTTAAAGTTTTTTTTTTCCCCACTCACACTGTTCAATTAACGTAACAAGTCTGCCTTGACCCGTGTACCTGCTTGTTGCCATTTCATACCTTCCTACTTTAAATTTCTACCTGCAAACAAAGCATTTTGTACCTATGAAGTGTGAGTTTATTTCTTTTATAGCAGGTGAGTTTGTAGATCTGTTATGGAAATAATGGGTTGAAAAATGTTAATTGAATTGTACATAGTTATCTAAAAAACTTTGTATTACACTGTCTTTCAATTGTTTTTAATCCTTGTTTTGACAAATTACTCTTATATGACATATTTTAACCCTAGACCAAGGCATAAGTCTAACTGGTTTCTTACTGGTAGATATTATTTACTGGTAGATATTATTTACCGAAGTCCCACAACCACATCATTCCAACAGATTATTTGCTTGAAATAGCCAGTTGTGAATAGTGGAGCAAAATGTCCCCCTACACCGGTTGCATCGTTGGTACGCAACATTTAGTTGACACCATTTTGTACCATTAAAAGTCAGGTACACAACAAAAGATATGAATTGGTGAAAGGGCAAAATGACCATCACTCCTGATAAACTAAGACGATCAACTAAGAGCTGAGCCAGAATATAACAGCTGGTTTTAGTATGTAAGGCAGGATCATAGAGACCAACAGGCCAACAAAATAACACCACAAACTCTTTTTGATCTGCTTAACCTGAAACAACTCAAAAAAGAGTGAGTACTTTTAACATTAATATAAAAAGAAAGAGCATAACATGAGCTTGTTGTTTCTTATCTTCTTTCTTAACTGCTTCTTGTTGCACTGCTGGCACTGATCACATCAGAAATCAACCAGTTTGCCATTGTGAAGTGTTCACAAACGCTGCATGTTGTTTAAATAATAGTTAATAAATGTAATGATGTTAATATATGTAATTTGTGTGGTTAATCTATCCTTCTGCAGTGTAGTTCTCCAAAAAAATACTGAATAAACCTGACAAACAATTAAACATCTACTGAATGAAACACTTACAGTGATGTAATGATGTAGCTCCCAGTTTGCGTTATGGTTTGGCTCTAACACCATCACTGGTTAAGCACTGGAAACCGTTTGTTGGGGAAAGAAACCCTATAAGTCACCTTTTTTGTGAAAAAGTTAATAAATGTGTCACCATTGCAGCATATATACTTAAATGTTGTCCCTGTTGGTTCTAATCACTCATGACTCATTATTTTTGCCCATTTAAAACCATAAAAACAAGTACACAACAGTGAAAACCTTGTCTGAAAGTGAGGATGAATAAGGGAGATAAGAGGAAATCTGCATGAGTCCGATAATAAAAAGGAAGAACCTTTGTTTGGAGAGACAGAACAATTTTGGCTGATATAGTTGAATAGTGACAAAATACCTTTGTGCTAGACTCGCAGACGACCCAGATAGGGGTAGGGTTTTCAACTGAAAAAACAGTGATAATGTAAATTTTCACCACACTTTCAGAATTTAACATGTTTTGGATGGCCCGAATCTATTTGGCCCCCCTTCTGATAGCTCTCATACCCTGTTTGGACCATCACTAGGGCATGTTAAGGGGTAAACAGAGAAATTGAGAGCCTTGTTTAATATCATGTGACATACTAGTTTAAAGCCCTCCACAAACAAAAAAAACAAACGTACAAAAACCAGAACCATCCATTTAACTGGCTTCCATTTTAGTGTTATAGTTATGTTAATAGACATTTAATGCACACTGCAATAAACTGTGTCAAAATAATAAGAATGGTTTAGTGAAGAGAGGACACCGTTTGTTTGTTTGTGGGAGACACAGCATGGTGTAAACAACTAAAAGGATGCCTATTAAAAGCAGATGTTCCTGACGTGACACAGCGCATTTACTACCAGTGGCTGCCAGTGTTTTTCTGCTTGTACATGCCATGTTTATGTAGCTACATGTGTGCTCTCTACTAGTAGCGGTTAGTTGTTGCATAAACTCTTCCAGTCCTTGTTTCTGACAGAGCAAAGCCTTTCTATCGAAATTAAATGCTACTATATGTGTGGTGCAAGTTGTTTTAACCCCGTGGGACACCATCTGTCTGTAGAAGAGCATTACGTTTTCTGGTCTTGTTTTATCGAACCAAAACTAAGTACCTAATTAAAGTGATCCGGTGCGATGCACAGGGAGCAACCCCTGTGACAGCATGAATCTCTGGGGATTAGATAGCAAGGGTCATTATCGTCGACTCCTTGAGGAAGACTTGACATTTTGTGATATGACATTAAGGCAGTGTTTTACTATTATCACAACCACATGTTTGCTGCAGGGACAAGCGTAATGGGTGGATATTTATGTAGATGAAACAACAGTTCCATTAATATTCTCTGATATTTCATGTCTTGCTCCTCTGTGGTTTAAATCGCTCATACAATCTGAGCCTGATGAAACAAGAGAGGATATTAAATAGTAAAACTACACCTGGAAACAGCTGCAGCCTGCATCTGTAAAAAAAAAAAACAACAACCCTGGACCCAAATTCTTTCTAGAACAGAGGGATTGGGAACCACAGTTAGAGCAAGCAGAACCTACTCTAAGTATGTGATTGCCCAATGTGCTGCACCTCATTTCAGATGGTCAAGCTTAAATAACAATTGTAATTGTGTAGCAATTTCCAATGTGGAATGCTTATTACTTCAAGATGAATGTCCTCATGCAGAGGTATATGCGTGTGCACAGCCTACCTTGTGAACACTGTGGTATGCCACACTCCTGGTGTCTGAGGTGTGGTCTGGGGTCGGTGGTGAAGCACCACGGACCAACAGTGGAGTTATCTGGGTTGCGACAATAATTTCCTCTTAGGTCCTTCTTCCTGTATCTCTTGGACATGAATCTGTTGGAAGGAGAGGGGCAGCAAAACAACATGTAAGAAGAGCAGCAGGTAAACACAGCTCACAACCAGAGCAGAGCGAATTAAACAAAAGCCAGAAGACTTATGTTGTCTTTTACTAATCCTCAACAGAATGAAAAACAATTTGTCATTTACAAGGCAGCTGCTGCTTGGCTGTAAGTTGCTGTGTCAAGATGACAAAATAAACACATTTTGAAGTCACTGATGGCAAGGCTGGTGGACAGACTCTTCAATTCCTTGCTATTTGCAATTAGAGAAAAAGGTTAATACATAACAGTGGTGATTTTTTTCTCCAACAAGGCCTGTTCTTAATGTAGTATAAACACGCTGGCAAATGACTCATATCTTTTACATCAGGCGAGCACATGGCTGTGGTCACCAGCGGCAATGATGGACACGGCAAAGTGTAGTTTTTGCGTCAAGCTGTATTTTTCCATGATGATGAAATGATAAAGAATGAGAAGTTCATCTTTTGGTGGTCGATAATGACAGAGGCAGAAAGGAAAAACCTTACACTGATAAAAAGTCCTGTTGGCTTTCAAGTGTGTGTGTGCGTGTGCGTGTGCGTGTGCGTGTGTGTGTGTGTGTGTGTGTGTGTGTGTGTGTGTGTGTGCGTGTGTGTCTGAGTGAGTTAGAACAGTGAGAGAGACAGGGAGAGACAGACTGACTGATAAAAACATACAAGGTTCCTTGGTGTAATTACCTGATTTGCAGAGGCATTAATAGCTGTATGAAAAAGGAGGTTCACTGAAAGTACAAATGTTCACTGTCAGCTTTGATTCATATGATTTGGGGGGTTTGCAACCAAGCCTTTTCAATACTTCTAATTTTTTTGTTTATTTGTAAAATATTCTTGACTTTTTTTTCCTAGAAATATGACCTTGTTTGCTATGTTATTCATATTAAACTAATGCAATATATAAAATGAAGAGTAATGTTTGAAAAAACTATTTAAAAAAAGCAACCGCAAATTAAGGGAATGCAAATGAAAGTGTGAAGATGACTTGAGTGGATAAGTCTTAAATTGATCTCACAATGGCCTCTACTAGCTAACATTGGGTTTACAGTAAACATCCTTTCACTTTATTTTCAATTACTGTTTCTTCTAACAAACTCATCCGCTGTGGGAAAAGATTACATGAGCTACCTTAAATTAAAGCCTTTAAACAACTTCAATTATGTAACATGATTTGTCAATGTAAATTAATATACAGTGTAGTTTGCAAAGAAGTTTGTGTTATTTTGTACTTGTGTTTAAAAGCATATCATTATTTTCTATCAGTCGTGGGCCCTAATTAGCATGTAAAAGGTCCATAATTTTTTAGACTTAAATTCTAGACTTAAAAGTCCTCAGTCATTTTCAGCTTATATTTTTTACATGTTAAAAACAAAAGTTTATAATGACAGTTATTTCTGTCCTTTTCAGGCTTCGAAATTGTAAGAAATGGAAGGAAGGAAGATATATGGATGGATGGATGGATGGATGGATGGATGGATGGATGGATGGATGGATGGATGGATGGATGGAAGGATGTTACAACTGTAATAAATAATATGGAACACAGTTTGGATATAAAAATATTTTATTACACTCTATTTTCTTTTTCTATCCTCTTCCAGACTGTGTGCTTCGAATATGGGAGGACGTTCTAATCTTGCTCCTTTTAGGCAATTGTGATCTAATCTAATTTTTAATTACCCTCACTTTTGTTTTTTGAGACATTTCCCCAAAACTTGCACCCAGCTAACTAATTTAATGAAAAATGTCCCTTATCTTAGAAGTGTGTAGCAAATTAGATAAGATCCTAATTTCTTTATGAGCCACACATGCTACATAAACAGAGATCTAGATAAACAGACTCGCCATTGCAGGAAACGATGTGTGACTCAGTGAAGTGTTACAATGAGGTCACTTCTGATGAATGACTGCTCCCTGGAGCATAATCAGCCACTAATATATCAAACCCACAGATGCATACAGACTAGCCTCTAGCTACCAGCTAATTGCAGCTCTTACAGGCCAACACCAACATTAACAACAGCTTATAACACCATGCTGTTTGACACTGAGGTGAAAAGTAGATTACATTTCTTACTTGTGCTCATGAGGTATCGGGGAGGCCCAGGCCTGGCACAGGATTCCACTGACTGTCACTGACCTCCAACCCCTGTAGTTTTCCCCCGTGCCCACAATGCATTCCCTTACGTAGTCTGCAGTGAGGCAAAAACGAGAGAAGGGGAAATGTGACGAGTTAACAACCTGATTAAAAATTGTATACACAAAGCCTGAGCAGATAATGAAGAAAACAGAGAGGGGGAGTTGTAATGCAAGGCTTAACAAGAATGTGACATTGCCAGAAGTGGAATCTGGTTTCCCAATCAGGGCTATGTGGATTCACTAACACTGGCTACAGAGCCTGAATGTTCATTCTTTTGGTCATCTTGACTGAGCAGGAGAGACAGGGATTTACAGTGTTTACATGAACACCACTTAATAACAGATAATTAAGCATGACATGCAGTGGCACTGTGAAAAAAAATATTTGGGCTAACTCTTTCTAGTTTTATCCCTGTGGGATGCCATGATTACCACAAATAAGCTACTTTGACAACTGGAATAAAAAACAAATAAAGTTTCAAATATAATTAATATATTAGTATTACACAAACCACCCTAAATGGCAACACGTTTTCTGTCTTTTTCGAGTAACAGGATAACCAGATAAGGCAAATTTTGATCCTAATCTCAGCTGGCAAAGAGGAAACGAAAACAGAAGAGAGCACCTTTCTTTTGATAGAGGTCGTAGTAGACGTTTTGATGGATTTGGGCTCCTGGCGAATTTCTGTCAAATGAAAGCCACTGGCATTTCCTGCTCCTATGATCATAGAGGAAAGCTCTGGGGAAGGAAAAGAGACAGAACTGAGGACACATACAAATTAATACCATCTGGTATTTCTCAAACCAAAATGCAGTTAACACAGGTGGTTTAGCATGTCTGAGGCACTCAAAATGATGATAACTATAATCATTTCACACAGTTAAAGAAGCCACATCATTCTTCCCACATCATGGTTGTTGACAACTGATATCCATTCTCAGAAGGTCACTTTGCATATTTGAAAACAAAAAAAGAAATAAGACAGGAGCATCACTGCTGACAAACCTGCAGGTGAATGGGAGTCTTTTCCCACGGCTGCACGTTTTTGCACATTTGGTTACGCTCAGTTTCCTGCTTTTGGTGAGGAGGGAGGAATCGGGAGACACAACAACCAGTTGGATGCCATCGGATTTCTGGTAGTCCTGGAGTGAATTTCGTCTGCCTTCTAATACACAAACACAAAACATGGTCACATAATTGCAGTAATATATCCTGCAAATGAGTGTTTTGATGTAAAACAAACACTCAGGGCAAATTTACTTAAGGGCAAAGTAAGAATAGGCAGGATTTAACCTGCCTTTGATCCTTTGGGTCATAGATAACTGAGCCATCAGGTTTTGTGACAGTATTCAGACTGTTGCAAGGAATGTTGTTACACTGTTCCTTCACTGTAAATAGAAAGAATCTCCTATTGTAATTGCTCAACACACAACTCAGAAAGGCAGTACAGATGACCTGTTATTACAAACACACATCAGTACTATCAAGAGTGAGTCAGGCTCCTGGAAGTGTGCCAGTTTCCCTCAGGTCCTTTACGTCTCTTTATAAATCAGAGAGCCACATAAACTTTAAAAGAAAACGCAAGTCAAACCGCCCAAACCACACACCCTTCTCCTTCTTCCCACACGTTTCAATTGTCTGTTTGCAAACACAATTGACTTGAGTTTTTTCCACTCTTGATGCTGAGAAAAAACAGTCTTAAAATTACAACTAACGTGATAAGCGTTGCTTTCAGATTCAGGTTTTGGATTAAATTCTGATGAACTGTAAGATGAGGAACAGAGGCTTGATCTGAGTCACAGAAAGTTATGTTTTTACTCTACTGCCAAATGAAACATTGAAAATCGGTTCTGTAGAACCACCAAAATAACCTATAAAAAGATGCATTTGTTTGTTATCTGGTCATACAGTGGGACAGTTGATTATATTGGAACTTTTTGTAATTGGTCAGGTGGTCTACAGCCTCAGATGAAACACTGATCAGTTGGCTCTATACTAGCTTAAAGTTTTTAGGAAGTGAAGCAATAAATATACTATCAACAAATGGCTACTACTTTCACAACAAAACATTTTAAATATTAATATGGTGATCTTTGCTTTTTGTTTAGGTTTTTTTTTTTAGTTTTTTAAATTAAAATCATCATAAGGGCACGTGAATAAAGCTGCTCTTCGTTATTCTGCGTGGAGCGCCAGGCAGTGCAGTGAGACGAGGCTGCAGCCATTCAGAAACGTTATTTAAACAGTTACTAAATAGTTTTCAGAGGGGGGAGAGGACACGAAAAATAACTTACCGAAGCAATAAATGACTGCGAGTCCAACAACGAGCCTGTAAATCCACATCGCCTCCGTCACACAACAACGAGCAGAGAGAACAAATGGAAACGCTGCCTGCTGTGCGCTCTGACAGCTACCAGGAGATGTTGCTTCCACCACTGCACAAATGATGCGTCTCCCCTCTAAGTACTTCGTCGCCACCTTCCCTCCCCCCTTGTCCCTCTCCCTGCCTCCTGCTCTCTGCCAGTGGTTGTGTGCGCGCGCGCATTTATGCATCTTTTTTTCCCCTGCGCTACGCGTTATATTTTTATCTCAGTGTTTTTGTTTTTTGGTTTTTTTTTGTCTTGACTTTATCTCCCCGTGTCCAGCAAACACACGCTGTTTTGCCAGAACGAGAATAAGCGAATCAGAAAATCTCGCTCCCTGCAGATGCTGTGTGGTCCGACCTGGAAGTGTCTTGTTTGTGGTGTTGAGCTTTTGGCTTGTTTGTTCAAGCAAACAAACCTATTAAGCAGGTTGCACATGCGTTGCCCTTTCCTGCACTTTAACCCTTATTTTTATCACCCCGTCAGCGCTGAGGAAATTTGCCATATGTTTTTGGTTTTGTCTTATAAACCTTTCTTTTTCACTGTCAAAAACACACAATAAACTGGATAACTACCTAAAACTGAAAGATGGATTCTCTTGAGTTTTTATTGGTAAAGTCTATGGTCATGAAACTTAAAATAAGACCTATGACCCTTACACACTAATTCTGGCCTTAAAAGGGTTAATTAGCATGCAATAACATCAGGGGAAGGGTTTAACTAATCAAACTCTCACAAAGTAGTTCATTAAAACATTAAAAGTATCAGTATGCTGTGTGGCATCAAACCTTACTTACTTCAGTAATTGAATTGTCACAGGAAATTAAAAATTCCTGTGTAAATTCTAAAAACTGCCAGATTATTTATTTAACTCTTTCACACCTGACATGAGGAATATAACTAAAAGGGGCCTAGTCATATATATACATACATATATATATATGTATGTATGTATGTACATATGTTTGTATGTATGGAATATATATATATATATATATATATATATATATATATATATATATATATATATATATATATATATATATATATACCATTGGCATATATATCAGGATAAACGCTTGGTAAGCGTTTGTCAGGCTACGGTCCTGATCCAGTGCTGCTGCTCTGCAAACCTCCCCTCACACTGCTCCTAAGGAAACAGCGGCCAGCTGCTGCCGGAGCTGCGACAACACAAGTTAATTTGGTCCTTTCTGTTGCTGTCCCTCATAAATGATAAAAAAACCTATGGTTTTCATTTTCAAGGGCAAATCTCATTATCTGTGAGCATAAATATCCTATTTCATCTTCCAATAGAGGGAAGGGGGAGGGGGCTAAAACATTGTTTAATTAAGTCTATGTTTTAAAATAACTTATGGCAAAAAAACAACTGATCCATAGTTTATATTTGAATAACTAAAGAATCACATTTGAAACACTCATATTCACAAAATTTGTTGATGTTATGTTATGTTATTTTGCATGACTGCTTGAGGAGCCATTTTAAAATAAATATAAAATGTTATATCCTGTTGGTATTTCAAATAAAGACTTTGTACTCCATGAAATCTCTGCCTATTAAAGTGTACGTAGAACCATCTTGTTGTTAGCTCCTCCAACAGAGGTTAGAAGAAAGCAGAGCATTCACTGCTGCAGGTTTTGGAAACACAAAACAGGATTTATCATGTCAGAGAAGGATGACTTATTAGGTCCTCTTATTCCTCATTCCAGTTTGTGTTAACGACCCATCAATTATAAAAATCTCTTCCAGTTTCTTGGTCTATTTTCCCACAGAAACATTAATGCATGGCGAGAAACCACCTTTTCTGCTGCAATGTCTGGTAATTGCTGCATTCGGTACATCCTTCAAAGCGGTGGTCAGGAATGGCTCTTTCCCGTCAGTGCCAATCAGCACAGTTCAAGTTGGCTCTACAAGACTCTACATGGTCCACTACAATTGAGTATCATCTCAAAGTGGTTGTGGTCATTGTAGCAAGGTGGCCGCAGAGTCTGAAAAGAAGCATGAAGTAATTTGTGAGCTACACAAACACTACACAAAAAACTCTACCTTTGTTTTTGTGCATATTACAAAGATTTTATAACAAATTGAATGCTAAAACAAACTGAATTATGATCCAAGTAGTTGCTTAAAACAAATTAAATCCCATCAAACAATTGCCCATAAGCAGGAAATACGGCACAGAATTCATTAATATAAAAGTGCTATAATTAAAGAGTGTGGTTTCTTCTGCACTTGTGCATCCAAGAATATAGTCTTTGTTGTGATCATCGTCATCATTACTTATTTATTTATAAAGTACTTTGAAAAACAAAAGGCAAAGGGGCATACAAATCAGAAACAAATAGAATATAAAAATTACTAAAATGATAAAACGCAATAAAATACAAGGTTAACAAAATAATCAATGAAACCAGCAATGAAACACAGAAAAAAGACTCATCGAAGGGCTGTGATCTCTGGACTTGAAAACCGGTTTAAAAAGATGAGTTTTTAAAAGTTCCATCCAGTTTCCGACGCGCTTATCCCTGCTGGGGTAGCAAGGGGTGCTGGTGCCTATCTCCAGCTGTCAATGGGCGAGAGGCGGGGTACACGCTGGACAGGTCGCCAGTCTATCGCAGGGCAACACAGAGACAGACAGGACAAACAACCATTCACGTACACACTCACACCTAAGGACAATTTAGAGAGACCAATTAACCTAACAGTCACGTTTTTGGACTGTGGGAGGAAGCCAGCGTACCCGGACAGAACCCACGCATGCACAGGGAGAACATGCAAACTCCATGCAGAAAGACCTAGGGTGGACTTGAACCCAGGACCTTCTTGCTACAAGGCCACTGTGACACTGTGCAGCCCCATTTTTAAAAGATGAGTTTTTAAACTATATTTAAGTTCCGGCAGACCTCATAGAAAGAAAGAGACTGTTTCACAGCCAATATGAGCTGCACCTGAAAGAGCTTTGTCTCCCCTGGTCACAAGCTGATTCCTGGGAACAGCTAGCTTTTTTCGCTCAGTAAGAAAATTATCTTATTTTGGTTACCTTTTCTTCAAATTCAGCCATCAATGCACATACATGTCAATGACAAATGCTTGGGTTGTACAATGGATTCCTACCAACAGTGTATTTTCAGAAAAAAAAAACAGAAAATCGTGACGCAAGACAATGAGTGAAACATTCAAGCAGAGCATGGACAATAACAGTTTACTACCCATGTTATTGCCTTAATGCAGGAGAAACAAAGTGTTACAATATTATATTTTCTTCAAAGTAAGCTTACTGCTGATGGAATGAGTTACATAAAAGATGCTTAAAGTCACAAAACATTCACCATCATGGAATCCAGTACCACAGTGTCTGAGTTGAAGCCACTCTCCCTCCCATAACTCAGCGGTCAGTTCTTGTAGATGGTGTCCATTCGGTCCAACCACTTCCAAAGTTTCTGATTCGAACTGCTTCAACCATTGTGGTTTGCAACTTTTTAAGCTTCTCCCAGCATTGTTTTGGTGTTTATTGGTAGCAGACACCTCTTTAGTATTAATCTCTGCTCTGGGTAGTTGTTTTCATCTCCCTGTTTTTTAGTTTTAATAGTAATCATTAGCCCACTTTAACCCATATTTTTGTATTGTAAACCTTGCTCAATCAAACCTATAATTCAAACGTGTTATGTTAAATCAATCCAGGCATGAGTGGGTCCATATTTGATTCAGGGATGGGTGATTAATAAAATTCAAATTAGATTTGTGTTTTCGCCCAGCTGTTTTGAGATTGTACAAAAGGTTGTGATTTCTTCCAATTGCCATTTAGAAGAAACAGACTCCAATATTTAGAAAATTCTCCAGTTGTAGAAGTGTATTGCTTTAACTCATCCTGGTGTGTCATTCTTTTTTTCCATGCTCACTTTTCAACACGGTGTTCTTAATATAATATATATTGGAACCCACTTGTCAGCAACGGGAAACTGAATAGGTGGGTTAGTTGTTTGTACTGCTCTACTGGTTCCTTTTTAGATAAGAATAATTCTGTGGTAGGGCAGGGCAGTGGATGGATGAGTGCCATCTCTATTTACAGTGATGACAGCATGAGATAGCATGAAACTTTATGGCAGTGCTTTCAAGGAGCTATGATGTAGCACTCACTCAGCATCACTGTAGTCCTTAGCCCAGAGCGGAGTATTGATTAGGTATCAAGTTGGTCTAAAGATTTACTGGAATGTGGAAATTTCTGGCTATTTTGTAACAATCACGTCATGTGTGCAAAACAAAACAAAAAACGAGCTGGATAAATATGTAGGAGGAAACAGACTCCATCTCTATATTCTGTCTGGCTTGGTGAGTAATGGTCCTGTGGAGTCCTGCAGGGACTGCAGAGTTCCTTGCAATAATAAAGAATCAGAGATGAGTCAGATACTTTCACTGAAGCAAAACATGTTTCCTGTTTTTAAAATGTTTTTACTTCTAGTCATACACATTAAAACATATACATTACCTCTTACAAACAAACACCCACCTATTTGTCGTTTTCAGGATACATGAACACACATTCACAGACGCATATAATGAGCAGCATATGACTGAATAACCTTCACCAGTCCGAGTTTGCGACAAAATCCCCTCACTGCCACAATCTCATTACTGACTCCCCTTGCAAGAATCCAGTGGGTGTTTTCATTGCGTCTGCAAGGCTTCTGCTAGGAGATGGAAATTAGAGAAACTCAGAAGCCCTCCGCCTCGCTTCACGCGAGTGCCGGCCCGTCACCATTGGAGACTCCTCACATCTGTGGCTGGTTATTGCCAGAAGACTTCATATCTGGTAATGGGGGAGAGAGAGTTCAATGGGAGATTGAGATGATGTGGAGGGTGAAGAAGCTGCTACACAGGGAGTGCAGATGAAGAACATTTTAGAACAATCATTTTTTTGTCTGAAAGGGAAGTACAAAAAGGGAGTAGAGCAGCAATGGCGGCCCTATTTGCATGCATACTTGTGGAGTGAGTTGAGTATTAATGGACTTCCTGCAGATTTGTTTGGAACCTTTGTGTCCGTTGGTGTTGGGGAGTTTTACTTTTCAACACAAGTGGGTGTACACAAATACGCTTCTACATTCTCATCCGGTGCAAATAGTTAAACCTGAGTGTGACTTCAAATTACACTAACTTCTGGACATCAGTAATACATAATGCATTTATGTATAAGCAACTATTTTAGATACAGATGACAAGAAAGGATTTGAAACTAAAAAGGCGTGTGCGAGGTCTCATGTTGAAGAAACGTGGGCACACCAGCAAAGGTGGCTCAGGTATGTATGTGCAATTAGATGAGGAAGTTGTACCAGTGGGAGGCAGTTGTGAAGTGGTTGGGGAAGATGATGTAAACACAGATACTGTGTCAAGTTATCCTCCTTTAAACAAACACATTTGCTGTTGTGAACACACGTGATTGTGCCCACTGCTTGTAATGGAGGTTTGCTGACATTTACAGGCAACACAAATAAACTCTGTGGACACAGAATATGCTCAGAAAACATACAGTTTAAAACATGCATGTGAAGTGAATTGTGTCATCTGCTTGTGGTTGGTGGCAGTAACACACAGCCCTAGCATGAGTTACTGCCACATTCTAAGGGTCTTTAAAATCCTGTTCATATCACATATTTGATCTCGCATTTTACAGAGGTCATTTTATGAAATACACACAAACCTTTGAGGTGAAGATATGTTTTGTAATTTTCATAGACCAGAGTTAGTTTTACTGTTGTCTGTTTTTGTATTAAAGGCTCCCACAATACTAGCCATCTGAACATTAGACAGTTATTAAATAACTGAAGTTGATTATTTTAATTTAAAGCAGTCTTTCGCTTGGAAGCCATAGCACGTGGTTTCTCCTTAGTTTTAATTCAATTCAATTCAATTTTATTTATATAGCGCCAATTTATGAAACATGTCATCTCAAGGCACTTTACAAAGTTAAGTTCAATCATATTATACAGATTGGGTCAGATTATACAGATTGGTCAAAAATGTTCCTATATAAGGAAACCAGTTGCTTGCATCAAAGTCCCGACAAGCAGCATTCACTCCTGGAGAAGCGTAGAGCTACAGGGAGAGTCGTCTGCATTGTACATGGCTTTGCTGCAATCCCTCATACTGAGCAAGCATGAAGCGACAGTGGGAAGAAAAAACACCCATTAGCGGGAAGTTTAAGAAATAGTAATAAAATGTAAATTCCTTAATTTCTCTACTAATACAGCATTTCACAACAACTTACAAAAATTATCACTGGTGCGCTGCACAGTGGTGCAGTGGGTAGAGCTATTGCCTTGCAGCAAGAAGGTCTTGGGTTTGAGTCCTACCCTTGCCTGGTCTTTCTGCATGGAGTTTGTTCTCCCTGTGCATGCATGGGTTCTCTCCGGGTATTCCCCTCGCGGCCCCAACAGGGATAAGCGTGTTGGAAAATGGATGGATGGATGGATCACTGGCGCATTATATTGGTAATCGGATCTATAGGTAAACCTTCGGATGTCTCAATTTGACATAAATAAATAAGAAAAATGCTATTCATTGTTTATGAAGAAAAAGATCCCTTTTTACCAAAACCACATTGATAACTACCGGGACAACTATCCCCATGGGTTGTGCCAAGCAACTTCGCTATGGTTTGGTTTTCACAAAGTTTCTTTGATATTAATTGCAAAGCATACTGTAAAAGCAAACCCATTTTGAGAAAGCTAAGATTTAATAAAGGAATCCTTAATATAGGACATCTCAATGATGAAGGGTTAAAAGAATCTCAACCCTGGGCTACCTTACAACCTTTGGTGATTTAATGTACTCAGTTTATTATCAGACAGTTAAATTGTAACATTTTTTTTTCTTAGATTTAAGGTATTGTTCAAGTTGTTTTGTCTGCAGCAGCAGTGGTTCAATGCAATATTTTCATTGTTATTGGGAAAGCCAATTTTACTTTCATCAAAAGAACTTTATCTGTTAAAATGAACAATGAACATCCTGAAACCCACTTATCAGTAACTTTTCAAAGACAAAAACCTGATTAATTTACTTCCTATAGTGAAACACATTAAGTTTTATTACATTAAATATTTGAATCCAGCAAAACACTCCATTCTGAGAGAACTGTCCCTTTTTTGCCTTTTGTCTACCCTTCCTCCTGTGTTTATGGGTGTTGATGTGAACATTTGTATCTGAACACTTGAACAATTCATGAACATACTGGCCTGGTGAGTTTGTATATCCACAGAAAGCATAACTGTTTAAATGACACATCCTCTAGCATGGTATACATAAAGTGTGTCCCAAATACACTTTGGCATCCCACACACACTCTATTGTGCCGGCCATTTGACAGCAGACCCGGTCTCACAAAACTGCACAGCAACAAAGTTGAAGGTATTCATCATGTCAAAGTTTACGTGTTACACACAGACTCAGTACCTTTGGATGTGAACGTACATTTTTTAACACAGTGACCCATAGCATACTTGCCTCTTAAATTAAACTTGCAGTTAACACTTAGGAGATATTTGAAAGAAAATTACACCCACAATAAAAAAGCATCAAAGTGGTCTTTTTCTAACATTTGAGCCTCAGCAGTCTCTGAAATGCCTAAAATAATACAACAGTATCCCATGGCACAGCCATAGCATAAATAAAAGGAAACTGCACATTATACACAAAGGAAGATGTGAGAGCAGATCTTAAAATAGAACTCGAACTCGTGTTTCCTCCTTTCTTACACATCTGTATACCGTCAGCTTCTCTTCCCTGTTTCTCACTGCTAATTTGCTACCACGTGATTCACTCAGACACACTGATGCACAGGGGTAGCAAAGGTTCTGAGCAAAAATCAAAGAGTCGACGCAGGAGACAAGGCAAGGCAATTTTATTTATATAGCACGTTTCAGAAACAAGATGATTCAAAGAGATAGGCAGTTGTGGGACTGTAGTTATACATCTGTGTCAGACCTCATACACGTAATTAGCATGTTGATGGTGAACATGGCATGGAGCAAACAGGATTGGAAACAGCTTTTCAGAGCCCACCTGAGTGGTTTACCAGACATTCATGCTGGGAAGCCTAGCAAGAACACACACAGTCGAATGCTCACACATGCCGTGTCAGATCTTTTGGCACCAGCTAGTATAGTTTTACCTCCAGCCCTCTACACAGAGGATCTGAAAAGGAAAAGTGCCTCAAGTATCCACATTAACTACCAAATTAACATTTCCACTCCTGCTATCTCCCCATCCATTTTGCTTAGCTATTGTCCCATGTTTTTGTTTATCTTGTGTAGTTCAAGTTTATTATGACCATGTTTTTTTCTCAAAAATGCAATGACTCTCCAAGGTTCACACTCTTGGTGATGTTACAGTCATTGGCCTGAAGAGAAATTCAGTCTGATGAGCATTTTTTTGTTTTTATCTTTTGTGCGTGTGTGTGTGTGTGGGGGGGACATTTTCTTCATGTTTTGGAAATTTCAGTGCACACATTTTTGCCAACAGTATTAGCTTACGCCAGACCATTGAACTACGGTGCTACAAGTCATGTCAAGGCAATAGGTGCATAAAATTAAGCAATTAGGCAAACAAAATCCTTTTACAGTCATTTGTGAAAGAATGAGTTGCTCTCAGAAATTCAGGAAATCCTAGTGTGCTACTTTAATAAGATACTACCTGTGTAAAAATGTCCAGCCTGTTAACCTTTATGGCAGCTGGAAATGTAAGTGCCAAAGGTCGGCCTACGCCATGTTAAATTTTAATCTATCATCTGAAAATGGAAAGATAATGGCAGAACTACAGATCTACTAAGTTATGGCAGTAACAACAGTTAAGATATATATTCACACTTTAGATGAGGTAAGAGGTCAACAGCTTTGGTGGGGATAGTACAGTAAAGTAAGTGCTTTATTTGTCATTATACATACAAGGTACATACAACGCAATTGGATGAAGGGTTTGCATTAGGGTTATAGGGTTTTGTCAGTGGTTCCCAACCCTGGTCGTCAGGGACCCCTGTCCTGCATGTTTGAGGTGTATCCTTCAGTCACTTCCCTCTGGCAGGAGGCTGCGGTCCATCAGGACCAAAACCTCACGCCACAAGAACAATTTCTTCCCATCTGCTACTTATGAACAAGGCCAAGAGACGCCCGTGAAACTGGACACTGTCTCTCTCCCCCGTTCAGGACTTACAAGCTTCTGTGTTACATTAAAGGTATACTATGCAACCGGGGTTGATTTTCCAGCGAGGCTCCCCCCAGAGGGCGAAAGTAAAAGTGCACTGTCGTAAATATGCTCAGCTGTTCTCCTGGTTTCTCCGTCAAGCCAGGCGCGGTTGTTTTGAGCTTAGCAGACAGGCGAAGGCAACAAATACAAAAGTCGAAAAAACGGCAGTACAAACAATGACTAACACAGTGAAAGTATGAACATGCACACAGAGAGAGAGAAACCATTCCAATGCAGTGTTTCCCCTAGGAATTTGCTTACCGGACGACCGGCGGAGCGGAGCGGGGGGGGGGGGACAAGCTTTGTGCGACCGGCGGAGCGGGGGAGACAAGCTTTGCGCTTTGCGCATATCGAGTTAGTTTTTTTTTTTTTTTTTATCGCATCAGCAGAAACGCGAGGTCCGCATCAACCTTGCAGCCTTCTCTTTCTTTTAGCAAACAAAATGGCTGTATTTTATCTATTATATTTTCTTGCTATGCTGTTGTACACTGACAATAATAATTTTATACTCTGTCTAATATTTTAATTACTATTTCTAAACTAGTATTTACTATTTATAAAACTATACCCTTTCCTAAACTTTGTTTACTTCCTTATTTAATAAATATACCACCCTCCTATTATCCCTTTTTAATATATCAATTCTAGTTTATTTTCTAATCTATCAATCTAATCCCTAAATCTCTATCCATTTGTTACTAAACATTATTTTTAATCATTAACATCTGGTTTTAATTACCAGCCGTTCCTGCTGTTCCATCTGTCTCCAACCTCTTAACAATCTTTTCCCAAGTTGCTTCTTTAAGTCCCAAAAACCTTTCAGCTCCTCTTGCAATAATTCTTATTTTCTCTGTCTTATGCTTGGCTTGATCAGTGTAGTTGATGACATAGGCTATGAATAAAATTAGTTTATCCAGTGTTGGAATGACGTTTTCTTCTGTTTCCACTTTACTTTGTTTTGGAACTTGATTCTCTACCTGGTTTATTGTCCTTGAACTCTCATCACTGCTTCTGCGTAGCTTATATGTTCGGTTGTTTTAATTTGTTGTATTTCCACCGCTTATTTCCTCACCTCACATCCTCCATAGTCAACTCTGTGCTGGCCTCCACAATTGCAAAACATTTCTTCTACATCAGATTTTGCAAATTATCAAAAAGTTTCCATCTCTCAACTTGCTGCAGCACACCTGACTTAAATGAATGGATGATTAAGAGGCTTCTGCAGCACTCAATGCCATACAGAGGAGGTCAAGCAATCATTTGAATCCGAACAGGTGTGACAGTAAGCAGGCCTGTGTATGGCTAGAGACGCTGAACTGTGATAAACCACAGTTAAGTCATGTTTTAACGGTGTGGGCACTCACTTTTTCACACATGGTCATGTAGGTTTGGATTTTTTCCCCACTTAAAAATATAAAAAACTGTTAACTAAAAAACTCTTTACTTGTGTTGTCTTTGACTAATATTTACATTTATTTTACGTTCTGAAACACTTTAGTGTGACAAGCATGCAATAAAATAAGAAATCAGGAATTTTCCATACGAGTGTATGTATGTATGTATGTATGTATGTATGTATGTATGTATGTATGTATCTCATTGACACCTTTCAGCTAGACAGACTTCCATTCATGCCAGTCACACACACACACACACGCACACGTTGGTATGTACATCATTGTGTGGACCTTCCATTGACTTCTAGTCATTTTTTATTGCTTTCTATGCCCTAACCCTAAACCTATGGCCACAGGCACATACCTAATCCTGACCTAAACTCAATTCACACCTTAGCCCTAAACCTTAGCATTAGTCCAATTTGCATTGTGTGGACCTTGCAAAATTTCCTCAAAATGTTGGTCTACTGTCAAGTTTTGGTCCTCACAGCAATTGAGATGCATGCACGCACACACACATATCCTGGTTTAAAATACAAGTCGAGGACCGTGCCTTGACTTTCATACACTTCCATTCATTTTCAAGCATTTCTATGGCAGCACCCTGACCCTAACCCTACCCCCAAACCTAACTGCCACCTTAGTGCTAAACCTAACGCCTAGCCCAGAAAAAAGTGAGGACCAAAAAAAGGTCTTTACTCTCTTTACTTTACATCAAAGTCCTTACTTTACTAGTAAAATGAGCAAAGAAGTGTTCTCAGTCAGCTGCAAGTACAAGAATACACACAAACACACACACACAGAGTAAACTGAGAGCAAAGAAATATATAGGTGTGTGGTACCATTAATGGGTTTGCAAAGGACTTTGGCATTTCCTTGTATTACATGCTGTGTGTTTGTTGGCCTGTACAAAATAACACATTTCTTTCTCCCAGTGATTGCAGATATTTTTTTGAATTTTCCTCTAGTTGAAGCAAATGACAAGATGCATAATTTTGGGAAGAACAGGTGCAAAAAGAGGTGCCAAAAACTATTCTAATTTTTATTAATAAAAGATTTGTGCCTGTCACTGGCAAGCATACCATAATTCCCTCACCCTGGTACCACTCATTGATGTTATTGAAGGCTGTTCTTGTGAAAACATTTTTACAGGATGTCAACTTTAACTGCAGTGTCTGTCTTTTATGATGATGGAAAAATTGTGACCTCTCTCTCTGACTGCTTACAGGAAGCTTTTTTCCTAGTTACGAAAAAGTGCCAATTAAAGATGTTGTAGCTAGTGTGTGCTGTGTTACATTTACCAGATTTGAAGTGGAGTTTGTTCCGACTTGGGTTGATTGTCCTCAAAACATTGTGACCTAGAGGCTGATGAGTTTGCTGTAATATGGCACTGGGTTGCAATACTGATCCAAAAATAGCATATTCTGGTAAGTCAACGTAAAAGGGTGTTATATTACTATAACAGTCATGTTATTGAACCTCAGAGAGATTCACTAATGGCAAGCTGCATCTTGCAGAGCCAGCCACAGGTCATGCTGTCAAGGAAACATTGATCTTGTGTGTAACTTCCTGCAGTTGGTGGCAGAAATCCAAAAAGCCACTCTAAAGCTTCAACTCAACCACCATTGAGTCACACAACTCCAACTTACTAGGTTTTTAGATTGCCAGAAAAAGGTGCTTCCTTTAGGAACCTAATGGTAAACTGTTGTTGCTGTTGGCATACTGTATAAGGGGTAAACTACAAAAAAAACATTTTTATTCAGAGGTCATAACTGAAATTTATGATAAAACTACAAATCCATAACCTTGCCTGCAAGCTTGTGGTATTTGTACATTCACAAACACACAAGTCTTGTACCGCTCCTGCTTCAACTGTTTGTGACCGAACCAAAAACGGTTTGGGCCAATCTCTTTGCAGTATTATGTTTAAGATGGGACATACCAGATGTGATGAAAGCAAGAGCTACCGAGCCCACATCTGGACAAAAATAAACATGGCAGGAGGATGACTTGATATTTAACTTATACAGTGGTTTGCAAGCAAAGTTTACCATCTTTTCTTACCCATTTCATCATCCTCATTTGACTTTTCAAACCGCAAGCTCATTTTATTGAAAAAGCTGGCAGTTTTTTCACATTTAGCAGCGGCTGTTTTCAGAGCTATCCTGTTTTTGATTCTAGCTTTCTCCGCTTTCTCTTCATCTTTCAAACACTATTGACCAAATGCACTGATGTGTTACGTCTGGGTGCGTCAAAAAGAAAAAAAAAAGAGCTGCCAGAGGAGGTGGACTTAGCCCAGGGATAGTGGTAACAGCGTAGCGTACTAGAGCCACTCTACAGTGTCATTACTGAATACCCCCCCCCCCAAAAAAAATAAAATAAATAAAAATAGGGAACAACGGCCTTTGTGGCCCAAATATCAGGCTGGGCCACCGGGAATTGTCCTGGTCCTCCAGATTAGCCACTCCAGGCCTGCCTTTATTTACTACGCTGGTTTAATTATGTATTTTTTGGTTCATATTAACAGCAAGAATAATAAAGAAACAAAATATACAAAGAACAGAGAGATAGGGGAACGTGATGCAGCACACTCCTGTTGTATCATTAGAATTAGATTTTTTTCAAAAACTAACTCTTCTGTTGTGTTGCTTAAATTCAAAACAGGGAGCCTTCATAAGCTCAACCTGAAATAACATGGGATTCATCATGGATAGCTCATCACTTCGTTAAAGACCCAGCAAAGAGACACACAAGACAAAATAAACAGCCACATGTTCCAGTATATGGTAAATCTTGCGTTAGTACTTGATCTATAACATCCTTGTTCTGTGGAGTACCCAAAAAACACTACAACACCACGATGGCATAGAAGGCATTTTCAAATTGTTGAAAGAAGAGGAGGGGTAGAACAAAATGTTTGAAGAGAAAGAAGATTCCTTGCTGTTAGTCGCAATATTTGTAACAGTATTTAACAACCTTAAATCAGTGTATCAAAAGAGGTTTGTTGTTTCCAGTTAGGAGCAAGAACATACAAAATTGGAATCAGATAGACCAAGACATAACTCTTTTACCGAATTAAACCAAAAATCAGTATGCCTTTAAAATATATAAATTAAATATTCACTCCAACTGACTTGTTGCTCTTTGGTGGTGGAATTCTACACAACACAATTGTATGCATCTTTAGGTATATGGACTTATAGTATGAAAGAAAAAGCAAAATATTAAAACAAATAGATAATAAACTTTCAATATGATGAGTAGGAGTTGAAAAATTGATTAAATGAAAAAAACATGCTCCATCTACTTCTAAACAAGGATAAATTTGAGTAATTACAATAAGAAATTGTCGTTTGAATGCGCTTTCAAAGATGTGCTGATGATGATTTAGATAGAAATCTTTTAATTATCATTATACATCAGCGTACATCGAAACTCATTTAGCTTTCCCTGTCACAAAAACTAAAGGGAAAAAGTATATATTGCATATGCTAGTATAAGCGTACACCTATAAATATAATAAATACACATAAATGAATAGTGATACATACTTCACTACAATTTTGCACATAACTAAAAAAGTTGGAAATGCAAATATTGCACTTATTGCGATGAAACAGATCACATGGGGATTTTTTTTGAAAAGTTCACGAGTCAGATGGTCCATCGATAAAAACTTTTTCTCTGTCTGTTTTGCACTTCATGGACCTGAACCTCTTTTCCAAGAGGCAAACAGTTGAACAAGTGATGTCCAGGGTGGAAACTATCTTTAGTGATCCTTAGAGCCCTACTGTGGCAGCAGGAGCTGCCCATGTTCTCCAGCCAGGGCAGAGGTCAGCTTATGATCTTTTCTCCAGATCTAGTAAACCTCTGCAAAGCCCTCCTGTCAACAGTGGACCTGATGAGAACCACAAGGACATCAGCACAGGCTTTATGTGTCATGGATCTTGGTCTGTCTGTATTTGTGTGGCATTTTGTTCCCTTTCTCTCCCTTGGAGCTGCAGTTTCCTGGAAGGTGGGGCTGAGCTATGCAGTCCTGAACACCTGTTTTCAATCAATGATCTCCTTGAGCTTAAGAGGAGATGCTGGTCATTTAAAGCCTGAGTGTCAACCCATGTGGTACCTCTAGCCCTCTGAGTTCCTCTCAAGTGTTATTCCTCGTGTGATCAGCTTATATGTTTACAGCAATATCTCTGTCTTTTCCTAATGTTGCTTCCTGAGGGCTTTTTGGAATCTGCCTCTCAGGGACATCTTCAGATGCTGGTCTTCATACCTTTGTGTCCCATGAATCTCTGGAAATACAGACCCCCGAACGGCAACGTCAGAACATTCTTCTGCAAAAAAATCCTCCAGTTAACCTGTCTGCCCTTCAACGCTTCACCAGTAATTTTCATTTAGGAATGCAGCCTGCCACACAAACCTTACCCCTGGACCCTGCTCACTTCCCCTACTTAGTCTTCATCCAATGCCAGTGAGATCTCAGCTTCTTATCACACTTCAGCATTCTCTTCCTCCTTCTAATTCACTTCTCCTCCACAGTTTTAGTGTGCCAACAGTTAAGATATACATGCCACTGCAGACCATTTCCACAGGACTCGCTGTACTTCTCTTTCAGCTTTTAATAATTTATTTAAACCTTTTCACAGAGAGTTTGCTTTTATGTGGTTTGAAAATCTTCCATGAACTATGTCACTGTTAGTGGTTGACGGATAATTCGCTGTGAATTTAGGATTTTCCTCAGAAACTGTCGACAGACTATTTGAATGGGTAAGCATCAACCTGCATCTTGAACAGGGACATCCCAGGGCTGCATCCTCAGCCCTATTCTCAATTCAATATTTACTCATGACTGTTTTGCCATTCACTTCGGCAACACCATAGTCAAGTTTGCTGGCTACACCACTGTTATAGGTCTGATTTCTGGTAATAATGAGTCGGCCTACAGAGAGGAGCTCCAACACTTTACATGGTGCCAGAAAAATAAACCTGGACCTCAATATTTCAAAGACCAAAACTTTTTTTCAATAAAATCTGTTTGCATGTGGAGAGAGGTAGGCTCAGCAATTATAAAATGAAAAATAATTTTGCCATTACAGCAATTAAACCCCTCCTTACCATTACTAACCAGCTTTGTGCATGTTTTCAATTTGGTGATATGCTCCAAGTCTTGCTTAGGGGTTGGAAGACCTTGCCATCAAAGTAATTTTAGCTCATAATTATGAAATACTGTTTTTTCATTAGAGTGTTGGATTGATATCAAGTTTGATGTTTAACAACAGTTTTTTTTCAGGTGCTGTTGTCCCAAAAGAGTCCATTCAAGTAAATTGAATCTACAATGCTACAAAGATGTTTTCTGTCAAAGTTAAGTCAGTGTTCAAACGTGTACACACATTTTACAAAAAAATGAAGAGTTGTCTGTTGCCGTAGTTTAAAAAAAGCTTTTTTTTAACTTAGCTGGAATTTCTTTAGGCTTTGTGGACAGTGTTTCAACACATATTATTTAGTTAGTATATTTACTTTCAATGACTTGATATCTTGATATTAAAGCATATGTAGATGTTATTAGGCACTGAGGAAACAATGGCCATTCGACAGATATAGTGTTACTGAAGCACATGTCCAGATGTTCTTTCCTTTTCCAGCAAGAAGGATGTTTGGGTCTGCTTCCACTTGGAACAAAGCAACATGTGTGGGGAAAAAAGGTGGAATCTTGGTCAGAACGATACAACACTTTTATTGTGAATATATATTTGCACAATAATCAACACCATATTATAAACATTTTTCTTTTGCATGATTTTTTTTCTTTTATACAGTAAATAGTATTAGTGTACAAATGTATACAAAACTTATTCAGGCTAGTGAAGTTCCACAAAAGAGTATTTTCATATACGGTATTAAAGCACAATTAGAAATCAGAGGGACACGCACATGCCTGCACATAGACACAGGACCCCTGGGATAAAACACAAGTCAACACGCAACTTTGATAGCATAACCTGATCACTCAACAGCAGGATGTCACCATGAAGGCAAGGTAGAGAGAAATTAGCAGCTATCAATAAAATAGCTAAAAACATAAACAGATCCAAACCCATGTGTGATCTTTGTGACGACTGATAAAGTAAGGCAATGCAAAATCACCACTGGTACTAGTGTGTTTTGAAAGTTTCTCTCCAGCGGGCCCTGATGCTGACCACAGGCAAATACAGCGTTCAAACACGGACAAGCTCATCCCATCACAATGCAGCATTTTGACGCCAAACCTTTAGCGTCTTTCTTCACAGCACTTTTAGAGCAACACAAAAAAGGGAACAAGCAAAGGGAGGAGACGGCAATAGGGATGAAACAAATAAAACAGTCTTTGATATATTGATCTCATTCACAAGTCATCTTGGGTCCTGAGTCTGGTGATCCAGAAAGGGAACAGAAACAGGGTTTTTAAGGAGAGTCATGCTGGAACACAAGGACAGGTCTGGTTTAGAATTGTTTTCCTTTGTCCCATAATCAAACTGATTGGTTTATTGAGCTGTGGTGTGGACCTCATTTAATTAGAACAACAGCAATGGATTTGACCCATTTCACAAAATATCACTGCAAGGTCTGACATCCCTGCTATAGTGAAATAAGCATTAGCCAAGAGGCATAAATGGTAAAAATACAACACCGGTGCACTGCTTCATTCATATATAAGAATGTTTCGGGCTACTATGTAGGCACTGGGAATTCAATGCATCAAACTGCAGACAACCAAAACTGTCAGTCCAACAACAAACATGTTTGAAAGTACCTAAAAGACTCTGCACAGGGTGCAGTCTGACACATTTAATGTTGTAGCTAAAATACAGATGTACTGTACTCCCATATGTTAGGAATATCTAAAAAAATAAAGAAATTGTGCACATTCTTGGTGAAAGTTGTGGTCCTTGGTACTGTTTGGGAACTTTGGTGTCAAAGTGATGATGCCGTCTTATGTTCTCTACCGAGCACATGCTGCTACATTAAACACCTAGCAAATAACCAAATGCTAGTTGATATTGCAAACAAAACCATTAAATAAGAGGAATGTGCATTTATATATATATATATATATATATATATATATATATATATATATATATATATATACATACGTACACACATATACATACATATTTAATTTTAAACCAAAAGGATAATTATAACATTTACACTGGTTGAAAAACAAAACCTTTACACCATATTGCCCCATTATGTGTGAAATATTGTAAGAAACGAACAATGATGACAACTTCACAAATCAATGCTGTCAGTAAACATAAAAATAGTATTTGAGTGGTTTCCAGTTGGCATAGTGGAATAAATTTCCATCTTCATAAATGAAAAAAAAAAACTAATGAGGCAGAATTAAAGGGTTTGGTTAGCTCTTACATTTGCACCATAGAGAGGATTATGTTGTAGATGATGTAAATGATTTCAGCTGATCTCAGTAAATACAGGATGTTTCCTCTTTTAAAAATGATGAGGAGGAAATGGATGAGCACCCTTTGGCATTGGAAAATGGAAACGCTGAGACAGTTTTTTTTTTTTATGTTGCACATGTTTCTGCATACATCCTGTATGGTGCAAGAGGAATGTCTTCTGGCCTCCCATGAAATATGATGATCATCTGCGCATGAGTGAGCGTCTGAGTGTGTCTAGGGGTCATGACTGTTGTAAAAATTTGGTGAGCCAGAACACCAGTTGGAGGCCGAGCACAGACCAGCGACTTGGGTTTAGGTGGGTCCCTCCTCCACAATCAGAATCATCTTCCTGTCAGACAAATAATTTAATGAGAAAAATATCGACATATGACATTTAAAAGATTTGTTAAACTATGGCCACAGCTGCTGTTTCTGCTTCTTACATAATTAAATTGTGGAGAATTGTTGGAAATAAATTTCCTTGAACATTAAAAGTATTTGTAAGGTAAAACTTTTGTTTTACAAGAAAGCTGGAAAAGGAACATTTCTATCCAATTTTACTTTTAGTTTGTCTTTAGGACCTAATGGTACAAAAACAATGAACCACAGTGCCTTGCAAAAGTATTAAAACAAACATTTTCACATTGTGTGACACTACAACCACAGACTTTAATGCACTGTATTGGCATTCCATGTGATAGAAGAACACAAATTAAAGCATAATTGTGTAGTGGAAAGAAGATGAACGATTTTGACTGGACGATTCTAATAGATAACTTTAAGCCTGCACAGTGGTGCACTGGGTAGCACTGGTGCCTTGCAGCAAGAAGGTGCAGCAAGAAGGTTCTGGGTTCAAATCCAACCCTGGGTCTTTCTGCATGGAGTTTGAATGTTCTCCCTGTGCATGCGTGGGTTCTCTCTGGGTACTCCAGCTTCATCCCACAGTCTAAAAACATGACTGTTAGGTTAATTAGCTTCTCTAAATTGTCCTTAGGGGTGTGTGAATGGTTGTTTGTCTCTGTGTTGCCCTGTGACAGATTGGCGACCTGTTCAGGGTGTACCCTGTCTCTCGCCCAGTGAACGCTGGAGATAGGCACCAGCAACCCCCACGACCCCATGAGGGATTAAGCGGGTCAGAAAATGGATGGATGGATGAATTCTAACAGATTAATACATTTTGATCTAAGTCTTTAAAGTTTGATGTGGTTGTATGATTACGGTTGTTTTCTTGTGCAAACATTCATCCCAGTTTCAAATCTGTTGCGACCTCTAACACTCCATCCATCTTCTTATGTATTCAGAAAAGCTTCTGTGTCTCTGCTGAGAAAAGGGTCCTCACAACATGATGGTGAAACCACGGTATCACTGGGTATGGTGTTTTCAGGGGGATGTGCATTGGGCGTTTTCTGTCATGCCTTTTGCATGTAGGCTCTAAAATTGCTCTCATCTGAACAGAGCACCTTTTTCATGTTTTATGTGTCCCCACATCAAGCATAGAAGGACACATTGCAAGGAAAGACAAACTGCGATACAGACTTCAAGTGGCTGTCCATCAACAATGGTTGTATTTTTCAAGTGATAAAGGGCAAAGTTTTTAGTGCACAACAAATAGTTGTCCTCTCCATAGATATCCTTACCTATGGATCTCCGCTGCTCCTTTGTAGTTATTATGAATGCATATCTAATTAAAACTGTCGTTGCCTGACCTGTCAGTTTATGCAAAACAATGTGACCTTTTCCTTTCCTTAATGGAAAAATACATTGACATTTGCAGGTGTAACATGGCAAAATTAAGTACGAGGGGTGTGTATACTTTTGCAAGGGACTTTAAAATAATGTTTGTTAATTTTATGGAAAAACTGAAACAATAAAACGACTTCTTGGCAACTTTTACTTGTCTAATATTACTTGTCTTGTCTTCCTACAGACATAAGCTACATATCCCAAGATTGAGACTTTCTGTAGAGAGAGTTTAAATACTTAAAACTTTCAAATAAAAATTTCTATTGCCTTTTTTGGCCTTATTTTGAATTTGTGTACTATACTGTTTGAATGCTTCTAATTTTCTTTTGGGTGTATTCTAGACGTCTGTACTGGGACGAATTCTACGGGAAAGAGATGACAGTCTTTTTTATTTTATTCAAAGAACAGGAAACCCATTTGATGCTTCCTCTGTTTAATCCAGTGACAAAACGGACTGGCCTCGACACTAACTGTCTTCCTGTGAGGTGCTGAGCCAAAATAAAAAAAGCAGCTTCAAACTGGAAAAGGGCAAACCCACTTTTACTCTGTTTACCTACTTCCTCTGTCATTCCTCCGCTCCCCTTTGCTTCTCTAGAAGGCCTCTCCGTAACATAAACACACACTCACATGAATCAGTGGCCTGTTAGGTGTATGATTGTTGCAACACAATCAAAGGGAGGATTCACAAAGGTGTGGGAAACATTTTTTACCAAATATTTAGACATCCTATGAATTGTTCAATGTTGGGTTGGAATGCAGTTATGCTAAATTTGATTTGTGCCACCTTGCTCCTTTGCTTTATTGCATTTCTTAAAATGGCACGATAAAAAAACCTCCAATAGACCTTTTCAGCTGCATCTACATGATTTGCATTTGTTATTTGTTTAAGATTTGACACAGAGTACAATAAGCCTGAAAATTTTGGTGTTGTCTTGGTGTCAGTGGCTTTAGAGGGCCACTGACACCAAATCTTGTCACAAACTTCGAATGAGATCCAGAGTTAACAATGGAACTTTCCAATCTGCACTGTGTTTAATGATGCCGCAGAATGAAATTATGGCAACATTTCAGTGATCTAATCTTTAGCTCATGTTAAATTGTCATTGAGGCCAGGGGAGTTGATATCACTTCGTTCTGATTGAATTAGAACATTTGAATGGTTGCTTAAAAGCCAGTGAATGTGCCGGAGTCATCATGTTGAATCAAAAGGGTTACACAATCAAGAATTTTCCTACTTATAAGAGTCTAACTGGATCTAAAACTTGTACAAAATTCAATAACTTTGAGTTCAGAAAGTGCTATGACTGTCTCCTTAATATGGTTCAGTTAAGTGATCATGTCACAAACAGCGCAGAGATTGCTCAGCTAAGGTAGCGGGCAAGTGCTGGTGTTTCTGCATTTGGATGACTTTGACTTTTGGATGTCAAGAAGGTCAGCAAAGACACCACTTCTCTCAAAGAAAAAGCTAAAGGACATAATGATATGTAGAATCTACAAAAATTGGAATGCTAGGAAGTGTGGTATAGGTAATATCTCTTACAAAGCCCCCTTTAGATTGTTTCGGAGATATAAAAGGAAAGATCTGTTAGGAGCAGGAAAGGTGTTCCCAACACAATGAAGTACCATTTTAATGGGGAAAGCAAAAGCTAAATTACTTTCAGAGCATTGAAATGTTGGCTTGATGAATAGAACACTTTCTTAGAGCTTAATTGAAAACCTGTAGTCATTTCTAAGTAAACTAGAGGGTAAATCAAACAGAGGTTTGTGAAAAAGCTGGCAACCACTAAACAAGGGCAAATGGCAAAAACACTGAAAGAGAAATGCCGGCAGTAAGTCAGACTCGTTTCCAGTGAGAGTTGGACTCCGCCAAGGTTGCCCTTTGTCACCAATTCTGTTCATAACTTTTATGGACAGAATTTCTAGGCGCAGCTAAGGTGTTGAGGGGATCCGTTTTGGTGGCCTTGGGATCGCGTCTCTGCTATTCGCAGAGGACATGGTTCTATTGACTTCATCAGGGCGTGATCTACAGCTCTCACCGGAGCGGTTCACAGCAGAGTGTGAAGCAGCCGGGATGAGGATCAGTGCCTCCAAATCCGAGACCATGGTCTTGAGCTGGAAAAGGGTCCCAACCCAGAGAGTGCCTTCTCTGGGTTGGGGAGGATGTACTGCCCCTAGTGGAGGAGTTTAAGTATCTTGGAGTTTTGTTCACGAATGAGGGGAAGATGGAGTGGGAGATCGACAGGCGGATTGGTGCGGCGTCTGCTGTGAAGCGGGCGCTGTAACGGTCCATTGTGCTAAAGAGAGAGCTGAGCCAAAAGGCGAAGCTTTCGATTTACCGGTCAATCTACGTTCCTACCCTCATCTATGGTCATGAGCTTTGGGTCATGACCGAAAGAACGAGATCCCAGATACAAGCGGCCGAAATGAGTTTTCTCCGTAGTGTGTTTGGGCTCTCCCTTAAATATAGCGTGAGGAGCTCAGTCATCCGGGGAGGACTCAGAGTAGAGCCGCTGCTCCTCCACGTCGAGAGGAGCCAGTTGAGGTGGCTCGGGCATCTGGTTAGGATGCTTCCTGGACGCCTCCCTGGTGAGGTGTTCCAGTCACGTCCCACCGGGAGGAGACCCAGGACCCGCTGAAGGGACTATGTTTCTCGGCTGGCCTGGGAACGCCTTGGGGTTCCCCCGGAGGAGCTGGCCCAAGTGGCTGGGGAGAGGGACGTCTGGGCTTCGCCCCGCGACCCGACCCCGGATAAGCGGAGAAAGATGGATGGATGGCTGGATGGATGAAGAAATGTCTACACTGCAAATACTGACAAATAGCATAAACTTTATGTATTTAACAAGAAAGGCCTATGCGAGATATTTATATAAAAATATAAATTACTGAATTTCAGTATACCATAGAAACGTCATAGAAAAAGATCTAACAAATTTAAAAACACTGATGGATTGAGCACAGAACATGATTTATTTTGGCCTTTTTTTGTATCCTGTCCAGCAATGTAGCATTAAGAATTGTTGTCTTAATGCCAAAAAGAGCCCAACAGATTTTATTTTCACAAGTGGAGCCTTACTGCTTTCGCCATAGTGCTTTGCCTGATTTATATATGCAAGAAGATTTATTAGATTTTATGCTGGGACTATTTCATGTTAAATGGACACCGATCGGGAAGGTAGAAGAGGGAAAAAAAGGAGAGAAACAGATAGGCAAAATGCTAAAAGGGAGAAAAGGTGACAGAAAAAGAGGAGACAAAAGGGAGAGAGTAATATAACGTCCTCTGAGTCTGCTACTACACCTGCAAAGAGCGCTATAAGAAGACCAACAAAACCAACCTATAAAGTATTACAGGTACAAGCAACCAATTCCTTGATACCATCACTGAATAATATACAGTATAATTTAATATGAAATGTATAAAGTGACAGCTAAAGATAATAATAGGGGTTTTCTGTATAGAAATGAATCTGTAAGTACCTGAATCCAAGCACCTGTAGATGTTTGTGAGAGTGCACTTGTGTATGTAAGATTTATCCCTAAGAAAAATCCTCAATAATGGTTTTGAGGAACCACCCCCAGAGCACTCAGGCAGACACCAGGGAAACCAGAATCCCAGATGCCCGAAGGGACCCCCAGAGCTAAGGTCCCCAAGAGGGACCAAGACAGGAAAGCTGCCTCCCCCATCCCAGGGAAGAGTGGAGAGGAGCCCCAGGAAACTACCCAGCAGCCACAATGCCGAAGCCCCCGGGAGCCACGGGGACAAGGCCGTGGTCTCTGCCAGCAGCCAGCTACGCCAGAGTGGATTCAGCCATGTGCCCAGAGACCTGCACCCCAGGGGCGCCCGCCCCCTGGCGGGGGGCCCCCGACAAGGCCACAGTGGCCCAGGCCCCACGAAGCAGTCACCAGGTGCGAGCTGGCACCCACCCGCGTACCCAGCCCTGGGCACCGAGGACCACCAATGCATCAGTGGGCCAAGGTGCCAGCCAACCGAGGAGAGCAGGATGGGGAGATGGGCTTCACACTTAGTGGAGACCTGAGATGTCCCAGGAGAGGGGGCAGACCAACCCAACCTGAGAAAAAGACAAACGGAAAACCAGGTACACAGTCCCATTCACACATTCCTCCCTAGTGCCCCCACACGCAAACACTAATACCTCCCTTCCCAAAGAAAAAGGGGGCCACAGTACACACACTCTCACTCACCACACACATTCTATTCTCCTAGCTCCAGGCGCTGGCACCCCAGAGGGGTATCTGGCCCCTGAACCCGTGAGGTGAACCCCAACATTAAGATGGGGAGAGCCCACCCCACAAACCCTGAGGAGCTCCCTTCCCCACACCCTGCCCTCCATACGTAAGCCCTACTCCATTCCGGGAGAGAGCAAAAGTACCAGACCCAGCCCCAGCCGACCTCTAGGACCCAACGCACAGCCCAGACCCCGACCAGGATGCCCGCTTCTCCTCCAGGCCCTGGACTCCGGATGGTAATCGGAGGGTGTGAGAGAGACCCCAGGCCTGTCTCTGCCTGCTCAAATGTCATGTTGTTGCACATTGTCCTCAAGTGTGTTTAGAACTGGGAGGGCCAAAAAGTGGGTGCCTGGCACTGCCCCACCCTCCAGAAGGTAACAGGTGCCAGCGACCCCCCCCCCCCCCTTGCATGCTACCCAGAACACCTCAATGTCTAAATGCAAATGGGGGCAGAGGAAGCCACCAGGGGTGAGGCCTACACAATCAACTTCTGCGCTCCCCCAGATGCCTTACCCCCCTCCCCCTAATTAATGTCCTACATATATGTGTGTTTTGAGAATGTTATAAATGAAAGTGTCTAAAATGTATAATAAAATGGGGGTCAAGGACATCACCAGAGAGCGGGCTGATAAATCCTTCCTACTCCCCAGCGGTGCCCCCCCCCCCCCCCCCTAGGTCCTACATGTGTGGCAGTGTAATAAAGCAGGCGGAGGGAGGTGTCTGGGGATGGGGAGGAATGACTGAGGAGCAACGTGTCATCCCAGAAAGTCAGCTCGCCCGCTGACTCCAATAGGCACCCCCTTTCTCCTAAAACCCACCCGGAGAGGGAGGTTCTGCTGGCCGCACGTGCCCGTGGGGCGAGAGATAGGTCTGAGAGCCAACTTTTACCGAGATCAACACCACCACTGCCCAAAACCACCCGCCAACCATCCGAGCCGTTCGGGGGAAGAAAAAACAAACAAACAAACACTCTAATCAGCCAACCTGCCCGAAACATGCAGACCCCTGTTCCCCAGATAGAACCAGCACGAGAGCCGCCATAAACCAGGACCAAGACAAGGAGCCGGACACAGAGCCATCCAAGCAACTCCCCTCCCACCCCCATCCCGAGGAAAGAAAAATTTTAATAAATCCACCCCAATACTAGCATTCAAACAACTCCCACACCACATATGACAACAGACATCCAGGCTGGGTTCACGCCACACCCCCTCCCCTCCCATCCCCCCACTAGCAGAATGCACCCCCTAAAGAGGAGAGCATCTGCCATGTGATGTTAATGTCCATACCCCCACCACCACCACCAAGCTAGACAGGCCCACCAGTGCACCAGAGGCCCCAGGTAGGGCCAGACACCTGGGCATACACAGACCCGAACCCCCAGCAACTTGCTCCACAGAACCCAAGCCCCCAAGGCCCTGACAGGACACCCGCCTGAGGAACCCAGAGCCCCAGACCCACCCAGGAGTAGCACAGCTACCCGGCCAGTAACCCAGGTTCACTGCCGCAGAACCCCCCAAGAACATTGCAAGTGATCACCAGAGGCTGCCCAAGGCCCCCAAAGCCCCACCCTAGCGGGTGACATGACGTTATTCTAAACGTCATGCCTTATCTCTGATATTAAATAATGTGTAAAGAAAAAAATCAAGACGAAATATCAAAATTACATGAGCCTTTTAAAACTTAAGCAGGTATGCAACAGAGATAGGCTCAACTTGAATCATATTTTATGCTGTATGTGTTGTATTATATGTATCAACCCGGGTAAAAAAACATCAATAAAGAGCATTAGCAAACCATAGTCTTTATTTTGTATTTGGTAGAGTTGAGAGTCTATTACTAAAATGTATGGATCTTCGACTTAAAACTGGTTAAATTATAACAAAGCAAAAATAACATTTTAAAATGGAAAGAATAAATCCAATGTGATTAAATCAGCTTCAAAGATCAACATGCAATTGTTCAACCTGACTGGATAAAGTGTGTAAAAACGATTTGTGATGGAACTGACCATGCAGTCAGAAACAGAAACAAGAGCAGAGGTATGGTGTGTGTGGAACCTCGGCTGATTGGGCACAATGGCTCATCCTTGGGATGCAGAATCACAAAAAAAGAATAAAAGGTGATGAGAAGGTGATGAAAATAAGCATTTAGGTCGAAACACACCAAACCATCCAATCCTACGGAAAATCATGTCATAGCAATTAGATATGGCTAAAGTAAATGGGGTTGCAGAAAACCAGCTTGCAGTTTTCTTCAGCTCGAGTATAACTCATCCTTACATTTACTGCCCGGCTTGTTAATGCTGCAGAATTTGTGTTACATACTCTCGCCTGAATACTTGATCTCACGAGTCCAGTGGCCGATAGAGGGAGCCTCTACGCAGCCAATAGGTGAGGAAAAAAATCTAATGAAATGCACAACTCTGTCCGTCAGATTGGACAGATCAAGTGGTTTGATGTGTTTCAGCCTTTAGTAAATAAAAAAATAAATAAATAACAAAACATGAGTAAAATGATAGGAAATGAAAGAGTGGGCAAGTATGACTACTTTTACTAGCTACAGAAAGAAAATGAACATTTAAATGATATTCTAAGCTACATGTATGTTTGTCCCTTACATTTTCATTGTTGTCAAAGCACACATCAGGCCCTTTACGGTATCTGGGGTTCTCAGCCAGCTCACAAGGGTTTGGTCCTTCAGCTGAACACACACTTAGGAAAACCAAGCCGCTATCAACATTGGATGTTTACCACCTGTCACCCACAGTGATTAAAGGGGACATTTCACACAAAATCCATTTAGAATTTAATCTGTACAGGTGATGCATATTCTGTATATCCTTATGTTCTGTTTGGGTCATATTTTTCAACTTATTAACTTTTCTTTATTAACTGTCAGGTTTTTTTTAACAGTTGCGTCACACTATTCACTGCGGAACAGCTAAACAAGGTCATTGACTTTCGACTGACCAATTTTGCATAGCCGCTATTTTTATTTTTGCTGTGATTTTGTAGTCCGAGCTCAAAAGTCAAAATGTTCAGTTGTTGGGTGTATTAACCCACACAGTTCATTCCCACCGTCCCCCAGCATACTATAAAAATGGCCAAACGGGGTGGAGTGGAACGCTCTATGACCTGTAGGGAGGTATTCATAGGACCGCACCAAAATGAGATGCTCTCAGACGAACCTCAGAACAGTGGCAAAAGAGGGGCTGTGGAGCTACAATAACAAGGAATTTGACTAACTAAATGATTTAAATGAATGTATATATCATACTGTATCGTACTGTTGGCCCATGTTGCAACCTAACAAGTATCTATAGTAACAGATTTACTATCACGTAAACAAGATGACAAATACAGCCTCTTTCAAAAACATACTATAAATATATAAACACAAACTTCATTTACAAATGCACTCTAAGTTCACAACTACTATAGCCTGATGGTAGCCTGTAGCTCAAGTGAATTTACACAAAGGACTCTCATTCAGGAGTGGTGTGAGACTATATTTCATATGCTGCACATCTGGTAAACTGTTCAAATCTGAAAAGCCACTGGGGAACTACTACAAACTCCTTAGGTGTGTGTCCTTGTATTGACAGTTTAAAGCCTCACCATCCTGTGGGTGATGGATGTCGAACTGGAAAGCACATAAGAAGTGGAACTCTGGTGATTTTTTACAAGCCGAAAGAAAAGGATACAGGGTTGCTCGGCCTGTCGCAGTGGCCGGGGGTCACAAGATAAACATGTTGCCTTGGCATCAGTGATCAGAAACACAAGGTTGGTGTTTGGAAGCTTCTCAGCGCGGTACATCCTAAAAAGTCCAGAAATTAATCAGTTATATTTAATAAACATATTATTTGTTGAAACAACCTAATGCACTGTTTCTGTAAATATCTAACATTAATAATATCTGTTTATATTTTAAACATGCAATTATGTGGTACAGTTGTGCACATTCATAAAGTGTTTTTCTCTTGATATTTAACATTTTATGGCAGACATTAAAATGTCTCTGCGACTACAGCTGTTACCTTTGCGGAGTAAAGCGTCAGACTCATGAGACTCATAACAGTCAGTTATAGCCACATTTAACCCCCCACTCAGCACTATATGAAACAAAAGGGAGGTTATAGCGAAGTAAATGTGCAGCGTTCTAAAAATTAGCATGTCTGAAGGATTGCTGCAGTGAGAATAAAGAAGAACAGGCAAAAGCCTTTGCTTATTCCTAAGTCATTGTGGTCGCTGAAAGATCAGACTGTCTGTGTTTGATCAAGGCTCATGAGATAAAAGCTGCTTAAAATCAGGCAGGAAAATGAAGAGAGGCCAAGAAACTAACAGCGTTTTCTGGCAGTCTTCAGGGTTTGCTAAACGGAACAACGTTGGATGAGGGATACAATTTGGAAAATCCTAAACAGCGCATCCTATTAGAGGGATAGGCAGAAAGAGTAACTGACATACAGTATGAGCAAATCCAGATCTGATGCATGATATTCCTATAAATAAATAGACGTACCTGGAGCAGTTTCCACAGTCGAGTACACCTGAGTATGATCTTTCATCATTGTCAAAAAAGTACTGAGTCTGCTCTGTGATGCAGCTTTCTTTGAACATGGCATCTGGTATTTCGTCATCAGCTGACTCCACTAAAAAAAACACATGTTGCAGAGATGGACCAGTAAGCAGTAGTAAGATTACCAATAATCTACAGAATAAAACAGATGCAAAAATGCTTAAAAATTTACTTCCTTCAATTGCTCTAAAGGTTTTTTTGTTCTTATTTTTAATAACTGATAATTAGTATTGTTTAAACTAAGGAACCTTTAGGTACAAAGTCTCTGAGTTACAGTTAAATGTATTTTTACTGCTGGTTAGGCAGAGGTGTTTTTTAATGTGGTGGCAGTATCTGCAACATGATGACTTGGTAATGAGAAAATATGAAGTTGGAATCGTCACCTCATGACAACCCTCCAGACTGGAAATACCCCAAGTAGTTTAATATAGTGCTCTTGGCAGTGAGGCTGCCATGCACATCTCGTCTAGCCACTGTTTTGTCTTCAACCCAAGCCATTTTACTATACAGCTAGAATTAACAAACTATGCTCTCAATGGTAAAAAAAAAAAAAGTACAGTGCAATAGTTCTGAAACCTGCAAGGGTTCTTGTAGGTTTCATAAAGTTAAATTTAAGACCTATTATTTTTTTTTAAAATCATTATGAATGAAATCTAAGACCAATACAACACATTACCTGAAAACTTCCAATGGGTCCATACATTAACAAGGAAACCTCTTTATCTTCATCAACTGATTTATCAAAAAGATTCAACATTATTAAATTAAAAAAGAACCTTATTTCAGACTAGACACCAGATTCACTATACCATTTATAAAGAGACACTGTATAGATATAACTTACAACGGAAAAAGGCAAAGTAAGCTTTCTTCATTGAGATCATCAGCAAAAATATTAATATTGCTTGTGCATTTGCCACAGTCGACCGGTAACCAAACCCTCTTGTTGCTGTGGCATCCGAACTCAACTCCACCAGGGCCTGCAATGAATTTGCTAACTTTACTGAGAAAATCAAAAAGATTCTGATTCTTGTACAACTTAAGTCATATTGCACCTCAACCAGGAAAATTATTTTGATCAAATGTCTTCCCTAATTAGACTACTTTGGGAGCTTACTTAATACACCTTACTTGGCACAGATCATTTTGCAGTCTCAGGACTTTTGAATACACAGCAATTGCCACAAAAACAGTACAACTGGCATATATCAACGCTGTTGTCAAAAAGCTTAAACAGGAGCAGGATAAGCATAAAAAAGAAAAAGAGGGGTATCCATCAAAACACTTTCACATATACAGTATTACATTGTTTGAAAATAGGATTTTGATTTATTTTCGGATTTTTTAATATCTTTTATAACATTTCTTTCATTCTCGGACAAGTCTTATGTTGGCATTTGCAGCTCTGTATGTCCAGGTTTTGGCTGCTTTCGTGCTTCATATTTCTACGTCTTGGAGTGAGACTGGAGCACTTTCACACCAAACTTGATGGTCCTATTGCAAAGTTTATGGTGAGTGTCTTATCGCTTTCAAACAAGAGCGAAAATAGCCAAGTTTAGTTAAAAAACAACTTCAGGGTTCAGTACCTTTGTTGTCTAATTGCATTTATTACACCTATGTAAGTATTCTGAAAGAGAACTGAATTGCGTTAAAATGATGCAGTTTCATATGCTTAGTGGTGCACAGCACTATGCCTAGAAGACCCACTCTTCTTCCATAATCGTGATAAGCTGTTGAAGGTGCTGAAAATGTTTGCTACTCTAATGCAAGACTAAAACTAATGGTAGAGGTGCAAAAACCTGCCATCTATGTGGGGAATTTAAGCAGATTGTTGGTAGTGTTGCTGTAGTATTAAAAATAAAGGGTATTTATTTATTTGGCACGGTTGATGTACATTAATAAACATTGCTGTAAATGCACCAGAAGTAGCCAATAGGCTGTTTTTCATCCGGAAAAAAACTGCAGTGGCATGATTGCCTTCTCATTGAAATAAATATCAAAATCTACAAAGATCTATGCACCTGTGAACAGTTGTGGAGGCCATTAAAACTGGGCAGTAATTTTAAATACACTGCGAAAGGGGCTTTAATAGGTACAAATGGTTTTAATTAGATACATTTTCTGCATGGTAGTTCTCATGCCGTTCAAAAAAAAAGAAAAACAAATTCATCTTACCTGCTTCTAAAAGGTTAGGAAACAGAAGACCGAAGAAAAGCTGGCGAAGTATTGACCTAAGACATGGGAAAAATGAAAGACAAAAGGAAACTTGCAGCTTGTGAACATGTGTTTTGAACATTTTTACCTTGTTTATTATCAAAAGCTGCTTGGACGAAGCAGCTCATCTGTCTGAGTTTAGAGTCACTGCTGATGTAAATGTCATGGGAAATATTAGCCAATCCCCATTAGAAAATGGTTATACTGCATTTAGCCAGAATACAATGCAGTATAAAGTTGTGTAACTTTCCAAATCCCAGCATGACCAAGCCAGAATCCTCTTCCAATATAATAAAGTCAACTCAATGACTCTATTCTCACTCTTAAATGCTAACACAAATAGACAAGAAAACAACACAAGTACAGAAAATGAACTCTCACCAAGCAGCACTAGAGGCCCACCAGCCAATACTGAGCAAGTCTGCAATAGTAGGCTGAAGAAAAAGAAGAACGGGGACATTTACAGAATTTGGTCACTTAAAATAAGATGCATGTGTACAAAAAAAAACAAACAAAAAAAAAAACACTTAACTAACCACATATATGGAGCGGGGTCCTGCTGCTGCCTTATTGTCTTTCTCTGGGTCACACACGGACTGATAGTCATATGTCTTGTTGAAAGAGTACAGGGATGTGTTGACTAAGTTTATCATCAGCACTGGATCCACCTCACCGAAGAACTGACCTATCTAGATGGGATTATATGTAAAACACATACATGAACAGAACAATGAAACACTAAGTATGGTAAATCTCAGCTCAGGAAAAAGCTGCAGATGTCTCCGGTTTTCTCTAAAATCATTTACCCATTCAAAATAGGTCTATGAGAGCAATGAATTCAGAAACAGTAAGCACAATCAAAACCACACAACGTAAAACAAGTTAAAAACACTAAAAAATATATTAAATATTTATATTATTTTTACATCGTAAAAGAAAAAAGCTAGTAAAAAAAAGAATCAAAAGCCTGAAAATTATACAATGATAGAGTTGTAGCTGCATTAAAGAAAGTGCCTGTCCTGTCTTGAATGACATGAAATGTTTCCAAGCCCAATCTACCATATATTCTACCCCTGACAGGCAGGGGCGGAGGGCAGCCAAAAAGGAGCAGCGTTAACGTAGTGGAGCAGACGTCTCAAATTCCCAGGAGACACCCTTCACTGCAGCCTCCATTACTGACTAAAACTCATTTGCCTTCCCTTTGAACTTTGTATGGTGACTTGTGCTTTGCTTTAGAGAAGGATTCTCTGCTGTCCTGTCAGATTATAGCTCTGAGCAAAAAAATCTTGGCCATTGTTATAACTTACTAAAGCCATAAAGCCTTTACTTCCCCACTATATCAGACTGATTATGACAAAAGCAAAACTAACCGAGTGTATGAAGAAACAATACTAAACAAAAGCAACAAAAAAACGTATTTTAACAATTTTAAGATAATATGGGACAAGGTAAGATATGAAAAGATAAGATCAGACAAAGTCAAATTAATTAAGCTTGGACAAGTCAAGATATAGTTAGCTAAACTAAGATAATTCAAGGTTAGATAAGTGAAGGTAAACTAAACTGAGATTCTATAACCTCAAATATTATCATTGAAGAGAAAATAGGATAACATAAGTGGTTGTGGTGATTCACCAGAGAGATATACTCTTCTTGATTTGACATGAGAAGAAATCCTCCATCATCTAAGATTACACAGTCCACATGCTGCAAAAGATAAATAGATAAACAGTTAAGTAAAAAATTTGGACACCATAACACTCAGGATGATGTATTCTGTTTTATAAATTAAATTGTTTGGTTCATTTATTGTAAATAGCTATACCTTGTCATTCCTGAGACAGCCACAAATCTCATCCTTGCACTAGAAAAGGAAGAAAATAGCGACAAAATGAATTAGTCATTTTATACAGAATGGCTAAAATTACTTAAATATTTAATCAATGCAGAGCACATTTTATTCAGAGTACTTACATTAAGTTTCAATGTTGCATTGATAAAACTGCTCATCCAGAATGAGACATTGAGTTTGACTCCCACCACTAAAGAGCAAACCAGAAAACACAAAGGCAAATTTCTTTATCATTGGGAAACAGTCACTCTGTTTTTTATTTTATTTTTTTGTAAAACTGACCTGCTGGTTTGAGCATGACTTCATCGAGGAAGAGGTCTATTGCTTTGCTCACCAGTATACCAGATTCAGACACAGGCTCCCTGACCTCTGCTACAGTTTCAAACAATTGCACAAGGGAAGATAAACAGTTTTGATTACAGCTTATTTGAACAAGAGTATGACAACATTTGACAGAGATTATTTTTTGCTGTTAAATCAACAAATACTGGACTTTTATGTTGAAAATACATTGCATTTTTTTCTTCAGTAATTTAGGAAAGTGAAATTTATGAAAACAGAGCATGTGTTAATCCAGTCAAGTGTACTGTAGCTGTAGCACTGACATTTGCCAGTCCTGATGTCTGTTAGAAAGATCAGTGGGGGATGACAGGATGTATACAGAGGAAGGGGGAGTGATAGTGGGGATGCGCACTGAAAAGCCCAGCGGGAAAAGAACAAGGATAAAGTGAATGATATCAGAGGCCAAACAGTCTTTTGGTTGCCAATAAAGTTGGGATCATGTCCAAAGGCAGTGAAGCCCATCCACAGTATACACGACCCTATTTAAGATCCAAACAAGTGCACACTTACTGTTAAAATACGGAGCTGTGAAAATATATATCTCATTATCCAAGGTCCTCTTGTAGAAGCTGGACTCATATGTCTCAGGATTCTCTGTCCATTCTTCTCCAGCACTGGAAACATTATTATGTTAAATAATGATAAATAGTGAATTTAATGAGAATAAACCCCAAATATTATTTTAGGTGCATTCTCCTTTAGATCATGATCATCACTATTTTTATTAATTGAAGCCATCTAGGCATTACACTCAAATGACACTTTATTAGCTACACACTTGAAGCAGGTGGGCTTGAGCTACATAATACCAAACCTGGTGTCACTCCTGTCATCTAAGAACGAGACAGTTTGGGAACCAAATGTAGCTATTAGCGGATTGGAAAACATCCCCTGATCTGGTGAGTATTGATTTCAGCAGCTTCAGAAATTGGCATAAATAACATGAAAACATTCTGCCTCTTTATCAATGATTCACAATGGGTGTGTTGGTGTAACGGCATATTTTCTTGGCACACTTTTGGAGGGCCATGGCCTTTACGAACATTGTTGCCAAGCATATTGATCTTTTTATAATCACAGTGAACCCATCTTCTCAAGATGGCTACATCTAACCCGATAAAGGCCCATTTATTCACATAAATAGGTCCCCCAATTAATAATGTTTTCAAGCGTCGCTAGCCTCATGCTTCCAGTAAATGTATAAAGTTGGCATGATGTTAAGCAAGGTAGTGACTACAGTGCAATTCTGAATTAATTGGATTAGCAAAGTTTCAGACCGCCATAAAAAACATCAGCGAGAAACAGTTTGAATGCAGAAGTTCCCCTATTTATATAATTGTCTTCATCTCCTTAGTTCCTTTTACTGATTACACTTGGGCTCTACTGTGCTATACTGCCTCAATAATTACTGTTGGTTTTTGTTGGTGTGGACCGCTTTACATTGTAGATTGATCAAGCCATTTTCAGTTGTGCCCCTCAACACAAGTAAAAAAACAAAAGAAAAAAGCATGCTATTCTCAGTGAGAGCAGTTCTCGTTTATGACTTGTGAAGTCTGGCAGCATATACTCCTCATTTCTTATCTTATGATGACACTCCAGTGTTAGTACACATAGGGCTACACACTAACAGAAAATAAATAGAAATGTAGGAGAGTACCTTCTTGGATAAACTCTTGTGATTCCTCCATCTGTTGCGACAAATCTCGCTACTATTCCATCTCTGAAAACAGAAAATAACAGAAAATCACATCTGAAATTTAATGACAATCAATTGCAAAACAAGTGTGTAACCTCTTGAAGTTAAAGATATACATTTACATTTAAGCTTGGTCACTTGTCTTTGGTTTGTATGTTCTAATGACAAACAGATACCCTTCAGAATGTGTAAACGTGTGTTGAGATTATTTCAGACATATGGGCACATAATAAAAGGGAACACACTGATGTAATTACTTTGTTTTCCTCCCATAATAGCTTGTCTTGGCTAGGTTCAGCATGCTGGGTGTAATATGCTTTTTTGCTATGCTTTCATCATGTTTCACTAGAAAGATTAGACCAAATCATCCATAATAGAGCGAAAAAAGCTGAAACTTTGGCTTTGTTTGCCAATAAATAGAGCATGAAACAAGTATCGGCTCTCATAGTTCAGAGAAAGAATGTACAAATGTAGCATGGAATGACATACAAGAAGATATTATTTTCATTAAACCAAGGCTATGCATGGGTCTGCAATGTAAAGAAGATTGCATATTTAAATGGATTAAACCATAAAAACTGGAATGTTTGGCACTCACACTGCCTGTTCTTTCCAAACTTTAACCAGTTCAGCTGTCAGACCTGCATCCAGGATCAGTCGTTTCACTAGGGACTCATTGCCTATGGATAAAAGATTAGATACATTTAACATATTGCTGGTGGTGCAACACCACACAACAGAGACAAGGATTTCTGGTAACATATTTGAAGGCCCTGTTGATAGATACAGTATGTACAGGGATAATCAATATTCTATGTATAAGGAATACTGGTTGTATACCACTGGTACACTGAGTCTAGAACCCATTTTATCATCCAACAGTAAGACTACCGGTGATTTAGTATATAAAGGTAATAGTCAGTGAAAAAGAGTAGCCAACACTTTTTTTTTCTTAATATACTGAAACATGACATCATGGCATTTTTCAGAAAATTATCCAGGGGGATGACCTAAGTGGCCATTACATGTTAGAGATCAGACAGTATTATGTAAACGACTGGCTGTTAGGAGGTAGATGATGACAAGGGATTGAGTTTCAGCCTTTTTATCAAGGGAAATAGTTTTTGAAATGAAATCATCTGAAGCAGTGTTTTTAAAGTTACTGCACACTTCCAATGCAGCAACTCTCTGGTGTTGCTTTAAATAATGCATAAAGCTTTTAATGAATAATCAAAATAGCATACTTAAGCGGAACATCAATGCCTGAGAATTTAATTTGGCCTTGGGTTAAAATGGATCAAACATATTTTAATCCATTTGCTGGATAAGGGGAAACCATATCCGAGGTGAGATCCATTAGAGGGCAACAAATCAATCACCATGATTCATTGTGCAGCATGATTTCATTGTGCTTCTAGGAAACTCTGCCGATCACGCTGAAGTCACCCTGTTTTCCCTGAGATCATAATATATAAACAAGGATGACAAACCTTTACTACTTATATAAAAAATTTGATTTTATGGCACAATGTAAAAAAAACGACATTTTTTGGAGGTAAAACTGTGGGACATTGTCTCTAAAATTCAAACTGAAAACAAACACTGCATGACACTAGCAAAACTGCTACAAATGTGCTGCCAACTGAGGCTGCAGTGAAAGAGTTGTATGACTCACATGCATCTGTAGTATTTCTATCAATGTACTGGTTGAAGTCGAGGAGAAACTGGGTGTTGTTGAGTGACAGCTTTAACTCTTTGCAGTATTCCCTAAAGAAACATGTTCAGTTTGAATAACTTTCCCATGTCTTATCCTGTTGTTTTATTGACTTGTGCAATAATGTAAATCCTACTCACCTTGGGGCAATGTAGGTGTAACCAAACTCATCAAACCTCTCCAGCTGCAAAGTCTCCATGGCTTTTGAAAACAAAAAGTCCCTATTTTAGCCTCATAAGCAGTCACATTATATAGAATATTTATACATATGCACACATATAGATATATCAATGATCCTTAAGAATATGTCTATGGAAAAAAAATGACACTCCTCATCTTATTGCACTGGATTTTTCACTTTGAAGGAGTGCTGTTATCACATGTACTTTTTATGGCTGATAAAATCTCCCATGTGGTGACAGAACCTCCTTCAAAGTAACCATCTATCTCACAGACGTAGAGCTAGAAAGTAGACAGCAGTGATCTACAATTGTATTTTACCTATTATTACCTGCATCTCATTCAAAAAGTAAAAATCAGAAACATGTAGTTGCAAACATGCCAATTGAGTTCAATAGATGAACACAATTTTAGCCATTACAAAGGTGACAGAGAAAAATATTAAAATGTTTATTTACAGAAAGTCCTGGGGTCATCACCATATGAAGCATTTCTTCAAAATCGCAACAGTGTCTGAACCAATTAAGGTACAAATAACAAAGTTGAGATAATGCACATAATTACAAAATGTAGATATAGAATGATTCATCTCTTTAACGGCTTTCTCGTAAGAGAAAAATAACTGCAGCATGTTTCGACAAGTCACAGACTGGTTTGTACAGAAACATATTTTCAGAGAACTCTGGTCATGATGAATACCCGGTATAAAAGACTTATTTATACTATATTATTATATTATTTTACAACGTTTAAACTGCGAAACTTTATTACAACCAGTTCAAAGACAGGAAAAACTTGTAATATTAACAGATATTTATCAGTGTCTGAGAGATGTCTCCCAAAGATAATTACAACCTGGTGAAGACTCTCAGTCATCCAGGTCATGATCATTCAAAAAAAAAATAATTAAAAAACAAAACAACTGGACTTTTTTTCCCGAACTTTGAATACATTTCGCTTCCCATCCAGAAAGCTTTCTCAATTCAAATGTCTGGAGTAGCATGGAGTTCCAAGCTTTATATCATTGCCAACAATATATTTTTTATATTTTTTTATATTGTTGGGCAATAATATAAAGCTTGGAACTCCACACTACTCCAGACATTTGAATTGAGAAATCTTTCTGGATGGGAAGTGAAACGTCTTCAAACTTCGGAACAAAAAAAGCCCAGTTGTTTTGTTTTTTAATTTTTTTTTGTACAAGCCATACATACTCCACAAGAACAGAGAAATGTGTTCTCTCTCTCTCAGGTACACATGGGAAAATTGACAACATTCTGTTCTTGCAGCTCTGGTTTGAGGATTCTTGTAGCTTGTTCTAAACACATGATCTGGGCAGGACATTTGTCTTGACTGATGTGTGAAAACTATTGTGTAGTGTTTAGAAACAGGAAGTGAGTGTGGTTATTACAGTGATGCTGCAGTGGGATGGACCTATGAGGATTCAGGAATTATGGACTTTAGTTCTTGTGAAATATGAAGTGTGCTGGCCAGAAAGAACTTTGTTCTTGATTTTGCCACCTTTAGTAAAACAGCACATTTCTCTGCACGTCACTTCCTACAAATGTTATTATTAAGTAGGATTGTTTTTTTGTTAAAAATATTGTTATTGGAATATGAATGAACGATTTGCTCTCATGATCTGTGTCTGTCTGCACTCTATCACAACTCCTGTTGTGATAGAACCCTGTTCCGTTGTAATGAGCTCCATGCACCTGAAAGCCTGCTTTACCACTCTGCTGTAATCAAGCTCACAGCATACACCATTTCCTGGTCTTTATAATCTCACTGCAGACAGCAAGCCCCTGCCAGATTATTGAAAGCTTTTGCCAGTAGACCTTGTAAAACCTTGTTCTGTCTCCTGGATTTCCCCGCCTTGCCTTGCCTTGCCCTTGCCCTTGTCGGACTTCTACCAAGCTTTTGACCTGAACTCTGATCTAGCATCAGCCATCCACAGCCTGACACCTCTGCAGTGAGTAAGCCTGCTCTCATCACTGCCAGATTTCCTGATTGCTCCTGCAGAGAATCTCTGATTGTCACCAGTTCTCATTACGAAAAACATTTTAAATGTAACCCCATGTCAGGCTTGAATTTCAGGTCTCCTGTCTGGGTCCAGAATTACATTTACTTTCTAGTTCACCACACATGGCTGGAAAACAGACATTGTTTTAAAGTCAGTTACAGTTAAAGGAAAGCATTGGCTTTGTTAGCTGTTATCACTGTTGCCTTGCATAAGAAGGTCCTGGGGTCTTTCGGCATGGATATTGCATGTTCTCAGTGTGCATATGTGAGTTATCTCCAGGTATTCTGGGTTTCTTCCACAGTTTAATGTGCATGTATAGCTGTTTGTCCTGTGTGTCTCTATGTGGCCCTGTGATGGACTTGCGACCTGTGCAGGGTTTAACCTCACCCCCCCCCACCCCCCCCCCCCCTTAAACTTCAGCCCCCTGTGACCCAATGGAAAAACAGGGGCTATAATGGCCCCAGAAAACTACTCTGCATCCTGAAAAAGGTTCCTGTGGTGAAACCATACCCTTTAATTAAAGTTTAGGAAATGGATCAGCTCATTTATGTATTACATGTAGTCCATATATGTAGGCCGACTGTAATGAAAAAAGTAAAAAAAGGACAACAGCTGTCTCCTTCAGCGTTATTATGTGCAAGTTTTTTCAACTAATGTCTGGTTCACATGGCAATATTTTTAAATTGTCAGCTGATTTTCAAAACCTGAGAGACAACACACATCATGATAAAAAATTGTAGCTATAACAGGTTTGCTTGTACAGTACAGTGTGCGGTGTCCGGTCAAAAGACCAGCACGAATAGATTTAACTCATGAACATTCAAATGTCAGACAGGAAATCTTTTGAAACTTCTCAAGATCAAATGTGAGTTCAGAGTAAATAGACATGGCCAACAGGGAAGAACAATAGCGATGGTTTATGGACTAATTTTAACAGAGAAAGAAACATAAAAAGACCAGGCGTTGGTTAAAGCAGGGGTTTCCAAAGTGGGGGTCGGTGCTGAAAAATTTAGAAACCCCTGGGTTAAAGGTATAGAGATTACTCGAACAGGGCTCTATGTTTGCTACACTATGTAGGTGAGTTGTGTTTGTTTTTTCTGTGGGTTTCCCTCGCCTCACTTTCTGATTGACTTCACGTTATGAGTTTGTGCATGCATACCTGTTGAGGTGTCCTCGGAGACAAACAATGAAAAAAGTAGTTTTTTATAGTTATTTATGTTAATCATTCTTTTAAATGACCTGCTGGAATATTACAGTAAAGTTTACATATAATAATTATAATAATAATAATTTTATTGTAATTGGAATATATATTCCAATGAATATATATAATTGTCTTTTGCATTTAACCCATCCCTTAATGAGCAGTGGGCTGCCACTGTGTGGTGCCCGGGCAGCATTCTAGGGCTAAGGGTCTTGATCGAGGACTCAGAGTGGCAGTCTGTGGGAGTCGAGGGCGGGACCTTGCACCCTGCTGTCTAACTACTATGCCACCACTCACCGCATTGAATATTTACTGCAAAAATAGATGTTTAAAGACTTTTTTGACTAATAATTTGTAAAATAAAGATAGTCTTTGCAACAATTTCAAGCTCTCATGTTTGAAAATTAGATACATAAACTTTCTGCGACATTCTTACCATGTTTTGTAAAGCTAGAAGTGAAACTGACTGAGTACAACTAGCCTTCTAGAAACAGTAACTATTGGATGTAATCTGTATGTCACAAACAGTGCAGGTCTTTGAGCATTAGCCCTTTGTGCTTTCTCATCGAAAAGTGGTTAAACTGTGACATTGTGGAAATAAGCCTTTGCTTGGCAGGGCAGTTTGAGCTGCACATCTTTTATTGTGAGGGCTATGTGAATTACACAAACAATCAAACTCAGTAATTCTTTGAAAATCTAGGTCAAAGATTATGAGTTATGAGTTGTGCAGCTCCTTCAAACTTAGATGACATTGCCCTTAATGGGTAAGAAATCCTATCCACTTGACCAACCACAAGTATTTTTGAGATTACAAAATCTTTTGCTGATATAACACCACACAGTCCAGGTTGTCTCTTTTGGCAGTTATAATGAGGGTGTTCATAATTTCATGGCTGATAAGCGTACAGTTTCCTGGTTGATAAAATAATACATAATATAAATCAGATGTATTTATAAATTATTCACAAAAGATTATGTTTGTACATCTGTAACAGTCTCACAAATATGAACCATCATGGACAGATATGAAATGATAAATTAAAGTAGATAGAGTGGAAGGAGTGGGAGAAGGGAAGAATGAAAGAGTAACTGAGAAATACTTACCTTCTGTCCCTGTTGTGACCAGAGGGATAAAGAATCAGGCGAAGGCAAAAGAAAAAAAGACAAAGGTTGGTCAAAATGCATTTACCATTTGACAAATTATGTCAGGCATGTGGACATATGCGAAACCTTGTGAATATTTCCCATAGGTAATGAAAAATCTATTCTGCTGTGAGAGAAAGTTGTTATTAGGAGAGAGAAAAGAAAAAGACTGCTTTGTATAGGATATAATTAGGTATAACCCAAAATTATCAAAGAGAATGTTCATGTAAAACAACAAATGCAAGGTAGAATTCAAAAAAGTCCTCTAAAACTTTTCTTTCCTTGACTCTGTATTTCATTTAAAATACCATATTGTTATTCTTATCTAATAAATGACATGACAGGCATCAATAGTCATCAATCTTTGGTCTCTTAAAAGGAAGACATTTGGACAATGCCTTTAAAATATATTGACTCGTGTGGTGCGGTCTGTGAAAGCAATTACCGAGCACTCACTTTCCTTGGGGTCCTGGAAATCTGGTGCAGGATGAAACAACCTCTTTCATATAAAACAGAACAAGTAGATTCATTGTCACTCTGTCTCTAAAGACTAGGCAGAATGTCTATGTTTAATGGTTTTCCATAGTACTTTTTTATCTTTTTATTCCTGTTTCTAAGCTTTTTGCTTATCGGTCATTGTCTAAAGAAACCTATGTTTTGTGTAATTTAGTCTCCAGCTACAAATGCTCCACTCATAGTCATGAAAAAATATCTTCAATCAGTACACCATTTCAAGAAACTCTTACTAGTGTATATGTTAGGAGAGCAAGTGACTGTAGAAACCACCTACTTCATGAAACCGATAAGATAGATGGAGCTTTAGGTGGTCTGGCTCCAAAGTGAAACCCTATATGGCTGAACAGAGAACTTTAGAGTCCCAAATCACCATCGGAGTAGTCTGCAGCTGTAAGGAATGGTGTGTTGCTTTCTTTAACAGGCCTGTAAATGTGCTGACAGCGTTTATGGCACAGTGACAGACTCTGCAGAGGAGTAGTGAAATAAAGGCTGAAACTAACTGATCCTATTTGATGGTATTACTGCACCGTTAGTTGTTTATACTTTGGGGCGTCATGTAAAAGTTATGAAAATATCTTTGAAGCCAGATAATAGCGTGATGAATTTGGATTTTTTTTCTCTTATATCTTTTATCAAAGTTAAAATCCTCCAATTTCTTTGTCCAACTTGCATTGATTGAGCATTGACACATCTAGTTATATTACATGGTAGATGAATTAAGATGAATTTTCTTATTAAAGAATTACCTTGAAAAGAATTCAGATCGTGCACACACTGATAATCTGAATTTAAATTATTTAAAAGTATTAAAAGGTAGGTATGAAAAGTAGATTTTCTCAACAGCTTATATTACATACATTAAAACCCTAGTGTGTAAGATTTTTACACTGGCGCACCATCTAGTGATGTGCTAAATTAATTACAAATGACCTCGCCGTTAAACGTGTAATAACTCTTACAGAAGCTGTGGAGTGTGAAAAATGTATTTGGTACGAAGCTACTGCTAATAGCTAATAGGTACGATAATCGTGTGAAATGGTTTTATCGCACCATTGCCAAGTCAGCTTGGTTTTTTCTAAAGCCGGTCGTAAATTCCGTGAGTCACGTTTTTTAGTGCTCATTCTGAACATTAAGTTGCTTATTTATTATTATTTGAGGTCTAAAAAAGCGACTATAGACTCAAATAAAGAGACCCGCTTCTGCTGTTGCACTACAGACAGTGAACGGGCCGGCTGATATCCCTCCGCGTACACACATGCTCCCTGAGGGGGATGAACAAATGAGCCATCTCTGTCAAGAGGAGAGAGTACTTGCTCTTCTACACTTCCCTGTTTCTAACATAAAGGAAAAATAACTCCACTTATATTGAGTTAACTTACCTGTCCAGCAAAAAGCATGCAACCTCCACATCCGTTTTTAATCCCGCCTCCTCTTGAATTATCTCCACCTGGTAATAATAGCTGTGCTGTGCTATAGCTGTGCTATAGACTCTCATTTTCTCCCGGTTATTACTTCTTTTACTTTTCTTGGTTGCTTTTTCTTCCCTCTTGCTGGGCAAAGAGTGTGAATGATCCTCCATTTCAACAGAAAATGGCAAATAGAATGATCTACGGTCATCTTTGCTTGTTTATACTCCTCCTCTACCAACAGCACGTTCTCATTTAGAAAACAGAAAACGCTTATGGGTGACAAGTCTGTCCCCTTTTGGCAACTGAAATCAGAAATAGCAACACAACATGGCGCTTCCCAGTGGGTGCACTGACACCTATGTATTTATAAACTACTAATTCTAAGTTATGAGAACAGTTTCATTTTGGATGTGAGGTTATTGGACGTTGCCAGAATATGTATTTATAAGAGCAATACTTGATTTTTGCTTGTCAAAAACCAAATTAGTTACACACTGTCCCTTTAAGAAATTATTTAAACTATTTGTCAATTAGAAATCAGATTTTGGTTTGCTCAGTGACATAAACAACTATTTCTCTGTGTTTTGACATACCAGTGTTTGAGTAACGTGGAACCATACAAACATATGAATAATGAAAACAAAGAAAGGCTCATGCAGTATTCATCACATGGCAGGGAGGAGATAGAGGAAATAACACAGGCAGTACTTGCCCCAAGGTGAAGCTTTCAAATTCCAGAAGATAAGAAAGAGCAGAGAGGAAAGGTTCAGTCAAAAATCTGAATACAATAAATTATGCAAGAGTTACAGACACACCTTAATGATATGTACATTTTGATGATATGCATCTCTAATATTTTATATGTTTTGTCCATTTTCAGGCAAGACAGTCTGACTACATCAGTCTGAGAAAGTCTTGGAAGTATAGTCACAGCAAATAAATAAATAAAGCAATGAATAAAAGAAATGATAAAGCAAGGGAGAGGGAATCAGTGAGACTCAAAAGCATGAGGAGAGGATTGTTGTTTCATTTTAGTCGTTCTATGTAATATGTATCCAAGTTGTATCACACTTAAGAAAGAAAAGTCATAATCAAAGACAAAAAACAAATGTGTAATTTGTAATAGAAACATCTTTCTTACTTTAAAGTCTGGAGAAATAAAACTTGTTTAGAAACAGAGATAACAATGACAAGGTGAAGCAGCTTTCATTACACTCTAAATCAGATGAAAGCCAGATGAAGCGGGTAAGGAGGGATAGAAGTGTCAAATGCAGACAACATCAAAAAGTCTGAAGCTCCAACATAGTACATTGGAGGAACAGTTATGTTGAGGAGTTTGTGTGGGAGTAAAGATCAACTGGCCAGTGGGTTATTCTACAAAAGAACAGCACAGTGGGACTTCAGAAATCTGAGCTGAAAATACAAAGGAGTGGTTGTGGTTGCAGCTAGCACTAAGTGTTACACATACTCAACAGAACAACCCGGCAATTCTATCTCTGAGAAACTGGCTAGGCTGAATGTTATTGATCTTTTTGTGTGGATCTCATACTCACAGATAGCTTGTTTTATAGTATCCCCAAGTTTAGCTTGAATGAAGTTTTCACTGTATTTAGGTAAAACAAGGGCCAGGCTGCAAAACAGATCAAAGTTCAACTTTAATTATTTTTCTTTTTTCTTTTATATGTGTATATAATCAGCTGCAAATTAACTTGTGGATGGCATGATAGAAACAACACAGCAGCCCCTTTGTTAAGCAACATTCTTCATCAACTAAAAATGCATTAGTAGCTGGGAGCTTTGTCAATGGCATTTAGAAAATCTGATCATCTATAATCAATAGTCTTAAAAATTGCCTCACCTGTAATCTGTTCCATTGACTGGAGCCCATGTGTAGGTTCTGACACCTCTGTCTATATATCTCTGTCAAAAGAATACACATATTACAATTTCTTTTTATTGTTTGAGGTTTTTACAGCACTAGTGGCTCATTTTTTTGTACAGTGGGTTGACAGGAAAAGGGGTACGAGAGAGTGGAGAGACATGCGGCAAAGGACCACAAGTCGGAGTCGAACCTGGGTCAGCCGCTTTGACTAAGGCCTCCGTACATGGGCCGTGCACGCTAACCACTGTGCCACCGAAGCACGCCCTACTTCTACAATTTCTAACACTAAAAGGTAAAGAAATCGACAAGCCGTTCTAAAAGTATTTCATCTAAAACAAAGATATCTATGATTCTTTGGAATCCTTCAATACTGCCCCATGTTAGTTTTGAACTAAGTATTCATTTTAGATATACTAAATCATTTTTAAGTAAATATACAGCACTTGTCACTTATCGATGCTCTGTGTGGACTTCCCTTCTCAAAAACTCACCTATGTAACTTTAGAGGCTCGGATCTGTCGCAGAATGGGTCATGTGACCCAGAGCACGGCTCTAGGTCACATGACACATTCTAGGTTACAGCTGTCTGAGCTCAGACTGCCGTAACAAAAAACATAACAAATATGACACTTACCTGATCAGACATATTTTTGAGTCTCTGATGTAGGATTTAATCTAGAAGGGTGAATCTGGCCTTGTTTTTACAAGTTATTCAATAGCCCCATTTACACTACCTTTGTTAAACCGATCCAGGCCGAGCTCGGTCCGAGCTTGGATCAGTTAACCAAGCCGAGCTTGGTTCTGACGACCGTTTACACAGTACGCTATCTCGGTTCCTTGGTTTCCTCGCCTCCTAGTGACGGTCTGCGGTACTACTGCTCTCTGGGTTTGAAGACAGCACCAAGCAATTCAAAATGGCAGCGCCCGTAACATTCAGGCAGTTATGCTTGGTGATACGTCGTTGTTTGCGGCGAGTCAGGCAACTTTTGGTGAATTTACTTGACAGAGTCGGCTTTTGGGAAGTGGATAAGACAAACAAACGTCTAATAAGGATTTACAGACGCAGGAAACAACGACAGACGCTGAGGTTCATCACACTGCTAAGCAGAATCATCAATGGAAATCGTGTGTCACGGTAGGGAAGCTAGTATTTTTATGAATGTCTGAAATGTCAGCTGACTGTAAGGAAATGACGCGGTCTGCTCATGCGCTCTTCGTTATCAGATAACCGAGATAGGGAAAAACTGAGCCGAACCCACCTCTGGAACTGGGCTGCATGTAGCACGGTCTGGTTGTGTCTGGCTCGGTTGAGTTCAGTTTGCGTTCCATTTACACTCGATAGTTATCTCGGTTACCGAGCTCGGACTAGTCTCGGCTCGGTTAAAAAAGGGTAGTATAAACGGGGTAAATGACTTCTCAATCTGCTGGTCCAAAGTAATCTGCTATCAAATTCCAGCATGGATGGAGGTTGTTTAATTTTGCAACAGTGCAGTGTTTCTCGTGGCCTTTAGGGGCATTAAACTTGGACGTTACAGGTCTACGTATAGCCTATAGTGGCTAAAAGGTACACGGTGCTGGTTTTACGTGTACTCAACCAAAATCAACTTTTTTTTGCAGCTAAACTACATAAACTGGGCCTAAGAGTGCTACCTTAATGTTACTATGGTAACATTTGCACTTGTTTAGTTCTGTAATATTTGTCATAAAACTGTTTTAGTGCTGCCCTCATAAGGCTGAACTGTGGCTATTGAAGTTGAATTTTGGTCACTGGTACGTGCTTTCGTCATCATAGCCACCCATTCGGATATAAAACCATCTTAGTCAGACACATACCTTGGCGCTGCCATGGTGAGTCAGGCTCAGGAGTTGGAATCATGACCATAAGGGGCAGTGTTGCCAAGTCTGCCACTTGTTTTTTTTTTCCTTTTTTTCTAAAGTCACTTGGGCTTAACTTTGGGCTTGTTTTGGAATGTGGAGTTGCGTATTTTGACCTGCCTTTTTTTGTTTTGTTTCTTTTGATTGAAACCCATATTCCTGTTTGTTCCATCCATGTAACAAGAGCTAATAAGTGACCTGGTTGGTCTGCTCCAGTGTTACAGTCAGAGCCAGCACTGCAAGATAACTAAAACATCTGTCAGCAGGTATCTGACAAAAATTGTGAGCAGGAGCTGTCCCTGATAATGTCTAAATAAATACATGTGTTCATATTGTTAACAAGTGGCCTCGGTATCACAGTGTGGCGTGTTCATAGAGTGCTCAGGACCACTGGGCTACACAAAACCTCCCTAAACCTCCAGTGATGAGGAGGTAAGAAATCATCCACCTCAAAAGATCAATCCGTCGTGAAACCACCAGTATTTCCCTTGTTATTCCTTGTTTCAACATGTCACTTTCCCCTGTCCTGATTGTGTCTCAGCTCATCCCAACGTTTAGCCCTGTGTCTCTTGGAACCACCCACTTTTTTCAAAATTTGTCTGGGGCAGACTTATGCCGGGGTGAGTTATACATTGAAGAACTTTGAAAGTTTGATGTTCCAGCCATATAATTAATAGACATCCTCAAGCACAATGAATGCTAAAAGTTTTGACAGTAATGAAAATGTTGTATCGCATGAGGGAATTGTTGGCAAATACTTAATATAATACTTAATATAAGTTCATAATATTTCATTTTTATGTACAGTTAGGTAATATGGCTATAAAAGACCAATTATAGATGGTAAATGGACATAATTAACCTAATGCATACTCTTACTCAAAGAGCTTTACTCCATAGCCACATTCACTCAATTGCACTCGCTAACATGCTTACAATCATCTATCAATACGTAGATCAGTAGGCAGCTTTGGGTTAAGTATCTCAGGGTTTCTGCAGCATGTAATTGACCATGGCGCACTGCCACAACGAAATAAGTCGCCACACCTTCAGTGTAAAGTATTCTTTAAAAACTTACGTTAAAACAATGTAAAGCATATGGGAAATATATATATATCCTATATTATGTATAGCCTATATTTGTGCACTTACACTAACCATCATCAGTTTGAAATTAATCCAAATATCATGAAACATTAAAATCTACTTTATTTTGAAAAACCAACACTTCCTGCTCCTTCCTGTCTGGCTACGAAGCTGGCTAGCGGTCACAGCGTGGTGCACTGCTTTCAGGAGGGAAGGAAAACTAGAGATGACAGTCGTGTTGCCTAGTTAGCATCTTTGTTGGTATATTTAACAACTTTTCAGAACCCTCCAGCAACCTTTCAAAAAGTGACTAGCAACAAGTCTAGCATCTATTTCTGTGTTAATGTCAACTTTACATGAAAGCACCGATTGTTCTGGAGTCACTGTTTTGAGGCAACAGTAAGAGCTGCTAAGTTCGTTTCCCATTCAGTTCTGTCTCACAGGCACACCACAGCTGCTGCTGCTGTTACCTGAAAGCCCAGCATGCTGCGACAGCTGAGAGGAGACCCATGGCGAAATGTATCATGCAAACGTGCTGGTGATCTCGCCCTGGATTACAAAGCGGGAAATAAATTTGACGTGAATATAATTTTTAATGTAGTCTCTTTTGTCTCTGAAACTGTTGCACTAAAATAATTCCTTGAATTTAATTCACACGCAGCTTCAATTCTCATTCACTTTGTGTGCTTCTGATAAGTGTCTTTTTTGTACAGTTTTTTATGTAGTGTGGACTCATCATTTCATAAAGGTAATTTGTAGTTCCAAACACATTTGATCACTTTTTTGTCTTTGGAAAAGCTTCTTATTCTTACAGCCTGTGTGACAAATGTATGAACAAACATGCAAATCAGACGATGACATTAGCTACCCCCACCCACTCCCCCCCCAAATAAAGAAAAATATATATAGCTCTTTTTTTTCTTTTGATTTGTAGGAGTTCTGTGGAGCTGGAAGCTTTTCTTATGGCTTAAAAAGTTTATTCATGACAACTAATCACCAACAAAACTGCAACTATATACTGCTGTTTGCCTGGTAGTTAAGAGAGCTGCCTGTGTTATTTTTTTTTCTAAGGCAACCGCTGTGAGTCCATTTTAGCTGTCATCAAACACTGAGCAATTTGGCCACCACCCTACTTTTATTCGGCCACCTGCAGGGCTGTCTTAATAAAAATTAGTATGCTTTCACAACTGAACAGGTTTATGGTAAATGTGTGTTTTGTTGATATGGAACCTCCCAAAATGAAGTTGCTTGTTTGGTGGTTGCTTTGTTTAGTGGTGTATTCTCTGTGGATTTAAACATTTGGTTATATGTACCTGGATGGTATGCTGAAAAAAACGGCACAAAGATTAAAGGCTGTTATTAGTAGCAATACATCTGTTTTATGTGAAGTGTTGCTTTTCATTATAACCTCTTTTTGGCATTGTTTGACATCTCTTTTGTGTCAAATGCTTACAAAAAGTCACTTCTTCTAGCTTTTTTGAGCCTTGTTTTGTTAAGAGCAGGGGAGTTTCTTGTCCATGGATCCTAAATTTAAATGTTACAATGCTCCATCTAATTCCTTATCCCCTTCACCTTCTGCTTGTGCTCCGTCATAGTGGAATGTATACTGTTAATTGGGAAATTGTGCCAGGATTGCTAGATGAGCTTGCAGTTGAAGGACATTTTCATACAATATTTTTATTTAGCTGTGTTCTTCGGCAGAATTGTAAGCCAACTGTCTTGGCTGAGAAGCAACCCTACATATGGACATATGGATTCTATCACAATAATTTACTGCTGGTATGGTCCAGGACTCATAATAGTGCTCACCTTTTTTTGCAGACAGTGCATAACTGAATGTGTAAAATAAAAAATAAGATTCAAATGAAAAAAAATGACTTTGCACCAATTCTTTTTCCTGACCATCCTTGATTGCCTGGCAGATTTTCCATCTGTCGTTAACATTTTTCTTTGACCAAAGTGACTTATTTTCTTCTCACAAGGCTGTTTTCTTTACCTTTCTGGAGGTTACTGACATGGATTGGAAACTGCTGCACTGATGAAAATATTATGTAGTACACTACTTAGAAAACCCCCTTTCTTATCACAATAAGAGCAGACTATGGCACACACACAAAAAATAGCCTGAACATTGATGAACTCTGCAAGGTCTTTCCATGGTCTTCTGGGGTACATCAAGATAGCAGTATGCTCCTCAAGTAAATGTATCATGATTTAGGTTGTTATTTGTTTATTTTGGACTTTTCTGGACTTGAATCAGAAACCATCCTATCAGCCTTTCACCTCTCAGCCACCAGCCACTATCTAATCAGCTCAGTCACCAGTCAATTAGCCAACATCAACTCCACCTGCTACCACTAATTACTTCCAACTCTGCTCACCTGTTTCGCTGACTACATCTACCTGCCTCAGCCAAGTTATCCCTGCCAGAATGTCTCTTCTTGTCAAGAGTAATGTGTTTCCACTCTGCCAGTTCCTGTGTGCTCAGCCAGCTGGACTCTTCTGTTTGCTTCTCTAAAGAAAGTTGCCTGTGTCTGCGTGCTGCAGTTCTGCCTGTTTCCCCGTGAGTCCCAGCTGCTTGCTGTGTCCGTTCTGGTGGTTCCCCAGTCCATATCACCTGTTCTACCTGCATCTTCTGGTCCCCTGCTCATCCCTGCCTGTCTGCCTATACCGTCAGCCATTAAATCCCGTGTTCTAGTCTGGTTTCACCTGCATCTGGTCAAGTCTGGTCCTGCTTGCCTGCCTCACCTGCCATTATTCATTTTCTCACTATAAACCTTTTAAAAGATCGTAACTCTGTTTGGCTGAATATCAGGTTCACAAGCAGTAACCTTTACAAAATGTTCCCAAACAATTTTAAGCAGATCATGGTGGTTCACTATGATGGTGGCAGAATATTCCTTTCCTGTGTTAGGCATGCTCGTCAAGGCATTGGAAGTTCATTCATGATGTAGTATCCTCACTTGAAGAAGTGGAACGGTCAGAAAAATTGTAGCTGGAGAGGCTTGATAGCCTCATGCTAAAGCTACTTCCTAACCATGCTCCAATAGCTAGGAAAGCTCTAAGACGTTTGATACCAAGCTTCTTCACCATCACCTCTTACCTCATCTTGAGTTTTCACCAAAGTATCAATAGTGCTTTCTCCTATCTCCCCATCAATCATCATTCTTCTAATCTGCAAACAATAAAAATAACCATTAAAAGTGATAAAGAGACAGTATAATTGATAAATATTCATAATTTGACACAGTATGTTTGAAAATGTGCTTGAAAACAGTGTGACATATCAAGCAGATATTTAGCTTTGTTGCTTTTCCTGAGCAGGTGTGATAAGTTTATTTGGATACACTACCTCCACTTTTATGTCATTTTCCAGCTCAGCATCAAGGAAGTCCAGGGTCACAGGCTCCTGAAATTTAGGATTCTGTACAAGGTATGATAATTTGGTTTGTAATATGATGCAGTTTCAGACAACTACAAACAAATCGGAATAACTTTTTTTCTGTTGGGTGTTTTAAAGCTTATAGAGGTCATAGAAGGGGATAATGGTTATAACAAATATTCTTGCTGTTGGGTAAGCATAAAAAATCTAGTTCTCCTCTAGAACTCAGGATTATCCAAATGCCAGAAAACATGAACTCTTTCAGAGAGAAAAAAATCTGTAAAAATAATAACCTGCACAAAAACAACACTAGAAATATCATGGGAATAAGTCAAACAAAAACATATAATAGGTGTCATGTTCATTTTAGCAGCTATTGAGCGAGTGGGATAATACTAAATAAATACATTTTTGTTTAATTGTGCATGCTTTTAAGAAAAAATTGTGACCTAAAGTATCTGAATTTCACAGGTTTAAAAAGTTTCAGGTAACTTAAAACGTGTTGTCTTTCATGTAATTATTTATAAGACACATTTTAGCTGTCTGTACCAGATTGTTCTTTAGAAGGAAAGTAATTTTCCCCCCTAACACTTAATCAAATCCATAACAGAAAAAAAGGGTATGCGCCACATGGCACTTTTATGTCATAATATTTGATACCACACACATACATGAATCAGACTTGATACAAAGTGACAGTGAACTGCATTAATGTCCTCTCTTAAAGACCCTCTATGTCTGAGCGACTTTATGGTGGTATAAAATAGTAGCAGTAATCTACTTCTTCTCTATAAAAGATCCATATGTGAAACCTGATACAAGGTTATATTCCACAGTATTTTCACAAAAAATATGGCAAAATATGCACCAACTGTTACATTACACAATTTTGTTGTGCTTTGTTATGCTAGAAATTTTTTCTTTTCTTATATGGATTATCTTAATGTGTTTTTAACAGTACAAAGACAAAGAAAACATTTACTAAGCAATTATTAAGAGAAAGTAAAGTAGGTTTTTCTTACATGTGATGGTAAGTGAAATAAATTGATACAGCAAAAGATGATGATGATGATGAAGATGAAGACTCAACATGAAAAATGAGAAAAGATAGAATAAAAGATCAAGATGTTCATCGAATACCAAATGAAACATCATTAATAAATCAAGCCATGAAATAAGATTTAAAATAAAAATAATTGGAAACATGAACAGGTAGAAATAGGAAAAAATGGGAAAAAGCTTAAGTAATAATTGAGAAGAAAAAGAAAAAGAGAGAGCATTAGAGAGACTGCTACATTTGTTGATGCAAATCATGGTGAGATATGAAAGTAAAAAACAGCAACGACGCAAGAGGCTTGGATTACAAATTTTATATTCTGATGTTAAACAGGCCTCAAGGGCATAATCAGTATTCTTCCATCTACTATTTGACTTATTCAGTGAGACAATGTATCTGCCTTAGGGCTAATGGGAAATAAGCTTGCCTAAATGCAAGATCAGAATGAGATCATTCAGATGGAGCCTCATTACAATGTAAGGTCACATTGCTTGGTTGAATAATTTGGTAGGTAATCTGAAGTACAGCACCCAAAACTGACACAAAGTCAGACTTCTGAGATGTCATGCCTAGCTGCATTTCTAAATCTGTGTTGGCTACAAGAAATGTGATAGAGATGTGAGTGGAAAAGAAATATGCTCCCCTTTTCTGTAAAAATATAATTGAATTCAAACCTGAATCTCTGAACAATTACTCTTGTAAAATAGCATAGCTCTATTTCTTTACCATCATGCAAAACTCCACACAGAAAGGCCCCCTGCCGATCATGGGACTCAAACCTGGGACCTTCTTGCTGTGAAACAAGAGTGCTAACCACTGGGCTGCCGTGTCGCAGTAGCAGGTCATTTTGACACCTTTTGTTTTAGGATACAATCACTATACAAAACATACAGTAGGTGTTGCATACTTCTAAAGCTTGATTGGACTCAACAGGTCTTGATGCACTTCAGATCTTCACATTTGAACTCACGTAAATAGTATTTTTAGGTATATCAATCTAAGTGGCATGTTTAGAAAACTGTGATATCAGCTTTCAATGAAAGAAGTTGATTGTAGCCCCTGTTTTCGCTCCAAAAATTATGTCACAGAACTATCTACGCAGATACAAAGGGATATTTACAAAGCTTTACATGCTAATTAGCAACACAAGAATCTGTACTATAAAATTAAGTTGGGGTTGTTCAGAAAGGATTGGAAAGCACATCACAAGTAAATTATATCTCTCTAGTGAACATCATGGTTTACTAAAGCAACTGCTGCTCAATCTACAGGATTGGGAAATAGAAAACCTTTCTAAATTGGCATGAAGTTACTTCAGGAGTCTATGGTGTAACTAGTTTTTCTAAATTGGCATGAAGTTACTTCAGCAGTCTATAGTGTAACTAGTTTCTCTCACCTCATGAAATGTGACAGTGTACTTATTATTGAGCCTTAGTTTCCTGTTACGAATCCTTTTCTAGAAAAATTATAAAATGAACAGTAATGAACTTTGATGTCTAAATTAATTGGGAGAAGAACTACATAAATATACTGATTGTGAAAGTGCCTTAATCAGCTCATAACGCCACTTCCTTGTTTTTCCTTGTTTACAAGTTATGGGCCAGTCTTCAACAATGATTATAAAAGTTTATTTATATTTAATGTTCCTTTCAGTTACCTCGAGTTGCAGGCATATATTAATATAAACTGACAGCATACAGATTACCACACCCTTGTATGTATTAAAGTAAGAAATAAAATTGTTTGAACCATAACTGCTTGGTGTGAAGTGTGTGTGGTCTGCAGTGTCCAATCCAAAGAGTAAAGTAGGCAGGTTTGAAGCGCTGGGTAACACATGGCCCTTATACAGCCTGTCAGTGTTGGCATGCCTGAGGCTGAAAGTAGTGGGCTGCAATAGGATTTGTTGAAAAGAGGGCTGGAACCTCTTGTGAGGTCATGGCTAATTTTTATGGGGTCATGTCTTAATGTGTGCCAGTGGCTGGGAGTCCAGTTGCATTTTTTTGACAAATTGTGAGGCTACTCAGGGCCTCAGCGAGGCTTAAATGTATTCAAGTTGAGTAGAATTTCCTTATCCCACATTATTTATGTTTTTTTTATAGCTGAACTGTAAGTATAAATAAGATAAAAATAATTGGGAGCAACATACTACATTTTTTCATAATATGAAATAAAAAGGAAAACAAATAGAAATCCAACACAAATTGCCTAAAAAGATGTGCCCCATACTCTAACTAAATGTTTATCTAAATGTTTTTATCCCTTATTTCTAAACATATATGCCGGTTCTCTGCCAGGTCCTCATTTCTCTGCAATCCCATATGGCAAAAGTGACCTTCCAGCCAGTATCTAAGGCTTGATCACACCAAGTTATACTCTAATTCGGGAATAAATTCTGTTTATGAAGACTGATCCGTTGCCAGCATATAAAAAAACTAAACTAAAAAAGAACCTTCACCATCTGCTTTGCTGCACATTATTTACTGACAACAATATATTACAGTGAAGCTGTGAAGAAAAGTCAGATGGTTATACATGTCAATAAGACATGGAAATTGACATGCAGATGTCATACCTTAGGCTGGAGATTGGGATGCAGCAGAACATATCCATTGGGATCAATAGCAAAGTAGTATCCATTGGGCCCAATCTGATGTAAAGATGAACAAAGAAGAGACCCATCAGTTTCCTGCCCAAAAATCCACAATTATGCAGTTATTTAAGGCACAAGGCAGATGTCATTGTGGTACACTGGTGTATTCCATGACAGCAAAAGATTTTTGCTGTCATGGAACAGCAAAAATCTTTCACATTTCAATTTCAACTGGGGTCTTTTTTGTGGGAATCACATATGTCAATTTTGTGGGTTTTATGAGTATGAAAATAAATATTTTCTCTGTATTGACTCAGTAATGTGCTGACATCCTGTTCAGAGTATACTTTACCACTCAACTTATGACAGCTGGAAAAAGATTAAGAGTACTAACTCTAAACAGGATGTATGTATGGAATAAAGACAGTCTAATGGATTATTAAAAACTTGTAGGAGGGATTTACTAGTCCCAAAGCACCAGTCTAAGTTGGAACAAAGAAAATGCGTGATTAACAGCAAACCCTGTTTTGTGGATAGACTGCCAACAGATTTTAGTTTTATCACATAACTTATCCAGAGGGAAACAAATACACACATTTTGGAGCCAGTCACAAGACCTTTTTATGATAGATGCATCTTTCTGCATGCATGTGACCCCATTTGGGAGTATTACACTCACTGTGAAGCGCGGTGTGAGTTTCTTGATGTCATCAAGAGATACGTCAATCCCCATTACACCCAAAATCAACTGATTCTGATGCTTGAGTGGAAAAAAAACAGGAATGAAAAGTGAAGAAATATTGTATTCATCAGGTTGACTCCACACATCATGATCTCATTTATTTCCTTTACCTCTTCATTCCTGTCATCAATGGTTTTTGTTCTGTTGAAAACAGGCAGTGTTCCTGTAATAACCAGACCTAGTTCCTGATGCAAAATCATGATAGAACACTGATATTTATCTTCCCAGTAAAAAAAACAACAGTTTTGTTATTTATTACAGTACATAAAGAGGTGATACCATACCAGGGCATCAAGATATACATTTGTCCACTGGACGTGTTTGGCCTGTTTGTCTGCCAGAACCATGGGCCTTCCCAGGACATCTAGGTATTCCTAAATTTAACATACAACAAAAAGATTGTTTTTATCTACTGTCATGGGGAATGCACACTTCTCAAATTCTTGAACAGGTTGTAAAATAGTCAAACATCACCTGTGTGTTTATTCTGATGGCTCCGATGGAAGGAATCTCATAGAAGTAACCTGGGTAAATGATTGTACTTTAACTTGAGCGAAAAAATATTCCCTTGTATTTTTTCATGAAATATTATTAACTTATGACGTTTTTGACATTTTATACTGGTCAAAAAAAGAAATAGTTGCTAAATATTCTTTCTGCATTGACAATGAATTATTGTAGTGTTGTAACTGAAACCAACATGTGATACCTTTGTTGGAGCAGGCCATCCACTGGATTGGTCCTTTATCATAGTTGTGTTGTCCAACTGAGAAGGTGAAGATTCTGACCTAAAACATAATGTTGCAAATAATAATGAATAACTAAATAGATGCCACAAAACACTTTTACTAAACATATATGGAAAGCCGATTGAACATTTATTCTGATATCTTGATATCAGGCATAATTGTCATGTACATGCAAGCCATTTCTGCCCACTAGTTAACTAGTGAGCCATGTTTCTGTGAACTAGTTAACTAGTGAAGGCCAAAATATGCACACTAGTTCACTAGTGGGAGCCAAAAGGCTCACTAGTTAACTAGTGAACACATTTTAGCTTCACTAGTTAACTAGTGAGAGCCAGAAATGTCCACTAGTTAACTAGTAAAGGCCAAAATGCATACCAGTCAGCTAGTTGAAAGCTTTTGGGTCACACTAGTTAACTAGTGACAGCCAAACATGTGCACATGTTTACTAGTGAAGGCAGAACACCTCACTAGTTAACTAGTTGCAGTAGGTCAACGTAACTAGTAAACTAGTGAACCATAAATGGCTTTCTAGCTAGCTCGGTGATGGCAGTAGTCTCACTAGTTAACTAGTTGATGCATCCTTTGTCCAAACTAGTTAACTAGTGAGGTCATAAATGTATACTAGTAAACTAGTTCAAGACAAAATTCACACTAGTCAACTAGTGGCGCAGAATTCAAATTAGGAGGCGGAGAATTCTGGAAATTGAGGCTTTCTATTGGCTCCCTATGTCCAAATAAAACATGACAACCAATCACAGTGCAGAATTTGACGAAATCCCACCCACAACATTTGCATGTGGCACACAAGTTAACATGCTGGCCAAAGGTACTCTAGCTAGTAAATTAGTGGCTTCAGTGTGACACTTACATGTAAACTAGTGAAGGCAGAACTGCTCACTAGTTAACTAGTGAAGACACAAATGCCCACTAGTTAACTAGTGAGGTCTAAAAAGTGTCACTAGTTTACTAGTGTGCACCAAAACACCCACTAGTGAACTAGTCATGGCAAATTCCATTCGACTAGTTAACTAGTGAGGTGCAAAAAGTGTCACTAGTTTACTAGTGTGCCCCAAAATGCCCACTAGTTAACTAGTGAAGGCCATTGCAGCCCCACTAGTTAACTAGTGAGATGCCAAAACGCTCACTTGTTAACATGTAAAGGCCAAAATGCCCACTAGTTTACTAGTGAGGGTGTTGTGGGCCTTACTAGTTAACTAGTTGCATGCATATTTTGTTCACTAGTTAGCTAGTCACACCTAAAAACACAAACAAGCTGGCCGTTTTTGTCCACTAGTTAACTAGTTGAACAATTTAAGTCTCACTAGTTTGCATGTGTGGCAGTAAAGCAGCTCACTAGTTAACTAGTGCGCACAACACACAGTGGCTGTTTTTGGAGCTATCTAGTTTACTAGTAATGCAAAAGGTAATCTTACTAGTTAACTAGTGACACATTGGCATTCACTAGTTAACTAGTTGACATGTTTGGCCTTACTAGTTTACTAGTAATGGAACAGGACATGCTCACTAGTTAACTAGTGAGCATATCTGCATTATTAATGCCTTTCACTAGCTTATAGAGGGCATTTTGAGCCTTACATGTTAGCTAGGGAGGACAAAACATTGTCCATAATGAACTAGCAGGAGAAAAATGCCATTCACACTAGTAAACTAGTTGAATTTGAATAAATACACAAACGGCTGGCATTTTGTGCAACTAGTTAACTAGTGGGACGTAACATTGTCCCACTAGTTAACTAGTGTGCAATGTCGCACTTGCATGCAAATGAAGAAGGCGGAACAAAGATTTTGATTGGTCCATTTAGGAATCAGAAACCTAGAAAAAATGGATGACTTCGTCCAGGCTGTTCTAAGAGCAAACTTTTATAAACTAAGATCGTTTGAGCATTAAAATATGTTTTGATAACATGTCTAGTGACAAAGTTATGGTGTATTGCTGTAATCTTCGTTCAGTTAATGTGTAAAATCTTTAGTTTTTCAGTTATTAGTCTGAAAATCGCAATAAAACTGGAGGCATTTGTATGCAACAAAACGTTTCAGTAACATGAACATTGATGATAGCTTTGCCCATGTGGCAAGACTAGCTCAAGTGGTTAAGCAGCGGGAGATCATTTGGGAGGCCAGGGTTCAATTCCTTAGAAGTGCATGATGTTTTTTTTCTTGATCTTTGAGCTTTTAATTACTTTTGAAACCATGTGCAGTTAATGTGTACAATCTTTTGTTTTTCGGTTATTAATCAGAAAAGTGCTACTGAAATGGATGCATTTATGTCTGTGGTTGCCTAGCAGCAATAAACAAAAGAACAATATAACGTTGATCCCTGTGTGGATCAAGAGCTCACTTGGTAAAGCATGGGGTTTCCCTGTTATTATTAAAAAACATTTCGACAGAATATGAGATACTTTTGTGATACTTTTTTTAATCACCCTTTTATCAAGGGTTCTGATTTGTCGGTGTTCAAATCACGCACAGGAAGTGCACAGTTCTACCGCCATTTAGTGCTACAGTTACACATGTAAGACCAGCGTTAGCGGTCCGTGTATCTTCAGGCAATTTGTTTTTTTTTCCGGAAAACCAAAACGAAAAACGGATACTACTTCCGTTTTTCTGTTTTTCCATTTACAAATCAAAACGTCCTAGTCAAGTGCGGACGACACAAATTTGTTCACATTAGGCCTACCGCTTATCTACTACTGAACTTATGAGCCAAACAGAGGAGGAAGCTTCCGAGGGCAAGGCGGGAGTTATCATCATCACAGGAGGACAACATGTTGAGAAATACAAGAAGCATTTTTCGGAGACGAAGACGTCTAGGTCCAACAGGTATGAATACTTTTTATATTTGTCGTCTACAAAATGTAGCATTTTATAATGACTACACTGGCGGAATATTTGAACATAATGAAATTGGTTGGCTCATTTGAATACAAGGTGGCTAATGGGTTCTTTGCAGTTGGTTTTATCTGAAGTGAAATAACATACTGTAGGCTAATGACTTTATTTCCTGCATGTTCAGTGTTTTTTAATGAATATACTGTACGTTATTGTTATGTTAACTTTCACTTAAGAAACATCAACCGCCTCCGTCCCTCCCTTACCCCACACACACTGCTGCCATACTTGTGCACAGCCTTGTCACCTCCCGACTGGATTACTGCAACGCTCTCCTCTTCGGCCTTCCTCAAAAATCACTCCATAAACTACAACTGGTCCAGAACTCAGCTGCTCGCATCATAACAAGAACTCCCTCTATCCACCACATCACCCCAGTCCTCCAACAGCTTCACTGGCTCCCCGTGCAGTTCCGCATTCAATATAAAATTCTCATGGTGACATTCAAGGCCCTTCACCACCTAGCCCCCCCTTATCTGTCAGGCCTCCTGCACATTCCCACCCCCTCCCGTGCTCTTAGATCCTCATCTGCTTTACACCTGTCTGTCCCTTCCGCCCATCTCACCACCATGGGGAGCAGAGCATTCAGCCGCTCTGCCCCCCGCCTCTGGAACTCTCTACCACCCCTACTTAGAAACACGGACTCACTTCTAAATTTTAAATCACAACTCAAAACTCATCTGTTTAAGACTGCCTATTCTCTTTAATTATCAATTTCCCTGTCCCAGCCTCGGTATTTTTTAAATGTTTTTTGTTTTGATTTTGTTTCTGACACTCTGTTTTTTACCCTTCTGTACGGTGACCTTGAGTGTCAAGAAAGGCGCCTATTAAATAAAATGTATTATTATTTATTATTATTAAAAGCGCCTTTTTCCCCCGCATTTCAGGCCCATTGCAGAATAAATAATGGCTTTGGAGTTAGGCTAGCAATGCTGTGCTAATTTTATGCTAAATTTCTCAATGTACATGAATTGCCAATGTGTAGTTCAGGACTTTACTATAACTACGTTTTGACCGCAAGCGATACAGGCAATTCTGTCATCACTGCTTAAAAATAATATTAGCCTGGCTAATTTAAGATGTTTTTGCAGTTGCAGGTTATTGACAATCTTGTCTGACCATGCAGTCTAAGTGCACTGGAGCTGCATAAATAAATAAATAGCCAACCAACCATCCAACCAACACCAGTTATCTCCAAAGGCTAGTTTGTACTTTTATTTTCTGGCAAGGAAGGTTAATCCTAAGTGATAGTGGCCCTGGCAGGGGTGTGGGTGTGTCTCCTCCATCACCATCCCACCTTGCTTGTAATAATTTGAAAATACGCTAGTTTAGACCACTGAGCTCTATTATACACCGGAGTTCTAATAGCCCGCTGTTAGAACGAGTCGCTTTGAAGCCACCAGCCGCCATATTGGTACTCCCTATTTTCCCCCAGTAACCAGGGCATATGTGCGCTACAGCATCGAATAACGAGGATTTTCTCATGTTCAGGGGGGGCTTAAAACATTTAAAATGTCAAATGCCATATACTTTTATGTTATGTTCTAAAACTATGAACTACTGAGAGTCATGTGCTGAAATATTTTGCATTTTATATATTTAAATATATATATATAACATTTATAAATAGCAATATACAAAAACATATATGTACATATATGTTTATATATATATATATATATATATATATATATATATATATATATATATATATATATATATTTAATATGAATAACATGTTAAATATTATCTTCTAATACGTCTTAACACGGCATTCGCCATACTGCAGGCTATGCTTTCTGTATCAGTTAGCCTACTTTAACCGTTGCAGAGCAGTTTGTCACTTTAGCCACTAGGGGCACCCATCAGGACCTGATCGCGAGGCTATGAACAGTCAATTTACATATCTGGGTGGGATTCTTACATGATACCCAATAGGAGTCTTCTACCCACCTTCTCATTAGAATATGCATAATGATCGTTTCAGGCACTAGTTAACTAGTGAGCTGCTTTACTGCCACACATGCAAACTAGTGAGACTTAAATTGTTCAACTAGTTAACTAGTGGACAAAAACGGTCAGCTTGTTTGTGTTTTTAGGTGTAACTAGTTAACTAGTGAACAAAATATGCATGCAACTAGTTAACTAGTAAGGCCCACAACACCCTCACTAGTAAACTAGTGGGCATTTTGGCCTTTACATGTTAACAAGTGAGCGTTTTGGCATCTCACTAGTTAACTAGTGGGGCTGCAATGGCCTTCACTAGTTAACTAGTGGGCATTTTGGGGCACACTAGTAAACTAGTGACACTTATTGCACCTCACTAGTTAACTAGTCGAATGGAATTTGCCATGACTAGTTCACTAGCGGGTGTTTTGGTGCACACTAGTAAACTAGTGACACTTTTTAGAGCTCACTAGTTAACTAGTGGGCATTTGTGTCTTCACTAGTTAACTAGTGAGCAGTTCTGCCTTCACTAGTTTACATGTAAGTGTCACACTGAAGCCACTAGTTTACTAGCTAGAGTACCTTTGGCCAGCATGTTAACTTGTGTGCCACATGCAAATGTTGTGGGTGGGATTTCATGAAATTCTGCACTGTGGTTGGTTGTCATGTTCTATTTGGACATAGGGAGACAATAGAAAGCCTCAATTTCCAGAATTCTCCGCCTCCTAATTTGAATTCTGCGCCACTAGTTGACTAGTGTGAATTTTGTCTTGAACTAGTTTACTAGTATACATTTATGACCTCACTAGTTAACTAGTTTGGACAAAGGATGCATCAACTAGTTAACTAGTGAGACTACTGCCATCACCGAGCTAGCTAGATGAAGCCATTTATGGTTCACTAGTTAACTAGTGACATTGACCTACTGCAACTAGTTAACTAGTGAGGTGTTTTGCCTTCACTAGTAAACATGTGCACATTTTTGGCAGTCACTAGTTAACTAGTGAGACCCAAAAGCCTTCAACTAGCTGACTGGTATGCATTTTGGCCTTTACTAGTTAACTAGTGGACATTTCTGGCTCTCACTAGTTAACTAGTGAAGCTGAAATGTGTTCACTAGTTAACTAGTGGGCATTTATGCTGTCACTAGTTAACTAGTGTGCACAAACATGGCTCACTAGTTGACAAAAATGGATGTTGGCCTGATATCAAGATATCAGAATAAATGCTCAAGCGGCTGGCCAAATTACATAGAAGTTAACAAGTGGGAATTTGACATTCAGTAGTCAGCTAGTAAACATTTTTGTACCTTACTAGTTGACTAGTAATATATAGAAGTCTTTAAACTAGTTAACTAGTGCACATTGCAATGTCCACTAGTTAACTAGTGAACATGCAGAGCATTACTAGTTAACGAGTAAGGTATGGAACATATGAACTAGTTAACTAGAGAGAATTTGGGCCTTACTAGTTAACTAGTGGGCATTTTGGCTGTCACTAGTTAACTAGTTCACACAGAAATGGCTCACTAGTTAACTAGTGGGAAGAAATGGCTTGCATGTACATGACAATTATGCCTGATATCAAGATATCAGAATAAATGCTCAATCGGCTTTCCATAAACATATACTCTAAGACAACTTTATAAGGTGCATGTAGGGTAAACCAGCTGCCTGACTCTCACGAGATGGATGTAGTTACACCGAGCTCCTCACAGCTCCACACATCCATCTGGAACCACTACCACTGGGAGGGATTTCAATACCACATAAAATGAACGAGCCAATCAGGATCGCCGGGCGGGATTTTAGTAGATGTGACGTATCACAGAAGCAACTATTTGGATTCAGACAACAAAGGTGGCTCGTGGCAAGGAAGCAAGGGTGACCAGAAGTCCCCAAATCCCCTAACCCTAACTGGCAAAATCTGTCCCCAGAAATGTCCCCGATTTCAGTGTATCATGATGGAGTAAAAATGTTTAACGCAGCAAAAGGCATATACCCTGTCCTACAGCTGTCCCAGCATAGTAGAAAAGCTGAGCTGAACGTGCCTTGCCTGCCCCGTCGGCGTTGCAGACTGGTCAAAACAAACCAACCCTCCGACAGAGACTCTGCGGCCGGTTAGCAAAATCAGAGACATTGCCGGTTTTCATTAGAGAAATCTGGTCACCAGCTAACCTTGATGCTGCTATTTGATCAGTGTTGTCCAATATACCGAATAATTATTCTTTAAAAGAACACCAGAGAATGGCTTTGAAGGCTTTTGTTAGTGAAAACGATGGTTTCAGTTTTGATGTTGGTTTCGAGTGGTTGAACTAGCACGTCTGTAAAGATGACGGACAAGTAATTTAACCAACCATATGCAAGGATTTTTGATAAGGGCCTTCCTTCTGAAATACATCTCCAATGGAGCAATTCCAGATGGATGTGTGGAACTCTGCAAAACGAAATCCATCTGGCAACTGTCAAGTTAGTACACTTGTAGGACATAGCTGGATTGATTAGAGTTAAAAAAGAAACCCAGATAAATTAATTTAAGGCAATTGGCATCAAGGTTCCTACTATTTTAATTTTACTAGCATTAGTTTTTTGCTTTCTTGTTTGAATGCTTTCATCATATTGTTTCACAACATATTCTGTATCCCTCTTATACTTTCCAAACATATTTACTTGTCTTACAAGTAGGTCTTCAAGTCTAGTGGAAAATCTTCCCAAGTGGAGATAAAATGCTATTATAAAGTACAATAAAAGATCAAAGTATTCAAATGACATATAGGTTTAACAACTTATGGACAAATATATTGTGTTAAAACTGAAAAATAACTAAATAGTAAGCTGTTAAAAAGTTTCCTTTTGTATTTGCCCTCTATTGGGGAAAGTCTTACTTTTCATTTCATAAAATCCTGTTTTCCCCACACCATGTACAGTGCAGCAAAAAGATATGTGTTCTGGTTTCAGCTTTTTCTTTATTTTGCTACACAGTTTACACTGTTTTTACAGAGCCCTAGAGGGGTCATCGCAAAATGTTTTGCATGTTGAGAGAATGTGCGCTCGTTTTACTACATTGTGCGCTCGTTTTACTAAATTGTGCTCTCGTTTAACTATATTGTGCACTCGTTTTACTAAATTGTACGCTCGTTTTACTAAATCGTGTGCACAATTTACTATATTGTGCTCTCGTTTTACTATAGTGTGAGCTCATTTTACTAAATTGAGCTCTCATTTTAAGCATAGTAAAACGAGGGCACAATTTATTAAACGAGTGCACTATTTACTCAATCGAGCGCACGATTTACTAAAACGAGGGCACAATTTATTAAAACGAGAGCACAATTTAGTGAACATGGTTATAGAACATTGTGTGCACGATCTACTTAAACGTGGCCAAAATATGTAAAACGTGCACTCAATATTGTCTTGACACTTGTAAACATGAGCACGTTATAGTATAAAAGAAAACGTGCTCACGTTTTATTAATTCGAGGGCTCAATTAAAGGAAACGTGCTCACAAATTATCACGACCTGAAAAAAAATATCACTTAAAGTGAGCTCTCCCGGGCTCCGTATGTTTTAGATCATCAAACAAATGTATATACCAGACATGGAAAGCTTGAGTAACACACACACACACACACACACACACACACACACACACACACACACACACACACACACACACACACACACACACACGCACACACGCACACACACAAATTTTTTTGGTTCAGTTTTAATAGCCACAACTAGGCCTACTTACCTCTAGAAAACAAGAGATCACTTAAACAGGCTCTAGATAGAATGAAGTATGCTAAAAAAAACTCACATTCTACCTTGATTTGAATAATTTGAAGAGCACATTAGTAATAAAGTCATTGACGAATGTCAGTCTGGAAAGGCTCACAAAGCCATTTATAAGGCATTGGGACTATACTGTATCACAGAGAGAGCCATTATTAACAAATGGAGAAAACATGGAAAAGTGGTGAACCTCTCCAGTTGTGGTCAACCTACACTAACCTTCTCCAAAAGGACCACAAAAGAGGTGATAAAAGAACCTAATGTAAAGAAAAGTAGCAAATCCAGCTCTGAATGACTTTAAAAAAAGAAGAAAAAAAAACAAGGTTTTGGATTGGCCTTGTCAAAGTTATGAGATTTCATGGCATGAATATTAATAGGACTGCATGCAAATTCCCAACGTTGCTGAATTAAAACCATTCTACAAAGAAGAATTCCTCAGAGAAATGTACTCCTCCTGCTGTCATATACCTCTAAGCTAGCATTTGGTTTAGAACACAAAACAACCTCCCAAAAACAAACACGTGCCAGCCACTGTAGGTACCTTTTTGTCTGAATTATATTTTTTCAGAATGGACTGAGCTCGTTCTTCTCCTCCATCAGTGAACAGCATGATGATCTTGTTGCAGTTTGCGCTGCTCACATTAGTCTGTTCAAAAGAAACAGACAAGGACTTTTGAGTAGATGCACTTTCATTATCCTACTTGAAAAGGGACATCAGTTAATTGCCTCTATGCTCATCAAGTGATACTTTCATATCTTCTATCATGATTTTTTTGATTTAAAAAATAAACCAAAGCAATGATTTTTTTTTTAAATAACAAATATGATATATGATTTGCTTTGAACCAATATGATGTATTTTGACACAAGTGCTAATCTTGTTCTTGTTTTGTGAAAACACAGCAGCGGACACCCATTGTTTGAAGATCACTTATTTTAAGTGGACTGGACAATCCTTTTAACTTTTGGCTAACTTTAGGAATTAATTATTGCTGTTATCAAATAAGAGCAAGATAATTGCTCTGTAACACATTATTCCTGTCTGTGTCCAAACATTAAAATGGAAAAACTACCTTCAACCAGCAGATGGCAGTCCAGACAACAATTTAAAGCTGCTAAACCATGAAGACAAGATAGACAAGACTCATTCAAAACTTACACAAGGTCCTGTGTTCTTCATACAGACTGAAGTCAGACAAAAGAAAAAAAAAAATTACCCACCGTATAGAGCTGCTCAAAAGCAAACTCGAAGCCTTTTGTGTAATTTGTAATTCCTTTGGCTGTGATGTTCTGCACAGCATCTTTCAGCAGCTTTTTATTCCTCACATTGGCCTGAACCAGATGGTCAAAACAGGCTGTGTTCTTCACCCTGGTGTTAAACTGGGAAACAGAGACAAGAAGTTGTGACCCAAAAATTATTCATACAATTAAAGCGTCTGTGCATGTGTAACAAATAGGAATGCACACACCATCACAGACACACATGCATGGAAAACACTCCCACCTGGCCTTGACTGTTATCAGGCAGCGGTAAACAGACACATTCATCAAGCCCCACTAATTGCTTCACATCCTTGGAGCTCAACGATTCTGTACCCATGGAAACAAGATTCTGCTATATAAAAATGAGGCTAGGCCGCAGCACTATATTTTTTTCAAAGGGAAGCCTCCTCATATCCACCCCACAAAACATGTAAAAGTACCACACTCTACAAGTTCCATGGATGTAAAAACTCTGTCAATTACCTAAACATATAGGATATAAACTGAGCTGTGCTCCAACTTAAACTGATTGTTCATACTTTGAGTAATTAACTAATCTAAATCATTAGAATTAGCCTAGAGTGGAACAAAAATGTAAAATAATTCTTAATGAATATTAATATGAAGGACATGGGACAACAGTGTAACTAGGACTTTTATTGTGTTGCAGAACTGTTATAAAACAATAATGCACCTCATTGATTTAAACTAATCAATATTTCCCCGGGAGATGGGCGGTAGGGAAACTGATAACTCTGATCCACACAGACAAGAGGGCAAAAAGTTCCCCGCACTGTTTCACAACATCAAAGTTGCTATTAGAGGGATAGTAAAATACATGGTGTCTCTGGAATAAAATGCATTGTCCCAGACAGATCAGGGTGACAACATATAATTACAAGCAAGGCATAAACACCAGCAAAAGAACAATAAGTGGGCTTGCAATTGGCAGCAAGAAGCAAGCAGAGATTTTCCATCACACTTTCTATTTAAAGAAGAAGTGACGAAGGTGAGAGCAGGAGGTGAGAATCAGAGGAAGAGGACACAAAAAGACAGAAGGAGAAGTGTGAACACAGGACCCAAAAGTGGATTTAAAGGCAGGAACTTGAACATTTCATATAGTAAGCTCATATGGCACATTCATCATCTCCTCAGGAAGAGGCATACTATTTTTCTGTTCCAAGATAAGCTCATTATACCCGCAGAGGGGGGAAAAAGTGATGTGACAACTGAACAAAATACACGTGAATGAAACTTTAAATTTTACAGTTCTCCTGGGATCCTATTACAACAGCTCTTGTATGTGTGTGCTATTGTCCAGGCCTTAGCAATGGATTAGTGATGACTCAGAAAAGACGGCTAATCTCCAAACTCTAATCCCGTCGGACTCTCTGCATTTCTGCCTTGGAAGTCTGCGACTTTCTCACTAGACTGGCGCTGGCAAACATGGCTGAACAGACAGGATGAAAGTTATAGAGGTTAAATGAGGTGAGATGTGCAAGGAAGGGCCGGGCACGGGGACAGCCAAGGTGGGGGTAATGAGAATGAGTCAAAGTATTAAAAAAAAACTGAGTGGAAGCCATATATGAGAATACAGAAAAGCATCCATCTGCAATCTATGACCTGCCTAGGTGTTAAGGTATGGATTGAGAATCTTCCATTTTAAAATGCCATCTTAGTCCCTGAGCTACTGTTAATGAGGTTAATGATTCATGGGTAATATCAAAGAGCAGTGATTCGATGACAGGTAACAACACCCTCAGGGAGAAACACACATCACTCTGTGCACATGTATGACAAAAGGAAAGAAAAAAAAAGAAAAAAAAGATAGTCTAAATACAGTTTCAGATTAATTACTTTAATAGTCTTATTTGTTTCATTTTTGACCTCATATCTGTAGATTTAAGCAAAACTGTATTAAGATATAACAAGGTATTCCAAAAAAGCAACACTTCCATTGTCATAATCTTTCAGTCTTTATATTTTGTTCTGACTTGCAGTATTTAGTTACATTTGTTCCCTATAGATCATAGTTACTAGTTTTCTGTTTTTTTTGTTACCTCTTGGTTAACGATCTTGGCAGGTAGAAATTGACTTATGGCCAATTGGAAACTTGTTGAATACGACATCCCCTTAACTACAAAGGTTCAAGGTGGAGTGGCAAAAATTACCAGCAGCATCCATTTGGTGCATTGAAAATGAGGTTCAGTATTAACCTGTTTATTTTGTCTAGCCAAGATTTTAAAATGTTTTCATTCACCAAAAGATCCAAGTGAAATTTTAATTAGCTAGTTAAGAGAACTTACACATTTATGTTACAGTACATTACCAAACAGATGTGGACATCCCCGTTCAAAAGAAATCCCCTCTGATGCAATTAATATGAATTGTTTGAGAGTTTGAAACATTTAATTTACAGAACATTCTTACAACTTTGAAGATGTCATATTTTTTTTATTTTGGGGAAAACAACAAACAATTTAAATGGTAAATTATACAAATCAACATCAACCAAGGAGTTAACATTACTGTCTATAGGCAGAAGAGGGCTCTCTAGGCTTGTGAAAGCAATATACTGCTCATGTACCATTTAAAAATTAATTGAAATATTAACTTATATAACAAAGACTGAATACATGTCTGTATGTTGTTTCGCTGTTTCAGTATGCATTCACATAGATGTGCGTTGTGTGGTGCAGCTCGAACGGAGAGCCCAGACTGCGACTGAACCCTGTCATTGGGCTTTCCGTGACGCTACTAACAGCTCGCATTAGCTTATGTTGAGCTTTGACAACTTTCGGTGTAACGACCCATTACGCCGAAATGCGCAGGCAAAAACCTTGCCAGTAACTTGGTAGTTGGAGTTGCTGGTTTGTTATGCTTATTTACCCCATTCAACCTCCCAGGTATGTCCCACGTTATTCAGCCTGTTGTGGATGCAATGTGTAATTTAATAAGTTGACTTACCAGGTTATTTGTAAGTTTTTAGTCTTGGATTTAGTGATATAAATTCCTCAATAACTATGACTTATAGACCGATGCGACTTACAGTATATATGTTTTTTCCTCTTTTTTGACTGATGTGACTTATAGTCGCTCTGAAAAAATATGGTACATATGTACATGCCAGTATTCATTGTTTTTTATTATTCTTTTTTTCTCATTTCAACAACTTAAACTATTTTGTGCAATCCAGCATGAGATAAGATTTGAAAACTGAGTATTTTAGATCTTTAAAAGAATAAAAAGGAGAAAAAAAATCTATTTTAGTTTATCTAAAATAGCTCTCCAACAGAGTTTTTTGATTGCAAATCTTTGCAAAATCCCAAGTCTGCAATGGAACAGAATGTATTGTTTTGAAAGACAAAAAGGTCCCCATGGAGAGGAGACAGAGCCTGAATAGCTGTCTTTGTGTGGAGAAAGCAGACATCTCCAATCTCTGTAAAGATCCACCTCAATAAAGACGTCCACAGGTACCAATCAACTAATCTCCAGATTGGTTTCAAATGTAATCGCAAAACTTGAGTAGATGGGAGTGTAGAGAGAAAAATATTACAAGTGATTAGCGAGCGAGAAAAATTAAAATGAAGGTAAAGTAAATGGAAACAGTGACAAGAAGGAAGATGCAGTGTCGTACAAAAAGAAAAATGAAGTGTCCAAAGAGAGCATGAGCTAAATCAAAGCGATGGATAGAAGTACATGGTAAAACCTGAAAGGAGTTGTATCCCATATTGATGAAAGGAACAAACAATTTAAAGGCAAAGAGAGTGATGGATGGCTGCTTCCTGGGTTCACTGCTGTCACAGCACAGCTTTAATTTCTTGAGGAGCAGTGGGATTGTTCAGCCACAGTTTTGTCCACATCTCTGGATTGGGGGGATGGTTGGGGGTATAAAGGGCAGAGTTCTAATCTTTAGCAACAAATAGAGCAGTGTGTATTTCATTAAATATCTGTTCCAAAGCGGCCATAGATCCATATTTCATTATTTATCTTGATCTGTATGACCCAAATGTTTATTTAGGTCTGCAAAGCAATGAATTGACTATGTGCAGGAATGAGCAGAAGGAAAAAAAAGAAAAAAAATATTTTAGCATACTCTGTATACAGAGTATACTAATAATGAACAATAATGCACATTTAAAATGCAAGTCTCACTCCCTGTCTTACCTGAAAACCCATGGCAAAAGACAACATCACATGTGTGAAAATTATGTGAAAAAGTATATAAATTATACTCACATAAACGACATTGACGTAGTCATCATCAGACAGTGTCTCCAGCATCTCACTGACAGATGTTCTGATAAGTTTGAGAGTTAAACCAGAGACGCTCCCACTCCTGTAAAAAAAGGAAAATGTATGAGACCTGACAGCTTTTCACTCAGTTTCAGCTCATTTCTTCAACTGTGAGATTGCAGTCTGTGTAATAAAAGTTGAATTTGCCTCAAGAAATACAGAACATTATGAAATAGGTAAAAAAAAAAAAACACATTATGATTAGCTGAGAAAATGTGAGGAGATAATGGATCTGTCAGGGTATTTCATGTACTCACGCATCCACAAGGATTAGCATATCTTTGGGTGAGGCAGCCCCTTGGATGTACCTTGATGAACAATAAAAAAAGAAAATATCTGGACTGAAACCTACACATTTTGATTAGCAGATAATATGCTCAGCCCAAATGACAATATAATAATTAACACATTTTTTATGGGGTGAGGGGGGGGAATTATCGTTGCAAAGTTAATAAATGGAATATGGACAGTTATTGTACTGTCCACATGTTAGACCAAATACTGAACTTCTGTTTTTGATTGCAGTCAGATCTATTCCAATAACTCATGTGGACCCCATGATTGGAAAAAATGCAAAATACAGTTTTGCATTTGAAATTTTTGGAAATATTTTTTGTTTTGTTTACAGTACATAAAACATAAGTCACTACAACATACCTATTTTTTGTGCTGAACAGTAACCCACAACCTAAAGAAGAACTACAGATCTATCTACAAGGACAGCAATGTAAAGTAAAAGCTTCTGTATATATATACATACACCGGCCACTTTGTTAGGTACACCTTGTTACTACCAGGATTGTCCCTGTTTGCATTCAGATCTGCTGTAATTTCTCATCTGACACATTCAACAAGTTACAAAGAATCCTCAGAAATTTGGTCAGTGTTCACATTATAATTTTATATTACAGATTTGTCAATTTTACATCCATGGTGTCCATGTCTTGGTCCATTGATACTGACGGTGGTCTATTGGATTAACATTTGGTAATTTCGGAGGCCATTGGAGTATTGTCACTTAAATCCTCTCTTTTCTTTCTCATTTTAATGAATTTGTACAGATGCTTAAATGCATTGGGTTGATACCAGTGCTTTTCACAATGATAATGTTGGCTGAATTTGTCAAAGTGGTGACAAGCAATTGAACAGGTATACCTAATAAAATGACCGATGAGTGTATTTCTCCCGGTTTTATTACCATGGCCTCCTGCGGACGTCATACAGATCAATTTTGCTGGGAGTCTTGCGAGCATCCATCCATGGAGAGGCTAAAAAAGGAGATCAAATGTAGGCTTATTATAATCTTGATATAATTAAAGATAATTAACACTACTTCCTATTTTGGTTGAGTCTCTGACACATCTGACTGTGAGACTGTTTAAAATCTAGTAATATGCAGTGTTAAATATGGCTCAGCAATGAGTCACTGTCAGACATGATAGGACACATTTTATAATGAGAACTGGGCAGTTGGAAGGATTCCTAAATTCATCACAGCATCTACACTGTGGCACGTTTTATACTGTCTAAAAATAATACAAGGAAAACATGAGGGAAAAATTGGATGTGCAGGCTTTTTACCTTAAAGAACAGTACAAAAATGCAAGTTTGCAAGAGCATCTGCTCAGGTCTGTTATACATGTTATGAGTTAAAGACGTTTCGCTTCAACTCATAACATGAGGAAGCGAAACGTCTTCAACTACGAAAAACAAGTCCAGTTGCTTTGTTTTTTACTTTTTTTGGAATGACCATGACCTGGATGACTGAGAATCTTAACCTACATGTTATGAGGTTAAGAAAATAGTTTTTTAAAAGCCCGTATTGACTGTCAATTATTTTCACAGAAAGAGTTTGACTCAGTTTATTCTTACAATCACCTAAGTTTCAATACTGTAGGATAAGATTGTGACCAGCAGCTGAGTTGGTTCAACTTTTACTGCCAAAAGAATCGTAACCTAGCAAGTAACCAACTTCATTAGAAACCTGGATGTATGAATATACCCACATAAAAATCAATGTGCCGGGTGACAAGCAGATGGAAATTAGGCTCGGGATACAATCTAGCATATTTACAATATAAATACATATCTGCCAACTCTTTGTCATACCCCTCATAATGTTTAGGAGCCATTCTTGCAGTGTGGCAACTGGGCTACCTTTGTCCATTACTCTGTGGTCTAGTCCTAATGCTCACATGCACATTTGTGGTTCTTCTGGCAGTACACAGGTGTCAGCATAAGCACCCTGACTGATCTGCATAAAAGCTAACATTGACTTCCTCTTCCTCATGTCTGACAGATAGGACCACGCAGGACAGCCTTTGCTCCCCACCTGTATCAGTGAGCGTTGGTTGAAAATAACCATTTCGCTGGTTGTCAACTGTTCCTTACTTAAAGCATTTTTGTTAGATACTGACCACTGAAAGCCTGGGAGCACCTTGCAACAGCCGTGGCTTTGGAGAAGCTCTTATCCAATTGTTTAGGGATCACAATTTTTGCTCTTGTCAAACTTGCCGAAGGTCTTATAGTTGCCACATTTTCCTGTTTCTAACATCAACTTAATAATGCTATTTATCACAAATGTGTTGCCTTGCACATACCACCCACTAACACAGGAAGCATGATATAATAGCTGAATAGCTAATCAGCTTTTCACTTCACCTGTTAGTGGTCACTGTGTTACATCTGATCAGGGTAGTGTCGTATCTTCAGTGTCATCACATAAGATTACTACAATGTAATGTCTGTAGCCACAAGCTGTATCTTGGGATGACCAAATAACTTTTGTATTAATTAATTAACTAAGTTAGTTAGTTACCAGGGTAGTAGCGAGCCAGGCCCGTAGCACTCCCAAAGACCTGCCAAAGAAGTGTTGGGTCATCCTCTCTGTTCTTTTTAAAGACATCCTCCAATGCTTCTGTCCAGTTGAGCTCATTCAGCACAATGGTGGCTGCAATATACACATGCGAAAATGCATACGTCAAAGACAACATACTATAAACTAGGCACTTATGTGTCAGATGAGTAAGGCATATCTCCAATGTTTTTTTTTTTTATTTTGTCCTATACACAATATCAGTCTAACATTAAAAACTGCACCAAATTTGTTGCAAATGCACAGTCTCATTGATTTAAGCGTTGTGGGGGCTTTGTGGAGCCCAGCGGACCTGAGCTTATCAGTTCCAGCCACTGGCTCAAGGCTCTGACTCAGCGATGCCTAAAGCTGAGGCAGTGGAGGACTGGATGGGACCATGTGCAAGCCTCCAGAACTAAGGCAACCCACTCACCTACATTGTCTCCCCATCCTAACAAACGAAGAGTTATAAATTATATTACATTATAAATCATCAACCTGAAAACCGATCGAAAGATCGCAAGGCTCACTATTCCAACTCCAACTTGTTATGGAGGCATGTATGAGATGGAGTCGCATTTATAACCAATAACAGCAGAGCTACTGACGTCAGTTTTTCTGGATAACTTCACAATATCTTTTGAACCAATAGCAATACTGATTTGAAATTCAATGCAAGATGCTTGTTAAACCTTAGGCAGGTGCCACACAGCTGGTTTAGACACAATAGCAGGATGTCAACAAATATGCAGTAATTTGTCAAAATAATGACCAGTCAAAGTAGACAACACTATACAACATTAATGTTTATAACTTATTAGCAAAAGTAAGTTGATTTGGATTTGACTTATGCTTTAAAGGTTTACAAAAAAATAACACATTGTGTGAAATAAATACACATGTTTAAGAAAAGAAAATCAAAAATTATTTATCTAAAGAAAACCAACAGCCCAAATGTTGAGTTTATCACTGT